>JAKGUB010000342.1:2957500-4431952 GCA_026261675.1 Hippocampus mohnikei | reverse complement strand
GCCTTACTATACTATGTCGTTTTTAGCTAAAACGCCTTACTATACTATGTCGTTTTTATTTAAAACGCCTTACTAAATGTCGCCTTACTATACTATGTCGTTTTTAGCTAAAACGCCTTACTATACTATGTCGTTTTTATTAAAAACGCCTTACTATACTATGTCGTTTTTAGCTAAAACGCCTTACTATACTATGTCGTTTTTAGCTAAAAGCGCCTTACTATACTATGTCGTTTTTAGCTAAAACGCCTTACTATACTATGTCGTTTTTATTAAAAACGCCTTACTATACTATGTCGTTTTTAGCTAAAAGCGCCTTACTATACTATGTCGTTTTTAGCTAAAACGCCTTACTATACTATGTCGTTTTTATTAAAAACGCCTTACTATACTATGTCGTTTTTATTAAAAACGCCTTACTATACTATGTCGTTTTTTCGCTAAAAACGCCTTACTATACTATGTCGTTTTTTTTAAAAACGCCTTACTATACTATGTCGTTTTTATTAAAAAAGCGCCTTACTATACTATGTCGTTTTTATTAAAAAACGCCTTACTATACTATGTCGTTTTTTAGCTAAAAGCCTTACTATACTATGTCGTTTTTAGCTAAAACGCCTTACTATACTATGTCGTTTTTAGCTAAAACGCCTTACTATACTATGTCGTTTTTTTGGCTAAAACGCCTTACTATACTATGTCGTTTTTTTTTCGCTAAAAACGCCTTACTATACTATGTCGTTTTTTTTAAAAGCGCCTTACTATACTATGTCGTTTTTTAGTCTAAAAACGCCTTACTATACTATGTCGTTTTTTTTTAAAAACGCCTTACTATACTATGTCGTTTTTAGCTAAAACGCCTTACTATACTATGTCGTTTTTTTTTTCGCGCTAAAACGCCTTACTATACTATGTCGTTTTTTTTTTTAGCTAAAAACGCCTTACTATACTATGTCGTTTTTATTAAAAGCGCCTTACTATACTATGTCGTTTTTAGCGCTAAAACTATGTCGCCTTACTATACTATGTCGTTTTTAGCTAAAAGCGCCTTACTATACTATGTCGTTTTTTTTTTTACGCTAAAAACGCCTTACTATACTATGTCGTTTTTTTAAAACGCTAAAACGCCTTACTATACTATGTCGTTTTTATTAAAACGCCTTACTATACTATGTCGTTTTTAGCTAAAACGCCTTACTATACTATGTCGTTTTTACTAAAACGCCTTACTATACTATGTCGTTTTTATTTAAAACGCCTTACTATACTATGTCGTTTTTAGCTAAAACGCCTTACTATACTATGTCGTTTTTTTTTATGCTAAAACGCCTTACTATACTATGTCGTTTTTGGCTAAAAACGCCTTACTATACTATGTCGTTTTTTCGCTAAAAAAACGCCTTACTATACTATGTCGTTTTTATTTAAAACGCCTTACTATACTATGTCGTTTTTATTAAAAAGCCTTACTATACTATGTCGTTTTTTTTACTATACTATGCTTTTTCGCTAAAACGCCTTACTATACTATGTCGTTTTTCGCTAAAAGCGCCTTACTATACTATGTCGTTTTTAGCTAAAAGCCTTACTATACTATGTCGTTTTTTAGCTAAAACGCCTTACTATACTATGTCGTTTTTATTAAAACGCCTTACTATACTATGTCGTTTTTAGCTAAAACGCCTTACTATACTATGTCGTTTTTAGCTAAAACGCCTTACTATACTATGTCGTTTTTAGCTAAAAACGCCTTACTATACTATGTCGTTTTTAGCTAAAACGCCTTACTATACTATGTCGTTTTTTCAGCTAAAACGCCTTACTATACTATGTCGTTTTTATATAAAACGCCTTACTATACTATGTCGTTTTTTTCGCTAAAACGCCTTACTATACTATGTCGTTTTTTATACTATGTCGTTTTTAGCTAAAACGCCTTACTATACTATGTCGTTTTTTTTAAAACGCCTTACTATACTATGTCGTTTTTAGCTAAAACGCCTTACTATACTATGTCGTTTTTTTCGCTAAAAACGCCTTACTATACTATGTCGTTTTTTACGCTAAAAAACGCCTTACTATACTATGTCGTTTTTAGCTAAAACGCCTTACTATACTATGTCGTTTTTTTTATTTTTCTAAAACGCCTTACTATACTATGTCGTTTTTTAGCTAAAAACGCCTTACTATACTATGTCGTTTTTTTTAGCTAAAACGCCTTACTATACTATGTCGTTTTTAGCTAAAACGCCTTACTATACTATGTCGTTTTTTTTCTAAAAACGCCTTACTATACTATGTCGTTTTTAGCTAAAACGCCTTACTATACTATGTCGTTTTTTTTAAAAACGCCTTACTATACTATGTCGTTTTTTCAGCTAAAAACGCCTTACTATACTATGTCGTTTTTAGCTAAAACGCCTTACTATACTATGTCGTTTTTCAGCTAAAACGCCTTACTATACTATGTCGTTTTTTCTAGCTAAAAACGCCTTACTATACTATGTCGTTTTTTTTCGCTAAAAACGCCTTACTATACTATGTCGTTTTTTTAGCTAAAACGCCTTACTATACTATGTCGTTTTTTTCTTTTTTCGCTAAAAACGCCTTACTATACTATGTCGTTTTTTCGCTAAAACGCCTTACTATACTATGTCGTTTTTTCGCTAAAAACGCCTTACTATACTATGTCGTTTTTCAGCTAAAACGCCTTACTATACTATGTCGTTTTTTAAAAACGCCTTACTATACTATGTCGTTTTTAGCTAAAACGCCTTACTATACTATGTCGTTTTTAGCTAAAACGCCTTACTATACTATGTCGTTTTTATTAAAACGCCTTACTATACTATGTCGTTTTTAGCTAAAAACGCCTTACTATACTATGTCGTTTTTATTTAAAACGCCTTACTATACTATGTCGTTTTTAGCTAAAAACGCCTTACTATACTATGTCGTTTTTATTAAAAACGCCTTACTATACTATGTCGTTTTTATTAAAACGCCTTACTATACTATGTCGTTTTTTCGCTAAAAACGCCTTACTATACTATGTCGTTTTTAGCTAAAAACGCCTTACTATACTATGTCGTTTTTTCGCTAAAAACGCCTTACTATACTATGTCGTTTTTTTTAAAACGCCTTACTATACTATGTCGTTTTTATATAAAAACGCCTTACTATACTATGTCGTTTTTCGCTAAAACGCCTTACTATACTATGTCGTTTTTTTAGCTAAAACGCCTTACTATACTATGTCGTTTTTTCGCTATAAAACGCCTTACTATACTATGTCGTTTTTTTTCTAAAACGCCTTACTATACTATGTCGTTTTTAGCTAAAAACGCCTTACTATACTATGTCGTTTTTTCGCTAAAACGCCTTACTATACTATGTCGTTTTTTTTAAAAGCTAAAAACGCCTTACTATACTATGTCGTTTTTGGCTAAAACGCTACTATACTATGTCGTTTTTAGCTAAAACGCCTTACTATACTATGTCGTTTTTTCGCTAAAACGCCTTACTATACTATGTCGTTTTTAGCTAAAACGCCTTACTATACTATGTCGTTTTTAGCTAAAAACGCCTTACTATACTATGTCGTTTTTTTCGCTAAAACGCCTTACTATACTATGTCGTTTTTAGCGCTAAAAACGCCTTACTATACTATGTCGTTTTTAGCTAAAACGCCTTACTATACTATGTCGTTTTTAGCTAAAACGCCTTACTATACTATGTCGTTTTTTCGCTAAAAACGCCTTACTATACTATGTCGTTTTTTTTTTCGCTAAAACGCCTTACTATACTATGTCGTTTTTTCAGCTAAAACGCCTTACTATACTATGTCGTTTTTATTAAAACGCCTTACTATACTATGTCGTTTTTCGCTAAAACGCCTTACTATACTATGTCGTTTTTAGCTAAAAACGCCTTACTATACTATGTCGTTTTTAGCTTAAAACGCCTTACTATACTATGTCGTTTTTTCGCTAAAACGCCTTACTATACTATGTCGTTTTTAGCTAAAACGCCTTACTATACTATGTCGTTTTTTTTTCAGCTAAAACGCCTTACTATACTATGTCGTTTTTACTAAAACGCCTTACTATACTATGTCGTTTTTTTAGCTAAAAACGCCTTACTATACTATGTCGTTTTTTTAAAAAACGCCTTACTATACTATGTCGTTTTTTTTAAAAACGCCTTACTATACTATGTCGTTTTTTAGCTAAAAACGCCTTACTATACTATGTCGTTTTTATTAAAACGCCTTACTATACTATGTCGTTTTTAGCTAAAACGCCTTACTATACTATGTCGTTTTTTTTCGCTAAAACGCCTTACTATACTATGTCGTTTTTTTTCGCTAAAACGCCTTACTATACTATGTCGTTTTTAAAAAACGCTAAAAAAAACGCCTTACTATACTATGTCGTTTTTTCGGCTAAAACGCCTTACTATACTATGTCGTTTTTCGCTAAAACGCCTTACTATACTATGTCGTTTTTCGCTAAAACGCCTTACTATACTATGTCGTTTTTTTGGCTAAAACGCCTTACTATACTATGTCGTTTTTACGCTAAAAAAAATGCCTTACTATACTATGTCGTTTTTTCGGCTAAAACGCCTTACTATACTATGTCGTTTTTTCGGCTAAAACGCCTTACTATACTATGTCGTTTTTATTAAAACGCCTTACTATACTATGTCGTTTTTTTCGGCTAAAAACGCCTTACTATACTATGTCGTTTTTTTAAAAACGCCTTACTATACTATGTCGTTTTTAGCTAAAAACGCCTTACTATACTATGTCGTTTTTTTCGTCTAAAAACGCCTTACTATACTATGTCGTTTTTTTAGCTAAAAACGCCTTACTATACTATGTCGTTTTTTTGAGCTAAAAACGCCTTACTATACTATGTCGTTTTTTCGCTAAAAACGCCTTACTATACTATGTCGTTTTTTCAGCTAAAAACGCCTTACTATACTATGTCGTTTTTCAGCTAAAATGCCTTACTATACTATGTCGTTTTTTTTCGTCGTTTTTTTTCGGCTAAAAACGCCTTACTATACTATGTCGTTTTTTTCAGCTAAAATGCCTTACTATACTATGTCGTTTTTTCGCTAAAAACGCCTTACTATACTATGTCGTTTTTTTCAGCTAAAACGCCTTACTATACTATGTCGTTTTTTCATCTAAAAATGCCTTACTATACTATGTCGTTTTTCGCTAAAACGCCTTACTATACTATGTCGTTTTTTTTCAGCTAAAATGCCTTACTATACTATGTCGTTTTTTTTCGCCTTAGCTAAAACGCCTTACTATACTATGTCGTTTTTTTATACTATGTCGTTTTTCAGCTAAAATGCCTTACTATACTATGTCGTTTTTCGCTAAAACGCCTTACTATACTATGTCGTTTTTTGCTAAAAACGCCTTACTATACTATGTCGTTTTTTTTCGTCTAAAAGCTTAAAACGCCTTACTATACTATGTCGTTTTTTCGCTAAAACGCCTTACTATACTATGTCGTTTTTTTAAAACGCTAAAAACGCCTTACTATACTATGTCGTTTTTTCAGCTAAAACGCCTTACTATACTATGTCGTTTTTTAAAAGCATTAAAAACGCCTTACTATACTATGTCGTTTTTTTCGCTAAAAACGCCTTACTATACTATGTCGTTTTTTCAGCTAAAACGCCTTACTATACTATGTCGTTTTTTCAGCTAAAATGCCTTACTATACTATGTCGTTTTTTTAAATTTTTTTTCAGCTAAAAACGCCTTACTATACTATGTCGTTTTTTTCGTTTTTTATAAAACGCCTTACTATACTATGTCGTTTTTTTCAGCTAAAATGCCTTACTATACTATGTCGTTTTTTTAGTCTTTTTTCGCTAAAACGCCTTACTATACTATGTCGTTTTTTTCGCTAAAACGCTTAAAACGCCTTACTATACTATGTCGTTTTTTGTCGTTTTTCGCTAAAAAACGCCTTACTATACTATGTCGTTTTTAGCTAAAACGCCTTACTATACTATGTCGTTTTTTTAGCTAAAATGCCTTACTATACTATGTCGTTTTTTAAATCGTTTTTCGCTAAAACGCCTTACTATACTATGTCGTTTTTCAGCTAAAACGCCTTACTATACTATGTCGTTTTTCAGCTAAAATGCCTTACTATACTATGTCGTTTTTTCCTCTAAAACGCCTTACTATACTATGTCGTTTTTCAGCTAAAAATGCCTTACTATACTATGTCGTTTTTTGGTTAAAACGCCTTACTATACTATGTCGTTTTTCAGCTAAAACGCCTTACTATACTATGTCGTTTTTTCAGCTAAAATGCCTTACTATACTATGTCGTTTTTTCAGCTAAAACGCCTTACTATACTATGTCGTTTTTCAGCTAAAATGCCTTACTATACTATGTCGTTTTTAGCTAAAACGCCTTACTATACTATGTCGTTTTTACTAAAAACGTCGTTTTTTTTTTCTAAAAATGCCTTACTATACTATGTCGTTTTTTTTTTTTCAGCTAAAACGCCTTACTATACTATGTCGTTTTTAGATTTGTTTTTTCAGCTAAAAATGCCTTACTATACTATGTCGTTTTTTCGTCTTTTTTTCAGCTAAAAACGCCTTACTATACTATGTCGTTTTTTCAGCTAAAACGCCTTAAAATACTTACTATACTATGTCGTTTTTTCAGCTAAAAACGCCTTACTATACTATGTCGTTTTTAAGCTAAAAACGCCTTACTATACTATGTCGTTTTTAGCTAAAATGCCTTACTATACTATGTCGTTTTTTCAGCTAAAACGCCTTACTATACTATGTCGTTTTTCAGCTAAAACGCCTTACTATACTATGTCGTTTTTCAGCTAAAATGCCTTACTATACTATGTCGTTTTTTTCCTCTAAAACGCCTTACTATACTATGTCGTTTTTTTCAGCTAAAAATGCCTTACTATACTATGTCGTTTTTTTCAGCTAAAAACGCCTTACTATACTATGTCGTTTTTTTCAGCTAAAATGCCTTACTATACTATGTCGTTTTTTTTCGTCGTTTTTTCCAGCTAAAAATGCCTTACTATACTATGTCGTTTTTTTCGGCTAAAAACGCCTTACTATACTATGTCGTTTTTTCCTTTTTTCGCTAAAAACGCCTTACTATACTATGTCGTTTTTCAGCTAAAAACGCCTTACTATACTATGTCGTTTTTTCAGCTAAAATGCCTTACTATACTATGTCGGTTTTTTTAGTCGGTTTTTCTAAAAATGCCTTACTATACTATGTCGTTTTTCGCTAAAACGCCTTACTATACTATGTCGTTTTTCGCTAAAAACGCCTTACTATACTATGTCGTTTTTTCGCCTTACTATCTAAAAACGCCTTACTATACTATGTCGTTTTTTCGCTAAAAACGCCTTACTATACTATGTCGTTTTTCAGCTAAAACGCCTTACTATACTATGTCGTTTTTAGCTAAAACGCCTTACTATACTATGTCGTTTTTCAAAACGCCTTACTATACTATGTCGTTTTTCGCTAAAACGCCTTACTATACTATGTCGTTTTTTCGCTAAAACGCCTTACTATACTATGTCGTTTTTCGTCTAAAAACGCCTTACTATACTATGTCGTTTTTTCGCTAAAAACGCCTTACTATACTATGTCGTTTTTCTAAAACGCCTTACTATACTATGTCGTTTTTTCGCTAAAACGCCTTACTATACTATGTCGTTTTTCGCTAAAACACATTATAAACGCCTTACTATACTATGTCGTTTTTCGGTTAAAACGCCTTACTATACTATGTCGTTTTTTGGTTAAAACGCCTTACTATACTATGTCGTTTTTTAAAAACGCCTTACTATACTATGTCGTAAAACGCCTTACTATACTATGTCGTTTTTTAAAATGTGTTAAAAACGCCTTACTATACTATGTCGTTTTTCGCTAAAACGCCTTACTATACTATGTCGTTTTTTCGCTAAAACGCCTTACTATACTATGTCGTTTTTTTCGCTAAAACGCCTTACTATACTATGTCGTTTTTTTCGCTAAAAACGCCTTACTATACTATGTCGTTTTTTTCGCTAAAACGCCTTACTATACTATGTCGTTTTTTTCGCTAAAACGCCTTACTATACTATGTCGTTTTTTTCGTTTTTCGCTAAAACGCCTTACTATACTATGTCGTTTTTCTACTAAAACGCCTTACTATACTATGTCGTTTTTTTTTCGCTAAAAACGCCTTACTATACTATGTCGTTTTTTCGCTAAAACGCCTTACTATACTATGTCGTTTTTTTTCGCTAAAACGCCTTACGTCGTTTTTCGCTAAAACGCCTTACTATACTATGTCGTTTTTTCAGCTAAAATGCCTTACTATACTATGTCGTTTTTTTAAAACGCCTTTTTTGTCGTCGCTAAAACGCCTTACTATACTATGTCGTTTTTTAGCTAAAACGCCTTACTATACTATGTCGTTTTTTTCGCTAAAACGCCTTACTATACTATGTCGTTTTTAGCTAAAACGCCTTACTATACTATGTCGTTTTTCGCTAAAACGCCTTACTATACTATGTCGTTTTTCGCTAAAACGCCTTAAAAAACGCCTTACTATACTATGTCGTTTTTAAAACACATTAAAAACGCCTTACTATACTATGTCGTTTTTTTTTTCGCTAAAACGCCTTACTATACTATGTCGTTTTTTCAGCTAAAACGCCTTACTATACTATGTCGTTTTTATTAAAAACGCCTTACTATACTATGTCGTTTTTATTACGCCTTACTATACTATGTCGTTTTTTCGCTAAAATGCCTTACTATACTATGTCGTTTTTAGTAGTTTTTCAGCTAAAATGCCTTACTATACTATGTCGTTTTTTTTCGCTAAAACGCCTTACTATACTATGTCGTTTTTCAGCTAAAAATGCCTTACTATACTATGTCGTTTTTTGGCATAAAAACGCCTTACTATACTATGTCGTTTTTCGCTAAAACGCCTTACTATACTATGTCGTTTTTCAGCTAAAACGCCTTACTATACTATGTCGTTTTTTCGCTTTTTCAGCTAAAAACGCCTTACTATACTATGTCGTTTTTTCAAAACGCTAAAACGCCTTACTATACTATGTCGTTTTTCAGCTAAAACGCCTTACTATACTATGTCGCGCTAAAACGCCTTTTAAATCGTTTTTTCAGCTAAAAATGCCTTACTATACTATGTCGTTTTTATTAAAAGCGCCTTACTATACTATGTCGTTTTTCGTTTTTTTCGGTTAAAAATGCCTTACTATACTATGTCGTTTTTTTTCGTCTTTTTTTTCGGCTAAAAACGCCTTACTATACTATGTCGTTTTTTTCGGCTAAAAACGCATTAAAAACGCCTAACTATACTATGTCGTTTTTTTTTTCGGAAAAAAACGCCTTCCTATACTGTGTCGTTTTTTTAGCTAAAAACGCCTTACTATACTATGTCGTTTTTTTTAGCTAAAATGCCTTACTATACTATGTCGTTTTTTTGCTAAAACGCCTTACTATACTATGTCGTTTTTTTCAGCTAAAAACGCCTTACTATACTATGTCGTTTTTTTCAGCTAAAATGCCTTACTATACTATGTCGTTTTTTTCCTCTATAAACGCCTTACTATACTATGTCGTTTTTTTCAGCTAAAAATGCCTTACTATACTATGTCGTTTTTTTTGGTTAAAAACGCCTTACTATACTATGTCGTTTTTTTGGCTAAAAACGCCTTACTTTACTATGTCGTTTTTTTGGCTAAAAACGCCTAACTATACTATGTCGTTTTTTTACAGCTAAAACGCGCTAAAAACGCCTTACTATACTATGTCGTTTTTTGGGGGGGCTAAAAATGTGTTAAAAACGCCTTACTATACTATGTTTTTTTTTCCGGCTAAAAAAGCCTTACTATACTATGTCGTTTTTTTCGGCTAAAAACGCGCTAAAAACGCCTTACTATATTATGTCGGTTTTTTCGGCTAAAAACGCCTTATTATACTATTTCGGTTTTTTCGGCTAAAAACGCGTTAAAAACGCCTTACTATACTAGGTCGTTTTTTTCGGCTAAAAATGTGTTGAAAAACGCCTTACTATACTATGTCGTTTTTCGCTAAAAACGCCTTACTATACTAGGTTGTTTTTTTCAGCTAAAAACGCCTTACTATATACTATGTCGTTTTTTTCGGCTAAAAACGCGCAAAAAACGCCTTACTTTACTATGTCGTTTTTTTGGCTAAAAACGCCTTATAATATTTCGTTTTTTTCGGCTAAAAATGCGTAAAAAACGCCTTACTATACTATGTCGTTTTTTTCTACTAAAAACGCCATACTATAGTAAGTCGTTTTTTTCGTCGTTTTTTTCCGGCTAAAAACGCCGAAAATATGTCGGTTTTTTTCGACTAAAAACGCCTTACTACACTGTCATTTTTTTCGGCTAAAAATGCCTTACTATACTATGTCGTTTTTTTCTTCTTTTTTTGCTAAAAACGCCTTACTATACATGGTCGTTTTTTTCGGCTAAAAACGGTGTATTATATATACATAGTCGTTTTTTTCTTTATTTTTTTTCGGCTAAAAACGCCTTACTATATATACGTGTTCGTTTTTTTCGGCTAAAAACGCCTTACTATATATACATGGTCGTTTTTTTTTCATCATTTTTTTTCCCGGCTAAAAACGCCTTACTATACGTGTTTTTTTCGGCTTACTACATATACTATGTCGTTTTTTTCGGCTAAAAACACCTTGCTAAAACCATCTTATGGTCACTTTACTTTTTGGGGGCTCAAAAAACGCCATACAATGCATGGTGGGGTTTTATTGCTGTAAAAATATCTTACTAAATGGTCATCTTTTGGCTGTAAAAACGCCTTAGAATGCATGGTCATTTATTTTGCTGTGAAAAACGCCTTCCTATTCTTAAAATATTCTTGACAAAAGTCTTACCGGACATGCACGCATCTTTCAAAATAAACTTTCTGATATAGGGTCAGTGTGGATTTCTCACGACCTACCTGGTATCAAATGGTTAAGGTGCCCATTGTGCTGCAGAGGTGCAGGGTTTGATCCCTGCTCTTACCTACCTGTGTGTTCGCAAAAAACCTCCGTAGCCATCATTTTGTGTTCCTCTTCTTCGCACAACTCTTCAGGCTCACATTCACCCCAAAGAACAATTCAATAAACGCATAAGATACATGGTTGTCCTTTTTTGGTTTTAAAAACATCTTACTTTTTGGTCGTCTTTTTTGGCTCAAAACACCTTATGAAACATTGTCGTCCCTTTGGGACAAAAAACACCTCACGAGTCATGTTGCGTCGAGCATGGTGCTTTCGAGCAACAATGGGGCATATTCATCGCTTCCCCGGTAGTCGAATGGTGAGTGTGTTTGCGTTACGCTGCGGAGTTGCAGGGCTCGATTCCAGCTCTGCTGTGTGTTCACAAAAACATATGTGGGAGTCCATTTTCTGTGTCTTCTCCGCACGACTCTTCGCGCTCGCACTCACCCAAGGAACAATTCACAAAACCTCTAACGAGACATGGTTGTCTTTTGTGGGCTAAAAACACCATGGTTGGAGTTTTTTCGGCTAGAAATATCTTTCTATACATGGTCATTTTTTTGGCAAAAATGCCTTGCTCTACATGGGCGTTTTTTCTGGCTAAAAATGGCATACTATACATGCTCGGTTTTTTCGGCTAAAAACGGCATACTATACATGGTAATTTTTTTCGGCCAAAAACGGCATACTATACATGGTCATTTTTTCCGGCTAAAAACGCCTTACGATACATGGTCTTTTTTTTTTCGGCTAAAAAACGCCTTGCTAAAAACGCCTTACTATATATACATGGTCGTTTTTTTCCAGGGAAAAACGCCTTACTATACAGGGTCTTTTTTGGGGGTTAAAAGCGGCTTACTACACATGGTCTTTTTTTCGGCTAAAAACGCCTTACTATACATGGTCATTTTTTTCACCTAAAAATGCCTTACTATACGTGGTCTTTTTTTTTTTCGGCTAAAAAACACCTTGCTAAAAACGCCTTACTATACATGGTCTTTTTTTCAGCTAAAAACGCCTTACTATACATGGTCATTTTTTTCACCTAAAAATGCCTTACTATACGTGGTCTTTTTTTTTTCGGCTAAAAAACACCTTGCTAAAAACGCCTTACTATACATGGTCGTTTTTTCCGGGGAAAAACGCCTTACTCTACAGGGTGTTTGTTTGGGGTTAAAAACGGCTTCCCACACGTGGTCTTTTTTTTGGGGCTAAAAACGCCTTACTATACATGTTTTTTTATGGGTTAAAAACGTTTTAGGCTTAGAAAAATAAGCAGTGTGTTTCCGGTAACATGAAATTTCAGCATAGGGTCGGTAGGTCGGGTTTTTTTTTTTTTAAATCTTTTTTTATCCCTCCCACCTCCATCAAAAACGTAAACAAAATAACCATAAAACATAAAACAAGGAGACATTGAAACCAGTGCCGGATGCTCGTCTGTCAAAGAGGGGAAGCTCAATTTTGGTTGACATCATAAAATGTGTCCGTTTATTGATACGTGAATTCTCCTCTAGCTGCGTTCCTTTTCAAGAAAATGATCTGTCACCCTGTCATACCAACAAGGCGTCTTTTCCCGGTACTTAGTGTCCTACAACTATAGGAACTACAATAAAACCCACCAGAAATAAAAGATTAATTTGTCGCTAGTTGTTTGTTTACAACAAAGAGTGTCGCTAAAATGATTAGGAGAAGTCTCCAGCTCAACTCGGAACAGAATGCGAGTTGAAAAATTGCTTGGACGGATGTCTACACTAAAAGCTCGGTGACTGGCTCATTTCAATGTCAATCGAACTGGCACACAGGCTCAAACAGATCATCCAATCTGATGCAGAAAAGCCTGGCGTCCGGTACCCTCCCACTGCCATCCAGTCCCAGAGACGACGAGCGTACGTGAGCGGGACAAAAACCAGCTTGTATCCAATGACTCGTCTCCGTTCAACGCATTGGGACAACCTACCCTGAACTCACTACCATTTAAAGCACAGCGAAGCTGCGGGATGAATGAGAAGGGAGTCGCGTCGTAACCAGTAAGAAGCTGATTCGGAACAAAAGTTGAGCACGTTGTAGCGCATATTTAGTCAATGACATGTACACACAATGAAATTTACATTCATATATTTTATCACTTATTCTTTGACATTTTAGGGGAAGCCGAGCTTCCCTTGCAGTCCGAGAGCAATCGCCACTGATTGAAACCCCCGCTCGGCGGCGAGAGAGTTGGGTACCCAGCGGCTGGGTGTTACAGCCATCTCGTTACCTCTGCGTCCCGCGTCCTAGACGGCCCGTGGTGGTCGTCAAATAGTTCGTTGAATCTTTTCGATACAGCAGTGGATGCTATTTTCTTAATATTATGGTGCGAGCATGCGACTGCAACACATAAAACGCAGTTTAAACTGTTGTCGGAGATCGTGGCCGCCGCCATGATTCAATGTTGACAGACGACAGGGCAAACGACGCAACGTGAATATCGCGAGAGTTTGCACCAATGTAAATGCTCTAAATTCATCTTTCCTTTTATTATTTTGTCTGTGGTTTTATTGTTCTTGTTTTGATTGTAAGGCGTCCTTGAGTGTTTTGAAAGGCGCTTATAAATGAAATGCACTATTATTATTATTATTACACAAAAATGTAGACGGTTTGAAAAAAAAATGCCGACTGTTAAGTTTTTTTTCGAGGTAGAAATTCTCGGTCGGTCAGGCTACCGGAAACACACTACTTTTTTTTCTACGCCTTGCTATACATGGTCATTTTTTGGCAGGCTAAAAATGTCTTCCTAAAAACACCCTCCTATACATGGTCTTTTTTGGGGGGGTTAAAAATGCTTACTATACATGGTCGTTTTTTGGGGCTAAAAACGCCTTACTATACATGGTTATTTTTTGGGGGCGAAAAACGACTTCCATATATGGTAATTTTTTTCAGCTCAAAATGTCTTGCGATACATTGTCTTTTTTGGGGGCTAAAAACGGCTTGCTATACATGATCGGGGGTTTTTCCGGCTAAAAGCACCGTACTATACACACATATACATATATATATATATTTTTTTTTATTTTATTTTTTTTTTTTGCCGTTTCCTTGACTGAAATGGCTGATCATGTGTGGCACTGTTTGAATGATTCAAATCAGAAACATACTTTTTACAGATCTTTATTTTTGTTTATAATTACAGAACCATGAATTAAGAAAAAAAAAGTTTAAAAAAAAATTTTTTGTTGTTGAACCCCGCATCCCTCTTTTTCACCCAAGCGAAATGTCAACACACAACTCGAACCGCTCCCTGCTTAACCTGCGTAAAATATCAGCCCACTCCGTTAACTTAATCAATGCCACAAACTGGTCAGCCTCCCTCTGACAAGCCGTGACTGCACTGCGCAATGTCAGAATGGAATGGGGCCCAAATGTAACCCCCGCCCCAAAACACACACACACACACGCACGCACACACAACATCTTGCCTTTCTTACTCCCGAAAAACTGCCTTTCAACTATGTTGGCGATGTATAAAAATCACGTTGGGCCAGCGACTTGTTAAGTGGCGTGCGTCTGTACTGCAGTGTGCTGTCGTGCGAATTAAGTGTGTGTGTGTTGTGTCGAGGTGTGTTGTCGAGGTGTGTGTGTGGGGGGGATGGGTGGAACCCCAAAACATCATCAGCGTTTGCTGTTGTAGTAAATGCCCCCTGTGGCCGGCCTGTGGTCACCCTGCCCCCCTCCCCCCCACACGGAGAGAATGGGGTGAGTGTGCATAGCGGGAGCAGAGAGAGAGAGAGACGCTGCGGAGACAGTGGGGGGCGGCGGCGCCACCTGGGGAGGGGTCGTCAACCTCCACTGGTCCTGAAACCTGAAACGACAAGAAGTGGTCTAATATACAGAGAGAGGAGGGGTGAGAGGAAGGAAGGAGACACACGGGCTGGGGGTTGCACCAAATAAAAACATTGTCTGCCAAAAAAATAATAATAAAGCGCAGGTTGTCGAGCAGGAGACCGCTATGAACGTATGGTGGGTAGATGGCCACACAAGGAAGAGCCCCACTTTCAAGAATAATAAAAGAAATGCACATTTCTAATGTTCCACCGCAAGAGGGTCAGTCGCTTTCCAAAAAGTAGTGTGGTGAAGAACACAAAAAACTACAAATAAATCAGAGGGCGTTGATCTGGGGAGGCTATAAGGTGAAAAGAGTCAGAAGAGATGGAAAGGGGGAGCAGGAGAGGGTGGTACAGCAAAAAGACTTAAAACACATCAAGAGCCTGGCTAATCAACATTTCACATTAGAACAACACAATAAAAAAAATTGTCATATAAGTAACCCCTCCCTTTTTTTGTTGCTTTTTTTTTTTTCCCAGTGGTGGTAGGTGAATGGGGTGAATGGGTGGGCTGTGGATGGTGTAGAAGCAGGATGTCACAGCCAGACCAAAGGAGACATGCCTGCAGCCTGAGATGTCATCACGTCAACATTCCCACACCCAAAGCAACAAGAAAAAAAAAAGAAAAGAAAAACTTGCCATCATACTTCTTGCACCCAAAGGCCAGCATATACCTTACCAGGGGGGTCGCACCAACCTCTGCACACGCACGCTCACATACAAATGCACACTGCAGACAGTCAGTCTCTCTGTCCAGGTTTTTTTTCTCCTTTTTTTTCCTTTTTGTTTCTCTCTTCTGGAACTCTTCTTTTTTTTTGGTTGGGGAAGGAAAGGGGGGGGGGCAATTTTAAAGTGTATGTATATGTACGAGTGTGAGTGTGTGTGCGTGTGTGAGAGTGTTTGTGTGTGTGTGCGTGTGTTTTGGAACAGAGAAGGAAGAGGGGTTGATAGTAAAAGGAGGGGAGGGGTTGGAGTGTTTAGTAAGGGCAATACCACGATGTTCGCCCTCGGCCCCTGGAAGAGAGAGAGAGAAAAAGAGGGTGAGTTTCTTTCTGGTTGGCTTGAGAAGATGGACACCAATTTTCTAGTGTGGTATTCAATTTGGTGTGCGCGCTTGTGGGCAGAGGTGCGTTACAAAATGTGTGCCGAAAACAACGGGTGACTAAAACTTTACAGACTTAACATCTTAACACTGTTGCACATTTGCGTTTATGCCAGTGTAGCAATACAACATGTGAGTGCGGAGGAATGGGGTAAGAGTAGCTTCAGTCAGCTTTGCCAAAGAAGGACGGGTGTTTAATTTCAAGACCTACGTGAGCGGGTGTGTGCGTGGCTGGGTTTAACGGGGTAGCAAAGGCACACTCTCCCTCTTTCTCTCTCTCTAGCTTCTTTGGACACATTGCACAACAGCCCCTGAAGAATGACCCCCACTATGGTGCCACTCTGGTCTGCAAAATTAACATTTTGTGGGGGCGATGGGGGTGTTGACAATGCGCGGTACGCCCCAGCTGTTCTTGGAGAGGAACATCAAGATTTCCCTCATGAACCAGCTGTGCGAAAGGGGGCTCCCCTTCGTGCGAGAGCCACCATTGGGGTCACTGGGGGTGGGGGTAAACTCAAACGAAAATACAGCGCACACACACACCACAACATTATCACTTGCTAAAGCCAAGCAAACTATTCCAAAAGTCCAAACAGGGGTCACCCCTTCAACACACAACACACGCAGACAGACACCAGTGGACTGATGCTGAGATCAGGCTGCAGTAATGAACCTTTGTCTCTGGGAGTGCACACTAACTTAAAGGTTGGGTGCCATTAAAAAAAAATAATAATAAATCAAAAATACTTAATAAAAACCAAATTCCACACACGTGCTCAGATTCTTCTCTTTCGACTTGCAAAGATGACATGTTATGCATGCAATCAATCGCATTCGACACACGCCAACTCATGTTGCGCTTTCGCTTTGCCTCAGTGTGAACATTCAACTGCAGAGTACGGCGGCATCTTCCAATACCTTTTCAGGACAATACGATAAATTGGCGGGGCCACCACCCAAAAAGGCTTTTAATGTAGGACGCTGCCATGCACACCCCAACGATATTGCAGATTTTGAAGTGATCTTTTGCCTTTTTACTGAAGTTGCCCCAATCCATGCTCAGAAATCGACATTTTCTGTATGTGCGCGGGAAACTTTTCAAAACTGCAAAGGAAACCAAATTCCCGTTCAACCTCCATTTCATCTAGTGTGCAGTTTGACTAGTAAATTTACACGATTGTGCCTCAAAGTTATACTTGACTCGAACGGCCCTGAAAATGAACGTGCACTTCGGCTATGACCTTTGAGCACAGCTACCAGAACCAACAATGGATAGCGACACAATCAAGAGTGTGATGACTGGTTGAGGGTAGCCTGGAGAGACGAGGCGTACCCTACTCTGAATATCTGAATATGTCAATTTGGATGTCACCAAGACAGGACGTAACTCAACCACTGAACTGACAAAGAACTCTGAACAAGAGTATCTCCTAAAGTCCTAAAGCGGAAGACGCTATCGAGAAAGCCCGTGTTGAACAGTGCAGCCTTTGCTATTGTCCGTCGTTTTGATCCCAATAGGGAAAGTCTTGCGTTTCAGTCCAAATTCGACAAGTAAAACGCGTGCTCGTCATCCGCAACAGGTAAACAAAACCAGTGAACTGGAGGAATGAGCAGTTTGGTTTCCAGTGGGCTGGAAGGAGAGGACGGGAACATGCGGGTCACATGCTATTATGAATCATTAGCTTTTCAGGAGCACATCACAAGAATACAGACTTCGGATCCATGGACAGTCAATTGAGCTGAGAGGAAGGAACCCAGTGTGTACAATGCCCTTGTGTTTCGTGAAATGACCACGCCATGCAATGAAGCCCACAGATGAGACATGACATTTCCCAAGTGTACAAATGAGTGCATGTTGCCCGCCTGGCAAAAATGGGACATTTCTAAGTGCCCCCCACCCCCACCCCAAACTCTTGAACAGTAGTGTACATATATTACGTTGCTTGTTCTTATCTTTCCTAGATGAGAGGGACACACTGTCGTCTAAAACAATGACCATCTATTTCTTCAGGTTCCTTCCGAGCTAGAGCTATCCTCTTGTTGAATTGATTTAAGCCAATCTTTATACTTGATTCCCTTCCCAGATGTCAAGGTAAGCAAAGAGAAGAATCGTGATGCATGCTTCCAAGTAAACTCCATTTGGTATGTGAGAAGATGCAAGTAATGGCCGCTCAGTGAGGAGATAGCAGTCTTCCCAACCATTCTCTGAGTGCAACAAGTGAAGATGATGTTCATGCAGGTGCAGTGTCCTCCCCCAAAATGTCCACTGACCTGAAGGCCCGTCCTCTGCCTCTGGGTGGTGTGTAGCCACTGTAGTAGCGAGCGCGTGAAGAAAAGTTTCCTCCCCGTGATCGGAATCGAGCCCGGGAAAATCCGCGATCTGTGGTGCTGATGCCGGGTCTGTTTGTTCTCTTTGCGCCGACCTGAAAAAAAAAAGTGACTTTTCAACATTTGATACCAACTTTTAGTGGTCCAGTCGACAATTGTCAAAGCATCCTGCCGCGATCATACAATGCTACTCTAAACAATATCTCCCATTGCAACTGTTACCTTTATCTGTCTTCCTCTAAACAGAGACTCATCCAAAGCCATCGCTGTCCTCACAGACTCTTTGTCTGCAAACTCAATATATGCAAACCTATGGAACAAAAGCATCATCAAGCGATGGCAAATATTTGACCCGACAGAACACATAGCACAGATCAATGTGAAAACGAGAACCTCAACTTCGATACTTTACCCTTTAGGATGCCCCGTGTATTTGTCACACAAGATGGTGACTCTATTTACGGAACCGCATCCATGGAAGTGCGCCTCCAGCTCCTCGGCAGTCGCACCATAATCCACCTAGTAAAAAGCAAAGCGCTAAAGATTTAACGACCTGCATAATTGAATAGAACGACAATTAGGTATTTGTTGTAAACAAGCCGTCCAGGACAGAAGCGTCTTTTTCTGACCAAATCCGAGTCGCAACAAAACCTGCATTTTTGTCCATGTGCATGACAATTAAGAAAAAGATACTCACGTTTCCGACGTATATCGATCGGCCATCTGCTTCCATTTTTTCCTCAAATGACATTATGACTGGGCCGACTACAAAAGGCGGGACAAAAAAACTGAGTAAGTGATCAAAAATATCAACAACTTGCTAAAGTACTGTATTAGTATTTTAAAAAAAATACATTGGAAATTGTCAAATTTTGTTGGACATGCTTTGTAAAACCAGAGACAACACTTTAACCTCAGTGTATGCCAGTCAAATCCTCACCGATGATTTTTATCCGTGCTTCAAAGCCATCTCCTTTAATCTACATTACAAATTAAGTGCTTGTAAAGTCCGGTGTACCATTAAAGACAAAGAGATACTGTATCTAACACTACTAATTGGATACAATACTTAATTTTTTGCGTTCAATGCATATTTTCAAACATCTAAAGAGCCCTTCCTAATAAATGTAAAATTTACCTGGCGGGGGGCTGAGATTCATTTGTTTCTCCACCTCGTTCTGCAACTCCTTCAGTTTCTCTGCCTCTTCCTCCATCTCTCTCACACGGGCTTTGATAGCCTCCAGCTCCTGCAGAAGATACACAAATATCGGTGAAGCCTGTGAGCGTACATCGAAGTAAGAATTACAAGCTGTTGCCATAATGGCTTCACGATTGCTGAGTGACAAGCCTTACAGGGCATTTCATTAATTGACGACATGCAGAAAAATTGTGGTAACGTCTGCCTGCTAAAACTTTAAAGGGTGGGGAATCATTTGATCTAACCCACCGTGCATTTCTCAAAATAAAACCCCTGCGTAACATTAAAGCTGCAAAATATAACAAAATGTCTTTGGCTATACCATCTATAACTTCATTTGACCATATTCTGATTTTCCTCAGTTCTACAGCAAGTTAAAGTCACGTGATGTGCTTTTGTAATGTTTTAATGCTGAGAAATCACAAATACTGACAATTAAGACTTGAGAATGGTTGACTAATTTTATGAGATCAGATGTGGGTTTAAACAAACAACTCTCACTGCCAATATTTTGGACCCATTTACTGTTTATTTATACATCAGCATTATCTCTCTCTCCCTCTCACACACACACACACACACACACACACACACACACACACACACACACACACACACACACACACACACACACACACACACACACACACACACACACACACACACACACACACACACACACACACACACACACACACACACACACACACACACACACACACACACACACACGGGAATGTGTGTTTGGAAGTCCTCACGCCTGCTTTTGTACAATTAAAAAATAAATTAATAGGGCTCGGAACACACTGACGGCAGTGTCTTCTGTAAGTGTGCACCCTCCTAGAGAGTGGTGCATTGCGGTGGGAGTCATTCCAATTCCATTCAGGGCAATACTGTCACAAACACATCCAGCACATAAACCAAATGCAATGACCCACGATAAATAGCTGTTGTAAATGCATGTGTACACAATGACTTGTGGCACACGCTTGCTTGGCAGCGTCGGGTCTCATTGGAAATGAGACAAATGCCAAACGAAGGCACGACCCGGCAATAAAATCCCGATTGCATTGAGGCTTGCTGGCAGACACGCCTTAAAAGATCAACGTGTCGCGTGGACTGGGCATTCTGCCTCGGTTTTAAATGAAAACTGTCTCTTTCCACCTCACGCGAAACACGTCCGGTCGTCAAACGACGCTCGCCACGAAGCACGGTGCGAACTCAAAAGACAATCACTGCTGCCATCTCCACCCTGATCTCGTGTTGTGTCGGCGAGCTTTGCCTGGCCAGACACACATTTCGTCTCGGTCCATCAAACCGCGTCAGACGCTTCGGCCCAACAAACCGGGGCGCGTTTTATCGTTTCGCGGGCGACCAAGTTCGGTTCTGGGTCTAGCACGACGACTGTATTATGTTAGGGTGGTCAAGGTAAGCTAGCATGTTAGCCGGTTGTCGCTAGGTCATTTCCACGTCTCGACGTTGGTGCTTGAAATGCCGCAGCGAGGAAGCTGTGAAGTGTAAAGGCGACACACACACACACAAAACGTGACATTACCGTCAACGAGGGCGGCTTCGCAATCAAGGAGACTGACGCGACGGTGCACAGTGGTTGCGGCGTGTCCTACCCTCGCCCCCGACTAGCTCAAACATCCCAGTGTTGCGCCTTTGCGGCGATTTGTATTCAGAGGCTCGGTCTCGCCGCCTGGCGCAGAAACTAGCGCCCCTCTTGCGCCAAGATGGCTGCCGATATCGCGCATGTCACCACCCAATTCTACTGCACTGCGCGAACCATAATGGCGGTTAAGACCGAGCTGGCGGTAATAGCCACGCACACAACATGTGACATAAATCTTTGTGAGGAATTGATAGCTTTCGAGAGCCACGCTAAATGGGATCAAAGAGCGCTTCGCAATGGTTTGGATATCGCAATTGACGAGCGCGGCCATTCACGTCGACATGCAACGAATGAAACAATGCCCTTCACTTACCGGGTCTTCTATTGCCGCCTCTCCCTCTTCTAATCCCGGTTCCTCGTCACCAACTCCGGGGTCTTCCAATTCGGGGTGTCCAGGGTCAGAATCTAGTAGCGATTCCTCCGCCAGCCCATTTCCGAACTCCGCCATCGCTTCGACCAAGTGTAAATGCGCCTCGTGGCCAAACCAACCGAGCAGGCCCCAACTCACGCACGAGGGGGGAGGAAGGGAGTGAGTGGGGCGGTCAAAAGAGAGGGGGGAGAGGCAGAATACGCCGAGTAAAGTTAAAAGGTTCAATAAAAAGCAAGCTACGGTTCGGCCCTCGTTTGAATAGCGTAAAATCGTAAAACGTATAACATTGGTAGTTGAACCTCAACCTCCAGATAATCGCCTGAATTCCCGTCAGAGCCGGGTTCAATGAATTAAGTGTTTAAAAAAACACGGGCGAAGACTTGAGATCGGCGGCGGGCTCTGTTTTCAGAAATGGAGGCCAGAGGCGGAGCAAAGTACCACTGCGGACGTATGAGAAAATTCCATTTTCTATTGGACGAATGGGGTCAGCCTTTTTATTCCACATCAAATTTCTATTGGTTGATAAAGTAGCTTTTCCGGGTGGCAAAACGAATGGATGATTTTGATTGGATTAAAGATATAACATTGAAAAACACTACTCAAGATCGCGCATGGTTGCCAGAGATACAGTATATATTTAAAAATTTATCTTGAGTACTTTTTAAGATATATTCTTTTGAATGTATTACAATGTGTCACCCAGCCACATATACTTACATCGCTGTTGTCTTAAACCGAGGACCCACTGTAATTTTAACACTCAATAAAAAGTTGTGACTGGTAAGATAAGAAAACCTTTATTTGTCTCACAATGGAGAAATTCCCAATTTACAGCAGCAACATTATGAAAGGGAGAAAGTAGAAGACATGAGTAGAGATGAGACAAACACACATTGCAATTATCAAAATACATGTTTGTTCCATCAAGTTTGTAAAATCACTCTTCAATACTCTCCCGATACAATACTTTATATATTGATTTTGACATGGTGAAAGGTTAATTAATCAGAGATGAAAGTGGACTTTTCTAAAATTCCTGGAAAAAATATATATATATATATATATATATATATATATATATATATATATATATATATATATATATATATATATATATATATATATATATATATATATATATATATATATACACACACACACACACACACACACACACACACTTGGCCGATTATGCATGAATTAGTTTACACAAAACGCTATTCAAATACTCGACATTCAATGATTAATCTTCCTTTTGTGTGTACACGTGCACCCTTTGTGGCTTTCGTTCTCGACGAAATTTCGAAATCTCCGAGATATGGCGAGGCCATGAGAATGCGAGGCGAGGGTATTGTTTTGTGTTTTTTGTTATTGTAAAGTGTCCTTGGGTGTCTTGAAAGGCGCTTATAAATAAAATGTATTATTATTATTATTATTACTGTGTTGTGGCGACGCCACTCAAGCTAAACGAGCCTCAGCAGTCAGCAATATAGTCCGCTGCTCTCTGCTGTGCTTGCTTCAGCGCAAACATGTACGCACAAGCGCGTCTTTTGATTTCAACCAATCAGCGCAGACGCAACAACGTCATACACCCAATGCCACACACGGACGTCACACACAACAACAGCTAAACTAAGCTAAGCTAGCCAAGACGACACTCGAAGTCGGACGGACATGTTTTTCTGCCAATCTGTGTGTTTCCCTTTTTGTCCAAATATATTTTTTACGACAACTATCTTATCCATGGTGTCTTTTATTCGTTCCCATGGGGTTTAGCAAGTGTGTTTATAAAGAGATTACTGTTACAAGTGTTAGTGTCTCAACATGGCTACGCTCGTGAAAGCAAAAAAGAACGAACTCAAACGCGTCTTCGTTCAATGTTGTCAACTAATATCCGGATTAATTTTAGGCAAATTTTCCTCAATTCTCCGGAGAGATTTTCATAAAAAATTGAAAGGCCCAGAATTACGGGAAAATCCGGAGGACTTTCATCTCTGATTAATGACAAGAGTGAAACAGCTAACCATGTCAGGCAGAAAATTAGCACCAATGAAGACATAAGAGCAGAAAAAAGGAGCCACTTAAACGAACAGGTTGCCCTCAAAGTTTGATGTCCTTCGCCCGTCCTCGGCATCGACTCAAAGTCTGTTTCCCCTCTGGACCACTTTGACTGGGGTAGCAGTGATTGTCAGGATGACGAGACTTTTCTGGACATCCTGGTTCTCTTGAGCTTTTCCTGCCTCACCGTCTCACCCTCCAAGCAGGACAACTCAGATATCCGATGGAGAAAGGAGCAGGAGGCTCCCATCACGGGGTCTGCGTATGACTGACCTACATGAGGATGACCAATAGGAGAACGTAGAGAGCAGATGCTCTTAAAATGGCCTCCATTTTGTCAATTTAAAATGAAGATAAATGTATATACAAGCACACTATATGGGCAAAAGTAGAGAGACACACCTCTTACCGGTAATTGTATTAATCAGGGCTTAGGATAGACTCCGGGGACTAGCAATGGGCCAGGTCAGTCGTAGTTGAGAATTTATTAAAAACAAAACAAAAAAAAGTTGTGTATACAAAATACTTATGTTTTAGGGCAGCGGTTGCTCGTCTCTTATGACGTTGTAGGCTTTGAAACCAGAGTGCCACCAGAGTGACCGCCAGTGGACAAATGAAAGTGGCCCTTGAGCAAAGCTCAAGAAGTGCACGCTCCTTTTCACTTCGCACCAGAAATATACAACAATGTGAGTTTAATTTCCCCATGAGGAAAAAAAAGACTCCAGTATTAAAAATGACAAAATCTATCTTTTAAACTGTTAAAATGTTATTATTAATTAAAATGCAGTATGCACAACTCATCAATTATAATGATTAATTAAAATACAAAGTGTTGTACATGTATTTCATTAGAAAAAATACAGTACTGTACTACTGTATTCATATTTAACAGATTAATTTAAAAAAACTCACCTCTGAATTTATACGTGTTCTTTTGGGTGGAGGGACAAAATTACCACAAACATCTCGCGAAAGGGGACCATCGCCATATGAGGTTAATGTTTCCCTCTTCAGTAGGTGTTATACAGTACTCCTTTTGAGTCCACATCTGTAATGCTTACTCACTCGTCACATTGTCTTTAACTGTGGGGAGGTCGTAGGCTGGATAATCCACTTTGGCCCTGCAGAAATGTAGAGCGGAGAGGCATGAGAACTATACTATAACTAGAACGATGTTTAGAACTATTAATGACCGATTTATTTCAGAATGCCACCCCCATCCTCCGATACCTGCTGTACTTGCAGTTCTGCATTGGAAGGACTAACGTAGATGGCAAAAAGGCAGCATGATTCACTTTGGGTTTGTATCTCTCAGAGTAGCTGCAAGGAATAGAAAAACAAGGGATAATAGACCCGACATTTGTACTTGCGAGTTTTGCACATGTAACCTTTTACGTGTGTCGTCAGTCCTCAACTCCCGATTCGTAACCGTAACGGCAACGCACTTCTCGGTCCAGTGACTTCAACCACAGTAGGGAGACACAGGGGAATTAAAGGGATGTTTTATTAATTTCTTATTCAACTGGGGCTTCATTCCCTCCTATTTGAACAGCAAACACTTTTCTATGGCACTCACGCTTCTGAGCACACTTGCTCCACACACACTTCCCCAAACTTCCGCTGCATAGTCTTCCGGGATTCTTCCCGCGCCAATCTTACGTCACGTCAGTGACGATGCACTCAGCCACATATTTTTGAAAGCATCCCGCCTCTCAGTTGTCCCACAAAACAGTCAAATTAAATATATGCTCATTGTAATAAAGATCACCTGTCATGCACTAAACTGAAATGTTACCTCAACGTGAAGGGCCTCCAACCAGGTCCGCCTGAAAGCATCTTGGAGAAGCCACAGAGCTGCATATTCTCTTGGTGGTGTACGTGGTTGCCTCCTAGTGGAGGGAGGACACTTGTCTTCTCTAACGCAACACTCCAAAAACAAGTGAGGTCAGTCAAAATCGGGTACCAAAAGTCAAATTGAATCGTTACTGACGTCAGACCGCTATTGATTATAAAGGTAATGGCGCCATCTACGGGCACATGACAACTTACACCCAGTCAACTTCTGGTCCGTAGGTTCAACACGGAAACAAGTTGATCATTCAATAGTTACCCGTAGAAAGCCGGACTCTCATATCACCACAGAGTAGGGATTATAAAACTAAGGCATCGAGACACATGGGATTTGGATGCCGCACAGAAATTTACAGAGCGTTACTGCACGACGCGTTTGCCAGCTATCGTTTCACAGATCGAAGCTTCGTTCGCGTATACTGTACGTTACAATTTGGTCATCCAGTCACCGTTGCATTGATGGTAAGGTCCGAACTGGTTGTCGAAAAGGCGGTCGTCTCGAAGCAGATCTCATCACCAATCTGCCGAACGCTGTCGTCTGACAACCGCCTGAGCCGGACCCACGAAGGTCGCAATTTGCGCATCCCTTAACCAGAAAAGTTTCAGTCGACAGCAGTGATGCTTCAGGAAACGACGTCATGTTATCCATTCCGACTTAACCGTACACTATTGCCTTCGTCATGGTGGAAAGTGACTCACTGGTGTCGGATTTACAGTAGTCGCTTGCACTTGGGCTAATTTACGACACGTTACCATGGCTCCTAAAAGACACAACCATGAAGCCTCCAGTTCAGTCAACTCATTTTCCACATGTAAACAGAATTGAACGTCAAGGGCTGACTGACCATTTCATTAGATACACATGCAGTCTTCAAAAATCTAACAGCTCTTTATAAGACCGATGCAATTTTTACAGCAACTATTTAAAGTACTTGGACACAATATTTTTTAGTCTCTGCTGAGAACCAATTACAGTACTACTGCAACTATGGTACTCTCTTTGAAAAGGACACCCCCATTTCCCACACTCACCCACCTCTACCAGATACTACTCTATCTACCCCCCCACCCTCTTTTTCTCCACTACAGATCCACGAACAGGACGTGAGACGGCTCTTCAAGCAGCAGAAGATCAAGAAAGCTGCGGGCCCGACAAAGTGTCCCCTCCTGCCTGAAAGTCTGCGCTGACCAGCTGGCTCGGTCTTCACACAAATCTTCAACAGATCCCTGGAGCTGTGTGAGGTCCCATCCTGCTTCAAACAGTCTACCATCATCCCAGTTCCCAAGAAATCGGCAACATCGGAACTGAACGACTACAGGCCTGTCGCACTGACGTCTGTGGTCATGAAGTCCTTTGAACGCCTTGTGCTGAACCACCTAAAGAACGTCACGGACCCCTGCTGGACCCTCTTCAGTTTGCCTACCGGGCAAACAGGTCTGTGGAGGACGCAGTCAACATAGGTCTGCACTACATCCTCGAGCACCTCGACAGCACAGGGACCTCACGCAAGGATTCTGTTTGTGGATTTCAGCTCTGCGTTCAACACCATCATACCGGAACTCCTCACCCCAAACTCCTCCACCTCGGTGTGTCCCCTACGATCTGCCAGTGGATCCTCAGCTTCCTGACGGGACGGACACAACAGGTGAGACTGGGAGCGACAACATCATCAACACGCACCACTAGCACTGGAGCCCCACAGGGATGTGTCCTCTCTCCACTGCTCTTCTCCCTCTACACAAACGACTGCACCTCAACAAGTCCAGCTGTCAAACTCATAAAGTTCGCAGACGACACCACGGTCATCGGTCTCATCAAAGACGGCGACGAGTCTGCGTACCGACAACAAGTGGAGCAGCTGGAGCTTTGGTGCAGCCGACACAACCTCGGGCTGAACACGCTCAAGACGGTAGAGATGATCGTGGACTTCAGGAAACATCCTTCTCCAGAGTTGCCCCTCACACTATCCAACTGCCCTGTGTCAACCGTCGAGACCTTCAAGTTCCTGGGAATCACAGTCTCCCAGGACATGAAGTGGGAAGTCAACACCATCTCCATCCTGAAAAGGGCCCAGCAGAGGATGTACTTCCTGAGGCTGCTGAGGAAGCACGGCCTGCCACAGGAGGTGCTACGTCAGTTCTACACGGCAGTCATCGAATCAATCCTGTGTTCTTCCATCACGGTTTGGTTTGGGGCCGCCACAAAGAAGGACAAAATCCGACTTCAACGGACAATTAGGACGGCGGAAAAAATCATTGGCACCGCCCTACCCACTCTTGAGGACTTGCACACCGCAAGAATCAAGACAAGGGCACGGAAAATCCTCCTGGATCCCCCGCATCCTGCCCACCACCTTTTCCAGTTACTCCCCTCAGGCAGGCGCTACAGATCCATGCGCACCAAATCCAGCAGACACTTAAACAGCTTCTTCCCTCTAGCCATTAACTCCTAAACAGTCACTGACGTAGTCACTCTTCTTGTGCAACAAATATTGTATCTCTCTAAAATGGTTCAATGATTTTCTGCACCAACTGTACAAACTGTAATAGTATTGTATTCTACCACTGATCACTTTAGCTCTGCTTGAAACTATGGTTCACTTACATTATGAAATGTCCTTCCATACCAATTTGTCATGTTCTTGTTTATGATGATACTAATGCAGCGTGTATACCGGAGACAAATTCCTTGTGTGTTCTACATACTTGGCCAATAAAGATGATTCTGATTCTGATTCTGATTCTTCTGATTCTATGCCCATAATGCTAATTTGAACAGTGACAACAAACCAGTCAACACCAAAAGATTTTTGTTTTTATTGAACATTGAGAGTCTTGTACAAACCTGAAAGGAAAAACAAATGAGTTTGAGCAGCAATCATATGGATGGACAGCATTTAAATTGACTTCATGGGTAAATGTGATTTCAGACAAAGTTGGCTTATCTTTAGCTCGTTTTCACCACAGTCGATAAGACGGGGAAAAAATAGTGCATCCTTAATCACATCTGAGGAAGTAACTTGGTTTGCAAGCATCTTTTGCGACTTACTGCTGGACTAGTTCATCCTCCTGATCATTCTGTTGATCCGATCCTCCCTGTTGCCAGCGTCACCTCCTTCCACAAAGTGGGTGGTCTTCTTGTTCATGCCACCACGAGGTGACGACAGCTTGAAGGGCCACAGGAAGTTGTTGGCAGACTTGAAGTTCTTGCCAACGGTGTAAATCTCATGGATAAGGTCCTCTACGCAGATTATGCCATATTTGCCTGCAGGTGATCATTTAAGCATGATGTAAACGGCAAATGGTGTTAAAGCTATGGTTTTAACCTTGGTAACATCTTGCAACTGCACTCCAAATGTGGTTTCAGACACAACTGGCTTAGTTTAAATTTTCTTTCACCATTGTCGATAAGACGGGGAAAAAATATGTGCATCATTAACCACAGTAAGTTTATCCACATGCAGATTTAACTGTTGCAGCAGTTGCAATGAATCAATTCAAACTAAGGCAAGGTTCACACTGCAGGTCTTAATGCTCAATTCGTTTTTTTGGGGGGGGATGAAATCCATTTTTTAAAATATATAATAAAAGTCAAATATAGTTACTGAAATCAACTTTGCAAATTCACAGACAAATCAATCTGCCAATTGCTCTCTCGCTGGCTTGCGGCGAAATCTATGCAACTTGGCTGTTCAGAATGCGGTCTAATACAGGACCACATATTAAAGTGGGCCCAGGTCGGAATTGGCAGAGGAGAGGGGGGGGTGTTTGAGATTGTCATTATTAAAATACATAAATCAGACAAAGGTCAGATATGGCCCAAAAATATGATGGGGTCTGCAATGTGAACCTAGTTTGAGTCACGTGGTGAAGTGTGTGCATTACCAAGGTTCTTCTTCACCAAAACGTTGTCTGTGAGGGCAATACGCTGTTTCCTGATCTTGCCATGGCCGCGTTTGTAGATGAGCTCACGCACAGATCTCAGGTTGGGATATCTGTCATGTTTCAAGGTAAGAAAAATTTGTAAATAAACAGTAATCATTGTAGGAACAGCAGTTTCACTTGGGGGATCAAATTTCCTTTGCCATTATTTGAACTTATTCACAGAGAATGTTATTTAAATTGAAATGTGGTTTCAGACAAAACTGGCAATTTCAGTTTGTTTTCACCATAGTCGATAAGACGGGGAAAAAAGTTTCGCATCACGAACCACATTCCAATAGTGTTTTATTAGTAAGGATGCACCAATACGTTTGAGACACTTGCTCTACAAGTACTCATATTTGAGTACTTAATGCAGAGTACCCAATACTTGATGCCATTGCATCTTGCAATGATAAAGAAAAGTTGTTTTAGTTTGACCAAACATTGTTTAAAACTCAAAATATATTTTCTACTTAAGGTAACAACTAGTCATGACAAAAACCTTTGGCATGTCCGCCTCCATCAATGCCCCAAGAGCATAATTATTTGCAGTCTGCCAAGTGCTGTCCATGTTCACTTAGAAGTACTTTATTCTACACATGGCTGGTCAAGTATTATCAGTGCCACAGAATCTGTGATTTATAGGTGGTTGAATATTGGCAGCAATACAGATATCGGGCGCACCCCAAGGTTTTACACAGCACTAGTCGACAAGTTTCACAATCGACGGCAATGAACTTACCCCCATGCAATGTAAGGTTCTGCAATCCTGAGCATGTTAATTGAAGCCTTGTTAAGCTTGACGAACACACCGTTGAAGATCTGACGGAGACGCATCAACTGCAGAACTTTGCGGACCTTTGGGCTGACGCCATTGATACTGTAAAGCATGGTACATTATCTTACAAAATATACAGGTAGAGCAACACCTGCTTATTTTTGATTTTCTGTGTAGTTTCAGACCAAATCTGACTTAGTGTAATGGTTGTATCACCATAGTCGATAAGTCGGGGAAAGAGTAGTCATCATTAACCACACGCGACAAACATCAGGACATGGATTCCTGGTTATTATATGAATTTCAAGACGCGAGTTGCGTTTTCAGGGTCAACATTTGAACTGGTTTAACATAGTAAGAAGAAATCCAACTTTCACAGCTCCAGCACAAACAACACAGACGTATAAGCTTCTCTTGATAGCAAACACCCAACAACTACAGTTCTGGTGATCAGCCTTCACTTACCCTCTGATCCTGATGACAAATGCCAATTTGGGCTCGGCTGGCACATAATAGTTTCCCACTTTGCGGGCAGTTCGTGAAAAGCGGATCTCACGCCTGTACATCTCCCTGTACTCCTTGTGGTACTGCTCAGCCCTCTTGTAGATGACCTTTCTTTCTGCTTTACGGGCCTAAAACAAAAATAAGGTCTGTCTGTATTATCAGCTCACATTTATAGCATTACACTCGCGTCAGCATCACCTGGTGTGATCATTGCCATTTACCTTTTTAACTGCCAGCAGCCGTTTTATGCGAAAGGCCTTGCTGGCGGCGTAGGCCTTTCGCCTTTTCAAAAGGCTCTCAGGGACCGAGGGCACTTTTTTTCTATAAGAAATTGGGATTTTTGAGTTAAACTATGTATGGAAAAACAGTGCGTGCGTAATGAAGGTGTTAAGAGATTGGTCTCAATTTAGCGTCGGGAGGACGCAACTTGCAAGCCAGCCATGCTAACCGGCTCCATTACTGGAAGGCATCAATAAGTACTACATGTTGGCTATCATTAATGTTCGCCAAATAAACGTTCGTCGAACTTTTTTCAACAACTATCCAGTTTAAATGTTTCACGGTGAAACTTTTGCCACATCTTTTACCACCTGGAAAGACAGCCATATTGTACTCTGTTCACGGTGTGTAAACGTTAACTAAACGGCAATGCAATGCATCTATGTTTTACAATACAAACAAGGCAACATGGTACATAAACTAAATGATACCCTCAAAGATTAAAATAATGTTCATCGGCATTTTATCACAGGATTCATTAAGATTCGACTTCGCAGTAGACACTCACTCTGCGTCCGCCATTGCGTCCACCGAGAAAGAGAAATTTCGTGATGCGCATGTGCAGGTTAAAGATTTCAGGACCCAATGAAGCTGTTCGCTTAGCTGCCTGATTAATTCAGAACGAATATCGTGTACTGTACTTTATCATGTAAATCTAAATGGACCTTCATGCATACTTTTGGGACAATTTTGTTTTAAAACTATGCTATAAATTTACGCCCCTCTCCCAGATAACGTATACAATTCTATTTACACGGTGCCAGACCAAACTGTTACCTCAAATGTTAAAGTTTGTACACTACATTCATATTTAAGAAATATGATTTTTTTTGCAGTTCATGATGATCGTGATGATATATTTTCCCCATTATAAACATTCTGTTTTTATGGAACGTATTTGTCTTTTATTAATAATATAAAACTGAATTCCGAAATGTTAATTCAGGTCATTAGTAGTGATGGGTCGTTCGCGAACGAGCCGGCTCTTAGAGCCGGCTCTTTGAAGTGAACGACGTGAGCCGGCTCCTTATAGGGAGCCGCTCCGAAAGGAGCCGACTTTTTTTTTCTAATTTGTTGTGGTCGGCCTGGTAGACAAGTGGGTAGCACGTTGGCTTCACAGTGCAGAGGTTCGATTCCAGCTCCGACCTCTTTGTGTGGAGTTTGCATGTTCTCCCCGGGCTTGCGTGGGTTTTCTCCGGGTGCTCCGGTTTCCTCCCACATTCCAAAGACATGCATGGCAGGCTGATTGAATACACTAAATTGTCCCTAGGTGTGAGTGTGAGCGTGGATGGTTGTTCGTCTCTGTGTGCCGTGCGATTTGCTGGCAAACGATTCAGGGTGTCCTCCACCTACTGTCCGGAGACAGCTGGGATAGGCTCCAGCACCCCCCGCGACCCTAGTGAGGATGAAGCGGTTCGGAAGATGAATGAATGAATGAATAATTTGTTGTGTGGTTTAAATCAAAGCTTACTGATGTTGTTTTACTGAAAATAGTTAAAAGCTTATAAATATACACAATCAGACATTGGAACTTTTTGTTGACCTTGTTTTGAGATCGGTCTTTGTTTTTGTACTTTGTAATTTATTTTTTGTAGCACTCCATGTTGTACTCCAAGTTGAGTATGTTCAGAAGAATATAAATAAAGCCATATAAATATTTGATATACTGTATATTTTTTACATTAGTAATTCATTTTACACATAATTTTACATGATTTTTGATAGTAAATTAATTTAAGCAACAAAAAAAGGAGGAGCCATTTTGGAACCGAAAGAGCCGGTTCTTTTTAGTGAGCCGAGCCAAAAGAACCGGCTCTCTAAAAGGAGCCGGAATTCCCATCACTAGTCAGCGTGGAGGGAAAATACACGCTTATGTTCATCAGCAGACCCTCGTTTACTTATTGTCAATACGTCATGACACACTATACAGCTTGTTAGCTTTGTGAATTGATTCACGTTTATCGTGTTTTTTTATCGTATACTCTTTTGCACATGTATGTTCACAGAATGCATGTTAATATTTGATGTGTCATCAGAAACAACAACAGCGGCAGTAATAATAATACTAATAACAATGAATACAATACAATTAAATAAGCACAATAAATGTCACCCCGGCATTCTTTTTGCATGACAGCATGAGTGTGATCCCTTTTCTCGTGTGGTGCGCCACACAAACTACAGTGCAGTACTCACAAAACACCGCGTTAGTAAAATAAACGAAAAAGAGGCATTTGGCAGCTCTACATTTGTTTTTCGCAGGGGGGCGCTCTCGCTTTATTTTACAGGTAGATCCTCTATTGGAGTGCGTCTGGGGGACTCGTTTCCATTGATAATGCAAATTAGAAAACATAACTGTGATTATGAGAACACATATTTTTAGTTAGTAAATCCATAGCTCTGCCAACATTTAGCCAAATTACATTTGGATGGTTTATATTATTTTGTTCAAGCTACATGACTATATAGCTCAACGTATGCTCTTTAAACAGTAAAAATGCATTACGACATTGGAATACGTGAAAATTAATCATAATAGTTGTTTTTCAAGTAACTGTGTGAATGAAATTAAGGTTTGGAGCATAGACACGCCCACCACTCGCATAGAGGTAAGCGTGCATCCTGCAGTCGGGTTGCACAATTTGAAGAGAAGAACTTTGAACGCACTCCAGGTGCGCCACTTATCTGGTGGTGCGAGCACGTTTGTTTTGTCCCGGCCACACTCTGCAGCTCTCGTTAAATAATTATCTTGATGGCAAGAGCACACAAACACCGGCAGGACACACATAGTTGAAATCCTTCGGCGTTTCCCGTTTGTCTCTCAGGGGTGATTGATCCACTTTAAAGCGGCGCAATGCGCGCATTGCAATGAACTGAATTGCCACCACCGGTATCCGACTATAATACTGCAAGATGCTTACGCAACAAGTCTGTGAGCCATATAATTTTCTTGTTTGTGCCTTTTGACCATATATGATACATAGATAGCTAGATCGATAGATGACGCCCCAATTCCTTCCTAACAAAAGTCATGTGATTAGTGTTGAGTTAAAGCTTTGTGGTTTCACCCCCATTGAGTGAGTGCATTGTGCGCTCCTGACACATCATTGTAACTGGCGCTGAAAGGCTCAGTCCGATTGGGTCCGGTGTTGATGGGAGGACCGAATAAATAGCGAGCCGAGATGCGCTTCGGGATGAGACGGAGCAGAGAAGGCGAGCGGGAAGCCTCGAAGTGAGTTGCTTGCGCGCTCAAAGTGTGCACCCATTCAACTTTTAACTGAACTTGTAGGCTACTTTCCGCCCGCTGGCTTCTCGTTTCTCACAATCGTCGAGATCCTCGAAGTCGTCGCCGTCTTCTCGTCTCCGGTTTGCATAAAGAGTGTTCAACCTCGCGCTCGCTTGCTCGTTTATTTTTCTTCGGCTTACTTAACTGTCCAACATGATGATCATCATCGCGGAGTTCTTCGTGGTCATCCTGAAGGTGTTGTGGGCTTTCGTAACAGCCGGGGCGAAGTGGGTGGTGCGGCCCAAGGAGAAGAGCGTGGCCGGACAGGTGTGCGTTATCACCGGGGCTGGAAGTGGCCTCGGGCGGCTCTTTGCCAAGGAGTTCGCCCGGCGGAGAGCCATCCTGGTGCTGTGGGACATTAACAGCCAAAGTAACGAGGAGACCGCAGAGATGGTGCGGCAGATTTACCACGAAGTGGACACGCCGACGTCCAAAGATGGTGAGTGGCGTTATTTAATGACTGTCTCCCTCTCGCTTTTCAATTTTTTAATTATTATTCAATCTAAACTGAAATCAGCAATGTGCTAAGGCGTTCTCTCCGCATTCTGCCCTGCCTGTGCAATGGGAAATGTCTTTGCACACTGAAATGTACACACGTTATGTAATCTTACTCGCCCGACATTGCAGTAACTTGATGATTCAGTCTGTGAATTGCATACAACAATGTGCTGCAACCTGCGGATTCAAGTTGAATGCCAACTGTGCCGAGGCCCCCCAAATCCTAATTCTACCCCTTCACACTAGATGGCATGCCCACCTCTGCTGTCACAAAAGGAAGCAATTTTCCAGCAAATCACTCCATGATATACTGCAATGAAAATTTTCCATTTTCCATAATTTTAATCGACGATGTTTATGCACTGGGAAATTTGAAAAGTACCCCCACCCCAAAAAAAGGCCTAATTTAGCAATCCTAAAAAGTAATTTTTTGTGAAAAATACTTTAGTGCAATGCCAACAAACAGTCATGGCGATGAAAAATCCTTGGCAGAGGATGACAGTCAAATAATCACATCGCGAACCATTTAATTGATCCACTGTGACTCTTTCAGGCGGCGTTGAAGAAGTGCCCCCATTTCAGCCCCAGGTGTACACGTACGCGTGCGACGTGGGCAAGCGTGAGAGCGTGTATTCCACGGCAGAGAAGGTGCGTCGAGAGGTGGGAGAGGTGGACATACTCATCAACAATGCCGGCGTGGTGTCGGGCCACCACCTTCTGGAATGCCCCGATGAGCTGATCGAACGCACCATGGTGGTCAACTGCCACGCACACTTCTGGGTGAGGTGATGCAATATGCTGTTGAGACACACACACACACACACACACACACACACACACACACACACACACACACACACACACACACACACACACACACACACACACACACACACACACACACACACACACACACACACACACACACACACACACACACACACATTATTGTATCCATATGCTCAGATTCCACACTGACTTCTCAGTATTGTTTCCACTGGAACATGCATGCCTACGATTAATCTTGTCCCGCTCACGGGCCAACCTAAACCATCAGATTTAAGTTGGTACTAGTTTGACACTGTTGGAATCATGTGTGGAGAATAAGAAAAGCCCTCAAATAGTTGTTTATGCATTTTTAGAATGCCACAAGGAGGAAATCACAGGCTTGTTCTTGTCTCAGGCGGCTTAAGTCAGAGATGATTGCCTGCAACGATCACGGCATGTGCTGTCGGTGGAGTGTTTTTGAGGAAAAGACAGATATGCGTGTGCCAAAAATCCAATTTCACTCAATTTGTCTGAAAAGTATTTATTTTCTAAAAATAATGTATCTGTGTTCAACTGTTTACGCCGGCGACTCGTCATGACAGCCCCAAGTAAATGCTCTCACAATAGTTGGCACATAATTAACCCGTGTGTCCACTTTTTGTGACGTCGTTTGGTGATATGAGGTCAGTCAAGTCAATCGCAGTGCATTTTTCAAATGCCATTGAATCCATGAGCAAAACATGTCAATGGGATTTGAAGTACAAATGCACCAAAGTGGGTGCGTGTGCGCTTCTGATGAAAGAGGGTCTTAATGAATGGAGACAGCCTGAGTCGGGGATGTGGTTCATTAAAAACACAAGCTGGTTGAATAGAACTCAGACGAACCATCTTTTCCTACATCAACACATGAAGGCGGTGCACTGCATGCATACATTATTCAAGAAGAGCTTATGGCTTAAAATAGCATGACTCCCCAGTGGGAATTCATTATGCCAACATACACGTGGATATCGAGGGCAATGTGGAGCCCTCATGCTTTAAAATGCGGAAACGTCAAGGCTGAAGTGCACACAATTAGCACGCGTGCGCTGCCCCAGTGGTGTCTAAACGCATGGCAAGGGGTCCCACAAAATCATGACAGCGGGTTTACAACATGGTCGTCACCTAAAAGGCACCCCTGGGTTAACGCGTAGCCAAGTGAACCTGATTTAGGATGCAGGAAATGTCATTTTACGAGCAAAGTCGTCATGCCAACATGCTGATCATAACTCTTTTGTCCCTCGGGGAGACCCACACTTTCTACACTTGTCACACAGTTTTGCAGGGAGGAAAGCTTTGAGGAATAGATATGGATGGTGAGAGAGCATGTATCTTGAGGAGGAGGAGGAGGAGGGGGGGGGGGTCCAGCTTGGATCCCTAGCTGTCTGTCACACTGGCTTCTCAAAGCAGTGAATCTGTCTGAGGATGCGTTCATTAGTCCAGATGGGGATCGGTCATGTTAGCTCTCTGTTCGGAGTTATTCTTTGAGACGGTGAGAGCTGACTTTTCCGTTGGACACTTTGGAAGGACCGACTGTCCCCCACTGCATCTCGAGCCCGTTAAGATGTTTTTCCGAATGATATGCCGTCAGCGTTGTGGCGGGAAAAGAGCAGGGCAAAGGAGGCAACACCGGGCCGCAGGGTGGGCGAGATGAGAGGGTAATGGTAAGCTGCTATTGACCCACTTTATCTGACAATTGGTTTCTTGTCTGCGGATCCGCTTGACGAGATGCCAGGCGACAGGAGCCAAGTTCTGCAGGCTGCATTCCTGCTGTAGCCAGAGAATGGAGGCAGCCAGGCAGAAGGGTCCTACTTGACTGGTTTTATGTGGCGGGTGGGTGGGGGGTGTCCTCAGGCCCAGTGCACCTGTGTAAAGCCAGACATGGCTACGCTACTGGATACCTGCACATGTCTCAGAGATTGAAAAGGGCCAAGTTGTTTGAAAGATCATTACTTTCCACGAGCATGCTTTTATAACTACAGGCGCCCCTTCGTTTGTCACTAAATTCAGTTTCCATGGTGGTGACATAACCCAGAGTCAGAACGCTTCCATGAAGCTATGCCAACGCAGCGGTAACATCATAAATACGGTAAATATTTCTATGAAAAGAAATGCGCATCATCATTTACAGCAGGTCAAACTCCAAAGCGGCGCCTTGACAAGCTGATTTTTTGGGGGGAGTGGAACAATCTCGAGGGCATTGGGTGTTCACGGTCCAACCAGCAGTGCTGTTGGCGACACCATTGTTCTCATTTTCAGTAAAAAAAAACATGGTGAATGGCACCACAACGGTACCATTTATTGTTACCCGTCGTTTGGAGTAGGAGTTATAACTGCCAGCAGCTGAATCAAATTCCACGATGTGATGTCAGATCGGCCGTCTCCTGCCTCATCCTGTTGTCCCGGGAGAAGTCAGCCTAATTAAGAGGCCATCTGGCCCAACTTGGAGGGGCCAATATTTTGTTCATATTCGTGTCAGTGAGGCGCTAATGCAGCCTGACATCCCAGGTGCAAGAGGCTTTTGTGCGGACCCCCAGTGCTTCCCCCCGCCGCAATTAGGTGGAGCGGCGGGGCAGGGGCCGCTCCACGTAGGCCTGTGTCAGCGGGTAATTTAGCGGAACAAGGGAACGCCGAGGCCCAATTATGGCCGGCTCTGATGTAAGACACGAGCCCCCCGGTTGCCTTCACACATTTTGTGTCTGATAGGTCAGCAGAGGTCACGGCTGCATGCCGGGATCTGCCATGAGAGGCGGCGTGGCCATTTTTAGCGAGGGGATGAGTTTCTCATCTTCTGGAGTCACAGAGAACCTATATTGCGGTTCATCTTTTGCACCCGTGCCATCTTGCAGATTTCTAAGCAGTGGGTATTTGCAGTATCGGCCTAAAATTAAGAGTAGCACACCTTTGGTGTAGTCTGTACCACGTTGTGCTCTAACATGCCGAGCTCGAGATGCAGTGTCAGAGAAAAAGAGCCGGCAGGTCCCCAACTAAGCTAAATTTCCACAGAGGAGAGAAAATATACGCATTAGCATGAAAGCTAACAGACTTTTGTTAATATATGCTTTAGAGATAAACATTCCGCTCTGTTAAATCATGTTGAATTGTCTTTTGTTTTTGTGTCAGTTTTACAGCAAACTTCAATAAGGGCTGACAAATTAACAGTCATAAAAACCTCAAGAGAGTTAGAACAAAGCGAGCTTTATTATTATTGCAACACAAGCTGTATTTTAAGTGTTTTTAATAAAAATGTCTTGAAAAACATGTGGGAGGGGTATAACTCAAAACTACATTTTACTCTATTGAAAGAGTGTGAAAATATTATAACTTTTTTTTTTCACCCATCGTAGGTGGTATCATCTGTGATCAATGCGGGTTTGCTGTATTTTACAGAATGTGTTATATTAGTGTTGGCCCGCCTCAGGGAACCTCCTGCCAGAGCGATCCATCCCCTGCTTTCTGAATGTTTACAGTGGGAGTGGAAAAGTTTGGCTCAAGTGGCGTCGGGACATATCTTAAGTTAATGCTTCATTTGCACACAAAATCCTCCCTCGCCCGCCGCCATTTTGAACCACGTGCATCACCGCCCCGGCACATTTTTGAGGAGCTGCCTAAAATGTCTTGGAAAAGTACAGATGTATCGAGGTGCGCCCAAAGCGCTTCTACCTGTCCACGGCGCCATCCAAAACGGTAAAGTTCTCCTCGTTATTGCTTCCAAATTGCGTGACCTGGCAAAAGGAACCGAGACATCAGCAGATACTGTGCCTGGTCTGACGCAGCTTGAACAAGGCCTTCCCTCCCCCTCACATGGATTCACAAGTGTGCTATCTGGTACCACCCTCCCTCTGGTTTTGTTTATAGAGAAGGTGCATTTTTCTCACAAGACTTCCCTGCTGCTCCATGCCATAAAACTACAGACTTACTGGAAATATAGTGGCATGCATTGAGTCAAATGGATCCACTGTAAAGGGTGAATTCTCTTGCGTGCTCGTTCGGCTAAATGTATTGCTTTTATTAATATCAGATCTTAGGTGATGTTTTTAGTTTGCGGCAATGCCAAAGGCTGTGTGGGTGACAGCAGGCCTGCTACAATTATTGTTGTTCGCTATGCCGGCGCATATCTGCCTGGAGATCAAGCATGGCGCTCAACAAAAGGCCTGCTGGTTGTTTTTGGGACCCCCTGCCGGGAGAGTGATTGGTCAGTTCCTATGATGGCAGTCACATGTCACACCTGCTGATTGGCTCCCGCTGGGGGCCTCGGATGGAAGTTAGGCCTCGAAGGGCTGATCCATAATCAAATCGAGCGCATCTGCTTGCCCTCACTTGGACCCGGCAACAGCATGTAACAAAGTTTTTATCGAACAGCAAAGAGCATTAGTAGTTGCATGCACATAAATGTAAAAATAAAATGCGCAATGGAATAGACAACATCATTTTTGATGTTGACTACGTCTTATTGCCCCCCCAGGTCGATTTTGAAATGCCTTCTGCATTTTCTCTGATGACCACCGGGAGGCGAGAACATAAATTCAGAGAAAAGTCATGTGATCTTTTGGGGAGAAATTATTGTGGATGGGGGGGGGCACCAAATATATATTGTTGAATTGAATTGGAACGGGATTTAAGTTGAGTTGACTTTAAGAATGAAAAGTGTGAGGTGTTGAGTTTTGTGATGGGTGCTCTCACCAGCTCTTTAGTGGCCGCTTCAACAATGGCCATCAGATCCGTGTGGGAAAAGAACACATTGCACTGAAACACACGCGTCGCATCACATACCTGCTTGTCCGGAGAATACCTGAAGGCTGCAGGGTGGGGCGCTGACACCTCCCACTCTTTTCTTTACACACCTGTCAAAGAGAGACAGTCAACTCTTTCATATTGCATTGTTCATTTTTATGCCTCTTCTGAATTCAGAAGCGTCTTTGTGCGTCACCATGGAGAAGTAAGAAGGGGGAAAAGGGTGATCAAAGGGCTTCGGCACAAGTGAACTTACTTTATTTTCCACTGTCCTCTGTGCCCCCCGCCCTTACCCACCCGCAGACCACCAAGGCGTTTCTCCCCAAGATGCTGGAGCTGAACCACGGCCACATTGTGACGGTTGCCAGTTCCTTGGGTTTGTTCAGCACAGCTGGAGTGGAGGTTCGTATCACAACACAACACAGCACAGCACATGCACATGCACATTCATGGTTCCCACCATCCCAAAAAGGCAAAACAAAAACACAATGCTTTTTACAGCAAATCCAAGAAGACGCTGGGCCCCCCCTTTTTTTTGTCCCCCCCCCTGCACCCGTTAAATTAAGGGACACAGATGAGCATGGGGGAGCCTCTTATAGATTCTTCTATGTGCAACAGTGGGGGGTCTGAGGGGCGCTCCAGAATGAGCTGACAGCTCCCCAGGCGACGGAGACATCTTCATCTCGCCTCACACTGTATTCATGTCACTGCCGATTTCCACGGAAAAACTCTGGCTTTTTATTCTACGGTGCACTTTTTTTTTTCCTTCTTCAAATGCATTTTAAAAGACTTAACCAACCCCCAGAACACTGCAATGATGAAATAAATGAATGAATAAACAGAAATACAACTTCAAGCTATGAAAGTGGCTCATTCACTGTGAGGCCACCATCCAAAGTTTTATTGGCATATGAAATTTCAAAATTTCCATGTGCAATTTATCCTTGGAGTGTATGTTGTTCAGATACGTATGGACTCGTCTTTTACTGGGGAGAGATATCTTTGAAAGTCACCTACTGACAAGTTCATTCACGTTGTAAAATAAGATACTCATTGCATCATGCGCTCACAAACTGCGCTGTACTAGATCGAATCAAACCGTTTCAACAATAGCATCCACCCGTGGTGAAATGTGTTGTTTAAGAAACGGTTATCATGGGGTCTCACGTCAATTTACTGTACACTCAAACCGACATTTGGTACCTCATCAAAACCTCTGAAGCTCTGGCAGAAGAATGCTAATGAACACCCCTGCTGGCTTGGTCTGTTCCGTATGGGCTCTTGGCTAACCTGACAGGGATTAAAACATTTTTTTTTCCCTTTACAGGATTACTGTGCAAGTAAATTTGGCGCCATCGGCTTCCATGAGTCCCTGAGCCACGAAATTAAGGCCTCAGAGAAGGATGGCATCAACATGACATTGGTGTGTCCTTACCTGGTGGACACGGGCATGTTCAAAGGTTGCAGGATAAGGTGAGTCTTTTTGTCTTTGCGAGAACGAGGCTTTTTGGTGCACCTGGCAAGAGTTTGCGCTCTCTGATTTTCACCCCATAAAAAGGGCTGACGGATAGCGTATGATCTTCAAAGTAGCGGTCAGAGTTGCCTCTTTTGTGCCTCGTGGTTGCCGACAAAGAGAGCAACGCTTTCCCAGGGAGCCTTGCCAGTAGGTGCACCTGGCGCAAAAAGCTCCGCCTACCCTGTCATCCAACTCCTTCCACCTTCCAACTTCAGTCACCAGGCCCTGAAAAGAAATGGCATACATGTTAGAAAAAATATCCAAGAATACGGATGGGTGAAAGGTTTTGAACTTTTGTCATTCGCAAATCTAATAAGTTTGATTTGTGCGTGTGACACGACAATACATATAGAGTTTATTTCTGTACATTTTAAAGCTGAAACAATTTCTTGGAGTTCAAATATACTTTGGGTTTTGTAAAAGTGAATTTGAATAACTCAAGGTATTTAAAACATTTATATGGTGTCTCAATATTGCATATACCTGTTGTGTGTGGGTCTGGAATGACAAACGAGGTTATTCAATTCTCGATGTAGTGTTAAGGGGTAATTCTTGGCTTTTATCCGTGCACTCAGGAAGGAGATTGAACCCTTTCTGCCTCCCTTGAAGCCTGAATTCTGCGTCAAGCAGGCCATGCGCGCCATACTCACCGACCAGCCCATGATCTGCACGCCCCGCATTGTCTATATGGTCAACTTCATGAAAAGGTGAGCGTCTCCGCCCTCATGACGCCACCATTGCAAACGTCACCACTAAACGCCCGTGTCTCCCACCTCCGCAGCATCCTGCCGTTCGAGGCCATCGTGTGCATGTACCGCTTCCTCGGTGCCGACAAATGCATGTACCCTTTCCTGGCGCAGCGGAAGGAGGCCATGAACAACAACGAGGCCAAGAACGGGATCTAGGGGGCGCTGTCTGCAACACAAAAGATGGAGGAGGGTTGGGGGAGGAGGGTGACGCCTAATCCTGCAAGCACGAGGAGATGACCACTGAAAGGGCGGGGTGGGGGCTTGGGAAGAAAATGGCGGCAAGGTGAAAAGACTGAATCTGGGCTGGTGCACTTGCATTGAGCAAATGCAAAGGTTTACCATATTGTTCCTCTGGGACAAAGAAAGCTGTGTACTACACAATGGATTTATTTGTCATTGGTGTGTGTGTGTGCGTGTGTGTGTGTGTGTTTTTAAAGAAACAACTATACTGTATAATGTCACTAGTTTTGAAGCGGTATCCAATAATTAACTATTTAGTCGCCAGCCTTATCTAGTGTCAATGTGGAACTATACAGTATGTTACTGTACAGACAGTAAAACAAGAAACCTTTCTTCACTCTTTTTTGTAGACCTGCACTGTAATTTTCTAAGCTTTCTCGACACTGCCTATTCTGAAATACACATTAACGATGAAGTTACATATTTTAAGGGAGCCCTAAAGTTTCCCTTCATGAATCAGTCCAGTCACCTCTCAAATGGAGAATGTGTATGTTCATGGCGTAGTTGTATCTGTTACTAGGTGATTTCTGGAAGGAAACAGATGAAAAGATTTCTTTATTTTCCTTCTTCACCCCCCAAAAAAAAAAAGTAACACTGTGCTGTCAGTTTGTCCAGTTGAAAATGTGTTGTGAATGTTGTGAGTAGCCCAGTAACACAAATGACTGTCTCCCCTATACTGTGTGTCATGTATGGATATTTGCAATATGGGGAGGACACCGTTTTTAAAAGACATTCCAATAGGCGTCATTCCTTCGGTCACAGTGATGAGCCTAAAGTCTCTACCTCTTTATTTTTGCCTTTTTATTTTTTGACAGTATGACTTTTTTTTTTTTTTTGTAGTTTCCTGCAGACCACTCCATAGCAAAGCAAAGTGTGGTTCCGATGTTTAGTGTCTCTACCTAACTTAAATTAATAAAATGATTTAGATTATTATGACGTGGTGTTTTGGGACTGCTTCTTCATCACACAACGCGTGACAAGCTTGTGCGCTTTCTCAGAACGAGGTGACTCACCCAAAGCGAACTTCTGTTTTCTCCGTTTCTCTTTGTTGAGGTGTTCTCCTCGTCATTGTGCCTCACCGACTGAGTCAACCTTGGGTGTTGCGGTATCGGCCTGTTGTCTTTTGTTCGGAAACACAACAATAGGATATGATGAGGATGACACAAATCAGTGGTTTGGCATTGCGTTATATGGGGCTAGCGAAACAAACTGTAAAATCATGTACATTGTGTATTATACATATATATATATACACACACACACTGCATTATTTGACACTATGAAAACATTTGAATTTACATCCATTCATGTATAATCCCAAGGTAAATGTGAATTGTTACCTCTGTCGGCAACTGTAGAATTTTCCCCCGTTCCTTCATCCCGCTGTTAAGACCAGCACGAATTAAGAGGACTCCCAAGATGGTCAATGACATATAATTCAGTTGGAAAAATCGATGAGCCCAACATTTGCGATCGGACAGCGTGGACTCGCACCGCTGCCACATTGATTTTCTTCTATTCTGGGCATCAAGGTTCACTTCCTATATTGGCTCCTCCGAGCGCAGCGATTCATCTGGGGGTCTGAGCATGGCCTCATGCATGGCCTGCCAGTGCATGAACAAGCTTCTGGAATTGAGATGTGCCACTAATGTGTGTGAACAGCCTTGGCGCTACTCAATGGCGAGCAGATGGAGCTGCCAGCTGAGTCCATTAGTCAATGCAGCTGAATTAAGAGCAGCGCTGCCGCCGGCTCCTTCGCTTCTTCCTCTGGCCGCCGAGGTGCTGTTCGAAGGTGGCGTGCTCGCAGGCACACGCGATGGGAATGATGCTGCACGTTATGTCATCTTTAAAGATCAATAGAAGGAAGAAAAAAAAACAAAGGAAGAAAATCTGCAAGGGAAATCAAATTCTTTGGGTTTATTTTATTAAAATCGACACATCAAGCAATTTTATATTGCTCATATTCAGGAGGCGCAGTTCTTTCGGAAAAAAACTGCTCCATCACAGCTTTCTGGAAAAAGGTGATGAGGCAAATAGTTTTTTCCACAAATCCGACATTGACACGGAGCAGAAAGTACATGAAATCATTTTTGGAATAGTGCCGTGAAGTGGAATTTGGTCACTATTTTTGTGCTAAATTATTTATTTGCTTCTCTTTGTAACTCAAAGCTCTTTATAAAACCAGTTTAATATCATTATTAGTACAATCAAACCTTGTTACTATGTACCTCGAGGGACATAGCGAATCTGTACGTGAACATCCGTTTTAAAATTAGTTAATGAGTGGTTTTTTTTTTTTTTTTTACATGTTACTGTCAAGCGAGGCTAATTAATTTTTACAACTGTTTGACAGTTTAGAATGTCATTGCGTGGTTTATAGGGGGTGGGGGTCCTCAGTCGCTCAAATGTGCACACAATCGAACGCTAACGCAGGAGCAAAGTGCCAATTGCGGGAAATATTTGTCTGAGAAACACCTTGAGGCCGTGAATATGAAACCATCAAATGAAACTCGCTAAGTCCTGAGTGCGCCCTTCTTGTTCTGAACCAATGACAAAAAGGCAAAAGAAGACAAAGACGATCTTTTTTCCACATGAACTGAGGTGTTTTTACTGCATTTCAACAACAGCAAGCCCACCCTGTACATACACTGCACTCACGCCGTCCTCGACAATCTCGTACCAACAAAGGCAATAAAATCACCCAGCTGATGTTGCGACGGGTCAAGACGACACACACAATGGGCGTAGATGTGATCGACGGAACTGTGGTGGGGGTGATCCACTGGCACAGAATCACTGCAGGTACTTCGAGCAACTGGACAATTATACTGGCACACGTCATAGCCTGTCTGTCACTGCCGTGATGCCACGCCAAGGCGGGGACAAGTTTAAATAGGGACAAAACGGACAAGGCAGGCCCGAACCTCACGCCTCGGTGGTCTCCCTTCTATTGCCAATCCCACTTTTGTCCGCATGGAAACCCCACCTCCCCCCGTTTGTGTTAATTTTCAGAATATGATACTCTTGCAAGTCATACACGTCCATATAGATAGATTAACTCTTTTTTTCTCTCTTTTTTTCAAAGTCAGCATACAAGGTAAGCTAGGTGACTATATATGAAGACAACGACTAGAACTTTCACATCACTGGCATTGGTTAATCTTAAATACGGTACTCAAGCATTGTTAGATGAAGAAAAGAACAGAAGAAAAGAAAGAAACATAATACCCCTGAAACAAATCAACTACAAGTTGGTTTCACTCATCTAAAATGTTTCTTTTGTATTTCAATTGCATGATGTACATATTTGTGTTAACCATACCAACAAACATGAATCTTGTGGGAAATGTGTTGGACTTGCCTTCAATTAATACAGGACCATGCATATCGCTCGTTGATTTGTTTTCCTTCTTTTTTTTTTTTTTTTTTTTTTCAAACCAAGACTCAACTTGTCACAAATGTGTGGAGATAGTGTTGTCTTCACATAGACTGCTTTTAGTCGCTCGCTAAATGGTGCACATCCACCCTATTGCATGTTGACAGGTTAAGCAGGATACAGTGGCCATCGTGGGGTAAAGGAAAAGGTTGGCTGGGTTTGGTGTGTGTGTGTGTGAGAGGAGGGGATTAGTTACATTTTGGGCTCAGGCAGGGGGTGTTGAGGGGCCAGGCGGCTGAGAGAGAGAGGGAGAAAGGGGATGTCAGCTCCTGGACGACAGCCTTTGAATCCGTGCAGACCTGAGTGGTGGTGCCTGAGTTAGTCTGTTTAATGTCCGTCCTCCCTCCCGCAGGCTTCGGTGGTCTACGAACACAAAGCAAATTGCGTTACTGTCTGGCAGGGCCGAGAATTTGTCTGACCTGCCCTTGGGTACGCTGCCTCGTCCTTCATTTTCGAATGGAAGTGAAAACAAAGATGTCACAAGTTGGTGCAGGGACTGATACGTGAAAGGGAAAATGGTGGATAGCGGCAACTCAAGAGTCACTTCTGAGGCCATACAAGTCAACAAAAATTGTGGGGGGCGGGGGGGAGGGGGGGAGCAAACCAAAAAAGACCCACTAAAAGTCACAGCAACCCCCTGCCCCCCCATTGTGACTGTTTAGGAAGTCAGTGTCAGAACTCTAACAGGTGGGACGGCCCAAAAGAGATCAGATATTCAACAGTAAATGTATATATCTTTGTCATTTTTTAAAATATCTGTATTTATTTCAGAATTAATATTGGGTCCCGCCACATTGGCATTTTCAACACATTTTGTCAGGTGTTAAATGTGCGCAAAACCTTGCCTGTGTATTATTTCTATTTCCGTGATGTCATCGCTGAGATACGTTTCACTCCATTTTCTTTTTGATTGTGGTAGTTTTGTGAGCCCAGTGACCAAAAATGTGAACTGGGTCGGTAAATGCCCGAAAGGGTGTGAAATAAGTCACTGACGATTAATTAGTCCTATTTTGTATTTTGTCTGCTGTGATGATGACGTAAATGAAGTTGTCTTTCCTCACTTTCTTATTGTTTCAGTCTTCTGCTACTAGATGGGAACTGCAAGAACACAGCCCTGCACAAACGTTTTTTTTTTCTTTCCCAGGGCACACCTACTAGGAAAATATTCCAGAAATGATGGACAGGGATTTCCTCATCCTCTTTCCTTTCCTAACGTGCTCATCACGGAAGGGCTTGAGGAACAGGCAAAGTTAGGAGTAGAAAGCCCTCGTTCCTGTGGACTTGGATGTGACATTGTGCCGAGTACACGCGTAGCGGTTCCCTATTGAAGAACGATGACGGGATGGGGACGGGAAGTGGACCGACACTTCACGAGAGCGGCCCAGACGGCGGGCGAGTGATGTTCCGTACCTTGACGGGGCCATCCACCGGGTCCAGTCCCTGCTCGGACAGCTGTTTCAAGGCACTTAGAGCAGCCTGAGAAGAGAGGGAAGAACAGATGGTCGAGTGAATGCGCAGGGAAGAAGAGCGCGATGGAGTGGGAGGAGAGTGAGTGTCACCCTTCAGCTGCTTTTCAAATAACACTTAACTCTGGGAAAGACAATGCCAGCAGGACACTTTCCCTTCACTCTGTGTTGTCTTTGGCTCCTCCGTTCTCACTGTTTGTCTAGCGTTATTGGCTTAACATTTCCACTTGATGTTCTTGCTGCCAAGTCAATAGGAGCGAGCGACATCTGTATCCCTGAATGTCACACCTCAATAAAGAGCAGCGGCGAAAGGAACAACTAACTTTTGAAGAGTCCATACTGCAGGAGCTTCAATTAAGTGTAAATAACGCTTGGCTTGAGCGATTTCAATGAATTCCGCCACTCTCGGGTTGACAGCACACCTTGTGGGCCAGCCGCTGAATCAAACCGCAAATTGAAACCACTTGAGGGCCACTTATAGAAAGGGGCTCCTTAAGTGTGCCAAGATAAACGGGGCCCATCTGATGTTGTGCAGGTTCTGTCATGACGCACATCCTCTCTATGCCAATGAACCGGTCCAGATGAGCTGGCATTTTCCCCGTTCCCAACGCCGAGTGTGGGCTGAGGCAGCGCGGTCAGGGAATGTAACTCCCAGTTGAGCAAGATGCCACAGGATCCGAGCACGGTGGAGCACATTCGACATCTGTCTCCCTTGCATTGCATACGCATCATTGGGGTAGGAGATGAGATGTATGTTAACACCACCCGTTTATTTCAAGTTCCTTTCAACACTCCTGTTTTCACGCTTTACCGTTTTGACATATGAGCATCAGGCGGCTATTTGCGTCGGCAAAAGTCGCACTGGTAATGACACAGCTTGGATCATTTAGACTCGTCACTGCTCGATCAGAGTTGAGATAAGAAATGAGTGGCTCTGCTCAACAGATGAGTGGCCAAGTGATAAATGGATGAGCCAAGCATACAGACCACCCACAATAGCCAGGATACAATCTTACGGCCCTGAGGAAAAAAAAAAAGAAGCCTTCTCAACATGCATTCCGACACTAAGCACACTTCTTCACATCTGAATTAGAAAGATACATTCACTATGAGATACCCAAAAGCCACATACAAGGTGCACCAACGTGGCTCCATGGAATGCAATGCAACTAGGGAGGATAACAGCAATTATCGTCTGTAAAGCTGGAGTAAGAACACCCCCCACCCCAAAAAAAAAATGGTGTTTGACTTCAGATTATGAGAGTCCTAATGCAGGAATGACAATTTATGACTGAAGGAAGCATAGGTCAAAATCTGGATTTTATCCATCAAACTGACGAAACCAAATCTGCAATGCCTGCAACAACACAGCAAGACAGGTTTGAGAAATTGTACTGTTGGGATTTTATTTTTTGGCATGAAAAGGAAAATCACTGGAATTCCGTTTTTCTCATTACAAAGATAGTCACCCAATTTTTGGATGCTTGGATTTCAACAATGAACAGGAAGATCCAGTTAAAGTCATATTTATCAAGTGAATAAGTAATTGTCATCGAAACTAACTTCTTGGGTTTTTTTTTTGTTTTTTTGCATTTATTCAAATAGGTTTGGGAACTTTTTCTCCTTGGGTAAATAGCTGCGGCCCATCTGTTTTGGGCTGTGTGGGGGTGTGTGGAGATAAACAGCCATAAATCAGAGGTCTGACGGTGGCAGAGCTGCTGATATACGACAGGCAGGCATAAGGGCCAAGGCAGTCAGCCTATGGCCTAGAAGCTCAACAGAGCCCAGGACAAATACTGGGCCTATCTCTGGGAATGGAAGCCAATTAAGTGTCGATCTCCAAGGACAATGAACACATTAAGATATAATATACAAAAACAAACGACCAAAAAACACCCTTGCCAAGAAATTGCACACATGCTTGATGGTCAATTACATTGCATACGGCGTTTTACTCAGACAACCAGAGACACCCTACAAAAAAAAAAAAATCTTTGTTCATGATTGGATGTGCTTGATGGGACAACTTGCACAAAACTGAAGTGAGCCCTATTAGTCCCTCTTCAGCCTCGCTCTCCTTCCACTTCCACACTCCAACTTCAGATAACAAACCGGCACTCACCCCGTCCGTGCCCACCTCACACATTGGCTCATTCATCCATCTATTTCGCTTCTCGTAGTTCAAAGGCTCGGACAAGCAAGCAGTCAAACGGACCGCCTCCGTCTGAGGGCGATCTGCAACTATAGCCGAGTTTCTGATGCGGAGTGACAAGAGCGGCTCATTTTTCTGGGCCTGCTGCTCTGTTAATGGCTTCCCCAACAGAGGCTTTGATTCCATCAACGGCTTAGCCAAACAAAAGCCCAGTCTCCCAGGAGTCCGATGCATCGGCCCGACGGATCTAATGGATTGTTAGATCACATTGACCCAGACAAATCGGACTCCCGTGTCAGTTCTCGCTGCAGGACCGCTGGGTTCTAGTCAAGCAAGAGGAGAAATATGGCCGGCTGAGGAGATGGGAAGACAGCGGAGAAGAAAAAAATCTTGGATTGCAAATATTTTAGAAAATAAAGACAATGTGCAATTCTTTCAAATCCATTCCAAGACTTCAAAAGCAACATTTCCAAAAAGAAGTACAGATCAATTTGGTCGTCTGCCGTGTGTTGGAAATGGAAACCCTGAACAAGCATGTGCTACCACCACAAGGATTTAAGGTTGGATGGCGATGGGAGTAAACAGGCAAGAAAATAATAAAGACAAATGGGACACGGTACAGTAGTGTGAACAACAAACACAAATGGCTTTCGAATTCTGCTGTGTATTTGCCACCGCTCCAGATGTCGCTTTGTTTTATTCAAATTGCATTCTTCATTTCCTGGGTCAACAGATAAATAGAACATTCACTCCTGGCTTATCAAGAGACAGAACTGGAGTCATTCCAGTCAATGGGTGCTGAAAAATGAGAGGGTGCGGGGACAACGCAACGTGTGTAGGACTGAATTGCAGCGATTGGTGGAAATTTAGCTTACGATACCCACCATCTTCCTATTCTATTTTTCTGGCCTGCAGTTGCCTTCCAGTTACAAGTCTGCTGCTACTTTTATCTACTTGCAGACACCAGTCAGAGGTTTCATCCACTGACCCAGCCTTTGATAATGGGCACCAGATCCACAAGGATTGGGTCTCATAAAACCCATCCCTGACTTTTGATCCGGGCCAAGACTGTCAGTGAAAGGCTCTCATCCTGCGAATCATAATACACGAGGGAGCGTGATGGCGCTGCTCTCACAGGCCGCTGACTCTCAGTGCCTGGAAGTGACTCCAGACATCAGTGACATCGAGAGTCATCTCGGGGTTGATGAAACAGCGCTGCAGGTGCATTTAAGTATGAAGTAAATGGGGGAGGGGGGGCTTCAGCAGTGTGGTTCTGATAAATGAGCGGCTGCCATTATCAATGCCAGACAGTGAAGTGACTCAATTACATGAAAGAAACTGTTGTCCTTTGTCATTCCGTTTTGAAATCAATCTTTGTACGCTTGTATTGTTCTAAGAGAGGTTACCGACACTTGTGATTACGGAGCGTTGCAGTCAAAGTGGGAGGACCCTTCCACATGAAAAGCATCTTGGATGGCTTGTGATGAGAATGATCTAAGGGATGTCGGCTAGACTAAACATTGACCAGAGTGGATTTCAAACAGGGTGCTTTACAGGCAGCAGACAGGAGCTGGAAAGGTGGAAAATGAGTGGCTTTGTCAGATATCTAAAGCTGGATATATTGTGCCGTTTCCAAAAGGCCACATAAAACCGTGACAATGCTCTTCCCTCCCGCAACCGCACAGAAATCGATACCCGGGAGGAGGGACATCGACCGTTGCCAGCGCCGAGCCTTGGTATCACATTCTCCTGTTTGTTTGTTATTTCTTTAGCGTAGCGTCGGTGAGTTTTCCTTTTGTCATGAACGTCTTGAGCTTCTTCTCATCCCTTGGCTTTCATTTCCTCCAAATTCCTTTGCTTTGCTTCAGCCCACATTTAGAGCCTGGACTGGGATCACAGAGAACTTCCAAGGCAGCTCATGGAGAACACCTGTGTGTGCTTAAGTGCTGCCAGAGTACGCCATCTATTTGTTAATATGGTGCTATATGTACATGGACTCTTGAGCAACTACAGAGAAAATGTATTCGGAACATCTCAACAAAATCGCTTCCTCACTCTCGCTCCAGATTTCACATCCTCTCCCGCATCGGAGGCATTGAGAAAAGGGGCATTATGTGCCACAGCCTGACATGACGTTAATTCCTCTGAAGCCCTTCACATGTGCCGTCTCACTTCTTTTTTTTTTTGCCTCTGCGGATAACCCGCGGCTTTGGTACAGCTGAACAAACTTTTCAATGGAGGAAATGTATTTGATTCCAGCATACATTGCAGTTATGTGTGGACGCCGCCACATTACGGTGATGAGGATTCCCCAAGGGGATGGGCATGCGTATTTCCGTGCAAGCTTCTGGCCTGCTCGCAGGCCGGCCGAGCTTAGCCGGCGGGTCCTTGAGGCTCCCCGGGGGAGCAAGCCTTCGCTGACATGGGAAGCCATAAATAAGGGCCTGGGGCGAAGCGCCGTGTCATGCGTCATTTGGGCCGGAGAGGCCTGCTTTATCCCCTCCCTTCATTGAGCTGCTTGAGCATGGCACCTCCTAGGGCGTAATTCAGAACATATGGGCAAAGGCCGAGGGCAGAAGCACATACCACACTCAAGCCTTGTCAGCGTAGCATCTCAGATGATACACAGATACGTCCCGAGGCAGCCTTCATGATAAGAGAGTAGATATGCCCCTCTGGGGTTGAAAAACTCAAATAAAAACACTACATTCAATTCAATGTAATATAAACAGGCTTATTTCATCCAAACCAATTTGTGTGTGTGTGTGTGTGTGTGTGTGTGTGTGTGTGTGTGTGTGTGTGTGTGTGTCAAAAATACCATGAACCATTCACAAATATGCATGACGACAGTACTGCTGCAATTACATACAAAATACTTCCTTCACACTTCAACTATCAGGTGACTTGAATTTGTAAGTAATAATAATATGATAAAAACGTTTTATATATATATATATATATATATATTTTTTTTTTTTTTAAATAAAGAACTAACGACAGCAAGTCATGCTGGGGAATCGCCATCCACTTTCAAAAGCATCTATTTTAAGCAAGAGATGAGACTGAAAAACGAACTTGAGAAGGGCTGTGGAAAGTGCCTTAAGGCCAATGTGTCACCAGGATTTCTTATGCCAAATTGCCTCACAAACAAAAGCACGACGACTCCCAGCCTGGGTGTCTTGGCACACTAGTGTGCCGTGAAACTTCATCAGGGCTACAGTGGGCAACTATACATTTATTTGTCACTATTCATCATTTTTGAGAGGAAAATAGAATTGTTTTAATATTCCTACAGTTTGTTACAATATTGTTTGGTGGGATGCTGTTTTTCGAATGTATCATAAAAATGCCATTGCTCAGTAAAAGTAGGGAACCGGTGATGTAAGTTGTTGGTGGGGAAGTCTTCAGACCAAAAAAACCTCAAAACATCATTCTTCGTGGGAAATTCTGGATGCAGCTTGATGACCGTGCACTCTCTTTATTAGGTTTCCTCGGCGACTCCAAATTAATACAGTATTACATCACATCACATCCACCTGCAGCGGTCAATGTGTTATCTATGCCACAGGGAGTATCGTCTATGTAAAATCCTGGACTATTAGGACTCAAATTGCCCTTGGGGACCAACAGAAAGCTGTGGGAAGAACGGTCGGCCTTCAGACACATTCTTTTATCGGCAAAGTGATACTGATCGGCCCCCAAGGGCGTCCCACTTCTCTATTGTCAAGCTTGTCTTTGCCTCAACTCTCCATCTTTGGCCAGCGTTACAGGCGGAAAAGTTGTCCTTTTTGGCCAATTTTTTACATGGCAACAAGGCGACAAGGCAAATATTTGAAAACAGGTCTCCAAGTGGAAGTTGTTGAAGATGACATAGCTATATTTCAGCTGTGTTAGAACATTAAAATCGTTTGTCTGTTCGGTCGGGGCATGTGTGAAGATAGCACAGCAAAAATAATAATGGTAGGACACAGAACTACAATGACATTTATGGCAAGAACACAGACTCCAGCGAAATGTATTTTTGCAACACCACCAGCAATGTCGCAAGTACTCACTGTGTGTCAAATTATAAACCAACAAACAATGGTGTTATATTGAGTGTCTTTGGCCAACAATCACAGTGCAGCATTTTCAGTTGATTTGCAAGAGCTGACATCTCTTTAAAAACAGCTATGCCAGTTTTTCCCCCCAACCTTAACTGAGCCAGCGCACAAATCTTTCATTCGAAGAAGCTCACAAAACACCGCCAAACAAGAAAATGGAGGGGAAATAGCAGTAAAACAGGCCAAAATCCAAATGTCGGGGGGTTAGGCACGACCTTGTTGCAAATTAGGTGTGGTCCAAATGGCACTGGGGCCTGAATAGAGAATCCCCCCCCACACACACACACGTTTTATCATGCCAGTGTAGGCTCTGTCTGTAGTGACGGGTAATTGAATATTTTCTCGCGGCACACCTCATCATCTCTCACAGAACACACGTGTGCCACAGCATATACGTACAGCCGTATCATGAATATGCGTCATGCTTTCAAATAATATGGTGGGCTGTCATCAAACCTTCATCGAAACACAGAATCTGATGATCGTGACAAATTCAACTCAAAATAGCCTGAACCAAGTCTCAAGCGGCAGAATCTACTGGGTCGGACTGTCAAACCTGGCGATATTAATTCGCTGGGTGCAGGTCTTCAAAACCTTCAAGGCATTTCAGCAGACAATCCTCCCTTTTCAGACTGACAAAAATGGGCGACAAGATTTAATGGGCAGACTTACAGGTGTGGAAAAAGAGCAACTTGGGAATCCCGCCTTGGAAGGTTAAGCGAAAGGGTAAGGTGAGAGGAGCTAAGTGTTTTACTGCCATCTGCATGCAATAATCCTGAAACTGCCCGTCAAAAAACGCTGTATTTCCCATGTCGGGGACAACAGTGAGAGTGGATGTCTGCTAGACAAGGACATCCGGTAACAAGAGAGGACGCGCAGCCGGGCAGCGTTTTTACATTCTCTTCCTCTCATCTCTTCCTGTAGCTCTCTCCTCTCTCCGTGTTGACTTTAATCGCCTGGTACACTCAAGGGACACGCCTGTAAAACCCTTTGTGATGTTTTATCATCTCCTATGGATTGCCACCAGACTGTTTCTCATTACTCTGTGCGCTCACTATATGTTGCCTCTTGTACAGAAAGCCCGCGTCGTGCTTGGTAGGCCTGCCTACCGTGTGACAGGGGGAGGCTGAGACCCACTGTGATGAAGGGAGCGCCTGAAATGTTATGAAAACCCTTGCATGTTTCCATAGCAACTGGCACCGCGAGCTGCAGACACGGATTATGTGTAAACCAAGTTTACTGACAACAATAAATTCCATCATGCTTAAATCAAGAGAAAGCCCTTGCCAGGTATAACTCCTCCGATGAAACTTTGTTACAAGTACATCCAAGGACGTACGCTAACTTGACAAAGGAGGACTGGGATGAGGAAAACTGCAATGCAATACAGACTACAGCAGTGGTTTCAAGAAAGGGCAATAAAGAAGAGAGAGAAGTTTTTGTAGGAGCTGAGCAAAAATATGGATTCAGTCTGAAAACAGGGAGAGGCTCCAGTGCCGAGCAAGCTCACTGACATGTTTAGGCCTCATGTTCGCAAGAAAGCGCATCCAAATTCTCTGCAGCTGCATACAACACAGTGACACCCAAGGCAAAAGATATAAAACTGTCAGAGGAATTGATTTAACAAAAATTTCATTATTGTGGTTATAGTTTGCGGTAGTGTACAACTGCACTGCTTTCCACCAAGGTGCTTTTCAAAATAAAGATTTTGGTTGTGTTATTTAGCAGAAGCAGAGTATTTTAAAACAGCTCTCTTATTGCATGGGTGCACTGATGCAGTTAAAACTCAATCACATTAGCCTAAACCGTTGACTTAATACGGCCCCCAAAACATCAATCAAAATGGAGCATTCATTTAAAAAGGCACCATTTTAATCACAGCTCTTCTCTGTGTTTTGTATTGAACGAATTGAGGGCATGAGGAAATTAAAACGCAAGGTCGATCACCATTTGGTCATTCCCCCCCAATCTCAATTTGAATTTGTCGAAAAATTAGATGAGCAAGTAGCCTCCTCAATCTGCCTTGTACTAAAAGTCAAGAAAATCAACCTAACAGATGCTCTGAAGAAGCACTCTGCCACATTTTCAGCTACTGACACTGTTAGTGGGAGGGAGCATTTAATCCTTTGTGGGCACGTTTACATTTTTTTTTTTTTATGAGACATGTCACACCATTTTACAGCATTGCAAACAGACAGTAAACACCTGGAAAGTGCTGCACTTTAACACGTGATTAAGAGCCAACTAATTGGATTGCAGATGGTAAAACTGTAAGGAGGACCGTAAAAGAGAACGGAAGACGAGACGGGGTAGGCCTAAGAGAGGGACCAGGACACCCCAGGCCGCTGACAAATGATCGCGCTATGGTTTCTCATTTCTGCTGCCTGACTTGAAAATGCAAATAGCAGACTTTCTACGGTCAACAAAAAAAAAAGGAAAAGACCCCCCCCCCCATGTTCACCATCCATCCCTCCATTCTTCTCCTCTCATGCGGTGGTGGTTGGTCGCATGAAACAGAGGTCAGGGGACTAATGGAAGACCTCATAGCCTGTGTGCTTCTAGAAACAACCCCCCCCGTCCCCACCCTCCTACTCCCAGTCCTGTCTCTCTTATAAATCAAGCTGGCTTCATTGAGAATGGCAGAATCCTCTGATGTCCCAGCCATGTCTCATTTCAAAGTCCCCCTGAAGGCTCACACGGTTCCACATTTACTCTGTGGGCATGAGAGAGCAATGTGTGTGTGTGTGTGTGTGTGTGTGTGTGTGTGTGTGTGTGTGTGTGTGTGTGTGTGTGTGTCTCGTTTCCATGTTTTGAGGGGACATAAAATTGGTAACACAGTCACGTCTTGGGGACCATTTTCCGTATGGGGACAAAAAAGCAGGTCCCCATAAAAAACATATAAAAAGCATCAGAGGATGTTCTGAATATGCTGTGAGGTTTTTAGCAAAAACCCATAAGTGACCATTTTGCTGATCGTTTGTGTGTGAATGGTGCTCAGCAGCCCCCACATGGTTTTTCGGTGTTATTGCACTCACTTCTCCACACACACACTTTGCATATGCCCGCCCATTTGGTCCCCTAATGGAAGGATTTTTACAAGTGGGAGGGGTCATCATTCAATTAGAGATCATCAGAAGAAGGCTGCAAAGCTAGAAGATGGCAGCAAAAGAAGTAAAAGTAAAAGCATAAGGTAAGCAAGTTTCTATCTATTAACAAGTTATTTATTTGTGTAATATTACAAATGTACATACTAAAATAAGAATATTGTCACTATTCTCTATGAATTACTGTATTAACAATTACTACCCCTGTGCTTTATTACCCTATTTGGCGACTAAAAATACAGTAATTATAGTTTGTACATTTTCAACTAAGCGAAGTCTCCCCTTGAAATGACAAATTTATTATAAACATTGAAGCTCAGGGTATATATTTTTTGAACTGCATCGCGAACATGAATGAGAGCCGGGCTAGGCTAGTCTCGGGGCTAATGGCGAGTCTCGGGCTAACGGCTAACGGCTAGCACAACTGAGTGTGTTGACAAGCGGCGGTGACTATTCCTTTTTAACTTTTTTAACCGCAGTTTCAAAATTCATTACACACTAGCGCGACTAGCGAAACCGGCGTGGATTTTTGTCGAGTAAGGCAAGTAGCTTAGGTAATGGAGACAAGCTAAACAAAGCGTGAGCTACCGAGATCGCTACGGCTAGGCTAAAGCTAAATGCTAAACACTCAAACGCCACTGCCTGGTGTCTCTGCTCTTTCTACCCGTTATTTATAATGATGGAGTTTATGAACAATTAAAATATAAAGCATTTCAGCTAATGTATCGATTTTGTAAAGTGAGATGAGCAGTGATAATCTAATACATGGAGGGCATGCACACTGTTTGTGAAACAGTAATATTTCTAATAGTGACATTCCAGATTCAAAGAATATGAAATAAATAAATATATAAAGAACAATTCCTGCACTATGTTCCCTAGTTCTGTAAATAATTTGTATTTAATATTGTTAAAGACAGGCTCCGGCATGCCTGCAAACCCTTGTAAGGATAAGCAGTTTAGAAAATGGATGGATGGAGATTGTTTCAACACTAAAAAATAAAAAAGTATACTGACTATTTTAATGTTGATATGGCATTAACAAAAAGTATTAAAATATATTGTGCAACCTCCCACATATTTATTTAACCCGTCTTTCAAAACTAGTGTTTTCCCATCAAAACTGGAAACAGCAAAAGTTATTCCGATTTACAAGAGCGGAGAGAATCACTTATTTACAAATTACAGACCAATATTTTTCCGGCAAAATTTGTAGAACAACTATTTGCACACAAACTTTACAAATGTATTGCAAAACATAATGTAATCTGCAAATATCAATATGGTTTCAGAGAGAAAAGTGCAACATCTATGGCAATAATAAGTGTGGAAGAATCAATCAACCAGTAGATGGGCACCCCTGGTATCAGATGTTTGGCACATAAATGGTTGAAAAGCTATTTATCTGACTGCCACAGCCATTGTGAAAACACTATAAAAGTAATTGTATTGTATAATATTAATATGCACAGGTCAACAATTTCCAATCAAACAAGTTGAAGATAACTCGCTAAATTTATCAAGATCAAGGGGTACAACTAGACACATTTTCTACTTCTTGCTATTTCCTTTGAGCATGTAAACTGTACTGAACCAAGACATGTATTGATATTTTTCCTTTATTTAGTTTTTTCATGTCTTTCATGTTGTGTTTATATGTTCGATATATAAATCAATTCTGACTGAATACAATGCAAACTCTTTTCTCTCTCAAGTTTGAAATCCCACAAAGAGTCAGCCCCTTCAGGATGCCATTCATCACATTTCATTAAGGACCAACAAAGCGGGCGAATTGTGTGTGAGGTACATAAATGCAGTCAAAGGTAAGGTGTTGTCTGATGTTATATGCTGCGTAATTATTACATGATATGGCATATACTGTAGATAAAACATACCGTTATTATCAGATGAACATTAAATATGAACCCTGAGTTTATTTTTCCAGGTTCCGACTCGGTTTGGAAACAAGCCGTTATATAAATAATTAATTCCACGTTTTGTCTTACTTAACTCGAAGAACACCATGTGAAACCGAATAAATAAAACCAATTTTATTCGACAAGATATGTTTTCTCAATTACCATGGACCTCTCAATAATGGAAGAATAGATTGCCACGCCTGTTTTTCCCCTAAAAACTATTGTTGCTGTCTGCTACAGGACGTGGAATATTTGCAAAGAGTACAATCGGCAGAGGACAATTGTTGCTGAATATCGGGGAGATATGATAAATGATGCAGAATACTAGAGCAGAAGAAGAGTTTACCACCCATCATGTGCTGCGTTTATGTTTGCATTCAAGTGGAGAGGGAAAACATGGTGGTAAGACTTATTATCCACCTATTCTGCACCACTATAGACCATATCAGAATATTGTGATAATGATCTCATGTTGTTCTTTTTCACACATTTGTTAAGCAATGATGCTTCACGAGGAGATGAGTTATTTGGGCGACTAGTGAATGATGAACACAGGAGGCCAAACTGCTGGATGAAAAGGATTGATGTGGATGGTGTGCCACACCTATGTTTGTTTGCTTTCAATGACATTCAAGAGGAGAAGAAATGACCGATGATTATGGTGGCGAAGACTGCCCATGGAGAACACAAGTATGTTTACATTGCAGATTATAAAGAATAGCTCTGTGTTATAAGAATGGAAGTAACTTTTGAAAGAATCAGAATAGTAGAATCTTACTTGAAGTATTATGAATCAAATTTTCGGTTTCCACCCACATTCCAAAACACATGCTTGGCAGGTGAATGGAATACTCTAAATTGTCCCTCGGTGTGAGTGTGGCGTGAATGGGTGTCGTCTATCTGTGCCCTGCGATTGGTTGGCAGCCAGTTCAGGTTGTACTCCGCCTACTGTCCAAAGACAGCTGGGATAGGCTCCTGCATGCTACCGACCCTTGTGAGGACAGACTTATTAGAAAATGGATGGGCGCATGGATCAAAATGATCAGTTATGGCATATGGAATAGGTTGGTACACATTTCAAATAATTATTTTCTGAAACCTAAACTCAAAGCAAGTGCTAATTCAATTTCTAAAATACTGTGGAAAGTTAAGTGCTACTTGATCAATGATTTATTATTTCTCAGAAAATATTTATGTCTTTGTGGATGACCAAATTTACCAGACGTTTTCCACCTGCCTTGCAAATTGCAAATCTGATCCAAGTTCTTCAGGGTTGCAAATAACAATCCTGCAGAACTTGATTAGATGGGCTATTGGCCTATTCATCAATAAAATTCGAATCTCTATCATTGTTGACTGTCTTTCTAGATGACCAGCGTGACAGTCACAGATGTGGCTCCTCAACCCTCTTTACTGCCTCAGAGTCAGATGAATGATGATGATGATGATAGGCGTCCGCTCAACACGCTCCAGGAGGTAGATACATTTTATTCACTTCCCTTTTTTGTGTTTTTAAATAACTCAGTAGTTTAAAGCAATGGTGCCCAGCCTGTCAATCGCAATCAACCGGTAGTCTGTGGACTGTTCCCAAATCCATCACGATGGGTGTGGGTTGAAATGGGGATAGAAAAAAAAGATTAAGCCCGTCTGTGTGCGTTATTTATTTTTATGTTAGTATACACTGCACCATAAGCATTCTTTCAGTTTCACTTTCACAACAAAGTTTTAAAAATTAAAATTAAAAAGCAAATTTTAACCAAAGGTGGCGCATGACCTGCCTCACCAGAAGTTATTAGCGGTCAACAGTCTGCAATTACAGCTTGCGATCAGAGCTGTTGCGATATATCCTTTTAAAAATTATTCTCATTCAAAGTTTGTTTCATTTTCAATTCACCGATAGCACTAGCAAAGAATGTGAATTTGGAGCATTTAAAAAGTGATGGTCTTACACTTGCACTTACACTGCAAAAGTGAGTCCCATGCCTCTCGTCAGTTCTTTCCCAAGGTCGTCAGGGATTTCCTTTTCAGAAACTCTTGTATCTGTTTTGTTCATGTTCTGGGCCATTTTGTTATGCGTGCGTGCGTGAGTGCGTATGTGTGATTGCATGCGTGCCTGTATGTGTGCACGTGTGGTCGATATATTGAAAAGTTGATCTTCAGAGAAAAAAAATTGGGCACCCCGGGTTTAAAGGAACTCCAATGAGAATTTACCACAGTTTTGATGATGATGATGATGGACAAAAAACGAGTGAACATAACAGTCTCGCGTGGTGGGCTCTTGGGCCTCAGACACAACTAAATGCCCACCAGCCGGTGGGGAAGATGTGGGGTCTCACTGGAAGGTGAGGCGCCCAGGGCTCGTCCCGCCGGAACAGAGGGGATTGGGATTATCCACCCCACAACCCTCCTTTAATAATAATCAGGCGAGAGCCCTTCGGGGCCCGAACTGGGTGTGAACCAGCGAGAGTTGTACCGGGTGTGGGACCGAGGAGGAGGGCAAGTCCTGACGGGGCCGATTGCCCAGGAAGAGGAGGAGGAACATAACAGATGATGAATGTTGAGCAGTTAATTCTCTTTTGTGGACACTCATGGTAACCCCATACTACACTTTTACGAAGTGGGTGTGAGGAAAAACCTGTGTAAAATGTTAGACGATGATCCCCACAAAGTCTTTGCTTTTAAGATGCAGAAAACTGAAAGATAAAGTTGTTCTCTCAGATGATTTGTGCATCTATATTTTAGACCGTTTACTTGTGGTTGAGTATCGGTCTCTTCTAACATATTCTCCAATTTTGTTTTTCTAATTGTATTACAGATGACCAAGATAACGCCCCAGAGGCTACTTTCCAAGACCTCTGTTGCGATACTGCTGGTCCAAGCAACATACACCAGGTATAGTCATATATATCACTGTTTTGTGCCATTCAGTATCTCTATATCTGTGCATTTGTGACGATGGACAGAAATTTTCATGATAAAGTACTGTGCATTATGCACAACAGGCAATTTCACATAATGCATTGGAAAGGTTAATGCGAGCGGACTATTTTAGGTCGATTTAATTTGTCACAGAGATCATTATGTTCGGAGTTATTTCTCTTTTCTGGACCCTCACGGTGTCCCCACTGCACATGTTTACCAAGTGTGTGTGAGGCGAAAAACTGTGTCAAAGGCGAAGAACTGACAGTGTTTACAAGAATGTCCCCACATTGTCTTTGATTTTAAGATGTTGAAAACACAGTTTTAAAAGATGAAGTTGTTCTCTCAGATTTGTGCATCTATATTTTAGAGGGTTTACTTGAGCGCAGGATTGGTTTCTTCTATCATATTCTCCAATTTTGTTTTCTTAATTGTATTCCAGATGACCAAGACAATACCCAAAGAGAACTACAAGAAAACTGTTGCGATACTGCTGGTCCAAGCAACATACACCAGGTATAGTCATATCCATCACTGTTTAATGCCATTCGGTATCTCTATATCTGTGCATTTGTGATGATGGACAGTAATTTTCATGATAAAGTACTGTATGTATGCACAACAGGCAATTTCACATAATGCATTGGAAAGGTTAATGCGAGCAGACTATTTTAGGTTGATTTAATTTGACACAGATGTCATTATGTTCTGGAATTATGTCTCTTTTCTGGACCCTCACGGTGTCCCCACAGCACACGGTGACCAAGTGTGTGTGTGAGGGGAGAAAAATAAGTGTCAAGGGAAGAACTGACAAAGTGTTTACAAGAATGTCCCCACAACGTCTTTGATTTTAAGATGTAGAAAACACAGTTTTAAAAGATGAAGTTGTTCTCTCAGATTTGTGCATCTATATTTTAGAGGGTTTACTTGAAGCGCAGGATTGGTTTCTTCTATCATATTCTCCAATTTTGTTTTCCTAATTGTATTACAGATGGCCAAGATAACACCCAAAGAGGCTACTTTAAATGAACCTGGTGCGATACTGCTGGTCCAAGCAACATACACCAGGTATAGTCATATCCATCACTGATTCATGCCATTTGGTTTCTCTATATCTGTGCATTTGTGATGATGGACGGTAATTTTATGATAAAGTCCTGTACTTGCGCACAACAAGCAATTTCACATAATGCATTGGGAAGGTTAGTGTTAGTAGACTATTTTAGACGGATTTAATTTGTCACAGGCATTATTGTCTTTTGTAGTTATTTCTCTTTTGTGGTCCCTCACGGTGTCCCCACACCACACGTTGACCAAGTTTGTGTGAGGGGAGGGAAAGCGGTGTCAAGTGTTTTAATATGGTCCCCATGAAGAACTGACAAAGCGTTTACACGAATGTCCCGACAATATCTTTGATTTTAAAATGTCTAAAACACAGTTTTACAGGATGAAGTTGTTCTCAGATGATTTGTGCATATATATTTTAGATGGTTTACTTGAGGCTCAGTATCGGTTTCTTGTATATCCATCACTGATTCATGCCATTTGGTTTCTCTATATCTGTGCATTCGTGATGATGGACAGTAATTTTCATGATAAAGTCCTGTACTTGCGCACAACAAGCAATTTCACATAATGCATTGGGAAGGTTAGTGTTAGTAGACTATTTTAGGCGGATTTAATTTGTCACAGACATTATTGTCTTTTGTAGTTATTTCTCTTTTGTGGACCCTCACGGTGTCCCCACACCACACGTTGACTAAGTTTGTGTGAGGGAGGGAAAAGCGGTGTCAAGTGTTTTAATATGGTCCCCATAAAGAACTGACAAAGCGTTTACGAATGTCCCCACAATATCTTTGATTTTAAGATGTCTAAAACACAGTTTTACTGGATAAAGTTGTTCTCTCAGATGATTTGTGCATCTATATTTTAGGTGGTTTACTTGAGGCTCAACATCGGTTTCTTCTATCATATTCTCCAATTTTGTTTTCCTAATTGTATTCCAGATGACCAAGACAATACCCAATGAGACTACTTTACAAGAAAACTGTTGCGATACTGCCGGTCCAGGCAACATACACCAGGTATAGTCATATCCATCACTGATTCATGCCATTTGGTATCTCTATATCTGTGCATTCGTGATGATGGACAGTAATTTTGATGATAAAGTACTGTGCATTATGCACAACAGGCAATTTCACATTATGCATAGGAAAGGTTAATGCGAGCAGACTATTTTAGGTTGATTTAATTTGACACAGATGTCATTATGTTCTGGAATTATGTCTCTTTTCTGGACCCTCACGGTGTCCCCACAGCACCACGGTGACCAAGTGTGTGTGTGAGGGAGAAAAATAAGTGTCAAGGGGAAGAACTGACAAAGTGTTTACAAGAATGTCCCCACAACGTCTTTGATTTTAAGATGTAGAAAACACAGTTTAAAAAAGATGAAGTTGATCTCTCAGATTTGTGCATCTATATTTTAGAGGGTTTACTTGAGCGCAGGATTGGTTTCTTCTATCATATTCTCAATTTTGTTTTCTTAATTGTATTCCAGATGACCAAGACAATACCCAAAGAGAACTACAAAGAAAACTGCTGCGATACTGCTGGTCCAAGCAACATACACCAGGTATAGTCATATCCATCACTGTTTAATGCCATTCGGTATCTCTATATCTGTGCATTTGTGATGATGGACAGTAATTTTCATGATAAAGTACTGTATGTATGCACAACAGGCAATTTCACATAATGCATTGGAAGGTTAATGCGAGCAGACTATTTTAGGTTGATTTAATTTGACACAGATGTCATTATGTTCTGGAATTATGTCTCTTTTCTGGACCCTCACGGTGTCCCCACAGCACCACGGTGACCAAGTGTGTGTGTGAGGAGAAAAACAGTGTCAAGGGAAGAACTGACAAAGTGTTTACAAGAATGTCCCCACAACGTCTTTGATTTTAAGATGTAGAAAACACAGTTTTACAAGATGTTCTCTGATGATTTGTGCATTTATATTTTAGATGGTTTACTTGAGGCTGAGTATCGGTTTCTTGTATCATATTCTCAATTTTGTTTTCCTAATTGTGTTACAGATGACCAAGATTACACCCAAAATGGCTACTTTCCAAGACCTCTGCTGCGATACTGCTGGTCAAGCAACATACACCAGGTATAGTCATATCCATCACTGATTCATGCCATTTGGTTTCTCTATATCTGTGCATTCGTGATGATGGACAGTAATTTTCATGATAAAGTCCTGTACTTGCGCACAACAAGCAATTTCACATAATGCATTGGGAAGGTTAGTGTTAGTAGACTATTTTAGACGGATTTAATTTGTCACAGACATTATTGTCTTTTGTAGTTATTTCTCTTTTGTGGACCCTCACGGTGTCCCCACACCACACGTTGACTAAGTTTGTGTGAGGGAGGGAAAACGGTGTCAAGTGTTTTAATATGGTCCCCATAAAGAACTGACAAAGCGTTTACACGAATGTCCCCACAATATCTTTGATTTTAAGATGTCTAAAACACAGTTTTACTGGATAAAGTTGTTCTCTCAGATGATTTGTGCATCTATATTTTAGGTGGTTTACTTGAGGCTCAGCATCGGTTTCTTCTATCATATTCTCCAATTTTGTTTTCCTAATTGTATTCCAGATGACCAAGACAATACCCAATGAGACTACTTTACAAGAAAACTGTTGCGATACTGCCGGTCCAGGCAACATACACCAGGTATAGTCATATCCATCACTGATTCATGCCATTTGGTATCTCTATATCTGTGCATTCGTGATGATGGACAGTAATTTTGATGATAAAGTACTGTACGTTATGCACAACAGGCAATTTCACATTATGCATAGGAAAGGTTAATGCGAGCAGACTATTTTAGGTTGATTTAATTTGACACAGATGTCATTATGTTCTGGAATTATGTCTCTTTTCTGGACCCTCACGGTGTCCCCACAGCACACGGTGACCAAGTGTGTGTGTGAGGGGAGAAAAATAAGTGTCAAAGGGGGGAAGAACTGACAAAGTGTTTACAAGAATGTCCCCACAACGTCTTTGATTTTAAGATGTAGAAAACACAGTTTAAAAAGATGAAGTTGATCTCTCAGATTTGTGCATCTATATTTTAGAGGGTTTACTTGAGGCGCAGGATTGGTTTCTTCTATCATATTCTCCAATTTTGTTTTCTTAATTGTATTCCAGATGACCAAGACAATACCCAAAGAGAACTACAAGAAAACTGTTGCGATACTGCTGGTCCAAGCAACATACACCAGGTATAGTCATATCCATCACTGTTTAATGCCATTCGGTATCTCTATATCTGTGCATTTGTGATGATGGACAGTAATTTTCATGATAAAGTACTGTATGTATGCACAACAGGCAATTTCACATAATGCATTGGAAAGGTTAATGCGAGCAGACTATTTTAGGTTGATTTAATTTGACACAGATGTCATTATGTTCTGGAATTATGTCTCTTTTCTGGACCCTCACGGTGTCCCCACAGCACATGGTGACCAAGTGTGTGTGTGAGGGAGAAAAACAGTGTCAAGGGAAGAACTGACAAAGTGTTTACAAGAATGTCCCCACAACGTCTTTGATTTTAAGATGTAGAAAACACAGTTTTACAAGATGTTCTCTGATGATTTGTGCATTTATATTTTAGATGGTTTACTTGAGGCTGAGTATCGGTTTCTTGTATCATATTCTCAATTTTGTTTTCCTAATTGTGTTACAGATGACCAAGATTACACCCAAAAGGCTACTTTCCAAGACCTCTGCTGCGATACTGCTGGTCCAAGCAACATACACCAGGTATAGTCATATCCATCACTGATTCATGCCATTTGGTTTCTCTATATCTGTGCATTCGTGATGATGGACAGTAATTTTATGATAAAGTCCTGTACTTGCGCACAACAAGCAATTTCACATAATGCATTGGGAAGGTTAGTGTTAGTAGACTATTTTAGGCGGATTTAATTTGTCACAGACATTATTGTCTTTTGTAGTTATTTCTCTTTTGTGGACCCTCACGGTGTCCCCACACCACACGTTGACTAAGTTTGTGTGAGGGGAGGAAAAGCGGTGTCAAGTGTTTTAATATGGTCCCCATAAAGAACTGACAAAGCGTTTACACGAATGTCCCCACAATATCTTTGATTTTAAGATGTCTAAAACACAGTTTTACTGGATAAAGTTGTTCTCTCAGATGATTTGTGCATCTATATTTTAGGTGGTTTACTTGAGGCTCAGCATCGGTTTCTTCTATCATATTCTCCAATTTTGTTTTCCTAATTGTATTCCAGATGACCAAGACAATACCCAATGAGACTACTTTACAAGAAAACTGTTGCGATACTGCCGGTCCAGGCAACATACACCAGGTATAGTCATATCCATCACTGATTCATGCCATTTGTTATCTCTATATCTGTGCATTCGTGATGATGGACAGTAATTTTGATGATAAAGTACTGTGCATTATGCACAACAGGCAATTTCACATTATGCATAGGAAAGGTTAATGCGAGCAGACTATTTTAGGTTGATTTAATTTGACACAGATGTCATTATGTTCTGGAATTATGTCTCTTTTCTGGACCCTCACGGTGTCCCCACAGCACCACGGTGACCAAGTGTGTGTGTGAGGGAGAAAAATAAGTGTCAAGGGGAAGAACTGACAAAGTGTTTACAAGAATGTCCCCACAACGTCTTTGATTTTAAGATGTAGAAAACACAGTTTAAAAGATGAAGTTGATCTCTCAGATTTGTGCATCTATATTTTAGAGGGTTTACTTGAGGCGCAGGATTGGTTTCTTCTATCATATTCTCCAATTTTGTTTTCTTAATTGTATTCCAGATGACCAAGACAATACCCAAAGAGAACTACAAGAAAACTGCTGCGATACTGCTGGTCCAAGCAACATACACCAGGTATAGTCATATCCATCACTGATTCATGCCATTTGGTTTCTCTATATCTGTGCATTTGTGATGATGGACAGTAATTTTATGATAAAGTCCTGTACTTGCGCACAACAAGCAATTTCACATAATGCATTGGGAAGGTTAGTGTTAGTAGACTATTTTAGGCGGATTTAATTTGTCACAGACATTATTGTCTTTTGTAGTTATTTCTCTTTTGTGGACCCTCACGGTGTCCCCACACCACACGTTGACTAAGTTTGTGTGAGGGGAGGGAAAACGGTGTCAAGTGTTTTAATATGGTCCCCATAAAGAACTGACAAAGCGTTTACACGAATGTCCCCACAATGTCTTTGATTTTAAGATGTATTAAACAGTTTTACAGGATAAAATTGTTCTCTCGGATGATTTGTGCATTTATATTTTAGATGGTTTACTTGAGGCTGAGTATCGGTTTCTTCTATCATATTCTACAATTTTGTTTTCCTAATTGTATTACAGATGGCCAAGATAACACCCAAAGAGGCTACTTTAAATGAACCCTGGTGCGATACTGCTGGTCCAAGCAACATACACCAGGTATAGTCATATCCATCACTGATTCATGCCATTTGGTTTCTCTATATCTGTGCATTTGTGATGATGGACAGTAATTTTTATGATAAAGTCCTGTACTTGCGCACAACAAGCAATTTCACATAATGCATTGGGAAGGTTAGTGTTAGTAGACTATTTTAGACAGATTTAATTTGTCACAGGCATTATTGTCTTTTGTAGTTATTTCTCTTTTGTGGTCCCTCACGGTGTCCCCACACCACACGTTGACCAAGTTTGTGTGAGGGGAGGAAAGCGGTGTCAAGTGTTTTAATATGGTCCCCATGAAGAACTGACAAAGCGTTTACACGAATGTCCCCACAATATCTTTGATTTTAAAATGTCTAAAACACAGTTTTACAGGATGAAGTTGTTCTCTCAGATGATTTGTGCATCTATATTTTAGATGGTTTACTTGAGGCTCAGTATCGGTTTCTTGTATATCCATCACTGATTCATGCCATTTGGTTTCTCTATATCTGTGCATTCGTGATGATGGACAGTAATTTTTATGATAAAGTCCTGTACTTGCGCACAACAAGCAATTTCACATAATGCATTGGGAAGGTTAGTGTTAGTAGACTATTTTAGACGGATATAATTTGTCACAGACATTATTGTCTTTTGTAGTTATTTCTCTTTTGTGGACCCTCACGGTGTCCCCACACCACACGTTGACTAAGTTTGTGTGAGGGAGGGAAAACGGTGTCAAGTGTTTTAATATGGTCCCCATAAGAACTGACAAAGCGTTTACACGAATGTCCCCACAATATCTTTGATTTTAAGATGTCTAAAACACAGTTTTACAGGATGAAGTTGTTCTCTCAGATTTGTGCATCTATATTTTAGATCATCCCGGTGTGCAAATGGGTAGCCTCCTCTGCCCTCTGGTAGGGAGGCTCCCCATTCTTCACACCGAAGAGACAAACAGGGGACACCATCATCAAATAAACACAAGACATCATCAGGTATTCATCCAAAGAGATCTTCCTTAAAAGGTAAACTCTTAAAAATCATGCTGCTTTTAAGAAAATGTACTGTTACTGTCCAAATTAAGACTTGAATGTAATTTATCACTGGCACCACGATTATCTCATTTTCATGTGCATTTCAAAATAATCTCTGAATGGTACGTTTGTTCTGAAAATGTTGTGAAAGGATGCAACAGTGCACCTTATGCTGCTCATTGAACAGAAAAGGTCACTCCCAATGACAGTGTGCATAGTGATGTTAGAATGACAGTGTGAATCTATGTAAAGAGCTTTAGATCTACTCTCTTTGACTGTTTCAATAACAAAACATTTTTTTCTCAGTACTTGAGGAAGAGAACTCCCTGGGATGAAAGTGAAACAAAGGCACATGATGAGACTCATCAAATCTTTTTGCGTCCCAGGAAAAATGGAGTGTGAACCAGAAGCCCTTAAAAAAGCGAGAATGGCAAACCCTCAAATTTTGTTTTACCACATTCCGACTGCCAAAGGAAATTACAGCGCAAACAGGTTTTCATCAAAAACTCACTGATGAGGCACTTTTATTTCCCTTATGGATATTTAAATTGGAATTTATTTTGAAACAATGTCAACAGTTTGATGTTTTTGTTTTTTGTTTTAGTTTTTACCACACATTCCATCCCATTAAATAAAAACTCTTCATACTGTTAGGAAATTGGCGGTTCTTTGATTGGAAGAACAAGCCGGAGATGTCTTCGTTCTCTGAAGCAGAAATATTCTAGTCACACGACATTTAACAAACAAAAAATATCAAAATAGATTATTTCATTTGACAGTTAAGTTCAGATGCTTCCCATTTTTATTAGTAATCCACTTTTTGTGTGTGTGTAAGAAATTTGATTTGAGAAAATTTTGGAATGGAGAAAAAGGCCCACAGGACAAGTGTTTGTTTAGTAACAATGCCACAATAGATCCCACCCTTGAAGGCTTTTACGAAAACTCACATAATTTCAGCTAAGCCATTCCACCATCACCTGACAATCGCGATGGTGGCTGTGCGCGTTCCTATATGGAACTATTGCAGTTTAAGTGGCACGCCTATGCTTCTTAAGAAGACCACAACATTTCCCAAAGATTGCGGGGAAAAAGGATGAGGGAGTGTTGAGATAATGACATTGTCTGACTTCCCCTTGAATGTACACTGAAAACAAAGCCAGGGAACGTTACATCCATCTGGATGCATTCTTCACTAGTGGTTTGGCCCTCGTTTTTACAAGCACCGCAATACAATCATGCGAATGATGTGGCGAGAATCTAAGGGAGCCTGGGAAGTGATGGAAAATGAAAACAAAAACAGACAAGCAAGAAAGCAAAAAGACAGAAATACCAGTGGGCTTTGTACACAACCTTGAGACATCCCTATGTGCAGGGGGTTCCAAAAATACTGACATCATTTTGTCGTCTAAATTCAGTTAATAATAGCTCTACTTATCTCAAAGTTTAATGTAAAAATCATTGAAGTTGAATGTTTTCCTTTATCAAGATGAAGATGACTCACTAGAAACAAAAAGGAATCATGTGTGACAGACGCAGTCTGTCATATATGAGTGAAACGTATCATCACTGACACCATGCCTTCCAAAATCTTCAATTTGCAATACCGTGAAAATTCTGCTATGAGGCAGGCAGGCAGGCAGACACGCACGCACGCACGCAGTGTTTACACACTCCGCAGGAGTGTGTGACACCTCAGTCGTAACTAGTGTTAACCCCCGACGTGGCTGTTGTTTTTGAGTGTTTCAAAATGTCTGCCGTTTGAGGCCTGAGAATGCGTTAACATCTAGATGAGAGCAAGGCGGCGGCAGCCGGGGAGCAGAGTGGGGAGCGGGGGTCTTGGAGGCGGAGGTAGAGGGCTGTCTCAGACAGACAGAATAACATTCCCCAGTCGTTACGCTCATCTCCATAACTCAGTACGCTGCCACAAAGCGCTGATCCCAACGCGGGACTTTAATGAGTGGACTCCCACCACTATAAGCGCTGTTACCTGCTGCTGAACAGCGAGAGTCACTTTGGGCCTGATTCATGGCTGCAGATAGCATCCTTTAACTTATATTGAGTGGAAAGAATAAGATTGACACCTTTCTAGGTGGGAGGCAACTTACAAGGCTGTAAAATCTGACCGATAGCCTTCAAAATTCTGAGCTCAACCACAAAAAAAAGGACACTCCAAGGCCAGTGACCTCTCTACAATCCACATGTGTCCATTAAAATAAATAAATAAATAAAAAGAGCCCGGTCGTCACGTACTTGGCTACTGGTGTTATCCTGTTGATGGGCAGGCAGACATACGGGGGGGAAAAAAATGTCCTTGGCCAGCAGTAATGGCAAACACCAACACTGGTTACTCTGTGATCGTTGTTCTACCAGTTTGGCATGCCTCTTTGCATTCATGACTATGGCGGAAACTTAAGAGAGTTGAAATTACTGTCAATGTTTGATATTCTTAAGAAACACTTTCGCCAATTCTGAACCAGGAGCGACATGGAAAGTGTTTAAATCCAGACATCAGTACGCCGCTGTCCAAGCAGATTCCGTGTGCATGTCTGCAACATGACTTTTTAAGCGAGGCTCTGCATTTTACACACACCCCTTTTACTATCTTCCATGAAGTGCAGATATGCTCTTTCTGCTTTCCGAGGGTTCGCGTTACACATTAGCTACAATCGCAGCACAGCTGTTGTCTCTCAATGATGTCATCGTGCCTCAAAATGTAACGGGTACACCGATCTACACTCAAGTAATGCGGGAGAGGAAATGGCACGACAATACATGAAGCAATCAGATCCTTGTAATATTCTTGCGTTCTATGTTCCTGGGCAGGGGGGCAGTTCATGTTATTGCAGTGTAAGGATGCACTGAGTTACGTATATTATGGTCCGTCTGTATTTTACTTACCCCTAATGGGTAGGTCACGTTTGTATATTGAGAGGGATGAATTGGAATCACAGCCTACCTAATGCCAAATCAAAGCAGAAGCATTGACATTTGCAGAGCAAAACGGTGGGAGAAAAGGTGTTTTCTCCACAGGTGACAAACATCACACGTCACTGCAAGATCGCAAAGCAAAGATTACATAGCCGGGCCCTTATCTCCGAGACCTTTTCAGCGAGTCCCGCTATCACTCGGTGTCAAATGACATTAGTCTAATGAGGCAAAGACGCTACAAAGAGCAGCAGGTAAGTTGGCCGTCAAACGCCTGGCTGGCTTCAGCCTCTCACCGGGGTGACGATTAAAGGGAGGCGCGACGGCTGAAGAAAGCTCTATCCGTGTTACAGTTGCGTGCGTGGGAAATCACACATTGGGTAAATCGCGGCCGATGGTTGCGAGGGCTGCTGCCCAAACATCTTGCTCTTCTCGGCACCGGGGTGATAATGAATGTAACACTTTTGTTACCTTTACACCGTCAGGTGTGCCTGGTACAAAGCCAACAGGGAGGGAAAACAATCAACTTGCATGGTCGGATGCAAATCCAAGTATCACCACTTGCTGTCCTCCAAACATACCATTTGCAGAAATGCAAGGAAACACAAGTCACACCCCTGGTAAGAAACAAGGAAAACCATTATTTTCATCAGAAGATTTCATGATCGACTAAATAAATGATGAAATAGATCAACGGAGGAAGGAAAATATACGATTTAAGTTTGGGTTTCACAGTCTCTCCGGCTCAATGTAACTCAAGTGTGTCATGCGTGTTGATTCACTTCCCCACCATGTCAACACTTAATAGACATGCTAATCCTTCCAAAGGGCCACTGGGAGCTATCAACGAGTCTCCTAATGGGCAAGTTCATGTTTATTCTCTTCTCCCACTGGGAAAAAAAGACTCACTTGAATCTCCCATTTTATCATCCGCTGTCTCAATCAATCTCTCGCATCCTCACTCAATCAATTTCTCTCCACTTTTTTTTAGGTTCCCCCTTCTCCCTTTTGGCTCCCCTTTCTGGACGGGTAACCCATCTCCTTACTCCTCCATCATTCTTTCACTGCTCCTATCGGCTCCCTAATCTTCTGGTCTGAGGGGTGTTTCCTGAAGAGGGCATGTGTGCAGACGCATGTGAGTGATGGATGGTGCAGGGCATGCTTGACTTAGTTCCCTCTTCAGAGGCTCCGACAGTGGAGGTCCTGGGTGAGGTGATGCTTGCGAGGGAGGAGAGGTAACTAGCTTCTTTGAGGGCGTGCGCGGGAGGCGTAGCTCTCACTCAGGGCCTGCGTGATGCGAGCTAATTACGATGAAGGATGGGAGCTGCCACTTCTTACAATCTGGGAGCGCCTTCATTAAATTTAAAGTCGACCATGCATCACGGCAGGACATTTGGAAATAACAAAAAACGGGTTTTGTGCAAAACATTCCATAGTTCTTAATTAAAAGTTGGCGCGGTAAGTCTGATAGGTCACCTCCCTGACCGGAATCAGCTTATCGGTTTTGCGGTGCAGTTTTGTGTCCGCAGAAGCAGCCATCCTGATGGCGCCCGTTGTTTTTGACGAGGTCGACGCAGAAGACACATGGACCTTCTTAAAGCAGCCGGCTCACCCAGACGGGCTGAATTTCATACCAAATTAACAAAACATTCCGACAATTGTTCTGTCACCGCGGTGTCAAAGCCGCAGTCGACACTGTGAAAATGTTGAGCAAAGGCACCATAACATACCGCAAGAATGTTATTTTCCTTTGTTATTGAACAACATTGTAAATCGGATTAGTTCGATGGCTAAGCTTCCGAAATAATTATAATTATAATTGGAATAAGCGAAAAATACGTAACTTGTGTACCTTAAATTGTATTGATGTATGTGACTGGCGGTTGTCATAACATCTTCCGCGGGCAAAATGTCGGAGACGCAAATTACAATGATTTTTTGTGTCCTCAACAAGCCTCAACACGAGGGGTGGGCGAGGTACCGACATCAGTTGTCAATATCGGGCACAAAAAGCAAAACATTAAATAAAAAAATGTTTACAAATCCAACGAGTGAGTCCTCCTTGTCAGTAACTGGCGCAAAACTGCGGCTACTTGACACATCAGCGAATCAATGATCTGCGTCAGAAAGGTTCACAATTTTTGGTCTTTGCGTTAAATGTAATTTTATATATCCAAAGTACTAAAGGTATCACTCTGACAAAAAGTGGTATCGAACATCCCTCCTCAACACCATTAAAAAAAAAGTTTGAAAACATTTTACTTGGATCATTGATGACTTCCCTCCTAAAACACATTGCCACACTTAAGAAACCATGCTCCCAATTTGCAGGAACAGTCAATGCAGAATCCTCTTTCAACACATATAGTGATTTAGGATCTATCCAGGTGCAGTATTTGGGCATATAAAGCGTAGACAGAGAAGCAGGGAGGAGAGGCTGTCCGACTGGTTGGGTAACGCATCAGCGGGACCCCCTGAGAGGAGCCCAGCCTGGGGTAACGTCTGCGCTCCAGTCGCGAAGGAGCACATCAAACACAAGCTCACCTGCTGTTCTCGCGTGCTCCACGGGGGGATGTGAGAAGACCGTGGCAGCAGTCATCACGCCAAGACATCGGTCCCATGGATAAACCGGCTGCAACCACACACCTATACACGACTCAATCCTCACTTCGGCATCATCGCTTTGACCCACCTTAACATGCCAAATAACTATAATAGTCACTAACTGCCCGAAAACGTTGTGACAATCGATCGCAGCAAGGAATTTTGTCACAGCCGCATTCGTTGAGTTCACTTTACAACACATGCTGCCAACACCTACAGGCAGCGCTTGAAATAGAGAAAAAAAAGTGCTGATACTCCCCCGATTTCACGTGAAAAGAACATTTCGGGCGGCATGGGTAAACCAAGTAAATACCCCATTACATGAATGCATAACAGCATTCCCCCGCCCCCTCCCACCCCACTATGTTCAACGTGTCAAATGAAATCAACTAGATTTGCTCATGTTGCAGAAAATGTGATCAGCCGCAGCTGACAATTTGGGAGACAGGACCCCGGGGATGGCGGTGGCTCAGCTGAGGACATTATTGCACGCAATGAGAAGCCCGTACACACAAATACATCGAGGGAGAGAGGCTGGTGGGAGACAACAGTCACCCCTGTCATTTTCGATTGCAGGCCGCTCATGTTGCATCAGCGACACCTCACATACAGCCCAGTGGGCCTCAGCCCCCCTGGTGTCCCACTGCCGCCACAGACTGACTGCCAGAGACTTACTTCAGCTCTGGAGAACAAACACAGAAATGAGCCTTGTTAAATATTAGGGGGGGCGGGGGGGCGGGTAAAAATGACATCAAGATATGACTGCTCGTCCATGGGTTCTACCAAAGTTGATCTTGACAAAACTGATGAAGAATGTCTGAGGAGGCAACCGTTCGATGATGGAGTAAAAATGATCTGTGGTATGATCAACATCTAGACGACAAGCGACAGTTCGCCCGGGGCGCAAATCTACCCAGCATCACCTCTGATAAGAATATATTGATAAAAGATGACGTAAATATACAAACAATGGTTTTAATTTACAGAAAAAGAAACATCCTGCGATCACAATTATAAGCTTATATCAATTATTTATTGTAGCTAGGGAAAAGAAGACAACACTATCCCTCCGTCCCGCTCCAGGAATGAGCAATCGAACTAAGAATAACCAAACTTGTGCAACAGCTGAAGATCGATTACCCATGCCTACAGAGCACCGCTTCGAAGCCCGACTAGGTGAGGCTTGGGTGCCGCAGGCTCGCAACTTGAAAAACTTTGAAATCAGGACACTCATAAGTCAAGACACCAATGTCATTAAAATGCACGGGCAGGCCGAATTAAAAGTGCGTTGACAATCCTTGGCGTTAAGCGAGCCTCCGCCAGTGTGGAGATTCCTTCCAGGCTCACATGTGTTTGGCAGATGGTATTGAGCCGATGGCATACCAGGTCAGGAAGACTTCAGCGATGCAACTCTCTCTAATTTGACTCAAAAAATACTACGCCTTCAAGAATGTCTGCAAAAAGGAATCACGACATTCAAGCACGGCGCTGTCTTCGGCTTGTCTGTGGTCGATAAATAACCGCATTGTAAAAATGACATATCTGCTATGAATCAAAAGGCACGGCCAAATTTTCGCAATCACGGACAAATGTCTTGTACAAGACTTGTTTTTTCTCCTGGAATAATTCTAAATCTTGACAGAAAGCACTCCGGATGCTATCAATAACGGCTCAATATCCATGTGCGCGTCTTTTACGTAGGCTAAAGGGCTCAGGCCATTATGTCTACAGGGATAGCAAACTGGATAAAATATGGAGCTGTTCACCGAGTCATCCATAAAAGCTTTTGTGAGGGTCATTCATTCATTTGTTTATTCATCTGGTCGGGGTAGAAGCCCTTAAGTAGTTCTTCTACACCAAAATCATTCAATCAGGCTTCCACTAACTGTTGCCACAAAGCCACGACTTAAGATTGAACGAGACTTTTGGATTTAAAAAAAAACTAAATTAAGAAGCATGCATTTTGTCTGTACATTGGGTAGCGGGGTGTTATTCATATTCAGCGTGTATATATCTAGAAAACAAAAAGATGCCAGCATGACTTGTCTAACTGAGATAACGGCACCCAAGACACACATTACTCGATTTATCTCATGGAGGCGAAGCTCCATCAAATTTACAATCTGTAATCACGCAGGCAAAAGTGCAAAACGTGCGTTTGTGTGTGAGGAAGAAGAGTGCAAGCCAAGGACAACATGTGGCACAGGAAACACGTGGAAACAATTAATTGGCAAGCCAGACAGATCGATGTGCGTTCACGCAACACCGGCCAGATTAAAGCATGCGCTACCACCAAAACATTTTTTTTTTTTTAACATTTGATTGTATCCGGACAATGGGGTGGATGTCACCCTCCACAAGTGTAAGGGAACAAAAGTTACTTTCAAACAGGTATCTCCACTGGTCACATTGGCATTGGGGTTGAAAATCAAGTTTCTCAATCAGCCATTAAATGATGACTTACGCTCACGCCAAAGTAGCACATGCATGCGAGGCTTTGATGACACTGTGACATTTGTGGAAGCATGTTTTCTCAATCCATTGTTAAACGTTTGTGGTCTGTCAGGATCTGTTCGTTACCGCCAGCCCTTATTACACGCACATGTTCTACAGGCAGGCTGATAAACAGTCAGCGGCTGCGTGCATTTCTAAAATAACTCTCTCCCTGGGAAAACACATGGAAATGCGGTGATCAGCGTACACTTGTGGCTTGAGATTTAAAGGCTAGCTCAACGGCTTGGTGTCTCCGGCAGCCGACGGCCGAGGCGGCAATCTTGATGAAGTGACCGACTCTTGGACGCCTCTCGGCCTACTTTGTTCAAGTGTCAATGTTTGGGTCTGCTGATGCTGACCGCTCATTGTTGGATCCTCCCTTTGTGGCCACAGTCTCCACTGTACAGGGAAGAGGCAAAGAAAAGGCCTTCGCCAACAGTCGGTCATGCCCCAGTGCTCCTGGCAACAACAGGTCCAGAGGACGCAGACCTGCATGGCCTATATTGGCTCGACTCTCCCTTCGTGGCGGCGGCACTAGCCCCCCCCATGTCAGCTGGCCCATTCAGAACAGGGCCGGCCCTTTTTATGAAAGCTTTGAAGACTGCCGAACAAAGGGGCGTCCTATGTTTAGATGATAGAATGTAAGAAAGTCGTTTTCTGCTTGGGCAACACAAGACAAAGAGTGTCATTTTTCCAGACAAGGAGTAGGCAAGAGAGTGTTGCAGTGAGACGACCCAAAAAGGAGGGAAAAAGTTGAGGGTCGCACGACAAGTGACGACAAGACGCTCTTGATAGCCCCCTACAAAATTAAAGTCTCAGCGACTAAATCTCAATGCAAACTAGATTTGCAAATTACATGCATATATAATATTGAAATCGTCTGCGTGTGCAGGTGCTCATAAAGTTGTGGCTAATCAGTGTAAATATAATTAAGTTTCCTGATTGGATGTGCATATCCGAGTTTTCTAAGCAATGGTAAATGACAATTTGATTTTGTCTCTTAATTGTGCAGCCGCAAATTGGACTAGTGGGCAACGAAAACAAATGCAATGGCGAAGCAATCTCAAAGTAAGTTGTGTTTTGCCTTTGTTGGATGAACATTTTATGAGCAAGGGTTACTTCCTTAGGTATGAGGTAAATGTACCTGGTCATGGCTAGCTTGGAGGGTGCTCCCGGTGCCGTGGTAAGTCATTTGCACAGGAGAGAGGGTCAGATAGGTCACAAAGTCCTTGCCGCCCTGCGCATCACTGTACTGCACCTGGAACAGTTCAAAGACAAAAATGAATGAATGGATGAAAAATGAATGGATGAAAAATGAATGGATGAAGCGGTCGCCGTGTCTGGTGGGAAAACATGCTTGCAATGCACTCTTGCATGCCGAGCGCACCCGCAGCCATGCAGAGGTGGCAACGCTTATAAGGGTGTGTATGCGGGTGGTTGTTTCTGATTTTTTAGGATCGTGCGCAGTGAACAGATGAACCGGCTCCACATTTACAATAATGACACTTGTACATTAATATGGAACACATCTGTGGCGGAAAAAAAAAAAAAAGATTTATATGCGGTGTGAGCAAATTTATTTACAATTTCATTGGCTTGGGAATTAAAATATATTACCGCCTTCAGTCAAGAATTGTCCGTCATTAACACCCCCCTGACCCCCACCCCCGCCCCGTACGCGTGAGTGTTGTGCAGTACATGATCTGTGGCTGATGTCTTGAGTGAGCGGAAATGGAAAAAATGTGCACCCCGATTGATACATTGTCCGTTGCCCGAGAAGACGCGCGGGCTCAATAGAACACGAAGAAATGCTTGAGAGGTGAGATGGGGAAACACTTTAATGCGCAGAACATGACACAAGCCGAAGCAGCTACATACACCTGCATGCGCGAGTGGGCGGACACACGTAGCGCTGAGGAGGAGACGGGCCAAGGGTGCTAAACTGTGGAATGCTATCTGTTGAGCAATCAAGCCGTCAATACTGTAAAAACGGGCTGTAGGAAATGAGTCCTCTGATGGTTTCATATTTTATGAATTGTAGCGGCTTCTGCAGGAGCGGAATCAAGAGATAACAGAGACTTAAATATTGATATTCTATCTGGTATGGCATTTGAAAACAATTTCAGATGTTCAGCTCTGGATAAACATCTTGCTTGGAAAATGCGAGAAAAAAAATGGTACTATAATAAAATAAAAAATGGATTGAGGTGTCATTTTTGAAGACAAGGAGTAGCACTGCAGGGAGAAAACCAAAAGAGGAGGAAAAAAGTTGAGGGCACACCACATGTGAAGACACTCTTCACAGTTCCACTAATGAAAACCAAAAAATATTTCAGCTTATTTCACTGAATTTATTAAACTTACAATTAAATTGTCATCATCCGGGTTTTTTTTTTTTGCCCACCCTTCACAAATCATTAAGCAGTCCAGGTTTCCGTTTCCTCTGCTTTTTGTATCAGCACTATTTGGCTCGTTAGAGTGGATTTAATCTGGGAACATTGCTGTTGTGGGTCCGTAGTGCCAACACTATGTGATCTTTGACTGTATAAATAAACATCACATGGCTCCGGCGACCAGCCAAATTCTGGGTTAGAAAACGGCAAGATTTGGCAGGTCACCAATCATCACCTGGAGGTCTTCCACGGTGGCTTGCTGACGGGCATAGTTTGAAGTGCCCGATTACTTCCAAGGCCCGCATCGCATATGTCAGGATGAGGGACCACGGCATCGCCCTTTTTTCCAATGATTCGGTCAAAACGGAACTAACGAGCGTCGACAACAACCTAGTCCATTCTGCGTTGGAGTGCATGTTCGGAGGCATCTGTGAGCGCATGCATTTTAAACAGGCCTAACTAATCATCCCAGGTCCCACTCGCTAATCCACTTCCTTTCCAGACAAAAGGAGGAGGAGAGTTACGCAAGGCCCGCGATTGATCGGCAGCACTAATGTGGAACGACCTCTGACATTTGGCCTCAAATGCTGGCTCCACCTCAAAGGCGCCTCTTCCTCTGAAGAGCATGCAGGAAATGAAACGCAATGACAGTGCCCGTGTGGCATGCAAAAACTCAACACTGTATTCATGGCACCGATGGGGAGACCCGTGGCCATTCATCAGGTGCGTGGAAGATTAATGGCCACAAAAGCAGCTGCGGAAAACCGGGCAATCTCGAGATAAAAAAAGACATTTCTTTGGACTATCCAAGAATAAACGAGCCCTTTCGCTGGAGGAATGCTGTCATTGTTGGTGAGAAGCAATTAGAGGTCCTCGCCGAGCCACTTCAGAGGAGACCTCGGGGGTCAAGAGTGTTTTAAGCGCACTGTTAATATACCTTTCACTATGCCTAATGGTAGCAGTTTGAGGGTAAACACAGCTGGTACTTGGGGGGTCTCAATTAAATGAGACAAAGTGCAGTCATGTAAGATTTCCAGAACCAATGAGGGTAGCCAACTGGAACAAGTGCGTACATTGTGAAGCAACGCCGCAGTTGAAAGTGTTCAATCCACAAATTGTAAAAAGTAACCCCTATCATCACCACGGATTAATTTCCTGTAAAACCAAACTTATGTTGTACAGATATCGCTCTGTCCAGTTTGATCGAACTGCGAGAGATTAACAGTCGCCATACAGGAGTGAATGAGAGCGCGAATGGTTGTTTTCATGTGACGCACCGACCACCAGTCCAGGTTGTAAACCGTCTCTCACCCAAATGGGATATGCGCCAGTTCACCCGCGACCCCCGTACGGGTAAGTGCAATCGAAAACGGATGGGCGGAAGACGAACAACAACGGCCGCTGAATATAAGAACGCGTCAGTGTGCTCGTTTTCTCGCACCGGTCTGCATTCTGTGGCAGATTTTGTTCACAGCAAAGATATTCCACTGGCTGGCACCGCGAACGGGCGGTTGGGTGGTTGTTGACTGCGCCAAATCAAACCGCGGCGTGCCAATTTGTGATTCCATTAAGAGTTTCAACACGCAGAGCGGTGCCGAATGATGGCGGAGGTGGCGGCGCTCCAAGATGGACGCAGACCAGCCTCCCAATGAGGTGCGCTGACGTCTGGCTGATGGCAGCCGGCCTGTGTCGACCAACCACGTAGGTCTGCGTGAGCTGGAGGAAGACCAACTGTGTGGGTCACCTCACCTCCACTTTGCGGTGAATAGCAAGTGACACAAATATCATTTTCAGCCAGCCCAGGCCAACTAAAAGTTCCGTTTAAGCGGATCTTTTATTGTTGTGGTCGCTGCCCATTGTGAACTCTTTTGTAGGTTTTTTTATGTTCATTCTGGGCATCTGTTTTCTGACATATTGGATACAGCAATTAGACAAGAGGGGGGAAAAAATAGTGTAGCGTTCTTTGGAATCAAACAAACTAAAAAACAAACTAACGAGGACCAACGAGGAAAGCGAAACCTTTGTGATTTAAAGCTTGTGCTCGGTCGGTCGTGCTAACGAGAAAGCAAATGTATTACTCTGTGCACGCTGTTTTTAGGAGTCCATCAGCACGCCTCTGAATCTCCCTGATTTACAATTTCGATCTTTTATCTACTCGAGTTTCCACCGGTTGCCTAGTAACGTCACGATGGCTTTGGTAGAAGTGTTTATTTTTTTTTTGGGGGGGGGGGTGAGTTTGGAACACGTAGTCATGCACGACACCGCACTAATCCGTTCTTGTCGGAACACGAGGTTTTGTGAGCAGGAAAAGAAAACAAAAGATTAAAGCCATTAATCATAACTTTGCCTTCTTTTATGGCCGGCCGGCCTTGTTCTAAGTCCAGATAGATTGGGCAGAGACGACCGTTATTTTTCGTTCAATCATTCAATTATCATGAAAGCGCTTGGGGGAAACGTTCAAAAAAATTAATTCCGGCGAAAGAATGCGAGCCAGAAGAGAGCCCGTGGTCAGTGAGTGCAGATCATGAAAAACAAAAGGGGGGGGGGGGGAATCAACAGGATTCAAAGCACAGTAACCAGTTGAAAATGAATTTGGAGACTTGCCACAACGCGCTTAGCGTTGAACAAAGGCGAGACACAAATGACGCTGCGTTATGAAGCGTCCGCTAAGTGCTGTCCTGGTGTTTGGGAGGTTTTGATTTAAATGTTTGCAAATGGGCTTGATTGTGGTGTAAAAACATCATCATTCAGGTTTTCCACACGCACACGCACGCACACGCACGAGGCCACCGTGTAGGCAGCACGACTGCACACTCAGCCAACAGTGCATTAACTGTCTGATTTATATCACGGACAAAAGTTGTTTTCGAAGATTGCTATTCGCAGAAATATGCTGCATTGCGCAGCTGGAAGCCATCACCTACTAATGGGCTCGGGATAAGCCTTCTTCCCAAAATGTATTTTCTAAAACAATTTCCAAAGTAAACAGAGAGACCGGGAGTGAGGTGATGACAAGAAGGGTGCTGTTCTTGAGTCTTTGGACAAGATCGGTCGTTTGATGTGGATACAGCGAAATGAGAGGCAGCCTTGGAGATCGGGAAGAAGAGGACTAAAAGAGGAGGGGAGGGGGGTGGTTTGAGTGCCAAGCGGGCAGAAGAAGCGGTCGGCACCATTTGAAGTGGTTTCTCAACACGGCCAAAGAAGGAAGGAAAGGGGCCGAAGAACAAATAAGGCAAGAGTGTGAGAAATCCTCAAAGCGCGCTGAAACTATCGGCCGAGCCACCCGCCCGAGGATGTCTTTTTATTCAGACGTGCTTTTCCGTCAACGTGCAGCACTGCCGTCCTCCCGCACCGCCCAGTCAATTGAACAAGCTGGCCTCTGATGGCTCTGACACCAGAACCGATCGCTTATCTGGGCCGTGTGATTGCTGATGGAGACATGATGTGATCCGTTCGGACGCTAACCCGGGAGCGTCACTTGTACAATACGCTGATCTGTCGTAGATAAACGGGAGGATCTCATCCGCTATAGATTACGTATCGAAAAAGTTCATTTCCGTTTCCACGCGGAGCCGACTGTGTACGGTCGAACCTCGTTTCATCGGACCCCACTTACAAGGTTTCCACTCCTGTAAAGTTCACAATTCAAAGTCCCGATTTCACGTCATTCGCTTTCCATTTGCCGATTTTGCTAACAACGAACACCTTTATAACGTTAACTTCTTTCTCACGACCGGATTTTTGCCCCCCCACATAATAGCGAAGAGGCCTTCGTTACAGCGAAACGTGGGAAGTTAACTGCAGCCGCGACCTTGCTTATGAAAGACATGGCAGCGCGGGACTCCACTCCGTTGCTTAGCAACGCTGCCGATCGACTGGTCCATTGTTGCACTTCCATGAACCTATTTGCCGTGACTAAACTGAACGCCAAGAGAGCTGGAATTTAGAGTTGACGATGAAAGATGGAAAAACCCTTTGCGTTGTTTGCATGACATTGGGGAAAACAAAAAGTGAGGTTACAAACCACTGTACGAGGACACCCCCCCCAAAAAAACAAAACGAAGAAAAATGGATCCTTTAGCATCAAAAACCGAGCGTTATTTTAACAGCTACAACTGAAGTGACAATACAGACATTCTTATTCCTATTTTAACTATAAATGTCAACGATTAAGTTCATATAGCATTGGCAATTAGACCATTATGGCTTCATTGCAATTCAATGGTCGAAATAATGATACATGACTTTTCCATTATTCATATTATGGCCTATTTCAAATTGAGGTACGGGTTCATAAAGCAAAGTGGTGGCAGTTGATGATGGCCCTATGAAATCATATTATGGCAGCGTCAGTGAGCAGCCGGTGGCGGCAATGGCGCCGTCCAAGACTTCAGCATAGTCAAATGACGCAGCTAGCAGCAAGATGGGACAATTAAAGTGTCATGGTGACAAAGGCAAGCAAAAATAAATAAATAAATAAATAAATAAATAAATAAATAAATAAAATAAAAGAAGGACGCAATGAGATATCGGCAGAATGTGACTCTTAGTACTTGTTCCTTGGTCCCGATGGTGTCTATTACCACTTGCTTCTTTGTTTGTGTCTTACTGCCAGCACGCATACCTAACACCACGACAACCAAATTAATAGGAAATACACACACACTCAAACACCAGATCAAGTGCCAGCATCCTGGCCAGCAACTGGCGCGAGTACAACAACACGCTGCTGCTCATCCACCTCTGAGCTTCTATCGGAGGCGGAAATCAAAAGTCGGTCCTAGCAGGTACACAGCCTTGCTTTTGTCTTTGGAGCTGGATGAGCGAAACACACACTGGCTCGTTCACTGCGCTCGCTTTCAAGTTGGTTTCATTTCATTCTCGAGCGGTCACCGTAATCCGCTCACTTGTATAACCTAATTACATTACAATCAGTGCGGGGGTGTCATCCTCACACGACGCAAAAACATGTCGGCGTGTGTTGCTTGGTGCCATGTGCTTGTGTGACGTCTGCATCTTGGGAAAAGCCAGAGGAGTGCATTTTTGGTGTGCTTCGACCACAGGAACGCACAAATACCGTACAAATGCCTCAAAACCAAGGAGTAATTCAGATTTGGGTTCATTACAATCCATGACATGAAACATCCTCTGAATGAAACCAACGCAGTGCCGCCTGCATGTTTCAATTAGAGCCTGGCTCCGAAATATGCTCATATTCTGATGTGTTTATGACCTCACATTAATGCTATGCGGGATTCGCAGAGAAATATTCGAGTCCGATGTCCAGAATGCAGATTCCGGCTTGTACATTCAGAGAACAAGACGGGCTCGAAGGTAACGCACACGCCTACACACACACGAGCGTACACCCGGGCTTGTCCCCACTCTTCAATTTCACTAAACAGAACCTGCTGTGCGCATGTGTGTGTTTTTGCGCCTACGTGCTCGTGTGTTTGGGCTTTGCCAGGCTGTACAGCTCTCTCAGGTTACACACACACACACACACACACACACACACACACACACACACACACAAAGAGGAAGGCTCAGAGCAATAACAATAGCACATAACAAAAGAACCCTCAGCAGGTTAAGAGAAAATGTTTTTACTTGTTTTTTTTTTTTTTTTTGGCAAACCGATAAAAAGCATCTGCAGCTGAAAAACTGAATGTACGTGTTTGGAGCGTGTGCGTGTATGTCTCCTGCTCGGTAATGAAGCACCTTTGAGCTTGACTTCTGGAAATCTGTAGCTTGCCAATAAAGTCCACGGTGAGAAACAGAAATCAGATAAGGTGATGCTGAGTGAGTTGACACGGCAGTCCCGCACAAACTCGCGTGCCCTCCAGTGCTGCGTGTCCTTTTTAGCACAATGCGAACACAAGTGAGACCAGGTGCACATATTTTCAACAAAAAAAAAAAGGGGAATTCGCCTAGGATTTAAAAAGCAGGTTTTGAATGATGCGTGCGTATGCGTGCACGGGTTGGTCGAGACCGCAACGCAGGCGGAGCATCAGGGCAGGAGTGCGCGTGATATTTGTGGCATTTTCACCGCGGTTGTTTCGAAGCCTACCTGGAAGCCCTGGATGCGAGCCAGGTACTCCAGCTGCTGAGCAGGTTGCACCGAGACGCCGCAGGCCAAGGGGGGACTCTTGGCCTTTCCTGGCGGCGCGGAGTCCGCCGCGGGGGACGACTGGCCGTTTAGCAGCAGCTCCCGGGCCATGGTGGCTGTCGGGCCTGGAGCGGGAGACGGAGCGCTGAAGTACGGAGCGTGGCCTGGGGGGAGCGGGGTGGCGCAGGGGCCCGTGTCTTTGGAGGCCATGTAGTTCATGGGGCCGCCACTGGTGCCGTTGGGGCCCGGGGAAGCCCCGCCCTGTTTTCTGCTGGCTTCCATCTCCTGGTAGACATCAGGACTGAGGTGGAGGAGACCTTTCTGGGCTGAGAGGGTTGAGAGGGATGTTAACTTGTCTATTGTCGTGATGTGGCTTGAGAATCTGAATGATATTCGTGAACGACAATGCTCTGAGTCTTTTTTTTTTTGCCGGTGTCTGTCCGCATCAACAAAATTGCGTGAAGGAACACCCCGCCCGTCTTTGATCAGGAAGTGACATTTCATACATTTACCACTAAAATGACAGCCACACAACTTCATTGGCGCAAATATGTGTGTCATTGTTTGTGTGTGTAGTTTGGCTTCCAAAGTGTCATTCCATCACTTTGTGCGGTTTGGCAGTCGGGAGCTCCGCCAAAGCATCCGCTGGGATAGAAGCGCAGCTTCTATCTCGCGCGGAAAAGCAAACACTGACACAGAAACCCAACATCAACGCAACAGCTCCGATTGCATCGGTGCTGAGAAAAAGCACAAGTCGGCGGCCTGGAAGCACGTATCACTTTGAACCTAACGGGAGAAGAAACGGGATGCCATTTGTTTCGTGAAACTTCACTGGGATCGGAACCTTCCAGGAGCACTTTGGAAGCGGAGCGTTTTGTCTGGCTGATTTGAAATGAAACGACGCTAAACATACGATGAGTAAATCCGGACCAGTGATTTGAAAACATCTAATCCGTTTGTTAGGGAATCCGTGCACTGTGATTAGTGAACCGAGTCAATCACGGGGGATGCGCAAGCCATGACTGTAGAAACGCTAATTGGCAAATTAAGAAGCGGGTTTTGCGTTTTGGTTTTCCGCAAGTAGTTTTCGGCGGCCCAAAGAAATGGCCCGTGTGATTTGCATTTAACAGGCCACGGCATCTGTTTTGTCTGACCTGCTTCTCTTTCACAGGACACGCTTCCATCCGGATGAGCAAGACGTCGGGACTTTCGAGACTCTTTTGATTCAGCTCGCTTAGGTAAATCTCCTGTGTTTATCTTGGCGGTCGGTGGCGCTTCTGACATCATTAACCTGAAATGTCTGCAAAGGTGGACTGAGCCCAAGGGCCGGGCTACTTTTGTCACTTTGTGGCTAAGATGAAAAGCAAGACTGGAAGAACATGAGGCGTGAAACGACCAACGGCGGGAAGGAGGCGGCTCAAGATGATAAAAGTGAAGGAGCCGGTTTTGGGATGGGAGAGGAGCTGGGCGTGGAGGAGTGGATGTGAAAGCCTCCTAAATGCGGCCAAGGTCACCAGAGACAGGAAGTCCAGCTGTGTGCGTGTGCGTCTTTGTGCTTGTTTGTGTCTGTACGGACCGACAGCTGGGAAGAAAGTGTTGGAGCGAGCGCATGACTGACAGCAGACTTCCTGTTTGAGTTACTATGGCCGTCACGCGTACACAGACAAGAGAGAGAGTTGCGCACTTGCACGTCGGCCGGGGCTTTTCCGAAATCCAGACCCTCTTGCCCAATGCTAACAACCGAAGTGGGCACTGAAGGCTGCGATGAAACCCAGGCGCTATTACTCAGACGAGAACAATCCCCACCACGCCAGTAGTGACACAACCTCTACCGCTTTACCCTTCTTTGAATTTCGATCTCCACAAACCTGCCAGCGAACCATGCGTGCGGCGTCGTAAAAAGATGCTGGCCAACATGACATCAGCAGTGGACAGAGAGCATTATGCGGGGGCTCGGAGGGGGCAGAGAATGTAAGCCGCCTGAGTTCTGGTCTGCGTGTGTGGGTGTGAGGACATGTGCAATGGGGAGCGAGGATTTCAAGCTGCCGGTGAAAGACGAAGCACTTAAGAAATTGTGCGCGGGAAGTCGGAGTAGAGGAGGAAAAAGCGGAAGATGGGCAGAAGACGCAGTAAAACGGAGAGGTAAAGAGAGAATGAAAGGAGAGCGGTGCAAAGTTTGCAGGCAGTTTCGGAGGGGTCCCGCCCATGTTCGGCGACCGGCGGGCCAGGGGAGCGCTGGAGGGAAGCCAGAGCCAAGCATGAGATTGATCGAAAACAGATAGGGCCATAGCCCGCCGCTATAAATCACCACGGCTGAGCGAGACCTTCGCATAGTTCACACATGCACACAATGCGCGGACACACGGGCGCACACACATATGCACAGCAGGAAATGAAATGTGGCAAGTCGAGTGAAAAGCTTGGCTGCAGGACCCATGGGAATAGACGAGAGAAAAATCACTCCTCTTACTAGTCTTTCTTTTCACGCTCCCTTGCAGTCTCTAAGCCACTGCGAGTCGCAGCGCAGCATCTCCCACAGCTCACGCAGGCCAAAGGACAGAGGCGCGCAGGCACACCAACACAATGAGGTGCGTGTTGGGTTCGGTCAAACAAAAGCCGTTGCTTACTTTGGATTCACCCGATTTCCTTGACAACTACAATTGTCCAGAACAGGCTAATTGGCAGAGACTTAAGCCTGATATCGAGGAAGGGGCAAACTATGAATTGGAACGGATGCAGCCATCATCCCCAAACGAGGGGAATTTCGCTCTTCTGGAGTTATGGGACAGGCAATGTCTTGTGCAAAGGCTCCAACACAAACCACAAGATATATTTTGTGCAACAAGCATCTCTCCATGAATGTGATTTTAATCATTCATCTCTCGACACATTTAGGCAACTCACAAACGGGAATGTCGGTAATGTGGCTCTGTCGTCGTTCGGGTATTGTGTACACAAAGCAAATAACATTCAGCGGTGAGTCGGTTTTGCACACAGCTCATCATCGAGCTGGAGCATCCCATTCATTCCTGTTTTCAAACTGCGGTTGCGCATTTGTGTCTGGGCTTGGCAGCACTGCCAAAGTCCTCAATTGGATATGGGCGGTGACAGCGCATTCCGATTTCAAATACTGATCTGTTTGTTGTCTGCCACATCACACGGGATAGTTTTATTTCTCCAGCTGCTGGCGTTTAAGTGAAGTGGTGTTGTTTGCAATGTTTTCATTGCGCATGGAGAAAAGTGTAACCCGACAAAAAAAAAAAAAAAAAAATGTTTGACCTAATGACAAGCCATGTGATTACATTTTTATTTTCATTCCAAACAATGGCCAATGCAACAGATATCCAGCTGACAGAGAGCCGCCGCTTTCTACAGAACTGCACCGTCATGCTTTTAATGTACTGTGAGTTGTACCCCCCCGCTGTCAAACCAAAAGGCGTGCCGAGTCGCCACATTCCCATGGAAACAATAGAGAGAAATCTTTCTTTCATTGTTTAAAAAAATAAAAAATAAAATAAAGAAAGATTGACAAGTGGAAGTCGATGCAAGCAAGAAGATGAGCCGATAATGAAGAGTCGCTATTATGGCGAGATACAGCAGGCTTTAAGCGCTACTAGGGGTGACTTCAAAGTTATCCACTTTGGTGTCTTTACCTTATTTTGTCTGCAGTTGGTTTCAAGTCAGTAAGCAGCAAGGACGTCCCGCACGTCGATGCCCTGCATCATCTTGTGCTTTATATACGTCTGCAGTGTCTAGGATTATGTGAATGTGCGCTTGTGCGTTAATCCTGAGTGAAATGTGATGTTTTGTGCACAGGAAGCCAGCGGGGGGACTCCCCAGAGGGCCTCAGTGTGCGGGCCCTGTAAGTCTGAGTGAATGGGCCTGAATTCGCAGGCTGCCCACGAGGACGCACGGCCGATTAAACTGACAGTCAGATGCCCATTGACCAGTCACAGAGATTAAACGCCGGGCCATCTCGGCAACTAAAACCACCTGGGGATAGAGGCGGCGATGGAGATGCGGGGAAAGGGGAGGAGAAGGAAATGGAAGGAGAGACGGAGAGACGTGCCGATACTCACTGTTACTCGTCGCTTCGGTAAAAGATGCCTTTTGTCCACTCCAGGCTTTGTTGTCCATCTGTGGTGATGCAGAGGGAGGCGGAGAAGGGGGTGGGGGGGTAAGTAAGAGAGATGTATTCTTGAACAGACAGCTTTTTCCACGCATGTCAGACAAGTTCCTTCCTACTGTTTGGACCACAAAGAGACGAGCGCTCACATGCGAGAACGCTTAAGGAGCCCAGTGTCCGTCTAAGCCAGCTATTTAATCAGGTGGGGGCCGTCAATGTTCAGCACCCTCAAAGGCTCCTATTCAGTGTGCTGCTGCTGTGGTGGTATGCGTGTCTGCATACACAAACACACGCACACAGTCGCAAACACGCGTGTGCACAACACCGAGCCCAACTATTTTTGGCTCGGTGTGGCCGTTGGGATGAGAAAAGAGGTCGGAATGGTGGTGATGGGCGCAGAGAAAACAGGAACGCGACTGATTTGGAGGAGCACCTCGGGTACCTTGAAAGGTGCTATATGAAAAGAACATGCAATCAGGAATGGAGCTCATCGCGAGTACAACGTGAATAAGAAAAGGGATTGAATGGCAACAACGGCCACTAGTTAAAAACGGATTCGGGCTTAAATTGCACGTTGCTGTGTGCAAAACCGCAGTAAACTTGTCGATTCATGATCCCTCTCATGACAGTATATTTAACACTACGGTCTGGTCCGAGTTTGGAAGTAAGTCACATGGTGATGTCGTCTATCACTAATCAATGCTAAATGCAGTAGAACATTTTGTTAAAAACAAAAACAAAACACTACACCACTTTAAAAAAAAAAAGTACCTCTGTAGGATTTTGGGAGACTGTCGAGGCTTTGTATCCCAGCTGCAGCAGCATTGCCTCAGCAGCATTGCGTTTAGCCACCTTTTTGTTCGGCCCTGTTCCCGAGGCAACATCGTTGTTTACCTTCACCTGCGTGAAGAACACAGCCGACTTAAAATAGTCACAATTCATCATACTTGTTTTTTTTGTGTTTTTTTTTTTTAAAGAGGCCAGCTGCAAGCCGCCACTTGAGCACAAGTCCGTTCAAGCGGCACGGTTCTTGTGACATTCCCTCCGTTTTTCACTTTTTGAGTCACTTGTAGTGACTTGTAGTGAAGAGTTTGTTTTTCAGCCAACCTTGAAGCATTAAATCCGTCAACTCATAATGTAAGCAGATATTTCCAAGAGAATATCAGACGTCGCTATGTTATGCAAACAGACAATTACGCTGTACAAATAACATGAAGGCGGCCGGAGCCTGTGAAAAGACAGGCTTCCACGCACTTACTCCGAGTGCTCTGACGCGCTCATTAGGTGCTTGTTTAAAGGCATCATATGGGCCGCGAGCAGGCCAGAATGAGGAGAAGCCCGGCAAATGACTCGTAGAATAAACACAATAATTCTTAAAATAATAAATACAATCCCTCGATTAAAAGGCACTTGAGACAAGGTGAACTCATGCGTTGGAACACAACTCAAGAGGAGTACGCGGAGGCTCATTTCACTCCCCGCGCCTGTGGCGGAGAACAATGAGGAAATTTAAGAAGGGTGAACGGACGACACAAAAGGAACGCGCAGACATTCACAGAGCCTGATGCGCGTATCCAAGAGGCATGGAGAATAGGTTTGAGGACGAATGACTGCCCGACGCTAAGAGAAGCTCTGTTACGCTTATGAAAGAAGGGGACTGCGGGAGAAGAAAATGTGACCGACAGACACAGAAAAAAAAAAAAACCCCGGCAAGGATCATCAAGAGGATGACAAGAAAACTAAATGCAATTATGTAGACAAATGCGGGTCTATGACAAATAATCATCGACTGGAGTTTCCCCAGTTAAATCCAGATATGCAGTTTTCCCATGAACGTAAATGCCGTTGAGTCGCTATGGGCCAGAAGCAACGGACATGGAATGACGTGCTTCTCACTCATCTCACGTGCCCACAATGTCTCCAAGTCTGCAGCATTTGATGAGATTTATATTCACGGTTAGATGACTATGTTGCAATGAGTGTCTGCATGCCTCTCATATGGCTATGAAGACGCAATGCGCGTAGGTCAGGCCCGGGCCCTGAGCCTTTTACTTCCCCATTCCAATGAACCCCAGATTGTTATCTGCCAGGTCTTTCCTAGAATGCCAAAGCAGTACGTACCTGCATGATAAATTCCCGGCGTCGGGGCATCCCCCTCTCCGAAAGCAGCAAATACTCCGGCTCTTTCTCCTTCTTGGCCTGCTGGATCTGGGCCAGGCGGCTGATCGGGTTCATGCCCTGGCCATAGTCCGGTCCCGTCTAGAGGACGAGGGAACAAGGAACGGGAAACGTGAACGCTTCCAATGATAATAGTAGTCGAGAGCGGTGCCAAGCGGTTTACAGAAGCGTTTAAAGGTTCTATGCGGAATGGTGGTCATCCAGATGAACATCGCTAACATTTTAATAATGAATTAGGGATAAGAAGGATCTGATTGTTTGCCGATGGGAAGAGACTGTACCTCGCTGCAGGGGGAGAAATAAAGTTAGTGAGGAGTTGGAGCGAACGCGATCCCGAAGTGGATTTTAGAGTCTAAAAATGATGACTTTGGGCAAGAGGCAAGGTACGCGGTGGACTCATCTTCAGGTCAACCGCAGGGCTTACTCAGCGATGCCAGCAGCTCTCATGAACATGCTCAATATTTGCTTGAGAACATTTGGATTTTGTCGAGTGTCGAAGCGACAACGAACAAACACCACCAGAAGGGCTCCAAACAACAAGATTTGGAATATCAAGTTCCAAATTAAAGCGACATCAAGCCTTTTTTGGCTTGATTTCGTTTTAGTTGGCCTCGTTTTGAATCACGCCAGCACTTGACCTGAAAAACCTGTGTAGGACAGAATTTAAACGATTTCTGCTCCAGTTGACAGCGTCTTTGAGCCTCGTGATCAATGTGCCATTTCATGAACTTTTTCACCCGATGCCGATCATCTGAAAATGTCGTGATTTCAGATCAGGTCATTTTCAATTCCTGCTCAAAGTGGAAAAATGTTGGATGCCCACTGAACTCGAAATTAAGCAGTTCACCACGCTGGATCTCTTCTTGTTTTTTTTTTTTTTTTTTGAGGATTGATTTCATTCAATTAATTGGCTGAGAACTAGTATTGACGTGCAATACTGATTTTCACAGTGCAATTTAGTTTTCACTGTGCAATACTGTCTTTACTGTGTCCTTACTGTGCAATACTGTTCGATGTGCAATACTACTTTGCTGCTGGAACCACAACCTCGAGACCTCAAGTGCGAAGCTACCCTCGTCCTATGTTTTTCCTTTGCTCTGACTGTCTCTATCATAAGCCGCTCTCGCACGACACTAATTGCCCCACGGGGATAAATAAAGTTTTCTGAATCTGAACTATATGGCTGTTGACACCGAGTCCAATCCTGAATTAGAATAGGCCTGCAGTTGAAGAAATAAAATCCCCGCCTAATCTATAGGAGGCAAGGCAATCGATTCAAATCTGAGTACCCCCCACGCTGGCAAGAGTACCTTGAGGATGGTCTTGGTGCGTTTCTTGTAGTGTGTTTTGGGTTTCTCCACAACCGGAATGAAGGGCAACTTCTTAAGGTCCTGCAGAACGGACAGAGCGGCACGCTTCTTGGACAGCTTTTTGCTGTTGCCCTCGCCCTCAGCTGAGAATTCCCCAACGGTGACGCGGGTCAGGAAGCTTTTCATGTGCGGGGGTCCACTCTCCTTCAACACCTATTGCATACACACGAGTGGAGAGGGAGTTTCGCAAAGGAAAACGTTGACTCCATTCCAGATTTTCCTGGACAGATATACGAAACAGAACCGAGAGGCTTTTGCGTGCCTGCATGTGGACAGAAAGGGCTTCTGCAGATCCATGCGAATGCGTGTTTTGTGTCTTTTTAGTCATGGTGTGTGTAAATGTGTGTGTGTGTGTGTGTGTTGGGAAGCGTGTGCAGCACACTCTGCAAGCCGCTACACCAGGTGGTCTAAAACATCTGCTCTCAATGGTGAAAGTGCTACCCGCCCATATACTCATGTTATTCATATACAAGACACACACACACACACACACACACACACACACACACACACACACACACACACACACACAGGCACTGACGTACAACGACACATTAAGAGTAACATGCTCCTAGATGACAGTCTCTAGTGATGAGGGCTCAGTTTCCTTCCTCTAGCCCCTGGTCACCTGGGAGACCTAAAACAAACACCGGCTGGCGTTAGGTCATGCTTCTGCAATCACATCTACTTCCTGTGAAGTACGCAAGCGGGGTTTGTGCGAGTAGTGTGTGTGTGTGTGTGTGTGTGTGAGGGGAGAAAGCGAGAAAGAGAGATAAAGAGAGAGTGAGAGCGAGATACACGACAGGTGTGGCTCTCCGAAACATTTCGGGAAAACATACAAAAAGGGAGAATCACGTTTTACACACCAAGACAACAACAGCACAGTGCACCTAATGGCTATTCTTTTGTTGTTTTTAAGCAGCGTCCATTAACTGGTGCGTCAACAACTCCATAATCAGAGCACAATTTGTGGTGCTCGCAGCGCAAATTGCTGCAATCAAACAAACTGCAAAGGGCTAATTTCAACCCCGTGAACTGATTAAAACCGATAAGTGGAACCATGAGCATTCCAGAAATACTTGACACAACGACGCGGCGCAGGCCAATTCCGCACCATTACAGGAAGTGAGGCATCAAGTCCCCATTATTGCCCATGGAATAAAAACCGCACGCCGATTGTTGCAGTTCACCACGTAAGATGACGCTAACGGCGGCCATCGCGCCAGTTGCACTTGGAAACGTAAGGAATGGTCAACGCGACAGTGTCGAAAAGTTAGTCGGTCAAAGTTTGTCGAGTATCTTCAAGCATATGGACAAAAACCTCCGCCGCTGAGTGTGCAACAACTTGCATTTCATCTTCAATTCTGACTCACCGCGGTTCTACTTGCAAAATAGCTCTTACATCTCTTCGAAACGGTGTGACTGCCAAGCACTCGTGTGCGTGGCCAACGATTACTCCGTCAGTTTTTTTTTTTGTCAGCATTCCTGTACAATGAATACACTTTATGTGGAAAAAGCATATTGCATGGAGGCCTTGGAGCTCAAATGGCAAAGCTGATAGCTTGTTCACCCAGAGCAGAAACGCTTGTCACCTTAAGAAATACGTGTCACGGGACCGCTTCTAGCACCACACGCGCACTGCATCTTTAAGTCACACTTGTGAATTTCCAATCTGCAATAGGATGTTGGCAAGTCCTGCTTCTGTAGGGAAGACTGGCACACACAAGGAGGGCATCATGCCCTCGGCCCATCATTTGCGCTTCCCTCACTCCTCACTTTATTACTTCAAGCTCGCGCGCCGGCTCTTTTTCCATCACCGGCTGCCTGAAAACATACGCAGCCTTGCAGCTTGTGTCACCGAACACGACGGGAAGCTACCCAAGGAAATAAACAATTACAACAGAGTTTAGATTTGCGATGAGGAAAAACAAAAATCATCAATGCTCTGATTTTGAAAAAGAAAAAAAAGAAAAAGAAAAAAGAGTGATGCCAAAATATGTTCCAGTAATACAGTACTTTCCTCACAAACATGACCTGACCTGCCCGAGGGCCTCAGGTACACTTGAAGTGAAATAGACAGATAGACAGATAGAAAGTTAAGAGAAAAGGTAGGGGTCCGGCGCAATGAAGAAAGGCTCTTTTGTGTGATGCCCGGAGGATGGACAAGCTCTTGGAGGGGAGGGAGGGGGTTCACTCTTCTCATAAGATGGGTGGGTCTTGGCCCAGACTCTACTCTTGTGTCCCTCCTCGGAAGAGGAGCCTCCAATCCAACAAACAAGCTGTGATTTATAGATTGGTTCCTCTTTGATGCTGACATCTGCTTGATATTGCCTGACAGGAGGATTAAATGAGCCAACTGGCTCGGAGGGTGGCGCGACCCTCATCGGCGTGGAGGGATGGGAAAGCAGGCCCTCGCTCACTCGCTCGCGGTGACTCATTGGTAATTTCATGGCCCAGAGAAGGGGAGGACGGAGATGTGAAAACATGGGCACTGCTGTGAGAGGTGTTCAACCCGACAGATGACCGGGACAGTTTTGTGAACAGATGAAAAAAATAAAATGTGCCGCCTTAATGTGTTAAGCACACTTCTAAACGCTAGAGTGGAACACTAAAAAAAAACACCCACTCCATGTTGAATGCATTCATCAGTAAAAAGAGTCACTGCTTGCTTCAAAGTAGCTTCGCCTTTTGTTTTACAAGACAGGAAAATGAATGCCGTGCGAGCGATGCGCAAAGACAGACGCCAGCGTGGAGCAACATTCCCTGGCCCGTTTAAAGTCGGAGAAAACCAAGACAAAGACGACCGTCACTGGGTGGCGCGCATCAATATCTTGTGAGAAGGAAGATGATTGGAGTTGGCAAGCAAGCGTAGAAATCTGAAGTTGGAAAGGAAACGCAATGTGAAAGTTGGGAGGAAATCCACGCGGAGAGAAAGCGAAGACGAACTGCTCATCAGGCAACTGAAATGAGGAAGCGCCAGCAAAAGGGAGAGACGGGAACGCTACGCTGAAAACTGCTACTCGAGGCATCGAAATGGGAGAGGATGAAAACGAAAGTAGCCTAATTTCACACCGTGACAGCACATGAATCACACCAACGCAGATTTAGCCATCCTCGTGTATTAATAGCCGTTCCAGGAAGAACGGCTATGTCACGGTCTGATGAGCAAACGCGTCCCCCCCCACCCCTCCAAAAAATGGGGAAGTAGACGGGAGGGATGGGCAGCTTTCCAGATAATTTTCCAAAATTGTGTAAAATCATGAGCAAACAATGCTGGCAGAGAATTGTATGTGTCGCTCCCTTCCGTCCTCGTCTCCATTTCCTCTCACCCCCATTCGCCGAAACAGTGAACCCGATGCTTTCACAAGTATCATTCTTCTGTGTGTTTTTTGGGGAGTGACGGCCCGAGGAGTGGAAAGGAAGGATTCAATGGCGGAAGGGAGGGGGCACACCAAATAAACTGAGCCTCCCTTGTTTTTGGCACCTTGAAGTGTTGAGAAGGAGAAAGGGCGACGAAGGAGAGATTCCTGGAGACGTCAGCCGAGATATGGTGGTGAAAAGCCAAAGAGAACAGACGAAGCGGGTCGCTTAGGGACATCATTGATTTTTACAAAACTCACGATCGGTCAAAGTCAACAACGTGAAAAAATGAAAAATAAAAAAGGGGCGCGCAACCCTTTAGAATCTCTACGGGACACAAAACCTTGGGAAAGGTCTGCGTCAATCCGCTTCGTTAAGACATAGCGACTGCCCATCAGTTATCCCGAGCCGTTATCTGGTTCAGGGTCGTATCAAGGCTCGAGGTGACTCGAGGTGGAAGGTGGACCACACCCCAGACTGATCGTGATCCAACACAGGCCGAGTGTGAATTGAATAGAACTTTCAGACACCATTTTAAGCCAATTCACGATCCGGACATTTCCGAACATTCGTCTTCTAATACTGGACGCAATTTATCAGCTGAGTCAACAGCAATCTCAGCATTCTTAACAACATGAGCATTTTCCACCCCCCAAAAATAAAATACAAAATGCACTTTGAATTAGAATATGAGAATCCAAAACAACTTCTGAATCTTCTTTCTTATTTGGGGGGTTTGGATGGGGGGGGGGGATCCTCCATTTGAGTATTTCTATCAGACGACACCCCATAAACAGTTCACGGTCAATTAAGTCATTTTTGGGTTCACAATTGCTGACACTGACAAAAGGTGACATCTCGCAGTGTTGGCCTCCATGGCATTGGAGACCCAGTTGGCCGAACATGTGTCACTTTCAAAAAAAATAAAATCAAAATCTGTCGCGGCTTCTCACCTCAAAATTGACATTCAAGTTCCTCTTCAGGGCAATTTCATAGACCAGGCTGATCTCGGACTTGCTGGCGTCAGCGCCTTCCTCACTTTTCACCTTTTCTTCTGGGTCCTAAAAAAAAAAAAAAAAAAAAAGGATCAAGAGAGGACGTCGGATAGTGTGAGAATTTGAGAAACGGCATTTTTAAGAGTGGTCTGTGTTGACGACATCGACGAGACGATGCCAACCAAGCGCGTGGACAGAGGGCAGATGGGATGGAGGTTTTTCGGGAAACCGTCAATGGTTTCAAGCTGTACAAATACACAGCTATTTGTTTTCTTTCAACAGATAAGCGTATCTCATATTTGGGGCGGAAAATGTAATAAATGATTCGCCAGTAAATGCTGACACTTACAAAAAAATAATTGTCCGTGACTGTTTGAGAACTGCATCCAACCATGTCATAAAATGACAAATTTAGGAGGTGCGCGTCAGCCAAGTTGTTGGAAAGTGAGGCACGCACCGTACTACACAACCATTTTATCAAGTCTTTATTCCCACGAGACAAATTCATCACTGTGAGCGTCATGAACGTTTTTCTCTTAACCAGCAGGAATGAGATCACAAGAACGCGAGTTGGTCAACAATTAGGTTGGTCCATGGGAATCGAATCAGGACACTACCGTTCATCACTTGAGCTGCAATTGCAAACCAACAAATGCACGATGTTTATTTTTTTTTTCTGGGGAATGAATGCTGGAGAGCTCAAAAGCGCAATCTAAACAAAAATCTTTCGTGCTGGAATTTAACATGGGAACGAAGGAAGATGGCTTGACAGGTCAGAGTCGCTCGTGGGAGATCACACTTGGCAAAATCACCAGATGCGAACCGTTTATGAACTGGCCTTTGATTGATGTGAAAAAAATGACAGCGACTGCAGACTGTTTTGGTATGATATAAGGATTCGTTTGAGTCATACATCCCTTTTCAAAGCACTTTCATATGATTCATGCGCAAATCTGCGCCGCTGAGAGAATTGCGATAAGTATAATGATAGACGCATGCGTCATCGGCTGCGTCCGCACAAGGAATGACCACGCAGACCGGCAACCTTGCTATGACAAATTACAAATAGATTCAACTTTAGTGCTTCTCCTAAGATCAGCAAATTCTGGGGAAAACGCAGCAAGTCACAGAAAGTCAAGCCCAAATGTCTCATGAGGGGATTTCGTAATGACCGTGCTGCAGATTTCAACATTTGAGGTTTTGCCTCCCTGCGATTGGCTGGCAACCAGTTCAGGGTGTCCCCCCGCCACTGCCCCAAGACAGCTGGGATGGGCTCCAGTGAGGAGAAGCGGATCAGAAAACGGATGGATGGATGGAAGGTTTTCGTTCATGTCTTATTTAGGGGGCATCATCAAGTAAATTGGTCCAACATACAAGTAAAGACAAAAGGCGTTCCAGATCCAAGTGGTGCTGCTCGAGAGGTGTCTTCAACACTATAATTTTGGGCTGGGTGGAGAAGTTACTGAGGACATTTCGTCACGTTTTATTTGGAGTCAGAATCACAGGCATTTAGCAAACAACCACAATGTGCAACAAATTGCGCAACAAGACTCGGTCAAAGCCAAAAACAAAACAAAAAAAAAAGCTCCTTTATTGATGCAACAACAAAACGGGTCAGGCGAAATAACAGAAGCAAAGCGTAACAAAAGCAAATTACTGGCAATTAGCAGGTTGTGAGCATCTGGGGTAATTCGATTTGCCCGTTGAGACAATAACGGTTGGCAAATGCGCCTCGAGGAAAACCGGGGAAAGGTATGGACACACCGAGAGACGAAAAGAAGATAACAACTAATTCTGACGGCTGCAAACTAAAACCAGATTCATTACACATTCGAGTAATTGGCATGGAGGTGGATTTGGATTCAATCTGATGGAAGCCACTGACGTGTTCATTTGATTCATCGCTAAAGAGGCAGAACGCTGCCCACGGAGTAGAGCAGTGTTAAAACGTGTCTGGAAAATATAGGGAAAGTCGTTCTTTTTCAGACTACAGTCATGTTGTGGCCGCTCATCTTTAATGTTGGTGTCATGCGAGGAAATGAATCAAAGTAAGGTATAATAATAATAATAATAATAATACATTGTATGCATGCGGCGGGCATGCTTGTTTGCGAGAGGTCACCTGCGTTGGTCGTTCCGGGATGGGCTCATTGCGGAGTGCTTGGAGGGCCTTCATGGCAGCGTTGTGTCTGGCAGCTTGGCGAGTGCGCCCCTCCCCGATAAACTCGTGACTCCCCACAGAGAGCTGGACGTAGAAGATCTTGGGAATGGGATAATGGTACCTGGAAAGAGACAAACAGGAGGCGGCGCCGTCATGAGCACAATAAATTCAATTAGGAGTTGTTTATGTCCCCCAAAGAGAACAACTTTAGCTATACCGGTAACTAAAAAAAAAAAACGCACGGTAAACAAAAAAGAAGCTTGAACGTTATGAGACAATCAAAGCATTTAATACACTGCTACAAACAAACAGGTCATGCACTACATTAGAGTCAATTACGCTGTTGGCCAATCACCGAACTAATGTGGTCTTGAATTTCTGAGTTTGGGCTTGAGAAACAAAGCGCCGGCACACATATATCCTCTCCTCTTTCTTCTCAGCCTCAACATACATTTTGCTCTCTTTCATTGAGGCCTGACAGAGTGGGACTGAGCTGTCAACAAATTGATAAAGCGGTCTGCAAGTCCATGTGGTGATGCCCCCTCCTGGGTCAAGGGGATGGTGGGGGGGGTCTGCAGAATGGAGGGCAGTGAGAGAGAAAATAGTGGGAAAGCTAACAAGAGGTGGGAGGATTATCCCTTTTCCCTGTCTTCCGGTTTCTTCTCTGCCAGTACGTACACTTCAATTCTTGAGAACATCCGAGTCCCATATGTGGCACACACACACAAAAACTCTACCATGCAAAGCAAAGGCCATATTTCAAGCACACACAGAAATATCCCGAGCTCATCTGAGATGGACTGACACAAAGTGGAAAAGTGCGCAATGGTCTGAGGAGTCCTCATTTCAACTTGTTTTCAGCAATGATGGGATGTCATCCGCTCGGGCCAAAGAGGAAAAAGACCATCCGGATTTTTCAAAAGCCGACAACTGTTTGTATGGGCGTGTGTTAGTGCCCCGCTGCGGCGTGCTTGATGATGTCATGTTATGCTTGACATCACTGAACGTGGAAAGAATCGGCGGCATCAATTGCAGGGCAATCCAGTCAAAGTTAATGACAAAGAAAGAAAAGCACATAGTCGATTCCAGACTATCATAATATTGCTTCTCTTACTAACAAGTTATTCTGAAAAACACAAATGTCTTTTTTTTTTCTCCCCTGTTCTGTCTCTTCACGTCTTCCCCCAATCTCCTGCGTAGCGGGCCTTGGAAAAGGCATTTTATTCTCCGACTGGCAGGAGGTCTTTCCTCAGCCCGCAGCCGTCCTTCTCATGCATCTGCTCTCGGCTCCTCCAGGCCACCGGAGCCTTCCCTGGGCGGGGGCTCGCCTGGCCCTCGCACGTCAAGATCAGCCCCCGGGGTCTCAGAGGATATGCCAAGTGCAACATGGGCTCTGGCCAACAGCGCCGCGCCGAGATGGGAGCAGCTGGGGCTGGAACATGGAGTACAGGTGCAGAGAGCGAGAGAGAGAGAGATTGAGGGATAACACGGAGAACGCAAAAGGAGACTGAAGCGCTGGAAGGGAAGAAGAAAACAGAAAGCGAGAGGCTGGGGTGGAGGGGAGGCCGCTGGGAGACCCTAATCTGCAACGTGGGAAAGTCGCAAGCGAGTGAGCCAAGAACACGGGAGAGCACATGTACACACGGCAAAATCATGCGCGCAAGAAAGGCAAGCGGATCACATCGGTGCCTGCTGGCTTGCTCGGCATGGATGTGTTAATTATTATTTGTGTTATCACTATTACTACAAAGCGGGAATTTGGCCAGGACACCTGAAGGGAGGGTGTGGAAACGGCTTGAAGGAAAGAAAATAAATTAAAATAATAATGGAATTTTTTTTTTGATGACGTGTGTGTGAATGCATATGTAAGGTATGACTCATGTCAGCATTTCACACTCACACACACACACAACACACACATTTTGCTGTCTTTGATCCTTCAAACAGTCCGAATGGAAAGTGAGAGATATGAGCATGCAATTACTCTTGCAAATGACAAGGTGACATTTAGCCCGCAAGCCGTTTTTCGTCGGGTAAGCCAAATTTGCTTTCCCGATGCGGAAAGAAAATTTTTGAACACCAGCATCACCACAACACGTTCTCACCGATCCCGAAACGCCAGCCTGATTTGATGAGTCGTCTTTCAACATCAATAGCCATCAATAATGTCGCCGTCAATATTCCTCTTGTGCATTTGGTGATGGTGAAATTGTTGTGGGAGACAGTTAGTAGATGATGGCTCCAACCCACCTCGAATCTGAGTCTTTTTTTTCTCGCCCTATTAAAAACAACTTGTTTCCAACATTTTTTGGAGGCTGAAAATGAGGTGTCGATTTGAGGTGAGCGCAGCATTTGCACTCCGCTATAAAAGAAGGCAAAACATCTGTTACGGCGGAGGCCACGAGTGGAGGCTACATGCTAAACCGTGAGAGGAGAACACATTGCATGCAAAACGCACGCGTGTCTGTCGTTGGCGTTTGAATTGAAAAAGCATTTGTATTCAGGAACATCGAGCGGCCCGGCCAAAGAGACGAAAAACAACATGACGCGCGGGGTGGCTTTCTTCGCATCACCATTCGGACCAGTGGCCAACAACAGTCGGACAGGCTTTCACGACAGTCGCGCACAAACATGAACATAACGCCACACAGCCAGAGCAGCAAGAGTGACAGAGCCTTTGTCAACCCCCCACCCAAAAAAAAAAAGAAAACTTGGAAAGGCTTGTTCTTCCTCCAGCTGCTCTTTCTTCCAATCTCTTGCCAGACATGTACTTGAATTAATTCCCTCCCTCCTTCCCTCATACTTCATTCCGTGTCCATCGTTAATTGATCCCCCCCCCACCCCCCATTTTGCCTCACGCAACTGCTAATATACAAAATTTATTATGATGTGACATTGCCAAAAGCATGTCAAGAAAAACAAAACAGACACAAATGTTGGGCTCGGATTTATAAAGCCGAAGTATCTTCCTGTGTGTGTGTGTGTTTGTGTGTGTGTGTGTGTGTGTGAATATGCTCAAAAACGGGGTTGTCTACTCTTGGGGGGGGGGGGGGGACGCAACCCTGTAAAGATCGCAAGCATAATCTGTTGAAGTGAAGCGCCCACTTTTGGGGATTTTTATCAAATCAGGCCCGAAGTGCGCACCAGAAAGCCCCGTGATTGGCATCAACTTTTAACATCACAAGAGGGAAGTGTTTTTCTATAGAGTACAGTCGATGGCTTTTGACAACATCCACATTTCGGGTCAGTTGTTCACACGTACGTTACGTAGCTGAAGCTCTCCCGGATTTCTGAATTGCAGTTGCTTGATAACCTTCTCGAGGCTACGGTCATCCCTGTCACGTGTGCACTTTCTGACTTCCGGGTTGAGTGAACGCTGGCGCGTTTGGCTGCCGCTGCTCAACCTGTTTTATTGTTCTTGTTCCTGATTGTAAAGTGTGCTTGGGTGTTTTGAAAGGCGCTTATGAATCCTTCATGACGCCTTTCAAGCTGCAACTTATTTGCCTTTTGTTTGTATGCGGGTTTCCTCCGGGTACACTGGCTTCCTCCCATTAAAGTCTTGATGCGAATGTGCGCGGGAATGAGTAGCGGAGGCGCGCGGCGTGACGACAACACCGACCGAGGCTTCACTTTATAAAAGTAAGACGCTGCATTTTCGCGATAGTGGGTTTTGTTCTACGAGAGTTGCAAGGGAAGGGTGGGTGGAAGGTGGAGGAGAGGGGGGGGGGGGGGGAGCAATTCTCGGTTGACCACCAATCACGGGACACAAAAAGCAGCATTCGGCTACGCCATCCCAAGGATTTGGCTTTGGGATCAGGAGGCAACGCGTTTCAATCCTGCTGGTTTGTCCAACTTCCCCCTCGGGTTGAACAATGAAAAACGACAGTTTTTGACAGTGGCAAAACAAACCGCAAACGGCGTCGGACTGGACCGAACGCACTGGCGCGGTCGCGCGGCCTTGACGGCCCGCTCAGATTTTCCACCGCCGATTCCAAGTTCAAAGAGCAACATTGGCTTGACTGGCTTGATCTTAAAAGTTCAAGTGCGCAGCCACCAAAAGCCCCCGCGACACAGAGTGGGCCAACAGCCTGGGAAACGGCACCGTTCCAGCGCGGAGCTCGGCCTCACGCTGTCAAACATACAGAGACGAGTCATTAGGAAAGGAACTTCAGCTGACGTCAGCTCGCTCTCTCGCACACTCTCTGGCGCTCTCTCGCTCTCTCTGTGAGTTGCCATCGTCCGAATGCGTTTCACGCGCCGAAAACACCGAGGAAAAGGTGGAGCCGTGGGACGTGACGACTTACGCAAACATGAGCATGAAACTCGAGTCAGCTCAACTCAATGGACATGAAAGAAGAGACTGGCGGCAGTGATAGCCTGCGCAAATCTTTCCAAATATTTGTTTATTTTGGACGCGAATCGCGAAGCCTCCACGCCTCGGCTCTTAAATACAAGATTGTTTTATGAGTTTGAACCCATTTGTACAATTTGAACACGTCATACTTTGGTCAGGTCATCGTTATGTCATACACGACGCCATCAATCTGATTTACTAGTCAATGAATACATGCCGGGATGTTTATCTTTAAAAAAATGATAACAATCAAACACGAACTCCTCTCCTATTCAATCCCAGTGTCAAAAGCTGAGAGCGTCCGTTGTTTCCACCGCCTTGTTGTGGTTTCAATTTTGAACATGAGATTAAAGCGCCCTCGCGCAAGTACTGTAATCAGTCTCGGGGGCCCTCCTTCCATGCTTGGCTCAGGAGAAATCAGAGCCCCCAATAAAGTGACCCCGGGGCCCTCGTAACGGCTGACTCATGGTGACGCATCGGGTATCACTTCCAAATATGAAAAATGTACAATAGTATTACTCAGAGGGAACGGGTTAAAACAAAAAGGATTGAGTTACTAGGTAGAAAATAAATACATATGGGATAATTCATCATGGAAGTAAAAACCAGCTGCTCGAAAAACAACATTTGATGAGCTCACTAAGAACAGGTATTGCGCAGAACTAAAATACCGATGACAATCGGATTTTTCCAACGTACGTGGGAAAACAATGAAACCGTGTGTGTCGTCATACAGTAGTAAAAAAATCTAGCCGTCTATCTGAACCTCTGTGCCCTTCGAGTGCCAACTTGGCTGGATAAGAGGAAGAGCTGGCTGGGAAATGGGTCGAAAATCAGACCCCGCTGTCCTCATTAAAAGTATTACATTGTGACCTGCTGTTTTATGTTCAGTGTCATTAAGACAGAAAATGAGTTCCTTTGTTGAAAAAGACAAAAAGGACAAGAAACGTCCCGGTGTCATTTTAAGATTGACCCCACCCTTTTTTTTGGGGGGGGGGGGGTCGTTGTCACGCCTTCATGACGCCTTTCAAGCTGCAACTTATTTGCCTTTTGTTTGTATGCGGGTTTCCTCCGGGTACACTGGCTTCCTCCCATTAAAGTCTTGATGCGAATGTGCGCGGGAATGAGTAGCGAAGGCGCGCGGCGTGACGACAACACCGACCGAGGCTTCACTTTGTAAAAGTAAGACGCTGCATTTTTGCGATGGTGGGTTTTGTTCTACGAGAGTTGCAAGGGAAGGGTGGGTGGAGGGTGGAGGAGAGGGGGGGGGGGAGCAATTCTCGGTTGACCACCAATCGCGGGACACAAAAAGCAGCATTCGGCCACGCCATCCCAAGGATTTGGCTTTGGGATCAGGAGGCAACACGTTTGAATCCTGCTGGTTTGTCCAACTTCCCCCTCGGGTTGAACAATGAAAAACGACAGTTTTTGACAGTGGCAAAACAAACGGCGTCGGATTGGACCGAACGCACTGGCGCGGTCGCGCGGCCTTGACGGCCCGCTCAGATTTTCCACCGCCGATTCCAAGTTCAAAGAGCAACATTGGCTTGACTGGCTTGATCTTAAAAGTTCAAGTGCGCAGCCACCAAAAGCCCCCGCGACACAGAGTGGGCCAACAGCCTGGGAAACGGCACCGTTCCAGCGCGGAGCTCGGCCTCACGCTGTCAAACATACAGAGACGAGTCATTAGGAAAGGAACTTCAGCTGACGTCAGCTCGCTCTTCGCACACTCTCTGGCTCTCTCGCTCTCTCGTGAGTTGCCATCGTCCGAATGCGTTTCACGCGCCGAAAACACCGAGGAAAAGGTGGAGCCGTGGGACGTGACGACTTACGCAAACTGAGCATGAAACTCGAGTCAGCTCAACTCAATGGACATGAAAGAAGAGACTGGCGGCAGTGATAGCCTGCGCAAATCTTTCCAAATATTTGTTTATTTTGGACGCGAATCGCGAAGCCTCCACGCCTCGGCTCTTAAATACAAGATTGTTTTATGAGTTTGAACCCATTTGTACAATTTGAACACGTCATACTTTGGTCAGGTCATCGTTATGTCATACACGACGCCATCAATCTGATTTACTAGTCAATGAATACATGCCGGGATGTTTATCTTTAAAAAATGATAACAATCAAACACGAACTCCTCTCCTACGGTCTTTGGGAACTCCCTTTTGGTTTGGGATCAGCTGTAAAAGCAACGCAAGGAAGACAGAGAGCCATTAAAAGTTTTGCCCCTTCACAAATACTTTTTTTGTGCATCTTTTCTCCACTTCACTTTTAAGATAATCAAATATGTGTAAATATCAGACAATGATAACCAAGTAAACAATAAAATCAGCATAGAAACGATTTTATTTATGAGGGGACAATTCAAAGGCTCTTGGTGGAAAAAGTAACTACCTCTGTGCCCCTTTGTTTAGTAACGAACTAACTGTGGCTAATCGCATTTGCTGGAAAGTCGAGTTCATTTTCCATTTACCACGCGAGCCTGATTACCTCCAGACCAGTTCAATCGAAAATCATTCAAAAATAAAACCTGTGGGACAAAAGAGCTCCCAAATTGCCACGCTCCAAACAAACTCAACAACCGATTGAAAATAAACTAAGTGACATTGACCAGTCAAAGCGTCACGACGTCATTTGTTTGTTTGTTTGTTTACTTATTTTGGCTCTCTAAACAGAAAACACTAGATTTCAGGCAAGTTCTTTTGAACGGGCCAGGTCGCTTTGAATTGTTTTTAAGTGCAGTTTTTGTTCAGAGGGTTATCTTTGTCTGACATCTGCAATTATTTGATGATCTTAGTGACCCCGGGGCCCTCGTAACGGCTGACTCATGGTGACGCATCGGGTATCACTTCCAAATATGAAAAATGTACAATAGTATTACTCAGAGGGAACGGGTTAAAACAAAAAGGATTGAGTTACTAGGTAGAAAATAAATACATATGGGATAATTCATCATGGAAGTAAAAACCAGCTGCTCGAAAAACAACATTTGATGAGCTCACTAAGAACAGGTATTGCGCAGAGCAAAAATACCGATGACAATCGGATTTTTCCAACGTACGTGGGAAAACAATGAAACCGTGTGTGTCGTCATACAGTAGTAAAAAAAATCTAGCCGTCTATCTGAACCTCTGTGCCCTTCGAGTGCCAACTTGGCTGGATAAGAGGAAGAGCTGGCTGGGAAATGGGTCGAAAATCAGACCCCGCTGTCCTCATTAAAAGTATTACATTGTGACCTGCTGTTTTATGTTCAGTGTCATTAAGACAGAAAATGAGTTCCTTTGTTGAAAAAGACAAAAAGGACAAGAAACGTCCCGGTGTCATTTTAAGATTGACCCCACCCTTTTTTTTGGGGGGGGGGGGGGTTGTCACGCCTTCATGACGCCTTTCAAGCTGCAACTTATTTGCCTTTTGTTTGTATGCGGGTTTCCTCCGGGTACACTGGCTTCCTCCCATTAAAGTCTTGATGCGAATGTGCGCGGGAATGAGTAGCGGAGGCGCGCGGCGTGACGACAACACCGACCGAGGCTTCACTTTATAAAAGTAAGACGCTGCATTTTCGCGATAGTGGGTTTTGTTCTACGAGAGTTGCAAGGAAGGGTGGGTGGAAGGTGGAGGAGAGGGGGAGCAATTCTCGGTTGACCACCAATCACGGGACACAAAAAGCAGCATTCGGCCACGCCATCCCAAGGATTTGGCTTTGGGATCAGGAGGCAACACGTTTCAATCCTGCTGGTTTGTCCAACTTCCCCTCGGGTTGAACAATGAAAAACGACAGTTTTTGACAGTGGCAAAACAAACCGCAAACGGCGTCGGACTGGACCGAACGCACTGGCGCGGTCGCGCGGCCTTGACGGCCCGCTCAGATTTTCCACCGCCGATTCCAAGTTCAAAGAGCAACATTGGCTTGACTGGCTTGATCTTAAAAGTTCAAGTGCGCAGCCACCAAAAGCCCCGCGACACAGAGTGGGCCAACAGCCTGGGAAACGGCACCGTTCCAGCGCGGAGCTCGGCCTCACGCTGTCAAACATACAGAGACGAGTCATTAGGAAAGGAACTTCAGCTGACGTCAGCTCGCTCTCTCGCACACTCTCTGGCGCTCTCTCGCTCTCTCTGTGAGTTGCCATCGTCCGAATGCGTTTCACGCGCCGAAAACACCGAGGAAAAGGTGGAGCCGTGGGACGTGACGACTTACGCAAACATGAGCATGAAACTCGAGTCAGCTCAACTCAATGGACATGAAAGAAGAGACTGGCGGCAGTGATAGCCTGCGCAAATCTTTCCAAATATTTGTTTATTTTGGACGCGAATCGCGAAGCCTCCACGCCTCGGCTCTTAAATACAAGATTGTTTTATGAGTTTGAACCCATTTGTACAATTTGAACACGTCATACTTTGGTCAGGTCATCGTTATGTCATACACGACGCCATCAATCTGATTTACTAGTCAATGAATACATGCCGGGATGTTTATCTTTAAAAAAATGATAACAATCAAACACGAACTCCTCTCCTACGGTCTTTGGGAACTCCCTTTTGGTTTGGGATCAGCTGTAAAAGCAACGCAAGGAAGACGAGAGAGCCATTAAAAAGTTTTTGCCCCCTTCACAAATACTTTTTTTTTTTGTGCATCTTTTCTCCACTTCACTTTTTAAGATAATCAAATATGTGTAAATATCAGACAATGATAACCCAAGTAAACAATAAAATCAGCATAGAAACGATTTTATTTATTTGGGGGGGGGGACAATTCAAAGGCTCTTGGTGGAAAAAGTAACTACCCCTCTGCGTGCCCCTTTGTTTAGTAACGAACTAACTGTGGCTAATCGCATTTGCTGGAAAGTCGAGTTCATTTTCCATTTACCACGCCCGAGCCTGATTACCTCCAGACCAGTTCAATCGAGAAATCATTCAAAAATAAAACCTGTGGGACAAAAAGAGCTCCCAAATTGCCACGCTCCAAACAAACTCAACAACCGATTGAGAAATAAACTAAGTGACATTGACCAGTCCGCAAAGCGTCACGACGTCATTTGTTTGTTTGTTTGTTTACTTATTTTGGCTCTCTAAACAGAAAACACTAGATTTCAGGCAAGTTCTTTTTGAAACGGGGCCAGGTCGCTTTGAATTGTTTTTAAGTGCAGTTTTTTTTTTGTTCAGATGGGTTATCTTTGTCTGACATCTGCAATTATTTGATGATCTTAAACGAAGAACGGAGCAACTTTCACAACACTGCACATCTGCGGAACTCCAGAGTGGACCAAAAACAAAAACCCAACACTATTTGGACACATGGGAGTGAAATAATACAGAGTAATTGATTTCCATAATGCCTTTCAAGGGACCAGAAGAACGCAAGTGACGGGAAGGAAGCGTATTAGATGAGGAGCCCCGAAGATATCGGACACCTTGAATGGAGAAGGAGATGATAGGAACGGTTGGACACAGGGAAGTGCTCATGAGCAGATTGAGCTCCGCCGACAGTATCGACGTCAACGGAGGCTGGCCAACATACTTGATGTCTGCGCGCACTCGCCGGTTGTCTGAGCCCTGCAGGCATGACGGGGAGATCCATTTTTCATGGAGAAAAATATTCACTGCAATGCAGCTTTGCATTCCTTCCATCATCGAAGACGCACGCACGCACCTACAGTGTGACCTTGAGGCAGCATCGACTTGACAAAAGCGCCTCAATCAACAGTCAGCGCCATACCGAGAGCTCAACTTGAAGGCTTGTATAGTAACAGCTTAATCGTGAATGACTTATTTTTACTCTTTTTTTTTTTTTTTTTTAGAACAATGAGAGTTTGATCTCCAAGAGCATTTGACTTCTCTTTATCACTTCAAACAGGAAACGCTGCTTTGAAATGTAAATATGAGTCAGATGTCAACCTGTAGCCCGGTACAGGATGTGTATGACATGAGAGGTTCTACCGCATTTATCCTTTTATTTTAGATTTGAGACATTAAAATGCTGCACGCCGGGTTAAGAAAACTGGCTTCCCCTTGCTTTCTGGCAAGAAAACAAAAAAACTAACGGCTCGTTCAGTAGATCAGCGTGTTCACACGAGGAAATGTCACAGGGCAGAGAACCCCCAGACGTTCATTCCTCTAGCTGACAAAATGTTACTGACAAAACCAAATTAGGTGTGGGAGAGGGTGGGTGGTCAAAGGCTGCTCAGCTGTGCTCCTAAGGGGGGAGAAAGTCCTGTCCCAACTCCAAATTCGGACAGAAAACGCCAAATGGGGCAAAGAGGGGAGCAGCGCAACTGATGTAAAAGTGGGGGCGGGGGGGGGGCATGGAGCAACGCTCAGGACGATGCCAGCGAGTCACACACCTTGTTGGGGCCCTTTTGGATTCTGCGGTAAAACGTGAAATTGTCATTTTGGGATCTCTTGGCCTCTACTGACTCATACGAATTGGGGTGTTCCAATGATAACACGATTTTCACAGATTATTCACAAGAGCGTGCTGACGTCACCGTTTTGTTTTTTTCTCCTGGCTGATTGAGACTGGATGTCCACACCGGTTGACTCACTTTGCAAAGTAGCATAAGCGTGACGTCGAGGGCGATGTTCGCCAGTGCGCTATTTGAAAATGAACAATGAGACGGTTACGACACCGCAAAAGATCAAGTGCTGATTTTAAAGTGGACGCCGACGGTCAGAAATTATTCACGGGCCCTTCGCCATAAATAAGATTCATGAAGACGCTGATAAATGCTCTGTACATATTCTCGCCATATTTTCTCATCAAAGCACTTTCTGAATCAATCAATATGGGTCCTGGTGGTGATTAGAGCGCTGATGGATCAGCGCCAAACTGCCCTTCTAATGAGAAGATTCTCCATCAACATGGTTCCAGATCACTCTGATTCATCATAAAAGGTAAGGACATGGGCATCTGGAAACCTCGGCTTCACCGCGGCGTCATTACCATGACCGATGGCGGCTATGGCCTGTCACTTTCTGCCACAAGGCCCGTCATCGGAGGAGCAGAATTCATATTCACAAGGTCTCGCTTTCATTAATCCCTCTGAAAGAAAGGGACCTTGTGAAACCACAAATGACCTTATGCTAATGGGGTACTTTTTTTTTTTCCAGCCTGCGTGCATCTCCTCAGCACCACTCTGGCTCACTGAGAAAGTGGCGCTAAAGAGGCAAACAGACCCGAAGGCTGCCCGCCTTCCGCATTTCAACTCATCACAGTGACGCCGACAGACAACACATTGGCGAACAGATTTTCACCCCAACATCGCAGGCATTTTTGTCTGCGGTCCCGTTTGTGACTGCGCCGATCAAAAAGAAGATGTGCGCCAGATGCCAAACTGCCTGGCTGACGGCTACACTCACTGAACCAACAATGCCACTCAATCACTCTTTATTCCAGGAGTTGTTTGGACATTTTAAAAATACACTCCAAAGTAGGAACCGCAGGATTTTTTGTTTTCAAACGTTTGCATAATCAAATCATGACGTACTGTGTAAACCCTAAATTGCATTTTTGGCTGTGAAGCCAAAAAATGGGTGTCCAGGCCGCTGAACAGAAGCCAGTCAAAAATTAAAAAATGAGGAAACACTGCCATCTGGTGGGGACATGTCAATGGGTGGCAAAAATGCTCTCGAGATGGTCATATTATAAATCCATTTTTTTAAAACGTTAATATATGACTTTCCCAAGTACACTGGCTTCCCTCCCACATTCCAAAACACGACCTTGAATTGTCATCAGGTTATTTGTCTACATGTGCCTTGCACCCCCCAGCTCTGGTCAAGCTGGGATGAGATGAGGCTCTAGCACACAAGTGTTGTCCTTGTGCTGTCCAAGGTTTGTCTCCAGCCCAGAAATAACATAATGCAGCTTACCTTTGGTTAAACATGCCTCTGAAGTTGTAGCAAGCTCTGTAGTTGGGCATGGGCTTGGGATCTAAAGGCCTGTAGATAGCCGGCTCGCCTCTCTTCATAGCCAAACCGTTGAGCTCCACTGTGGGTGTTATACTGCCTGTGTGAGGACGTACACGTGGAACAATCAGGACAAGATTACACAATGAACAATCAAAGATTCATCCCAATAAAAACAGGAGTGGAAAATGTCAAAATTAATTCATTCAGAGGATGATGAGCAAGGATAAAGACTACGCCGAGTAATGACTTCACAGTATCTTCACAGTATTTTTGGGGCCGATCAGCGGATTAAAAAAAAAGATAATTTAGATTTTTTTTGTCATCTAATATTATGACTCTATTCATAATCTGTAAATTTACCATTATTTTTGCTTTTTTTCTTTTTTACCATACAACCATTGTCATGCAAAAACAGTGTATGGCCAAAGTAGCTTTGCAGCTTGTACCCATCTTGATCTGCAAGTGAGTACGGTAATCCTTCAAAAAAAAAAACACAAGCCGAGATATTTTCTCTTGACTGACCGTACCTGGATTGCTGTTGATGTCCACCTTAGGTGAGCGGGGCATCGGCCTGGGAAGGACACTCTCATCCAGAGCTTTGGAGGCCGTGGAATGCTGGGCCTTTTTAATGCTGGAGCCCTCGGCCTCCCAGACCTGCTCCCCAAGAGTCAACTGCACTGTGAAGATCTGCAACAGCGACATCCGGAGGCAATGACATGTCATGATCGCTCTTGGATCAAACGCCAAGGAACGTAGCCATTCAACTGACACGGTTGGTGGGATTTTCGACATAATTATGAATGCTAGTCCTCATACAGCGATTAACGAGAATAAGAGTCCCGTCCTCACCTTAGCGTGTGCAGGGCCCCTCTCATTGAGGAGCTTGTACTGCGGCTGGATCCGATTGAAACGGGCTAACTCATTCACCAAACACATTGGAGTTTTCTCTTTAGGGTTTGCCATGTTCTCCTCGGGTGAACCTGGACACAGAGAAACACGCCACGGAATACTGGATCGCACAAAGACAGGTGTGAGACAGCTCCCGAGACCTGGTATCGGTACTGGCCCATCCCTACCTGGCGGTGTGGCAGACACAGGTGCGTCCCCATAGCCAGCTGCAGGAGCGGGGCAGGCGGGTGTGGGGACGGGCCTGTGCCGTTGACAGAGGGCTGCAGACCCAGGGATCCTGGGCTGGCCATGGCCGCCAGAGGACTTCCGGAGGAGAGGCCGGGGCCAGCCTGGGGTGCTGAGGTCTGTACTTTTACTTGAGCCATGCTCTATTCCTGAAAAAAGACCAGCATCATTCTTTAAAACATTGCACGATGAATACAAGATGAATGAGGGTGATAGATTGACCCTTGGAGCAGATTATTTCCTCTGAGAATTCTTCTTTCAATTCCAAATGGGCATCCTGAAACAGATGACGTTTGGCCCCTGATGTTCCACTGGGTCATACATCTTTGGAGAAATTGCAAGCATTCAAAGCACTTAACCAAAGTGCAGTATTTAAGCAAAAAGTAACTCAAACTTTAAATTGAGAGGCGCTAAGCGCAACACCCATTCTGATGCCCCGGGAGCCATCGCACACAGACAATGAAGCTTTATACGAAGGATCTTTGCTCATGTTACCGCTGCTAAGCTCAGCTGGTAAGGGGGGGGGGGGGGGGTCCTGAATGCCAGAACGGCCTTGCACTCACTCACATTTTGAACTCGGCTCTCATGGAGTAGAAACTGACAGTAAACACAGGCAAAGGTTAATCCGGACAATGCCTTCTTTTTCTCATTACTTTTAATCTTATGGCTATGCGCGTTTTAAATAACATAAAACAGTGAAAGAAAGATACATCGGAGAAAGCGCCCCCAAAGTAGCATGGAGTTCAAATGAAATTTTGTCCCAAACCGTCATGACGCCTGACACAGCAGGACATGTCAGCAAATCTCACAACACTTCACCTAAAACAGCATCTAAATGATTCATTTGACTAAAGTTTAGTGTTTTGTGCTTCTGAAATGTGTACCAGCGGTGGCAAGCAGAATTTATTGTGACATGGGTAAGCATTTTGGTGCTCACTACCATAAAAGCAATACAAATATTTACAAATCATTTACATATGCATATTTATTTTATCTAACGGATGCCACGCTGAGCATGCCCTAAAAAAATAAATACCGACAGGAAAAAAAAGGCAAAGCTGAAGAGGTTTCCTTATGTTCCGTGCTGACGACCCTTTTATTTTGAGCAGTGGATATGAGACACCACTTTGTGACAGCATACTTTGGCAAACAACTTCCTGTTCTCTCTCCATTAAGCCAGAGACAAAACATTCCATTGTTAAAAAAAAAATGTGTTTAAAATTATTTAAATGAAACAATAGGCAAAGCATGTATTTTATTTTTAATAGAATAAAAAAATGAACCATTTCAGAAGAGCGCAACCATTAAACAAACAATTTCAGTCATATTTTCCCCCAGACTGCCAATATTTCACCAATTTTGCCAGGTTAGATAAATGAGCAAATCCATAAATCAGAACAAGAGGCCAGACACTAAAACGGAAGGCAGGGGTGTGCAGAAAACCCAATGTACCGCTGCATGCTAGTTCTTGGATCTGTTGCGTTCAGGTGTTTAACAACATCTTCAATAACACAAATATCAGCCATATACAAGTACAGTATCACCCCTTACGCTGGCTTGTGTAGACGTGGGCCAATTATTACTCAGAATGTTGTTGTTTTTTCCCCCCTGCAACAAACACTACATTATTAAGTTGTTTCGAATCTGAGAATTATTACACACAAATGCATTAGTTAGGAAATCAAGTGAAGATGTAGGCAGTATAATGGCTGGAAAAAGTTGCACCGAACAAAATGACATTTCGAGTTTCTGCTTTCCAGCAATTCTTTGCGTTATCACGGCGACAAATTTCCCTGATCATCCGTTATGCACAATTAGAATGCGAAGAAACCACCCGTAATCACATCGGTTCTTGCCTCAAATGTGGAGAATGAGTGTTCGGTTGCAGGATGTCTACGACCCCAACAGCATTCTGTGAAGGCTCGGACTGTGTCCACTTTAGCAGAAAGCTAACTTTGCCAAGCAAAATCAAAATCAACCGTTCCTCTGCGTGGCAGCTTCCCAAAACAAACCCTCGTGATGCACAAGGACTCCAGGACGATTATGGAGTCGGCGATTGGTCACGATCTCTGATTAAGCAATATAATGTCATGTTATCGTTGCTTCAGCTGCTTTCAAGCTCATCATGGCAGGTCGGCCGTGCAGCCCTCTTGTTAGCATCACTATAGTGCTCCATCTACCACGAAAGTCACGGCTCTTTCAGTGCACATCGACAACGCAAGAGAAGTGACAGCAGCATGGCAAATAAACTAAAGACAACTTAAAACAAAAAGACAAATATGCATGTGCATTTTTTTACCTTTGTTCAGGGCCAGACCCCAGTTACACCTCCAACATTGGCAAACACTAAAGAGAACTGGAGGCAGTTGAAACATACCATTTAATAAGCGTGGGTCATGAAAATGAAAGTAAATCAAACCACTGGCAAATACAGATTTTTCATATTTAAGCGTGTACCCAGACAGTGTGTTGTGTATAGCGATGCCATTGAACGTTTTATATTGCCTCTATAAGGTCGTAAGAGATTTAGGCAAACCCGGAATGCATCCGACACCCCCGTGATGAACGAATGGTTCAGTCCTAGTTTTCGTCTTTAGCAACGTCCATTCCGACTTTAATTCTACACACAATTCACTGTAAATTCAGTGTACGAATGTGAAAATGCTTATTTTGAAGTTTGACAATGCTCAAATCTGTTGTCCAAGTACCGTCGCTTAAAACTGAAAAAATACTATTTAGTAAGATGTTACTTTTTTCGACTGTGCCGAGTGCATTCATATTTTAAGTACATGATAGCTCGTGCATGTTGCACGCTTAACTATTTCTATTATATTATTTCATACGTGATTGTAAGTGTTGCTAACATTCAAGGATGCTGAAGTCAGGGAGCGGGTACACGTTACCATGACAACTATCAAGCGAGGTGTTGATCAAACTCGGTTCATTGGTGCGGGATAAATGCTGCTTTCGCCATGAAATTACGTTTGGTTTTTTTAAGGCACGGTTGCAGGTAAAAGCACCATTATTTCACAGATCGTGCTCACCAGTTAAAAGTCAATCTTCGCTTTTATTATCGATTATGAAAACGAATAGGCACCTATTACATAGAGCTTGAACAGCCCAGAACTAGTTTTTAAAAATAAATATGAAACCCTTATTTTTTTTCACTCAGTAATAAAATCTGCAACTTGGGAAGTTCAAACCACATTGAAAACAAAAAAACAAAAAACAATGCCCCACGTATTCAACTGCAAGTTAGACATAGCTTTTCTGTGAAGACTTATGCTAAATTCCCTCACAAATCCTGTTATGGCTGCTTCGTTAACACAATCATTTGGGTACCATCATGTCTGAGAGTGGATGAGAACATTTAAAATAACATACCGTAGCAGTGTACTGTGATCTCTAGATCAGAAGAGTGCCATCTCATTCACATCTCTCAAGACAAACAAGCAAAGCCTGTGGGGGGAGAGGCAAATACAAGACAAAACAAAGATGGAAAAATTCAAGTATCATATTGGATTCTTGAAGAATAGTGATTACACTTGGAATGACCAAGCCTCTCAGATGAACAAAATCTTTATGGCATTCTTTGATGCTGACTGTACACATCCTAATTAGGTCTACATTATAGGCCAACTCCTATTATCACTACGCTATGAAGTAAATGAAGAAAATCCGTAAACCCATCTCCCCTAATATCCTTCTCCCCCCCAAGTAAAGCCCTATTTACAATAGCTCCAGACATGTTAGTTTTACAATAGAACAGTCTCTTTTGGTGAAAATATAGTTTAAACAGCTGGATAGGTATCTTTATTGGAAAAAAGTACCTGAGCCATAACGCTGACCAGGCATAATCACAAAACCATCATGTTATTACGCCTGCATTGACTCCCCCCATTCTCTGCCTGTGTGAATAAAAATATATATATCACAATTAAAAAAAAAATGTATTCAGCGTTCCAAGCAGCCCACTCCCAAAACAGTACAAAAAGAATTGGACATTATCGAAGCATGAAAAACCTTAAAAAGAAAAACAGAACAGACATTCTTTAAATGAAAAAGGGCCCTGCTCATTGCTGAGGCTGGACACTTCATGCTAAAGTCTGACAGCTTCAAATTTGACCTAATGTCACGCTTGTTTTGTTGCCACGTGTACCGGCCGCACCGGTCTCCACGGGAATGAGCATCGTGTTGATGCTTGAACTTATACGTATGAGTGGGGGGGGGGCTGCTCACGGCGTTGGGAATGATGTACTGACAGTGCTTCTTAACTATGTACTCTCACAGTGCATATAATGTATATATATCTAAAAAAAAAAAAAAAGATGAAGCATTTTCTTGGGCTTATGATGGTCAGGTCCCTTCCAGAAATCGTTTTGGAGAACTCCTTTGTCAGCCCAAAAATGCATCCATCGGTTGGTTATTATTGCACAACACAAGGACCTTAAAGTCCGCACACACGCAAAAATGTAACAATAATCATTTTAAAAACAGGAAATACACAAAAATACACCTTGCATACTGCATTACTATCGTTCAGCCCCCACCCCAAAAAATGATCCATTTTGAGTGCATCTAAAGGTTTCCAACGGTTTTCCATTCTTCGGTATTGCCAACTAAAACATGCATGAAACTGCCCGGCGGGTGGGGTGGGGGGCGGATATGCAGTCTGGAGCCTCCAGCGCATCGGTGTCTGTCCATCGTTCCAGTCAAAGGTCAGAGTTCAGAGACTGAATGATTAAAAAGTGCTTTACGTAGGTCAGTAGGACTTTTCTTCTGTGATTATTACAAACTTTTTGTACATTAGCAAGTATCATCTGTGAAGACAATGATGAACACTGATTATAAAAGACATCGGCGGTGGCATTCAATCCATCATCCTTGGGAAAGTACTCACCGTGATACCACCATTTTGTCTTCTTTGGATTTTTGTTACATGTTCTTACATAAAAGGAGTTGTCAGGTGGTCGTCTCTGCGGGACAAAAAACAATCAGAAAAAGACATGGCTGAATGCTACAGCTTGACTTCACAACTCATCAATGTAATCAAGTACGACTAACAATGGCCAGAATGAATTGATCACTTTGATCATCATGTGGAATTTGAAGCTAAAAAGCTAATACAGTACAGTGGGTGCCCTCCTTCCCAAAAGCTCTTACCTTTTCTTTGCAACTGGACAACATGCTAATAATGCTTAGACAAACAGATTGCACTGAGAGGGCTGGTGACCAGTCTTCCGTCAGGATGGATAGACAGATGTGACCGTTGCTATACACATGAGGGTGGACAGGTACATTCTCCCCTGTGAACATTACCTGGAACAATGACACATCAGTTAGTTTGCGTCAAATAATGCCAACGGTGCAGCACACAAAAAAAGCAACATCTGAGATGACAAACACATTTCCAATTTGGGGGGGCGGAATGGGAGCATTTGAGTCAGAAGAACCCCGCCCGATGAGTTGGCCTTCAAACCAGCAAGACGAGCATCACATAGCAATGCAATGCTCAATTCCGACCTTGTCAAAAACTCTCAGATGACTCGATTTTGTTTGAACGATGTGGTCGCCCAGCGCTTACCTGAGGTGAATCGAAAGGATATCGACTACTAAATTTGAAGAGCAGTTGAAAATGTTCTCCTTCGTACAGTGTGCCGGGGGCCCCCTCCATGTCGACGATCCACCTGAAGAAAAGCATCGCGTTACAGAAACACGCTGAGTAAAACACACTATTTCCTCAAATCATACTCCACGTGTACAGCACCGTGAACTAAATGTGTTAACCATGAGATCTTCACCACTTTTCTGCATACTTTGTTGTCTGAAGCAGTTATAGATGAAAGAGGAGAGGATCAAAATGTCCTTTCACCAGTGGATCAGAGACGTCATGCTGAAAACGTGCACACGTCTGCTACAAGCTAAGTTTGGAAAGCAAACACGAAGCTGTAGTGTCCATTGACGAAAAGAGATTAGTTCACTTCTCCCGTCCCACGTAATCCACTTCAACTCCAAGCCGCGACTCCCAGTTCCACATCGGCGCTCTGCGCTAACGCTCCTTTCTTTTCGTCGGCTCCTTAAGCCTTGCATCCATCCAGCTGCAGACCGTTCAACAGCACCGATCTCTCCGCTGAACAAAGCGGGGCTCTGAAAATGCTGCCCATTACAGGCGCAAGACACAAGCACAAAACAACAACAAAAAGCAAGGCTCATGAGAGCACTTGCCGACGGCTGCCTACTCGGGCGCCAGCTTGGACTTCAAGCTAAAAATGGGTCATTGATAGTAGCATCATAATCATTGGCCTAATTTCTCCCAGTGAGTGAAGCTGATAAAACGTCAGGAACTTGTGGCTTTGCGTTAACAGCCTTGGGGAGCTTTCTGCTCATTCCTGGTGTGCACAATCATTCGGGCCATATGACAACCAGGTCAGTGCTTTACTCTGAGAAGGCCTGATGTTTACACTTCAGGGTTTGAAAATGGCTTCAGGAAGTACAGTAGTATTGTGTAGCTCAGCCACAATTTGCTGGTACCCACCCCCCACTAAAAAAAAAAAAAAATCCCATTCAGATCAATAATTTGTTCCAATGCACAAACTGTTACCATCACCAGATCTTTATTGACTGTGCAGCTGATGTTTTCAAGCAACAGTGAACGTCAGAAAAGTCAAAGCAAAAATTCACAAAAATGGCTCAATTAGAAAGAATTAGAAGAAGACAGTAGCTGTGTACAAAGGAACTGCATCGAATACAGGCAACGGCAGCCAAATACTGACAAATGCCCCAAGTGCTGTACAAGTTTTGGAGAGGAACGTTCAACACAATTATTTCCATTATTTCCACTGTACATTTACATTAGGCATGCTTCAATCGACCTTAGTTATCTGTGCCAGTCCAGTGAACCATATAAGAAAAAAGACCAAGGCCAGATGAGGATATATTTGACATAGGAGTGCCTTGTTTGAACTACTTGACTCCTAACATAATTTTCAAAGTCAAACCATCTGCTCAATCATACTGTTAACAGTAACCAGTGTGTGCTATACAGTGTAAACAGACAAAAACAGATGGGCACCTTATCTCAGTCACACACAAAACCACCAAGTTTGCAATCTTTAATGTTTGCTTTTAGAAGCAAAACCTTCATTTTTTTTTTTTTTTGCATGACTCCATGGGGACTTTTGATGAAAACGGTGGAAATTCATTCAATGTCAACCCGCAGCTCCTCAGAAGGGCTCATTATAATGGTCGAAGTTAAAAGGCACACCCATTCAAAGCATCGCAACTCTAATGTGCGCATTCAATGCAGAAGCCAGCCGAACTGGTTGGAATACTTGTCTGTCAGACAAAAACACAAAACACTTTTTCAGTCTGACTATGGAATAAAGTTGAAGCATTTCCTTGAAAGCTGACACAATGACATTACAGCGTATCAATGCTTGAGGAAATGTAAAACAACTGAAGGCTTTCAAACACTACTTTACATTTAGATGGAAAATGCAGCCAAGTAGCGCTGGTTCCTTGCTATAACAGCTCAACTACGTTCAATATTTCAAAGGTAGGACAGGAATATTGCAAAAGTCACTCGAGAGTGGGCACAATCCTGTAATTAGCAAAAAATAACAAAACAACAATACTCACTGAGTTATGGTGTTCTGTACACTTTTTTCATTCAGCGTCATTCCAGGGGGTGGATCATTTTGCAGGGCTAATAATTCCTTTTGTAGCCGTTTCTGTATATGAAATAAAAATGCATCATTTCCAAAATGCAGAAAATCGATATTGCCCTCACGCAGTATTTTAAACAAAATCACGAGTCCCACTTAAGGTATTAGTATATGAATGTGAGATGAATCTACAATACTTATGAGCTTCAATACTTAAATGTGCATTGACCAGTTTTCTAGAACGCCACTGTCCCTTAAAATTTGGACGACTGACGAAGGTTTTCAAGAGGTGGCTTTGAAATAGAAACAGACATGTTCAAGTTGGAGATCCCACACATACAAGCATCGTCAATCGGTGTGTCCTGGTGTTTATTCGGTTGTTTCCTTTAATGGCCTACTCTTGTGTAGTTTTCCTTTGGAAGCGATGCACCTGTTCAGCTCAAGAGGAAACTAGAACAGGTCAACCTGCGCACCGCCTGACAAGCTAACTCAGCCGAACGGCAAACGCTCGACCGTCGTTTAACTGGTCGAACCTTAAATCTGAACTCGTTACATCATATGAGTTGTGGTATCAGAGTGTTAGTCGCGAAACTACATGGCAGGGCGTGGGTATTTTGGCCCGGGCTAACTGGTTTCTGCGCTCGCCTTCACTCGGTGCCGCTGTTGATGATGATTTGCTAACCTTAGTTATGCTAACACAAGCCGAGCGCCGGACTTAAACAGTTGAAGTCAAAATGTGTCAGCGCATTTACACTGACGTCATCGTCACTTAATTTAAAAGCCGTGTATTGGTCATGACGCGGTGAACAAAAAAGGCCCAAAGAGTGTCGACAAAAGCAGGTACACGATGAAGTTGGGGCCGCTGTCATTTGTGCTCTTACCTGCATCGACGCCATGATGGAACCCCCTCCAGCCCCCACGCACCAGTAAACGCACAGTCCTTGGGAGGATGACGTCACGGGGACACGTGACGGACACAATTTGCCCTCGCAAAAATATCTTTCCTCCTGTTATTTGGAACAATGATTGTATTGTTAAAAGGAAGAAATCACTATATTTACAAAATTGTATTGATAAAACATTGTTTTCCTGAAGGATTTATTTCATGGTCAACTCCTCAGTTATTCTGATGTTATGTGCTTGGTTTTGTCAGGAAAGTTTCACATTGATAAATGTACATTTCAAAACTCAATCCCATTATTTTGAGAGATTTATTTCAAGTGTCTTTCTTGAATGCCAAATAAATCTAGATCGATAATTGCTATTCATTCAGAAATTGAAATAGTAACTCAGATATCCTTGTTTGAAATGTGACTTAGTATTATTCATCTTACCTTTTTCTATCCAGATTATTCTATCTGAAATTATATATTTTTATTTTTATTGTTGCGTGTGCATGCAAAGCATGTAAAGTGGATTGCCTGATTGTATTAGTCTGTGACTTAAAAAAAAAAAAAAGGACAACTGCCCTCTACATTTCAAAAAGAAATGTGGTCCATATTCAATCTACAACATTGCAATTTCACATTTGATTGCATACTCCAAATGGCAGAATTCAGTTGTAGCTAATGCGGCACATTTGAGCAGCACATTTGGCCATCAAGCAAGTACAAAGAGACACATGCTTGACACTCAGTTCAAACAGCTGTTTATTAAGACAGAGGGTAGGGAAGATTGTGGGTAGAACAGACACGTCTGTCACATCGGAATAAACACAGACTGCCAAATTCATACATTAAATTAAAATGAAATCCTTTAATACTCAAAACAATGATTGATATTCTGATGCAAAAATTATAATGTTTTACATGGTTTTATGGCAAAACAAGTTAAATAGTCAAAAGCATCTAAAAGTGTTTTCTAGGCTACTGCATAAACAGTAACTTTAGCAATCCAGGAAGTTAGCCGCCATGAGCAGTTCCAGTGCAATCTCGGGAGCAATGGGGAATTCAGGGATTTCCGTGGAGCTGTTGGTGTAGCGGACCTTGTAAGTGAAGTACATGCAGACCTTTGACAGGACATGAGAGGGAATCTCCCTGAAGTTGACTTCGTTGGTTTCATTCTCGGCAAACTGACCTACATAAAGGGGAGAGAAAGATATTCATGATGAGCTCCAAGGTTGTCAAAGATAAACAACAGAGAAGTCAATTGTAAAAAATCATTTAAAACATTAAACACATCAAAATACTTCTACAACATATTGCTAGTGGGGTCAATGTAATTTATTTTCTACCACGCAACTAGGTACACAGACAGCTCTTACGATTTAACTTATGATTTCAAGATGCATTATGAGATGACGGTATTTACAATACTATTTGGAGGCACTGATTCCACAAAGAGGAATGTTATTCTGAGAATTTTGTGGTTAAAAAATAAAAAGGGCCCTTACCCCGCGTGAACGAATTACTAAAACTTTCCAAATGACACTATGCCTCTGCAAGCGGTGTGTGTTGTGGCAATGTCGTTACAATACTTGTGTCAGATGTTAAGAGTTTTACTCCAGCCACCAAGTGGCCGCACCTGTTTTTGTCTATTCCAGCTTTCGTCATTAGGGTCATAAGTGAGCAAGTGGCTACCACAGCTGAATTTGGGTAAGAAGCAGGGTACACCCTGGACCAGTTGCCAGCCAATCACAGTGCCTATAGAACGACATGGTGGACATCGTCTGAATCCTCACCTGGACCACTCAGCATAGCCTTGATAGTACCCGATGTCAATGCATGTTCTCTTTTCACAATGAACTCATGGCCATCTGAAGATATCAATTTCACATACATGGCTTCTGGTCCTTCACAGCCGCCATAGGTCCTTTCTTCGCCATCTATGAGACACGGGCACAGTTTCTGACAGCTGTGAACCACATAGTTATACTGATAATGTTGTATGCACACAGTGTTCTTAACAGATGGGACCATTTCGATATACCGTCAAGAAAACATGATAAACTCACCCATGCCGATGCAGGGGGTCTATTCCTAACAAAGAAAACGGCATATAAGTTGATAGAAACATATTTGCACATTCTCAAGGAGTAATGAAACGGGAGTGGCGATGTGTGCCGAACTGCTGAATCCATTACGGGCCCTTTGATTAAATGTTGGACAACCATCGCTTGAAACCGACACATTTATTCAAACCGTAATTTGGCGAGCTAACTAAACGACGTTAAAAGAGTGTTCTATGTTTGGAAGATCCTCTGTGTTGAAAACTACGACTAAAATCTCCAATCGAGTTCCCCGCAGTTCGTGTTAGCTGTCTCATGCTAAACTGTTTTCATGCTAATGCCGGGACAACTCGACCTTAACCTAGACGAAAACATTTACAAGAAGTCTTTTAAAGCTCAAAAGATTATCGTGACCTTAACATACACAAAACAATAAGTAAATAACTAAAACACATAAATAAGGCTTACCACTTGTCGGTAGACTGTGAAGTGGCAATAGTGCTTCAGCTAACTTTAACAGCCGGGATGTTGACAACCGGAAATCGTTTCCGAATTACGCGAGTTAAAATATTCCGTGGTGCTTCTGTGAAAACAAAAGATGTTCCTTCTTTCCACTTCAATGATTTATTTTTGCAGCGCATATACTTTGGTTTAGTCTACTGGAAATGCTGTTGCGAGTCGGTGTGTCACACGAGAAATAATAATTCCACTCGTAATATATGTAGCAATTACATACTTGAAAATACGAACGAAAATTCCGCCGAAATACTTCCGATCCCCAACCCTAAATAATAAAAGCAATAATAAAACAAATTGGAAAAAACCGCGAGAAGATGCAGTAATTACCTCCTTTAGTTCTTTGAGTTTCCCGTCCGGATGAAGTGAATACTGTACAGCCATAATTAATTTGAACAGAAACGTTTCAAGTCGTGACGTTAACGACACGCGTAATCTTTGAACGACTCTGTTGGTAATCGTCAGTAGAGCATTTGCATTACATTATGAACCTCCAGAAATATGGGGATATCTTAATTTCAAGATTATTTACAATAATGTTTTCGTGATTATCGCGTGTTTTTCAAATCCACAAATATTTCTGCGATTTTGAGAGTCAGTCAGCGTTATTGTCAATTTTTTAACGTGGTAGACATACAAAATAATCGAAATTACGTTCCTCGCACTTTCAGGTGCAGACAACCCGTAAAAATAACAAGACAAGACATAAACAGTCAGCAGTAAATAAAGTGCACAGTCACGATAGAACAAGTAACGAAAGCATAAAAATAACTATAATCTAAGGTGCATGGATCTTGAGGTATTGTTTTGGACGGACGTTTTTCCAACATCTAATTATTATTATTATTATTATTATTATTATTATTATTATTATTACAGCCTATTCGTTTCGATATGCAAAAACCACAACTGAAATACAGTTTTACTTTCTCCTTCATTGTCTGCAACGAGTAATGAAAAATCGAGTACAGTACTGTACTTGTAATCTGATTTGGGATTCCCGGAAGGTGTGACAGACATTTCTAGACGCAACGCTGCCTCTTAGCGGATGGAGGAGGGATAGCCTTTCAACGCGTGACTGTTTTGAGCTGCCGTGTAAGTACTGTCCTCAAACTGCGTGACGTTGGTCTCAAAAATAAAAGTGCGTGCCCACTTAACCACACACGCACATACCACAATTCGCAAGCCGAATTGAATATTTACAAACGAGAAGTCATGTAAAAGCTGACGCCACAATTAAAATAAATAAATAAATAAATATATATATATATATATATATATATATATATATATATATATATATATATATATATATATATATATATATATATATATATATATATATATATATATATATATATATATATATATGCTGCATACCTGTGTGTATCTCAAAAACGCGTGAAAATCACTAAGATATTTGTGTGAATATTTTGACACATTTCTCCCCATATAGATGGGACCCATTTCACGCTATTGAAATATTCATATTTTAGATGGTAATTGAAATTGCAATTTTTATCCTGGAGGGGTCGTATGTGTAGCAGAATCAACGCCCCACCCGCCCCCCAACTCTGGCTGTGATGGCAGAGAGCAGGTGCTCAGTGAATGTGACAGTGACATTTTGCGGGACCATAAATCTACATTCAAGATAGAATGTGTGAGTTCGGAAGCATGCACACTGTACTGTCATGTATTTCTCCTCTTCCAAAACAACCACTTCTTCCCTTGATGCCAAACTTTAAGGTGAGATGTGGGAACACCCTTATGCTTGGCAGTGCAAAGCTACACATTTTTGATATTTGATGCTCATGTGATCGTAGATCAGACAGTTGAGAGGTGGGTTGATAGTCACGGTCAGGTTCAGAATGTGACATTGATTGGTGTCGCTGCATGCCCAAAAAATGATGACTGGTGAAATGTGAGGCAACTGGGAGCTATAACACTTACAATCGTCCGTAGAGTGGGTGTGGTGTGTCTTCGTGGAGCAAAAATAAAGCAATGTTAATTAAAAATAAATAAAGGATACTGCACTAGTGACGCCGCTGACCTGGTATTTGTTATATAGTAAGGCCTGGCTTTCACTGTGTTCCAGAAAGTTCTGTTGGAGCACACACACACACACACACACAGTGAAAGCAATCAGTGACCTTCCAGTCCACCCCATTACACCATGAGTGCTTCTGATCAGGGCAGGCGGGTGACGGCGGCCTCTTTCATGTCTCTCTGATATGACCCCGCCCCACTGCAGCTGCTCGATGCTCTATTTTAGGGAAGCTTCCTTGACACACCAACACACCAGCTTACACATGCACTCGCAAGCAGAATATACACCATCTTTTGTCATGCCAAGGCAAGTGGTCTTCTCCCTGCCGTTGACACCATGAACACACTTTCTCTTCAGGACTCCGTGATTAGAGTGTCAGGATTATATCGTACGTTTCTAACCAATCAATGTTTTAAAAATGGCTTCATACAGTATCGTGATGAAATGTGATGACAGGTAAATGTATGTAATTATGTGTACTGTGAGTGCATGTACACGTCGTGTGAGGCATTTTTACTCTAATTATATATTAAGTTTGCTGTATTTATTTTTATTGATTTTTCATTCATTACACCATGAGAGAATGAGTCAAAGGCCAGCACATACTACATTGTAGGCTCAAATATGAATGCTACAATGAGTTCTTTGCAGGTCCTTGTGCATTGTAAACCAGGTCAGAATGTCTAGTGCTGAAATAGGAATGGATGGGGGAGGATGTCTGTGTGCATTTCTTCAGTTCAAAGAGGCAAAGGCCTGTCACAATGAATTGGAGGCTCCTTCCCTATCACTTTCTGGGCCTGAAGCCATTCGGAGTGGCCTGCCATTTGAATGTTCTCTATCTATCTATCTATCTATCTATCTATCTATCTATCTATCTATCTATCTATCTATCTGTTTACTGACAGTTTAGTTAACATTTCCTCTGGCTTTAAATGGCATAAATGACGCATAAACAGATGTGACAATCGCCTTGCATTATTAGCGCCAGGCCAAAGCAAAGTTTACAACTTCATTTGCAATAAGGAATCACTCAGTATTATTGTGGTGAAATCCTTGCCACTTATGTTAAATATTGAATACAAAAGTGTGTTTTTTAAAAATAATTTGGACTTCCCCCAGATCAGGTGCGGTAACAAGATGCCTTTGGTGGGCTTAGGGTTTTATAACCGAGCTTTGCCTATGTAAATTTAACAGCTAAGCAAAGCTAAACTAGCTATGCAAGGCACGGAAATTGGATCTAGTTCACACTGATGGCTTAGCACAAGTTTAGAAAAGGAAAAAAAAAATGCCAGGGTGCCGAGGAGACTCAGTCCAGTTTTAGAAGCAAGTTTCTTCACGGTGAGGCTTTTACAGTATTTGGAGGGGGGGGGCGGCGGATTTGGGCAAATGTCACTCTCTGCTTCAATCGGAATAAGACTCCCGACGTGAATGCCATCTCTACAGTGAAGCAAGGTGGTGGGAGCAACATGGTGGGGTACCTTTTAACTGCAGGAAGTAGGTGACTGCTCAGGATTGAGATAAAGAGAGATATTGTGGATAAAAACTTACACCAGTGCGCCCTTAACCTCTAGCGGGGGTCGACAACAAAATGTAGAAAAAGTGAAGCGCTGCGAATACTTCCTGCATGCACAATAGAAACTACATTATTGAAAACGTCATGTTAAAAAAAAAAAAAATCAACATCATTGATAATGGCAAGAAATGCTGCCTTGGCCTAATACAAATAGATGATTGCCCTCCGTGACATGAGCTGTCATTGGAATGTGTTAAATGGCCTCTTTGATGACACTAAAGACCCACATAGTTTATATTCGTACACTGAGTGCACTTAAATCTTGGCGGGCGCCCTGCACGCACATATGAGAATAGCAACAGCGATATTGAATACCATTACTGACGAGCTGGGCGTCACATTTGTGTTTTACACTCTCGAGAGGACGAACACAGTCTTATCAGTTTACGGTTATCTCGTCGAACAAAATTTATGACGCGACAGCTTTTTATGTCAATGCGTTGCCAGCAAGCAGTTCAGGGAATGACTGCAAGGAAACAAAAAAAAGCAGGCAGCGTGAATACAATTGAATCACGTGCAAAGGAGGGCAGCAGATGAAACAGCACACAAATCCCAGGCGAATCAGCAACGGAAAAGAGTGAGAAACGGAGGCACCTGCCTGTTCTCGCACCGCGAATGCAACAGCCTGACAAAGACACTTTGATTACAAGCTTCAGCTTCTTCCCTTGAGACCTCATTATGGGAAGGTCACTGGGAGGGTTTTCATTGCTCGGAGGGTACACGCACATTATCAACGCAGGAGAAGACCCACAAGTGAACACTGGAATGGAATCCAAAATGTTTGAAACAGTTGCAAGCCATTTTCGTGCTGGTTTTCACAAACCTTGAGGGGAAACTTGGAAAGGAACCAGGGTTGGTAACGAGTCAAAATGGATGCCTCACACCTTACTGCAAGACAATCAAACCGTGTGACCTCTTCCAGCCAATCGAACACAGAATGTGGTTATAAAATAGCCAGAGTAGATGACAGTGTATTACTGTAGCACAAAATGTATTAGCGCTATTTTCCAGTGACATATATTCAGTTTTGTTTCTATACTTGTACATTTTTGTTATGAAAATAACTACAATTATGTTTTAAGTAAAACTGATCTGCATGTTTTTTAATTAAAACAAGTACATACTTTGTATTATGCATAAAATGTATTTCGATGTAATCTACCTGATATAGATAGATCTATCTATCTATCTATATCCATATATCTATCTATGTATATATATATACACAGTATTGCAATTTCACTTTCACAACGAAGGATAAAATATCAGACCAAATAAAAAAACATTTACCAAGGCATAACATTTTTATTGTACACATAAATTCTTCTCCATAGACTTTGCACAAATCATGAGCCTTGAGGTCTCAAAAGTCTCCAACATTTTCCAAAAATACTCATAAGGAAACACCTATTCGCCTTTCGCGTCCTCAAATGATACATAGAGTTAGAAATGTCTTCAGTTTTTGTCATCTCACTGTCAAACATTAGAATATGTGCATTACGTTACCAATTACAAACAAGTTATAGCCACTGTCAAAATACAGGTGTGCAAATTGTTAGAAAAATACCTATTACCCATACCAGATTCTGTATTGTGCTCTGTAAAAATCCTTAGAAATAGTATGGATTGTCTATATAGAAATGTCTCCAAGATGCAATGTTGCATAAAAAACAAAACAAAAAAAAAGGTTCCAAAAACAGACTACTCCATTAACCCAAAACTTGCCTCTTCATGGTTCTAAAGACAAAAAAGCTGTAGAAAAAAAAAGGTGAATAAATAAACAAATCAGATGCTGTTTCAGACGCTGCCTGCCTCACTCTGTTTGTAATATACATATATGTTTTGACATTATTTGTGGTAGATGAAGACTTGGTTATGGGAACAAACACGCGTTGATATTCTAGCCTTTTTTATAATGACAAGAGATGGGCATAATAATCGATCAATTGATCATGAAGGATTCTTGTGTGGCGCCGATTGTTAATACGTGTACAGGGAGAGCCTGACTTTTGTAATTCCTGACTGGTTATCATCACGTGGCTGTAACAGAGCCAACTTTAATTCAGTCTCAGCTAGTTTGCTGCCTCAAAAAGGACATGGAGGTACGCTTGAGTTTTTCAAGGGGTCAGATGATGCTGAATTGACTTTGCATCGATTTCATAAAAACAGTTGAATCGCTACGGTGCAAGCCCACCGATCAAATGTGAAATGAAAGTGAAATGTGGTCGTCTGTCTGGTTTTGATAACGTGACTGTGAGCAAGCCATGCTGAATTTTGACAAATTCTGACTTGACAAGTCCACTCATTTTACACAACACCTGCCCTGGAGTCACCATTGTCAAGCGACGCCTGGAATCCGGCAGCCAGACTTCACGGAAGCACTATCATGACAGAGCTAAAAGGTAAGCAGAGCTGCAGTGCAAGCACAGATGAGCCGAACCGAACAGCCATTATGGTGAAATTAGTCAGTGGTGAACATCTCTTGCTTGGCTGCTTGCTTTGTCACATGCCTGTAGCTCCGCCCCCAGTTGCTATGGGAACAAATGCTGAGACAGATCAGCCCTAAAAAAACGAGGGATTGAAATTAAAGTTTTAAAACTAGTAGTGGAGTGCGCTGTTTTGTGATCCTTTGTGTACTGTGAGCTTTTATTAAGACACCTGGGAGTGATTTCAAATTGTGAAAAATTGCATAATACGTATCTTTAGATCAAGAATCTAACTAATATAAAATACATTTAGAAAATCCAAAATAACCAATTTGCCATTAATTTCGCAAAAAGTGGATGGAGGGAATTTAATCAAACGCCCTTATCTTATGATTACACGTGTGAACAGACACAAACAAACATTTCATCTTCAGTCATGATAGTAAACCATATAAATAACCTTTTTTTGTTGTTGTTTTTTTTTTTAAGTCAAAGAAAGTCACGCCTTAGCTGCAAAGGAGGTGACAGGCAGTTCCTGCCAGGAGAGTTGACTCATTAAAAAGCACGACTCGACAGATGACAACAGTCACCAGTAGCCTGCACACTATTAAGAGAAGGATGTCAGCTCTCAACATCCTCATCTTTGAATAAGGTAAACAGTAGTACTGTTAAAGACTTTTAAAGGCATCATTCTCCTTTCCCCCGCCCAGGGCCGCCACATTCCCCCGAAGTGTCAAACTGAATAATTCCAACTTCCCGTCCTCCCCAAGTAGCGTTTCGGTCGCTGCCGCAGCAGCCGTTGCATCCGAGAGTAAAATAATGGTGGCCAGTGGAGAGAACACAGACGGAATTCGAGCCCGGCGGTGTCGTGGAGGCATGTGTCGCAATACATATTCAAACATTTGATTCGGATTTCAATAAATAACAATAAGACCTTTGTTAATACCACTCTCGACAGCCCGCGTCAATAAACTTCCTTTGCTAGCTGTCAATCAACATCAAGGGTAGGTAACATATATCCCATTTCATTGGGGCCATTTCAGTCCTCTGAAGTCTATTAACATATATAACAACAGAATCAATGTTTTTTTAAATTCTTATTATTATGAGAATGGATGTCAAAATGTTATTGGGCTTTTTCTTAGAGTTTAAAAACAATAAAAATAATTTGAAATCCAGGCCAAATCAAATGCTCTTTTGAACGGTGTAATGGCCCACAAGCTATGGGTTCCCCACCCCTGCGATAAATTATGCTTTAATAATAATGATATCATTTATTTTTTAGCAAAATATACTCCAAGCGCTTCAAAAAACCCCAAAACATATTGCACTTGCATTTACCCACCCCGCCCCAAAAAATACAGCCCAATCAGTGTGTGAATTCCAAAATAAAAGTGTTACCACCATCCCAACAACAACAAAGAACAAACACAATATAATAAAAAGAAATGTCAAAACAGTACCATGCAACGGGGGCTTGTTCTGAGCAGTGCTGGAAGGAGCTGGATAAACATGAAGAGCTTTGAAAACAGTAAGACTGGCGAGTGACCGTGCTAGCACTGACTTCTTAGCAACAGGCCCGGGCCAGCTTGCCGTTGGATGAAGCGGCGGAAGCCCTCGCCCCCGAAAAACGCCCCTCGTGCTCCCACTGCGACTGTTCCGCACCTCACTCCCGCCCCGCCATCGTGGCCTCCCGGCGATGGCAAAATAGAAAGGCAGCTGTTTGCTCCCGTCATCTAAAAGTGCAGCTCCGCATTCTCTCAGCAGCAAAGTCCGTCAGGCCGCCGCCTCGTCCGGCTGCAGGGGCCGCTGCTCGCCTCAGCGCCAGCGGGTTGAAATGACTTCCACTATGTTTGATTGGTTTAGTATAACTCAATAGACACAACATTTCACCTCAGATTTTTCCAGAAGCCCAAAGGAGTGCTAATTGGCAGGGGTGGTCCACGCGGGCCTGTGACAGGTCGGCGCTCGTGACGCCTTCCTCTTGGTTCTCTGCGGTGTCATGCCGTAAACCAAACACCTCCGGCTGCCACCGTGACTCGTCGGCGCCATTTTTTTCCCCCCAAGGCCGGCGATGCAACTGCACAGCTTGCCGTCTTTTCGCTAGAAACACAAACTTTTTGTTTCATTCACAATCAACATTTGACACCCGGATTGATGAAATTCATACCGTGCAACCTCCAAAGTCAAACCCAAACGTTCGTTGAAGGAAGTTTACTTCAAAATTGAGAGAGAATGTTTTTGTTTATTCCCCGTGAGTGGAGTCAAGTGCGGGACAGGAGCATGAAATCAACCTTGCCATGACTTCGGAATGTTGTTAAAACTTTGGAGAGCTTTGGAGGTTTCACCTGTACATTGCGTCAAAACAAACTTACCTAAGAATGAGCACTATCATGTCAGAAAATGGACAAATATAATTGCGAGGCCGATATTCAACAGCATTACCATCGCGACGAGGATGGCGTTAGGACCCTGCAAAACAACATGAAATGAAATACGGTAAATGACGTGAACTACCACAAAAATATGACCTCCTAGCTGCCGCGTGAGCAGTGAAGTGAAGACAGTGGAGCCCAGCCAATTTTGTGGCGGTGCCTCAACGTCACTTGAGCGCTGTCACTTTTCCTGACGGCAGAAAACGTCTGCGTGTTCAAAAACGGATATGGCTCGTGTTCTGTAGATCAGTGCGTCATCTCGAGCTGTTATATTTCGACGCGACAAAATGTGGCGCACCGATCACTTGGGGCGAGAGGACGACGTACCAGAAAAAGCTACAGTACGGCACTTGGTAATCCCTCGTGTTAAACATGATTCCTGCTCACACCCCATGTTTGTATGGTCAGCTGTTTCTAGGCAGAGGTCATAAAGCTCCAGAAGAACAGCCCCACTGGCCAAGGAGAAATTATATGCCAGGCACGTTCATAAGGCTGTGTAAATGCTAAATTTAGAAGTCACAGGAAGTCACGTATTTAAGGAAGTCACTCCAAAACCAGCACTGAGCAATGTCAAGACAGGTTTATGCAAGCACATCTTGTGCAATTGAATATTTATTACTTACGTTTATTGAGGAGAATGGAAAAGGGCCCCGATTGCACCACAGTCATTGATACTAGGTACAAAATCGATCGACTGCAAAAAGAAACAAGTGTAAAAACAGGAAGACTCACTGTTTCCGCCGTGGTTTCTGCAATCTCCATACTGGCTTTCTTTATGTCTGCGAGGCTCTTTGGCTTGAGGGAATCTTGCTTCCTGAGTTTCGGTTCGCCCCTGCTGTCCCGTGTGGAGGCCGGCTTCGGGGTGGGGGTCGTCGTCGGGGTCGGGGTACCAATAGACCTGGGCTGCGGCGGCATGCGTGCCAGGGCCTGCGCACTCAGCTCTTGCTCCGGGTCCTCCTCCGGGTCGGGCGGTGGAGGGCCCTTTACGGGCGCCTTGACGTAGTAACTGTGGTATTCTGTGTGGAGCTGGCCGTTGACCGGGATGGAAGGGGCATGTGCGGGGGAATCGGGCGGAGGGCTCGGCTGTTGAAGTTTCGCAGGTTTCGGGGGTGCCTCGATGTGCATATGAGCAGCTTTGGGGCCATCATGGACGGCGGACATTCTCTCCTCTTTGTTTGGCTTCCTGCTCGAACGGTCATCTTTGCTGTTTTTATGCGCCGACTTCTCCTCCTTGCTTATTTTACGGGAAGGCTGCTCCTCTTGGCTGGTTTTTCGGCTGTTGCTGTTGGCAAGATGGCCTTTCTTCTTGTTGGAGTGAGGCGAGTGTGGAGGCGAGCCAACGGGACTATTCAACGGGGAATGAGGAGGGGTGGTACCTTTGCGGTAAAAATGGGGAGAATCGCGTGGTGAGTCGTCTTTCTTCACAACGGGGACCTCCTTAATCGCTACAGGCTCTTTAAACTGTTGTTTTACGTAGTCGGGCCTGCACAGGTGACAAAAGGGGATTGAGTAGAACATTGACATCAACAGAATCATACTGTACATGCTGTTGCAAATCACGTCTTCATAATGTAAGCCTAATTTTCTCACAAAGTAGAGCAAATTCACTCTAATCATGGTTTATCCCTCTGCGTGACTATAAATGCTGATACAAATCCATAAGATATTCCGCTTTTCATTGGCGATTATTCATTGGGAATTCTTTAGCCATGCATTTGAAATGACAGAACTGCTCTCATGTCCCCCCACACACACACACACATTGGCAAGCTTAAATATACGACGGAGTAACACCAATACGGAGAGCAAAAAATAAAGCATAAAATCGGAACAGCTCACTGATGGCTTGGGAGATAACCAGATCTTGAACAGAGGCCAGTTCTATTTAAAAAAAAAATGTTATCCAGCGTCCAAGAACTCATACTGAGAGAGCAGCGGCCTCTTATCTAACTCCTCTTGCCTCATTTGAGGTTTTAACGGTAAACTGCAGGAACTGCATTATTGCTTTCAAATAAAACTGTAATGTCTTAAGGTTTTTTTACATATCCACTTCTCGGGCAGTCTCTGACATTGAGATTGTATTTTGACAATAAAAAAAACATGACTACTGTATCAATATAGTAGATGCAGCTTCAACCCACAATAAAAAGTTTGGTTGTTTCCGACTGATGCTCCCCTTTACACAAACGCAGAGCAGGCTACTTGTTTGGAATTTTCATTGTGTCCTTGAATAAACTCAGAATGCAAATGTCCACCTGCATGTGTGAAAAATCACACTTAATTTGTCACCTTGTACTGTGCTGCGTTGATGTTAGACTGTGAGAGCAGACTTGTCGTTTGCATGTTGCCCCTTTGATTGGACGATTGGAGGTGGACAAAATTGGGTCAATAGATTCCATTTTGCTCTCGAGCTTGACCGCAAATGGAACCATCGCCAGGAAGTCCGCAGTAAAATTGAACTTTACATTGAAGAACTTGACTTTTTAATGCCATCAAATACATTTGGAATGAACTAGATTGCAATTTGGAGAGACGTGCTACTGGAACTGTCATGTACTGTAAATTTACCAAGGTGGGGGGGGGGGGCATTATGTTAGGTCGGTGAAACACTCTAATTGCCCGGAGGTGTCATTGTGAGTGTCAGTGGTAGTTTGATGGTCTCAGATTTATTAATAACCAGTCTGGGGCCTTGCCCTTCCTGCCACTCACCCAAAGTTGCCTGGGATTGTCTCCAGCTCACTAACAATGGGACGAACCAAGGCCGTGTCATTCAATATAACTGCGGATTGCCAAGAAAGTGGCATTCTCATTATCTTCTTTCAATTTTCATTTCCTTTGAACGCAAAGCAGTACTTTTGTGCACATGCGGTATCCTCAAAAGTCAACGTTGAGGTCGCAACTGCTCATATCAGCTTCCAGCTTTTAAGACGCGCTCGAGTGTACCTTCACTGGGTCAAACAAGGTGGAGCGTGATCCCCCCGCGCCTCTGGTGACCGGCTGAAGGAAGGGACAGCTGCGCCACGTCAGCCATGCAGAGGGAGGGGCGGGTAGAGCAGGCAAAGATGCCAGTTATGTCTCCATCAGACAGCGGCAAACCCACGTTGGCAACCAATATAGCCCAGTTAACGTCACCACGGGGGCCACGCCCATCCTCACCCTCAACGCTCCCCTCCAGGGTGCTGTGTGTGAACCAATCGTAAAGGTCAGGGTTCTGTTCACTGTGACCCTATTTTTCCCTATTGAAGTGGACACTCCCAATGTGGGTGATAATCTGCGATGAGTCTGATATGTCAATTACAAACAACAAGGGGTTTACAGCCCTGGTTGCTACCCGGGAGGATTGAGCATGAAAAGCTGAGCGACTGGGGAAAAGTGATCACATTTCCACTGCAAGGTAGCCAAAAACAACATCAAATGTAAAGGAGTCGATGTAAAGTTGCGCGACATGACCACAATGGCACAACTTTGCCAAAATTTTGTCAAATCCATGCGAAGATATTAAGTACTTAAAAAAAAGTGTTCTTGTGATGAGCACAAAGCACAATGCGTTCATTTTAATGAAACAATTCAGATAAATGGAGGAGGTGTGTCATTTGGATTACTAAGCCTTGGTTGAGTCATTTTAGTTCAACGAATATATTCCAGCGGACGAGGTGCTTCATATTTACACCGTTGGTGTGGGCGGGTTCCTTTGAACGCTTCGGCGATGATACAAAAGCTCGTTCTGATGTAACATCAACGGACAATGACACCACCACTGAAGAAGGAAGAGTGAATATTGGCTGGCTTTTATTTGCTTGGGCCAGCGTGCACGTTCCCTCTTTGAGGTGGTTGTCATATAAGCATAAAAAGAATAGGGGCGTGTGTTTGCACTCAAACACGCAGCCAAAGGGCAAAGGGACCCAACAGCAAGCCGCAAGAGCATTCTTGGTTGCGGGACTCTGTGATGTCGCCGTGCCCTGCACACTTTGATGAGGACATTGGCCGCTCTCTCATTCATGATCTCACTGGAAAGACAAGGACACCCTCCGCACACACTTGTGGAAATGTGCGGATCCCTCTGCGGCCGTGGCATGACCACCGGTTTCCACAACACGACAAATGGCTCCACGGTGTTTGCGGCCGGAGCGGAGCATCGCTGCGGCTTAGTGGAGGGGACACGTTCGAATGAGTCCCATTGTCAATGTGTTGGTCACTCACTATTTTGTGGTGCCTTCTGGCAAAGGCCCAAGGTCATGCGGCTCAAAGGCCTAAATATACTGCACAGTCTGAGCGAGGGAGGGAGACACGCCTCGCTGCTACACAGCGGACATCACGCAGCTCGTGTAATGAATGGGTTTGTTTTCTTTCATGTACAATTATTTCGAGGCTGGCTACACAGGACCGCAATATGAAATAGATGATGAAATTAATACCTACGGGTGCTGAAAGACTTTTTAATTTTTTTTTTTACACTTATTTTTGGCAGGTTCGATGTCTTCAGACTTAAGCTGCTCAGAACAAGCCCGAGAGAGCACAGACAAGGCTCCCAGGCAGAATTCAGCTTTGTCTTTGGCACAAACATAGCCTTACATTGTGGCACATTTGTAACCCTCCTCATTACTTTTCATCTGCCATTTCAGTGCCGGAATACAGAAGCTGACACTTTTGTGCTCCCTTTTACAAAGAGTCTGAAAGACGGTTTATTTGAACATATTGTGACTAAAAAGTACATTCATGGCACAGCGACAGTGTCCTTGCTGCCTCGTCTCTCAATTTCGCTTTCTTTAAATAGCTGAAAAACGACGAACCATAATGTACTGTATGTCTTCAAAAAGTGGACGGCGGTGTTTGTTTACTTAACTGCAGATGGGGTGGCTGTCCATCTGCAATGTGGGGTTTGCATTTTGGGAATAATATTAAACAGGGCACAATTTCTACCGAATGAAGCTGGCGTTTAAAACCAACACAAAAATAATTTTGGGAAATATTTTGAAATCATTCGGAACTGTACATGCATAATACTAGACTGTTTTGGGGAGGCTGTCAAAGGTCACCTGGTTGGTAGAAGTTGGGCGCAAGCTCCCGAGCAACCGCTCTGGCGATTTCGGCATCTTGCACAGCAGAGATGGCGGCTTGGTCTGCGGCCTCACTCTTAGTCCTGGCATGGGCCGTCCTAGAAAGAAAACAGAACATTGGAGTCAGCTAACAATCAAAGCCAGCCGTTTAATATGACATGCAGTACATTCTTATACAGTATATCACATAAGTGAGTACACCCGTCACACTTTTGTCCATATCATCTTTTTGTCTGCGTTGTCTTAATGAAGAGCAACGAGCATCAGAAACGTCTTTGCCACATTGAACGTCCGGTGACCAATATGAGAGTGTGTGAGAGAGGCGACACGAATGTTAAAACACCGTGATTCCCATTCACACATGACGTATTGTCATACGGACACGTTAGATGACAACGAGGAAGGACGGCAGCTAACTGGCTCCGATTTGGACATTTTCATGAAGGGGTGCCCCCACTTTTGTTGCCAGCGGTTTAGACACCAACGGCTGTGTGTGTTGAGTGGGTTATTTTGAGGGGGCAGTAAATGAACACCGTTATACAAGCTGTATGCTGACCACTTCACATTGCAGCAAAGTCTCATTTCATTTCAGCGTTGCCCAATGAAAAACAAAAATAAAACAATGCTTCTCCGTTTCATTTGAACTCGTCTTTGAGCTGTATCTTTTTTGGGGAGGCTAACACAAGCCCTTGTGCTTGGATCACACATCCAAAGCCAGATTATCATTATTTTTTTTTCCTAAATGGAGTGAGTGGTAATCCAGTCCACAGCAACGTGTACTACACATGTGACAAATTCCTAAATGGTCTACAGTGGGCATGGATGCAAGTGAAAAAAAAAAATCGACATGCATGCTAATGCCAACAGTCAAGAGAGGTAGCAAATCCTCAAGCTAAAACCATCACATAAACCTGGCTTGTGTCTACTGTGCTACGGCCATGCTCAAAACTGCCAAAATAGGAGAAGCGTGTTATCTTTGGGGATCAATGCAAGCCTAGTGTGAGCAGTGAATATATGGTAACGTTAACAGAACTCCACCACGATATGCCACTGTGCAGAAATAAAGCACGTGCGTCAACGGAATTCCTCCAAAAGGGGGACGAATCAGGCAGTGCGTCAATGAAAGCCTGTGGAATTCGAAGGTCATCATGCGCTGAAGACACCTATCAGTGGAAGCGCAGACAGCTGTGCCCGCTAGCCTGCTTAAACTTGCTCATCCATCTTCCTCTCAACATGATTCCCCTCTTCTCCGATCACAATCACAAATACATAATGAAAAGAATTAGAATTTGTTTTTGCTAGTGGGGGCAGCACATCGAGCTCACGTTGAAAGACTTTGGGTTGCAACCTCAACTTTGACCTTTCTGCGTGGACTTTACTGTTCATACATTCGTCTCTCCATTCAACACCGCTTATTCTCAATCTGGCTTGCAGGACCTAAAGCCAACTGACTTTGGGCGAAAGGTGGACTAGACCCTCAACTGGTCGCCAGTCAGTCGCAGGACACATATAGAGACGAACAACCATTCACACCCAACATCCACACCGTCACTGAGTGGGAACCGATCCCACGCTGACCGCACACACGTCAGGCGGGTGAACCACGACACCATCCGCGACACTCATCAACTATTTAACTATAAATAACAACACAGATATAACATGTCATTTAATTCCCACACACTTCTCCTTTCCTCTCTCCATTTTTCGGTCAGAGTGACCCAAAGGCTCGCTATGCTGAGGGATGTCCTGTTTTTGAGCAGCACTTTATTAAAATGCATGAGGAGCCATATGCCGGTGGCTCGGTTTCCTCCCCAGAAATAAGTTGGTGCATGACCCGGAGACAGAGGACACACGGACTGCATGGTCTCCCGAGAAGCTCGCCACTGACCAGCTGCATATGAAAATTCATTCATTCATTCATTCATTCATTCATTCATTCATTCATCTTCCGAAACGCTTGATCCTCACTAGGGTCGCGGGGGGTGCTGGAGCCTATCCCAGCTGTCTCCAGGCAGTAGGCGGGGGACACCCTGAATCGGTTGCCAGCCAATCGCAGGGCACACAGAGACGAACAACCATCCACGCCCACACTCACACCTAGGGACAATTTAGAGTGCTCAATCAGCCTGCCATGCATGTCTTTGGAATGTGGGAGGAAACCGAAGCACCCGGAGAAAACCCACGCAAGCCCGGGAGAACATGCACTGTGACGCCGACGTGCTAACCACTGGACTACCGGGCCGCGCATATGAAAATGTGAAAATACATTCACAAAGAATTGTCTGTGTGACCAGTCCTTTTAACGCACAGGACTTTATTTGTTGCTGTGAAACACGTAGCAATGCTATACACTCTATAAACGGTTTTGGTTTTTGTTTTTTTCAAATGAAAGACCGGAGGGGAAACAACCACTTAAACCACATCGAGTGGAACATCAATAGCCCAACACAATCCGCTTGGCCACTTGTTGCCAGGCAGACTTCTTGGGCTTCAGTCACAACTGTCACATGGGCCAATGAAAACAAAAACGGGAAACGCCGCACAAACCAATGAATGCCGGTTAGTTCATGTGTTAAAATTCCACCATTGAATCACTGCTCTGTACTCCAAACAAAACAGACTCAATCAAAGGACTAAATGTCATCAAATCCCATGGGGCGGATACATGTGACTATCCAAACTAGCCATGAAGACAAGTCTACGGTTACGACGCAACTAAAACGTGTAAGCCCAGGGACATGTGTCTGACTATTTCTGAAATGTGCGAAATGCGCGCCTGTGTATGAGCAGGCATGAAAGAATTTACAGAGCGTGGCTGTGATATATCCATACGGGACTGTAACAGCTCCCTTTAGGTAGCGCATATTAGCAAGTCCCGGAAGCGACACAGACTGTTCCCAGACGGGATGTGTGCGGGTGGGAGGTGACAGGCAGAGAAAGATGGGAGTCACAGTGGAGCGGAGTGACTCGGAAGGTGAGAAAACATGAACGCTTGGGGAGTCGAGATGGTGACGTTGGTTAGTCGTATCCCTGGCAAGGCTTCGTATTCCGCGACGGATGTTTTGGAATTAACAAATTCATCCATTTGGGGGCATAGCGACACTTTCAAAATTCAGGAGGACGAGTACGATACGACGAGCTGCGTGACAAAGCCACTGGCTACGAGTTGCTCTTAAAGTGCGCCAAATTTTTCAACACGTGCTATTGGAGTCACTGAAAGTAAACACGTTGCATTCATTTAAAATGACACTACTTGGATTATGTTACCAACTACATTTTTTCAAACAGGCAACAAATAATGGTATTGGAATATATTTTTAAAAGCAAACCTTGAAACTCTGGGAATGTGTGTACCCCTCTTTAGGCAGACACACAACATGGAAAACCTTTATGTAAGGCTTTAGCGTCAAGCACACATTCAAAATGACTTGTACACTTGGAATTCGGAGGACACCGTTTGCTTCTGCACATAACGCAGCACCTGTTCACGTCGTCTTTCGAGCCCCGCAGGCACCTTGCACCCCGTGGTGGTGCTCCGGTGTTGGTTCCGAGCAAATTAAGGCGCAGCGTTTCAATGTGAGGCACGCGCGCACACAAGCTCACACGCACGCGCACTGAGCATTTCTAAATTTACTCGCCGCTTCCATTTCAGTCCGTGCTCGGAGCATTCCTCCATAAATATTTAAGTGGCCCCAATGAGTGTGCATGTCATTAAGCTTCAGTCCATCACTCATCAACTGGACCGCGCTCGATGTGAAGATGCTCTTTCTCACACACATGCTGACACGGTTCGACACCCCGAAGCCCCTCCCTCTCCCATCTCATTTTCTTTGGCCGCATATCGCCCCGCCGTACAGAATGGTCAGCGCAATGCTGACTGGTCCAATGTATAATAAGCCAGAAGATGAGTCTTGACCTGGACCGGGGATAAACATCCGCTCTCGAAAATCTTTCATGGACTTCCATCAATCTCTTTCACCCTCTCAGATAATAAAGAAATAAATCAATCCATAGCTTTCAGACTGTGAGCTCAGATTTCAGGGACAGACACCACTTGTGAAACTCCGGTGTCATGAAAAACAGTGAAAGGATCTCAGAAATCCTCAAAAGCATTGACATACTGTTCAATAGACACTTTTGGGACAAAAACACAGCACGCTGTTGCTCATAACGTTGAAAAGAAAATGCTTTCCATCTTTCCATGAACTGTGATTTATTCACAGAAACGACAGCCGGATATAAGTTTTCAAAACATTGTTGTCCCTTTAACTCGTTGCTGGACTGATCAATGCGGCACATGGAGAAAGAAAATCTTTAGTTTGAAGGTTATGCCACAGATGCCATCTTGTCTTTTTTATTCATGCTAATTCAGGATTACCAAAGCGCAACTAATGCTATTAGAGATTAGCCAAAACCAGCGCCCGAAATGATTCCTAATGTATTCTTGTGATAAGGTCCCGCATGACCAGGGGGGCACATGGGCCGATCACTGGCGTAAAATGAAATGGGGGAAGACGATTGCTGTTCCGAAGCGATAAGGTAACATCACCCTAAATAAAGAGAGACCATACTTGACGTGAAATCTAACAGGGCGTCAACATTTTACCTTGATTTTTTGTTTTCTTTGTACAAAATACTGGTATGACGATAGAGTTACCTGGAACAACTTCCCACTTTAACAATGTAGCCTTTTTACTATTTGCACCAAATACAAACCACTCCACAACTATCAGAGACAGATTAATGATTGTCGATGGGGTTGTCCACTCACGAAAGATGTCTGCACATGTCACTGCTCTCAAATCGAGTGCGCCACGCATGGATTTGCGTGGCGCACTGGCACATGTCAGAGGCTCGCAAACATGCGCCCGATCTTGGCGGGTGTTGTTGAGAAGGCGACACCGTATCTCCCGGCTGGGATGAGCCCTCTGCTTTTGGTGATGGGGAGGGACTTGGGCTAGCCGCACAGATTCACGTTGCTTTTTGTGTCAACACGGCTGGTGAAAAATGAGCACAGCTGATGCGGCGAATGACACCACAGAAGGGGAAAGTGCCGACTGCCAGAGGAAAGGGGTAAACCGTGCAAGCAAGCGGGTGGATGGGATGAAAAATCGGAGAGGGCCGAAGCCGGACGCAATTCACTCGAGTGGTTTGAATGTTTTTAACTTGAATGAACCTTTTCAGCCAAGCCCGACACGGCAAACTGGATTCCGCCCCCAATTGACAAGAAAATAACTTTGTGCTTTGTCACCCACCGCTTTAAATGATGTCATAATATGATAGCAAACACTCTGTGCCGGTCAGGCAACTAGTTATCTTCACATTGGGTTATTGCAAGCAATCTCACGGTTGATTCATTTTTCACCTTGATTGTACGCCCGCTCGAGGATGAGCAGCATTTGTAAAAAGACTCCTCTCAACTCTGCTACTTACAAACCAAATCGACAAATGGCGATTGGTGAGCAACAATGACAGCAGTGACGGGATATCCATGGCGACCGGCAGCACCAACACTTGAGCAAGCGCGCCAACCAGGCATCTGGTGCGTATTAATGAATTTGCAAATGAGCAAAACCCACGTAACAACCGAGCGCATGTCTCCAGTTGTGCCCCGCCGCGGCAACACACAAGCATTGATCCTCTGTATTTGAACAAGTGCCACTCCACTACGTGTACCTTGTTAAGCCACAAGGCTTGGAAGAGTAAAGGTCACATTGCCAGGCAACCACTTCAGTTTAAGGAACGTTTTAATCATGGTCGCAGCACGCGCAGGCGTGCGCACACGGATCACAATCTGCGTGCGTGTGTGATTACGAGAGGGGCCGCGTGCATCACGGAGGGATGTTGAAAAAGCAATGCCGTCAAGCAGCCATAGAAGCGATAACACCGTAATCCAATCCAGCAACATCTGGAGCCACGGCGCCCGAGCCGGCCAATCAGAGTGGCTGGATGGAATCGACCTGCCACCTTCAAATAATTGGCAGTGTCGTTTCTTCACTTCCCTCAGCTACATCACGTGCCAACCGTGAGCGGTTAAGCTTGATAGGAAAACATCACATCCTGCCTCGTGCTCGGCGGAGAAAAGAGGAAGGAAGCAGTTCATCAAAACAGGTAAAACATAGAGAAGAAAGAGCCTCGTGGGAAATTTCAAGGCAATATTAAACAACAGTCTATAACGATTCCACATGACTCTCCTTTAATTATCCGCCCGTGCGGCTGGTTGAGTCACCCCAATATTCCCTAAGAAATATCCTATGAACGATCACCGGCCGCAGCCGCTCAGTGTAATGGCATGTTGGCGAAACCTAATCCCATTATTGTCACTTTCGACCGAGCCCGGCAGTCTTCCTGGAATGAAGCTTTCATATATTGTAAGTGACTGTCAGTAAATCCTGTTGCAAAATATAGGCAGGGTTGCAAAAAAAGTTGAGAAAGGGTTTTTTTTTGATTGGTGGCGCAGAATTCCAACACAATTCAATGTTCACAATCACAGTGATTGACAGGCGACCATTGCAGGATTTGTTTGACCTTTGGATTTCGGAATTTGTTCATGAGAATGCACCCATATTGGTCCGCTACCAATTGTGACTTCAAAAGAAAACTGCGAATAGGAGTCTGGTTCTGGAATACTTGCCCACATTACACTCGATGTGCTTTGATTCCACCAGCAATAAAACATGAGAGACGAGGGTGGTCAGCGAGTCAATTATACACGAGGTTGCAATTCACGTTCCTGGCAAGCCACAACAACCCGTACTGTACATTTTGCCACTTCATAATCAGAGAACGTCGTCGTGCTTGTACAATTCGCGTGGAGCCACTCCATGAAAAATAACACAGAAACGATGTTCCTCTCTTATTCGGAGAGGATGAACTTAGCGCTGCCTCAACGGAATCTGATTGTGACCGTTTAGCTTGCATGGTTAAATATAGAGGAAGAGCGACATTGTTTTCTATTCAAGCTCCAGAATATTTGCTGAAACATACACACGTACTTAACACACATCGCATTTGGGAGAGATGACAGCGAGAGGGAGATGGCGGCCTGCTATATCAGTGGTGTATATATTCCTGGCTGGTGCTGATAAGTCAACTGATGCCTTGCCTTATTTAGTCAGTACACACTGTGCTGACACACGCTACAAGGCTCTGTGTGTGTGCGGGAGCGTGTGTGTATGCGTGTGTGTGTGCGGGAGTGTGTATGCGTGTGTGCGTGTAAGATTGGAAACAGACTTGACACAGTACGTTAAAACGGTTATTTGAGCAGCACATTTGCCTCCCATAGTTCACACGTTCCAGTACACCGGGAAGCTTTTTTGACTTGTATAACAAAATGAGAATTATCGTCCATTTGCCTGTTGCATAAACAAGCTCATCCATTATTTAATGTTTTACTTTTTATTTGCCATGTAAATTATTAATGTTACTAAAGTGTTTCTTCTCTTTTGCTCCTGTGATCCTACGGCACTCGATGGTAAACATGCATCGCTGCAATTTGACAAAAAGTTTGGCCAGTAGGCTGCTTCCTAGTGTTGTACTCAAAATGTAATATTTTGTTTTATTTTTATACACTATTTTCCAAATATTGATATATTTAATTTGGGATTTTTTTTTAATCTTACAATGTGATTTCCATTTTTTACTTCTAATGTGTGTGCTAAAAAGTTATCAGAATTAATTTTAAGTGCTTTTTTGTAGTCTCATGCTACCATCTGCCAGTTGTGTACAAAGCAGAGAAGAGAATACTCTTCTGTAAAATGACAGAATTACAATCTTCTAATTTACAATCTAAGAAGTCGAGACAACCTCCTTTGTAGTTTTAAAAACATATTGCACGCGGGGGAATACTTGTCATCAATCTAACCTGCAATCAATAAACCTAAGATAAATATCGCTCATGCTCTTGAGAAGCGAGCTGCCGGTTAATCTTTCACCAGGCGGCAGAGCAAAGAGTGCAATGAAAAGGATGCACATCCTGCTTCACCGCGGAGAGAGTGATGGACCATGCAGCCACTGACATGGTGCGCGTCGATGAATAGATGGTTCATTTGTTTTCATTTTAACGCACACCATAACATTTGTTGATGTATTTTGTGTTGAGGCATGATATTGGTGATTGTAATATAGATTGCTTGTGAGGACCTTGAAATAAAAAGAATTGCATATTACATTGCAATCGTGAGTCGAGAGAAAATCACAATTGAATTACTTTTCAAAATTGTCCAACCCTAAAAATAAATTAATAAATAAAATGTCCACCCAAGTACAGGGTGGACAATTCTATCCCCACACACAAAGTTCCGGGCCAAGATTGAAAGTTAGAACCCACCGCTGAGAGACGGACGTGCTCGGCAAAGGCTCCACCTGCCCTCCTTGTAAGCCGTGATATTTTCTGAGAAGACAATCGATCCGTGGTCCAGCTGCATTCCCATGACCCCCGCCCACAATCACTGCTGATAGTCACAGGGTCACATGACCAGAAATGAATCAATATGGGTGCATCCTCTCCCATGCAGCGCATAATGAGTCTTATATAACCTGCTTACACTATCGCATTCTGTCCCTGTCTGTCTTTCTTTCTTTTTTTTTTTTTCATACAAGCATCCTCTCAAATGAGCGGCACTAAAACAACAACGTTGTAAATCAAAACAAAAGAAAAGCTCGTATTGAGCTTTGCAGCTGCACATGCAGAGTAATTTGATTACTCACTGTCTCAACTACAAAGGGAGCTCTGGCTTGCTTGCTGCCATAAGCACTTCACATCCAATCCAAGGCTTGCTACTGCGGCTATGCTGGCGCCACGCATCAGGTCATGTGTCTCCTTCTGCCTTACACCCTTATTCCAATGCACAGCAATTATTTGTGTTTAGTCTGATGGTTACACTGAAAACATCATATCAAAAGTCTGAGCTGTTTGGAAAACAGTATGTGGAAGGTTTGGTGTTAAGCATGTTAAATCCGCATTATGTAACCCTCATCTTATATCCCTGAAATCTGCAGAATAATGTCTCCCTGAACTCGCCAAAGTGGAATTCTATTCACAAAGAATGGCTGAGGCTGCGGCACCGTGCAGATGTTCTTTTTTTAACTTCAAAGAGGACTTCAGCATTTTTTTAAAAAATGCAGCTAATATTAAAGAGGTATTTTTTCGATAACCAATACATTGAAAAAACTCCATTCATCACAGGAAGACTGCATACAAAATGTACAGCGCGGGTTCCCCTCCGTTGCTTAGCAACACGACCGATCGACTCATACTTTGCTGTACTTCCGGAGGCACGGCGCGCATGGTCTAAAAGCACGCCTGGTGAACGGAAGCAAACCCAACCTCAACTTTCAAAAGCTCAACTGAGACTACGAATTGGCAAAGTCGATGATATTTCAAATTCTGGGAGTTGCAGTGCCGTCAAGAAGGAAACAACATTCGATACCCACCAAAATTGGGATGGGTTCTTCCTCGCAAATGTGCCCTGGCTCTAGAAAGAATGATCGATCCTAACAAAGCAACCAATAACAAGCCAGCAAAACAATACATTGCACCTTTCCACAGCTTGTATACACTGAGCCCCCAAGCTAACAACTCAATGTGGTGACGGCAGCGGCTGTCAAAGCGATGCTCTCTATGTACATTGAGCGGTGTCCTAGCGGGGTGAGACGACCTTTTTTTTTAATGAAAAGGTCACGTCTCATCCACCTGTTAAAGCCCATATGCCACACCAGAGCAACACTTGGCAGGGGGTGCGGCTCGCGTTGTCGAGCACACGAGATGCCGTTGGCACAGTTGTGGATACGACCAGACAGTTCATACACAGCACACACCGGGAATGAAAAATATGGGGAGAGAATAGAAACAGAACCTCTTGCAGGGATGATGAGTGTGGTTACACAAAAGCCGTTGATGGATATGGGTCAAAAGTGTTGACAGCCTTTGTCCAGGCCGACATAACGGGCTTCAGGACTTAGCCAACGAAAAGGCAAAGTAGCGTAAGAATAAAAAAGAAGGCTCTACCTGGAAGCTGCTATTTCCACTTTACTCCTGGCGATGGCCGCTGCCCTCTGCGCCCCCTCGACTGCCCGGTCCACCTTCTCTTTGGTTTTGGGGTTCTTCAGAGGAATCAGCTGCTTCCTTATTCCACGCACCAGCACGTTATTTTTGTACTTCCCTTCTTCTTTGGTGCCATCTGGGAAAACTGTGCAGCCGTAACCATGGCGCTTGTTGTTCAGCCACTCGCCCTCGTACTTCATCCCGTTGGATCTCTCTGAAACGCCAAATCCGTTGCGCTTGTCGTTCTTCCATTCGCCCATGTAGGTCTCGGTGGTGGTGGCGTCCACGTGGTCCTCCAAGAGAAGGTCCTCGTCTTGCAGCTCGCCGTCGCCGATGGATATGGTGGAGTTGGCGTCGCTGGAGCTGATGCGGCTCATGGTGGCGTCGCTGCGCGCCGAGCTGCGCTTGCTGGAGATGGAGGTCCGGGATTCGGACTTGCGTAACTGCCGCAGGCTCCCGAAGAGGGAACCCCGGCGGAAGAGGCCCTTCTTCTTGCCCGTCACCACCTCGCTGTCCGAGTGGAAGTTCAGCACGAAGCCCCCGCGGTTGCCCGTGGGGGTGTCTGCCGGGGAGGAGAGGTCCTGCAGCACGGTGCCGTTGCTCTGCTCGGAGCGCAGGGAAGCCATGGACGTACGTAAAGGCGAGCGGATAACAGTCGCCATCCCATAAGGGACGCTCTGGCGCACCCCGTAGCCGTGGCGCATGCCGCCCATCCACTGGCCTTGATAGGTGCCTGAGGACGGGGACAGACATTGTGTGTCAATTACGCACATTGCATGACCACGGTTCGCCTGAATTTCAATGTTGAACCTTTTTCATTAAGGAAGCACACTGCATTTCCACCATGTAAACAGGTTTTGTCATTTTGCTACATGCCGGCAGAATTTCCTTGCAGCTAATCACTGAATCAATATTTTCATGAAAAGAGAACACAGTGCACGAAACATAGACGCTGCATAAAATGCCAAACCGAAAATTCTTTACTTATTTATTTTACGCTGGGCAGCCATACTTAACGTGGTGGCCAGCAATTGCACACTGTTATTTCTAAGACTCGTCACATATGGGAAGATCAACCGCAATGTTTCCTTGAGCGTTCACCTCAAACAAAGTCGTTGGATGAAGGTACTGAGGATCACTCGGGATGTGAATCACTGAGCTCTGAGCCTATTTTCAGGCAGCCGGTAACTCCCCCACTGACAGTGGGCACATTCACCGCTACCCGTTTGTCTCCGACCACAGGGACGGGACGGGCTATGAGTCACACAATGAGAGGAATGCTTCATTAAACCCGTTTGGTGTTGCCGAACGGCCCAATGGGCTACGAGCGGCTCCTTTGCGGCGTCATATTACAAACCGGATCTCCAATTGTAAGAAAACGCTTGCTGATCCAGAGCTTGCTAGCAACGACAATGCAATAATCCACAATGTTGACTTTCAGAGGAGAAAACGATCTGTTGGTCGGCACTGCAATTTAGATGGATAAACAGTGTGAGATTAAAAGGCTGGCGCTGCGCTGAAGTTCAATTGAGTGACCCTGCAGATTCAAGTGATCAGGATGCTGCAGGGTCAGACAGCCAGATGTTCTCTTTATCCTCTCGGATCAGCTGACTTGCCCAATGTCCCGCCCCTCCCAGAACTATCGCCGCCATGTGGGCGGCATCATTCCGCAACATATGGCTGCAGATTGTGATGTGGATGCTCACAAGTCACCACGCCGGTTGTCGTATGGCCAGAAATGACAGCGACAACAACGTGCACACAATGTTCGATTCTAAAGAGCTTAGTGATGATTGCTTATACGTCTTGAAGTGAGGCTATCCACATCATACCAAAAGCATGGATTAAAGAAGTCTGTTTTCGGTCTAAACTTAAATGGCAGTCATTAGATTAGGTTGGACCATCAACAAATACATTTCCATGGGGGTTTTTTTGTCCTCAAAGACCATGCCGTTCTTCATTCTTGGACTGGGAAAACAGTTCCACTGTGACACATATGTTTAAAAGAGATGACGTTCTCTAACAAATATAATTAAAACACGTTTTTGCTTTTTTTCCCCCTATTGCAAATCCAGTTTTTGAGATATTTACCATGAATTGTAATTCATAGTTATGACGTTTTGGTGAGAAAAAAAAAGAGAATCCAGCAGTTGCTAAATGTAACCATTAATTTATAAATATTCATAAAATGGTAAACTTTTTTAAAAAGGTATTACGAAAACCATATGTGCCAAAAATCAGGGCAGCTTGGGAATCAGTGAAAAAATATATATCGGAAAGTTTAACTTCCATCGCTGCTTAAAAAATCTGGTAAACAAATGATGACCATTGTCATGGGGGAGGGTGTGACCAATAAAGGACCACGCAGGGCACTGGTTGTATTTATTTGTCTCAAGTTTGTCTTGCCCACAGTTTGGGGTTGGCTCCTGCTCCCCTTAAAACCTTATGCAAGCTCTCGAGAAAATGGATGGATGGATATTTTGCATTAGATTGATTACTTTAAAAAACTGAAGCAGCCGCCGCGAGGCAAAATAGTCGCAAGTGTGGGCATTGGGAACGTTTCCGAGCCGTCCCCACTTCCCGTAACGTGCTGTCAAGTAGTGCGTGCACGCGTTCAAGTGCAGTGCGCAATCATGTCCGGATTCACTCAGGGCGCTCGTTCGCGCAACATGTTGCCTCACCTCCATCGCCGTAGGTTTCGATGCCATATCCATCTTGGAGCCCGTTGCTCCAGGTGCCGTCGTATCTCGCAGGTGTGTTGTGGCTCTGCCGCACGCCGTAGCGCCCCTTGAAGCCGTGGCTCCACTCCCCGCGGTAGATCCACTTGCCTTTATTCTCCACGCCCAGGCCATGCCTCTTGCCCTGGGACCAGTAGCCCTTGTAGGTGTTGCCACTGGGCCAGGTGTACACGCCGACTATCTCGAAGCCGTGCGACCAAGAGCCCGCGTACTCGCCCTGGCCCTTGGGTCCGGTGCAGATGCCGTGTCCGTGGGCTTTGCCATCCTCCCAACCCCCGCAGTATGTGCCGCCGTCGTCGAAGTCGAACCTTCCGCCCGTCATTCAGATGCAAAGCTGGGGAGGGAAACGGCACGACCGAGGCAGGGGCGTCCAGGACCAACGGGAGAGGATGACTGGTGGAGGAGAAAACGGTAGAGAGAGTGGTGATGAAGATGATATGGATGGGGAGGAGGTGGAGGATGATGACGAGGAGGTGAGCCTCCCTCTTGCGTGCTCTCGTGATATTTTATAAATATATATTGTATATATATAACTACGCCTATTAAATAAGCTTCGGAGGTGTGAAGGTATGAATGGTGGGCGTCATTTACCGGATCCGCGCACCGGCTTGTTCGTTGAGTGTGGCTGGTCTCCCCACTCTCGCCCACTGGCCACCGAGGGAGGGAGGGAGGAAGGAAAGAGAGATACCCCTGCTGGACTGGGTCACCCGGCCAATCACACGCGACGTCACCGCAAAGATCCCGCCCACTCCTCCTCTCCCATCTCTGATGCATCACACTCCCTCCTCCACGAAGATTGACTGAAATATTATACAATTATATATCAACGCCATATCCAGGCCAAGTGCACAGTGCTTTTGCAATTCATTTCCTTCAAAACAAAGCTCAATTTACAACGACTGCGTTCAAAACGTGGTATGTTTGCATAAAGACCGATGGTATGATGTTATATTACATCTACTTTTAAGAAGTTTAAAAATAAATATATGGGTAACTTCTTGACGAATATTGACTGATCATTTGTCTTTTAATATGTAGTTCATTAGAGGTACTGTAGTAGTGCATGCTTTCCGTACGTCTTCTCAATGTAGGTTCCTTATAGGTGTCTACAGCGACATCTGCTGTCACATATACTGACTACATTCTGGATCTTTGGTATCCTGTGTATAAGGGCCCTGCGATTGGCTGGCAACCAATTCAGGGTGTACTACCCGAAGACAGCGCGGGTAGGCTCCAGCACGCCTGTGACCTTCGTGAGGAAAAGCGGATTGGAGAATGGATGGGATGGATGAATGGATGGATAAGGTCCATCCATGTGCTACTACGCTTTGTCCTCACACTCCTCACTTGTAGGACCACTACTAGATTGACTGAGTAACGTTAGCCACGTAATGAACGTAAGTCCGCGTAGGGTTATATTATTTATTTAATCATTCAAATAAAATAACTTGGCTAAAATATATATTGCGAGAAACAATACAGAACAAACCTAATTGAGATTGGTAAGTAGTACTACTCCCTACCAACAGGGGGTGTCTTGAGTCAACTTGGGCATTGTCGCCTGCTTATCTTCACTTGTCCCCGGTGCCCCTCAAAACGAAAAGATGGAGGCTGAAAACAACTCGCAGTGCCAAGACGAAAACGCGGCTCTTGTGGAGAAGGACTCGGGCGAGGAGGCGTCCGAACGACGTGACGCCGTCGCCAAAGCAAACGAGCCAAAGTTAACACTTTATCACTGGACACAGTCGTTCAATTCACAGAAGGTAAGAGTCGCCCTTTTTCAGCACCAGACGTCCACGGACAGCTCCCGATTGAAGCTCGATTAGAGACGCCCGTGTGGTGTTGACGGACACCTGCGGGATGTAACGCGTTATTTTGCACTCGTGTTCTGTCAGTGAACGTGTTTGAATGGAACATCAGCGTTGTTGTTTGCGTCCTTGGCTTTTTTGGGGGGCATTATTTCCCATGTTGTTTACAAAATTCAGTGGTAGGAGTAATGATGTACAGTACCTGTCCTACTTCCTTACTGTAGCTTTTTCAGGTATCTGTACTTTACGTGACGATGCATTATTTACTTTGTCACCTTATTTGAACTTGCCACTCCTTGTTTTGTCAAAATAGGTTTGTTACTTTTTTTTCAAATACCAGGTAATGCCATGTAAGATTTGGATTAATTGAATGATATCTTGGGGTGCATTAAAGGCAAAAAAAAAAAAGTACAGCAGCAACATGATGGAATGTAAACCGTGGAACATGAACAAATGAAAACAGATTCAAATAAGCAAGATATTAACTATCAATTTCGGATTGTGTTCCCACTTACAAAGTCATGTTACGACGTCACCGTAGTAAACTAAGTCCATCATTCACCAAGGCCAGTCTTTATCTGACAACATAAAGTAGCCCGTTGTACAACTGCACTGCATCTGACTAGAATTGTTTTTAATTTTTTATTTTGAAAACATGTCTTTTTTCCCCCAGGTGCGTCTGGCCATTGCAGAGAAAGGTTTACATTGTGAAGAGTATGACGTCAGCTTACCACTCAGCGAGCACAATGAGCCGTGGTTCATGCGTCTCAATCCGACTGGCGAGGTGCCCGTCCTGGTTCACGGAGACAGTGTCATCTGTGACCCCACACAAATCATGGACTACCTCGAGCACAACTTCACCGAAGGTAAGATTACAATGACCGCGGAACATTCATATAAATCACTGCCTGGTTGTGCTTTTTCCTTTTTCTCATCATTTATGTTGATTCCATGTTTGTTGAAGGAGACATATTATTCATTTTACTTGGCAAAATACCCCAATTGAGCAATAATTACAAGGTTTGCCCTGCTGAAAGCAGCTCGTTTGAGAGGGTAGCCTTGTAAAGTACATTTTCCATCATGTGTCCTCTTTTAGTTTCAGTTACATTTGTTAATGTTCCTATCATTTCCTTTTGGCATGTACCAGCCCATGATAGCGTTATCCTGATGGCTTGAGTGGAGAAAAATAAATAAATATCTGGTAAGCACGGATTCATCTCACATACTGCTTTGCTTATGTTTGTTTTCTACGCAAGCGAAAGGTGTAGAATTTTAAAGAAAGCCATTTGAGCATTTATTCAGCATCCTTGATGTATACCACATACTAGTCTGTTCTTTGCCCTTACGAGGACTTAGTAGAACAATTCAGTGCACTTGTAGAATAAGTGTGTATTCCATGAGTGGTGACATCTTTGGCCTACAAGTACTCAATTTTAAACCAGTTTTAGACTGCATCCCCGTACACGGACCTTAAGCTGGATATCAAGGATATTGAATCAATGCTCAAGCGGCTTTCCATGGTCTTCTCCCTTCCGTTTCACTCTCCTATTCTTCACCTGCAGAGGGCACTCCGAGGCTGATACCAGAAGAGGGAAGCACATACTACCACCGAGTGCAGCACTACAGAGAGCTGCTGGACTCACTGCAAATGGACGCCTACACGCATGGCTGCATCCTCCACCCCGAGATCACCGTAGACTCGCACATACCTGCTTATGCTGCCACGAGCATACGAAGTAAGCCACAATGGCCTGGATTCAGGTCACCTCTGTAATTAGCTGATGTGCTTTAAAAAAACAAAATACATTCATATTTCATTAGAAACATGCACAAATGAGCATTCTGGAAAACCAGCATCATTTACTGGATCTAGTGTGTTCTCTGCCCCAAATGCAGAGTCATGACTTCCTACTCCTTTTTTTCATTATTTTTTTTTAAATATACTATAGCGCAAATCCTAAACACAGAGTCAGAGCTGAAGAAACTAGCAGAGGAGAACCCGGAGCTCAAAGAGGCTTATATCGCAAAACAGAGGCGCTTGAAGGTGAGTCATAAAAGTTGTCTGGTTGTCAGATGCACGCTACCCCTTCCAATCTGATTGAATTGCTGTCGGCAGTCCAAGTTGTTTGACCACGACAACATGAAGTACCTGAAGAAGCTTCTGGATGAACTGGAGAACGTGATGGATCAGGTTGAGACGGAGCTGCAGAGGAGGGAGGAAGAAACACCGGGTAGCAATGAGTTGGATATTACGCAACAACGCGGACGTTCGAGTGAGTATTTGTAAAAAGCAATCTTCTCTTTCTCAGAAGAAAACAGCCAGCAGTCGTGGCTGTGCGGCCAGTTCTTCAGCATGGCCGACGTCTCGCTGGCCGTCACCCTGCACCGCCTCAAGTTCCTGGGCTTGTCCCGCCGCTACTGGGGCAACGGCAGCCGCGCCAACCTGGAGGCCTACTACGAGCGTGTGCTGGAGCGCCCCGCCTTCAGGAGAGTCCTTGGCCGCGTCAACAACATCCTGATCTCGGCTGTGCTTCCGGTTGCCTTTCGTGTGGCCCGCAAGAATGCGCCGGTTATTGCCGGCACCACGCTGTTGATCGGTCTTTTGGGCGGAGCCACCTACCTGGCCTTTCTCTACATGAGGAGGAGGTTGACTCTGTCCAGTTGGGGAATCTGGAGCTGAATTTAAGAGATGGCACAAATCACGCATTTGTCAAATTCAACTCAAATTGTATTAATCTCATAAGTAATACGTATAATGAACCGGTAGCACGAAAAATGAATTCAACCCTTCAACCCATATTAGACCCATTTGTAAAGTTAAACTCCACACAATAAGGCCAGATGTGCCGTTTCCAAATAAAGTCTGCTTGAAAAGGCGGTTGAATATTTTGAGTGCAACATTATATACGGTACTATGCACAAAACTTTGGCCGCCGTTAGCTTTGTTGCTGTCATTTAGTACTTTCTACTTCATAAAAAGTAAGCAGTATAATGAACAAGGGGCAATCCAGATGAAAATTCAGGTCATCGTAGCATTGGACACCCAACAAAGCTGCAGGTGGTTGTTGCATATTGCTGTAACTAAAAACAAGCCATCAATTGCAAAGATGCCTTTATATTGAGTACATGTAGTCATATGCTCAAATCAGCATTTAAAAGACACTCAAAATAAAACCCAATACCACAAGCTAAACTGTGATTGGTCGTAGGACAAGCATGTACCAAACGCTTCTTGCATTAATCGCCAAGGAAATGCATTTATAGGTCAATTTCAAGCTGAGCATTTTTCACCAGCCATTAAAAAAGCACCTGTGTGAAATAAACTTTCTTCTAAACACTCTCCCACAGTCTCCTCTGCTAATCAGCGTAACTGCTGACAACCACTGGACGAATGTCCACTCGGTCATATTGTCAGAAGCTCTCTCTAATGTATATGACCAATTTTTAAAGACAACACATTCCCAGACTCTGGATGCAAGTGAAAATCCACAGGCCAACACTGACATGGAAGTATGGAACATGACGACAAAGACCACTCAGGTGAGCGTCGAGCTGCACGTAAAGCAGACACATGTTGGGCGCCCACAGCCTGTCTGGCCCGCGGGCTCAGCATCTAGTGGGCTGCGTATTGTAGCTGTCAGTGAGCACATCAACACTGGCTCATTACCACACAAGTCACAGGGAAAAAGCAAAAGAAAGAAAAAGCCATGGTTGCATTGGTGCCGGTTTGAGGAGAAGAGCAACGCGAATGCATTTATGCAAAATGTTTTTAGGCACTGCAAATAATGTTTTAAGTATTCGACAATTCATCATACTGAGAGGGTATTCTTTTTTTTTGGGAGGGGGGGGGTTCTATTTGTCTAATTCTGCAAACGAAAAATACACATGATATGAATCTCTATGACAAACAAAACCAGCACGAATTTCTTTGCGGAGGAAGAATTTAAGATTGCTTGATTAGCTTGTGCCAGCGTATTCAATGATGCGCATACACGCGCGGTTCCACAAGGGAGCAGTGTTTTCTCACATAGCTTTGACATTGTGTCAAGTAGAATTTTGGGGAAAAAATGATGATGCAAATAATCTATGCAGGGACCATATCTATCTTGTAGCAGGTGCGCGCAGAGTTTCTCTTCAAACCTCCCCTGCTCTTGGCTTCTTGCAGAAAACAAACCCTCAGTCAATCCATCAACGGCTTTTATTCTTTTGTCAGAACAATTTGGAAAGAACCGTGTTTGTTCTCCACGGGGGTTCAAAAAGCAATGATGAATACATTCTGTGTAGAAGAACCTGGATTAGCGGGTGTTTCGAATGAGTCTGAAACCGATTTAGAGGTTTTAGTCAGTGACCTCTGGTGCATTCGGGCATTCATAATCATATTATATATTTTTCTATGAAAATAGGGTGTGGGATTATATCAACTGTGAGGTATTAAGGCAGCACCACAGTGCGAATGAAGTTCTTTCTTTGGGATTTCACGGCAAATTTCGGAGGCAAGGGCGATTTCGGGGTCAAGCTGAGCGGCTCCAAAGAGAATAACGATGCAGTGAAATGCTATCAAGTGTCAAGGAACAGCAGAATAAGAGAAAAAAAAAATCTTCTTGCTGAATAGAAAGTGTTTGTTTGTGGACAGCGAGGCGAATGGTTTAGAGGGTTGGTGTGAGCTTCGTTGCATGTCCACAGACAGGCAGGCTGGGCAAACACAAACCCACACAGCGGCAGCTGACAGCCAAAACCCACTTGACGGTACACGTTGGACGGAGTGGGCCTGAGTGGCAGCGTGGAAACTTCGGCCCAAGCTTTGAAAAGGCTCGGCAAAAAAAAAAAAAGATGGTTTCATCACATCATCTCACTGCGGACGCAGGACTGAAATGTCAAGGTAACCGCCCGCCCCCTCTCAATGAAGCAGGCGGCAGCTGCTGCTGCGCTCTCGTCCCGATGAGCATCGTTACTCTTCCATCTCACTCGCCGCACGGCGACGTCGGACTCCCCCGCTCCAAAATGGAGGAGAGGAGGCCTCATCCAAAGCCCATTTGGCATCGTCAAAAGGTCTTCTGAGAAAAACCCCTTCGGGCTCTTTCAGAACGTCTGCCACGTACTGTTTGCCGAGTCGAGCGCCGTGTTGACACTACTGTTAAAATGACCCCCCGCTGGCTCGCCTCTCACAGCTTTGTGATGAAATCCTGTGCCACCATTCACCCCCACATGTGCTCCTCAAATATTTAACCTGGCCATACATAAACAGCGCTACGAGCGAAAGAACCTGTTGCGTTACAAATCACGGCGTGGCCGAGTCAGACACACACAAGGTCCGATTTCTTCATCGGGCTCATGAATTTAAAGTCATTGGAACGATTCAGGAAAATGACTCCCCCTTGAAGACACCTGACAGAGATGTCACGAGAGGGAACGGCAACGTGCAACTTTTCATTTGTATTGAATTGAGTTCACAAGTAATTGATTACATTGCCGATATGGTACTGAGCAGCCCCGAGTTCTTAGGTCACAGTGTTTGCTGGCAATACAACGGATCAAGAATTTTTCAAGCATATTTCTTGCCGTGGCGAGATTTGCTCGTCGAAGGTCAGACCGGACTCACGTAATTAATGCGCCGGCCCTCATCCCCGCCTCCCTGACCGCCGGGCCACCGGCGAGCTTGGTTTTTTACCACACTTGCAACCAGTGAATTGCACCAGCGCGTTTGGTCGCCGTTTTGGTCATCTACTGTCCCGCCTTGCTCGGGGGTGACCTTTTTGCGGTTGGCCAGCTGCAGAGCCCAGAGTGTGGAAAGCAAGCAAGCACCCAAGAAACAAACAGTAAAGAACCCTCCTCGTGTAATAGTCGCATTTTCAGACATAGCCAGGTAACTGGACGTTTATTTAACTTCATCCGGGATTGAGAAACGCAGCTTTTTGTTAAAAAGTCCATCTTCCATAATACGCCTCCTTTAAAGCCATGATTTCATTCACAGGGTCCAGTGCGGCTCACAAACAGAGCCTGCGACTGGATTATGTGAGCAGGCTAACAGGTGAAACTATATATGGTATTCCAAGCAGGCACTGGGAAGCGGCTTTTTACATTGGCAAGATTGCGCCGCCTCTTTGCCAAGTACAATAGTCAGCATAATGAGAAACACTTGTTCCCCAGAATGAACCATCCAGTCACCCACACGGCCCTCAAGCAGGGGGGAGCCCCTGCGTGTTTGACTGTGTTGTTACATCGTCATTGATTATGTTTGGTGGCTTTGGCCCGGAGCCACGCCGATATTCTCATCCAGCCATGGAAACGCTGGCCTCGGAGGTGCGCTCAAGCATGAGTCGCTTTCTACAGTAAAAAACATAACAAACCAAACAGGCCAAACATCGGAGGACAGCGTGCGCGAGCAAACAAAGCTACACTTTGCGAAGAGACTCGAGAGGCACACACTGGCATCCGTGTACAGTATTTGACAGTTCATCGATCATTTTAGCAGAAAAGCAACTTAGCAAAAGTGTGGAGTGAGTTGCCAGGCTAAGACGGATTTCTTCTCTTTCAATCGTCGTCATTTATTTATGGCCGAGCGACAAGCCGGCACTCGCGTCCGTTTGCCTGGCGCTCAATCATGGAGCCTGACGTAATATTTAGCAGTGCGGCGTTACGTGAACGTAGCGCTTGTCCCGATTGGGGTTGATGAGGGTAAATCATAAGCCTGAGAATTCTCTTACGGACAAAGTATGATGACACGACACATTGTAGAGATGGCACAAACTAAAAACGATGACAACAGTGTCGACTGAACGAGCCCTTCGGAGATCAAAGTCTGCGTTGGGGTTTTTTTTTCGGACTAGGAGCAGTCAGTCAAATGAGCTCACCATGTTTTGCCGTGTTGCATTACCATGGCATTGAAGGTGAGAAGGCCACATTGGGAGCTTTATGCTTGTGGAGGTTTGGTGCGAGGGCTCCATTTCTGGATGGCAGCACCGTACTAACAAACACTTGCACTGATATGGAACACCTCCCCAAGCTGAAAACTGTACTCGCTGTGTTTCCGAGCCCGTGAGTCAGACTTTTCCGACAAAGTTGCACGGCAGCAAACCTAAATATTTTCTCCACGGATATGGACGTCGTCGGCGAATCCCATGAGATCTTTGCGGCTAAAAATAGGAACGAAGCCGCGTGCGAAAAGTGTGTCTCTGTGTCATACATTCGGGGGCTGAATTTGGAATGTGCGGACTTATCTTACCCAGTTCAAGGTCAGATATGAAGAAAAACAACCCCAACCCCTCCCCCAAATAATCAACCTATCCATCAATTGTCACTACACTCTGACCTTGAGGAGGTGAGGATGCAGAAATGCAATGTTTGAAAAGGGATAGACACATCGTGAACATTTTTTTTCTTTTTTTTAATACCGGAACACTCATTTTGCAGAAGTCGGACAGACGTACTGTCACGGAGGGAGAACACAACTGTGTTTGTCGAACAATAATGTCACCGAGATACAGGTGCAATTTCGAGGTACTTGCTATTGAATTGATTGTAGCGTATTGCCCATGAGCAGCCGGATGCTTTTCGATGCGGAATGAGCCCAACATCTGTTTTGACCGCCAAAAGGCCCTCGTGCCCCCTCGTTTACTTCACCGGTTGCGCGCAGCGGCTCACCTACACAGCCAAAGCGGTGGGCCGAGTTCCGTGCGGCCAAAGGCAACCCAATCCCATCATTAACTCAACGAGGTTCCACGCAAGCAAAATAAAAGTCCCAAACCAGTGGAAAAGTATCTTATTTTTGTTTCCTCTTTGAGAGGGCAAGCAAAACCGAATAATCGACAGGTCAAATGAGGTAAAAGGAGAGATGATGTGTCAAGCAATTCCATTTACGTTTGGCCTCACTTGCGGGTGACAGTTATTTGGATTTTGAGGTGGGTGATGTATGATGGTGGATCATTTGATTTCCATTGCAGAAAAGCAAAATGGAGCATTACTGTACAAATACAACCGCAATTTTAGTTTCTGTCAGGCTCAACCCGCAAATGAAAAAAAAATCACATTTGATGCCTCAAAATGTGAGTCTGAAACCTCCTAACTGGTTTTCCGTACGAGTGCCACCAATAATCCATTTCCAAACCATCACATGAGCATGTGTGCGTCGATTGACGACTTGATTCTGTTTCTGAGAAGAGATGACGCCTCCGAAAGAGCAGAAACATTCCATGAAATTAGGGATCTTCTGCAATTGAGAACAAGAGCCCATTTTGTACTACGGCAATCACTGGGTAGGAATCGGAGCAAATCAGAACTTTTCCAGCATATACATATGTACATCATACGCGTATAGTTTTTCACAATGGTCAACACATTTTTCTTCTTTGCCGTCACTCGCCACCATCCCAAAAAAGTGAAAGATAATATACATCTAAAGTTGGCTAGATATCCTTCCAGAAATACCACAAAGGTATGAAACAATTTCGATTATTTTGAGAACGAAAAATATTCCAGACAGTCATGAACACGAAGAAGTGTGGTCTGCGCACTGAGCGTTGGGAATAGAAAGCGAGAGTTTTATTTGCAGGAAGAGCCACCCAAATACTGTATGGATCAACACCAAAAAGCCCATCGGCTACGGAGGCATCCGTTCTGAACCAAACAAGCCTCTCAGGAGAGCCTGTCCCAAAGCTAAATGATGGTCCAGATTACGTGCAACGCCAACAGTGAGGTGATGCAGGAAACCGAAAAAGACGATAGGAGCCAGACACGTTTCCACAGTCGATGACGTCAAAGTTATTTCCCCGAAGTAGACGTAAAGACACAAGCGCTAATACGTCTTATGCCGAGCAAACACAAACAAGTGGAAGGCTTATAAATCATCACTCCTCTAAACGACTAACGGCGGATATCGTGCGTGGCTGCAAGGAGAGCGAAGGCAGAAAAGAAGCGCGTCTTGTTTGGGGGCTCTCAGTCGTCTGTTCTTTTGGGCGCGTTTTACGTCACTGCCACCCACTGCTTCTGCTCTACGTATGGTTGCCTCGCAGGAATGTGTTTCCTTAGCCTGTTTTTGATGACACGGGGTCACCGTATTGACACCGCACATGTGGGGAAGAGCTGGACCGACATCCCGGGGCTGGATTGGGTTTAAGTGCTGCTAAGTGGCAACTCAGGATTTCTGCTCATTTCCATGGTTCTATTTTTGATTTATGAACCATAAATTCACAGACTTCATGTAAAGTGACTGAATGGCGGGTGAAAAAGCGGAGCTGTTATATGGCGTGAAACAGCCACAGTATTTCTTGTTTGGGATAATCACATCCAGATCTTCTCAATTCAACGTTCAACTGGACACAAACACTTTTTTGGAAGCCATCTTTCACGTTGCGTGCTGGTGGTGGACCCCAAGAAGCAGGCACGAGGGAGGAGCAGGGTGAACTTGATGAATTGTATTAAAACAGAAAACTAAATCACAAACAAACAAAGTCCAAAGAACAAAACGAATCCAAAGTAGCAAAACAAAACCATGACTGTGGCAAAAGTTAACAGGAACAAAACATGACAGAAACAAGCATGACAGTTGCAAGCAGCAACAACAATGACCTGAACTGAGTGGTCGGGAGGGAGTCCTTCTAAAGCCACTAATTACCGAACGACCAACAGGTGTGCAGCTGCAGGGGGAGCCCGGCAGCGCCACCTGTTGGTCCCAAACCGAATCATGACACCATCAAAAACGTGTCCCGTCTACTTGCAAGCCGCGAACGCACCGTGATAGGCCAGCTTTTCAGAAACTGGGGTCTCGGGTGAAGTTAACCGTGATATTGGTACGTGTGGTCCCCATTTTATGCAAAACCTGACAGGAGAGTGCAAAAACAGTGAAACAACACTTCTTCAGCCCAGATCGTGACCAGTTGGAATGGAAGTGAGGTGAATCTGCAGCTAAAAGAGAACGTGCTAACTCTTGGATTCCCACTTAGATGCCACTTGGATGCGGCTGAATGCGAAGTGGAGATATTTATGTTCATTGGAGTTGTGTCTATACACTTTGGTGTCCATCCAAACTTTGCAGCGCGTTTGAGAGAACGGCGTTAATGCGTGTAGCGTTTGGCACAGAGTGTCAACTTGGCCCTTGGAAATGAGTAGTAAATGATTGATTTATGGACACGACGACTACAATAGAACGCTATTGTGATCCAAGATTCGAACCTTAAACCTTGCAACCGTGAAGCTTCACTGACAGTCCCAGTGAACAATTATTGAACTCATATATTCCTCATAGCATTTGACACAAACTCAAAATCATGTTTTTTCTCATAAAACACAAATCAAACTTCGATCAAGTGTCTTTGTGATGGCGACAATTGCTTTTCAGCGAATTCCTGTCAGATTCCTCCTCACATACATCACCGAGGACTGCCGCTAACATAAATCGACTGTATTCGGCCTCAAATCATTCCATTTCAAACGTGTCTGCTAGCTTCCACTGCGAATGCGTGACCACGTCCCCGGAGCCTACCGGAATGTTGCTGCGACTGCAGCTGACGTACTGTCAAACATGCGTCACAAGCATCACTGAACTCTCCTTGCACGGTTTCAACCTGTTTGCACAATGACGTGAACCAGGAGTTTTGAAAATATCCGGAACAACCAGGATTAGGGGCTTCATGAGGTCGTGTTCAGTGATTTCCCTAACAAAAAGCGGTCAATTCGTAACAGTCGCAGCTCTGCTAACAAATTAGCCACAGAGGTCATTGTGTGGAGAATTGTGTAAGAATCCACCCTTGCGATTGGCTGGTGATCGGTCCGCTGCCGACTCTACCTCTTGCCCAAAATCAGCTGGGATAGCCTCCAGTTCACTTGTGACCCCAGACAAGTACGATAGAAGATGGATGGTTAAAATATATTAGCGAGCCAACGTTCAAGGTCCGAAGACATCGGAGATGTTTGCATTTTCCTTGTTGTTGCAAAACTCAAGGGGAAAACTGGAATCAGTCAGAAAAGAGATTGCGTCATTTTGGCTAATTGGAGGGATTACACGGGGAACGTCACGTAGGACAACAAAACAAAAGATGAAACCAGCAGAGCAAGCCAAGTGAAACACCACATCAAAGAAAAACGCAGCGATGGCACACAGCTTCGCCCGAATCACCCTTTGAAAGAGCTCAAATACGAGTAGATATCGTCAGTAAGTTCACGTTCTGGTGCGATGGTTGTCATTACAGTGATGCCCGGGCACAGATAGACCCCCAAGTGGTGCCATTTGCCTCGGATGAGAAAAGTGCCCTTTGCCTTAAGACCGTTAAGGGCCTTTTTTGGGTCTTGAGCACCTGCCCCCGAAAAATGTCTACGCATATGCCTGATGACAGTCTTTTACAGATGATTAGACCTGTACAGGTTTTGGGGCATTTAACTTTGCAGGTTGGGCTGTTTTTCCATTGCGCATGAAAAGCAAAATAAATCTGAACCCTTTTTTTTTTTTTTTTTTGCAAGGCACTCAATATGAAGTATGTCACAGTAGGGAGAGCAAAGCGCAAGGCATTTTATGGACTGTTATGAGCGTCATACCTGGTTGAAAAAAAAGCGAAAATAAATCAGATGTTTCCAAGAAAATTGTAGGATGTCAGAATTTTGTTTCAGTTGATCCCAGACAGCAAAGTATGTGCCGCTACCTTTCCTCTTGTGGCCCCGTGGTCTCGCATCCCCCTTGCCCATCTGCTTCGAGGTAACCAAAACCGACAGTAAGACAAGAAAACGCCTGGTGCTAATTGTAACCATGTGCTGCTATGTTTCCGTTGGACTTTTTCGTACACAGAAGGAAACGAGCACGGGAAATGCGCATCGGCTTAAGAATGATGCGATACGTGCGCACTCGCCATCCCGCGAGACTGAGTCGAAGGCAGCAGCTGGTAGCGTTTGTTTTGGCCTCGAGTCCAGTAAGACTCAGACAAATTTCCTGGTTGCTCACAACCGAGTTCTGTCGCAACAAGCAGCAACGGTTTTGGGAAACGGGCTCATCACTACTTTTGGTCGTTTTTTTGTTTTTTTTTCCAGGATTCGCAGCTGAACAGGTAGCTTGAATTTGGCGTGTGAGAGCTTGAAAACAGCCGTCTCCTGCCGATGCAAGATATGGCCACAAGTGCCTTCAATGCACTGTTTTCCCTCACCTTTTCGGGTTTCAATTTCACAGCCGCCCGTCTGTTCATTATCCAAAGTTCATTTGTTTGCGGACGAGGGTCCCAGACGTGTCTACAGCTGAAATCTCAATTCTCGGGAAAATATAGGTTGGCAATAAGGATGAAACAGAGACGTCAGCTAGACAGACGCTTGTCAAATTACGACCCAGTAGTGACATTTGGAATGAAATGAAGCACATGGCAATGGCATACTGAAGACATAGATATTAGTGACTCTCTGTAAACATCGTTACAATGGATTTTTTTTTTTTTTTGACCAGAGCAGGTGGGCCCATGTCATCTGATGTCTTCAGAATTGATGACGCAGCATGTGGCTCAGTGCCCAAGGTTATTTTGTCAGCTCTGGTCCACCTATAAAGAATTGTAGGTTAATGATGAAGAGAAATCTGTCAACGGTTGTAAAAATTTTTTTTTTTTTTTTTTTTTTTTGCATAAATATCCTCTTGCAGTACTTTCAATTGAAATGTCCTCCCTTGCGTGATAGCGGAATCACACCTCAGGATGGAACATGGCCTCTTCCTTATTTGCTCCATAAAACTTCGTATGTTTGCACTGAACCAGAAGAACCTTGCTAGTAAATTCTTCCAAGCGATGCCACCGGCTGCAGTGGATTTCAAACCCACTAAAAAGGGGGCGCACGGCATCACTTGTGAACTCGCCTTGTTTTGAGGAAAAAAACAAGCGTGAGGAAGACCAGTGGGTGAAGTGCTCAGAGGGGCCAACCGACTAAGCAAGTTTACCAATAAAACACGGCCTCCTTACTCATAAACCCTCCATTTGTTCATGGTAACACTATGCTTCGGATGATCTACGTAAAACCATCGACGCTTACCGTAGCACGTCGGTTTCGGCCTTCTAATTGATTGCTATTGAATAAAATCGGGAGTCTCTGGCCGGTCATATCTGACAAAGTTTGGAGAAGCTGGGAAACACAAAATCCACTGGCGGGAATGACGCAGACACGGTGCCAAAATGTAACTCGCAGCAATCCACGGGGACTTCTTCTTCATCGTAACTTTAAATCCGTCATTTTTAGGCAACGCAGAGCCCAATAAGGCCTGAATGGTCCTGATAAAACGTATCCAAGAAAAACAGGCCCACTGATGTCAGAGCAAACGCAACCCAGATGAAGGGAAAAGTGATGACTGCTCATTGGCATTAACTCTGAACTGAAAACAAAAAGTTCAGCCATTTGGGGGTCCTCGGTTCACTGTTTACTAACATACGAGGTTTTGAGGTTACGTACGGCATAGAGGTTATCACCACAAAAGGAAACGTAATCCCACCAGATTAACGTGACTTGCAAAAACAACAATGAACTGACAAAGACTAAAAGAAACAAGGGAACTAAATACAAGCAAATTAATGAGCCAACGATGCACACTCTTAAAAAAACAAAAAACAATGGAATCAGGAAGCTGATTTGTAGATACAACAACACTGGGACACACAAAAAAAACAAGCACAAGAACAGGAGACACAGGGAAAAAAAAAAAAAACATGAAAGAAAACTAAATCTAATCGAAGATAGTTAACAAAAATATAGATCATGACACATCCTGGGGAGCCGGGCAAGGAAGACCATTGAGCAACCCGCCCCGCCCTCTCCAAAGGAAAAAAACCCAGCACAATCAGCACACTTTTTGTTTGGCTGTGTTCACACCCACAACGGCGCAAAATGCTTATTTTGAAATATGTCACACTTCACCAGCTTGCACGCGTCTGCAAGAATACCAAAACTTAGTCTAGCCCACCCCTGCATGAATTTATGCCACGCCTCGTGCCACATTGGGCACGAAAATAATTTGCAGTACCACTGTTTCATCATCGATACTGTATGGGCCAATGTCTGCCATCTTTTGCTGCCCCCTCAGCTTGAAGCCCTAAGAAATTGCTTGAGTTGCCTCCCCAGTTGCTTTGTTTCTGATGATCACCAACAGGAGTCTTTCATCAAAATATTTACGGTAGTTAAGAACTGTTAATCACATATGTCAGTCATACATACAATTGACACGTGCGGCTTACGTAGCAGTTGTAAAAACCGATGAGGTCAAAACAAACTTTGTAAAAAATATGTTGTCATTCCAAAAAGGCGTTGCATACACGATTCTTTAGAGTGTGGGAAAAAGCTGAGGGATTACAACAAGTGGGGCGGAGTGCGTGTTTATTTGTGTGTGTGTGTGTGTGTGTGTGTGTGTGTGTGGAGATGGGGAGGGCGTATGAGGGGATCCTCAGAAATATGTCGCTTCGGCAGTGTATCTATTTTTGACATGTTACATTCCTTGCCCCCCACATACACACACACACATATTCTCACCCATCTATAAGACATTTACAGCCATCTTTGATGCTCGGGCCTTGTAAGATGGTACTGGGGTAGGCTTGTGGTCAAACACAGACATTTCTCAGGGTTCAGATGTCAGCTGTGAGTGAGACAGACAAACATTAAAAAAAAGAAAAAAAAAGAAAAAGCAGCGGTAAGCTAAAGTTAGAGACGAGATGTTTTATGGCGTACCATCATGACAGCAGGTACCAAAAACTATCACCTGGGACCCAGGAGCGTGATGCCAAAACCTAAACACCCATCATGGCCTTTTCTCAATGCTTCGACAGCAGTTCGTACGAGGGCTCGTTTTCCAAGCATCATTTACATTTTGAGCCTTTTTTCCGTTAGCGCTTCGTTGAATTCAAGGATACGTGTTGTCCTTGTCAAGTAATGCGCTTGGGGGAAACCTGCACACGTTACCCGGAGATACTGAAGGGAAGGACTTAAGGTTGTTCCCTAGCAGGCTTAGCCAGATAAGACAAAGAGGCTAGCTACGTGCTCCTGGTTGAATCGTTTTTTTCTTAGTCAATTACCTTTTTTAATCATTAAAATAGTCAATCACGGCATAAGTGCTTTAGAAAAGCAACGATGCACGGATGACAGTTTATTGCTATTCATTTATCGGCTGGATTGAAACGGAGACCGCCTTACAATTTGAGTACAATAAAATCTTCCCTTGGTGTTTGAGTGAAAAACTGGGGAATGCATTGGATTTTCTTTCTTGTGCCTCCATGAAGTGCCACAAATCTGTCTTGCAAAAGGTTGAAAATCTGCAAAAGCAGTAACGCCGCAGTCGGGACGACTCAAGTTTTCACCATTACGCCTTCAAGTGTGCACATTATCACAAGGTGAAAGAAAAGCTTGAGTCATTGTTGCCTAAGTGGGCGTAAGAAGATTTGATCCTAGCTTAGTTGGCACTTAGAAGGAGCTTTTGCGCGGTGCGGCGCCGGAATCACGGAGGACGTCTCCGACTCGCAGAAAATGCGTCCAGAGTGCAGTAGTGACATCTGGAGAACTGCACCGTTCACTGTTGGACAACATGCAAATTGTTAGGTGGGCTTATCTTCTTTGAGCCTCTTAGCGCCCAATCAAGGAGCTACCTGCCAGAAAGCCCGAATAAATCACACAAGGGATACCATTGTTACACGCTTGCTTACTTCATTTCAACACATTTACAGCAGTTGCCTTCAACTCGGTTTGTCAAACGAACGGCTTTCAGTCAAAGTTCGGTCGAAGCCGCACACGCGGATGTCACAACCAAAACGACAACCGAGCGTCACAGCACTGCTAAAAATGTCTTTTGGGGAAGTGGCTTTGAGGACAAGCCCTTGACGTGCGTTTGTGTAATGTTTGCTTAACGATCTGGCGTCGTCAACTCCGGGCCTGACGTACGTATTACGGCGTTCTCAATCATTTTTGCAGCCCCGTGTGAACGGTGATTTGTGTTCAGTTTTGATGGTCTTCCGCGGGCTATAAATTCTGACGAAATATGCACCGATCATTCCAAGAGGTTCTCAGTTTGAACTGGTTGGTGCAGGGAGTGTAAGTCATCGTTTGGCAAAAAGAAGGCACGCTCGGTGACGGCAATATTCTTTTATTTGAATGTTCTATATTATGAGCCCATAAATGTCAGACTAACATTGACTAGAATTACGAAATAACTTTACACAGCATAGGTTGCTGATCGATTACCACGTAAGGAACACAAGTCTGTTTCAAACTGAGGATCCTAAATATCCAGCGCTTGACGGTCTCACCTTTGCCCCGTTTTCTACCTGGATCCAAAGCCACTGTAAATTTCCAACAAAAATCAGCCCAACGACATCCAGACCATTCGCTACCTTCTTGTTCGCGGAGTCCAGTGCGATTGAGTAAAAACAAGGTTATGCGGTTCGGGTTATCCAGGGTGTCGGTTCAGCTGTAAGCACGGTTCTGTTTACCAAGTGGCATTGCAGACGCCATGGGAAAACCCATCGGTGATGTTGTATAATCACTGCCGTGTATGCGGTCAAAACAGAGCAGGAATTTAATTTGGAATCAAACCGAAACCCGGCGAGGGCGCTCTTTGATCCAATTTATTGAATGACTCAACTCTGCTTATTTCTCTTTTGGACAGGGCGTGGAGCAAAGACACTTTCCCTCAACTTGCTTTAACCAAATTGAAACTCTCCAGTCAACAAAGCCTCAGCAGAGCCAACAAAGGATTTTGTGTGATGCGGCGTGGGACAGACGCATTATTCAGCAGCTTTATGTGGAAGGTGGCTTGAAATGAAGAAACTGGGCTTCCCACCAATGGAAACCACTCATGACATGTCACCAATTACTTTTGCCCCATCGCCAACAAAAATCAACTCGTGAAATCACAAACTGCCTCAAGGCATCCAAGCCAACGGCCTCTCCAAAATGAATCATATTTAATTTTAATGTTTTTTTGTTTTTTTGTGAGTGCAACTCATTGTACGCCCTGTGGAAATTAGTATTCATCTAAGGGCTACTGTGAATGAATGAGGAAACGGTGCATTATTTTTAGCTTTGCACACAGGGCAAAGACAATCCACCGCGTCTTAAAGGATCATAAAAGTACGTTCAAATACAGTAATGTCGAATCACATTTGTCGTATTTTTCGTCCACATGCAGAGCCCTTGTGGCTTTCCCATTTGCTGCTGCCGCTGCTGCCAGCAAAGTAGCAATAACTGTGGGTGGGTGGAGGGCACGCTTTAGCCAAATGTGCGCACTTTGAATGCTGTTGGAATAGCAGAGCCATGAAATGGAGTTACTTGAATTGAATTGTCAAACCGGAGTCCTATTTTTCCTCCCACGGGGTGTTAGTGGGATTTACATCACTTGTTAAGCTTTTCTACTTCTTTCTTGCTTGGACCTCATTCGGTTCACGTTGGACTTTGAGAGGCCTCCAGAAAGGGGAGAGCGGATGCACGGGACGATTAATTGTCGTTTAAATGTTCCAAATGGGAAAAAAAAAGGGCTTTTCAAAACAGAGCGGCATATGCCCTGAACAACCCCCTAATTATTGGGATGATCTTTCGATAATACGGCTCGCAACAAAGTCACTGGGTTCACTTGATGCGTGGGCCAGCAATTGGAAAGGGAGGGAGCATCATCTGGGGCCTTGAAGAGGCGGCACGTGAAAACGTGTGTGCGCTTGTATACTTAAGAGTGGGCGTAAAGAAGAGTGTATCTTGAATTGCAATTCATGTGTTTTGTCCTCAGCCAATAAACGAATTAGTTGGCCTGCAATAGAGGTTACATGATGGTCAGTGGATGAAAATATTGATAACATGTGTGAGCATTACTCCAAATACTTTGCAGATGTAATCATGCAGTGTGACCACAACACTGAAAGACTCCCAAAAAGCTTTGTTGCTAAGTAAAGTCAAGCGAAGTCTCGATGTAGCAGTTTGCTCATTGTTGCTGGTGCGTCGAATTGCGCTGCGTGCATCATACTGGGAGGTGTTTCGAATATTCTGCCGACCCAGAGAGAAGCCTGTGGCTTTTGAACCCACTTATGTTCCAGCACCTTGGATCGGATGTCATTCAAAAATCAATCGGGGTGCTTGTATAGGCATAACCATTTGTCTCGTCTTGAACATCAATGGTCCGAAACTGTAAATATGAACTGTTTTTTTTTTCTCCTTGCTTTTAAAGTGTCCCGTAATTGGTTGCCGACCAAAAGCTCACCCGTGATGATGACCAGCACGACAATGAGAATTGACAATATGTGCCCAATGCGACCTCACGACGATGCTTAGTAAGTCCAACGGTGGCAAGCGGAAACTGAAGCATATACCTGTATGGCGTGACATTTCTGCGCCTGAAATGTTCAGCACTTTCAACAAAATTATGGAGGGAAAGAGAGCAGAGGAGGAGCAAAAAAAAAAAAATGTGAGAGGGAGAGGAGGGGGAGGAGAAGAGGGGGGGGAGCAGGAAATTTCTTCCTGCGTCACTTGCTTTAATGCCTTCAGCAGCTGCCAATGAAAATGATGACCGACAGAAGTGTTATTTCTTTCCCCCCCTTGCTCTCGGCATCATGCCCTGGAAAACCACACAGTTTCAGCCGCACGGCGAACAAGTGTAATCTACGAAACACTCGTCAAAAGTCACCAATACAGCTCATCCGTGCATCTTTGGAGAGTCACAACACATAAGAACTGTATAAAAAAGCGATCCGCCTCGCTTTTTACTGACTCTTAAAACGGTGTGGATAAGCAACCAAATGTCATTGTGTGCACGGAGGCAAATCTGTTCTCAGTCAAGGAATGGATGTTTGGACCTGTGCAGCTCACAACCTGGACAAGGAGCATCTGAGAATGCTGGCAGGTTTTTCTTGTAGATTTGGATCACTAGCCAATTTAGAATGAAATTGCAATTTTGAGTTCATTATTTTTGTATTACCACTGCTGTGGTTTACAGTACTGTTTGACATATTTTGGTATTTACCTATTTACAAATGACTGGATACATGTGTGTGTACCTATGTACATATACAGTATATTAATATTAATATATATATATATATAGATAGATAGATAGATAGATAGATAGATAGATAGATAGATAGATAGATAGATAGATAGATAGATAGATAGATAGATAGATAGATAGATAGATAGATAGATAGATAGATAGATAAAATAAAAAATAAAAAAATAAATATATATATATAAATAGATAAAATTTAAAAAAATATATATATATATAGTTAGATGCATACGTTTTATTAAAGTTTATTATTCCTACATGAATACCTGCCTGATATTCAGTGAAAAGTGACTACCTGGCTCTTCAACTGGATCTGATGACAATATTGTGAATGATTACTTCCCATTATCCTTAAACTAAAGCAGACCTTATCTGTTGAAAGTTACACTTGAAATGAACAACCTCCCCGCCCCCAAAAAATAATGTGCATTGTTTGATGCTTTAACGTAATCATGTTGACCCATGCACCTTGTTTGAAAGACACGTGCACAACAGGAGGGTTAAATTACAAACACACACCCACACACACATACACAGTTTACAAATGATGCTGTCTTGCAGATGACCATGCAGGGGGGAGGGGGAGAGGGTGGTCCGCTACGTCCGAGTGCACTTCCTGCATCGTCCACTGGTAAGACTATATAAACCCGCAGAGACCAACTACACCCGAAGACTTCTTATAGTTTGCAAAGCTGCAGAAACTGCGAGCGGAGGAAAACTTTAGCCCTTCCTTTCTCCCATCTCTCTTTTGCTATCGCCGCACTAGAAAGGTTAGACAGGAATTTCTTGTCCAATTAAAATGTAATTGACTGCTATCATGCGCTGAGTCAAGAAATCCATTCGCTTCCATTGCAGGTCCGACCACGACGCGAAGGACAGCGAGCCGGCAAAAACATGCAGCCTCACTTACTTGCCTTCATCTTTTTGTGCGTACATTGCGCAACAAGTGCACTGGCAGTCACCGTCACCGCCGCGCCCTCCTCCGCCCTGCACGCGGCCAATTCGAGCAGCGCGGACGCTGGGACGGACGGCGGCTCTTCTTCGAAAAGCAGGAGGAAGCGCTACATTAGTCAGACCGACATGGTGGCTATTCTTGATTACCACAACAAAGTGAGGGGCAAGGTGTTCCCCCCGGCGTCCAACATGGAATACATGGTGAGTCTTTGAAACCTCTACGACGTCAATGCACCGCCCACCGTGGAGGAGACTTGCATGGTAAAGATGCATTCATTAGATGGAGTCAAAGTGGTGTTTTTTTCTGCACTGGTTTCGAAAGTTAGTATAAGTCTGTCGCTTTTCCTCTGGCAAGCAGTTTGGACCACCTATGCAGTCATTTCCAAAAGGAAGCAGGGGTCATGTATCCTAGTGGAGCGTCGCACTAAGGATGCCTAACAGCGATTTCGAGCAAAAGTCAAATGACTTGTTATGACCTACGTAATACAGTAGCAACCGGTGTTCATCGCGATGCCAGTATGTCATATTTCATTTAAAATGTAAAAAAAAATGTAAGGACATTTTTCTCTATATTTTGTTATCATGACCTCAACAACAATAATGCAATAATAATAGGTTTAAACTAAGTGAAAATGGAGGGATGGAGGGGGTTCTTTCATTCATGCACGTGCTGTTCATTGTGGCTCAAATGACCAAATATGGTTCCTTATTCTAAAAAGTGCTGCTTCTGTTTTGGGCTCATATTCATTAGAAAGCTTTTGTGGAGTTCAGTCATCTTTGGATGCTCCACATGTGCACGCCAGTGTTCGCCTCCGCAATTGGAAACTGTCCAATTTGCCTTCAGCACTGGGAAGAAGAAAAGGCCTTTTAGATCAAAGAGTTGCGTGACGGCTGCCAGTCAGCTCACTTATGTAACCGTTTTGATGGATGCTGTAGCTCACATCTGAGTGCTAAATGTGACTTAGATGGAGCGGATCTTGTGTTTATATTTTACATGACTTGTGTAATGGTCTCCATGTGTGTGTGTGTGTGTGTGTGTGTGTGTGTGTGTGTGTGTCTAGGTGTGGGATGATACACTGGCCAAGTCAGCTGAGAGCTGGGCTCACGCCTGTATGTGGGAGCATGGCCCGTCTCACCTCCTCAGGTTTCTGGGTCAGAACCTCTCCGTCAGGACAGGACGGTAGGTGAACTGCGCCCCCCCCCCACCAGACACCCATGGGCAACATCTGCTGCAGCACTCTCAGCAGGCATGATGCTGCTTTGCAGTCACGGTCATTGCCTTCCGCCCCCTTTCCTTTTTCTTCCCCTTGAACGTTGACCTGGTGACTGCTCAAGGAATGCTCGTGTGCCCCCTCAAATAAACAGAAGCTATGCTTTCAGGCTTGACCCATGAGGACAAAGAAGCATCCCTTCGGTCGCTCTTGACTTTCCATGTGGACCATCGTTCACCAATGCATTTTTTTAGCAACACTATGAGACTCAGGGGAGCACAAGTCATACTAAGTGTGACTGTTTTCACTTTGTATCCCCTCCTATCAAAATTCTTGCAAACACAAGGAATGCATTATTCTATATTACAATCAATAATAATCAGATTTATGATATATCCTGCAAATGTTTTGGGCTTATTGGTTGGCAGGAGCTAAAATAAAGGCAAATGACCCATTTATCTGCTTCTATAGGAATGTTTAATTTGCAAAACACTTTGGGCTCTACATTCGTGCTCAGTGCAAGTCTGGCGCCTGGCGTAAATCTGCGACACAACTTTTGGCGTCTTCGCACGCAATTTAAGAAACAGGCGGTTTGCGCCCTTGTGGGTATGAACACAGCTGATTATCTGCGCAACCAATTGAAGTAGCGGTGGGCTTCTCTTCACAGGTATCGTTCAATCCTTCAGCTTGTGAAGCCGTGGTACGACGAGGTCAAAGATTACTCCTTTCCTTACCCCCGTGACTGCAACCCCCGATGCCCCCTCAGATGCTACGGCCCCATGTGCACCCATTATACACAGGTAGGCAAGCTATTCCTAACAAGCTATCACGAGGGCCAGAGTGAGCAAAAGCCCTCTTGAAATTGCATCGTTTCTTCGGCCTAATGCAGCATGTTATTCTTAGTTCAAACAAAGTGCAATTTTGAGTGCTTCTGCATTAAAAAAAAAAGCCATCAAATTTTGCCGATGCGTTCATTCTGATGAAACTTTATACTTGGGATGGTTGCGGCCGTGACCCCGAAAATATGGCTTGCCGCTATTTTGTCGACATGTCTACCACGAAGAGACCCACAAAAAAGACTTGACAACTGATATCAGAAAAGACCTAAAAAGTTTGCGCTTTTGGGCTGAACAGTCATTTTGGCCATTGTCAGAGGTTCTCCAAAACAGCGTTCGTGACAGCTCATGGCAAAAATCTGTGAGTTATTGATGCCCACCTAAAACGTTTTATAATTCCCTATAGGTGGCATCAATGCGCTACTTTTACATTAGACACGGCTACGCGCTTTGAAAATGAATTTCTTCCCCTCACTTTAACATTATTCCTTGAAATAATGCATAAAATTGCCTTCAATGACAACCGTTTTGTATTATTTTTTTTGCAGATGGTGTGGGCAACCTCCAACAAAGTGGGCTGTGCCGTTCACACCTGCCACAATATGAACGTTTGGGGATCCGTGTGGAAACGGGCGACATATTTAGTCTGCAACTACTCGCCGAAGTAAGTAGCTCTCGGGTTGCGACATGCCGCTTTGTCCAATGAACCAGTTCACCTGACGACGGCTGGGCGACGGCAGCTCTAATCCCGTCGCCCGCTCGTGCCGCTTAGTGCCAAGCTGTGAAATGCCACCCATGTTGCGGGGGAGATTCAGATAAGACTCAGTACAGTAAAAGCCTTTAAACAGGTACTGTACAACTAAAGCGCTTGAGAAGAAAAAGAAAAGGAAAGGGGAGCCGTTCCAAGAATTCAAGCCAATTTGGATTTACGAGCAAGGTCATTTCATCCCATTTGTTTGAGATATATGCAAAGCACTCTGCCCATTGATGACTGACTTTCTTGACTAGTGAGAGTCGACATGACTTGGCTTTTATCACGTAAGAGGTCGATTCATCACTTAAGACGTCCTCCACTGCAGCTGCCATTTGGCTGTCGTCTATTGGACACACTACAAATGCATCAACTGCGATCATGTGGATTTGCAGCCATGAGATTACGCACGCCAAACACAAATCATGGTTTTATTTTTTTATGCATTCAATCTTTCATACTTAAGATCTCAATTTGTCCCAAAATGGCAAATGCAAATAGATAGATAGGTCGAAAAACAAAAACGAACTACTGTATAATGAGAGCAAAAATCATCTGTTTCAATTTACAGCATAGATGAGCTTTTTGAAGTAAAAGATCGCTGTTCCTAGTCTTCATCCTGCCCACTTTCGAGGTCTATTGACACTTCCGGCTGTCGCGTCTCGCAGGGGCAACTGGATCGGAGAGGCTCCCTACAAAGTCGGGGTCCCCTGCTCCGCCTGCCCCCCCAGCTACGGCGGCTCGTGCAGCAACAACATGTGCTTCCCTGCTCTGAAGACCAACTACTTGCACTGGTTCAAATAAACCAGGCCCTGGCCAGCCAGCCCCACTACCACAGAGACACTATTGGCATCGAAAGGCATAACGATTTGCACAACCGGCATGGGCCAGTCTGTTTTGTATATACGGCTTATTTAAAGACACAAAGACACATTTGAAGGCAGCAGATCATTTTGACGGTGTGTACGTGAACTGTAAATTAATGTAACTTTTCGAGACTTTTTTTTTTATACTTGCCTGGACTCTATTTGATTTTTAAAAATTTTATTTATATGGAGAATGGGTCCTTAAAAAACACATACACATGTGGTGCTACTTACATTTTACCATTGACAATGTAGCCATCAAGGCCCTGACATCACGATAGCTGCTCATGTCTGCTCACTATGGTGCTACTAGGGCATCACACCTCCATGTTGTGTGCTCTTGCTTTTGTCGGAATGTTGGGATATAACTTCAAACGGACGCCGGCATAGCAACAACACACGCTTCATTCTCGGATGTCTATTTTTAGCTTGTGCGGAATCGGCAAAAGTGCACTTAGAAAGTTCAACTGTACAGTACATTTTCTTTTTGTATTGTTTAACTGAATAATACCACGATCAAACCAAAAGCCAACACAAGTGTTGGCGATGCTGGTGCTGTGGTCGACACCTCATATAGTTCTCGCAGTGCATGACTTCCATCTGCAGTTTAACGCTGCTGTCATCTGCCTGTTTCGCCCTTTCGTTTAATTTTTTATTTTTTTTTTCAAGCACAACATATCGGAGATATCTTTGTGATGCAGTTTTGGAGCAAAACACTCAAGTGCACCTTAATTGTTTGTACATATCCAAAATACTTAACATTTACTTTGTGTTCTTTTTTTATGTAAATGTACATAATCATTTTACCTTGATTATCCTTAAGACTACAATTATTGTATAAGTTATTCATTTTTGTATTGGGAAATATTTAAATAGTATTCCTTTTTTTCTTGTCTTGTTTTATGAAAGGATTGTACAGCGAAACAAGTCACAGCAGTTAAGTAAAGAAAGTGATCAACTCAAAAACTGAGGGCATTGCTACGACTTCAACAAAACAGGAAATGTTCCGCACTGACTACAAGCTGTTTATGCAATGAACTTGCTTTGAAATTGTGAATAAAATGGTTTAAAAATTGTCTCCAAGGTGTGGTGATAACCATAGAATAGGAAACGGATGTTATTGTATTCATTGCAAGTTAGCTATAATTAAATAAAATGAAATTAATAATAATTCAATAAATAAAACAACCTGTATGCCGCATATATCTTTGCAGAGGATAAAGAATGTATCTCTCAGATGTTCTTTCTACTGTTTGTGTTCATGTCCATTGCTGCTCATTAGCACTGTTTGTGTTCAAATAGCTGACTCCCCAGGCTAATATGCAGTTGCTTACAATACACAGTGTCGTTCTCTTTTAGATTGAGAGTAAACTTTGGAGTGGCGACAAACAGCTTCGAGCCTCCTCTTTCAAGCAATGCTCACTAATTCTATCTGCCAAGCAGCTGCCTGTTGCGAAGTGAGTTGAGCTGACTAACATCATGCAGCGCTCGTATCTCAAGCATACACTCGCAAGTTAAAGCGGAAACTCGTAAATCTGTATCTCAAGGTGCCACTCTACAGGTAACAGGTTATGAAGTGAGGACGGAGTATGCGTTTTTGGATCAATAGCAGATCGAGGTTTTATGAGATCGACGAAGAGTTTGAGTCTTGAACTGATTAATTCATTTTCCACTCTTTCCTACGGGGAAATTCAAAGAGCGTCCGGCGTCCGAACGAATCATGTTCGACCTGAGAGGATCCAACTATATCAACATTAAGGCTAAACAGTCCAACATCCTGCGTGTGAGGGGCGAAAAAAAAGCAAAGAGGAAACACGAGCAGGTTTCAAGGGAGCCTCTTGTCTGAGTTTGTCCAGGGAAGGCTTTGACCTCAAAGCGGAGCGAGGCGGGGAGCAGACTGGAATGTCAGAAGCCGCAAAGAGCGAGAATGTCTGTCACCTCCAGGCACACAAAGCGAGACAAAAACATTATTTTCTTGAATGTTTCATCATTTTCAGAACACCTGAAGACAATGACAAGGAAAATAGCAGGAGCCTCGTTTCAACGTGCAAATATGATTGAATGTTTTTTGCAGATGTTTCTGCTTTTTTTTTTCTTCCCTCCTCCTTCCCCATTTGGGATTGCAAGGTATGTGTCTGGGTCAGCCTGAGCGTTGGCCCTGATGTCGGCAGACTATCAAACAAACAAACAACTCGGCCAAATGTTTTATTCATTAGCCAAACACGTGCGAGCCCAGGTGCTCAAAAGACATCTGCGCAGGTGGGAATGTAATCCAGTTTAATGCAAGCGCTTTGCATCGTATGAGGGACTCAATCCATTCCCTGCACTTTGACAATGCCTGGAATCAAGCAAACTAGCGATTTCGAGGAATTGGCGAGTTTGCGTTGGAAAGCTCTTCAGCATGTGGAGCCAAACAAAAGATTGATGGCTTTTTCAAAGGCACAATCAGGATTCAATGGGCAAGCCTGCCGCGCACTTAAGAACGGACATTGTAGACAGCTGTACAAGCTCAAGCTGTAGAGGCCATCCAAACGGGATGATCATGAGCAGGAACACTATACGACACAGTGGCTGTGACTCGTCTTGAATTGTTTACATGCTCAGCCAGCACAAAAGAGAGTGACGTTGTCCAACTTCGGCCAAGCAGCCCATGTTTTCTACTCCACATGTTCAACAGTACAGTACTCCATTTATGTCCCACACTTGAGCGTGGAGCAATATGCGTGCATCCACGTGATCGTGCCGACATATGTGCTTCCCAGAGCCTCATGTCAGCACTTCAATGTTGGTCCAAGCACTTTTGCCACCATAAATCTGTCGGGGGCAGAACAGCTTACGGATGGTACCAGTTTTTACACCGATGCTCCTGGTGCTTCTTTTAAGATGGATTCCTCTGACTTCAAATGGGGAGTAAAAACATTTTTTCACGTACGCAAATCACTTGCAGGGTCTCAGGTGTCTATTTTTGTCCATTGACCTTGTTTGGTCATGACATATCGGCCATAACATTCAGGAAAGTGTATGCAAGTGATACACACACACACACACACACACACACACGCACCCCACGGAACAGGGCTAGTGAATTGACAAGACATGAACAAGAGGCACAAAAAACATGACGCAATCTGAAACAAAATCAGTTTTGACCGTCATCGAGACGCCAGTGGAAATACTTTGAAAAAGTGACATTTTCCTTTCCACACGTTTAAGAGTGAATGAGATCCAGTTTGTGTGGTGGCCAGGCAGTTGTCGGCCACAGAATGACATCGCAGTTACTGTGAATATTGCCATTCCAGATTTTCTCAAATCTACTGCAGTTACTGCAAATCTCCATCCACATAGCAGCGAGAAGACAAAAGTCTTCACAAGCAGATTCTGGACCAGACCCCTGGGGTCTCGGAACACAAACTGAACCAAAGGTGGCCCACGCGCCCTGTTTCCCCTTCGTATTCTTTGTCTTGGATGAGGCTCCTTCCAGCCTCTTTACTGTACGGGGCCCAGCAGGGACATTTGACGAGACGCGGGCCAACATCATCATCGTCAGAGCTGGGAAAGCGAGGCCTTAATCAGACAAGCTTGCCCCCTTCACTTGTTTATTTATTTATTTGGGTCAAAAGGTTCATTGAAGCTTTGATGTTTCAGAAAGGTGCGCATTTGACATGATGCATTGCAGCGTTATTCAAAACAGGCTCACGAAAACACTTCCATTCAACGTGGTCACAGAAATTTATGACATTGTCAAAAATGAAGCCAATCCATTTGTCAAACAAAAAGATATTGTCAAACTATTTGAACATCGCTCGAGAAGCATTTAATCAGACGCACCAGATGCACTAATAATGCAAACAATAAAACATCCCCGCTATCTCCAAATGCAAAGACAACAATAAAGTAAAATAAATTGCTGACTAAAATACATTAAATGGCATTCAAATCCTTTAACACTCTATAAAATTAAAACAAAAACGTACATCACTAATAACTAAAAACTGAATTGATGCCTAAATCTCGCGGTATTATTCTAAAATACGAGACATGTATTTTTGAACAGTGCGGTATGTAATTCCCACAAACTGATGATTTGAAAAACACTGACACTTAGTGGTGATCTGAGGTCTATGCATCAAAAAATGCTTTGCTTTTATTGAGTTCCCTGCAGTTTGACATACTTTGTGGCGAACAGCGCTCTCTATCGGAGTAGCGTTACTTCTGTGGCATTTTCTAGCAAACGCACACACTTGTTCTAATAGTTCTACAAACTAGTCGTTCGACTAGTGTGGTTAAGTGTCTTTCTCGTGAGAACAAAGCGTGTACGTACTAACAGGACAATGAATAGACGCTCAAGCGACCTTCTTTCCATTGCGTCTACGACATGGACTGTGCACTTACACCTTTTCACCACAAGGGGGTAGAGGCAACTAAGCCATGCTGTGTGTATTTGAGATAGCCGCCCCCTGCCGACAGGCTCATCTGCTCGGATGACCTTGATGTCCTTTCCTCTAAGATCAACCCGATGCTGTCTCAAAGAGCTCTGACCTCAGTCCAGCCCAAAGCATTATTTACAGAGCATTGTAGCAGATAAGGCGGGCCAACAAAAAAAGTGTTGTAGAACTTGCGGAAGCTTTCGGCAGGGGTTGAATAGAGGGGGGAATGAATGTAGGTACTAAACAGTGGCTACATGTATGAGATAAAGAACATCTGGTACAATTTGGGGTACATTGAACACCCGTTTATCATAATTTGAAACCCTGTGAATGGGCTGATGGAAATCACGGCAATACCAAAACCTTCAGACAACTCCTCATTTATCACACGCGGAGTAGCAACACATACAAACAGAGCATGCAACAATACTCACAACTAAACGTAATCCTAATCACATTTTTGCTCTGTGGTTCCAATGATAATTACATCGTACAGGAGAGATTTGAATTCCAGAAAGATGATATTATGCCATGACCTAATTTTTGTGTACTTGGTGTTGTCAGGTGAGCAGATTCGCTTTTAGGGTTATGATAAGCGGTTAACTTATCAAAAAGAAAATGCTGGTAATGTATTGAAACATGGGTTTGCCATCTAGGTGGCTCCCTCTTCTGTTGCTGTTTGGAATAATTTTCTATGGCACCTAATTAGGGGCTCAATTAGGATCTGGAGTTGATCCCATCTGACCTGTGAGAGGCAGTTACACCCCGATCCTGGAGACAAACTATTCACACTCGGATTCACACAAACGGACGACCTGGATTCTTCAGTTAACCAACCTTGCATGATTTTGGAATGTGGGAGGAAGCCGGTGAAAACCCATGCAAAGCAGGGGTGGAAGACTCAAAACCCACACAAGAGCTGCGAGCTGAGATTAGAACTGCGAGGCAGACAGGCTAACCACTCCTCCATCATATTGCTTAACCAAACAAAAGCAGGAGCCAAAAAAAAAGCCCTTTCATACAAACTGAACTGAGGTCTCGTGAGATATGCCGAGGTCTGCAGTGGTGGGACGCGTGATTGTGCCTCTGGTTCTGGATTTTTCTATGGCTTGCAACATTGTCATATTCCGAATTGTCGGGTGGCGCGAATCCTTATGCGGGCAAGCATACAAAAATAAATGCGCCGCGGTGCTAATTCCACCGCAAGAGAACGAACGTTTTTGGTTTCTTCACACTTTCCTCTGGGGAGTGCAGAGCAAACCTTGAGTGTTGCTTTTTCAACGGCTGAGGTGTAAAGAGAGAGTGCACTTGTACCGGCTCATATTTTCAGAAGTAGGTTAAATAGCTGAGGCCAACCAGGTATTAAAGATTGACATAGATATTGGGGATGAAAAATGAGCTTGTGTATTCACTGAAGACTAGGACTGTCCTCAAGTGCCGTACCATGCGGCCACATTTTTCCAAGAAACTCGACTGTTTTATATCATGGAAAGTCAGCACACACGCCGAGGCCCCGTGATTGGCTACCGTTTCCACATGTGCCACATGACAAAAGACAAAATGTGCCTGTTTCCATTATGTCGCTGGAATTCGCTCTTATGTGTTGGGCCTTCGGGAATTAACGGAGTTGGTTTGTGTTTTAGTCTATTGCCGCCCCAGCACCCCCAGAGAGAAGTCACCTGTGAACATTTAGGAGAAAAGGGGCGCCACTCAACGCCTTGCCCCATCGAGGGGGCATAGATCTGGTTTCGATTAACATATTTCTCGACAAAGTGGGAGGACACTCAACGACGTGAGAAATTGGAACTAGGTGAAGGCTGTTAACTGTGGTCAAATTCCAAATGAATAAAACAAGGACTGCAATGCAGGTTAATAACATTACAATAAAATACGGTATGCATAGCCTTTCATTTGTTTCCTGCGTTCAAGATCGTGGAGAGAGCTGGGCCGAATTCAAGCTAACATCACACATAAAGGCAGACATCACCTTTGACTGCAAACATACAGACGCCTTTCACGCTCACATTCTAAACGGAATTGTGAACCACCACACACATTCATCATGAATAAATCAATACATATTTGTTTCATCATAATACAGAGTCAACTCACACACTTTGCGTTTTCTGTCAGAAATAAACGCGAGGAGAATTTAAGAAAGTATAAGTTCCGAGGCGAATCCAAAAGCGCTCCGTTCCTTTTGGCAGCGGGCTGGAGGGGCGTGGCCAGAGACGGCTGCGTGCCGAGAGCTGCTGCGCGCAGGATAAAATGTTGGGAAGCGATGCTTGAGGAGGCTCTGGTGCACAGTGGACACAAAAGGCAAGCAAACTTTGGTGCGCGTGTCACTCTGAGTCCCACATGAGCTCTTCACGTCACTGGAGCTTTTCAAGGCGGATTTCGAACTGGGTGCTGCAAACTTTATTTGTTGCATACTGACAGGATTTCATTCGATGGACTGCAAGTGAATCAATTTCAGGTAAGTTTGTCTGAGTGATACGTTTGGCACAAGGAGTCACTTTGATCTTTGTGCATGCTCATGTTTGCTGATAAGATTTGCTTTGACTCATTACACTCTTGACTTTTGTCACATACATGTACTCATTAACATGCGGTTATCATTTAGTCTAATAATTACGTTAATTAGAGCAGAAATTCTCAAAATATGGTCCATGGACATGGTGGTTGCCATAAAAAGTGGTCAACTGGTCCATGTAGCATTTTTGTTGGGGGGGGGGGTCAATTACAATTCATTATCATGAATGCAACAGGAGCCTTGCAACTTTAATGCAAAAAGAGAAAAAAAATCACAATGACGTCACGTGTGCATGTGTGTATATATATATCTCAACACAACCAACTCTATTCCTCCTGTTCAAATGAGCGATAACTGACTGAACAATTTCAACTGTAGAATATTCAGCAAAAAATGTGACAGAAGTCACAGCCGCATTAAATCAACGTTAGTTTGTAAAGCTACCGTTATTTGGGTTTGAGAGAAGTATGTGCTGTGCTATGACTTCAATTGCCTTTCTGATATGGATCGTCACCTTTAAGCAGCCTTAACCTTTCAGAGCATGTCAGATACTCTAAAGCAAAGTATTATTGTTATTTTTTTTCATGCCAGGTCACATAATCCAATGCTGAGGAGCGCATCTCCATCCTCAAACCACATCCATCCCACCTGGCCTTTGACATAAAAAAAAAAAATGAGACTCGCATCACTAAACCAGCCAAGGGGTTTGTCCCTGCTGCTGCCGCTGCTACTACTGCTGCTCACCCAGAGGGCCGTTTCCATGGCAACACCCAACTCCACTGGCTGGCAGCAGATTCTGGACAAGTACCTGGACGAGGATGGCGAGTGGTGGGAGGCCAAGCAGAGGGGGAGGAGAGCCATCACCGACAGTGATGCTCAGCTCATACTGGACTTGCACAACAAGCTCCGAGGTCAGGTGTACCCCCAAGCGTCCAACATGGAGTACATGGTGAGCGGGCAGCCAATCATCGTTCTCCTCTATTTTTGTTGTTTGTTAGTGTGACTAATTCTTCAAAAAGGTACCAGTGGGTACTATGAAGTCGGTTGGGGTTCCATTGTAACATTTGAGAATACAGACATTGTCACTGTTTTGTGGTCAGGCCAAGGCAATCAAAGCATTGCTTTGTCGCCATCTTGTGGCATGTTGCTGCAAAGGAAGTGAGTTGAGTGGGTTCATTTTGACTCAAGTAGTGCTTTGCCACCTTCTTGTGGGCAATGATCAACCTTTGGGGCTGGGGAGGGTATCAATTGCGGGTTTTCTTTCTTTTCTCCAGGACTTGGTCATAACACACTACTGCTAGATGCTTCACTATTATTCTCGATAGTCTCCACTTTGTTGCAGCTCTCCATTTTCATGCCACCCTCAGTCTCCTCTTCACTGTTGTAACCACGCATCATTGGAGAATTCAAAGAGAAGAAAACTAAACACACATGACGTTACCGTCATGCTGTGCCTTAGGATCATGCGCCACGTTTTCCTCTCGGCTTTCCTTTTGCCCTCAATTTCCTCTAATATGATACAAGGACCTTGGTTTTTCCCCGTAGTTGTTGTTTGTTACTGTGGCTAGTTGCGACTGATGCGTTCAATACATCACAGCCTCCATATTCTGAGGTGGAAAACAAAAGTGCCCATTGAACTGAGCCGGTGCATGGCAGTGGAAAAGCAGCATAAGTGACCCCAGTCTGAACTTGAGAAGTGTACTTGGGGGGCCGTACAGCTCAGTGACCGCCACCAGAGCAGCTGGCACTACTCCCACTCAACACTTTTTTAATCCCTACACGTGACTTTGGTTGTTTTTTTTCCAAAGAAAAAAAGAAAAGTCCACCGCGTTGCCAAAAAATGCATAACTTAACTCGGATATGTTGGACTCCAGCCACTTGGTTGCCGTGCGTGCGTGCGGATATCTGCGTGCGCGTGTACTCATGCACAACCTGCAAGATCACTTTTCATCGTGCAATTAGAATCACGAGCGCGGCACCCCGGCTTGTTTTGCCAGCTGTCTCGCCCGCAACGAACAAGTGCACGCGCACACACACACAAACCACACACACCTCCTCCAAAGTCAAGTGCCCCACGCTCGGCCATCTGGAACGCTCGCAAACACGCTACATGTGTAACTGCCGCCTGACCGCCATTGTGAATGGCCACCAACGGGTCTGGGGCCCGTTAAAAATCAATACAGTGTCGGGAAAGTAATGACTATTTTTATGTCTCACTTAAAGCGCTACGGAACAAAAGGCAGTACTGTATTATTCCGCGGTGAAGGAAAATAAACAGTTCCTGCTGGGGGCAATTGCTGGACTATGTAATTGTATAATTGAGAGTTTGGATTGGAGGACAGTGTGCGCGCGTGTGCATGTGTGTGTGTGCGTGCGTGTAGGTGAATGAATTGGGACTTGGCAGGCCTCTATTTGAAGCACACTGTTGCAGAGAAATGCTGAGCCAGCAGCTAGCAGTGCATGGCTCCTTTCTACTGTCTCCTGTTACAGTTGGTTGCCCCGCCACCCCCCACCACCCCTTTCTTTTCTTTGCTAGTTTTTCTTCTCAACATTCAGGGGCACCCAGGGGTGACTTATGGGAGAGGCAGCACCAAGAGGATGTGAGGTTCGAGGGAGGGTTGGCAAAGAATAGGTCAACAGAAACAGGTCTAAAGATGATATACACAGATTGGAGAAATTGAAAGGAGAGAGGCTTTCCAAAGATTTGAAAGGCAGATGAGAAAGGGTGAAGAATCAAGTGAAGTGAGGAAAAAGTAAAAAAAAAAACAAAGCAATTATAGATTCTGGGAAGAAACATTAAATCAAAGTACAAAGTGCAGTAGTCTGGATTAAAATGGGATTTTATGCAAATCATTACGTCCAACCGGGATACAATCGAGTCACAATTTTATTTGTGACCGTGTTCGCATTTATGTGGTGTTAAACAGCACTTCTTCGAGGGCAGATCAAAAATGGGAATGGCTTCAATCCTTCGCTTTGGTGGAATGGTGAATGAAACAAAATGACCGATTTAGCCACTAGGTAACGTGCACTTAAGAGCCGTTTGCATTAAATGGGGACATTCTTTGCCATTTGCAATGTTAAAATGTTAAAATAATATAATCATTATTTATATATTATATTGAAGCTTTTCCATGAGCAAAAGCAGGAAGTCAGACCTCCTTGAATTGTACTCCACAAACTCTCTACTTTGATGCATTTGCACCAAGCGCGACAGTTTGTTCTTGATTGCAGTTGATTGTTCAGAATCTCAAAATATTGGATCCACACAGCCTTCATTTTCAGGATGACTTCTTTCGGGGGCCGTTTGCAGCGTGACGGCTTGATGCGCTTGTAAAAGGCGCAGCTAGACAGATGTCCGTTGATTGACCGACAGAGAATTGTCTGTCTCCATTTGTGCTGCGATAAATGATGGACAGGTGTCCGTTTACGACGGTCATATTCAAAATGACGAGTTTCCAAAGGGCGCACGACTTTAGAATATCTTATCATACGGCATGTGAAGTTACACTCACTGTATTACTGCCTACTCTTGGATATATTTTACAAAGGAACTATTTCTGGCACACTGCACCGATGATACGCTATTGTCACACTCCTTTCCCAAGGCTAACATAGTTTCTGCCATACTGCCCGGAAACTCAAGCCTGATGGGGGTTCACACTGTACTGTGGCAAAACAGAACTGAACTATGCTGGTGGAAATCAGTACAAGGCCATCATGGACTATTTAGTCCACAGCCATTCAAAATTGCATTAAAAAAATGACATATTTTGGGGGGAAAAAAAGCAGTTTTTGGTATCGCGCGTCTGTGTTCATTTTCATTTCAAAAAACTATGAAAACTCTTGCCAACATATCTGGCCCTCTCTCCCATGTTTGTCTCATTTTTTATGCCTGGTAAATTAAGCCCGTAGGCTGAGCATACCAAAAGTAATTTAAAAATGTCTCTGTAGATTTTCTCGAGAAAGACCAAATACTGCCAACATCGAGAATCTGAATGAAATGAAAACACCACAAGTATAGTTAAATAATGGGTGTTTCACGCTTTCAAAGCCTGTTCTTTGTCATGCATGACGAACATTTACATTATTCTGCCTGGATTGTGGCTTGGCTGGAGAGAGACGACTGCGTTTTGTATCAAAATGCAAAGGAAATGGAGTTGGCTCTGCCAAACACTTGACATTGTGGCGGTCGCTTTGAAAGCGCTCCATCTTGTTTCCCCGACTTCCTTTTTTGATCTGTGTTGTTGGATTGCTGTCACCACTCAGAAAAGCTCACAGCGCCACTCTGCTGGAAGACTTCATGTGCCACTCCGCTGCGCCGGCACGCTCGTGCATGCAGATACAAATCCAAAAATCCCTCACACACATACGCACACACCCATCCATCCATCAGCTGCGTTAACGTCCGTTTCGGTATTAAACCGGAACCCGACTGACCCCGTGTGCCGATCACCCCGAGACTGTAAGATAACATCAGTTCAAATCTCCACATTTCTTCCCCCCTTTCCCGCTCACTCTCCACTTAGCTCCCCCCTTATCCCCGCGGCTTCGTTCCCATTCTGTCACTATACAACACAGAAGGAGAAAAATATATATATTTCTCTGAATAACAAAGAGTTCACACTCCTTAGCGATCCAAAAATCCTCGGTAGGGGACAGCCCCTGTGACTCTTTGACAATGATCCGATAAAAAAAAAAAAAAAAAAAAACAGAAACATTTGCTTTAGCCTTTAAAAAAACGAAACAAAAGGCAGTTAACTTCGAGACAGGTTTTCAAAGTTTTGTTTCCGAGCTCGTGGAGGAAGTCACGTCACTTGATGAAAATGATTAAAAGTGATGAAAGATGGGTAAATTGGTCATGCCTTAACATCCACAATTCAATATTCCTTTTTGAAAAGTCTGACACAGACGGTTTACTGTGGTTCCGTGCATGTGAGGAGTCACTCGAACGACACTCAAATGGCCAACGGCTCAAATGGAGCATTCTCCTCACCCAGCAGGAAGGAAATTGACACAGGCGCGGTGCCGGAAAAGTGAAAAGCAGCGGGTGGCTCCATTGGAAGTCCACGGCGGAAAATGCTCAAATGACCTTGACTCGTATATTATTAATAATGAATGAAATTCAACAACGCTGCAAGTGTTGACATTTTCACGTTATCATGTCGGCAACGTTCCTAGGAAATCACAATGTCTCATCAGCGGTGAGCTAATTTTTGGAACAGGCTCGCGGGCTACTGGTGTGGTTCTTGGGGGCTCTCTGATGCCCGCGGCCACTACACTGGTTTACCCTTTTCTTAAGTCTCACAAAGTTTGCCAAATGATATCTTCAAGCTGTTGATTTGTTTGCTGTCAAACTAACACATAAAACAAAGGAGATGTTTAACACCGTATTTGATTTCTCCTACCTTGTTCAGGAATGGGACACGGAGCTGGAGCGCACGGCGGAGGAGTGGGCCGAGACCTGTCTGTGGGAGCACGGTCCTGCAAGTTTACTGCCACAGATTGGACAGAATCTGGGAGCTCACTGGGGGAGGTAAAGACAAAATGGCATCAATACAAAATCAACGTTGAAGCCGAGTAACTTAGTCAAGGATTAAATGTATCAAAATCTGTTTGTCTCAAATGTTTTTTTTTTTTTAATACACAAACTGGAGGAGGTAGCCAAGTTTTAATTGGACAAGAAGGATGTTTCTGGCAATGTGTACCCTAAAAAATAAATAAATAAATAAAACTGTCCTGGCGAGGATGTTTGGTTTGTGCCTGTGCGCTCGCTAGCAGCTATCGAGGACGAAGCGAAGGCTCGCTCGAGCCTTTTCCGTTTCTCCGCATTCAATATTGCTCGGATAGAAAGAAAGACGGTGCCATCCGTCAGAGCCGCCGCCGAATCGAACAATTCGTGTTGTCGTAGAATATGAAATGTCTCTTTTCATTCCCGGCAGGTATCGCCCGCCCACCTTCCATGTTCAGGCCTGGTACGATGAAGTGAAAGACTACTCTTTTCCTTATCCCCAAGAGTGTAACCCCTACTGCCCATTCCGATGTTCCGGCCCGGTGTGCACGCATTACACCCAGGTGCAGCTGCTACATCTGGACCCAAACCATCTTTTCAGGATATTGAAGGCTTTATTATGATGAAAGACGTTTTTTTTCTTTTAATGCTCTGTGTTTTTTTGCAGCTGGTGTGGGCCACCAGCAGTCGGATTGGCTGCGCCGTCAACTTGTGCTACAACATGAATGTGTGGGGACAGATTTGGGCCAAGGCTGTGTACCTTGTGTGCAACTATTCACCAAAGTAGGTCCATATGTTGCGCAAGTTGTTTTTATCGTGGCAACCAGAACAAAATGCTCTGTTCATAATGCTACGTGGCGATTGTTGAGTGCCCTTGAGCAAGGCTCTGTCCCTCCCAAGCACACTGTTTGCGAGTCCCCTTTTTCTCTGACAACTCTCCAGGCATGTGTTTGATTTGGTTCTGGGAGCAACACAAAAATATATGAAGAATTTCCCCTTGAGGGATTATAATGAGAAAAAAATGATTACCTCTGATGGTGTCATCGTTCAAACTGAGCTTTATTGACTTTGTCTCGGCAGAATGTCTTTCCCACTCTATAGCTCTGGATTCCAATGTCATTATGTGCCAGAGTTGTGGCCTGTGAGTTGTCAAACAATATTTCAAATAGTTTTTGGTTGCTGTGTGACCTAAACAGGGGGAACTGGTGGGGCCATGCGCCTTACAAACACGGGGCCCCCTGTTCCGCGTGTCCTCCCAGCTATGGAGGTGGCTGCAAGGACAACCTTTGCTATAAAGGTAGGTGCAAGTGTGTCCTCAAGAGGAAACTGCCAAAATGTTTGATGTGTGTCGATGTGACGATTTGTGATGTTTTATTCAAAGGCCACAATACCCACCTTGCACCAGAGGAAAGAGAGGAAAACAACTTCATCGAGCCGGAAGCCCCCCGTACGACTCAGAAGATCCGGCCCCGGGTTTCAAAGCCTGAGACTCCCAGTCTTCCTGCTCCCGCCACCAAGACCCCCGCAGATGACCTGCCAAAGAATGAAGTGGTCAACACACAGCAAATGTGTACGCTGCCATTTATCATGGGTTTTGTTTCATTAAAAAAAAAAAAAAAAGACTTGCTCTTCAATGGTGGTGAAATATTGTTGGGTCAAAACCAAAGCATTTATGAATGCTTGCTTGATTTGATAGCAATAATGACTTTGAAGCACAAATCGAGCCCTTGAGTGGAAATATTATTCTTGTAATTGATGAAAAATAGCCTTGATGTTCTGGAGCTTTTATCTGTCATCCTCCCGACTCATCCTGACAGATTTGAAAGCGAGTCAACCGCGTCAAATGTAAGCACACTCAAATTCCTTTCTTGCTCCTGTTTTGCAGCTCAGCTTGTGACCTGTGACACCAAACTTCGAGATCAGTGTAAAGGAACGACGTGTAATAGGTACGGATACAACTATAAATGGCAGCGAGTCAAAGCCCAGACTTCCACCAAGGCCAAAATTATAAACCCCATATTTCCCTCTGTGCCCGAATGTTGTCATTCAGGTTCATTCATCACTGGTATGTGAAATAGATACTTTGATTTTTCCTGGATATGCCCCAAATCTTATTAACAGAGACAAAATTGCAATGAAAAATCTCCTCAGCAGACAAAGGCATTAAAATGTAAGGAAGTATAAAGTACTGTTTTTTTTTGGTGTGGTTTGTGTTTTATATTCCCATCTCTGTGAACCCACAGATATGAATGCCCCGCAGGATGCTTGGATGCCACAGGGAAAGTAGTTGGGACAGTTTACTATGAAATGGTGAGTACGCACACCATGAATGTTTCCTTCCACCGTATTTGAAACCTGTCAGCTAAACATTCACATCTCCTTGATGTCATCTTATTTCTGCAGCAGTCCAGCGTATGCCGGGCCGGTCTCCATGCCGGCGTCATCGATAATGATGGAGGATGGATGGATGTAACCAGACAGGGAAGAAAGGACTTTTTCATCAAGTCTAACAAGAATGGAGTCCAGTCACTGGGGTGAGACCAGCTCGAAGTGTTGAAAAAGACACAAACTAGAACAACACTTACAAACTATAAAGCCAAAATGTCACGTTCTCTTTGTCTCTCTGGACAGGAAATATCAGAGTGCCAATTCATTCACAGTATCCAGAGTATCAGGTACGCTCCGAGCTTCCACGTCACTTGTTATGCTTTCATGTATCTTATCGCTCCATTTCTGCTGCGTCGTGTTGCAGTGAAAGCAATCACCTGCGAGACCACAGTTGAACAACTGTGTCCTTACCAATGGCCTCCAAAGCATTGCCCGAGGTATTCGGCGCCGTAGCAGCCCCTTCCTGTGAATAATACGCATCTCACAAGGTTTTATACGGTCCCTGGATAGGTTATACTGCCCAAGGAACTGTTTAGAAGACAACTCGCACATCTCCAGAGTCATCGGCACCAGAATATACTCTGATGTAAGTATTTTGCTCACGGAAGGATGCACACCGGAGCTTCATCGAACCAAATCGTGCGGGGTGTCGCCCGTTCCTGTAGAAATCCAGTATTTGCCGCGCGGCGGTCCACGCCGGGGTCATCAGGAACGACGCGGGCGGTTACATCGACGTGATGCCGGCAGACAAGCGGAAACTCTACACCGCCTCCAGCCAAAATGGCGTCGTCTCAGAGAGGTAGTTGATGTTTGTCGAGCTTTAATTCATGACCGGGGTGTTTCAGGATTTAGGATGAGATCTCAACACGTACAAAGATGGTCGGGAAATCAGAGTAGCCAAAGTAGTGCCTTGAAATGAATTCAAAAGTGTTGCTTGGAGAGTTTTGCATGTTGGAGTAGAAACTGATGGCTCTCAGGTAAAGTGAGCACTTTCTTTGCCCACTTCTCTCCTTCGTGAATTGAATCTTTCCAAGATACAGGCAGCTCATAACTTCTCATGTTGTTCCTCAGGGAGAGCGGTAAGCGTGCCTCTTGCTTAGAATAATTCATTTCTTGGCAATTACAGTCGAGGGAAAAAAAATACTCCAGTGAATGTTCTGAGAATCAAAAATGCCAAAATTCAGACACCTGCTGTTGCAGTCTTCAAAGTGCCCAGTAATGCGCATCCGTGTCATCGACGCCACTCAGCCTCAACCACACTGACTCTTGTCTTTCTCTCGTTTCCATCCAGTCTTCAGAATCCTCCCGGCGGGAAGGCGTTTCGGGTTTTCGCCGTGATTTGAGTGACTCCTTCATGCGCCACGTCAATAAGGGGCGACGTGCCCGAACACAGAGTACATCCCCGCTTGTGAATAGGCGCTAATCAAAGCCTGCCGTCACAGTCGACGGCCGAAACGTTTCTTGCCTTTGCCGCGCCGGCGGGGGTTAGAGGTTGTCTCCATGACGGCGTAAACAAACACTTGACATGTACGTGAGGAGAAGCGGTGGGCACACACGCCCACCGCAAAGGATGCTCAGCTTTTGCGGGAAATAATCATGCTGTAAATATATGCAAGTAGGGATGTTTTGTTTTGTACATCACATTTGCTCGAATTGTGTGCCGTTTTAACAGCTCTCTCGAGAAGGATTTTATTTTTATGAAACAACAACAACAATCGCAAAAAACAATGAAATAAAAGACACGATATATCATGATAGTGGCACTTATATCATTTTGCTTGTCTGGCACATTTTTACCGGTGCTCTCGAGAAGGTTTGTGTTATATGTTGTACTTTGTTTAAAATGTGAGGAGGAGGGAAAAAATATATATTTTTATATGATCGTGCTCTCGATGTATCGGTATGGTGTATAAAGAATGCTGTTATATGTTGTTATATATATGAAAATTCCGCTGGCGGGAAGTATAGTCAAACTTCAGAGTGTTTGATTGATGTTTGAGATTATTTTGTTTGAATATTTGATCCCCGCCCATTCAACAAGCCATTTTGCTCTCATATCTGTCAAACCGATTATGTAACAGTGTTATATTGTGTATTACTCATCGACAAACTGTACATCACTTCCTCGCAGTTCATTTTACTTTGGTTTGTCTTACGCGTTATAGTTCCTACCTCAGGCTATTGGGAAAAGTCTTTTTGCAATAAAATACTTCAATGAATATTTGTTGTTGATTATTGACTGAGTTTGATGATGTCTGAATGTGTGGCGACACGCTAGTTGTCATGGATGGGGTGTTTTTTAAGCAATGCTTAAGATGTATTCATGTCGGAAAGTCGCCACACATGAAATGCGACCGCTTTGATGTTTGATTTCGGAACGCATCGTCACCGCATGGATGTGGCGACTGGCTTGCTAACGATGCAAAAACCGGAGCCCGTGTTCACAAGCTGTTCTCTTTGCTCCCTGAATGTGTGACGGGTCACGATGCCTTTCAAGGGTGGAAATGTGCTCTAAAGAGCTCATTGCCAGGATGCTCTTTCACATTAGCTCCAACTCAATGGATTCAGTAAGATGAAATATCCTCTGGGAGTCACTGAAGTGGTCTGCCTGGGTCTGTTTTGATGACAACTGACTGCTTACTTCAAACGTCCACCACCCCCAGGTTGACCGAAGGCTTCGGCACCTGTTCTCCCAGTATCCATCTGGATTATTCATCAAACCTTAGGGAAGTGAATCTTAGAAATCCCGGAGCTATGTCAATATTGCTGTCAATCCTCATTTGCTTCTCAGCAGCAGTGGGCTTAAAGGAGTGATCCATATATTCTTGCGCCGTATTCATGTCTGACAGTGTCCGCAGTTTGTCGAATCTCAGACTTACTCCTGCAGAACAACTGCTCAATCATACATGCTTTTGAGTGCGCATGGAGGAATTTTTCCACACGTTTGTACATCTACCCAAAGACTGAACTCTTGGAACAGCTCGGGAGAGAAATGGCTGCGGAGGGGATTGATCAGATGCCCATGTATACATTCACACGATATCAAAGCGGTGTCAATATTCCCACGAGAGTGTGGCAACAGGGTGGGGCCCGAAGGCGTCTGAAAAAAGCGGGAACAGGAGAAAGAGATTAAAACCTAGGGGAAAGCATAGAAGGGCCTGATCTAATGTTCACACACGTGTTCAAATACGCTAGCTCTGAGTTGAAATCATGCACAGCTAACTTTGAAACTTCTGACATTGCTTTGCACTAAATGCAAGTAACTTAACTGGTTTCGATTCTTTCCGCTTGTTCCCGCCTTGAAGAAAAACGGCCCAAAGCTACTGTCGTCGTACTAGTAATGATAACATAATTTTGACAACAAGTGAAGGCTTTCTTCACACGTCAAACCCCCCCAGGTTGACCCGAGACTTCAGCACCTTTTCTCCCAGAATCTGGATGGATTATTCATCACCGATCGCTGCGTCCGTTTGAGCACAGCCCCTTTGACCCCAAATTCATCACCGACTGTGTGTGACACCCGCAGCCTTTCGAGTCATTTCCCACATCTTTGGATCCATAAAACACATGAAACACTCCAGCTGTTCGTCGAGAGTCGCTGACTCATTCGCCCCGCCTCGAATGATCGCGGTGAGTCCGGGCATGGACGGGGACCCATTAGATTCACAGTGACAGAACCGCGGCCCCATTAGAACTGGGGGAAAAAGACAGATGGGACGGAAAGACAAGCCCGCGGCCAGCGGCGGCTCCGCGTGGTGCCGCCGCTGTTTTGAAAGTGTCGCCTAAAATGAGGAAGGCCATTAATAACCGCCTCAATGTTGCTGTCTGGCGCTCGGCGCGAGGCGCACGCACGGCGGCAGACTGTGTGAACGAGAACCCGAGGAGAAAGACATTGTATGTGCTTTGGCATTTGTGCACACTGTATGCTTGTGCAAGGCTTGTATATTTGCCTTTAATTGGGTAGAAAGGCTCTCTTTTCACATACGCTGGTGTTTGTTTATGCGCTATGTCTGTGCCACGGCGGTTGGGTGGGAATAAGATAGTAGCGATGCGTTCAGGGAACACCTCGGTGAGAAGTTACGGTTGCCAGTGGTAATGACTGTTTTCATTCTTGTCAAACCTTTACTTTGGCATATGAACAAAACATAAACTCTGACAGGAGGGTTTTTTTTTTTGCACCTCATGATCCAGAAATATGACATGCACATAGCCACACTGTGAATGTGTTTACCCAAAGATGAAGTGGGCACTTTGGAAAGGGGGGGGGGGCTGGGGAGGAGAAAAAGAGCATTTTTTCCTGAGTGCCAAGGTGAGTCATATAATTATTAACTTATTTCAGACTTCCATGCTTTTAAGGCAAACCTCAGGCAGATCTGAGACATTTGATTCATATTAGCCATCCATACGCAACGGGACAAATCCACCCAAAATGTTGCCTTTCCACTAAATTACAACTTCCATCCATCCCGACAAAGATAATAACGCCGACTTTTGTTTGACTCTGAGGCATTCAATTGTTGATGGGTTGATTATTGTGCTTGTATCTTGGAGCGAGCGGTGTGCCATTGTACTGTCATTCCGAACATGCAAGATCAGCAAGATGATTCGGGCTTTTTGACTGGTTACGATGGCCGCTTCCAGTCCAACGAGTTGGAATCGTTCACGATACAATAACCTGTGCGCTGCTGAGTTTACAAGCCAAAGAATATGCATCACCCTCGAGGAGTTCACCCTTTAGATGCTTCCTAACTCCAGTCTCATGAAGTCAAGCCAGCTTTGCTGAACTTCACGGGTATTCGACTTGAGGGGTTCCAACTTTTTACTAAATAAGTGAAGTATGATGACATTAGTATATGTCGAGTGTAACCCACTTTATGGCCAGTAAGTGACAAACATATGGGAATATTATTCTTTGCAGGTGATTCTAAATCCATTATTATAGCTGCTTAAATGTCACTGTTTAAATGTCACGTTGCGCGGCAATTCCAATGCCTTCATGGTTATGTTCAAACACTGCAGACTCAAGTCGACTGAATCATCAGCCTTTTGCACACCAAGACGATACCGTACTTCCATTTGGTGGTGAGATTTTTTTTGTTTTAGATATTCTGCAGGAGTGCCCATTCCCCGTTACGCGACACTTCATCACTAATTCATACTGTATATGTGCACGGGTGTATTGTAAACGCCGTAAGCACACGAGAAATGGTTTGGATCGATATTCCAAAGCAGCCCCGCTTTGACTGGGAGCGTTTCTCCGAGCCAGCTGCGCAAATGAGCCGGGACCTTCCCGTCGATCCTTCCAGATGGAGGTCAGCTATGATTGTGTTGACGATCAAATAACAACAATACTGCGGCCCGGGAATGTGGCACCACAAAGCCGAAGATAACAGAGCAAACGGGCCGAGTTTCAAAGAGGTCGGGCCGATCAGATGAACTGTGTGTAGAACAAGCTCGTGTTTGGAGAGGGAAGGAAAATAAATGTCAAGAGAGAACTGGAGCAGAGCGCAAGATGCTCTGCACGACAAAAAGGAACAATTTGAAGTTGTTGGTGAGAAACAATCAGGCCTTGCATTGCCAATGGGCTCGCACACTTTTTTGGCAGTCAGTCTTAATACAAGATAAAGGACGTGGGACGGCTTTGGACCCGAAACTATGTTTTGTTGACATCCCTGCAAACGTTGTGTTTGTAGGAGCAGCTACAGCTACGGTACAGGCAATGTCAAACGAAAATACCGTAGCGTAAAATGAGTCATCCTTTGAAGACACCGGTGACTCAAATGTTTTTTTTTGCGATAGTGTAAAAATATCTCAAGTGGTCTTTATAGGCCTCATTAATTATATTGGCCTATCTGGGTAGAAGTGCCACAAAACAACACAAAGACATAGCAAAACAAACTTAAGTTAACCATTTTCACGCTCGCTGGGCCGAAGTCGTGATGTCACATACAACGATACCTTTTGACTCCGAGTTCTGTTTGACTTTTGTGGCTCACGTTTGCAGGCATTTGGGGTTCAACGACTATCCATGGCGCATTTTGCGCTGGGGATCACAGAGTTCAAAAGTCAAAGAGTTGCAACAAACCAAGTGCCGGCAAAACACTAAAAAAAAAAAAAAAAACATGGCGGAGGCTCGCTCGTGGAGTCTGACGTCATCACTGACCTTTTATGTATTTACAGAGGAGGTTTCAGTTCCACTCTTTTTTTTCCATGCTCACACATGAGGCGTTGTGAGGCCAGCCCAGGAGGTAAAAGAGTTGCTTTGTCCTAAACCTGGACGGTGAGCTCGCGACTGGTGCGCTTCTGCCAATCCCCAGGAAGAGCGCGTACAAGAGAAAAGTATCACCTGTTTTATATTAAACCTGTCAGATTAAATAAGGGGCCAACGGCATCACCAGGGTGTGTTTGGGTAAATCTCAGGAGGACGTCCAAAACGGCAGCAAGGCACCGTGAGGGCCGTTCAAAACCAATTAAAAGTAGATTTCATGACCACTTACTACCTCCTAAAACTTTGGGTTGCCTTGGAAGCTGCTTACAATCGATCCTCTTTGCCATTTGTAGCTGTTTAGAAAAGGGTCGGAGAGCAAACGCTCACGCGGACTGGACTAATGCATTAAATCAATCAATAAATAAACAAAACAAACAAACCAAGCGAGGAATTGGCTGGCTGGCATCAGTTTTACATTACGAGGCAGCAATCTTGGCAGGAGAAGCAATAAACTGGCACTTTAGAGAGCAGGATCAATTTGAGCCTTCTACACAAGGTGCAATGATGCAACTTGTGTCACAATAACGGCGCGTGCCGAAAAGTAAATGTGCAAAAAGAACAACAACAAAACGGAAAAGCATGTTGGATAAATGGTCACTTTGTGTTCGAGTGACATCATGTCAAATGCAGCTCATTCCGCCTCATGACAATATATCGAGAGCAATATACTGCCAGGGTCACATCATAGCATACTGCAGCTATATTAGGATATTAAACAGCCCCTGTCAAACGATTCCATCTATCACGGCAGACAATATTGCCCTCTACAGGGCGGACACGTTCGTCATGCTTGGCCTCTCCTTTTTTGTGTGTGTTTAAGGTGAGAAGCGCAGTGGGAACTCTCACTCGGCAGCAGACCTCTTCCAAGGCTGAGCTATCCCATTTGGATTCAACTGTACACCTTCAGCGAAACCCACTTCTGGTGCTGTATATGAACTGTCTTTTTTTTTTTTTCCCATGCATAATAATTCTCACATCTGTTTTTGGCGTGCCATGCATGGCCGATGTAAACATATACTTCACTCTACAGAAAACGCCGTCAGCATTCCTGAACCGAACGGTGAGCAAATGGTTCATGCATGGCCGGCAGACGCATTCAACATGTCACCCCTTTAGCCTGTTTGGGATGCTGGGGATCAGCATATATTACAGTGTGCCCCAGTTCCTGTTTCCATTCAGCAGCTTTGCTCGCTCATTGAAGCGAGGAGTAGACCGACATTCCACAGGCCACAATCAATAACGTGATCAGCTGTCAGAGGGAGCAGCGGAGGAGGGCTGTGGAACTCCGACACCCGAGAGACTGTCTGGTTTTCTAACCAACGAGCAAACACAAAAACTTGAAGTGTTATCCATTTATGTTTTGTGCATTTTTCTTCCCCTCACAGCAACTGCATGCCTGATGTCTCTCGCAAGTAGAAGCCACTATATTCTATTTAGTCCTGATTGATGATCAGTGAAGAGTAACTACAGCCTGATTACCTGCCTGGAAAAAATAAAATAAAATAATAATAATAATAATAATAATAATAATAATAATAATAATAATAATGTGAATGTGAAAAAGCCAAGATACAAGACAGGAGTTGAAATGAAGAGCCTGTAATTTACCAAGCGTTTCAGCATGGGAACGCTGATTCAAACAAATAGCCTGATCACCGATCCAAAACGTTGATGAATCCAATCGCCAGGTCTCCAAATTAACTTTGACGTTAAGGAGGAGAGGGAGAAAATGGTGCGAAATGGCGAGAAAAACATCCCGTAACCTCTCTGGGGAGCGGAAGCTATTTACTCTTTGTGCAAATGGGGAGACAACGAGTGTGATGAGCTCTGCTCTTTCAGCGAGAAATGCAGAAGCAGCAGAACATGTCTCAAGAGAAACGGCCCAGAGCTCGGAGCCACCGTGACATTGAACAGACCCCAATTTAGGACACAAAAGACCACCGGGAAGTGGATCCTCTCACCGATAAGGGTACTTTTACTTTTCTATTCATGGGTCCTCTCTGTCCTGCTTTGTCAGCACCTGTTCAACTCGCAAATCACACAGGGGGGCATTTCTAAGTACAAGCGCCACGATGTGTTGTTTGCAACTATCGACCTTTCTTTTGTCGATGGTCTCCATTGTGACGCAGACCCTCAAGAGAAGGTGAACAAGAGCGAGGACTGACTCTGGGAAGGAAGAACAATCCTAATTTGGATCACGGTGTACGGTGTGCAAAGCTGGAGTTCCATGCAGATGGTTGACGTATTAAAGTGTTGAAAAAAAAATACCTGCATTGAAATTCAAATGGAAAGAGACAAATCGTTGGATTGAGGCATTAAACCGGAATCGGACACCTGGACCTGACTTGAAAATTTGTCCTTTTGTGCTCACTGACCTGAAGTCTGACAAACGGTAATCTCACGCCACACCCAAATTTAAATGATTTTTAAGACGTGACCTTTTTTTTTTTTACCCCTCAAGAAAATTTGGCATGAACTTGAAATCGTACCACTTTGGGGGCATTCGACTTTGAAGTTATCACTGCGGTGCCATGAGGCTTGCACACCCTCCTCGACTTGAAGTCAAAGGAGCCTTTCCCCATTACCCATTCTGGTGAAGGACACAGAAGCCCTCCAACCGTTTTTTCAAATTATTTATTTCTTTTCTGCATGAAGTAAATCACAAACATGTCAAAAGTGAATCCTCTGAGATTTCAATCGACCTTAGCTGCTACACATGGCATGACCAGCTGACGTCCTTCGAGTACACATGACCAAAGACCCACTTTTCTGCAAAATGTGCATATCTACCTTTTTTTTTTTTTCCCTCTAGGCTTTAACATCTCATCAAAGCCAATTCCCAATGTACCTATGAACATATAACGGTGATGGTGGTTGCTGTAAAAAGTACCACCACTCTGTCCAAGTGTAGGATCTCTTTCAATCGACCCTGCATACATTAAAAAAAAAAAAGAAATAAAATCATGCTGACCTGGCATCAAGATGTCTTCTCTCACTCAATCACTCCTGCTTATCTTTTTGTGTTCATTATTTAGTGGCTTGTGCTTGAAAATGTGCCAACTCGTGCTGTAGAGCTCATCATTTTGGAAAAGAATCAATCAATCAATCAAGGGTCCCATTATTGTGCATTGTTGGCACTCTCCATTTAGACTGAAAATCAGCAAATTCCACCAAGTCTTGCTTAGGCCATATCACCTCCACCAGAATTGTATAAGAGCGCTCGGCATTTGTGAAAAGATTTATGAATAATAAATAACATGAGCATCACTATTTCATCATCAGGTCCAGGCCTGCTAAAGTAACCGTAGTGAGCCATCCATGTTTTGGCCGACCAAGCGGATGCACGTTTGCCTGCTTTGCCCATCACCTTGATGAAGGTCTTTCTTTCTTCTTTTGGGGGAGTCTCACACATCTGACCTTGTTGGCAGCCATTCATGTACAGTATGTCAGGGCCATATGCTGGGCTGGCTGTGCATGTGCGTGTGCCTGTTCGTATGTGTGTGCAACTTATTTACCAAGCTCGAGACCGTTGTCTTAAGGAGCCAAGGGGCCCACGTCCGCATGATGGGATGTACAGGGGCCGCTGGCACCAAACTGCATCACGTCTGTCTTTTCATTGAAATTCAAATGTAGTGCCATTCAGGTCTTGATATTCTCATCGTTTCCTTCGAGAGAAGTTGACGAGGTGCATGGTGGAAGCGGATGAGAGCCGCGTCACACAAAGAGGATTATGGAGCCAAAACAGCCTTGACAAATCTGAAGTTTGAGGACACTTCCGGAGAGATTTGCAGACTATCAGAGACAAGCTGTTGGACGGGTGGCAGATTGCTCCGCCCTTGTCAAAATGAGACAAAGAAAGAGATGCAGAGTTGCACCTCGTGACAGAATAGTGCTCCTGAACAGGGCATCCGTGTGAGAAGAAAAAAACACTTTTTCAATGAAAAGTAGGCCCCGGCTCATGAATAAATGAAAGTGTGGGCGCTACAGGATAACGGCCAGCTTTCATAAAAGGCAAACTGTGGCAACCTTCATCGACAGTGGGCCTCTTTCTTATTGCACTATTCGAGAGTGTAAATGGAGGATGTTTGATCTGAGCTCATGGCTGCTTATCTTACTCCATTCTCTGAGCCATTTATCTTCTTTTTGTTTTAATCTATATAAGTAATGGCAGCCTGTCATATCAATACACGGTAGCTCAGCCATCTGCTGTCTAATGCCAAGAAAATTCCCGGACCATAATTCAACAAACTCGAGCCATTGTTTTGGCTGACATCAAATGTCTCTTCTGTGCATTTATTTTAAGTGCTTTTTGATTGCTTGTCCGCAACATTGTGCCTGCAGAAGCCGCACGCTGAGCGTTTTGTCGTCTTGGTTCTTGCAAAATTTATGTGATCATTTAATAGGGCACTGGACTATCTGCTTTTATTATTGGACAAATCAAATAAGATCAGTTCAAGGCAGCCTCATTGAAAAGAAAAAAAAACTGCTCACACGCCCGCACATAGAGATGGTCTAAAATTGCATTCCCCTATTAGCGGCCTGTCTGGCAAAAAATATGGAAATGATATTCATACTCATACAGGCAATAATAGAAAGGGAAGGTACGAAGCATGTTACAAATTAGCCACGACTCCAAGCTCTGTTGGACATTTGCACATTTTCTTTCATCGTGGGTGCTAAGGATCTGACTGAAGACATAAAAAGTTACATTAGAATTTGTCTAAAAATGTAGCAACAACTTTGATACTATGTGCCCCCCATGAGGAATCATTAATCATCTTTACCCAGACATGCAGGACCTGCAGACATGCATTTTTTTGACACTTGCCCATACTATTAAAGAAGCTAAGCTCACACTTCAGCATTTCCATATTGGCAACACAAGCTACAGTCTGCGGTAATTAATATATATTTTTTTGTTTGATATTGTGCTCCTTTCATTAACCTTGATAAGAAAACCCGAACGTCAATTTGATGTTGTGCAGTATCATGCACAATCCCGGACACTCTATGGTCTCCCCAAGGGTTATCATCTGTGAATATGTTTCATGCAGCTCTTGCACTGGACTTTAATATTGCAATGAATTAATGACATGATTACAGTTGCGGACCCCCCCTCATAAACCCTTGCTTCACCCGCTGCTGTGTCCCAGTTGGTGCGGTCCAGGATCCGCGCGAGCGCCCCTGCTGCATGAATCAGCTGACAAATGGTATCTCCCTCCTCCCTCCCCTCTCGGCCCCCCCCCCCCCCCTCCCCATCCCCGAGCGGACAGCGCCGCTGAAGCCGGGCAGCCTGTGAGCTGACACGGTAGCAGGTTGCCCGACGCTCGCTTCTCCTCCTGCCGGATGTCTTGCGAACAGATGCTCGAGTGAGACGTTTCGCAGCAAAAGACGGGGCTTTCTGTATTTTCCTGGGGATCTCGCAGCGTCCCCCACCCCCGCCCCCCTTTCGACCATGGCATCCAACTTCAACGACATCGTGAAACAGGGATACGTGAGGATACGGAGTAAGAAACTGGGGGTGAGTACTGTTGCACTTGCTGACTAGCCAGCAGGAGGAGGAGGAGGAGGAGGAGGAGGAGGAGGAGGAGGATGCGCTTTGGCATCAAGGGCATCTGGATTGGAAATCGGGTTTTAATTGCTCCCCTGGAGGACTTCCTGCTGTGAGGTCTTCGAGAGGAGATTAGAGCAAATGTCTCTCATGCTGGTGGAGTTCGGATGACTGACAGACAGTCCAATGTAGAAAGGACCGTTTTTATCATTCAGGAAGTTTACTGACTCCAAGTGTTGGGTTGCACGTGCAATTTGTTTGACAGGCATAAGGACATTTTCAAATACCATATCAAGCATACATCAGCCGTGACGGATAGTTTTCCCCTGTCAGGGGCCATTTCAGTTGGAGTCCCCCGAGGGCCACACAGAGTGTATTGCTTAAAAATATATGATGCCAACAACAACAACAAAAATGTGCATGTTGAGTTCAATGTTTTTAGGCTGCGCCCCCCCCCCACACACACACAGTTCCTTTGAGGTTGTTCCGCTGTTCCTCAAGCCAGCCTTATATTGAAAAGCCACAAAACGAGGTACATTTCTGAATTTATTAAGATTACAAATTACTTTGAATTCACCTTTGAAGTTGATGAAGACTCTGCATAATATCGCAGTTGTATTTTGCAGTGAAATCAGTTTATAATATTTCGCCATGTGAGAAACATGACCAAGTCATCGTGCCATTCATGATCAGTCGAGTGCTTATTCACGTGCAAATCTCATCCCTAGCTCTCCTGTGTGGAGTTTTCAAGTTCTCCCCAGTGACAAGAGTTTTCTAAAATAAACTCCAGCTTCCTCAATGATGCATTGTAGGTTAATGATTGCAAGCGCTAACAGTATAAAATCTCACCCATATCAAATCAGTATCATGTAGTGCACTTGTAATTCCACACCTCCGGAGCAGTCCAATTCTGAACACCCTGCTTAATGAATGCCCGTTAGACAGCGGCAATCAAAAGTGAGCATCATTCTTGTCTTGAAGAAGGCAGCTACTGTATTGTGACCGGCGAGTGTATTTCCCCCGCACAGACGACCTCCCATGTTTGCTAATAAGCGTAACATTACAAGTCTGATCATGTTCCATTTTGCACCGCAGGCAACCAGTCTCATTAGTGAGGTCTAAGGTTGTAATTACCAACCTGGGGTGTACATCATCATTGTCACCAAGAAGCTCTGCGTATTAGCAAGGCATCACATAGGATAGATATAATGGTGACCAATGGCTGGACTGCTTCAATGGAAATGAGTGACAGGCTGCCGAGTTCTTCAATTATTTTAGCCAGATTGTCGAGCCATCCGCTTTTGCTCATTATGATAACAAAGAGGCACACCTTCCCTCTGTTGAGGTGCGATGATGGAGGCTGAACCGCTTCATTCCTCCTCCTTCCGACGCTCCCTTTGATGCCACAGTCATAGTCATCGTTTTTTAACCTTCTACGCATGGAGTGAGCGCAGAGCTGTTTAGGAGCAGACGGCGTTGGCTGTTAACATGCAAATTGGTGCATATAAAGTTTTAGGGGATTGAGTTTTTTTTGTTTTCCTGCATGGGCGATGAGCTGAATGCATTTCTTGAGAGCAAGTGAGGACGCTGGCGGCGTGGTCGCGCGGAGCTGTCTTTTCCCCACTTTGCATCCCACCCTGCTTCCTACTCTCTTGGCCGTCTGCCGTAACGTCACGGAGTTGAAGCCCTGCCGAGAGGGCCACGGAGCATCACGGTGGCACTTTTACGCTTACGAGGTGTTATGCAAGTGTGTATTACAAAGAGATCCTGCAAAACTTCACTTTCACTCTGTGAAAAGGCATCTCGCACTCAGATCATTTCAGAAGATGATGTTTGGTGGGCTCCGCACGGATTGGAATCAGGGAGGAAAAACTACAACCCTGATGTGACCTAAGTCAACTACGGTGTGTCTGTGTGTGTGGAGGATGAGGGGGGGGGGGTGTCTGTGACAACTGTTTAGGCTGAAGGAAGTCATTCTCATGAATGAATTGCGAATCGGGAACAATCCTGATCATTATATTTTTACTGAATTTCTATTTTTTATTATTATAGAGTGCAAAAAAATATGATAAAGAAATTTGGTTGATCGAGGACATTAGCGGTTTGATTCCTCTTTCTCCAAAAGCACCATTGCTGACAAAATTAAACACCTGCACCAGGCAGATATTACTCCTCAGCCCATCTTGATCCTCCCCCTGCTTTTTATTTAAGAAATGCAGTCACAAATTAACGAGAACATGGAAAATGCCGCTGATAAATCCTACACAGATAAGCACCACTGCCGACAAAGGCATCGAGCTAACTTTTTTTTTCTTCAAATAATTGCAAATATTCCCAGCGAGTGTTCGTAGCAAATGAGAATTAAGTTTGCGTCCCAGAAAGGTCTGGTGTGTTTTCTTTTTAAAGGTCTCCGAAATATCACATTTCAAGGCAGTTGACCTTCTAATCCTCCCACCTTGCTCTCTAACGTAATGCTGTGCCATTCAAAATGTATTTATTTATCTAGCAGAAAGAACCCATGAGGTGTCATTACGAAAAATAAAAAAAATGCATCGGCATGGTTATTGGTCATTAGTATATCGCATTTCAAAGTTGTGACACGGCATTGACGTTAACAATCTGTTGAGCCAAGTTCTACGAAAATGTCGTAAGGCATGCCGACTTCTCCATCGCCGTTGACAAGATGGGTTAATTAATCATGATAAATGTTTCATTAGCATGCGCATAAAAATGCACTTAATTCTTAATCAGCCCCACTGCTGCTGCTGAGATTGCTGTACTTATATTCATGAAATCAACTTTCGGGCAACTTTCCCGCCAACTTCGGAATCCTCTTCATATCCTGATGAGTTTTGACTTGTGATTGGGAAAATTCACGTTTTGCATCCGGACACCTGTTTTGCTGCACGATACGCCTTGATCCGGTACCGTCGCCTACAAGCCGTGATTAACGCTCTGCGGCACTGGTAGCTTGTTAAGGCTTTCCTCCCATAATTTGTAATGCAAATGAGACTGAGCCTCGGAGGAGTTAACAAAAAAGAAAAAAGAGAGACGGTGTTCATGCTGAGCATTTTTCAGGGCCATTATGACGTGTTTTTCAAACCATGCATCCATTTTCAACCCCGCGAAGTTGCCGCTCCAACACTTTTGGCCCAGCTCCTCCGCGTCCGTCATTGATTGGCTCATTTCCAAACGTCATCATGTGTGAAGGTCGAGGTCACGAGGTCAGCGCGCTATTCTGCGGAGCGATCAAATGATCAAACTGGACACTTTGTCTCCCCCCTGCCGCCATTTATTTTCACCAACTTGACCGGAGTCGATTTTCTACATTCGCCAACTTTCTTTGTCTCTATGTGGGCAGAGGAGACAATGGTGCAGTGTTCTCAAATTCACCGTCGCTCTCACATATGCTGCTGCTTCTTCACCTCTCCTCCCGTTCTCTCACCTCCAGCACCCTCCCCCCCACCCGTGTCTCACCCACCGTACACCCCACTTTTCACAGCCTCTCATCTCTGCTATTTTATCTGTCCTCCTCTTTTCTTCCCCTTTATCTCCCTCCTCACCTTTCTGTCCTTCACTGCTTTACAGACAGCACAAAAGCATCCTATTCATCACCCCACACTGCACCTTCCATAACCCCAACGGGCTTTCCCCCCTGATACGCTGCATAGCCTCCCCCACACACACACCAAGCGCGCACACACGCACACAGACACACTCACACACAGAGGCAATTTGGCACGGCTCAAGAGTGAAGAATTGGCACACACATGCATCCAGCAAACAAAAAAACAACCTACTGCTAGAGGACAGTGTATAGATTCTCAATTCATCTTAATCGCCTGGCTTTGTACCACGCGCTTTTCCTTTGCTACATATCTTGGCCACAAGATACAAAAGCAAGTAAATGGGGAGGAACAACATTTAATCTGGCAGTGACACAGCAGAGGTCTCTGTGCGAAACAAGTGATGCTATCGGTGTTGCAGAAGCGCTGATGACCTTTGAGTCGTTTGACTTTCAGTCCAGGTACTCATTTGCCGGGTTTAGCGTCATTGGGCCGTATTGCAAAGGTCATCTTTTGAATATTTCCCCTCAATTTTGGCCAATCTGCCTTCGAGTCTCACATTGAATTAAATTACAATTCCGAAATTGGCAAACGCGGTTCTGAATTTGTTGCCCCCAAAGATTGCTCCCAACAGATTAGTTGAGTTGAAGTCCTTTCCCGAGACCCCCCGTTGCTATCAGCTCTTCTTCTTTTTTTTTTTTGTAATAACGCTTTTGTTTTTGGACTAACAAGTGAGTATTTGTGCTCAATGAACTGTGGACTCAACATATTATCATGGTGTGCGTCTGCTCCCCTTTGTTGGCGCGGTATCACCCGCCAAAAAACAAAGGGCAAAGAAACAGAGAAGAATGTGCCTATTGTCCCAAGAAGGCACAGCCGTTTAAGATAGGCTCTTGCCACGACCGCACGCTCACCATTAACAATGACAGGCCGTTCGGATTTGCGCACGTAAGGGAATTTTTCACCCCCGAAACTGTACTCCGAGTCAGCAGACTTGCAGCTGTTGGGACTTTGCTTTCCAAACAAGGACAAATGGCACTGAGGTGGTACAATAAAATCTGGACATATCCGTTTGAGAAATTCCTTCTGATCCCTGAGCTGCGGGCCACCGTTTTTATTTGCGCTTGATCCTTCTGAATGCCAAGTAGAAGTGAACTGAAGAAAACCGCCTGGTTTCAAATAGCGATGGATTTTATTATTTTTTTTTGCATGGCATCTCATATCAGCTCTGTTTTGACGCTAATGGAAAATGGGTTTTCACTTTTTCTATCTTAAATGCTTTGACACCGTCTCCTCATTAGCATGCGGACGACACGACATCGGCGGTAAACGGAGGTTCAGTCTCTTGCTTGGGAATACATTATTGACAAGGATTAAACCCGCAGCCTCGTGTTGGGAGACTTCCCCGCCATCGTAGCCAAGCCACCCCGGTGGACTCATCGAGCGGGATAAACTGCGGTGCGGTCATTCCGTGCTTTGTCACCAGGTTCTTCGATGAAACAAACACTTGACAAACTATCAGCCCTTATTGGCCCCGATGGATCGCATTTCTAACAGCACACAGGAAACACAATCCAAAAGTCGTCATTCTTATTGATCGATGCACCTCTCTTATAGAATCACTTTTTTGACTAAATCTGTCCAGTCCGCACTGTATTTTAAAGCTTCAACATGCCCAAATTGTTAGCAAGTCATGAAATATCAGGGAGTTCCGAAAGGCAGTAATCTGATTTAATATATTGGAGTGTTTGTTGGCCATAGATTGCCGTTGTACGCAGTTATGAAAAGGCCTCCTGCACTAAACCAAATGACATTCCAGCAAGTGACTTGCTGCTGAAAATAGTGCTTCCCTTTGCAGCTTTGAGCCAGATTTTCCATTTGGGACCTTTGCCCAAAAACAAATTCTAAAAGAAGAGTGTGTGTCTTAGATTTGCCTCGTGACTACAAACTTGAGAAACAATGTTATTACAGGAGGAATATTGTGTGGTTGATACTGATTTCACACTGTGAGTACAGCATGTTGGGTAGCAAGGTGTCCTTTGGTAGGTGTTCCTATTGCAGATATTTGGCTGGCAAATCTGCAGATCATCTCTGCAAGTCCTCAGATGTGAATTGGAAAGTAGGTTGGAAAAATTGAGTGTAAGAAATTAAATAACAGTGGACCAAGAATGGAACCCTGGGGGCACTCCATATGCTGATTAAATATGAAATGGTTTCCCGTAAAATAGCCAAGGAGCGTGTCATCTCATCTTTGAACACACTCGATTAGCATGTCATCAGTAACGAAAGTGCATTTCATTTTGATTACATTTCTTTCCTCTACCTCTTTTTAAGAGTCCTTGGCTCGATAACAGTCGCTCGCAGTTTAACGAATGATGAATAATGTAGGCCGAGTGATTACGACAATGAGTTTTAGCTCCGACACACACACACACACACAAACACGCACACACATTTCCCCTCCCACGCAAGACTGTGATTTGACACTTCTCTTTCATACTGCATTTCTACGTTGACCGCCAACACTGGAGACACACCTAGAAAGGACCAGACTGAGAGGAATCTATCATGGTTCCATGAACACTTCTTCTTCAGCCTCCTTTCCTGGCCACCCTCCACTCATTAATCAACACGCCAACCCCCCCTTCCCCCTGGATTCACAGTCAAACTCATGTGTGCGTTAGTGTGTCTGTGCCCGCATCGCATTCTTGTATGTTTGCATGTGTGTGCCTACTGTAAAATTGCAGACTTTGGGGTTACGTATGACACATGGTAGGCGTTAATGGAAGGTACAGTACATCTGTTCTGAGAGGCGATCCGACGTTTAATTTATTCAGATTTTGAGGGCCAACTGTCATCAGAATATTTTTGCGAATGCTTTCCGGAACTTAAGTTGCAGTTCAGTCACAAAGTGCAAAACTGCTGCCGATTAGTTAAAACGCTAATTGCATACCTCAGACAAGTGTAAAAAGAAATTAACTACCATCAATTGTACAAACAGAGAACGTTTAACAACAACGTAGTCTGATTGCGAGTTGGCTTACTTGCCATATGTAACTTCCAGTGCACAGTATATTCTTGGTCTCCTTTCACTAAGAGCAAACAGTTAATCCTTTGTGACACTCGAAATATGTATTTTTGCCCGCGGCGATCGATATTAGAGAATATTTCAGGCAGGGATTTTTGCAAGACTGATCAAACAGTTTTGAATTCTAACTCACTGCAATTTGCAAACATTACATTTGGGCGCAGTGAATCAAAAGAAACAAAAATACCCTCTCACCTTTATTTTTAAATCACCTTTGGACTGTATATTGAGAGCTACTCCTGCTGTTACCTTTCATCAACCTGCTTGCCAAGCATATTCATGCGCAGCCAAATATAGCCTCAGTTCGCCTCTGTCTCCCTGGCTTTAATCCACTCAACATGGTAAACATTATCATGGTCCTGCTCGGGAAAACCCCAAATCCAAAATCTGTAAAGATAAAACCTTAGCTGCTTTACACGTGGGTAAATATTGTTGTTGCATCATGAAAATGTACCCACATTGTTTATTTTTGACGAGGCACTAATTGTGAGGCCGTGTTTTATTCATGCGCTGGCAGAACCTTGACCTCGGGTTTGTGTCTGTGTGGGAATGAGGCAACCAGTGAATGTCACCTGTCGACGTGGGAGCTTTGTTTGTGTCTGTTTGTTGGGAGATTAGTTTGCACCAGACTCCCTTCCGCCCCTCTTTCTTTCTTTAGCATTTTTAAACGACAGGAGAGCGAAAAAAGAGATGCGATCCGCAGAAAGCGCCACTCACAGTTAAGATTGGCTGCAGCTTTATTGAAGGTGGACTTAGGGGAACGTATTGTAGCTCGAACACTATGTTTCACTGTCATGAGCAGTTAGTTAACTTTTGCCAATTACCGATGCTAAAACGCCTTATTTGAACCATATTTGTGATGGCAAAAGTTCAGGGGTGCGCTGACACTTTCTCACTTGTTGGTTCAAATAAAAATCCTCGAAGCCTCAGGCAGTGCGAGTACCAGCATGCTGCTGAATAAGCCTTTGCCCTCACTGCTTCCAAACGCGAAAAGTATTTTCTTCCTTTGTTGCTGGAAATGGGGAATTTCTCCATTGTGAGACGAATAAAGGTTTTCTTCTTATTATTATTATTATTAAGAACGTTGTGCTTTTGTGCATTTTGACGACACTCTCATCTTGCTAAATGCTTCACATCAATGGAGATCTCATCCAAGTCCATTTTTAAAGAAAATAACACAGTGCCAAATTCTCTCTCTCTCTCTCTCTCTCTCTCTCTATCTCCCAAAGTCAAATCCGTCTTTGTGTGCATGTTATTGTCGGACTAGTGCATGGATTAAATGGAAATTGCTGCGTGTTTGGGTGTTTGTGTGCGCAGAGGATTTCCGAGTAAAGCAGTAATACATGAAGAGGTTTGGATGAGGGATGGCTAAAGAGAAGGCAGTTGTCATGGCGATGACTTAGAGGAAAATTATTCCTCTGTAATAATCTTTTATACATGCGCGCGAGCTCACCGCAGCCCCTTGTAAGTGTAAGCAAAAAGTATCGATGGTAGCGTGGCTGTAATCAATAATGAATCAAATAGGTCGTAATAACTGGCGAAGTGAGGGTAAATTATGGGCTTGTGAGGCCCACGGTGAATCACTTTCTTCCCGCATGTGTCTATCTTCAGTAATCTGCGGTTTTATCCGACAAACCCATCATATTAAACCAATAAAATACATCAGCTCAAGTCAAGGCTATCCTTTGCCAAGAGCACTTTCGTCACATCTCAGCTGGATTACTGTAATGCACTTGACTTTGGAGTCAGCCAATCCTCCAAGAAGTGTCTCCAGTTGGTCCAGAATGCTGCTGACCGCCTCTCCATTGGTACCCGCAAGAGGGAGCACATAACTCCTACTCTGGCATCCCGATACACTTTCGAGTTCTTTTGAAGATTCTATTATTTGTTTGCAACTCTTGAAATGGCCTCGTCACATTTGACCTCTCTGAGCTACTCCGTTTCTGCGCACCTGGCTCAGGTCTGCATGGGGCCAGACATTATTCGAGGTACCGAGAGCTAAGGCTCAACGGGGATGGAGTCTATTTCCGTCACCGGTCCCTGACTTATTTTTGAATCAAGGCCGATTTCATGCTTTGCGGGGCGTCGTTCGCCGTGCAGTGATGGGGAGGGGGTTGCGATTGGCAGCTCTCGACTGGTTGCACGGCCATCAGATGAATGAATCACTGAATATCTTGGTCAGCCCCGACAGTTATCTGGCTGAAATAGAACTGGATTTCCCAAGCTCTGAGTCACTGTGCCTGTGCAAAGTATGTGAGGAGCGGGCTAGCATCATGCGTCTCCATTCACCTCTGTCTCTCGGCGTTTTTGGCACAGGTGGAGGCCCTCGCAGTTATAACAAGCACATTTCTTTTTTTGTTCGCAATGCACAGATGTGTAAATCTTAGTTGTGACAGTCATTAAGCGGTTCGAACGCACGTTTTCAACATCCACGGCGCCACTTAAGTGGAACAATGAGGCGGAACATCATGTGAATACTTCAAGCTACGTCCTTCGGTTAGAGGCAGTTCAGGATGACGGAATATAGGATTTTTACCCATGATAAAGTAGAAAGAGCGCACAAATGTCATCCAAAATCAAATGAGTACTTCCACGTGTCGACCAATTGCCAACCTTTGTATTCAACCTTTGTACCAATTGCCAACCTTTGTATAACCTTTGTTTCTTGCTGAGTGCCGTTCACATACAGCGATTAGAATAGAAATTCAGGCACGTGACTGGATTGTTGGATTCTAAATCACAGGTGGAGAGAAAACTGAGGCAAAGTTGCAGCGAGGTGTCATTTGACGACATTTGATTTTTTTTGTAACATATGGAATCCACCGTTGTCAGAAACGCTAAGGTTATGGATTCCTTCTAAAAGCATCATCCATGATGGATACGTTCAATTGGAATTCCAACAGGAAAAAGCCGCACTCTGCACTTGTGCGCTGTTTTCTTTTGATGAATAATTCTGGTTCATTGGAACCTGGCACATTTTCCACTAACGTGGTCATCGTTGCTCTCTGGGTCACATTAACTCAGGACAAGAATTTAGAGATTCAAGAGTGGCAATTATCTTTGAAGCAATCCGTATTTCCTTCCTCTCCTCATTTCTTTCACGTCTCCTTTTTAGTTGGAGTTTCTTTTTTTCTGAATTGATGACCTGTCTCACAGTTATTTATTTATTTTTCTCTATAAAACCGTCTGCCCTTGTAGTCCTTGTCATACTGGATGGACCCTTTTCTTTCATGATTTCATTGCCAGATGGTGACAAGGGATCCACGGTTTGTCTTTGAATTGTGCCCCCGAGTCACACCAAGGCCTGACCAAATGAAATCAGGTTTCTGAAATGACATTTTAGCCGCGGTTTGGCTCATGCATGTGAGATGAGAATGCCTAATCATGCATACAAATACGAGAGAGGAGTGGGCAACGGCAGAAGAGACACGGAGGATTCAAGGCTCGAGAGAATGTGAGCTGCTCGGGGACTGCGTGTTCTTCTGCGTCTTCAGGAAGGAATAGGGGGCAGTGATTACTTGCTGCTGAGGTAGCACTGCGTGACACACACACACACACACACACACACACGAGGATTTGGAATGGCCCAGATAAACTAATCTATGATTAACTGGAGCACGGCTGGCTCGCCATCCTGCCAACAGCTGTAGTCGGGGGCGAATTACAAAATTACGGGATGTCCAAACATTTGACGCGCAGCGTGAAATATATTTGGGTACACGGGGATGGTGTGTTGTTTGGCAGTTTGACCGTTAGGTGTGAAGTCATCGGCGACGGCCGTACCTGGGGAGCGGCATCGCAATTAAGGCCAACATATTTTGGGACCGTACAGGATAAGCTACGATTGTCATTGAGGTGGCCAAGAATCCTGCCCGTGCGCACAAAGACAGGCTGAAGAAGTGACAACCTTCTGATAAAGTTAAAAATAGCTCCATAATCGACATGCTAATGATGCGGGTTGCCATCAAGCGGCGGAGCGATCTATTCTGATTGAAGTGCTCTTGTGCAAGGTATTTTCGACGAGTGCGGCAGCAGCCGTCTTGAAATTAATCATCAGGAGGCTGAAAACCCCTTCCCACATTTGTCAGATTTCCTTTGAAAGATCCAAAGAGGAGGCGGCACCTTTGCGCCTCCGAGGCGATGCCTTCACGTTTCAATATTCACCCGTACACTTGGGAGAGTCCAACGGGCTGCTGTTTTTCTTCTCCTGTGCGATTAGTCATTCACTTGAAGAGGGCCGTCATTGGAAATCATTCTCGGCTCGTTCGACAGCTCCTCACTTTGTCCCAAGAATGAGTGATTTGTCTGTTTGGCATGAATACGGACCATCAATTATTGAGGGGGGGGGGAGACAGTTTCTCAATAATTGCGCAAGTCTGTGAAGTGAATGAGACGTTGTGTTTTGGAAACCACTTAAAAAACGATGAAAGCCTCCAAAGGGCTTGGAAATGAGACAAGCCACACCCTCTTCCATGTGCTCGATTCTGATAACGCCCCGTAAGTGTAGCCTGGGGGCTGAACTGAGCTTTCGATGATTTACGGCCGCAAGTAACATCAGCAATACGGGACTGAAAGCAACGTTGTTCCGAACGTGGAAAAGGCTAAATGGTTAAGAAATTCGGTGGCTCGTGTGGAATTGCTTGTCGATTCATCGTGCTTTGAAACAGTTCATGCAAAACGCAGGACACGATTCGGCTACACCCGGCAGAGGACCTCTTGAGCTACTTGCGACTCTCAGACCGTCCAAAGACGTTTAGCGACGTCCAAGCAGACCGCCCCATACAATGTGAGCATCAAAACAGGAGTCAAAGCCGCTCATTGATTGTTTATTTTCCAATATCAAGGCAATGTCGTCAAAGGTCCACCCCCAGGATTTTTGCCTCATTGATTCCGCAGTGAAACATGTTGTCTACTTGAAACAGTCTTCCGTCTTTGCAAATTTGAAGACTTCCTTGACTGATGAGCCCGAGTTGTCTCCTGGCTGCATCCTTTTTTTCCTCCCATTCAGGTGAAACTAAGCAGGAAGCATCGCCTCCCACTTGCAGTCACGTTGAGGCCACAGCTCTCTTTTCGAGTGAGGCTCATTTTGTTGGTCGGGTCGACTGGGTTTTCCTGAAGCTGTCCCTACCTTGCCAAATGGTGACTGAAGTGTTTGCCTTGCTCCAGACAGAGCTCGGCTAAAAGCAAGAAGATTGCCTTTGAAATGTTCTCTGCAGCTGGCTACTCTCATTGATGCCCATTTTACACGCTGGCAAGCTCGGCGTGCTGAGGTTGTTGTTTTTCCAACAGTGAAAAATCGTCCACAGATGCACCTCTGAGCTGCAAAATGGCTCCCTTAGCATTCAACCTACATAAGGTTTTGATCTTAATGTCTCCAATTTGGTTTAAATGCCATCTTTAGTTGTTCAATTCAAATGTATAATTTGGTGACATGGCATCACCTGGTACCTGTCGTACCTCTCGCTGGTATGAATCAGAATTAAAAAGTTACGTTTTCATTCCGGCTTCTTATTCAGGAGCGACACGCGTACGTGCACCAAGGAAACTCATTAAACGCCAGTGTTGGAAAAACATATCTATCATAAATCATTCTAAGATTGTGATAATTAAGTGTTAAATTTTAATGACCCAATTTGTATTCCACTGTTGTGTGGGTACATCCCATTGCTCAGAATGTAAATCTGCTCATTATTTTGGATGGTTTTGACCCCTTGATTATGACCCCCTGATTTTTTATTTATTTTTTTGCTGTTCATTGAAATTATCGTCGCCTCGATTGGGTCACGTTGCTCATGTCAGAGACTTCAAAATCTCGGCTACATTTCACCAGCAACTTTGTGTTGTCCTGTGTGACAATTTGAAAGACAAGCTTCAGATTTGGCTGACGAAGCACGTGGTTATACAAGAGGGGGCGGAGGTGGAGCTCCAAAATGATCCACCGGGCGCATTTTATTTGGAGCGTCGCCGTTCTTCTTGTGGTGACTTTATTTTTAATGTTTTGTGCGTTCTGTGGCTTCTGAATTGGTTTTCAGCGCCACACTGCGTGTCCTACAATGTTGTGGCATTAAATGAGTCACATAAAACCGGCAGAGTCTCATTCACGTCTCTGTAATTACAATCAGTGGAAGAGCGTCTGAAAAAGACCCACCGGCAGCCTGAGAGAAGGTCCGCCTCGACGACTGTGGAACAAAATGAAAGCCTCCCCATTCATCGGCCCTCGTTCCGATGATGCGCAAGCTATTTTATTGAGCTTCCTTTTGTGCCGGTGTAATGACTTAATCTCGGCACTCCCAGGGCAAATTACTTTGTGCTCTTCTGACTCGGGCTCCAGAGAGGATTGCGCTTAATGCTTAAAAAGCACAGATGTGTTATTGTTCATTGTCAGTTATGGAGATTCTCGGCTTGGGTTCCGCTAGAAGCTGGTTTCATTTTTGCGGGCGGTGTGCATGTTGAGTCGGAATTAAGATTGTAAATGGTCTTTGTTCTCTCGCATTTTATATAGACTATGCGTGGACTGAGCCGCGGTGCTTCACAGGGTGTTGCGGCGCGGTGTTTTTCCTGTTGTTCGCTGTTGATAATGGGCCTGGGCAACACTTAACTCGAATGGAGGCCCATCAAGGCAGACCGATAAGGACCCGGGGATCCACTCCAGTCAATTATTATTAAAGTGCCAAGTTGAACTCAGCGGGCCTTTTATGAAGTACTGCAGCAGAGTCAACAAATTAATTGTGCGTCCACGGTTGCCCAGCACAACAGCGTGGCCCGAGGCAATCATACATCTGGCAGACTGATAGCAGCTGTCTCCACCGGGAAAGAGAAGGATCATGTTCTTAAACATAGAAAACGACCATGGACTATTTCCCATCGCTCGCTCGACGACATTGTTGGATCTCTATCAGTTTTTTGCACAGTGACCATTTGAAGAGTACCCCAAAATTTTGGCTCTTCTGAAGATGGTCGTTAAAATACATTTCCCTGATCCCAGTGGAGAAAATTTACGAACAATTCATTGGAATTTCTCAAAAGTCACAGCCCCCCCCTCAACACACACACACAATTTGAACACACTATTACGACCAAGTGCAATTGTGCGATATCATGTAGCTCAGTCTCCCACAGCTGATGTCACGTTGTTCTCTAGACCACAAACTAGTTGACAACATTGAAGCCAACAGCGGCTCTGCTGCTTGTAGCCAAAGTTTGCCTCATTTACATGAATAATTCATCAATTCCAGGGTCAATTTGGTTCCATACTTGAGTGTATATATCCCGAATGACTAGTGTTACATAACAAGTAAACGTGCGGTGATATCCATCACAAAATTTGCAGGAACCGTAACATTTGGCAGCTCTGCAATTATGGTCCGGATCTGCTGAAACAGGCCGCCAGTGTTCAAAGATCAAACTGGACTGAGCGGTTCTCCACAGATATCACTCCAAAAACATTGTTTAAACTTTTGTCCCTGTGATCGACAGGACAAAAACAAGAGCCCTTAAGACGGTGTAACGCATAAGGGGCCTTGCCATATTTGTCTGTTGAATGATGATTTGATTGAAGATTCAAGTGGAAGATGGATAGAAACATAATTTCGCTTGTGCTGAGCTGTAAATTTGACCTTGAAGGCAAATAAACCACGCATTCGGTGTTTGTCTCATCTTCAGCTAGTGGATAAAGCAGATTGATCCGGTACTGTAATCAATACGGTGTACAATAATCTGCAGGCCCAGTGTGACTGGTTCTGTGGTTGTGTGGGCATGTGCGCTGTGCTTTGCGCAGTCCTTCCACCCCTGTGCTACGAAATGAAGCATAACTTGCGTCAAAGGATGTTGATCTAAGGCGCATAAAAAGATATCGATGCTTCAAATCATATTTGATCCATGAATGATTTACTCATTGAATTTGGAACTTCAATGAATAAACAAAACCAGTCATCTTACTTTGAAACAATTCCCAGCGAATAAAAAAATATTTTGGCTCATGAAACATGAATTGCTCCCATGGCCATTTTCATTTTTGATGACACTCATGAATATTCCATGAAAAAAAAGGTTCACGCCATCCAATTTTAGGAGAAGGGATTCAAGTATAAATGAAAGCAATTTGCTCGAAATGTTTGTAAACAACACTGAATTGAATTTGATACCTATTTCATAAACCGATTGCACTTAAGTCCAATTTGTTCATTTGATTGTTTGATCAGGTAGAACCGGTTCAAAATAAGACTCTCACTTGCACATTGCCTACAATACCAAAAGACGTGCAAGGGTTGTACTACGTCTCTTGAGCCAAATGACCTTTCCACTATGCATAGACACCCCCCCCCCCCAAAAAAAAGCTTTGCACACAATTTTACCCAATATTTCTCAGTATCCATCTAATAAAAGCATAGAGCGTTTTGGCTTTATTTCAGGTCGTTAACTGCAAGCTTTCTCTGTTGGCAGATCTTCCGAAGATGTTGGCTGGTATTCAAAAAGGCGTCCAGTAAAGGGCCCCGCCGCTTGGAGAAGTATCCTGATGAGAAGGCCGCCTACTTTAGGAATTTCCACAAGGTACAAATGACACGACCCAGCCCAGACGAGAATAATTTCCCAAATTTTTTTTTTGGTTCATTGGATTGTCGCGGCATCCCGCAGGTACCCGTCAGCCATTTCTCGAGCCCCACAAGCCAAAAGGACCCGATAAGACTTCTTCTTCAGCCTGACGGCATCCTTTAACGCGATAGATATTGCCAATTGACCCACACAATGCGTTTGTCCCCTGCGTCATATTTTCAAATGGGCCGTCCCGCGTGGCGACACACGACCCTCCACCGCCCCACGGGGCTTCTCATCTCATACAAACCGGTGGCCAAGTGAGCGATGGGCAGGCACACGCACCAGCGCGCTTGCTAACGCATCCCCACAAAGCTCAAGAAAAGGATCGTCTGAGGGCTTCATTTGACGCCGCTGTGATTTGGGCGGAAATAGGCTGCACTGGTGGCTGATTTACACACTCAACACAAAGAGGATTGGCTGTCTCCACCGCTTTCCTCCCCATCTCCATACTCTCCCTCTCTTTGCCTGAGTCGCTCGACACAATAACAGAAATCCGCAATATTTTTAGCACTCCGAAAGGATGTTTGGGGTTTTTGTGTCTCGCTTGTCTTTCGGACAATTATATGAATAAATAAATAAATAAATAACAATAAAAACAATGCCCTGCTGGAATGTCAGTGGCGCAGGCAAAACATATTGGTGCTAATAGGAGATTAAAGTCAACACCTTTCACTGCAAAAATAAAAATAAAAAATGAAAGTCAGCCAGGATGTGAAATGGGACTCATCTCAACTGATTCAACTTTTTGCCTGAAGCTGGGAAGGCAACCAAATATTTTCCTTCCATATACTGCTCCACACACGCACGCACACGCACACACATGCAAGTCGATGGATGACGGAATCCATGGCTCAGAAATTCCCTCAGTTGATGCTTGCTTTGTTTCCGCTCACCTGAGGCCACAATATTGTATCTACACATCCATAAAATATTTGGATACCCTCCTGGAGGGCGATAAGAACACCCAAATGGCATCTTTTCACATTTTTATTATTGTCTCGTAATGTCTCCGTAACTTGAGTTACAATCGTAATGGATCTTTTCACAATTTATAGTATCAGAAACAGGAATGTGGGGTCGGCACGTCTTGTCTACATTAGACGGCTTTTAATCTTTAAGCTCTCCATTATAGCCCAGCTAATTCATTGCCAGCCTCTTTGGCAAAAGGCCTTCTGCAGTTAGCCCACGATGGACTGCAGTCATGGAAGAGGCCTCGTCGTCAAGGCTGAGTCATGTAGAACGTAACAGCCTGGAAATACGGGTGACATTCAATCGAATGGAATCTTTTTGTTTCGTGCGGGATTCGTACGGATTTATTTTTTTGCATTCTACATTGATCTCTTGGCTTCAGGGATTGTGATGCATTTGATTGCACCTTTTTATTATCTGAAACAGTAGAGAGGGGATGCAGGTAGTCATACGGGGCCTTTATAACGTGCATGCACGTGAAAGCCTTGACTTCGAAAGAGAGACAGTGTTTATGTGCAAATGCCTCGAAACTACAATTGCACTTTCATCAGAGCGGCACAAGAGGGTCAATTAAGCATCACTGCCGCCGTTGTCTGCGCTCAACTGAGTTGTAATGCGCCGCTGTCAATTGTGCCCCGTTTAGATCACGGAGCTCCATAACATCAAGAACATTAGCAGGATGCCGAGAGAGACCAAGAAACACGCTGTGGCCATTATATTCTGTGATGACACATCCAAGACATTTGCCTGCGAATCAGGTGAGCCCCCCCGACCCCCCACCGCCCCTTTTTTTTTCTTCTCGCAAGAGTTTCAGATTTACAAAAACATTTTAGATGATTATGATGATTTGTTTAGCGAATTGTAATAGAAGCACAGATAGTGTGTGCGACCCACGGATGGAAGAAATTTAACACAACACCCGTTCCATTTCTTTATAGCTAATGACCTTGTCAAATGAATTCAGAGATATATATTCTTAAACACGTTATACATGTTTGAAGCTCATTGCTGAAAATGCACAAAGACTGGGAACTATGCTTCAAAAGTTTCCCTCGACGTCAGCTTCCGTGGCCCAAAAACGCATCCATGTAGGTTGCCACAATTTACACAACAGCCGGATGTTATTTTCTTCAAATTCACAAGCGAAGAGGTGATACCTCACAGAAGCCCTTTTTTGAAACATTTCCCAAATCTTCTCTTGGTGCGCATGGTTTCTTTTGTTGCGTTCACCAGCCGCCATATTTTTGCCCATAATGCACCGCCTCTTGTTTGTTTAGCTCCTTTTCCACTCGGGCCTTCAAATTGCAGGAGGCACCGCCAGGCCAGAGTACCGGTAACTCCGAAAGGGAGCGTGCAAATCGGGGGAGGCATTAAGTAGCTGCCTCCTGTGTGTAAATGTAGTTCTGCTTTCTGATGTCTGTGAATTAAGCGCTTCAGGCACCAACAGACCATCCGCTCACCCCGCTAAGCTGCGCAGATACGTCCCCGCTGGAAACGCGTAATGCAATGGAGTGCGCCATGAATGAAACTGAAGAGACCGCAACTGATAATCACACGCACATAACGTTGTATGATGAAGAGAGACAGAAACACGACGGCGCCGTTGATGATGCACTTGATGTGTTTCTGTTCAAGTCACTGACCATGGGTAGGCTTCCCGAATCCCACTGGGATTTGGAGGTGAGGAGCCGGCAAGGATAAACAACTGGTGCTTTCGCCTCATTTCATACATGGGCGGCTCCCAGCAGACGCTCACAAGAGACAATTGGAAGTGTTTTCCGACGAGAACATGATCTGTTCTGACTCATCAGGAGAAAAAATTGGGTATCCGCAACCAAAACAACCACAGAAATGTACTGATTTTGAAAAATGACAATTTGTCCATAACAGGCCTGGCATTGAAAGAAAAAAAATCTGTCCAACAATAAATAGCATGTGTTGGGAATTTCATGTTGATATCTTTGTTGAAGGACCCTTTCCCACTGGCATTGAAAACAAGGGCACATTCAGAATCGTGCAAAACAACAACAAAAAGATGACTAGCCTTAATGCATTGGATGCTAACCAGCGGCTTTTCCAACGCTGTGCTGTCGTGTGGCCACATGCAGAGCTGGATGCGGAGGAATGGTGCAAGCTGCTGAGCGTGGAGTGCCTGGGCAGCCGTGTCAACGACATCAGCCTTGGCGAACCAGACTTGCTCGCGGCGGGGGTGCAGCGGGAGCAGAACGGTGAGCGCCCAATTAGGCCCCGCTTGCACGGACACAGCCTTCGCGGCTCACTCTGCTGAGTAGAGCTGCCTGGCTAACGAGGACCACTTTTTGTCTATACCTGCCCCATTTGTACATGTTTGCTCCACTTCAGAAGTATGCGCCGCGGCAAACATGAGCGTGAATCTGCGCGGGTGCGCGGGTCACAGGCTGCGGCCAGGGCTCCGTTCCAGGCCCGAATGCGAAGTGCCGTGCATCGCCGGCCTGCCTCGTAATGAAGCTTGTCACGGAGATGGATGAGATTATGCTTCCAAAGCTGTGGGAAATAAATGTGCTGCTCCCCCAACACATTCCGCTCGCAGGAAATGGAATGGAGCTTACTCGCTTCTATAGTTTGGAACGAGGCAAAGGCAACAAGCAATCATCAAAAGTGTTTGTCCAGTAAAAACAAGCATGACATTTTCGTGGAACTTTAAAGTCAAATTTCACTGGTCCCCGTGACATCGCTCTCGCAGTGACACGACAATGGCCAAAGTACAAAGTTACAAGAGGCAAAGGCCTACAGTAGTGTTTCAATTAGGAGCCCGCCCAACCCCACCGAGCTGCAGGAAGCCATCATTAGATCAGAGTCGCCTAAAAATACACCGAGCGATGACATTGCTATTTTCTATCCACTGCAGACACAGGGCTTATTTTGGAGTCATTGAGTGTAATTAGTGAGAAGCCATTTAGATTATTGAGAAGCCCCCACTGCCTCTGACAGCTAAATGGGGTAGAGGAGGGAGGGAGGCAAGCACACCTCCCTCCCAAATCTGGAACCACTGCAAAGTAACTCATGCAACAATATATTCATCTTCATTGGATAAAGTTGAATTTGCAAGCACCGGAGCGGTCAATCGTTTGGCTACACTTTTTCTTCAGGACAGATCTCGGGGGGGTCCTGACTTCATCTTGCAGCCACACCCTTCATGCTACGCGGACTTGATTTTTAGAATCAACAGAAACAGCCAACTCAACAAAGTCATTCGTCTTCATGTTGGTTTTATTAACAACACATCAACAAGAAGGAAGGCCAGCCATGAATAGGTGAATTTTTGGGTTCGTGAATTACATGAGACGGAGAGACGACATTTGATCGAATATTAAGGGCCGCTGCACATCTCTCACTCTGCCAAATAATCCATCTCTCATCGTTTTTTGCTAATCCTTCCAACGTTTTGTAAGATTCCAACAAAGCCTCATCCCAGAGAGGTTTTCGTTTTTTATGGAGGATTCGATATTGACAAATACACAGCTGTTGCATTTTCAGGAGTCAATGAAAATATGTGTTGTGCAAAGGGTGAAGGATCTGTTGGGGTTTCTGCGGAGGGATTTTGATGCAGCTCTTGTGGCTTCAATTATTTACGTCCGATAGTAAATCTTCGAAGGGGAGAATATCCGTGTGTGTTTGGTGAAAGTAAATATGCTCTGACTTGTTCAAATATGGGACTCCAAGGTCCTGGGAAATTGGAGTTTTTCAACTGTTGAAAGTATATCTTTGAGGGGAACTGCATATTTGATATTCTATTCATATATTTTTGTCATCTATAAAAAATGAAAATAAATAATTACTCTTAAATTATGATGTAGCGTTTTTCTGTGAGGGTAACTCTTTAGAACCTTGGCGAGTCACTGTTTAATGTAATATCTTGATGTTTATTTTTAGAGCGTTTCAACGTGTACTTAATGCCCACCCCGAACCTGGACATCTACGGGGAGTGCACCATGCAGATCACCCATGAGAACATCTACCTGTGGGACATCCACAACGCGCGGCTCAAACTCGTCATGTGGCCTCTCAGCTCGCTCCGCAGATACGGTCGAGACTCCACCTGGTTCACGTTTGAGTCCGGAAGGTGCGTGAGCGAGCTCTACAAATGCATACTGGCGTGTATGATTGTGCTGTTGAAAATAAGTGGTTGGAAAAACTTCCTAACTCAAGTGGAATGTTGAAAGTTCCCAGGATATCATCGTGAGCTGCGGAGGCCTCGGGGCGTCGCGTTGACTCGCCGTCCTCCGATGCATGCGTGTGTGCGTGCTCTTGCATCAGCGTGTCTCTCTGGAAGCGTGCAGTCAAGCGTGTGCTCCGAACAGCGAGCGCCGTCAAAGTGTGTTTACGTCCCCTCTTTGCCTTTCCGCGCGTGTGCTTGTTCCGGGGGCGCAGGATGTGCGACACGGGCGAGGGCTTGTTCACGTTCCAGACACGAGAGGGGGAGATGATCTACCAGCGCGTCCACTCGGCCACTCTGGCCATCGCCCAGCAGCATGAGAGGATGATGGAAGAGATGGAGAAAAGCTCGCAGGTATTTTCGCAATGTTTGAATACATTTCATGCAAAAGGTGATTCACTTTTTAACATGACTGTACATCTTGATATCTTCTCCCCTCAACACTTCGAATGTCTCATGTTGAGTTCTGTCATCCTTTTGTCACGAACGGTCCAGTCAACGCACTGAATTGTTGCACCTGATGCGTTCCTTGTCCGTCCCCTTGCAGGTGCGCTCTTCAGAGGCGCTCAGCAAATCCATTTCCCTGCCCCGCAGTGCCTACTGGCAGCACATCACGCGGCAGAACAGCATGGGGGATCTCTTCAGTTACCAAGGTGAGCGCATTAAGTTTGTTACTATCGTGCTCTTGTTGTTTCTTTTTGTTGTCATGGTTCATTTTTACGCTTGGGAGGATGAGAGGGCGGCTGGATGACACTTGAGGGAGTTCAGAGCATACACGGAGAGCTTTCCGCAACCCTGACAAAAATTCTAATCGAATGAATTGATCAATGTGCTGCTTACATCAGACCTACATGCAGTATATGGCTCTGCAGACAGCAGTAAAAGGGAAGTAAAAAAATATGTTCGATGCACCTCCACTATTTATATTGCATTTGTGGAATATCAATTAATCAGAAAAATGCACCCGTTTTTGTCCACCTCGGGGGCTGCCATTTTGCCTTGGGCTGCCACTTCCTGTCAACTGAAAATGACATCACAGCGCCAAAGGGCGTCGATAACGGTTTTGTGGGTTTTGCCACACTCGCAACCAGAGCCCTGAAGCATTATGAAGTCATTTTAAGTTTAAAAATACTATTATTATGATTATAAATTTCTCGATCATATTCCAGCAAAGGCATACATCTTGAAAAAAAAAAAAATTGCACATCAGGTTAATGATGCACCTTCTGCCATCTAGTGGAAGAGGATTCAGTTGTTCTGCCTGTCACGACACACCACTGGCAAACATTGTTTGGAGAAAATAAAGAATCATTTTCAGACCAATGAAGTGAAATTGGATGACCACAGCACACACCCGATGATCACTCACAGCATATTAGTGAGGCACAGTGGTTGGCAATCACTGTTCACGATTAGATTTTGGATGTATTTAGAGTACATTGGTGGTTTAGTAGCATTCGTGGCTGCTCATTAGCAACGGTCCCCAGTCCTTTTGGGCAACAACAGCTGTGCGACAGTGCACCGCTGCACACAAGATGAATGTGCAATCAGCACAGCCAATTTGCCGACTCACCCTCTGATTGCTTTTAAACAGGTCCAGAGGACCAATTAAGACGCACTTGTTTATTTCTCAGCCTTCATAGGGCAATATTTCACCACATCACTTGCAATTCCTGGATGATTGATATATATATATATATATACATAATTGATTTTTTCTGCGTCATTTTGCTTATGCTCAGCATTGTAATGGAGCACTTAGTATGATGACACGGGACTGATAGCAAGAGATTTCACAGCGAAGAAGTAGGTCTCAAAGGGCCAGCATGATAAGACTTATCTGCCACCACCGACATGGATCATAACAGAAGCAAAATATTAAGGATTTTGTCTCATCTTTTTGAATTTGAAAGGGAATGCATAAAGATGCCAGGATAAACAGGGAAATAAATGACCAAATACGTATGATTTGTTTGTCTTTTTGGGGGGGCTATGTTGTTATTTAAGTATTTTTATTGTAATCGTTATTTGTTTTATATATTTTGATGTTTTAAACATTCATTTTTTGAGAGCTCGTAAAAAGGTTGCAAAATATGTTGACAGACAATTTTTACTTGGCCCAAAGAGTTTTCTTGTCACCACGAAATTTTGAACATATTCAAACCTTAATCCAGTGAACATTTCTGGGAGTAATAAAACTTACCTGTACTTCAGGCTGCTCTAACGTGCAAAGCTGATGTCACGTCTGTCCGAATACTCCCTGAAAAGAAAAAGAAAAAAGATGGTGTAAAGTGATTTTTGGGACACCATGTCTGTACTGTAAATTTCAGTACGTGGATGTAATGTTTGTGCTTTGCATTGGACAGCAACAACATGCTTGAATACTGTACATAAATAGATATTATAGATCACCTCTTCCTGTTTGTTGTGTATGTGATGAGCACGGGTGATTGAATTTATGATAAAGGCCACTAAACAGGCCTGAAAGCAGGGCGGGCACACATGAGTGCTCAAGGGCCACATTTGATTTTGAAATCTGGGGATGGGCCTGGTGGATGAGGTTAAATATGATGGAATGTGTGAACAGATGTCAAATAGTTTCTTTGAATCCCAATTTTACGAGATTCTTGAATGTGATGTACAGTATTTGAATAGAATAGGTAAGAAAATGTATTTTACAATGTGGTGTTAGGTTGGTTGTGTCAACAAATAATTAATTATTTTTTTTTCCTTGAATAATTTAACTGACATTAATTTCATATCAATTTAGAAGTATTCATGCAAAATGCAATCAATGTAATGGAAGTGAAATCAATGTTTTTTTTTAAGGTTAAGGTTTATTTATTAAGGTCTACTTTTGTAGAATTGATGACTTAAATAACGTTTGCCATTTTTCCATCACGTTTGCTTTGAAACCAACATCATACTTCAACTTACCACAGTTAAGTACCACAACAAGCAGTCTCGCCTTATTGTTTTTCTTCCAGCGAGCAGCATGTCGATGACGTTCATCCCTCGAGCTCAAACATTTCCCAACTTTTTGTCAAGCGAGCCCGAACGGGAAGCGGAAGAAGGGAAGGTGGAAGCAGGAAGGCGGCGGACGGAAGAGGCGCCGTCGCCCTCTAGTGGCCGAGCAGCAGCTTGCAGCCTGAGGCCGCCTTAATGACAATCGACTGACTTGACTGGCCGAGGACACTTGCTGGAGCCCAACCCTACTGTAGACGCTCACGTGCAGCAGTATGTCTTGTGTGACGTCATATGCAGATTTGGTCGACCTTGTTTTGTATGTCGCGTGACAGAAGTACTGTAGCGTCTTTTAAGGCACCATACTTGTTTAAATAAATGTCCTTTTTATGTTAGAACCGGAATCTGAAGAACGTGTGACGTCACAGTGACATGTCCAATAGAGCACCTTATTAAAGCTAACATATCAGTCCCATTACACTCTATTTAAGATACAGTAATGTCTAAATTTGATTGTCACCATTCGCTAGATGTTTGTTGATTATTGTGATTGTAGTTTGCACTGGAGCCCACTGGAATGATCAATTGGAAACACCAGTTCGAAATCAATTGGGAATTTCATTGTTTACTTCCTTATCCGCCGCTATTTTGCTGAGAAAGCCTAGTAAAATCAAATTATACAAAATAGATCATACAGTTGTCCGGTCTAGACCCTCTCCCTCCCCTTTTCCATTTTCTGTCCTCATGGAAGAAGTGCCTTCAGACCCACTGAGACCTCCTGGAACCTTCTTATTGTGGCTTGTTCTAGTGTACACAAAAGTTAGCACTGGCTCGCCTGTAACACACCTGCTGGCACATTCATATCTTTTGTGCAAAATGCAGAAAGGATGACACCATATCAAGATTTTCAAAGTCCTTCGGTGGCAATTTATTTGAATGTTATTATTTAGTTTGTGTAGAAACAAAGGCCGTAGGACTGGATAGAAATGTACAAGCACGTCATTGTTCCACAGTTCCCCTCAAGTGTCACTTTATTTAATGTGTGCGTGTGTTGAAGAAAATCTCTAGACATCATGTTTGTTTAAATGTGTGGTCACATTACGTCGATAGCACTTTCATTATGTTTCAGTTTTCACTCAATGTAAATATGTTTTTTGATGACAGAGGTAATAAACTTGAATGTTCTCTCATGTAGCAGTCGTCTCACTCAAGACTTTTTTTGTTTTATCCAGTTGGAACCAGTGACCTGGACAGTGGGTACCGACTCCTACCAAGACAAAAGATATTGTAGACAGTCACTGAATTTGTGATGCGTCCTCTTAATTCTAATATTCTGGAACATGACGTAAGGGGAAAAGAACTACAAAGATGGCTCTGTTGTTCCATGTAGTAGACGTCTCAGTAGACTTGCCCGCAAAGCTCCGCTGCCCACCACCGTCGCCATTGCTAGGGAGGTACAGATAATAAAGTTTCAGTGTGTTGTGTGCGGAAGGGATAAACCCGTAAAAGACAAATCATTTCGTCTGCTCACTCTATATCACGGATTTTCACCTATTACAGATGGGCCTGCAATGTACAACTCCGATAAATGATTAAGTTAGCAAATAGTTGAGATGTCTGCTCGGAAGTCTTACGTGTGAGTGGGATGGGTGCAGTTTATCTCTGCTCTCTTCTCGTCTGATCTTCTTCCTGTGGTGTTCATATCATACTTTTTCATCCACCATTTTTAAGGTGAAAATAATACATGATTTCTGATCATTAAAAAAAAAAAAAGCATACATATCCTACCCTCTTACCTGCGCCTCAACAAGACGATGAGCAGCACCGTCAGTAAAATCAGTCCAGCAGTTGAAATCGCCAAGTAAACATACAGCATGAACACAGACAGGCTGAAGCCACCTGATAATGACACGACAGCCCAAAATGAGAAACATTTTACCGCAAATATGCTCAGATCGAATTTTATTTTTACCAAATAAATTATCTAGCACAGAATGGTTTTTTTGTGTTTGTTTGATTTCATTGGTGATACAGAGCACTGGCTGAATTGTGTAAAAATAGTTGACATGGTAATGCTTATTTTTGTGTCCCCCTGATTTGGATTCAGGCTGTGAATCGGCGTGGCTAGCATGCATTCATTGGGCATAAAATCTGCCTGGCGACAACAATCGGAGCAAATACGATCGGAATCCTGTGGCGTGGCCTTTTACCTGACGCTGACACCGTGACCAAGACAGTGTTGGTCTGCAGGCCGGCGTCCGTGCTGAAGCTGCAGCGGTACAAGCCGCCATCTTCCTGCGCGACGGGAGTCAGTTGCAGACTGACGTCCATGCTCTGCTCGCAGCTGACCTGACCGCGCTCGCTGTAGTCTTCGATCAGCACGCCGCCCTCCACCCGCTTGCATATGCCGATGATGACCCACGGTTGACCCGATGCCATGTGCTCCACAACGGCCTGGTGCACGCTGGTGCCGTTGTGCTCGTGATTGCACTCCACGGTGAGATTGCTGCTGGGTGTTGCCGTCACGTACACGTCCGCCTCCACGACCTCGGCGTTGTCTTCTTTATCTTCCTCTGGAGGCTCGTCTGCGTTCACGGCAAGCAACTTATTAAAGGAAAGTCAAATTCAGCGTGATGGCAAGTAGGGAACGTCGTCGACGGTTACCTAAGTCCTCCACCTGAATGTTTCTGATCCAAGGGCCTTGGGGGAACGTCTGGACAGAGCAGTGATACACGCCAATGTCCTGATGGGTGACGTTCTTCATGGATATGCTTCCGTCCATTGGGGTGCTTCTCAAGAATTCGATCCGCTCACGGTAATGGTGAGTGGTGGCTACTCCGTACTCTGGGTGAAAAACGGCTATGGAATTGGTGTCTGGGTCTTTGGTCCATGACACCATGGTGAGGTTCCCGTCCCAGGGGCACAAGCAGTCGAGGATCATCCCCTCCTGTAGGTGGATCGTGACCGTCTCGATCTCCGGCGCAGTATCTGCACACGCTCCTTTATTTGGTTGACCAAAATCACAACTTTAGGAAGGGTCAAAGCCAGGGCGAGAATGGCTTGGGATTTTACACTTGGTTAGTTCTGGGTTTGCAGGCACTCTGCAGGCCAAAATATTTGTATGCAAGCAATTCAAATAGATGTTACAGCTTTTATGATAGACAGGACTTTGGTCTGGGAACAACACCAGGAACTGGATGAGTTTTGCAGCAAATATACCAATAGGTGACTTTAGAGGAGAAAACAGGGGAGTTGAATCAACAGTGTCCCTGCTGGTCACAGTCAAGTACTGCACTCTAGTTTACCTCAATTGTTTCAAGACACAATTCATCAGTAAACAATTCCACACTGCAACCGTAGGCTTCATGTTCAGCATTTCGACTATCGGGACCACATACTTGTTCTGATCAAACTTATTATAAACACCAATAAAAATAAGGGCATGGTCATTTGTTGTGTATTCCCCCCCACAAAGAGTGAAAGGCACAAGCTTTGAATAAAGCCAATGAGTGGTCACATTCACAAAAGTGACACTAGCAGACAGCTTTATCGGAGCTGAATGACAACTGTCAGGATAATTGTTGACTATTTTTATTCTGACAAATGATTTACAATAAAAGTTAAATGTGCAGAAGCGTTGATGAGATGAAAGCCACCATCATTATATTGCATTCAAATAAATTACACAAATTCATTGAGTCAAAACACTGAAGTAACCTTGATTAAAATAAAAAAATCAGTCTATTTTGCTCCATACCTTGAAGAAAAGGGAGGAAGACGAGTGCCATGAAGTACCAGCGCTCCTTTTGTACGACTTCCATCTTGGCCCGGCCAAGGAGAATGAAAGCTGCATTGATGAGACGAGTGGCACGGCACCCGAGCTGCAACTTCCTGCTCGCTCTCGGGCCACAGAGACACAGCACACACTTCATATTAGCTTGCCGCTAGCTCTTTGCACTTGGGCGCGCGCGCACGCACGCACACACACGCACACACACCCTGATCTCTCGAGGGAAAATCTTTTCCAATCCTATATTGACCTTCATGACAAAGTTAGGATGACAACAGTCAAACATCCTGCCAAGTTGCACATTAGTGTAATTTTCATAAACAAAGAAACAAGACCATTTTGAGGCCTCTGAACAATGTTATCATTATAAGCAGTAGACTGCAGTACGAACTAAAAAATACAATTAGTCTTTGACTTAAATATATTAAATAAGGAGTCGACAAACTTACAATGTTGCCCACTGGCACTTTAATAAAAAAATATTTGCTAAGTATTGTACATAATCAATACACAAAATGGAAATCATGTGTTGAGCAGTTGGGAGAGGTTTTCAAGACACTTCAACAAGTGGGCGAATAAAGGCTCCTGTTGGTTTTCAGCATCTGTGATGTAAAAAAGAAAAGAAAGCAAGAAAAAAAGGCTTAAAATGATTCATGAAAATCAGCGGCGGATATGAATCAAAGCGAAGACGTACCCTTCTTCGACATGCGGTGGGCTTCCTCGATCCTCAGTCGAACCGCAGGACACTTCAGGGTAATCTTAGCCTTGGAGGAGAAAAGAAAAAAAAGAGGAGGACATTTGGTGTTAAGTCAAAGACTAGCAGAATTTTTATAATTCCGACTTGATCACGTGGGGATAAAAAATGCTGGTCAGCTACATTCGAAAGCCTTTCCAAAGATTCATCTGGCTTACAGGGACAGTGGGAGATACAGCTTCTGCTTTTATTTCCAATTGGAGATAAAGCCCAAACTCATCCAGTGCCCGCGAAGGGGGTGTGTATGTGTGTGTACGTACCCGTTGGTTATTATGGAGCAATGCCCAAAGTGCGGACGCTCCTATGCAGCACATTTCCATTTCCTTACTTTCCAGACAGCAGAAAAGGACTGTCATAGCTTTGTCTGGAGGAAAAGAAATAGAAAAGGTGTAAAAACACACGAAAATGCACAAAACACGAGCAGGTATAATCAAACCATAACTGACAGACACAGGACACTTTCGAAACAAAAGAAAAATATGGCTAATTTAGTAACCACAACACACAACATAAAACACGCAAAAAGTAAAATAATGAACACAACACATAACATAAAACACGGACAGTCCTAACCACTTTTCCCTCATACGCTTTGTTGTTAAAGCAGTTTGAGATGAAAGAGGAGAGAATCAAAGTGCCATGTTCAAAATGTGGGAGGAAAAAAAAAAAGACATCATCCTTGACGCATAGCTGCAAATGGGAGTGCTGTGACATATCAAAAATATGGCTAATTTAGTAACCGCAACCCTAAACTGTAGCTGGCAATGTCGAAACAGAGACTCGGGGGTCCTTATTCCCAGTTTTCACCGCATACGTGCATCGTGGGCTTTGTGCCCTGAAGTACACTGCCGGTCCAGCCCAGTGTTGTTGTAGTAGTAGTAGTAGTAGTCGTCTCAATTCAGAAAAGCCAGCATCCATACACACACACACACACACACACACACACACACTAATTATGACTACCGGTACTCTCATGTCAGTGGCATAGATGGTTGAACACAGATACATTATTCGTAGGCAATAAATAATAATTTTGAGAATCGCAGCCACAAGCGACCAAACAAGAGGTCACTGCTCATGCAGCTAATTAGTCCAAATTCTATTCCCCTTGCTCCCCTTTTTCATACCGTTGGCAATGACATGTGGCTTGTTGGCGGGACAAAAGCAAAGGTTGTGAAGGGTGAGCAGTGCGGTGCGTCGTTGCGGCGCCAGATCCACCAGCATCTCCAGCGCTCCCGTCACCCTGAGGATACTTTGCTGGCCGTCGTCTGAAAACGACAGATTGACCAGCAGCCTGAGCCACAGGCCGATCAGGCCGCCCGAGCCGCTGCAGACGCTTGCACCCCTGGCGCCACCCACCTTGGGCATGGGCACAGAGGTGAAGGCTTGCAGGAAGTTGTTCTGGGAAAAGCAACAAAAGAGAAAAACAATTGGAAGCAGATGGAGATCAGTTCTCATACCTTTTACAAATCTAGATATATGGATCCAATTCAGTTCTTCCTATTCAATCCTATTTAACCAATCAAGCGACAGCAGCGTGTCAGGTTCCACCCTACGACTAGCTTCTGACTACGGCGGCACACATTTTACCTTCTGCAAGACGCCCCGACAGTCACGGGACATAACCAAGTTAGCCAGCAAGGAGAAGGAAAGCTTCTGGATGGTGCTGTTGTCAGGGGCGATGCCTGAAGCCAACTTCATGATGGAGTGCATTAGCGAGCCACTTGCGGTGCCTTTTGGTCCTGACGCGACACCAGGCCCGCCGCCACACACAGAACTGCATGCTGGGACATGAGAAAAAGAATGATTCCAAGTCAATTCATTCATCAAATATTGTTGGAGATGTGGGGTAATCTCTCTGAATGTAAATATGAACTTTAATTAATTAAGGTAATGCCCCGTCTAATATAAAAGCTACTTTGGTGTCATCTTGTGGCGTCTTGATGCCAAGGAACTCAGTTGAAGAGAGGTGAGAAGCTTCATGCGCGGCAATCCTGTGGCATTTATGGACAGTTAAAAAAAATTATCTGTGGATTTACTACTTGCAGCACAGATTAATGTGTCCTTTGCAAATAGCAGGGTAACACTATATGAAAGTCCTGTATATCCATTGTTTAGTCAAACCAAAATAGTTAGCAATCCTGCTAACAAAAAAACAAGAAAAAAACCAAAGTGAAGAACAGGGTTCAGAAGTATTACTCTCTTCCTCACTTTGGAGGTAGCAGTTGATTGCTATTAATCTTAAAGCTATCCAGCAGCACCGGAGTTGCCAAATAATATGAAAAAAACAAAACAAAACAAAAACGAGACGGCAGGCTGCACGGATGTCTGCCCACCACACCAAAACATCTTTGCATGGCCGCACGCTGTCTGAACGTGTGTCATAAATAAAGAACAAGAGTCGAGTTATTGCACATAGACAAAATATTAACCCAACCTTTGCGGGAAGTGTCGACCCCCAAGCCAAGCTCATTAATAACAACAGCGGTGAGTTTTGAAGAATTATGGAGGTCATACATGTTAACTGATTGTTCCTCTTCGAGTGGTTGTTAGAGTGCTGTGACTTTAATCAATTTTCTTCTCTTTGGCGAAGTAACATAAAATAAATGAAAATTATTTTATTTTCTATGCAAGCGTTTTTTTCTTTATTTTTTTTCGAAGCAGGTAACAGACTTGTTGAATGTTGCTGCTTGTTGGTGATGTTAATTCCGGTAGAGTAACATATGTATGCTAATGTTTGCCTCGGGCTCTCTCAACACCAGCCGAGGAATATCGTCTTCATTATGGACCTATTTCCCGCAGTCAGATAAATAATTTGCAGCTATGCGTCAAGGATGATGTCTTTTTTTTTTTCCTCCCACATTTTGGGAGGGATTCTCATCTTTTTTAATGTTGACATTTTTCTGGCTAAAACAATATGTGTCAAAGTATGCACGGATTAAAACAAACTGACTGCAAATAAGGCCTTTGATGAAAGGCTTGAGATGAAACACTCACTTTTTTTCCTCTGGAGACCCAACGGTAGCCGGAGGGCGGATGGTGTAACATTAAGCCTAACTGCACGCAGCCTCAACACAACCTGCTGTTCTGTTAACCCTTTGGGAAAAACCACTGGCTGACTTCAGTACTTTCTGATGCCTCGTAGCTCTGTGCTTATATGGCTGGGGGGGTGCGGGGTGGGTGTCAATAGTGCCGGCCCCCGCTGAGGAAGCAGTGCCAATCAAATGGAAATCTACACAGCGCCAGAAAAGCGGCTCACGAGTCTCGCAAATAAAATTTCCGATTTCCATCGCACACGTGCCGTGGCGCGTACGCATCAAAGGGACCACAAGCTATTTATCAAAGTAACATTTCCCAGTTTCCTCCCTGTGAATCTTGACTTTTCTTCTACTGAAAAACTGCTTTTTCTTCCAAGCCTCTCGGCATTCAGACTTCCAATTAAACCGGAATACTAATTACTGAGGCAGAACAGAGAGGCTCCAAAAATGATCTCCCTCGGTGTGAAATCTGCTGTCGCGCGCACACACAGCGAGACGGCCTTTCCTCGGCACACTGCGGCCATTGTGGCGCGCCGGTCTTTGCACTGGGACACACAATGCTCAGTGGTGAGTGCAGTGGACAATGGGCGCATTGGACAAATATGAAGCGAGGCACAGAAGACAAACGGAACACATCTAAGACATTTAGAAACCTTTGGGGCAGTCGGCAGTGTAGACGCAGAGGAGCTCCAGCACTGCCTCCATGATGGAGTCGTCCAATAGGAGCCAAGGCCAAAGGGCGTGCAACACCAGTGTGAGGCATGTATCTTTGGCCAACACCTACGCAAACGGGAAAACACAAAGCCCTCATACACAAAGCACACGGAGATGTACGGTTAATGGGAAGTTGTATTTGATCATTTAACAAAATAAACAAATGAACACATCGGGAATCAGTGTATCAGGCTCCTGAATTGGAGAGCTGAAAATATTTTCACAATGGCTCTTCAAAGGAAAATGTCAGCAAACGGTTCATTCGGTGGTTCTTTGAGGTTCTTCTACGGCATGAGGAGAAAGATGCAATGTTTTGTTCCAAATATCCCTTTTTTCCCTCTGAGTGTGAAAGCAGCTCATGAATACGCTTGATGAGTAACTCTTTTTACGTGGAGCCATACACGTTTTAGGGGGAATGCCGAGCCTAATTTGAAAGCACAGCGTTGGGTACTCAGAGCAACCATTTTAAACCAATTAGCAGCAGGGAATTAAAAGGCAAGACACAGAGGCTCACTTTGCATTCCCGGTTGTGGTAGATAGCGCTTCGCAGGATCTCCGCAGTCAGCTTAACTTCCTTTAAGTAGCCCTCTTCCTGATGATGTGGAAAAAGACAGTCAAATTAAGCGCTTGCACGGTCACACACCATATTTGATAACTACATACGTGCGGACAATGGCACCTCGCTAAAGTGGCAGAATCATGCAATTCCTCACCTTTTTGCGGTGGGAAGGCTTGCCGCTTCGGACTGACTCCAGGTTGAGCTGAGAATTAGTCTGCTTCATCTGCTCCACGCAGCTGTCAATCAATCCAGCTGTAGCAAGTGCAAGCACACACACATACAGGTGAATAAATGCACACATCAACCCACTCGTATACATCCAACACATTGCACACACACAAAATGACAGAGATTACATAAATGGAGCATACTGAGGAATTTCACACATTGCTAAATAAAATAGCAGGGTTTTGTGAAAATGTGAACACTAGATTAAAATAAATCATTTCACAACTTTTGACACTATCAATGTGAAACATAGCATGACGATTTAAAAATCGAACACAAAAAGGTATCATTGAGGGGCAAACATGGTTGGACAAATAGGCTCAGACTGAAAAAAAAAAAACCCAAACCAACAAAGATTCCATGCCAAAATGTGCTTGCATTTGTGATGATTTACAATTCCCTCCACAACACGTGTTCCCTTGTGTTTTTGGTTAATGCGCAGTGTTGAGTTAGAGCCAAAGAGAATTATGGCCAAAAAGTCAATACGCTTCAATATTTTTCTTCATTTAAAAAAATAAATAAATAAAATAAAAAAGAATGCATCACACCACCATCTCATGGCCACGACACACAAAAAGGAGAAAGCTGTAGCACATGGGAGATTGTTGTCACACGTAGGATCCAGCTAGCCCTTGCCAAGAATTTTCCCGTGGCTCCTTTAACCCTTGTGCAGTATCTGTCCCAAATTTGGACATAGGATGTCAAAGGGTCAAAGTTCAAAATGACAGCAAGCTGGACATTTTTAACATTGCAGTTGGTATATATGACATTGTAACAAATTTGGAATACCTTGATAGTAGAAATCCCAAATTTGGCATATTGACGCCATTATAAATTCAAATTTCCAATAGACTGTAAAACTGGTGTTTTATCGTGCATTTTCTCAATTTCTGCACAAATCACATCACCGCGCTCACCAGTACTATCAAAGCTTGAGAATTGTGGTAGTGAGTTTTACCTCACTCTCCACGAGATGGCGCTTTAGCCTAAGATATCATTTTAGTGCCGACTCTTTACGTCATTGAGAGTACTTCCAGTTCGTCATTTTCATTCGAATAAGCGGTGTAGTTTGTTGCGAGAGGTCTATTTGCATCTATGTGTGTGGATATGATCGTTTGTGCACGTCACATAGAACAGTACTGAGCAAAGACATCGAAGCAGTATTTTTCCGCCATTTTGTGCACATTTGAATGTGAGGTCGTCGCGTCTCTTGCAGAGACGTCACCCAGACAGACTCAACTTCCTGGTGTCACCTCTTAAGATGTCCCACCAGCGTATGTTGCACATAAATTACATTGGTTTGCACGCACGCTCGCGCGCGCGCAAAACAATGTAATGCAGTTTGTAGAGCATTGCTAGCTGGGTGTTTTGGAAAATCAGGTGTTATTTTTGAAAATCGACTTTTGAATTGGTCAAACTGTTATGCAATGCACGTCCCGGCCGTGTGGGCTCGTAATGAGCGTGGCCGCGCTACGCGCGTTCACGTGAACGCGCTCAGCACAGGCGAAACAGCCACGTTTTAGGAGTGTACTTACGGCCATTTGAAATGATGGGCTCATCAGTCTTTTTTCTCGTCTTCACGCCAGTAGATCGCGCACTCACAATGTGCATTTGTGCACGGGCATGCCCAGTGCCCTGATTGATTGGCATGATTGACTTGTTTGAGGGTGCAGCACGCGAAAACTCAGCGCGTAACGATAGTTACTGGCTGGACGTTGTTTTGAAAATCAAGTGTTATTTTTTGAGAATCGAGTTTTACATTTATCGAGCGGTTCGGAAGATGAATGAATGAATGAGTTTTACATTTGTTTATGCACGTAAACACACCAACACTGCAACTGCAGCTGCACAGCAGCCAGGTGCAGCAGCTGCAGGAAGAGGACATGCGAGAAAAGAAAGCAATACGGATAGCTTTGCGAAAAAACACTTCGTGCTTGAATTATTGTGGCAGATGTGGAAAGGCCAATCCGCCACAAACACACTACAACCATTTGTTCTGATTGTAAAAAAAAAAAAAAGTTTTGTGTTTGTTTTTCGTTTTGTTATCAAGTTTGCATATTAGTTGCTGGTTGTTTTGTTTGTTTGTTATAATGTATGTTACTTCAACATTTTTCATAGTTTTTGTGACTTTTATACTTTTTCAAGGTTCTAATTACCATGTACAACATTTTTCACTCTGATATCTATATAAACGCTATACACAATATTGGACACATAGAGTTAGAGTTACTTATATAGAGTCATAACTCAATACTCATTTTGTTATTCAAGAAAAAAGTAATGCAAACTATATATGTATGGCTAGATCTAATGCCACTGAACATTTTGAAAGTGAAAAAAATTCAAAAGTGAAAAAGTTGTCACACCTCAAAGCGCAACCCAATTTGGGACAAATATGTTTGATGTCACATTTTTTTGAAATGGCCATTACAGAAAAAACAGGCATGAAATACAATTCTGTTCCTGCGGTTTGGTGACATATTCAAGGCTCTATTTATGTCATATGCAAGATTTGGACTGGGTGGGTTTTTATTTACATATGCAGCATAGTGACTATGTGATTGACACACTCCTGCTGCTGCGGCTCATACAGGGCGCCAAATATAAATAAATAAATAAATAATTATATGTATGTCTTGGCCTGATGCCACTGAACATTTTGAAAGTGAAAAAAAATTCAAAAGTGAAAAGAGTTGTCACACCTCAAAGCGCAACCCAATTTGGGACAAATATGTTTGATGTCACATTTTAAAAAAAATGGCCATTACAGAAAAAAACAGGCATGAAATACAATTCTGTTCCTGCGGTTTGGTGACATATTCAAGGCTCTATTTATGTCATATGCAAGATTTGGACTGGGTGGGTTTTTTATTTACATATGCAGCATAGTGACTGTGTGATTGACACACTCCTGCTGCTGCGGCTCATAGAGGGCGCCAAATATAAATAAATAAACAAATAATTATATGTATGTCTTGGCCTGATGCCACTGAACATTTTGAAAGTTGAAAGTGAAAAAAAATTCAAAAGTGAAAAAAGCTGTCACACCTCAAAGCGCAACCCAATTTGGGACAAATATGTTTGATGTCACATTTTTTTAAAAATGGCCATTACAGAAAAAAACAGGCATGAAATACAATTCTGTTCCTGCGGTTTGGTGACATATTCAAGGCTCTATTTATGTCATATGCAAGATTTGGACTGGGTGGGTTTTTTATTTACATATGCAGCATAGTGACTATGTGATTGACACACTCCTGCTGCTGCGGCTCATACAGGGCGCCAAATATAAATAAATAAATAAATAATGATATGTATGTCTTGGCCTGATGCCACTGAACATTTTGAAAGTTGAAAGTGAAAAAAAATTCAAAAGTGAAAAAAGTTGTCACACCTCAAAGCGCAACCCAATTTGGGACAAATACTGAGAACGTGACAAACTGTATTACTGCACAAGGGTTAATGTTGCTGCAGGCTTCTTTGCAGTCTCCCTGATCAGTGTTGCTCTTATTATTTCGTTGCACTGTTCCCTTTATAGGTCACATTAAAGGAGGCAGTGCTAAAATGATTCTACTTGGTCAAAATTGGTATGGGTGCTTAGACATTTTATTTATTTGATTTACTACAGGATTGCGTTACAAAAATGCTTGCTACCTGTAGCAGAATGGTTCTGTGCTGTTGCGCTGCTCGCCAGCAGCGCCATCAGAGCGTTGGCTGTCAACTTCTTAAGTGGATCCTGAACAGTCCTCCTTTCAAAACTCTAAAACGGAAAGAAAGAGCAACAAAAATACGTGTCGTATTTCTGGAAGTGTAACCAGACAGCTTAGTACATCCTGCTCCTCACCTGCAGCAACACATCACAAAGATGGCTTGCCGACGGATTGCTCAGCGCATCGGCTAAAGCGGCACCGTGGTCCAAATTCAAAGGCCTGGCCACTCCTCGCCTTTTAGTCTCTTCTGCAAAAATGGTGGAAAGGAAATGCAAAGCTCCTTGGTGCAGATGAGGGTCCACAAACTTCTCGTGCACGCACAATGAAAGTGTTCCTGCGCAACACAAGAGAAGGAAGGACGAAGCCCAGAATGAATAAAAAAAGTAGACAAATAAGAAAGCTGGTGGTGAAACATCGTGATCCATTATTTATTCATTAGATGGTATTGCAAGCTGATGGATCGTTTTATCCACACCAACCTGCCATAAACAAACCCTGCCATGAATGCAGAAAAATGGCTCAATGTTCATCTTTTACTGGAATCATTAAAAGTCCCTACTGTGCCATCTATCTGAGGGAGCCGTGAGGAGCCAAGGTTGTTTAAGGACGACAATAGTAAGGGAAGACAAAATGCACAATTGTGATGCAAACACGGGGGGAAAAAAATACTGGACTGGGATCCGCGTAAAGAATGTGTCTAGACAGAAAGCGGATTGTTCGAGGCTACAACGGCACTCCTGCCACAACGTTTGTCCAAAATGACACACAAAGTCTTTCGATCAGAACTTGATTTGGTTTGCGACCACTTGTTGTAACTGCTCCAAGTCATTTTTACTTCATTACGATTCGAGTGTTCATGCATTGCAATTATTGTTACATGCACCAATTTAAATATGCGTTCCCAACATTTTGTTTTCATTTTCATCCAAAACGCAAGGAAGGACCACTTGGTAACCATGCTGACTATTTGTTTGTTTTTATTTTTTGCATTTATGATTGCCATTACAGCTTTTCCCATTTGTCGACTTTGAACACATGCATCTATAAGAGTACCGGTACCTGTGAACATCCGCCAGTTTCTCCCCAGTGCGGCAGAAACAGATGGGTACACAGTCCAACTGTCTCTCTTCACCAGAGTAGCCATGAGCGTAAACACATCCGCCCAGCATGTGAGGACAATGTCCCGCGTGCCTGCATCTGGGGTTTAAACATGGGAGGTTATGTCAAATAAATGGCTGAAAAGGACCATTGGATACTTTTGAGGCTGAAATGAAGTAGGCATACACAAAAATAGCAATACAGTTTAGAATGATTATAAGGGCCACACCTAGTCCTTCCGTGTTGAGGGTGAGTACTGCCACAAGGGTGGACAACAATTGTTTCAGGAAGTCCAACTGGGCAATCAGCTCTGGGCTGAGTGAGACACATGACTGCAGCAGCTTGGAAAAGCCAGACAGGAAGTGAAGAAGCATGGCCAGCTACGCACAGACAAGAAGAAATACAGACAATTCAATCCCCAAGTCCGATGCCAAAAGTGAAGGTGTCCACAGTCTGTCACTCGTAATGCAATACAATATTATCTTGCATATTATTGCACCAGAAGTGGCACTAGTAGGGGGAAAAATGGGAAAGGACGCTCGACAGGCCTTCCATACTTCCTACACTGAAAACTTCTCTTGACTGTCACCTGACTTTTGATGTCTTCTCTCTCTCCAGGAATGATGTTTGGTGCCTTGATTTCACTGAGGCATTTCTCAACAGGTCCAATAGCCACCAAGCTAAAGGAAAATTGTATATTGAAATCAGCATCAGCAGATCAGAATTTTGGTATTCATTTAGCAAATCACGACGGCAGTTAATTTTGCCCGTGGCCTCTTACCCCGCCATCGCCCTCAAGAGCTGGTTCTGCCGGATGGCTGTCAGAGTAAAATCTGGCAAGATGGCCAGCAAATTCATCAGCAGGCCACAGTGGGCCACAAGAAGGTCAGGGGTAACCATGACGACCGGCTGTGTGGACGAGGGCCGGCATGGTTGGAGGTCTTGCGAGGCAACAGAGTCGCTGGTGTCAATGTCGCTTTGGCCTAAAAGAGATGTCATCGAGCCACTAAAAATGACGCAGCAGATTGTTGCGATTGTACCGTAATTGCCGTTGTGTTGTCTTGTGCCAGCCTGAACTTTTTTCATTTTGTGGTGAAACCATTTTTTTTTTTTGCCATACCTAACTATTACAAATTCACACACTTTATAGAATTTTCAGGAATTTCGAGGGTGCACGCTGAATGCTACCTTGCGCCATTAGCCTGCTAGGAGGAGCATCCGCTGTGAAGCTCATGGGGGACGCAGCCCTGGAGGTCTCAGACCCTGACCCTCTGACCTGTGATAAACCACGTGGATTTGAATGAAAATGTTCATTTGTATGAGTGGGGTGCACATTGAATGGAAAAGAGCAAGCTAACCGTTGTGCTTGACGTGGACAAGGAGCTGGGAGGTCTGCTAGAATTGGCAGTCGGTGCCGCTGCTGCGGCACTTCTCCAAAACTGCAGAGAATTGTCCGAAACTGGACATGCACAAAGAGGGCACATTGGCCAAAATTCATACACCATTCATTTTCACAGCCCAGCCTCTTCATGCTTTGAAGAATGACATATTTAAACAAGGTACAAAGTATGGTTTTAAAAAAGGTTATATTAGTTTGAATAGTATTTGTTTATTTTATACTGCTAAATACCAGGTCTAACATTCCCAAGTAACCCCAACTTTGCCAAGTAAAAAGTACTGAAACACTGAACAATTTGACATGTTCATTCACAAGTTTAGAGAAGATAAATGAAGTTCCCCCGAAAAGGATATCGTGCATTTTAGGTTCCCCGTGAAGTGTCATTTTTAAGGCCGAACAGCTGTAACTTTTCTCAAGCATGAGAAATAATTGTATTTCTGATTGGTGTGGACTTTTTCCAAGCACAATGCTTGATTAACCAGATTACTTCAGAATTCTGTAAAATGTGCATACTATAGATATACGTGTAGACGTGAGTAAAACCTACCATTTGAAGCACCATCCAGAGATGGAAGCTGACCGGCAGCCCCAGCAACAGTCTTTTGGAGGTGAAAAGTGTACCTGCCTCTGTAACAGGCAGAGGCAGACAGAGCAACGTGCTGGAAATACTGACAGTGGTAAAGCAGAGCCTGGAGCGCAGGAAGACCCACCAAAGACACGCCAGACACCTCACTGTGGACACAAGGATGCTGGCGGAGTGACAAACACAAAGAAAAGAAAATCTTCAATCAACTTTTTTTTTAAACACAAACTCACCGTGATGCCTTGAATTGTGTTTTAAATGTTTCCATAAAATGATAAGTTCTAAACATTAAATATAATGATAAATCAGAACTAAGTTGATAAATAGAGAAAGGTATGGAAATATCCATTATGAATACAAGAGAAAATTGACACAAGAGTGCCAGGGTGTGTATGTATAAAATCCCAATACAAACCAAAAGTTGTAAAAATATCATGGTTAAGGGTAAAGCATGAGCCTTAATGGAGACTTATTTCTTCTTATTCACTTTCTTTTCTGATTGATATAAAAATGATTTATTAGATATAAACACATAACACGGGGTAGGACTAGATACGTTCTTTACTTCTTCCTACTCCCTTGAACATAATAACTGTGTTGAATGATGACTGATTTCTCTTTCCTTTTTACCATTTTACTTACCTTACTTTCTGTCAAATTATTACTGTATATGTTTTATGTTCAATTAAAAAAACTATAAATATTTACACCTTACAAAGGGCATGCAGCTTTTAAATCTTGATTTAAAAATGTACATCCTCAAAGAGTAGATTATCAACATCATATTAAATGTTGACGCTAATGGTATCCTACAGTACAAAATATCCAGCTGATGCATCACAAAGACAACACAGAAAGCCACTCTAATAATAACACAACAAACCCACATGGATAGGGAAGCATTCCTCATGTGCCGAGTGTGATGTTTTCAGACCTCTCTTTTAGTTCAAGAGAGAACTCAAAGTGGCCATACGGTTTATTCATTTATTTGTTTCCTTCGATTAACACCCCGTCTAAAAGAAATCTCCATAAAGATGCTATTGATGTTCTAACTTTGGTGGGAATGCTGGAGGGACCTGAGAAACCAGAAGTGCTTCAATTCGAGCCGCTCTCCTTGCTCTGAACCCCGTGGGGCTCAACAAGAGAGGAAATGGGAGTTCGGAATAAAAGGTTTGAGGGTATAAAGAAGAGGGATGGGAAAAAAGTTCATGGTCCACAAAAAGCTTTCTAACTGGCTGGCAGAGCGGCTGACCTGCCAGTGGGAGTCCTCGGCCTCTTCTGCATTGGCAGGCATGGGCATCACCAGCAGGTTCTGGAGGATAAACGCAGCCTGGACATACAACCACACAGAAAAGGAAAGAAGGGAATGGGCGCACACACTTTTCAGTTGCAAATGCATCGGCAACAGCGCCCTCTGCCAGCCTTTAGCTGCTAGTTCATGACTACGTTTACATTGACATTTCTCAGTCCAAACACTTTCAGCTTTTGGTTGAAACGTGAAATAATGAACTAAAAGTGCAGGAATGAAGGCATATCATATGAGCTGAGCATCCATCCAGATTATAATCACAGTACCGAAATATATGATTGATATGTGGAAGTTGTGTTGACATATTATCCAGCATTCCCATTAAATGTGTGTGAATATTTCTTTTGTTCAAGCATAAGAGCAACACAGCTCAACAAGTCCAACTCGGACAGAGAACAAAATGTGTGGTTCATTTCGGTAAGCTATTATTTTTCACAGCTTGAACAACTGTTGGTTCCGAAATATTGCATTAGGGCTTTTTCTGCAAGAACATGAGAGGCGAGATCAGACACAAATGTAACACCAGGGGGCATTAATATGTGATATCTTGAGATTGACGCCGTGAGATGCTGTGAATGCCGTGAATGGTAGGTGGCAGTTATTGCTGTCAAATCTGGAGATGTTGGGTTTACTCTGCTGGTGAATTCATTGATGGGGACCGTATTATTCGATGAGAAACTAAACCAGACATGGGAAAACTACGGCCCGCGGGCCGGATCCGGCCCGTTGGGCTTTTTAATCCGGCCCGCCGAAGGTTGGTGCACAACACAATTAAGGTTCGATATAAATGATTGCATTCATTTCATTTGGACTTGTAATGACAGGCATTTCAACGCCAGATGGCGCAGTTACTTGAAGTTGTAGAGCACAGGGAGGGAGGGGGAGACGATACGGAAGCCAGCAGTAGCGCCAACTCAAGCAACTCCCGTTCGATACGACGGAATAAGTGTGTCCGCGCCGCTATTTTCTATCATTGGATCCAAAACAGCGACATGCAAGTGACTCTTTGTTGCAGTGAGTTTTACTGCAATTGCGAACATTTTCACGTCCTGTCGATCATGGCATCTAAACGAAGAGGAAGAGAAATGGCCACGGTAGAGAAAGTGAAGTGTATCTGATTCAACGAAGCGGGTTACAAAATACGAAACATTCAGGAGATGTTTGGAGTCTGAAAGACTGAAATCTACAAGACTTTGAAAACGAGGAAGTGATTTGCGCTCAGTCCGATTCTGGCTATTTCCATGCCCAGAGTGAATTGTGTTACGGGAGTGAACACCCTCTTTTGGAATGGTTTGCCCCAGCAGCGCGGGAAGGGCGTGCGCTTGTTTGTACGGGCAGTATTGAATACAGCGGCACATAAACAACACTCTGATGTCCGGTGTCTTTCTTATGCACAAACCATACAGAAACAAATTGCTTGCGGCTCGACGGACAGTCGAGTAAATAAACGTTCCTTGAATGGTTTGACTGCTATCGTGCTAAAAACTTTCCGCAAACTGGACCACTAAAAGGGAGGAAGCGAGTCCCAGAGCGCTAACTATGAGCATAGAAGACTTGAGCGTCCGTGTCTGGCTTCAAAAGTTCGCTACGCGACATCAGCTGAGCAACGCTGTCATGTGTGGTGATCGAGGGGAGGTCAAGTCAGAGACAATGAGTGAGTCGAAAGAAAAGCAACCAGGTCTCTTACACATCTAATTTTGGAGCAAATAGTCCTAACTTTGTTATATTTTGTCATATACCTGTACTGCTCGCTGCAGTTTTTGGCCAATATATTGTTGCACTTTGTTGCTTGTGTTGTCACATGTATGTTGAACCTTCATACAGGACATATACCATAGTTGTTTCACTGTTCTCATTTGAAAAAAAAAAAAAAAAAAGATATGGGAATACTTTCATGCTTTTGTTCTGTTGATGTTTGGTATGGACTGTCAACATATAATTTTTTTTATATGTACCGTATCTTGTCCTGACACGGCCCACCTGTCAAATTTAGAAATCAATGTGGCCCCCGAGCCAAAAAGTTTGCCCACCCCTGAACTAAACCGATGGTATTTGCCTTTTTTGTGCTCCAAGTGACATGGAACTATGATGAAGTGAGTTGCTTTGCGATTATTTTGTGCCATCTAAACCTTACTGAGGGAGGTGTCAATGACTCCCTCTTTTTTTTTCCTTTCACTTGCAGCAGGTCTTAGTCCCCATGCTCCATGAATCGTGGGGGCTAACTGTAGTTATTTTGTATATGTACCAAAATAAGAAGATGAAACAGCAAGTCATTTATCTACCTCTCTCCGGACCATGCTGCTCTCATGCTGATCAAGCAGGATGTTGAGCAACGTGCCCCACAGGCCTCCGCTGATGTTCTGGCAGCTGGCGCACAGAGCCTGGCACCCGCTCTCCACCGAGGACAGAGCAGCGCCTAAACCCAAACTGGCAAATCTCACCTGCGGGACAATTGGGAAGGATGTCGACAGAAATTTAATTAGAAGGAACCACACACATACACACACGAATGAACAAACATCATGCATCTATTTTCTCTTCCACTTGTCCTGATTAGGGTCACAGAGGAGCCGGTGGCTATCCCCACTGACGAGAGGCGAAAGGTGGGGTGCACCCTGGATTGGCCGGCAGTCAATTACAGGGATGAACAAACACCAACCGGTAGTCCTCATTTTCTGTATGGCCCCGCTGACAACCCATTGAGACGGATAATGTCTCTTAGCTTATGAGTTGTGTGGGAGCTTATTTTTGGCAGCAGGGTGAGAATTGATGCGACTCGCTGTCACACACTCCTTTTTCTTTGTAGTCTAACGTCTTGTGATGCTCTTTTGGGGTTTTAGCTTGTCCCCGAAAGCCAAGAGTCTACAAATGATCACTTTGTGACAGTTTATGAAGAAGAGCTGGGAGGGATGGCGAACAAGCTTGAATACTAAAGACTCTGGCTGCCTCGATGGTTTCATAAAATGCTTCAAAGGTTGTTTGATGAAAATGAGTGGAATGCGAGAGCCATACCTCTTGATCCCTGTCCACCCAGAGTGGGACAAGCCAGGCCAAACCCATCTGAGAGGCGTTTGGTTCCTCGGCGGTGCTGTCGTTCCCCAGAGCCCACATGGAAATCACGTCCTGCGCCAGACGTAAGGAAAACATTTGGCTGCTTTTTAATAATGAGCAGCCTTGTGCTCGCAGAATATCAATAGGCGGCATTCATTGCAAGGTCAAATTCAAGCATTTTCAAGATCAGTTTTAAAACTTTTCCACGTAAATATCTCGAGGGTTATATATAATTTCCTACAAAAGTCATTTGATCATTTGTTGTAGACATACGATACTGATCATTTAGTGGACTAACTGTCCAACTCAGTGTTTCACAACCTTTGGCTTATATTTAACATCTCATGGCATACTGCCCAAAAAAAAAAAAAAAAAACAACAAGCCCCCAAAAATGGATCCCCACTTAAGCATATAATTATCGGTTATCATCCTTTCATATTTAATACACTTGTATATTGTGCAAGTGGTCATAATGAATATCTTATAATGAATTATTTCAAGTACAAGTAACTTTGCAGCGCGTGAGAAAAGACTGCACAAATCCGCGTAGGCATGCGCAGCTCACCTTTTCCTTGCTCTCCGTCATCATCTCATGAGACAAGTGAAGCAAGCAGACAACAGCATTCTTGGTCACACCTTTGCCCATGAACGACATGGAGTTGCCTCCCCACTTCACGTAAAAAGAGGAGATCACCTGTGCAGAAGAGAGAGGTCTTACTGTGGCCCCGTCACGCTGCATGCTCTAAGATGGACATGCATCTACTGTTTCTACAAGCAGAAAATACTGGAAAGGACACATGTCGCGCTGTTGGATGTTATCATATGCTCATCACGAATCCAAAAGACAAGCTTTAATACAGCCGAGACTAATTACGCTGTCTCGATGTGCCATCAGAATGTGGGAGTGCACTGAGGAGCAGATAAAGAGCGAATCGCTCAGGCAGTCTGCGAAGCTTTGGGGCCCTTCAGAGCCAAAAGGAACATGCACAAAAGGTGTGCGTGCGACAACTGAGCGGCCGACTTGGGTTTGTGATTGTTGTGCGAGAGTGGCATCCTCGCAGGAGGACACCAATCGAGAAGAAACGCCCTTCACTCTTTGTGTGATCTTAATTTATAATCGCAATCAGCACGGACGAACTGTTGTGTTAACACGACAACCCGTTCCGCGGGGGCTTTAATTGGGAAAGACAAAAGGTCCGGACACACGGCTGCTGTGCAAGATGGTCCACCGCTCCGTGTTACGGCGTCATTTAAAGGGGCGGTGGGACGACTGAACAGATGGCGCGGGCAGGCTTGATTAATCTCATCAGTATCTCTGCATTGTGCCATATCAATCAATGTGATTTTTTTAAACCAATTTCAATTCCCATGATTATCTTTTAACTTTGTTTTAATTAGTTCCTGAGAAAGCACACCGCTTTTTATGCGGCACTATATATTCAGCTCTGTAAACTCTCTCATCTCTGAGGACAATGCTAGCTGGCTCGTTTACTGAATGGCCATGCAAGTCAACAATCTCACAACACACACACACACACACACACACACACACACACACACACACACACACACACACACACACACACACACACACACACACACACACACACACACACACACACACACACACACACTCACCTCGAGCAGGCCGCTGAGATACTTGGCGCAGAGGGAGGCGGGCGACAGGTCAAGGCAGTGCGAGCTCCAGCCAGACTGGGCTGTAAGGCTGACGATGCCCTGCAGAGTCCTCTCCAGGCTGGGGAGGCCATAGAAGTGGGGGGCGTCAGACACCCGCAGACTCTGAAGGAAGCGGAGTGCCAGCTGGCTCTTGAAAGGGCCGGCAAGTGCCAAACATAGCCTGCGATGACAGACAGCCCAGACAAACCAGAAAGGACAGGCATGAACAAGTAGCAATGGAGGATGCAATCAGAAAGATCTAAGTTCGAGCCTGAACCTGGTTTGTGACACAATCTTACCTGTCTGAGGTATGTGTCAGCTGACGTAGCAAGTTTTTAAAGAGGTTGGTGAGCTCTCGCTGTAATTTCTGGCTAACGTGATTCTTCACTTCTTCTGGCTCCTCGGGGTGTTGGCCTGGGATCGCAGTCTCCACTCCAGGCAGAAAATTAAGGAGGGACACTGTTTCCTAAAGGAGTCAACATCAAATTACTGGAGTAGAAAAAGATTTGTGTCCACCGGAAAAATCACCGTGTCCGAGTATGTGCTGCTCTTGGACAAGGCATGCAGTCAATGAGATCTTTACAGGACACACATTCTGGATCAGAACTAAATCCATGCACATGAAGCCATGCTATTCACGGAGGTTTGGGACACAACTTCATCCCACACACCCCCACGCACTCAAAGAATGTGGAAATATATATTCTTAGAAACTGGAGTAAAGGAGAAATCCCCATTTATCTGCCTCGGTGAATTTATTACCATCCTTCCTCTGAGTCTGGGCCTTAAGTGGTGTTCTGGGACACACACTAGCATGAAGACAGTTCGACTTACCTGAACTAAGACACCGAGGCGTATACTTCCACTAACATAGCCTGTTACTGGGTCATTCGGAGTTCACTGCTGTGAGTGCAGTTTTTACCTTTCACTTTCATTTTTGGAGCAGTCTGCATTTTTGACAATGAGATAGTGTGTTCAAAGTCCGCTGCTCAAAGAAAACCGGACAGAGAATATGTGTATCTTTGTTGGACTTTTTCCTGATTGTATTTGAGTGGCCCTGCCGTAGAGACTATCTTGAGGACTACATTGTTGTGGGTCACCAATGCATGTAGAGAAAGCACCAGATGCTGTTGCGTGATTACAGAAAAGTGAGGGCGGTGTGTCTCACAGCAACCAGGCATTCAATCTGAATCTACTGTGGGTGCCAAGACTGGTGGGGGAGACCTATTGCTTACACAAGCACGCACACATGCACCCCCCCCATACACACAGACATATTAATGAGAAGCTGATTAAATTTAAAAAAAAGTAGCAGAAGTATTTTGCTCCAGGCAAAAACAGAAATCTAAGCCCAGGAAGGCATCACTGCCGCATGTCTGAGATGGAAGCTTCAAACTGTGATGAGATTGTTCTTGTGCTTTTATTTTATTTAGTCTTTTTTTTGTATGCAGGTGTTAAATATTTAGAGGTGGTATTGTTGCTTTGATTACAGGTACAGTATATCACCATCTGTGCTGGAGAGAAGAGCTTGACTGGATTACCATAACAGAGGTGCACGCATTGCTGCTTTGCTGGGCTTTTCTACCCCCCAAAATATGCTGCCTACCACCTCGTTGAGAAGCAGTTCCAACATCCAGCGCAGGTCCTTGTCCTCCGGGTCAGACCAGTGCGCGCGCGCATGTTTGAAGTATGCGTTCAGAAATGCAACGACATACGCCAGCAGCCTCTCATCCTCCACAGAGGCTGGATGCACCTGGAGAAATCTGCGGGGAGCAAGAGCAAAAAGACGGTCACAATCAGAGAGCAAAGAAAAGGAATATGTATGCAATTATATCTTTGAGGAAACAATGTGAATACATGTTTTTTTGTCATGACAAATTAAAGCAGATACACGCACATTTTAACATAAATCAGTCTGCTTGAAAATGTGTCAATGTTACGGGTTAATTAATCATATCTCCCTTTCAATGCTTTAATAGGCATGTCGGAATGCTGTGCACTGTTGGAGAAGAAGAAATTACCCTTCTGAGCCATGAGGACGTTTAATTTAGTGCCATCCTGCACTGTTCTGCAAAGTTGCAGAAGCAGCCAAGATAATGGAAGTCATAAAGAGCATGCCTTAATTAGCTTCATTCATTCAGCTCAACAAGACACACTGAAGGCTACATGGGCAAAGATTTAAGACACTCCTGATTTAATTCTAAAACAATTCAAGGCTTGGATGAAATCCCACACATTTTCTGGCTTTTGGCTGCCCCACTAAATTCCTGAAAAAAAACGGGAGGGATTGTGTTCAACTTTGGAGGTTGCAACGTGTGTTTGCACCTGGTCACGGCAGCCTGCCAGTTGAGCGGGTATAGCGTTTCTCTACATCTGTGGATGGCTGTGTAAGGGGCGGACATTGCGTCGATCATCAAGTAGATGTTGAGCCTGGAGAGGGCGGCGATCACAGAACTGTGTCCCGCCGCCATGACCACAGCCTGGACGCAGTCCTGCAGGGCGCTGGGAAGGTGGGTTGCTCGCAGGGATGCAACCTGGGCCTCCGTAAGCTTCAGGTCCGCATGGAATCTGAGGGATGAACGACAACGCATGACTGCTGCAAGCACACAAAAGGATGCTTAGACTGAGCTGCACAAAGGTTTGAAAAGTGTGAGGCAAGCCTCCTCTGGAGGGCACCATGGAAATGCAGGTTATAGGTGCAGCAGTTTGGAAAAAAAATGGCGAGGAGACCATTTTCCAGAAAAAAAAATACGTTGATCAAGGCACAATGACAAAAACAGCATGCCATGCACATCTGTTTCAATTAGGCCCCATATCAGGGAAATGAAGACAAATGAAATGCAAGATATCAAACATGTTTCAGGACAAATTTTTCACAGGAGGATACGCCAGAGAAGGGGCAACATCCCTCTTCATCTGGAATATGATGCATTCGAGGACCCGTTGAAATGGTCCTCATTTGAGAATGCGGTGAATGACTTTTCATTGGGGGTGAAACGTTCCAGACCTACCTCCAACAGATGAAAATCCGCCACATACAGACCATAGACATTTTTTTTTCCGATGTAGTAAAGTTTTACCCCTCCCCATGCAGTAAACACATTCACATTTGGTAAAACACTTTTTAAACCCACTGTAAACACATTTTTACCTCTAACAGAAGCACAAGCGAAAATGTATCCAAATACTAAAAACATTCTTATTCAAGCGCATTACTTGGCGCCGTTGGTCGAGCCACTGGGATCTTCAAGCAGGTTGTCTATACCACAGTGCCAAGCAACGTTCCAGACCACCTGCAAGGCTTGACGTGCAGGGGCTAACGTCAGTAGATCCGAGGTGGGCATCAGGACGTAACGGTAAGGGCTGACAGCGTGATGGCTCACAGCCTGGAAAGGCATCTTGTACCTCGGTGGGTAAAGAAGACACTTAAGTTGGACAGAAACTGTGATGAGCAAACAAATTAAGACTGATGACGGCGGACTCAAAGTTTACCTGCGAACTACGCAGAGCGGGAGGGAGAATGTCGGGAGAGGGTCATCGTTGGGTGACTTGTCCGACCTGATATGCCCAAAAAAATGACCGTAAGAGCTAATGCCAAAGATGTGAATGGATGCATGTGAAAGTTTAGAAGCAGATGTTAAAACTCACCATATTCCCATGCTGCTTATTTCATCAAAGAGCAGTAAACTCATGAGGACCACAACCTCACCCCTGTTGTTATTGTTTGCCTTCATGATTAGAGATGCTATGGAGAAGACAAAGCATGCAAATCCATTTTGTATGTGATGTACATGCTCAATGTGAATGTACACAAGACATGAAAATAGGAAGGCAAAGCTGATCGCCTTCATGCCTCTATAATTCAGCTCAAACAAGCACCAATACACTGAAACCACACCCTGCTCAGCTCTCCAGCGACAACTGATGCGATTTCATCGAGCACATTTCTTATGACTATTATGACACATGCCTACAGTATGTCACAACATGGTTAAAACGATGCATCTACAGATCATTTCATTTTTGTATCCAAACCCAACCCACATGTACACGGTAGCAACCTGAGTTATTAACAAGGTGTCTTTCCAAAACAATGCACCTCGGAGCAGAGTGATGAGCAGCAGGTGGCGTTGTGCCAGGCTATTCCTCAGAGATGGATCAGCGTACACCAGTTTTCTCAGGATACACACACAAGGCTCCAGCATGCAGTCCAAGCTCTGAGCAGAAGGACAAAAAAAATAAAGAATACATTTAGTGTTTAAAAGTGTCAGGAAGAAAATGAGCAGTTCTCTCGCACACATAATACAAGTGAACTCCTTGACTGGCACCCCAAGTGACGCGATGGGGCAAGCGGCACCTGCCGACACCTCATTGTATGTCTATGTCGATGCGGCCAAACGACAGCGTCTGATTCAAGGCCGGGAGAGCTAAAAACACAGCCGACCGGGTCCTGTCTGGCACTGTTATGACAGGCCATTACATCTCTCCATCATAAAAGGCCTCAGTGGATCTCATCGGCATCCACTGGCAACAAGTGAACTTACATGTGTGCATCACTGAGGTCATACAGAGGAAGCTATTGTTGACTGCACACAGTTGCCCAGGATTGCTTCCATTTGGCTTGAATCACGACAGTGTTCCATGGTTTGGGCTTACCTTATTACCGCTGACACTGTCAGTAAGGAAGGAAATAACTCTGTCAGTTATTCCAAGCTTCTTCAGGACTGGATGCATTGTTGTTGCTGCAGAGAGGGGAGAGTAAAACAATGCACAGAGTTATAAACATGGGCTCAAACTGCAAAGCACAAAATGTAGTGGGAAAGCCGAGATATCAACGCAATGTTTCTTTTTTTTTTAATTACAACATGCACATATGATTCCAAACAAAACTTCGAACAAGAGATCTTTATTCAGTTCTGATGGGTGTGAACTCTTAAAACACCTTGCAAAGTTCGAACAACATTACAAGTACGAGTGAAATGGAAGTCCAGCTGCTGTTTCTTCAGACACAAGCAACCGATTGGTTGATTGTAGGATTGATTTGTTCAGACTATGAATGGACACAAACTACCCTTTGACTCGACCGGAAACTTATTTTTTTAAAGGACTGGACTAAATACAGGGGAAGTGTGCTTTTAGGTGTGAACATTTTCGCATTTCGCCTCGCAATTGTTTGCAACTCTACTCTGCTGCACTGTCTAAAACTTCAACCCTGGGATGAGAGCGAGACCGAGTGTGTTGTGAAACCAATTTAGAAAGCTGAGAACTCAAAGTAAGCAGGGGCCGAAGAAAGTAACCAGTCAGCAGTTTTTATGGAGGAAACATCAATGCTTCTCCTGGTTTGACAGCATTCAGGCATGTGGTGGGAAACGCCGATGCAAACTAAAAGGTGAGCCTTAAAGAGTTTATGAGAATTGCAGAAAAGAAGCGTAAGGAGTTTTTACGGGAAAGCTCACCCTGCAGAACCACAGACAGTTGCTCGGCAGCAGATCTTCTCAGAGCCACGTCAACAGTGTCTGAAGACAGCATGCAGAAGAGCTTCTCCACCGCCTCGACCTTATTAACAGCAAACATACAAATACATGGCGCAACTTCAAAGTGTCTCATAAGGATCGGAATTGCAAACGCTTCTTTATGCATCGTGGGAGGAATTAACATTCAACCTCTCTGTAGCGAGGCTTCAAACAGGACGTTCGTTCTCTGACGGGAAGTGACCACTGAATTTGGAATACCGTAAACAGATTGCATACAGAGAAACAGAGAGACTGGAAGAGTCACAGAAAGGTATAGATGTGGACGCAAATTGCAAATTAAATAAATCCCCGTTGTGAAAGTCGTCACTCCGCTTCTTGTTAGAACACAGCAGAAAGTACAGAAACATTGAACAGTTGGACAGTTTTGTGAAGGTCAAAGTTCACTTGTAAAGGAATAGGAATAATAATTTCGCCCATAGCCAAATATTCACAGATTTTTATGAGTACAGTAATGCATATTTATACCTTCAGTACAGACTTGCTGTTGGTGTCAAGAGTGACGTCCACCAGGTAGTTGATGCTAAAGAGATTAGGAAGAGACGAGGTCACCGACTGGTCCAGCTGTGGCCTGATTGTTTTGGCCTGATCTGCGCCAGTTAGGTGGGCCATGATGTGTTGAACCGCTGCTAGTCTCACCCTGTTTACAACGAACAGAGCAGTTCATTGAAAACCCACCTCAGAAAATAATCATCTTCTCTCAGCATGACCACATAAATCAACTTTAGTGTTGCCAGGAAAAAAGCTTTTTGTCTTCATTACGGCAGTACACAAGCCTCTACAAAAGCATAATACTCCTCACATAATCGCTTACAAAAGTGTCAAGCAGCGCAGACAAATCTGTTATGTGTTCAAAATTCACCGGAGCTCATCGACTGGCCGGCTGTGAATTTCCATATCCATCAATATTCATAGACTGGGACCGAGTCGCTGTTTTACACAGACCTCGCAAAGCATTTAGATGACTTGATGAGCCGATCGGCCGACAGCAACAGACTGTAATAATATGTCCGTCACAAAAAGTCTCAAGAGCTTGTCTGGTTTGAGAAAAAAAAAGAAAAAAAAAAGACCCTGAGAGCCAACTAATCACTTTGCCTGAGCCGAGGAACAGAAGAGCCATGCTATTAGCATAGAAAAACACACACACACATTCTGTGCAGGAATATGGCACACACATGTGTGTACACACACACACACAGACCCATAGAGGGAGACATCATTACGAATGTTGACTCACGTGGGCTGTCTAGTGAAAAGAAGTCTGAGAGCTGCTTTTAACTTGGCTGTGCTTGGAAACGTGTCATCTCTCGCCGCCTCCGACATGTCGCTTAGCAGCAGGACACAGCTTCCCAGTGACTCCGCGGTGCTAGCGTAACCCTGCCAAACGCGCGCACACACACACACACACACACACACACACACACACACACACACACACACACACACACAGAGAAAAGACACTTTTTTAACCAGTCTTGGCAGACGATGAAGTGAACAATGGGGAATTCCTGCTAAGCAGCACAAGAGTAAGTAAAATATGCATCAGTTTGATTACGGGTGGTCTTCATGTTGTCACTTGTTGACAGGACGGGCACGATTCTGAATGGCTCCCTTGAATTAAATCGCGCTCGACAGCCTCGTCACAATGGCATGCATATGTCTGAGGGATTTTCAGGCATTCTGCTGCCTGAAATGGAACAATTAATAACAGCATCCCCCTCCTCACCCAAGAAGGAAAAAATAAAAAAGGCAGATGTAAATGAGACTCAGTAAACTGCCCTTGTTGGTCCACTAGTGCTACATTTGCACTTTTGATCACAGTTCTTTTGATTATGGGGGCGCCCCCCCAGCCCCTCTACCCATTAATATCAGATCGTAAATTTTGAGCGTGACAGCGCTTTGTGAGCCGTGCAGTACACATACAATGTTCACGAGCACAAAACCTGTAATATGGCGATGACCCGGGAAAGTGCTGCAATGAATCTGTCCCAGGTTGATGCTGCCATCATCAATCGTCCCTTGAGCAGGAAGAGTAGGATATCCTTGGCAGTGGCATTCACCTGTAGATCACAGGTTAAGTGGCGGAGTGGCATTTAGCACTGTGGATAAAGACAGCAGGTAATGCAAGTGACAGACTTTTAAATGTCCAACGCTACGTGATGCTGACAGTTTAACGGCCTCAATATAATGTCGGGGAGCTTTACTAGGCCCGCGATGCGCATAACTGCCGCACGGGCCTTTTGTTTAATTACTATTTCTGCTCACAACCAGGACCCTAAACTAACATCTCTAAGAAACTGATGGCTGGCCAGAGTGAATTTGCAATCAATGACCTTACCCCAGGATCCGTAAAATGGCTAGAATTAACATTTTAAAGGGACACAGTGGGGTGTTACAGCAGACAATTACCAGAGTGAAGTCATCTTCAAGGTCACTCTTAAGCTAGTACACCCACAACTTCACTGGTATCGTTCACTCATATGGCTCGTTATTCGAATGAAATGCACAGAGCGTATTAAAATAGGTGTTGTGTAATGTAACTGCACTCATAAATGGCGTGGCCCCAAAAGGGGACCGTGGCAAAAAACACAATCCTGGATCACGTTGGGTCGTTCTTCTATTAAAAACTGTGTTCTTGTACTGAAATGGTAAATCGTGAAGTGTGAAAAAAGCTGGATGACTTTTGTGGCTACTGCTGTATTCTAATAATACAGAGTCAACAGTACCACAGGGGCTCAGATATCCTTGAAACGCAAATAGTATTCTTGCTTTGGTACAAGAATTGTTGAAAGAAGTTTAGGGGGAAAAGGCAAAAATGGTGCACTTTAACTTTTGGTATGAGTTCCCTCAGCCTCTGTCGTTGTTGAAAATATGAGTCACAACTGGAACAAAGACTGATTCACTATTGGCCATCTTTGCGCTTCGCAGAAAATGTAATTGTGTGCTTGCTTTGATATCTTTCAATAATAATAATAAGTACAAAAAAGATGAGACATGTTCGGAATGTTGGCTTTGAGCAGTAGGCTTCTGGAGTTGATGCACAGGAAAGAATGAGTCTCGCCACTGAACCCTTGACCTTAAAATAAATGACTGCGGGCAGAAATCAAATCAAATCTAGATCACAGATTACATTCAAAAGACAGAAATATTTGCCCACCTTCTCTGCAGAATCCTGGAGGCCAAAGGCGCTTATTTCATACAGCACCTTGTGGTGTAGGAGGAAGTTGACCCCGCTGCAGAGTCCCGATTCTTTTCGTGACATATTCTGAATGCCGAGGCACTCCTGTATATAAACACCATACGACCGAAACTTCATTTTTCAGAAACACTCAATGAAGTATGTTATTATTCATCAGTAGAAGCCACAGTTAATGCTTGGTGCACGGCAGTAACTGCAGTGACTCCATGCGCGCGGCTGTGGGTTGTTGCTTGAGCCTTGAAGTCTCATTGAAACAGCAACTTCCTGTCTGTCTGATAAGACAGCGCGCTCTCACCTTGACGACAGCTAATGCGCACGTGTAGGTTTCTATCTTGACAGGCAGCAATGGATGGGACAGCAGCTTGAGGAGAAGTTTCTGACTCTCCGTCTGGAGGACTGGACTGGGCTGGTCAAACTTCCACCTGTTGGCAAGCCACATCAGTTCCAAAGATTATTCACGTGATGAATCAAACGTGGTAATTAATGTAATAATCTTTCACTCACAAATAGGCACAGAAATGAACACATTCCTTGACGACTGGCAAGTGTTCATGAAACGGAAGGCCTTCTATTGCCTGCTCCGCCATCTCAAGTAGCTCTGGCCAGTTCTTCTCTCCCTTTAGAAAGAGATCATGTGTTAGCTTGAATTGGAGTGATGTGACCTTGTTTGTCCAAAGTTTTCTCAGAAGGGGAGGAATACCATTTTTTTCTTCAGCTTTCACTCAATTTAATGGCTAGTATCAAATAACTCAAATTGATTTAGCAATACCTATAAAAAGTCACAAAGTTACAATTATCACTCTGGAAACATCTTCTGGTTCCTCAATATGCGCGTCTTTAAAGTGTGAGGAGTTGTACTTTATTTCTATAACTCATGTCCTCTTTACACTTACATAATAGTTAATTATGTTAAAATGTGAATTTACTTAACGTTAATTAACTTACTTTAATTTATTCTTGAGGGGAAAATGCATCACAGCATGGACAGTGTTTGAAAATGGAGATACCACTGTATTAGTCCAGTCAGTGTATAAGCAAGTTCATATTACAAGTATGTGACATGCACCTCATACCTCAGCCTGTACCTCCTTCAAGAAGCTGCAAGTGGATTCCATCCACAGAGCAGCACGGGTCACCCTCCTGTAGAGCTCATGGCTGTCAGAGTTTAACTGCTCCAAGTAGGCCACTGCAGTTTCCTGCATGCTGGGGAGTGCCATTCCAAATGACTTGTCCAGGCACAGGTGAAAAATAGCTGTTACTGCCTTCTCTGGGACATTCACACTAGCCTGTGGAATAAAGCATCATGTATTACTATCACAAAATCAACTATGTGCGAGGTTAGGTTAGCACACGCACCTTTTCAGGAGGAAGGATGGTCTGCAGGAATTGAATGGTGAAGACTGCCGAGCCTGTGTACGCAACTCTGTGGTGAACTTGTGAACGGCTGCTATTGTCCTGATGGTAACTCAGTACATCTGCTAGTAAGTCCATGCAAGTTTGCAGCTTCTCCTTCTACAATACACAGAGGCAAGAAAGATGTTCCATCACGTCAACGTTCATTTCACACACAATGCGCGGATAGTGGCTGACAGCCAACGCAGACATGAGAAATTGAATGTAAGGAAGGATTTTAGTGTTATTTTTGGACCAAATACAGATTCATCTCTCTCACAAGGAAGAAACTAGAGCAGTCTATTCTCAGACACTTTGTTCTGTTTGCAAACAGTAATTGGTTAATACCAGAAGGGGGCAGTAAGTGTCCTGTTTATTGTTTGACTGGTTAACTAGTCAGTGCATTCGCATCAGACAAAAAAATTGAAAAATGCAAGGGCTGCCACACAAAATGCTCTTCACATAAATATAACAAAACAGGCCACAAGACGTTGAATGGCATGTATTAAACAGCAGAGGCCCTGAGGGCCCTCCTTCTTGACAAGTGTCCAGTATGAGACCAACAGCAGAGAAACACGATCTTCAACGGAGGGTTAAAAGATGGTTCTGAGGGGGAATAGAAATGTGGATATATAATACGAGTTTGTTGTTGTTTTAAAAATTGGAAAAAAAAATAATCGATCCATCTAACCATTTTCTATACTGGCTTTGGATTGAGCGCCAGACCCCCCCCCAAAAAAAGAATTTGCCTCGTTATTAATTTCTATTTTGGGTTTCATATACATCCACATACACTGTCTACATTCCCCAGCAAGTCTCCAGTGTCGTCTCAGTTTTGACAATTCATGAAGCTCCACTGCGTCCAGATCTTGGGAGAAATCCCATTATATCTCCGGCACGCACACTGTGTCAAGCCAAAATGGCAACTGAAATTCTTCGGCTCACAACATATTTGTTACGAAATGGAAAGTCGTGTAACATTTCGAAATTCCGTCTGCCTAACCACACGCATCAATTCCATGTTGGCTCTTGAGTAGCGTATGCCTACGTGTTTGTGGCAAATTGCCTGGAGGCAAAACCCAGTACAGCATCCCCTCCCTCATTCAAGTAAGGCGCATCCATTCATCTGCATAAGCGGCTGTCACAAGCTGTGTTTTGACTTGCCAGCTCCATCCCCACCAGGCTGCGATCGTCCCAGACCAGTTCACAAATGCTGTCTCCAAGCAGGAGGACGGTGTCGAACAGCAGCTCCAGAACACGACAGAACACATGTGAACCATCTGAGAAATACAAAAGGATGGTGACAGAGATTTTTTTGACAAGTTACTGTTGGACTATTTCAAAACCTAATTTCCAAAATGCTATTGCTGCATTTTCTTTTATCCAGAATTGAATATTTTACAAATATTAATTTTATCCCCTATTAAAACAATTTATAGTTGCAGTGTTTGGTTACTTTGTTGATTATAAGAGCAGGTTGGAAAAAGATCATAACTCTAAATCTGGAAATTGTCTTCAAATATCAACACTTGAATAGAGAAGTGAATTGGCCCTTCAAAAAGAACATCAAATGGGAATTTTCAGATTTGATTTATCCCCAAACATCACCCTGAGAAGGTTTTGCTCCCATTAACTTCCAAAATGGTATCAACCAATCAACAGCTCATGCTCAAACTGTTTCCATCTGTCTAAAGGCCCTGTCACACCTTGAGCGTATGCCGACGTATAGAACGTTTCGATAACTTATAGATAACTTATTCCAACGAATGCCTAGCGTGTTGCCCGCGTACACAACTTATGCCCAACGATAGTCTAATTTATGCATAGCGTGCAGCAGCGTATTGCCGGCGATCACGTGACGTAGTCTATAAAAGGCTGGCGCTCGACGTTTCAAATCATAACTGCACTAGACATTGCAGTACCAACATCTGTTTGGGACTATCCCCCGGTCTAGTTAAAATGGTATAACCCAAGAGGCAAGGTGCGGCTTGCCATCGTTACTGTGAGTTGCTATTCACGCTATTAAAGCAGCAATCAAATGCCATTATGACTTGTGTCATTAATAAACCAAACAACATCAGCGTCATGCCAAAGAAAAGTCTGGGGAGCTCATCAAAGGTCTCGCACAGCCTCAGCCCATCACAGCCACTGCAGCCTTCGCCAACTACGTGCGTGACAGCCTGGTCAGCATGTCCAAGCGCCAAGTTCGAAGGCACGGATGTTGGATCAGCGTGCTGTTACGTATACAAAACTTACCCATAACTTATTCGACGACGCCAGCGTATTTGCCAAATTTTTCCTACGTCGGCATACGCTGGCTAAATCGTCAAGGTGTGACAGGGGCTTTACCTGTTTTCAGCAGCGGTATGACATGCTCCAGGGTGGCAACAGTGAACTGAGCTAAAGTGAGCTGCTGCAACCCCATCTCCGGGTCATCTTCCAGACCCTGGTCAGGTAGCGCCAAGCGGCCTGCATCTGCGGGAGGTGTCTGCCTGGCTGTCTGGGCTGCCACTGCACTTCTATGAGAGCTGCCACTAGATGAACAAAAGATGGCAGAGAAACATGAGCCACTCAGGTATATAAAGGACAGACCTATGAGTTGTCAGGGGATCATGAAAACCAACACAAACAAGCGAATATATCGAGGTGCCGACCTGTTGGAACCTGCATCTCCATCTTGGCCATCACCCCTGACTCTCTGACCTGTTCCTCCGACCACAGATGGCCGAGGAGAGCATTCTGCCGCTGGGGAAGAGGCCTGTGAGCGCTGGGTCGCCTGTGCTTCTTGGGAGTAGGAGGAGTTCTGGGACACAGTATCTAAATAAGCAACACAAAGCCAACTCATTTATAACAGACTACTCAATTTGTTTTCTCTAAAGAGAATCCATTTTAATGCAGCTTCCGATGTGATAAAGTGAATGCTGTAGTTGCTAAACTTGTGGCCTCCACTCTAATAAATAGAGTGGTTCAAGTAGGAGAGGAGTGAGCCATTTGTCTGTATGTTCGTTATTACATTATTCTAAATCTCAGCTCATTGACCCATTCCTTTCACTTGAACATTAGAGGCGAACTCATGCAACAGATGCAAAATGCTGTCATATTAACTCACGGGCAGCACCTCCTTGCTTGGCAGAATGGAAGCTGGGATCTCGATGAAAGCGCAGCCTCTGCCTCAGCCCCACGCAAAGCTGCCTCAGGCAGGAGAGCGCCTGCAAGTGGAGGTAAGATGCCTCACCTTTCCCCGACCCCAGCCTCAGAAGGGACAGAAGAGTCTGATGACAGGAAAAGACTTCATCAGAGAAGGCAATGTGTAATGACATCAATGAGCGAGAATGTCTGAGCAAGTACAATCGGGCGTGTACATTTTCTTGTTGGCTCAACTACTTTATGAGGGTTTGAGATGAGATGCACTATTGGTCTTTAAAAACAAGACTTGAAGATCTGACGCGGAGAGAAATTTTGGAGTAAAGGTCACGATATAAAACGAGCAAATTAAGTTGAATTATTGATGATGCAATTTAGTCCAATAATTCGAAGCTAAAAAAATATATGAAGATATTGTCTTTTTCATGATTAGACTTTGGCAGGAAAAGTTCACTTGCACTGGCATTGCTTAAAAAAAAGATTTAATATTGTGGATTTCATGGTATAGAAATTTGCTTTATCATACTGAGAGGTGTTTCCAGTATTTTGGGGACCCGACTGAATAAAATGAAATGGGCCACGCTCAGTACTGCATTTCAATAAGATTGTGCAACAGCGCATAATTTGCGGGAACGAGCCTGTGTTTTATGTTTCACCCACAGCAAAACCTCAGAGTGCGCACCTTTGCAATATTGGGCCTCTGCAGGAAGATCTCGGCAGGGAAGTCCTGCATGATGACATCACGCAGTAGCTCACAGGTGGCCCGCACTAAGTTGGGGTTGCTGCTTCTTAAAGAACTTTTTCAGAGGAAGTGAATTTGAAAAAAAGTCTAAACATATCCACACAGTCGGACCATGTAGTAAATAAAATACATTAGCAATTGCAGGAAATTCATCAATCATTCTGACTGCAATCATTCTTCGCAGAAATCCATTTGATCAGGCCTGTATTATCGTCATGTAGAAATACATAGCTCTCCTCTCACCTTTCATTGGAAGATAGAATGTGTCTGTCAGTGTTTATTAGAGTCAGCCACGGAAACACAGAGAACTTCAAGCACTTCACAGTCTCGTGCACTGTAAAAAAACACTTGGATGAAATACTGTGCCATCATGCAACGTAATGAGGGAATTTGATAAATATACAAATAGAGAATTTGGAGTTCAAACATCTCGAAATGATGCCTCAAACCACTCAAAAATCTTGTCTCCAGCTCTGTGAGCATTCATTTTGCAATTATTTTCTTCTTCGACTTGTTCGTGACAGCTAAATGTGATGCTCACCACAGAAGGTCAGAGTATCACACAGCAAAATCCCCTCTGCTGTCTGTCTTCAAAGGCTGAGTATTGTTTGACTTTATTTTAGTATGATTTACTTTTGAAACCCAATGGTTAACTTGTCTTTACAATGGTGTGAATGAAACTTGGGAGTGTAATAAAATCACTTATCATTTTCTATTAGAATATTTGTTTTGAAGTTTGAACAATTGTTTAATAGTATCAATATTAACATATGTATGACTGATTGTGTTCAACTTTGTTTTATTGTATGATGCATTGTGCAACAAAAAGTCAAAATCAGTGCCTGGTATCTTCAGAGGAGGTAGATCCACATGTTTGAGCATGCTCTTCTGGAAATATCCCCCTTTAGGAAGATGCTCATCGGATGGTAAATCTGTGGTTACTAAAGGTGACACCACATAGAATATTCCTCAATTAATCTTGATCATTATTAAATAGATTTCATAAAGAGTTTGTCAAAGCCTGCAGCACCTGCTGGAGGTTTATTGGGGAGTCCCTGCGTGAAGACAGGGGTGCAACCGGGGATTAGCTCAGGTAGCTGAAACAGCTGGTCCAGGGTTGCATCAATGACAGCTCGAAGTCTCGGTTCCACATTAGCAGACAGTTGGGAGAGGAAATCCTCCGCCTCGACATCTCTCAGCATCTGAGCTGCACTTGGATGCTTAAAAACAAGGCAAAACAATGAAAGAAACAAGAAACAATGACAAAATGAAAGCCGAAGAAATGACCTTCTCTGTCTACCTTGGATAAAGTCAAGAGTAAATCCAGAACTTCTTCTTGCATGGGCACTTCTGGGAAATTGAACCATTCCAGGAGATACACAAACAGCATCTTTTCTTGAACAATGTCAGGGATGGAAATCAGGGAGTGCTCCAGTTTACACATGATGCTCTTCAATGCTCGAACTCGGATCTCGACCAAAGAGTGGCCTGTTGGTCACAGAAGCAAAATATTCCATTTGAAAAAAAAAACAAAAAACATCAAGATCTAGCCTCTTGTGTTTGAATTTTGATCTCAGAAGCAGATACAAGTTCTGCGTTGATGAGTATTACTGACTTTGATAACTTTACCGTATTAGCTCAACGGAAGCGTCAAAGTATGTTTCAAGACACGGACAAATGGGACGTCATATCGAACAAATGAGCCGCTGTACAAATTAAGTAAAATTTATTTTTTTACAGTTCGATAGAGGACAGGAGGTAATGATCACTGGTTTTAATAAAACAGTTCACCGAGCAACCTTTCTCCAGCTAGCTCTTACCCATTTTCTTGATAATAGCAGATAATTCCATATTCCGTGGTCACTGTTTTTCCAGCTGTTTAAAACAAGTGGTATCCAAGCCCAGACGAGGGCCAAATGTGCACTTTAGTGAGTCGATGTTTGCTTGGGTCACAAAAAAGAAAGCTATCGGAGTTTGTTTTTAACATCCGCGCCAACGTCACTCCACATCCGGGATTTGACGGAGATGCATTCATGGGCATCAAATGTGTAGGAGAAAAATAACTTTTCGTTCTTCCAAATCTCGTTTGCTAAAAATGTTTTTAGGTACAACATGGTATTAGATGAGATCCGATTAAAAGAGTCAGCCTTTCTATCGGAATCATCATAATTCCAATTCAATACCTTGTATTCTGCGATTGGCTGGTACCCAGTTCAGGGTGTCCTCGCCTGCTGCCGGATGACGGCCTGGGATAGGCGCCCGCGACCCTTGTGAGGATAAGCAGTTTCGAAAATGGATGGAAGGATGGATGGATGGATACCTTTTAGTAACATCGTGTAGATTTTTTATAGTCATTAATTATCATATTCGTCATTCTAATATTGCTAGAAATAATTTCATTAGATGATAGTCGTATTACAGTACTAGTACTGGAAGGGTGGCGTTACTTACTGACACTTATAACCAAATTAGTCATTATCATCAACTAGGCTAACAGTGTTTTCACATGAAATTACACTTCAGATGAGATGTGTGGTTTATGATATGACAAGGTGATAATTAACACATTCAGCTGCATGTATCACATGTTTGATGGTCACCTTGAATGTTTTTTTAGTGGGGGAGGGGGGGATTAAAAGTGCAGGATTCTTTCTTTTATAGTGCAAGATTATTTGTTTTTTTTTTAAACATGCATGGATATTCACATTAAAGGGTGATTATGAACAACAAATTGTTGACTTGTAAATAAAACAAACATCCTAAACACCAAAGGTTGTCATTGCAGTTTTTCTTTGCGCAGTCCCGGTGCTCCATTCGTGGACCTGCAGTCCTGACATGCCTTCTGTTCCTGTCCTCCACTACATTGCCAAGGGTAAGAGAAACCACCGAGGAAGAAACTTTCTTGGTGATTGCTGTGGCATCAGAAAGTGTTGGGTTGCTAAGTAAATTATGTTCAGTTTAATTAATTCGATACAATATTGAGAGCAGATATTAAGGTAAATTGTGGCAATACCTACAGTATAAAATGCCACAGTGTATTAATCATTGACTATACTGTACAGTTAATAAAGGTTTAATGACAGCAACTGTTTGAGTCTTTAATGATTAAATTCACTTTAACCTGTTTCTAGTTGAAACATCTGTTTTGAAAAGGAGCAACTTTGATGTCAATCAACATGATGAAACACTGGATTAATATTTTTTTAGAGATACAGTGTGCAGAGTATTGTGTGAAGTTGTGCCTGCATTCTGTTTTACTGTCTGGCTTCCAATATCAAGTGGAGTAAACTTTGTTTGTCAGGTCTAATTTGACTTGTAAAAACAGACTCATGTTGTGGTGATATTGGTGCATCATTTCAGAGCTGCCATCCCTCCTTCCTCCTTCTTCCTGCCTTCCTCCACTACCACTTTCCCTCGTGTGCCAGCATATCAAGAAAAGGTAGCCTGATCAAGCCTAATAAGGCCCAGTAATTAGAATGCTAGCAGAGAGCCTGTCTGCCCATAGCAGCCTCAAGCAGGGTGGGGAAGGACTGCCATACACTTGACAGTGTGGAAAAAAAAAACAACAATCTGATGTTGAGCAGAAACCAAATTAGTCTGGCCGTGGTAAACATCATCCCTTTTATAAACAGCACTGACACTAATTAGGCAACCAACGTTTAGTTTGCTCGATCAACTTATAGTTGGAGAGTCAACTTGATCTTTTCAGAATACAAATTAAAAAGACCTGTAAGCACAAGTCGCCACACAGAATCAGACTCATAAACCACAAATAAGAAAGTTTACTCATTAGTGAATAGGCTAATTGGACATTGAATATTTTACAGCAATTATTTTCCTCATACAGCTTCCTTGGATACAGTGTCCTGTCACAATGTGATCACATCTAAACCAATGGCCAGTTTGTTTTCACAAGAAATGAGTTTCAGTGCCATGTCTTCACTCCATCAGTTTCTCCAAATGTTTTCAGCTGTTTTTTCATAACGTCCTGATATAACACATACTTTACTATTGACAAAAAAAACATAGAATACTGTACATTCATTTACCACCAAAAAAGCCAAAACATTTTCTAAACAGTGATAATTACAGATTAATAGTGGCTATTGGGTCATTGATTATTATAGGTAATAGAGGACATTTATAAGAAAAAAAACCATCATACATTTTAAAAGAACATTATTGGATGTCATCCTTCAACATAGTTTTCATGTTCTAAGTAGAAGGAAAAAGCAATAAATATATCCAGTCAAAATCTAGTCTCCTTGCTCTCTAAACATTTTTGACTTATATTTGATTAGTATTACAATTGGAGGTTATTCATACATACATTCACACATTCATGTATCCTATGATTAGATATATTGTTTAAAATTTTTAATTGTATTGATTTTCCAAGCTCTGGGAAAACCCCCCCACATTTGACAGGGGGTGATGTCAGAAAAAGAAATGATAAATCCATCCATCCATCTTCTATCGTGCTTATACTCACTTGAGTAAATAATCATACTTATAGGTATGAATAAAGTAGTTACAACACACACTTTCTACTATTCCACAGGAAGGGTAATCATAATTTGTCAAAATGTGCACAATATAATATATGCAGTCTAAGTAGATACAATCCTTTATCCTTTCACCTTTTGCCATATGCAGTGAATAGTTTTTTGTTTTCAAAATTGTCATTATATATATCAGTCTATAATTTTAGTAGAATCAGGGTATATTTATTTTCCAATCATATTCAAACTCAAATGATATACAACATTTGCCCAATTAACATTGAAAACAACAATTCTTCATGCTCACCATTTGTTACTGAATGGAACTATTTTTGATAGGCGTCTATATTTTTTAGAAGTCCAATATTAGTATTTGTCAAAGTGTGCGTCCATTGAATGAGGCGCTTTTGTGTGTGCTCGCTCCATTCTAGTGTGCTGTCCGCCTCAACTCAACAGGCAACAAAGGAAGAGGCCGGCAGCTCCTCAAGTGTGCTAACCTAGTCAGTCAGAAAGGTGTCACCTTATTGTGTCATTGTATGCGAGAATATATCACCGCATCTTTTTGCTCCCTTCCCCAGACGCACCAACCGTTGACATGTAAACGCTGCCGTTATTCTTGTGGACCGGGACGCAGAATAACTCAAGGTAATGTGATATTGTTTCATTTCGACAAACTCGCTGATTGGCTTAGGTTGGTGGTACGCTAACGTTAGCTAAGGTAGCTTTCGGCAGCGAACAAACGATCCTTTATTTCAGATTTGGATCAGTTAGTTTTTATCGTGAGTGCAAGTCACCGGGTAAAGGTTTATTCAACACGGGGATGTTTTAAAATGCCATCGGTAAGCGTTTATTTACACTATGAGGACAAAATGTGCTATGCAGCTCGTCGCAGTAGCATATCTGGTAGTTTGCATGTGTTCTTTTGACACGCTTGTAAAAAACAAAAACATTACTTGCGTCGAGTGCTCATTGGAAGTTTTTTCCAATGTTTGCTAGTGTGATCTTATATTGGGGACCTTGTTATAAAATGCTTACTTTCATGACTAAGCGAAAGGCAAGCCTCTAAATGCGTAGGCCGTGCTAGGCTAGGTCAAAACAAAACCTTGAATCTGTTTTCATAATGAGATCAACTAAGGAGCGGCAGGTTAGATAAGCAACTAGTTAGTAACGAGCTGGTAATAACACGTTAGGTAAAACGGGAAGTGTTTGAGGTGTGATCACAAGATGTCTTTTTTTTTCATAGCATCTCATGAAAGGTGCTGGAAGTAGAACTTCACCCATTCAGTAAAGTCGAGTCACATTTTCTCTGCTCATCATGGTGAGTAATCTGTCTGCATCTGTCCTATTAACACCTTTTTTGGTCTGCTTTTATCTTGCAGCGTTTGTGTGTCCGCACGTGCGCGTTTAAATGTAATCTATAACCATCATAAATGCACTCAAAATGGTTTACCATGTCTTTTAAACCACTCTGTGGCAAATTACTGCGCATTTGAACCTTATTAATCTGAAAAGCTCAATAATTAAAAAGAGAGCAAATATTGTAATTGGAGTGTGTGTGTGTGTGTGTGTGTGTGTGTGTGTGTGTGTGTGTGTGTGTGTGTGTGTGTGTGAGTCAGTGAGTGAGTGAGTGAGTGAGTGAGTGAGTGTCAGCGAATCAATTGAGTCTAGCGAGCAGTGACATTTAAGTGATGCTGAATTGCTAATTACTTTATACAAGTCAAAATATTTAAGTCGGAGTGTTTAGAAATGTCAGCACTCGATGCCATTTTACTAGACTATAAATTGAATGTTTTGCAATCAGCAGTTATTAATACAGACGCCCTGTTCTGAACCTGTTTCTAAAAGACTGTTGCATTCCATACAGGTGGCAAAAAAACGTCCAGAACTTGGACTTCAGTCAACAAACTATCTGTATAATAAACATGATCCAATCTAAAGCTGTCTTCATGCGCTTGCATACATATTAACAATATAGCTCTCACCTTTTTGTAGATAGTTCCGTTTATAATGATGTTATTCCAACGAAGACAATGTCGTCACTTATTAAAACGTAATCTGTCTGCATGTAGAAATGCATGAGGTAAATAAAGATGAAGGATACATCGTGGTTGTTTCTGATCGTTTTGTTTTGTGTGTGTGTGTGTGTGTGTGTGTGTTTCACTTTTTGAAGGGTTTCCTGGCTCTGCTGTATGCATGGCTTATGTGCGACGTGATGGGAGGATACTGTGGTTAGCACATTCATCAGGATACAAGAAGAGACGTCTCATGCCCCCCTCCTTGGCGGAGGGCCAGTCAGAATGAAGAAGATCAGCCTGAAGACCATCCGGAAGTCGCTGAGCATAAAGGGCAAAGAGGACGGCGACTTTGCCATGCTCCAGCAGGCACCCGTGGCGGCAGAGTTCTCAAAGGACGAGTCACTTTTTGGTGGCTGCTACGCCAAAGACCTTTCCGTGTGCGATCTGGGTGGCGAGGAAGACAAAGGTGGGCAGAATAAGAACCGTTCAAAGAGCGAAGGCCTGATGGGATCACTTAAGAGAAGGCTGTCCGCCAAGCAGAAGGCAAAGAGCAAAGCCGGGTCCTCCGCCATTGGCTCGACGGACGACGAGGACACCTTCTCCTCCTCTTCTGTGCCCATCAGCTTCAACGAGGTCAAAGCCCAGAGACCTCTAAGGTCGGCGTCGCTACGGAGTCACCACTATAGCCCCTCGCCATGGCCTCTGCGGCCAGTCAACTCCGACGAAGCTTGTATTAAGATGGAGGTCAAAGTTAAAGCCATGGTCCACTCGCCGAGCCCCAGCCCCAACTTGAATGGCATCCGGAAGGAATTCAGTGATTTTCAGATGGACGGGCTCTTTCAGGACCAACCCGAATCCTTCAAAAACCTCCAGCAGCCACAAAACGGCGAGCTGCATCTAAACATTGACGACAATGACGTGCCTGTGGTGCTGGGGTTGACGCCCCAAGACTACATTCAGTACACGATGCCTTTGGATGAGGGAATGTACCCAGAAGGGTCCCACTCCTTCTGCCTGGACAGCGCGTCTCCTATGGAGGTGGCGGCAGAGGCAGACAACGGGTGCCCACTGATGGATCGGGGACCGGAGGAGCACGAAATGGTCGGCGCGTTGCCTCCGGATCTTTTCATGGACACCTCGGTTAATAGTCTTCTTCTCGGTTCTGCTGGCGTCATGCTTCAAAGCTCGAGAGGAGAGGCCCGCCTCCCCTCTCTCCCCTCCTGCCTCCCATGAGCAGTAGCGGTCGTTTTCCCAGGACGTTCTCTGGCTTCGGCTCCTCGGACAGCCAGGTTGCCGATAGGGTTCGACACCACCTCAACTTTGATCCCAATTCGGCTCCTGGCGTAAGCCGAGTGTATGACTCCGTCCAGAGTAGCGGGCCCATGGTGGTGACCAGCCTGACCGAGGAGCTGAAGAAGCTGGCGAGGCAGGGCTGGTACTGGGGGCCCATCACGCGCTGGGAGGCGGAGGAAAAGCTCATCAACTTGGCCGATGGCTCCTTTTTGGTCCGTGACAGCTCGGATGACAGGTACCTGCTCAGCCTGAGTTTCAGGTCACAGGGCAAAACTCTCCACACCCGGATCGAACACTCCAACGGACGCTTCAGCTTTTATGAGCAGCCTGACGTGGAAGGGCACACGTCCATCGTGGACCTCATTGAACACTCGATAAAAGACTCGGAGAATGGTGCTTTTTGTTATTCCAGATCCCGCTTACCGGGGTCCGCAACCTACCCCGTCAGACTCACCAATCCCGTGTCTCGGTTTATGCAAGTGCGCTCCCTGCAGTACCTTTGTCGCTTTGTCATTCGACAATACACAAGGATCGACCTTATCCAGAAACTGCCCTTACCGAACAAGATGAAAGATTACCTACAGGAGAAGCACTACTGACATACACAGGACAGTGGCGTCTATTTTGCACTTTTTATGTTGAGCGAAGTGTACAGCGGTCCCTCCTTTGTTGTGGGGCTTTCGTTCGCGATGGTTGATATCTGCTAAATTTCAGTTCATTTTGTTGGGCTGAAATTGAGCCTCGATTAAACCATTACAACACACACCCACACAAACATAGCTCCCACCCTTCAAAACGCTTGGTACACTTCATAAATGTAACTTTTAAAATGCAAATTGAAGAATGAATACCAAAATGCGGATTATGGGCTGCATTCTTAAATTAACGTGAGCTGAGCACGCTCTGCGCCCTGACAAAATGTTGGCTAATAGCGACGTTAAAGTTTTTCTTTTTAATCTTAAAATGGCTTACCCTAACTAGCATCCCGTGTCTGGTGCGTCTTGGCAGTCCAGATGGAAACAGTTCAAGCACGACCTGCTGATTGGTTCAGAAGGCAGGCTGGCTTCGAAAAATTATTGTGAGGGGAGCGTGTGCTGCCTCTCTCAATACACACACCCTCAGAGTAGTTCACCACCATCAGATTTCTGAACACGCCCCCGCATGCTCATCGTCTCGGTTTTTGTAAATCGAATTTCCCCTCTGCAAAAAAAAAAAAAAATCTTGACCGACTTATAAGGAAGAAAAACTGCAAGAAAGCCTGCAAAATAGCGATTTCAAACGGCATGAGATGAAGATATAATGAGAAATGAAAAGCCGCGACGGATTGAAGCCGGAAAGACCAAACTGCGAAATAGTGAGGGACCACTGTACACAAGGTTTACATCCACCTGAACCCCTTGAGATGATTATTTCTACTTACAGGTCAACCACACACACAATCAGCCACCGCGACTTATTCCAGTTGCACAATGAAATGCTGAAACAAGGCCTATAAGAAATTCAAAATGAACGGCAACTTGTGCATTTTTTTAAATGAATTTGGTGAAATAAACGAATTTCTCATTGGCCTTTTTGGGCTGAAAAAGCACCCGCAAAACCTGTCAAACTGATCAGTTTTGAGCATGTTCTAGTTCAGCATAATACATGAACATGAATTCTCATGTTTGCATGTATTGATTGTTGTAGGAGACTCCTTGGATGCTTTCCTATCACAAACTCATCTTCTAAACCTAGTCACGGTGTGGCAGGTGACAGCTGTTCAACCGGTGAATGTTTGCGGTCGAACCTTAGAAAGCACAAGAATAGACTTAAGATCTGACGATTACTCATCAATTGCAAAAACAAATGCCACATGACGATGAAATCATCTTTTCAGGTGTTTTGTGGAGAACATTCTGTGCGGCGACGTGTGGCATGCAGGTCGCCACGGTTTACGACTGTCCAAAATGGAGACATTTTAAGCAATTTGGTCATGCGCATTGAGCTTTAAATTCACCTCTGGCTATGTAGAGCCATTCCATATTATGCAGGTCTAACGGTACTGATGATGCTGGATTTTTAATTCTTTTTTTTTTTCCGTGTGCTGTTTTTGGAAACGGAATTGTTTTTAAGCTCTACAAATAAGTGGGACCTATTATGCTTAATGGTGATTTAAGATACAATGCTAAAGTATTGTTTCTATTTTTTTTCCCGTGACAGCAGCTCACCCCGAGGTCTCGTTTGGTGTTCTGAAATAGGCAAGAGCCATTTAGGACCTCTTTGAACATAAACGGTAGCTCAAGAACCACACAACCCCGTTTCGAGTTTGAACACGGTTTCTCAGTCAATAGCAAGAGAAAGTACAGTATGGCCAAACCTTTGAGCGGTAGTGAGCTTTGCCACATTGGTTGTCGAAAGTTAAGCATAACAGGTCCCCTTTTCAAGTATTTTTCGGTTGAAGGAATACTTCACAGCAGCTCGAGTGAAGAAGCGTGCTGCTCATCCGCATGTAGTGAAGTCTTCGGCGGTTGACCTCAACGAGATAAGATGTCACAATGGGCTTTGCCACGTTGCGTAAACCCTATTAAAGCTTTGATGTGCTCTGTAATTACAAACAAGTCGTCTAAGAACCTAAAAATAGACCTGTCGTCACTCGACCTGAATCTGTACGCAGTGACGCCTGCGTCTTCAAGTCTGACCCAGCTCAAATGACTTCCCAAACCGTTGTGAACCCTGTGTGAAAGGATTTGGGAAATCCACGGTTGGCTTGATGTCCGGTTTCAGCTCATGACAATTCCATTACAGTTGCTTGGTTACCGTGTGAGTTTCCCAAAAACAACAGAACTCAAAACACAGCAGGAAAGAGGGAAAAGCACATCCAGTACTTCATTTCAAAAGTGCTTGATATGAATACCTTGAGAGGGAATTATGGTGAGGTCAGTTCTCACATTGGCGCCCGAGCATTTGGAGAGACGGTTCCTCAGACAAGGAGAATACGGCGTCCGTTTAAGTGAGCTGGAAACGTTCATGTCTGAGAAATGAGGACGTCGGAATGGTGTTGCATGATAAAGGAGGTAGCGTTTTCAAGCGTTTGCGTTGTATAGGAAGGAAGGAACTTGCTTCTGCTAACCTGTGTACTGGGGAAAGTGGGATCTCGTTTTTCTTTTCCGATCTGTAGTTTGGTTTTGGCGACATTGACATCCTGCCAAGAGTTCACCGTCGCACCCTAGTCGCCGTTTCTTCATGTACGCGTTTGGTTAACTGTATGCTGTATTTAGTTTGGTGTCATCCGATGTGTGCGGAATATGAAGTGGAAGGCACCAGCATCCCGCCCGGATCGGCGGATCATGAATGTGGAAGTACTTTTTGATTGAAATGTGAAAGTCGGATGTTTTTGATACAGTGTTGTTTTTTTCTGTTTTGATTTGCAATCCGTTGTCCCGATATTGACGAGCGGGAACCCTTTTCCACAAGTGTCGCTGCTGTGATCCATTGTCGCTTTAGCTTTTGACACCTGGAGTGTGTGGTTCCAGAGCTTGATGCCTGTGCACGCTGCCGTTCCGCACTTAAACATTTTCGGTGCATCTTGTTGAATGAAGGTGATCGTTTACAGCATTATTATTATGATTATTTTTGTAGATGCCCGTCCTCTGTCCATGTTTTGTTGACATCTCTCAAATATATTGGTACAAGACCTTGTCACGTGTTTCCACACATTTGTGCTGCTTACGGAAAACGATTGCCTTTCTTGTATTTAATAATGGGGGGTGCTAGAGTGTGGCCAACATTGATGTATGTACACACAATGGTGTGTCGTCATCTTGGGAGAGCAATGCAGATTTGCAATTTGGTCAAAACTAGAGTTCACTTCAAAAGAGCATCAGTCGCGATCGGGAAACACTCCGGGGTTACTCGTTCAAACCAGTTTACAAATCGTTTGTTCACTTTCCAAAGTAGACAGACTTTTGTAATTTCTTTTGTTAATCAGCAGTGATTTATTGCACATTTTGGATACAGTTCAAGAGTTTTTGTATCTGCCAGTTATAAATTATAAATAAAAAAAATATATTCTAAAACGTATTGTTTTGGTTTCCAGTAGTTTTTATTTTTCTTACTTCGACTTCTCTCACAGGGAGCAAAAACTGGACATGTCACATTGTGACCATGATCTATTAAAAACTGATTCAACAACGTAACACGAATTCCCCAGAAAAGGACTATTGGGCTCACACTGGACAGAAAAAAGAGAGAACAGTTATAATGGTACAGGAATGAACAACAAAACAATTCCCAATTTTTATTATTATGATATGGTCAAATTATTGTTAATTTAGAGACATTTTTCCCTTCTTACTTTCTTGTGTGTGTGTGTGTATTTGTTTAATGATGAGTTTGTTCTCATTTTGTCCATTTTTCAGGAATTATCATAATCAAACTCATAATTGTCCCACACCATTATGTCATCCATTAATGGATGTGTACTGGGACAAGTTTTATCCAAAAATATGGGACAATGTCAAACAAATTTAAAAAGTCGGGATTTTCAAGGAATCAAGACCCCCCCACTCCCATCTTATTTAACATGACAACCGTATTGTATTGCCTTAGACAGTGTATGCATATTAACATCAGAGTGATCAATCCTGTGCCACTTTGTCCCCAAAATGTTGCATTTACACGCAAACCGGAGGGCATCTTCAGCAAGTCTTGGGTTCATGTCGTAGCTACCCTGATCATGTTAGGTTTTGACTCGGCTCTGCGGAAAACACCATCTGCATGGCGATGAGGAGGCAGCCTTTGTTAACTGCAGTGTCTGACAGCCCTCTCTCGGAATCTCAGGTGAAGATACACTACTGTTTACTCTCCCCCTGCCTGGCTCGCGATGATTTATTCATAGCACACTGGTAGTCGCATGTCATATGGAGATGCCTTTGCCCCTCCCTTCAGTGAAAAAAAGCCCTTCTCTGCGTTTCACTTTTAATTTTGAAATTCAAAACAATGTGCAAGCCAGGGTTCCCTTTCCTGGCCAAGTCCAATTTCAACCTTAGGATTAATCGGAACATATGATGAGGAATGGCAACTATTTTTCCAGATGTCGTGTTGTAGGTTGCACTGTTGTCATTAAAAAAAAAAGTTATTACACCGATCAATTTTTGCTGAGCCTTACAATCGGTTATAAATAAAATGTTCAAATGCTTGACACAATTGGACGATCGAGTCTTCTTGCTTGGAATGTGAGCCCGCCAGCATCGTGCTTCATCTGCTGTGCATTCAGTATTCTCTCAGCAGCCCTTGTTCAGGCTGGTGCATCTTTTGGAATCATTATGGCTAAAATGTACGGTAATCCTGAGGTAGGTGATGGGCAACTTAAATGCTGCAAGGGGCCACTTTTTTTTTTCCCACAAGTGCCACTTTAGGGCCACGTAGGACTGCGCACTTAAGATGTATGACAAAATTGACATTTTAAACATGGACAAAATACATACATACATGCCTGTAATCTAGTCTGTTTGGCAAAATTACAGATTGTTGAGCAAATTCCATCCCTGGGTGTCGTTCTCAGGTTTGAAACGGTTCACTCTGGAGAATCCATCCATCGCATGTCTGCCGGCTGAGATTAATGATCCAGCTCTGCCATCTGGTGCGTCGCGTGGTGCACCCATTTTTCACCTCCAAACTGGGCTGATGTCGACAGCTTGAATTAGCCGAAACACACACACACACACACACACACACACACACACACACACACACACACACACACACACACACACACACACACACGTATATATGTGCATTTATGTATGTGCGTATCTCTTTAAACGGTGATGCCAGGCAAACATGGGTGGGCCGGAGCAGTCATGATGAAGGCAGTGTTGCCTGCTGGCAACAGATGTCTTTGACTGAAAGGTGCAGCTTTATTAATGCTTGAGCTGCTCACACCAGCAGTGCTCAGGCCCTCTCCTTCTCTATTTGTCATGCATTAGGAGCCTCTAAAGCCCAATTAGCCTTGTTAGACAAGGGACCGCCTTCTCCAACATCAGCTCTCGACTGAAACAGCCACCCGTCTCGGTGATTAGAGTCTCCCTACTGGGTACATCGAATTTATAGTATGCTACATAGTTTTCTTTGAACACAGGTAATGGTTTCATTGAAAACTACGCTTACTACGTCTCTCGAGATAAAATTGGTAGGAAACCAGCCCCATTTTACAGCTGTTTTACCTTTTTTTATGTAAATACAGATCAAGAGAATGGTCTGATTCCTTTTTCTTCATCACACATTTGTAAAAGCATAAGGTGCAGACCATAGTGACTGAAATGCCGTTCATCAGCTTTGTAACACCACACCAGAGCAATTTTTGCTGAAAGCTCCAACCCCGCTTTGTCAGGCTGGTTAACTCGTATGCTACAAAATAAAATAATTTGGCAAATAAAGTGAATGCCGCAGTGAATGCTAGTGAAAAAGAGCCATCGGTTCTGATTCTGTGGAAGAGCCACATGCCTAATTACCACAGAATGGCCATTCCAGATGGCCTCAGCCACAGGTTATCAGAGCTATACAAAAAAAAAAGCCGGATCAGTATGACATGTGATTGATAACCTGTCAAGTCAGTTCTTGAGTACAGCAAGGTCATTAGTATAGAAGGACACATCAGAAAATATTCAGTGTATTGATTTTCAGATCAAAAATAGATGGGAAATCTCGAGGTTTCAGATCAATTTTTGATCTGAAGCTCAATGTCATTCATACAGGTTTGTTTGAATGATGTAAATTCATTGAGCATTTGAAAAGTCACGGCAGAAGGAGCCTCCAACGCAATCAAAGCCCCCTTCATTTTCATGATAAAGTATTGGCAGGACTGCTAGAACGGGGATTGGGAAATTACCTTGGGGAAATATGGATGGAAAAACACCAACCACAAATGTTTGTCAATACATCATAAATTAAATATTCTTGAAAAAAGTACATTGATGCTCATTATGGGATTGAAAGCACGATTAATAAACATTGGAATCTGTTTAAATATGGATGGAAAAACACCAACCACAAATATTCATAAATGCATCATAGGTTAAATATTCTTGAAAAAGGTAAATTGATGCCTATTATGAGATTCAAAGCATGATTAATAAACATTGGAATCTGTTTAAATCATTCAGTAAAAAACATTTACATACTCATAAATACGCTTGTCTTTTCAAGTGATGTTTGACTTAGTCACGATCAAGCAATCTTTTGCCCCCCATGTTTGCTCTGTGATTAAAGTCATCTTTAGGGAAGAAGCTTGAGAACGCGCCAAAATGTGGAAGTGGAACTTTGCGGCTGGGGCGTCGTAGCTGGAGTGCTACTAAGAAATAATGTGAGCGTGACAATGCACCAGCATGTCTCAGCGGCGAGTCCATCCTTCACTCAGGCGGTGAGCATGGCACGTGCTGCCATTGAGTTGAACAGGTGGCGGTCATCAGGAAATGCGCATTTTGATTTGGACACCAGCCTCTTTTTCTCCATCTACAAAGTAGTAGCTGGATGCTGCTGGGGGGCCAAGAGGCTGGAGGTTGAAGAGAGATGAAGTGGAGAGCAGGTGGCAGTTTGCGGTCCAACCCGAAATGGACTCTTTAGCTCAGACACCAGAACAGGACAAACCACACTTTCAAAATGGGATTTGTACCCAGCTGAGAGCAGATCTCCTTCTCCTTCTTGCTCCATCAGGAGTGAGTAGCAACAGCATACATTTCATGGTTTAGTCTCTTATTGGGAAGGGGAAGGCAGTTCCATGCCAGATGCAACGGTCTGCGCTGTACATATGTTTTTATTTTGATACAGGAAAGTGACCGAATTGACAAATAAATCTTTTTTTTTTTTTACATTAAATTGTACCAAATAATTGATGCATGTTATTGTTATCTTCAAACATTATTTTTCCAATACATTGAGCATGATGTGAAGCTGACATAATGTTGGTGTTCTTTTGAAAGCAAATGAATTCAGACTGAATCAACAGCACCAGTGCTGGTTGCAGCCAAGAGTTGCGTCTATTTAAAAAAACGACACCATACGGCAAGTGATAGTATTGTAGTTTCCTAAGAACTCTGTTGGACCTATGTAAATGCCCCCCCCCCCCAAAAAAAAAAGTAGTCATCGTTTTCCATTAGGGACCACTGTTGTCACATATCTGCCCCATTCAAACTGTTGTGACAAGCTTTTCATCTTGCACCGAGCAGTATTCGATGGCAGCTGCCTATTGTTCAACGCCAGTTGTCCTTTTATTAGATAACATTTACCAGACAATTAATCCAGACTTGTAATTTCTCTTTCTGCATCTGGAGCGGGGATCCATCATGTTCACTTGATATGACAGCGAGGCTCGTGGATCTCATCTCCTTAGTCACAGCTTGAGGGGAGGCGGCATTTGATCCAATCACTGCGATGTATGCTAATTACGCTGCTTCACATCACTGACTGATCGTCATCACAAGCCAAATAAATATTTAGAGCCCGCTTGTTTCCTGGGAATAACAAATGCATCAATGTGTGGAAGTGTGCGATTACGGTGTGTTGAAGCTGAAATGATCCAGCAAAATCGTGTCCGCCGGCCGAGGGAGGCGCAACTCGGGCTATTGTGTTGAGCGGCTCCCTGGCTTTGCGCCATCTTGGCTGCTCACCCGACCGTCATCCAGAATATTAGCCACGTAAATTCCAAGATCCAATACGAGAGCCGTATCAAAAATTCAGCCTTTCCGCAGAGTGCCGATATCCGCGTGATTTGAGGCGAAGTGGATGGCCTCACTGTTTGAATCACTTAATCTGACTGACATGGTCTCCGGTCAGCCATATATCCAGTCCGTCCATCTGTCAGCCTGTCCCTTCTTCTTTGAGTTCACTGCAGCCATCGGCTCTTCTTCAAATCCTTCAGTCCTATTAGCCTTTGAGAATTGTTGTTTTTTTTTTTTTTTTGCCCAACGTCCACCTAGAACAAGTCGAAAGAAGAATTCTTGTCCCAAATCTGTCGTCTTCATTTCTTAAAACAACAATACAAGTTCACCACACGATAGTGCTTACAGTAACACAGCATAGCAAATGAAACACAAATTCATAATTCAGGATTTAAAGGATGAGTCACTGACACGTAATGCAAGGGGGCGTCCCCCCCCAATTGTTTCTATTTGGTAAATAATGTAGTCTCCATGCGTAAAAGTAGCCATGGGCCATACAATAGTAATGACGACTGGGAGCGTGTTCAAGCACAAGCGAAATAATTCCGTTTGAGGAGGAAGGTTACATTTTCACTGCTGTCATGAAGAATTTCTGATGGGATTTGTTCAGATTAAAGAACGCTTTCCTTCATTTATTCATCTCGCACAGTGGCGGGTCCTCTAACAATGTAATAGTTTAAGTGTGCAGTTAGGTTAAGACCACGGGAAATGGCGGGACAGACGTTTGAGTGAACGATCCACGGTTGAGGCATGTTTGCTTTGGTTTTCTGGGGTTACTCCGGATTCCTCGCACGGTCGCAAAACATTCACATGTTCGATTTATCGACAGCTCTAAATTGTCCACTGGCGTGAATGTGAGCGTGAATGGTTGTTTGTCTATATGTGCCCTGCGATTGACCGTCTAGTCAATCGTGCAAACAGTTTTAGTACCTCCCGAGGTGAATAAATGGACAAACAAAGCAGAAAGTAAACAGAGCTGTTCCAAATGGGCTGCTGATTCACAGGGGCAGACAACATCACCGAGCGCTGATATTCTCTGCGAAAAACTGCCACGAATGAAGCACAGCAAATAGTGCCCAACGATTTAGCAAGATGCAAAACAAATACCAAGGAGTAAAAAGGAATGGAAACGTGTGGAGCTGTTGTAGTTTGCGACCAACTCACAGGCTTCTCTTTAAAGTCGACAATCTCGATTGATATTTAATTGCTGTCGTTAAAATGCGCATCTCCCGGCTCTATGATTATCGTCACTCTTTTTCTCACTTTACCAGTCTGTGGTAGCATCAAGATCAAGTCATGATAAAGTCCAAATTCATCCGGCTTCAACGGAGCGGCTTCATTAGATTTTATATTTGGGGTTGAAACAGGATTATTGTTGTCATGTCATACCTTCGGTTGCAATTTTAAAGCTCTCTGTCCTCTACTAATGGTTTAAAGGTCAAAGCAATCATCCTGAATCAAAACCTAAAGCACTCGTGATGCCGAGCGTGATGATCAAATTGAGTGCTTCCGAAAAGGGCGATTTGGTGTTTCCTGGTTACGCGAAAACGGAAAGAGAGGTCGAAGGTGTCTTGACAGAGTGGGGTGTAATTTGTCAGCAGAAAACAACAATGGACACATATCAATAAATACAACTCCTGTTCCCCAAATCGTAATTCCTTTTAGAGGTCATACATACGGCCCTCGAGTGAACAATTACGTGCTTTGTGTTGTGTCCACTCACCTGCTAATTTAGCGCACATGTAATGACAACGTGTTTCAAAAAGTCCAAATGCCGTTTTAGTGATGCACTCTTCTCGATTCCTATGCTCTGTAATCACTTCTACCACCTTTAGGAAGGTCTTGGTGAGGCATTTATCTCGAAATATTCCTGACCCGTTTTTAATCATTTATTACAGCATGTTTTTCTTTTTTGTGTCTAAAATCACTTTTTGAATTAAAGGACCTTACAAAACGTATTGTACGTCGCCAGAGTTGCGACTCATGCAAAACACAAACTGCAGTTGGATTTGAAAATAAGGGGGAAATCATGCGCTTTGCAAATGCGCATTATCCGTATTTAAAATCTCTTGAGGAGTCTGTACAGCCACATTCAGAGCAGCAGAACATGAAACCCGAAGAGGTAAAAGACTGTCATCCCCGGCGCCTGGATCTCGAACGAGTGGGGAGACGAGAGCGATGCGGAGTAGAAGTGGGAGGTCTTCAGAACTGCCTCGAAATAAATAGATGGTGGAAAAAGTAAATAAAGAAATAATTCCTCCCTTCATCACAAGGCTGATAGCTATCTTCTGCCGCATGAATCTAAATAGAGCACAAGCAGCGTGGCCTCTGCCTAATTCCTTGCTTGTGCCCATGAAACAATACCTTCTCCCGCTCATCCTTAGTGCTGATTTATTTTTATGCCAAAGATGTTGATGCGTTCCCCCTCACCCCACCCCAGGTAGAAATCTCACCACAATAAGCATGTGAGTCATTTTGCTAAAGTGCCAAATTTCTGCAAAAATGGTGGAACTCAGCTATGCAGGTCCTACCTCACCTGTATCAGCGCAAGCATTATTAAAAAAGAAGTTACCATAAAAATATGGTCAAGGTGAAAAAAACGATACATGTCTAATTAGCATGGGGTCGGGGTGGGGGGGGGACACACATGGGAAAATGCAAATGAAATATTCCATATTCAACTAACCTATATCTGCCGTACACTGCGGTCATCTACACCCTCGTATTTCTCGCTATGCTTTTGTCGTGATTCTTCTTGTACTTCATTTTCGTTCCTTCTTAAAAGGACATCAAAAGAACACATTACGGCCTTCTGCTCATTGAAATCCTTCTGTCTTTAATTAAAGTAAGAAAATACATCTAAACTTAATCTAGGCCCTCAAAACAAGATAAGCAAAGAGCCTTTTCGTTGTTCATTGTGCAGCATTCACACAGAGCTTTTTTCTTTGAAAATGAATAACACGGTGGAACATTCAGCAGAAAGTGCAGTGCTGAATGAAAGAAGAATGACGTCCGAAGACTATTCTACCGCAGGTTGGAGATAAACATGTATTCGGAAGGTGCAAAGCACCTATAAATATCCTCTTAATCCTTTCAGCACCTACCGCGTCTCAGTGGGAATGTGCAACCGGTGTGAATAAAGCTTAGTGCTAATGGCACCTGATGCTCAACTCATATTTGTGTAAAAGTTTGTTCAAAACCCGTATCATCGGGATTATGTTGCATTTCATTTCCACGTATTAACCCTACAACTTCATTACTATGTACTCTGCTATTCCATATTCGGAAGTTGTTATGCTCCGATGACCTGATTTTATGAAATCTGCTCAGGAAAAAAAGAAAATATTGGGGATTTTTGTTTTAATGGCAATTATTTCAGCACGTTTGAATTTGACCCGTGAAGCTCTATACATCAGTCGCGAGCAGCATTGACATCCAAAGTATTCTTCACAGCACCAGCTGGTGCAGCACTTGTGCTCGTTTGATCCTTTGGCAGACTCCTCCGTCTCTTTTAAGATTATTTTTAGGATATTAGAAACACTGGGATGTGAGGTTGCCCAAAGAAATGCCGGGTGGATGTGTCATCTCGCTTTCTGCCAGTTGTCGCATTGCTTCTCATCAGTTTTGCCAAAAATGTTTGCTGCGTCGCTCGCATGTTTTGTCTGCACAAAGCTGTGTTGCGTGTTTTTTTTTCTTCTTCTGCGGCCAATGCAAACAACCTAAGCTGAAGCGAGGCCTCAACCTTAATGAGCACACGACTATTTACATGTTGAAACTTACAGGTATGGCAACATTTTTTTTTTTGTTGGCATAAAGTTTGCAAGGAAATGCAAAAAAAAAAACCCCAAAACAAAACAAAACAGTTTTTTTTGCGATGATGTGTGAAATATTTGAAAGTCGTTCAGCATCCAAGGAATTAACAAGCAAACTCAAGGAAACCACAGAGTGATATCGAGTGTCAATGAAAATCATTGTACAGACTTTAAGGAAGGTGCTTCCAAAAATTGTCATTCAGTTGAATAGGACAAAAAAAAAAAAGAATAGTTCACAGCCTCATTCCGTTAGTCCTTCCCGTCCACCGATACCTGGCCCTGGTCTTGACTTGGTCTAAAGTCACAGACTTCAATCCCGCATATCCGTCTTGGTGCTGTTTGGCAGCCACCCGAGAGAGGGGGAAAGGAACCTTGGTCTCAACTTGTCAAAGTCTTGTTCTGGACAAACTCTGAGATGTGTAATTACTTGTGGACAACAACACGACAGAGCAAAAGAGCGTATTAAGAACGACCTGTTGAAGACCTCTGAACTGCATGACCTTCCAGTGCTGCCATGACATTATCCTTTTCACACCATTGCTTTTCTATCCATGATCTTTTCTCAATTTCTGACACTTTTGAGCCACCGGCAAGAACATAAATAAGAATAGCCAGACTATTCACTAGGAGTGAAGTCTATCAATGAATGGCTTTACACATTGGATTTAACCTGTCCAAAGCAGCTTTATTCACTTCTCATATAAATGTTCTTTCCTGACTGCTGGATGTCTGCAAAACATGTGGCAGTTTGTCTTTTGGCTGCGCACGCATTGGGGAAATGTCTTCGGCTGTGAAGACTGACGGAGAGCATAAATCGACGCCCATCGTCTCATTCCTTCTTTCCGTCTTTCCTAACGTGCGCGTCTGTCGTTTGCCATGTTCTTTCCCGTTCCGACTTTTGCTTTGGAGTTCTTTCCCCCGCTGTGGTATTATTGTGGCACCTCCTTTCACATGACTCTGTGTCAAAGTCTTGACTTTCCTTCCCTTTGTTAATCGGCGGTAAACAACACGGCTGTCTGGGGAGTTGTGCGTGGTGCAGAGACGTATTTTTACCTCTCCAAAAAAAAAAAGAAACCGCAATGGCAGCGCATGATTAAGGATGATACCTCTTACACTGAGCTGCACGATGATAAAAGGTGCTCAGAGATCCGTCTGACAGGTCAAAGCTTTGCATATGGCTAACTGATGCTGCCTCTGAATCTCTGTGTCATTGTATGCATGCATTTATTATTATTATTTTTCTTTTACACACAAATAATGTGTTGTCGTATTGTTTGCCAGCTATTAGTGGTGAAAGATGTCATGCCTTTAGTCGTCAAGCCTTCAGGAAATATTTGCTTACCCTATGAACTATATCCTCTGCATTTCTAATAATAACCAACAAATTCCAAAAAAACAGATTTTAAATGAAGGGCAACCGTTTTTAACAATTGATGACATTGCCATCGCTTGTTCTACCAAGTGCTCAAATCCACAGAATACAGCCCGGCCGCGTTCAAAAGGAACGGATTCTTCGGGATAGCGAGCATGTGTGCAAGAGCGTTCGGGGCACTGTTTTAACGGATTAAATATGTGAATATTTAATGGTGACAATTCTCAGCACAGCTGCAGACAGTCGTCAGGTCCGCTCCTCCGGGAACCCCCAAGCTGTTCCTGCTGCAGGAAGGCGGCTGGAGCTCGGTTGGAGAGGCGTGCCGTTTCGTTTGGCGAATCTGCTTTCCGCTGCCATAAATACGTAGCGCTCGGCGCGTTCCGTGCGCACAATGGATTGTCCCAGAGGGCTGCTGGAGACTTTGGCTTTCAATTAGCTTCTTCACCTCGCATCTCCTGTTTGATTGTCGCCATCACGCTGAAGAGGTGTTGTCTTGATTTGCTGTCGTCCGTGTGGGGAAGAACAAAGTCCAAATGTCAGAGTAAAGTTGGACATACGCGTTGCCAATTTTGTCTGTTTTTTCTCTCAAAATTTTCCAGCCCCCGCTTCATTCATAGACTGGATAATCAGTGTTCCTTTGCAACAATGGCACGGGAATGGAGATTTCTCGAACAACGCCTCCTGAATTAATTGTTGGTTACGCTGTGCCATGCTGCTACGACATCACACTACATTATTCATCTCTCGCCAGGTTGAACAGTCCAAAATGTCCCCCTCTTGAAATGAAACAGCATCAGAGAGGAATTCAAAAGAGGACTCTGGAAGAGGAGGAAACCCACGGAAGATGTCAAGGGCACAGTCTTTCTCCACAGTCAGTGCATGAGAAAGAGCCTACTTCCCGCGTCAACGTTGATCCGTGAAAGCTGCGCTCTCACTCGTGCAGTCTATTGAAGCTCTCCGCTCTCTGTCTCTTTGCTATTTATTTACTTGAGCCATTGCACGTATGAGGCATTGTGTCAATCTTGCCTATGCTGTCTTCTGCAATTACCAACTGAAAAATAAGATGCAGCTCTGGCCTGGAGGATTTTGCTCGGGTCTCCAAAACAAAACACAACAAAAACGGCATGGACAGATGTCACTGTTATTACAGCAAATCCATCCTGGATGTTTTGTTCTTTGAGGCTGGTCTAGTGAAAGGCTAACTAGTCACATCAGAGCATACAATTTCCCCTTCGATAATGCACCCTGAACTTGACCCCAATTACCGAATAGTCTCGATCCCACAATTTGCTCAGGCTACAAATGTGAATAAACCAAATTTTGACGCGATGGCGAACACCCACAACGTGAATCCCTTTGGGTGCGATGGGAATAATGGCAGCAGTAGAGGAAAGATGTCATGTCTCTTAAATAACAGGTAGTTCAGGGTAGCGTTGATTTTCTGAATCGGGTGGTGCAAAAGGGTCCATGTGGAAGACAGAAAAGCGGGTTGGAATTTTGTAAAAGCAAGTTGTCCTCATCGCCCGCATGCTCCGGCCCCCTGCACCGTTTGAGCACTGATCAGTCAGTAAGTGGGCCTTCTACCTTTGAGGAGTCGGTTCTCTCTGGGCCTCCCGCTGAGCCCATCTGCGAGCGGAGCCCCCGTCATCGACCCCTGCGCTCACATTAGGCGTGCCCTGGTATCATGCTGCCTCCTCTCACTCTTTCTTGTAACGCCACTACACTATTCCCCCGCACCATCTTCCTGCCTGCACACGCACCAATGTAAATGTACAGGACAAAGGTAATAGAACCCCGTCAAACACAAAGAACTCTGCAAATCGTTTACACCGCACTCAATTACCTGCATTTGGCGGTGCTGCTTTCCGACATTTTCTTTATAAAACGTCCCCCACCATCTTTTACTTGACAACCATTCATTTTTCATCTTTACGTCTTTTCATGTGCTCCTACCACTCTCCTTTCCTTGCCACCGCCAATAACTGACACACTGTCTGACGTACGCTCAAGGAGAGTTTCTGAGAAGAAATATGAAAAGAAACTACACAATACATAAATCACAACTTGCAGTGGAAATACTCCTCGACTTTTTATACACTATTAGGACACGCTCTTTCTTCGGCCGGTGGCTGGCCTACATTCTTTCGTTCCAATTAGATTTCAACATTTTGGACAATTCTGTCGTTCCTCGTTTATGGACTGATAATTATTTCCTCATTATGTCGCCTGAAGGTCGATAACTCGTTTCGCTAAAATCAAACATCAGATTGAAGGCAATGAAGAACCTTCCGTGTGTGGCTTGAGCAGGGCGGAGGAAATTGTATTTGCGACACTCAATGTTGCAGCACATACGCGCATAATGTCTGCAACGATTTTAATGAAAGCCAGACACCATAATCATGATTCAGAGTGACACGTGTTGCCAAGCTTTCTGCAAATTCCATTCTTTTGAAAATGCTATTCTACGAAAAGCCGGGTGTGGCCAATATTTGGTATCTCCTTGCTCATGAATTCAAATCAGCTTGACTGCTACACAGAAACTTTGGTGAATCTGATCAGGTCTGTGAATATTTTCATCCCCAAATTAACGTGTATTTTTAAGACATGGGAAGCCACTTTGATTCATTTTTTAATTGAAATCGTGCCACAAGTCAGTGAGAAAAAAAAAGCCCATGCTTACAAAGAGTGACAGAGCTGCATTCATGCAACAGTAAATCTTCATTGATCAGTTATTATTTTGGGCCCTGACTCATCTGTTCATTCTTTTACCTTTGCACATCACTCTCCTTCAAAGAGTCTTATCTCACTTCAGTGAGGTGCAGAGTTCACCTAATTAACGTCAAACCCAGCTGAGGTCCCGTATGACATCGGTGGGCCATGCACACACAATATTGCCCTCACCATAATCTGCTGTGGGGATGAAAAAAACAAACAAAAACTAACACATTGCATGGCTGACAGATCCAGCACCCATTGGCTTCCACCGCATTCCATTTTTTTTCATGTCCTCCTCCTCTCAGTGTCACCGTGGCTGTCAGATTGCCACACACCTTTTTCTCCTCCGGATCGGCTTTCTGCTTTCTTCATTGCCTTTTACTCTTGCCACCTGCCTTTGCCACCCCCACTGGATGTACATAGCAACTACCAAGATAATACCCAGACCCAGACATATCTTATCGGGTTCTCCTCTGGTAATTTAAAGGTTTTGCACAAGTATTCCAACAACAATAAATAGCATTTCTGTGTCTTATCTTTGGTATTAGACTCATTAAAACAAAGCCGGCCTAAGATATGGGAAAAGCACAGTGTGTTTGAAATGACAACATTAACACTCATTTTCATACAACTATGATCAGAAGTTCAGGTAAAAACAATGAAACACAATTTAGACTCCAAAGGATTATTTAGCATTGGCAAACTTATCTTAACTCCAGACAGTGGTGCATCATGCTGAGTGGTGCTTTGTAAAATTGCTCATTTTGTATTTGTACTATATCTTCCCTGCTGTATGCCTGGCAATCTATTTCCGTTTCAAATAATGTAGAATATTTTAGAGGTCTTTCATTTCGCAGATTCCACTGTTTTTGTTCCAGTTTCGCAATTGAACGTTGCTGTAGGCGCAAGGAGGTTGCTGCGCCAGAGGTTCTTCTGCCGGCTCCATCCTCACCTACAAGGTGACTTCCTCTGCTTCCTGACTGCTACCCTCCTACACTCCATCGTGACCATCCATCCATCTGATTGACGGCCTCTGAGGAACCTCTGCATAAATGACTGTGACGCAGCAGAGTTCCACATCAGCTGGGTTCAATCGGTCTCACTTTAACAATTCTCTGTCGCAACCGCGCACTCTAATGCGAGTGGGAGCGGAGTGGGCAGTCCACAATAATGTTTTCATATCTCATCTGGGGGGGCCACTGATCCCTCTGCTACCGAATAGAAGAGGAAGATGGATTATAGAGTGTGTGTGTGTGAGAAGTGAAAGGGCGTTTAGCGTTTGGATTGTGGAGACAAGGCGGACACACGGTGTCAGGTAATGGCTCGACGGGTGGAAAACTCAGAGCTGCCCCTCTCTTAAATGGTTGATAATGACTAAAGGAATGCGCCACGGGGAATGGGAAAAGGTTCGTCGGAGATCTCGGTCCCCGTGATCCTGATCGGATCGTCGCGGGGGAAGTAAATACTCGGAGGTGAGCAAGTGAACTTTCATTATTGCACATTCTGTGAACCCCCAAATAACTCCACACGGGAGACAGAATGATTGATACTCTTCATCATGTGTACCTCCCTCCCCGACCCCCCCCCCCCTTATTCAATTCCAAATAACTGGGAAGCCGTGCCGCCCATACCGAGGACCCCCTCCAACTCTATTGATCCACAAACACTGCGGACCCTTACGCTTTTTCCCCACAATTCATCTGACAGAGTGGGTGTAAATGGAATGAAAAGATCAGAAGTCACGCAATATTAGAGGCACCATATTTCTACCTTGACTATGTATTTACACAACCACAGACGGAGGAGGCGTTTATGACAGGTGAGGCCTTTAATCATCCATACATTTTCTATAGTGCTTGCCCTCATTAGTGCTGCGGGTTATTAGCGTACGTCCAAGGACCCGCCGTTGGTACGTCGCAATGCCCAGCGTGGTGCAGAGAGATGAACCAAACAGGCAAAACGAGGCTTGCACTGGCACGGAAATGTGCCAGGTTTGACACTCGAGTACTGCTGGGCTGTCTACGAATATACAGTCCTCAGTGTGAAATGTTTTTATTTTGTTTCGTGAAGGGCCACAGATGGATACACGGGTTTACCGCACCTGCTGCCATCTCATGAAAGAGCATTTCATTGTTTTGCCTTTCACTATTAGTCACTGGCATGCATGCATATATATATATATATATATATATATATATATATATATATATATATATATATATATATATATATATATATATATATATATATACTTTTGGAGTATTTAGGTGGAATTAGATCATTTTCCACGACGCTCCTGATGCTTTCTCACGGCAAACTCGGGGACCGCAGCAAGCTCGTTAGGATTCACTGTCTGAAGTAATACTCAGGGAACACCACCAAAGTGGGATGGTCCCAATTTGCATCTATTAACACCTTCAGACGTATTCTAAGAATAGTTGGAGAACAACAGCATCAAAAAAGGAAATGTTGGATGAACTCAATACGATTGTGTTTCACGGCGGAAATGCACTTGCTAGCAAGTGGTTGACCTGAACATATGATCTGTAATGAACATCACTCATTTTCGTCACAATTTATGCATCACACACACCATAAATGTAGGAAAATAATATTTTTAAAAATGCCCATTCCATCGTAATAAGTGATTATTAAAAAGAAGACCCCCTCTCAAACCCTCTCCTTCCACTGTTTATTCAAGTCATTATGGCTGTCCATTTCCTGAGGATGCTACAAGTCAGCGTTCTTCTCCACTCTTGAATAGTCATCACATTTCCAGCCCCAGCCACTGGTATCATGCTCTCCTACCCGGATCAGAAAAGCTCGGGACTCTTAAGTGAAGCATTCCTAAATGCCGAAAAACCCAATGGTTGTGGTATCTGTTTTAACAAAACATATACCATACCATACCATACCATACCATACCATAGAGGGAGCCACGCACACGCAGCACGACGCCGTTGACGGGCTTTGCTTCGAGTCTGCGTACACTTCAGCAGCGGTGCAGATTTATCACATCAAAGCCGCAGCCAATCGCTACGTAATTCAGTAAAGAAATTGCTGCGCATAAGGTGAGCGCGAGGGAAAACACGGTCTTCATTTGGAGGGGAAAATGGAGCATTTATTGTGCACAATTATGACCTCAACCAATCGCTGCACCCTCGAAGGCTTCAAAGTAGAAACACGGGAGCCTATTTGAAGCTTTCCTTTTCTGACCACAAAGCATTTCACTCTAATGTAAGCAGCCACCATGGAAGACAGCCATAATGCATGATTTGTAACATTAGCGCTACATTCAATTGATTATCTAAAAGCTCAAGTACAAATCCCCCCAACTTAAAGCTCGCAGGTATTTTTCCCTCTAGTTTTGAGTCAGAAATAGTCAGATGCATGAATGGACTATTTTTCTTCGGGTTTTAACGGCTCTTCACTTTCTTGATGCCAGGCATGGCCGGAAAAAAAGGCTGTAATTGCATGTCAAGATGGATGGAGGCTTGGACTCTTTACTGGAAGCTTATTTATTTTACACAGAGAGAAAGCTGAAATTGCCCAGGGGTGAATCACCCTCACTTAAGGCCCTTTCACATTGCACTTGGGTTGTGTGACAGGGAAGCTCAGCGCAATCATGTCCATATGTGGTATTGGTTGCTAAGTTACCAAAGAGGAAGTAGCCTGGTGCCATTTCCGGCTTGGAATTCAAGTAGTTGCAAGAAAAAGTCTCAGCTTACCTTGTAATGAGAAGGAGGTGACAGGAGAAGAATGTACGGCTATGCTTTTTTATTAAGTTCTATTGAAAAAAAACAAAAAAACAACAACAAAAAAAGCCCAATTCAGTTTTATTGTCTTTTTTTCGGTAACGCTCTTTCTACAGCTGAAGAGGTATTTTTTAAAATGAAAGACAAACACCACGTTAAAAAAGATCTCGCCACACCATTCTTTTGTGTACAATCTCTATTGTTGTATTTGTTCAAACCGAGCCAATTATTTTGAATTTAACAGATTGGCAAAGTACAGCTCAACCCACACGCCCAACAACCTAACATGCACACAAACAACTGCGGTCTCTTCACCGGAGAACCCTGATCAGGGTAAGCATCAGATTGATTGGATGGATGTTATCAGCAGAAGGTGGACTTCTTTGATGGTGTACGATTTGGTGACAGTCCAAAGTACAGAGTGCCATTCTATTTTTGTTTAGTTGTGCACAAGAACAAAAGTTTTGCCTGAGCTGCCTCCCTTCTGTGTGTTGACCACCTGGTTTTCATCTGCCGCCAAGTTGAGGCAACCGTTCCCGTGCTGCTTCGCGCAGACGGCTTCGCTCGGCGAGCGGGAAAACTCCAAAGACGAGCCTGAGAATACAACATCTGGCTTAGTGTCCTTATCTTCCCCTCCGCATTCATGCCGCAAACAGGCATTCTTCTCCATTTGGAACGTCCTCTCCCTTTGTGACGGCGTCTGATGTGATTGATAATCACGGAGTGAGGGTAACTATCATCTGATGGAGTTGCTCATAAATGGCAATCACTCAACAGCAGGAAAGCACCAGCGTGAGAAGCCGTGACGTCAAAACAGATGACCTGATTAGACCAATTTGGGATGGGAGGATCGTCTCCACTGCTCTCCGCCTCCTCCGCCTCCTTCCTCCCATTACCTCGCCGCTGCAGAATATTTGCTTTTTATTTGAATTCATCTCTCCCCCCTCTCATGGAGATTGGATTAGTGCCATGAGGAGAAAACAGCCTGACAGCAAAGACAGATGCACCGCGTTCATATACAGTCCTCCAGGAATGGCCTCATTCGTAACCTCGGAGTTTCTGTACATCTCTTAATGGTCCTAAAATACTGGGAGCCGAGGGTGAACGTAAATGAAAAATACATAATTCATTTTCCCACAGCTCAAGTGTAGCCGCCGTGCCAGAATACCCCACTTGTGCGTGGCAAGACAAAAAACAACTAAACAATTTATTAGCCATTTTATTGATAGAGCTGTTTTTTTGTGTGTGTGTGTGTGAGGTATATCTTCAACTACACCCAGGATCCATTTTTTCCCCCCTTCGAAATAAATTATGCGCAGCTATTCAACAAACGCCCACCTAGCATTTTCCTGCATTCCCTTTCAAAGGATGCACTCGAATAACAATGGGGGAGGATTCACATTTTTAAAAAATGAAATCAACTGAAACCAAAGGAAAAAAAACCCAACTTTACCTGCTTCTCCCTTCCCAATATGATTTATGAGTCAGTGGGTGAACGCGATGTAATGATTCAGCGAGTTGATCAAGTGTTTGCGCGAACGCCGCGTGATCCAGAAATATTGCAGCGGAATAGAGAAGAGACAGCATCGCGGATCAATTACTGCATTGTACTTTGTGGCAGCTTGGCTGTGGCTCGCCGTACCACGTATTCACTACATCACCGCCCAATCGCCTTGACACCTTCAGCGATATTGAGCTCAGCCTTTGTGATAAACAGTGGAAATAATTTCCTTCCACAGTGGAGCGGCCGATTTCAAAATTTCAAATCTATTTTCTGAAGGTAATCTGTGGTTCCGGGTAAAGACTGCTGCTATCTTTAAGTAACATTTTAACATTCGTGTAAGTGTAAAAAGAGGTTAACGATTGTAAAAGCCACGCACAACTTAAATGATGACTGAATAATGCACATGTGATGGGCCTGACGCATCTACAAACTTTAACGGCCTCACGTGTGTACAAAAAGTTCAACAGTAATATTAAGTGAAGCTGGATTCTTCTCCTAACACCACTTCTCAAGGTGCATTTTGAAAGACGTGTCAAAAGCCAATGAAAAAGCACCACAAACTGGAATGCTCGCAGAACTAAATTCAAACGACGTATGTCACGCTCTTATGTGACATCATGCACGACGGTATATATTCCAATAGTTTGAGGCATGTTTTTCCAGAAATTTGGGGAATTCTAAGCTAAGAGGGATCTGACTTCCGAGGTTCAGATGTGCCTCGGCGAGAACGGCGTTCCAACCTTGGTCACATTTCAATATCTATCCCTGCACAAGTTATTGGTCTTGGGCAGCAGGAACAAGTGTAAATAATTCAGTTGTGATTTGGTCACAGGGCGCTGTATGTACAAAATGCGCAATTACTTTTTTCCTCTTGGGATGGGGGCCATTTACAGTGTCAGGTCAGAGGGGAAGAAAAGCTCCATGGGGGAAAACCAACATACAAACTAACTAACAAATCAGCATTAGCCTGGCTTCAGGCAGGCAGCATTGCCACATTGTTTCTTCAAATATTTTTGCCGCACATATCATCTTTCAAACCCACGACCTGCCCTTCCCCCCCATAAATAAATTCCACTGCTAAATGCTAGTCCGAGACACGATGCGCGTGTCGTTCTAGCAAATCTCAAGTCAAATTGAGCTGGTCTCTTTAATAGGCTGAAGGAGGAGTGAGCCCTTAGCCCTCAAATTACAACCACCTACCTTGCTCCGCCTAACCTCAAGTGTTTTGTGTGTGCCAAAGTGTCTGCGGCGACAACGATCTGCTCCTTTAATCGAGAGAAAATCTCGTTCTCGATAATTAGCTGACAAAAGGAGAGAAACCTCATTTAACTACGAGGCCCGCCGGAAAAAAGAAATCAATAGAGCGGACGTGTAACAGCGAATACGTTTTGCTCTATCAGGGGGATGTTAATGCCAATTTAAAAACATGTCAGCTCAATCTGATGTTCTTTTAATCCATATATGCTGTCAGGATGCTCGCTAATAAACACGCCCGGCAAAAGGGCTGTAAACAAGAGTGTGCATTCTCCCCCTTTGCTAATATTTGCTTAACGCCTGTACAAGGTGCAAACATTTCGCTTGGAAACTGTCACTGACTTCGTCTCTAACGTTATTCCACGAAACCGCGTGCGTTTGGCCTGAGATGGCAGCCCTGGGAGCGGATAACGCAGGCTGACAGAAACCCCGCGGATTTAGTGTGTGACACGTCCTTATTAATGTACTCGTCAGGGATGTATCAGGCCTGTGGTCAACATCCTGCGGTGGTGATAAAGAACTAATTAAAGATGGTAAAAGGTGAATATGATTTTGCGGGGATCTGTCAGTAATTGGGCACATTAAAGAAATACCTGGCGGGGTGCAGAGCTGCGGCTTGGCTTTGTTGCGAGGCTATATCTCGTGCTCATGGGAATACTGTATTATGATGGTATCTCAAACTAGCGCATGCCTAGCAGGAGGGAGGGTACCACGCCCTACGTCTCTCAGCGGGTGGGAGCCCGGCTTGTTGGTGGTGAAAATAGGATTCTTTTCAGTCGACTATGCATTGCACATACAGGGACATTGTTTTAAGGCACAGAGAGATCTATCGCTAGACACTCATTATGATGACAACTAATAGTAGGACTTGATTAAAACCAAATCGATTTCATTCGACGCCTTGGAAATAAAGGATCGATCACTATTTCTTGGTGGTTTTGTTTTGATTTCAAGCATATTCCAGATCGTCGTGGGAATAGAGATCACGTACAGGCTGGATGGCAATCTGTGCGCCTCCACCAAAACCTCCACCCGACGCATCCATGAGCTTTAGTATGCAGATGACTGTGCTCTCCGTATCCTCTCACTAGAATCCTTGAAGCAAGTGCAAAATGTGCTTGCCTCCATTTCCAGCGTGATTGCTCTTCAAATAAATCGTGAGAAAACACAGACAGTTGTGCAAGAGTCATTCACCAAAACTCACGTGCCCACCTTCACTCTTGACGGTACAGTGTGGTCACCCCCTTGTCTTGCCCTCGCATACCCAGGGGGCATTCTGTGCCCCCCCCTGCAACCAGTCCCGGATGCGGCCCAAAGTCCGCTGGCATATGCTCCGGCTCACCTTTGACCCTGAACAGGATAAGTGGGATGAAAGAGCTGGCTGATCAATGATAAATAACTCTTTGCATCTAATTGCACTCACTTTGACGGCTGCAAAAATAAATCAATGAAATCCAAGCGGCTTTATGAAAGTTTCACTTGCCGATTTGTGATACGGTTGGCATCATTCCTGAATGAATTGAGGATAACTTCTAAATACAGTGCAGCTTTTTGCCTTAATGGAAGTTCAGACTATTACAGCTAATGGCAGCTCTTATGTGATTCTTTTATGGCTTCTTGAAATGTCCTCTAGTCTTATTACCTTTTTTTTTTTTAAGTGTTATTTTTCCCCCGTCAACATTTTAGCATATTTTGACTCGTCACAGAAGTTTACAAAGTTTCAGAGGATTCGTTTATTGTTTAATTGCTCCCCGAGGAGACAAGTGGCAGCCTGGATGTTAGCTCTTCTTGCATAATGAGTAAGAATGACAGAGAAGGGAAGCTGAATGCGGCGAAAAGGTCACACTTTTTACACAAACAAATAGAATTAATGAAAGCAGTTTGTCATTTGTTTCGGCCCTTATTATTCCCTCCTCTTTGCCGTCATGCTTTCCGCCCCTTTCACTGTATCGCTCCACCTGCTTATCAAGCTTTCCGAGTTCATATCATCACCAGTACGTTGACGTGCCGCTTCAGCGGAATCCGTCTGCGCTGTGCTGAATTTCCTGAAATTATTTCAATCGAGGCAAAAATCACGTAGGAAGAAAAATGAGCCGAATGACATTTGTCCGCGAGGAAACAAAAACACAGTCGTGCAACACAGCATCAAACCTTTGATTCTTTTGCTGTAAATATATGGCTAAAGTCTGTTGTTGAAAAGGAATTGGAGGCAGCACAGATTCCAGAAAGCACCACCCAAAAAATGAGTAGCAGAAGAAATCGAAGAAGCTCGTTTAACTGTTCTCACTTCCACCGACAACGCTTCTCTGTGTCATTTTTACTGCGGTGAATGAAACATGATACCAATGCCCAACACACTCAATCAGGTCGTTTCCTAATTGACGATCGCTCCCTTTCATAGAAGGATCGTGAAGTCGGTGGCTCAGCCCAACCCGGTGTTGGCTACACTCAACATTTGCCATTGTAAATATTGAAGAGGTGGAAACATTCTTGATTGGTGATCTCAACTGTTCTCCTAGCAAGAGCGCGGAGGTAAAAATCACTCAAAGCAGCTCACACCGTAACATGGGAAGACAGGATCATCTTTCAGATGTGTTTGAGAAACAGACCACTGCTGATTTTGATGGACAATGGGGGGGGGCTCACATCCGTCCCGATAACCTGTTTGTACCATGACAAAACGTGTTGCTTTACGACACATGGTTGTGCCCCGTTTTTTTTTCTTTAATGGGAAGGGAGGCATCTATATTGGGATATTTTGTTCATTTCGATATGGAAGGACCACAGCAGATTTGAAATGTAGTTTCATGTAAGGCTGTGCAAATGGAACTATTTTTTCTCACAATAGTGCTAACAAAACAAAGAAAAGACCTCTTTGGTCAAGGTAAAGATTGTCTCCCGCAAGTTCAAGGTAGGAAACAGCAATTCTTATTGTCTTTTTTCTTTTTTTTTGGGGGGGGGTGTCTCCTGTAGGATGAGAATGCTTTCTTCTGATTAAGAGAGGATATCTGACCGATCAGCTTATTTTTCATTCTTATTCTTTGTGTTGAGATAACTTACACGACATTGAGAAGAATAGAGAACACTTCTAAAGAGGAGAATCATGCTGTCGATATTCTGGGACTTCACCTGGGGGGGTGCTCCTCCGCCGACTCAGTGCATGTGTATGTGCGTGTGAACGTGAGTGTACATGTGGAACACTGCTAAGTTTAGACTTGTGTATGTTTCCCCCCTCCTCCCCCACAAACACATCTAGCTCATTATTGACAAATGCAAAGGGGTGAAATATTGACAGCTTTGCGTGCCCGCAAATGTATTTTGAGTTTGTGCGCGTGCGTGTGTGTTTGGCAGCCACCTGGTTTTATCTCAGTGTGCTACCAAGGAGACATAAGCCATTTCCACCTGCCTCCTTGTTCCAAATGTCTTTGTGCTCCAAATAAGAGGGAAAAGACAAACTTGTTATTTTTTTTTAATTCATTGCAAAGTTCCCCAATTAAAGACTGAAGGAGAACTTTTCCCAACTGTTCCCTCCACCAGCACAGTTTTATTTACTGAATATATTAAAGATGAATGCATTACCATGAGCAGAACATTGTTTTTTAATGATGTTGTAATCCGGCTCTTATATTGGAGCTCATTAGATTGGGCAGGTGTACCTAATGAATTGTCTTGGGGGGGAAAAAGTTGAATTTCAGTCTTTCTTTTTTTTTTTTTTGAAATTGGAAAAAAATGCAGCGATGGGATTTGGAACTCACATTCATCCATATTTCTTTTTATTTACCAAGTGGGTGCGTTGGTCCTGACGATTTGCTGGACGTTTCTTTTTTCTCTGTAGTTTTAGCCCCACGTGTCCGCAGAGGGGTTAAATTCCTGCGTTCTCTTGTTTCTTCGATATTCTGGCTCGAAAATCTCGCAAATGAGACCCGATAAATTCGTATTAAATCATGTAGTCAGTGGACTTGAATACAGTTAGCACTAATATGGCAAAGCAACTCCATGACGTCAGAACCTAAAACAGTGTTGCCATGTTTTCCTCAGTTGCTAATATGGCGAGAGTATAAAGTGGCCCGGCCGTTGTCTAATGAGGGAGCGCATTGAAAAGGTGTGAATGGGAGACCTATTTCTTCTTTTGGTTTCAGTCTGAAGAGCTCTGTTTGTGTATGCACGTGGCAGCTTCATGCCTGTCAGATTGCATGAAATGCTGCAATTAGCTTCAACGCGTCTGCAAATTGGATTATTCATCCATGCTGGTGCTATGAAATGAGTGTGTTGGTACAAATTATTGTTCTTCCTCAGCAAATGTAAGATATGATCCTTCGATTAATCATCATTAATCATGCACGCAGAGTTTGCCAACATAGTCCATGTCGAATTGTATGCGTTGCGAAATTGGTATACTGGGTGTATCAGAACATTTTGTCAAAGCTGTTGAACCGATTCAGAATCGGACCAACATTAAAAAAAAATCAAAAAACAAATAAATCCTGATAGCCACTACGCCCCTGCTGACTTATTCTCAGTTCATCAGTCCGGCACTTGTATTAGCCATTATATGCAGAGGATAAACGATATATTGTACTGTATGAATGTGAGTGTTGACTCACTCAATTAATAAAAGGGATAAAATACCGCAACGGGTGCTCATTAGCATTAAAATAGGAGCCTTAAAGGCTAAGCAATGTTTTCCCTTTATGTTTGTATCTTTGCTTTTAAATTTAGTGGAACAGTAAACTTTGAAAGGGAATGGCATTACACAGGTTGGAGCTTTTTTTTCCAGATCATACTTGGCAATAATAGGAGGATTCTTATCAATTTCCAAAAATGCATCATTTTTTTTTTGTCATCAATGTGTGAATTAGAATAGAACCATTCGTAGTTGCGTATGGTGTAGCATTCATTCCAGAGCTAGAAGTGTTATTGTCGATAATTGTGCAGATTTGCGGTAATACAAACATTGTGTTGGCTAATGGTGATGTTGACATAAAGACCTTTGCTAATATGGAAGCCAGATGGCTGGTTGGCCAACTTGGCCTTTAGGAAGCTGACGATCGGCCGTGCTTTTGTGTCTATTTGCATATAAGCGACACAAAGATAAATCTATTTTCTGTATGTTTTATTTTTCCAATTCACTTGAGGCAAATAAACCCCTAACATCCCCCATAACTACCACATATACAGTAGTTTTATTGATTAAATTGGCTTGATGGCACTGCTTTATTTGACATCTGTTCTTTATGTTTAGCTAGGAGCTGAAAAATAGTCGATGTGCGTGTCGCACGGGGACTGATTGTAAAAGTAATTGGAGGTGAATTTGATGTCCGACTATTTGTCGATATTGAAGTACATCATGCACTGTTCTTTTGTACAGTGTATGAATATGCTGCCCGTACAGTGTTTTGTGTATAGCGTTAATTCATTTCAAATTGTACTGCTGGATTTTAAAATGAGGTCACGGACGGTGAAGTGGCACACTCACTTCATTCCAATGAAAAATATCTTGAAAGGTACTGCTAAGCACGCCATTTTGGTTGTCATGATTGCAATAATGAATAGGCAGCAGCACCGAGCAATCATTTAGGGCTTGTCAAACAAATTCCTCAAATGAGACACTTTGCAATTCGAATGGGCTTAATTCATACCTTAACGTCTGAGCACAGTTTGTGTTCGGGACTCTTAGGTTTCTAATTGCAGGCGATTTGTACGTCGCTCAACAAATCTGGTCGCTTTGCCGGTGAAAACAAGCTTGTGTTTACTCATGTGTGTTTGCTCGTGTGTGGGATTACGCAAACATAATCACACTTATGTTCACAAAACAATGGTCCCAAAAAAAGAACACATTTGCAAGAATCATTGAGCAAAGCCCAAATTATTTGTTTACATTGGTCTGCGAGGCATCCTCTGCCAATTTTATGCCGCGGGAGAGTTCAGAGTGAAAATAAGGGGCACTTCTGAAAGTCTTTTTGGCTTTTTGGCTCGTCGGAACAATCGAGGTGCACCACTAAGGATGGTGGTGGGCGCGGTGAGTTGGTGACTACCGGCATTTTCCCTGCAATCTGTTCTCAGGGTGAGTTTACATTTTGATTTAATAAGGCCCAAAGGCATGGCGGCGAACAAGAATCAATCACGGAGAGCTGCGGCGCACCAGGCTGTGGCCAGCGTCAAACATAGAAAATGATGACTTGCTGGGATCAGTACAGCCAGGACTAACTCACTTACTCCCCTCACCACTCCCTCCGCACGCGCGCATGCACACGCGCGCACACGAAGCAGCGGTTCGGTTGTGTCCAGCCACAGCCGTCGTAAAAGGAACATTTATCATCTATCCAACAATGAAGGGCTTTGTCTGACCGCGTGATTGTTTGAGACTTCAATAAAATCTTGCCCTTTCTTGCCATGTGAATGAATGCAAATGTATTTAAAGCGCTGAATCACATGCTGCCTGGAGATATCAGAGCCTGCAGGGTCGCACTTTCTTTCTCTGTGTTCCACTTCTCATTACCTAGCTCCCTTGATATGGCCCCCAAGCCTCCTGATGGAAAATTCATAATTGATTCGGATTCCAGGCCCTCATTACCAACAAGTGACTCTCTACCGGTGTGTGCAGATTCAGTTCCAGAGGGCCAAGTTCTTTGGAGTGTGAGTTTTAGCTCCTCTTCTGTCACCCTCCTCTGACACGCTGTGTGTGTGTGTGTATGTGGGGTGGGGAGGTGACTGCCTTATGGACAAAACGGTAACTCAATATTTTTTACTGACCAAGGGTCCCGATACTTTTGATTGTCTGCAGGGGAAGAGGTCATGGACTGAGCGGGTATGATACTGAAAACGCCCTGCCCATGTGACGGCGTAACGAGCCTCGCATCCTCGACCTCGTCCAATGGCCCATGGGTCATATTTACCAAATGGCGTTTGGGCACGGGTGCAAAAGAGATGGATAGACTGAGTGTCTTGCTTGTTTTGACCGTCACCTGCTTACCACAAACATGAAGGATTTGATCACAGATCCATGTCAGGGCAAGGTCGCGAGCAGCACTTTTTCTAAGGTCGAGAGTGAATTTTTAAACAACAGAATCACTCTCCCCTTCTGGACATTTGTGAAAGGCTTTTTGGTGTCTTTTCATGCACCGCTGAAGGGGCCGCAACAGGAGGGGGCGGCGGTCGCATCCAAATTGCGCGGGAGGATGGCCACGGCGGTAATGGCCGCCAGGCTTGTCAGCCTCGGTGATACAGAGCGTGACACCGCGGGGATAAATACCTGCGTGACAAATAAATGTGTCGCCGTGGCGGTATTCATCGCAGGCTGTGTGCGACGTGTGTCCTTATGACAAAGGAGAGAGACATTTGTCAGTCGGTTTCGCAGATGTTCCCGTGGCGCTTGTGATGTATGGTCTCAAAGTAATTGGTTGCAGGGGGGGAGGGGAAAAAAAACCCCATATACCGTCACTGTGCCGTGAAAACATTCAAAACCTTGGCCACCTCATGCAATTAATCTGTCAAGACGGTACGTTTATGTCCATCTGAAGACGTTACATTGAACAACCCAAATAGGGTCATCCTATCAAATCTTGCTGGAGTGCAAAGGGGCAAATCTGTAACGGCCCCGTGATGTGAACCGTAGCTGATGCCCAGAGAGACGTCGACTCCCCAAACCTGCCATCCAGTTCCCCGCGGCATGCGATTAACCGTCAATTAGCCACTCACGCTGGCGCCTAAGTAGCGACGCCAGAAGCCAGAGTCTTCTGACGACAGACACCTCTGCCACCGCTTTAATGACTTTCCCCACTTTGTGTTTTATTTTTACATCTCCAGTGCTCAGCGCAAACTGCAAAGGACACCCTGCGAGCAAAAATGATCAATTATGCATGCCATGAAATATGTATATCTTTTGTTTATTCGACGGGACTACTCTGATATTTCTTTTTCTTCTTCTTTCTTTCAGTGAATTATCAAGACGATGTACAGAGGCCATTTGTTTGATTGCGCGCACGCCAGACAATGTTGATCTTGGACAGCTGTGATGAGCATGACCCATGCATGACTTCATGGGTACATCGCCGAAAATCCTCGTCCAGTCAAAGCTTTTGGCGGACCGACGGCTCACACGTTGAACTGAGAGAAAATAGATTTTGCTGTTGTAGAGCGCTTGAGGTTGCGGCGATTAGAGTGCGTAACAGACTTCAGAGCAAGTGAGAAACAATGTAGCCTCATTTCAAACACCAGCTGAGGCCTGCGCGCTACTCTTCCCAAAAGGCACGACGGGAAACAGCGGTGGCTTGGAGCCGCTTAAATATCTCATCTTTTTTCAGTGCCAACGTCACCGTATCAAATTGGTGATCATGAATGCGAGGTCTTCAGAAATCAGCCAGAGAGCACAAAGTGGAAGGAACATTTTTTTGCGTCTAAAGCTGGAGTGATCTCTATATACTCCTACTATTTGTGGTAGAATGTCACTAATGGTTTAAATGATATCTTTGAAAATCGCGAAAAGTTCCACAGCAGTCCCTCCCTTCTCACTCTGCCGACATTGAGCTTTTTTAACTAACCTTGCGGCCCATGTCATTTCTCGTATTCCTCTGTGTGAGTGTGAGCGCCTCCTACTGCCCAAAGACAGCTGGGAGAGGCTCCGGCACACCGGCGGCATCGTGAACAGAAAATGGATGGATGGATGGATGGGAAAAAAATAATCGAATAGAGCTCAGATAAGAAAAAAAAATCATTTGAATCAGAGTTTGGAATGTACCAAAATGACTAAAAAGTCAAGTAGGAGAGTTTTGCAAGGCACTGTGCATTCTGGCTGCTTACTCTGCAGTGAAAAAGACTCCTCAGCGCTCGAGCTGGAGAAGTAAAGCCAAAGGATGAAGTGGCTGCTTGCCCCGTTGTTTATCTCACTGTGTACCGATGTGATCCGGCCCAAAGGACTGGGACCTGACCGCTGACCCTCAACACCACGTAGCCACATGGAGACAGAGAGGGCGATTAAAGCACCCTAATGGAGGGGGAGAAGTGACGCCAATTAGATTAAATGTGCCAGATATTTACCGGGCAGAGAAGCGGAGGGCAACTTAGACATGGATAACATAAGTTAATGGTCTCATTACAGTATACCGTTCCTCTAGTCCGTGGAGAGGGGGTGTCATCCGTCATGACATGAACACAAACATACCGACTGCACTTAGCTCGGGGGGAAAAAAGTTCTGCTCCGAAGCCTGCATGATGTTTCAATACAGATTAATATTTAATATCAGGCCACACGGACTATGCGAGAGAAACCAGAACATGCAATTGCCGCGCCCTTTGAATTATTAAACGTTTAAAAATCATCTGCGTTCCCCAAAGTCTTGGTTGCATGAATGAATGTCGAGTAGTTAAAAAAGTTGCGGGAGGAGCCGCCGCCCTCGACGGAGTTAGACAAGGTAAAGCTGCTCTGCATTCCGCTGCACTGGGGTCATCATTCATCCGCCAATGAAGAAGCCACAGAACGCCGATCCCAAAAGAAGTGTGACGATAATCTGTTTTCACGTGTTGATGCCATTTCATCATTTTCAGTTTTTCACGACAGACCAACATTTCTCGGTGTGTTTGGCCTTGGTGGTCTTTTGCAATTAAGAAAGCAAGGACATCGAGCCAACTTCAAGGTCATCGTTCCAAAGCAGGAATTTTCCGTGTGAGTCGAGAGGGGAGTTCACATCACACAACATTCACTCAAAACAGGATTCTAAAGCAAGTAGAATGTTGAAATGAAGAGTGAGAGTGAGCAGATCAAAAAATCAAAAACGAATAAAAAAAATACCGCCAAAGAGTCCAAAGTTGCGCAAAATGTACCAAACATTTGGAAAAGTAGGGCATCAACATCAGGAACGAAATACAAAGGCAACGGCGAGACATACCGATGACGTAGTGTGAGAATGAGAAAGAACCCCGCGATCGAAACGGGGAGCCAGACGCAGGCAAAATGACGCACACTCCAATTATAAAACAATAAACGGGTGAATTCTGAAAAAGAGAGGTGCAATCAAATGAAGGCAGGAAGTAAGAGTGAAAGGAATATTAGCTCCATGCCCCATTTATATTCTTTTAAATGCCTTTCATTCTTTTGTTTTGCAAATGCCTTTGAATGCCGTACTTTTAAATATGTGAAGCACATTGAGTTACCTTGTCTAAATCTGCATTCAAGAACTTTCTAGAAGTCTCTTTCCTGTATGTAGTACATTACAGTTTACTTTAAGTACAATACATATTTTAGGGCACATCAGTTGTATTTAACTTTTATTTTCAATGTATTTAATGTTTAACAAAAGGTTTTGAATACACAATTTTACACCACTTTATGTGAAAAGCACGTAAGTGAATCATTATTTCACTTTTTCTTTTTTTATTTCAATACAATTACTGGCTGAAATGTAGAAAAACAAACCAAAAAAAAAACCCAGATGATGAACTGTAGATAATCTTCCATTTCATCTGCCTCTGCCCTTGCCAGTGGGAATGGAGGCAATCGGCTGGCCACAAATAATAATGACATTCTCTAACAATGGCTGAAGGGACACAGAGAAAAACAAAACTAAAAAGAAGCGCGCGTCATTCCTGGGCTGTAATCATCGGGGAAGAAGATGATGTTTTTCAAGGGAAGTTGGGCAGAAGGACCATCTTCATCTTCACATCATTCCCAGCAAGGAGCAGATGGTCACATTTTCCTCGTCTCTGGTTTGTTTGTCAACAAATGTTCATCGCTTGCTCTTGTTGACTCTAATTCAATTCCTTCTATGCCGAGAGTGCACCATTTCTTTTTGAAAATTATCCCATGAGAAAATTTCACCACGTCCTTCCAGCCCAGAGCTCAAGTCCTTCAAGATTGAGCCACAGCTACCCAATAGTAAGACATCTCAAAACCTAAACTAGTCTGGTCTGTGGCACTGTTTACATTTATTCCATGCTATTGATGTAAAATGTGTTGCCATGGACACATATCTGAGAATATGCGCTGACCAATTCATCAATGTGTGTGTGTGTGTGTGTGTGTGTGTGTGTGTGTGTGTGTGTGTGTGTGTGTGTGTGTGTGTGTGTGTGTGTGTGTGTGTGTGTGTGTGTGTGTGTGTGTGTGTGTGTCATCCTCTGCTTATCAATGCACTGCAGAGGATTTGATTGCTTCTCGATCCCGCCCCTCTTATTATGGTCATCGTTACAGTGGGAGTGCAGGGGGTGGGGAAGGCCAAAGAAGCGAAGGGGATGGCGAGGAGGGAATCCGCTCCCAGCATCATTCAGAAAATTCATCGGGGCCTCAACAGGGAAATGAGATGGATGGAGTTTTTCTTCCCTCCTTTTTAATAGAGTCATGGAACTCCGCACAGTGATAGGCTTTCACTCTATTTTACCTTCCCTTGATATTTGGCTCCATCTCGCAGATGAAGGCCCCCGTTTTTCCATTTGGGAAGCTGGCGTCTGGAGATAAAGCCACCGAAAACAAACACACACACAAAAAAGCGGGAAGATGGGATGCTGAGAATGAGTCTGATTAGAAATGACTCTGACACAACCTTTGGCGGTGTGTCAGCCGTACAAGGTGAGGCCAGTGGGGACTCTGAGGTTTCAATCTGGCTTGCAGCCTTGCGGTGTGGAGTTTCCATGTCCTCCCTGAGCTCACGTGGCTTCTTTCTTTGACTTACTTTTCCTCTAAAGCCACTCACCTTTCTTATGGGGTAGGAAATGGGACTGTATTTGAGCAATTGCCGTTAAACAGCCAGCCTCAAACATGCTCAGGGACGGCAGAATCACAAAACATTCTTGAATAAGCGAGATCTTCCTCTTTTTAAAACACCAAGATCATTCCCCCCCCCCCTCTTCCACAAAAATGATTATAAAGGCATAACCCGCCTTACATATCATTCGTACCTATTAGAGGTGCTGAGTGATATGAATGCTTTTTAATACATAAAAAGTAGTTGCTCATAAGGAAGGAAAAAGAGTCAGCGCTGCACTGCATTCAAACATATTGCAGTGTGGGGGGAAAAAAAAATGAGGAACTTGTCATCCGTCATGTGAAATGAAAGAGGCCACGCATCACCGTTGAGCACCTCCGGCTCATTACCTGTGGGTGGTGTGTGCGCGTGTGTGCGCACGTGTGCACACGGAAGATGACATGTTTGCCATGATGTAGCCCTTCATTACCACATAATCGGTGCGGTGATAAAATGATTATGGTGAGGCTAGATTACATCCGCCGTACGATCGACTTGTACTGCCTTGACTGGAGGCTCTGTCATTTTTATTCACATTTTTATGAGGCCAAATTTTAATATTGTATTTATCGGCGCGTGCATGAATGAAATCCTTAATCTCATTTATTATATATAAAACAAGCCCTGGGAGCTCTTGACAAGTGAAAAGGGGGCAAAGTTCAAGATTGAATCGCCAATCTCCATCAATAAATCACCATACGATGCCATACGAATCCTTTGCGACGAAAATTCCGTCTCGCATCAGATAAAAAAAATAAATACATGCATTGTGGATTTAAAACATTAAATGCGGAATTGTAAAGCCGCTGAGTGCGACTATTCCAAAGTAGAAAACGGAATTGCCTCCTCACTGCGCATCTTTTCTGTCCTCACTCTGTGACACATTAAGACCGTTGTTCATCTCTCAAACTCGGTACATCGCCCGTCGTCGTTTTAAAGCTCAATTGTCACTTCTTGCTCAAGATGAGACCGTCTAGCCTGGGGTGAGACCGTGACATTATCACAGTAATAAATGCAAAAATGGAGACTAAAAGTGGCTACGCTAAGGCCGAAGGCGATAATCACACTTTTTATAGGAACTTGATATTGGAGTTTTCCACTGAAGGTAAGAAAGTCACATGTATAAGATAACACATCTGAAAGGACATTTGAACACCCTAAAATACTATTTGAAATCAAAGCAAAAAGGGTGTCTGTAAGAATTCCAAGTTTGCAAGAAAAAAACAATCAAAATTAGCGGCACTTTGCGCTTATCCTTGTATCGTCCTTCACCTGAGCTCAAACGACGTTAAAGTTTTTGTTCCTGTCCCGTGTCTTGTTTTGTCCCCGAGTAGAAGTCGTGACTGCGCCATGGGGGGTTGCCGCTGTTCTCCAAAATGTCCTCGTTATCGGCTTGTTTTACATCCTTACAGATGTGCCATCAAACTTAATGACAACCTCAAGGTGAACGCGATTATAGATTCACGTCTGTGTTTAGCAGTGGGCCGCAGTTGTGAAATGGTTTGATGTGAAACTCTAAAGCTGCAAAAGATACCATAAAAAAGAAAAAAAACTATACCATAAAACAGAACATGTTAATTTAAATAGCCCCGGCATACATTAGTTTAATGAGGTTTTTGCTCCTTTAAGCAGCATAATGTACTGTTTACTTCCAGTAACAGCTTCAGCATGATTTCAATTGCCGCCAGTCTTTTAATTCAGCGACTCTATCGCGTGGCTTGCTAGTTCAGTGGAAAGCGAGGTCATGACTTCATGTGGATGTCAGGATAATAAAGAACAAGTGACCGAACGAGCGATTTTTAAGATGTGCTAAAAGTCATGCAGACCCGCATCAGTAACAGGAAAATATAAGTCATATTTTAACAGCAAATTAATTCAAAGATCACAAGGTCAATGCAAGTGACCTTTGGCGCCTGCAAGAACAAGAATACTCATTTGTGATTCTTTTTTTTTTTTAGTTCCAAGTGTGCGCCTTTTGTTGACAAGGATTATGCAATTTGTGTGACATGCTGTGTTGGTCAGATTGAGAACGCCGTGTACTCAAGGAAAAGTAGGGGATGCGGTGTAAATAATCTTTGGCTCCATTGTATGAAATAAAGAGCAACTACAATGATCACACCCTGCAGTGGATGAATTCAGAGCTGTAATGACAATAGCGGCGTCAATTAACTCCGTCCAGGCTTCAATGTCATCTTGAAATATGTTTGGAAGTCAGGCCCAGGTTACGGGTCAGTTAATCCTTCCGTGTCCCTCGGCGGGCCTCCCCCAGTGCCGAAGCCCTTGCGAAAGAGCAAACTTCATCTGCAGCAGGTGCAGCCCTAATGACGCTTTGATGCCATCTGTCAAATCCCATCACTTGCTGTGGCGCCTGACATTTCCGTTCGTGGCTCCTAGCAACAGCTCGCCTGCCACGTCAAAGCTACATGCTAACAATAATTGAGGAAAACAACACAAAACAACGACGGCGACGCTAGATTTTTCTATTCGGATTATTCACCACGAAAAACATTCACAAGGTGAGAAACAGTCAGTGAGCGTCTTTCCGCATTTGACTTGATCTCGATTGGTGCATTTGAATATTTGTCTGCGCAGTAGGAGTAGAAACCGTCATTGACAGCCTGCTGATGAATGCGTCAAACCAGAGCGTGCTCTTTAGACTCTCCCCACAGCCCCCGACCTCACTAAATGGTGCCGTTTTTCCTTTTTATTGTCATCATAAAGGCCGAAGGGTCGACACTTCCGGGTGAGTACCGAGTCATCATCGCACTTGCGCGTGAAGTGTGCGGCGCTGCCTTGTCCCAGTCGGAGTCAAGCGTTAGCTACCAAGGGATTGCCTTCATGCTCGTTCGTCTGTGACGCAGACGGAACTCACTATTTGTCCTTGTGCGGTGTGTACAAAAGAAACAATAGCAGCCCCGCGTGTGTTTGTCTTCAGTATCCGAGGCCTTCTGCATCCTCTGTGGGGATGTGGGCTTGAAAAGGAGTAGCCAATTAGTGGCTTTGCGTGGAGAGAGGGTGCTTTGTTTGGATTTGGGTACACAATTGCAAAAGATATACAGTGGACTCTTGTCTTCGGCACTGCCAATGTCTTATTGGCGCAGAAAGCAGTTGAACAAACAGACAAACAAACAAACAAACAAACAAAAAAGAGATTTACTGTAGTCTTTGTCACTGTTTTTATTTATTTATTTATTTTTTCACGTTGAACTCAGCCCCAGTCGTCATACTGGTCCAGTTGTATCATTTGCGCGAGGCAGGGCTGCCATCTCAAACGGCAAGACGAAAAGAGGAAAGTAAGTCGTGTCACGTATGCTCGGCATATTTATCACGACGTATTTTCACTGCGAGATCTCCCAGACACCTGGGAAGTGTTTTCAATTGCATATGTCTCCGAAACGTGACCATAACGAGAGTGCTTAACTCAAAATAACGCATCACGTTTGCTTCCCCGGTTAAGCATCTATTTCCAAGGTATTCCGCCGAATGCCAAGAGCAAACAGAGTGACGTGAATGGCCGGCAGCAGTTCTGCTCATAGTGAGCGTCAATGTTGTTAAAGGTTTATTCTGTCCCCCGTTGGCCTCTAATCAGCTCCAGTCGGCTGAGCTTGTCCCACCTGAAGGCGGGGGCTACTGATTTTCTGTCAGAGGGCCGAGCATGCCGTAATTATGCTTGCCATTTGATATTCCATCACTCTCCTTTCGCGCCAAAGATGAGATGCGGCTCATTGAAATGTGGAATGGAGTGCTGCCGGGGATGTTGTGCACGGTAAACCTTGTCTTTTCAATTAAACACACGGTGGCCTTGGAGGACGGCTTGTGACCCCCGGGGAGGATCGGGGGGCTCTTGAGGGCCCACCCTTTGCGTATAAATAAACTTGAATGTCCCAGGAGGCAGCGAGCCAGGTCTGACTTGGCATTTTTGTGGAACCTGAACTGTCATTCGACTTTCATCACAATTGCAAGATATAACTGCGTTATCAAGTATTAATTATCAGTAGGTCAATACTTTTGTACTCAGTCGAAAAAAGTGGTCTTGTTGCACGAGCGTGGTGTTCATTTTGAGGAGCCCAGCAATTGGAACACACTTGACGCTTAAAAAAAAATTTGGGGAATGCCATCCGCGTGGTATCGCATGTGTTCATATTCGTTTGAGATGCCCAAAAAATGTGATAATTTTGCAGACATTTTGCATTCTCGGCACCAAAAATCAAGATCAGTACATCTATGAAAACACTTGGACTGACCTTGGCATTCCCCTCGTCCAAATGCCAGTGGAGCAGCTCGGTTAAGTGAACGATGAGAGACAGGCAGGAAGAGGGAGGGCGAAAAAAACAGCGCAGGATTATTCTGAGGGGATGCAGACATTTTGATTTTGCAGCAATAAACATGATGGCACAAATATTTTTGGGCAAGTCGCCGCGGCTGAGGAGGCTATTCACTCCTGAATTCACTTTGAGTGGATGTCTTAGTGCCTTTGCGATCCTTTCGTGTACAGTATGCGTCTGTTTGCTCTTTGCCACAGGCATGTGAGGAGGCAGGAGGGAGGAAGAAGCGGAGAAAGAGAGACATGCTGAAGGCTTTCTGAGTCAGCCGTTCGCCCCCGCCCCACCTCAACTCTCTCGCATCACTTCCTCGTACCTTTCACCTGCTTCGTGGCCTTACGCCTGCAGACAGACGTTGGCCCGTCTTAGCCTCCTTCCTCCCGCACTCCCTCCCCGCTAGGACAACAAGGTCTGACTGCTCACCTCTGACAACAAAACTGCACCTTTTGGAGGTTGTTCACCTCCCCTCAACCAAAACAGCAGATGATGCCCGTGGTAACCTTCACCAGCTGCTAAGATTAATCGGCGAAAGAGCTCAAACTCAGGTAGCACCAAGGAGACCACCATCAAGGCTGAATAAGGGATGCTTTTATTTTGGGGTTTATTTCTGCAAGATAGTTTTGTCATTTTCAAGTCATTGAGCCATTAGCCGGAAATGCTAATCACTCATGTACACTGAAACAAAAATGTGTTGAATATACACCATTTTGTCAGGTGGTCGCACACATTAGAATCATGTGGATTCAAGTACTGTATCTGGATCCAGATTACTTTATTGACGAAATAAAATGCAGTAAATGCAACACACCTCTTTTTTTTAATGTGTAGTAAAATAACTCAAAATTGGGTCATAAGTGCACATACTGGTTGTAAGTGTTGCTCCTGGTTTGGATGTTTTTCCACAATCGCAGCACTTCACTTCTGCGTTATATGTTAACAAGTCAACACATTGATGATCCCTTTCAGACGCCATCAAATAAACCGACCACCAGCGTTGTTTAATATCTGCAGGGATCCGCTCTATAGAAAGACAGGTCATTATTTTAAACAGGATGTGCCACTCACTTCATGTTTTTATCCCCTCACCATATTTAGCTGGTCCCTCGCTCATTGTACTTGTTGTCCCTGTCTTGTTTCATAAATAAATGCAGCGTGCCGCTCTGGCCCGCTTCCTGTCCACAATGGTTTTCGCCAGCAGTGTGCAACGCCGCTCCTACGATTCACATCTGTGGGAAATGTGCATCTGCATCACCTGTCACTTTTCGGGGAGCACGCCGAGTGCCGCTTGATTGACGTCTGGATCGGCCTGCCGTGAGGGGGGCCGTCTGGCACGGTTCAGCAACCAAAATATGTGAGAGGAGTAAAAAATTACAACAAACAAAATGCGACATTTGTGGGCAAAATGCGACAAGGGAAAAGGTGATGATTGCATCATTTGAACTGGTTTGGGTGAAAAATCTGGTGCCGTTTACATTTTTCAGAGGCGGGGCTTTCCCTGTTGCAAAGCAACTTTGTATGAGTCTATGTCTTCTCTTTAAGGTGTCTTTTTTCAATCTGTGTCTGTTTTGGCGCCGTCTTTCTTGTGATGTCAGGATGACACTCAAGGTTGGCACAGTAATCGCTCTTCAAAAAAAAAAAAAAAAAAATCACATTTCTTGGAAGTCCGAGGTGTGCGGATCTTGAAAATGATGTTATTTTCTGCCGAGCTGGCAAGCAGAAGTACATGGACAGAAGTAGGCAAAAATAATCATCCAACAAACTGCTTTGGATTTTGTCACACCAACAGATTCTTTATTTTTTTTTTTTTTTGCTTTGCTTTCTTTCAAAAACACAGACTTAAGGTTGTCTCTTCCAAAGTGAATCATTTAACAGTCGCATTCTGCTGTGTAAGCTGAAAGAATCACAGCTCAAAGTCAACCACGACGTTAACAAGTCTCACTCTGCAGTTTATTTGCTTTAATTTATTTATCAGTCGATGCGACGACACTCTTTGACAAAGCGAGGCCATGTGTGTGTGTGTGTGTGTATGTGTGTGTTTTATGGTGAATGCAAAAAGAAGGTGAAGTCACCAAAAATAATAAAATCACCTCAGAGAGTAACATTACGCCTGTTTGAAAATGTGTTTCACGGATACATGACGCTGTTCTCTTTTCCAAAAGAGTGGAAACTTGACACTTTTGTGACAGTTACCATGGCAACGGGGGAGAGGGTCTCATTAGGCTAGTATCAGATCAATGTGTTTTTTGGATGGAGGATGGAAAAATGAGACTGGCATCATTCTTTGAGCAGCAATTGTGACAGAAATCAACATGAGATTTCTTATTTTGCTCCAAATCTTCAAATAAAATAACCGAGGGCTGTTATTATTAAACATATTTGACTCAAACTGACACGTTTTCTCAAGGAGGGTGATATGTCTTCTGCAGTGGATGTGCTAGGCTCTGTCAGTCATTTTTAACAGCATCACAGTACTCTGTCTCTCCGACAGCTTCTGCAATATATTTTCACACACTTGGAGTTTTACACCTTGTAATATTCTAACCCGACATCATAAACCTTTATGGAGAGCCATCATTTCCTCAGTGTGTCTCGATTTCACATGCTGTTGCTTGTAATGTAATGTAACGCGAAAAAAAAAAAGAATTTGTATGATCATATTTATCGAGAAATTTAACTAGAGAAGCTATATCGCAGAAAGCATTTTAATTTGATGGTAAAAGCAAGCAAATAAGAAACTAATACTCATCTGGCATTGCATATTTCTTTGTTAACTACATGAAATGTCCCCAAGTCACAGCATAATTGAAAGTAATGACAAAGCAATGCCAGAGGGATGATCGGGGTTCACGGAGCATCCCAAACAAATCATTAGTTGGGAAACATTGCACTCGATTCAGCCGGGAGGAAAAAAAAAAAGAAAGCTGTGCTCGATTGAGGGCTCACCTTTTCTATGCAAATGGGTTCACTTTTACGCGCTCATGGTCACATAAACAGCACCAACATTCATAAATGTTTATCGTGTCATAAAAACCATGATTATCAATAAGAAGGAAGTGACATCTTTTCTCTACAAATATTCTTTAACGAACACATAAAGGTCACTGTTACAAAGACTCATAAAGTCGCCTAACCTTTTATTTTAAATCTTCACGCCACCGTCCCGGGCAAGATCGTTCGTGTGCAACTGGAAGAAACTAAAGGTTTGCATTACTCCACCCCCACCGCACCTCATGCCCTCCGCCGATCCGGTGCAGCAATCTTAGAGCTCCGGTTTGCGGAAAGCTGGAATTATTTGGAAGGCAGAGTGAGAGAGAGAGAGTGAGGACTTTTATTTCGGGGAGCTTCCGGGATAAGGAGGAGGAAGTACCTGGGGACAATGCCAAAGAGTGAGAGAGCATTCACAGCACAAGGGATGAGTAATGAGGGCAGAGCATTAGTCTGAAAAAAAAAATTGGCTGAACCTAAATCATTGAATTGTAGTGAAAGGGGATACTACATTTAGTAGTATAGTGTAAGAGGAGATGTCAGGAGTTCAGTGCCTTGCTCGAGGGTGCTTCAACAGTTCTCAGGAAGTGAAGTACCCTCACTCTCTTCAGTTGGCAATTTCCATATTTTCATCTGCAGAGGGTCTTGAACCTGACAGTCCTTCCCCATTGAACAACCACCTCCCCTAAAACCACTTCATGTCAGCTAGTTGACTCTTGCCCGTTCACGTGCTATACCCATGACGACAAGGATCTTTATTTTGATTTTTTGTATAAATGGAACCGAGGATGCATTAGAAACTGTTGTTTTAAAATTGGAAAGAAATAATGCCTCGGCTCACGCGATGACAGTCTTGTGTCGATGACACAAACTTTAAATCGCCGGTGAATGGTGTCGCAACATTGCAGATACGACAGCCAATCTAAAATGACCATTTTGCCACCAAGCCAATTATAAAGTTGTTCCTAGTCCTGAAATTAAATGCAGGAACTGCCACTCACCACAACACGTTTGTTTCGACACACACACACACACACACACACACACACACACACACACACACACACACACACAACCAGAAGCGCACCTGCTCTTCCCCACTTTGTGGTTCTTTTGGACATAGCCTTGACCTTTTTTTTTTCTTTTTAAGCGTGCCACCGTCCCCACAACCTTACCTTTTCCTGAGCCAAGCCCCCTGGCTGTCAGGCTCCCCAATTATAAGACTGCCCCCCCCCCTTCGCCTTGACACCGACCACCAACTGTCTGCTCCACTCTGCACAGACAGACAAATCCACTGTACTAATCTTCCCTGTTGAAGCATAAGACAATACTAGCGTGTCTTGAGGCTTGACAGCAAATGAGTAGCGACCACAACACAAAGGGTGGTGGCGCCATTGCCTGACAGCTCCAATTTCGATTTTGTTTTTTTTCATTTTATCATCACCCATGCTTGAATTATTCAATGGCATCTATTAGTATATCCCGTATATCCATTTAGTTTCGCCCTCCTATGCATGAGCTCCAAATTTAGTGCTACGCCAGGGGAGTGACTTTTTAGTTGTTTTATAAGGCGAGGAGGAAAGACAACAAGGTGATGATTTGAACAAGTGTGGCATTGTGTCACATTCTAATCCCCCACACACGCTCGGTGCCTATCAGCCACTCTCATTTGTCACTATTAGCCGTAATGTGAAAGATTCCTCATCTCATCCTGGAGGGCTAATTTGTTGGCTTGCCGGACTGACACCGGAGCTTCGGTGATAAAACAACCCGATGCGCTTCTCCCTGCCCGAGTGCGAAATTACAACCTTTGAGTCCATACTGACACCCTAAGCATATGGAAATGAACAGCTCTTAATTTCGGAGAGTTACATATGGAGACAGCCGTATCTATAAATGGGTTTTGGGACGGACATGGAGCTCTTTCTCTCGGCTCCTGTTTTGCGCCTCCCAACCCCCGGGCTGTACACTTTGACCTCCCACTCGTCTTTGATCCGGCGTCAGAAGACCTCGCTCCCCACCATCGCTCGGCTTCACTCGGCAAAACTCTCGCGTCTCACTCCAGATTTGGGCCCCGAGTCACTCGGCGTGAGCTTCTGACAGTCTGTTTGAGGCGGCTCCACGGTAGAGAGAATATTTGCTTGTAATTCTCTTCAACAAGACAGAAACCGGCTCGCACATCCACGGATTGGCAGTTGTTTGTCATTACGATTCAATTGCAAAATGTAACAGGAACAGAGGAAAGAGCTCCGCCATTGGAGTCCATTGCAAATGGTGATATTTTTGTGCGCTGCACAACCGCGACAGTATTAAAACAGGGAAACTATTTGTGACGACGTGACCGGAGCATGAGGATCCGATTGCGTTTTTTATGGGTTGAAAGAACGTTGATTTAAAAACGGTATGCTGCATTCCAGTCACGCTCATGAGGCAAATGACAGGTGACTTGGCATCGTGCCTTTGCACAAAGACCAGACGGGAACAGGCTGCCAAATGTAATTGTACGCATCAATTTCAACATGCCAGCATTGCTGCATATTTAAGAGAAAGAATATTATACAAATACAAAACATATACACAACACCACGAGAACTGTCATCCTCGCCCAAAGAGGAGCCATCGTTTGACACAACAAATTGAGAGAACTCTTGCACTTTTAAAGCTTAAAATGAACATGAACAACACAGTACACCAGACACATCAATCCCTCGATCATGAGTCGACAATAAATAGTCAACTGATTACGCAGTTACAATTGTTGGCCGAACGTTTCTCCGAGCAGAGTGGAGAGGAGGAAAAAAAATTGGCGCCTAACACGCTCCACTCCACAGGCTCACGAGTCATGACAACCGTCAATCAGGCCTTTATTGACTTGGATGAAAGGACGGTAAAATGCTGAGATTTGGCCCCATCATTAGTATTTGTGCGGCCAGCTTTCAGAGTTTGCCTTGACGGTGAGGTGCCTGGACTCAAAGCAAAGGCGCCAAATGTGCTTCTGTGCCCTGTTATATGACTATAGAACGTTTGTCCAGGTGAATCCTTAAGAGATTGTCATTCATTATTCAAAGACATTACATACACTAAAACCTCTTAATGGCAACTCTTAACCGGGAAAGGAACTATATTATTTAGTTATCTCGGTAGGTGTTTTATGTGAACGCTCCGCTGCATTCGGAGAGGACAGAACTGCATAATTTTTTCCAAACAATGAGTAGAGAGCAGCTAATACAACAGAATGAGTCAGGATAACATAATAGGAAGCCAAGAGAAAAGCAAATTGTCATACTTGACGTTTGCAGTTGATGACAAGTGTTTTTAATTACAGGGCTGCTTCAAATCAACTCGACCCAACGGATGTTTTCTGCAGTTGAGTGGGAGCTGTGTCAAAAAGCAAAAAAGGTTGTTTAAAAAGCACACGGTGACGCAGATACCTGCCCTGCTGGGGTTTTATCAAGCAACTCGACACAGTTTGTGGAACGATTCTCTCTTTGAATGGGAGCACCGGAAAATTGTTCAAACAATAACAACGGAGGCAGGGTGGGAAATGAGCAGTAAATCAACGTGTAAACGTGGACATCCGCTGATCTTCCTCTGCCCCCCCGCCGATTAGTTTGAAAACATGGTTGTTTTATCTCTCAAGTCAACCCGTTCAATAAGGGGTCAGGCCGGGACTTACTCTTTACTTCTGTTTGCATTTGTCTTAAGAAGTGTTACATATGGATGTACGGTCACACACTCCCTTGCATTGTAAACTGTACTGTGAAGTTGGCCAAAAAGCAAACACCTGAAACTTTTAACGCTCTGTCACACTGTTGGAGAGAATATGTTGAGATTTTTCGGCACCGTATGCTCCCTCATTGCTGCAAATGTGATGCAGCTCACACCTTTATTTTGGTGCCTAAACAGAACATGAAGCTGAGTACTTGACAGTCACATCCTGAATGTGGTCTGATGAGAGCTCAGCAGTGGTAGCATAAGGTGGTGGTGGTGTTGGGGGGTATTGTAGGGGTGTGGAAGTCGCATGTCACATCACCCCGGCATGTGACATCTTGTTGGGCCTCGCCACAGCCGCCTTCTTCGAGCTCCCCCTTGCATTAAACTCCCAGCTTGGAAGAGGAACATGCTCCTTCTTTGCGCTCAGCGGACTCCTTGTCTGTAACACAGCAATGCTTTGGCATACCAATGACTGAAACTAGTGAGAGATTCTTCTCTTCCTCCGCTTGCTCGGTGTGCTGCCAGCCACCCAGGTGTGACTACGTGACGGAGAACAGGTTTCACAAGAGGTCTTTCCGCTCGGACATCCAGTCCAACCGCTTGTTTTGTATCGCCCTCAGCATTGGCAGAAGCTGCTCTTGTTCAGATGTATTTATGAATTCATGATACAGTATATTTGGATGTGTATTAGGGGTACTTGAACCACAGATACAGCAGGTGGTGCTGTGGCTTGTGTTTTTTTTTTATTTTGGCCCCATAGGCTACATTTGATAATGAATACAGAGTTGATGTTTAATTGTAAAATGTAGCCTAATGGCGCCGCCCACGCTGTGTTCTTTTTCTGCTGTGTGGCAGTGGAAGGACTGTAGCTATTAAGAATTAATGTGCCCAACAAATTATTTCTGCCTAACTACTTCTCATAATTGTTTTTACCCTTTTCACATAGCTACGACAATCCTGTAATTTCATCACTGCACTCTTCAAATTTCATTTTATTATCAAGTGTTGCAAGATGGACGTTGGAGGACCCCAAAAAGGAGGGAGGAGCAGGGTGGACTGAGCAAGATATATTCAGATAAGATATAAAATACAAACAGGCGTACACTGGAAAAAAAAAACCAACTAAGGACTCAAAGTTCTGAAAAGAACAAGGAACCAAAGTAACAAAAACCTTTGTCAGAAAGCAAAACATGACAGGAGCGCACAGGCACACAACACACACAACTCACAACCAAGACGGACAGAGCACAGGGAACTAAATACAAGCAAAGTGATGAGACAACGAGAAGCACCTGGACAAGACACGCAGGTTTGAGGGAGCTGATTGGTCAACACGAGGTACCCGGATGACGAGAACAGGTGGCGACAAAAAGGGCACATGAGGGAACAAAACCAAATCAAATCTAAACAAAAACATTTATACCTGGAGCGATGACGTTTATCTTGTAATTATTCTACTTGATTCTCACGCAAACTTTATTCTTGTATCTACTACGTAATTGTCATAAATCTGACTTTATTCTACTACTCACATTATTCTCGTACCGACGACAATCCTGTAACTCCGTTATTCTTGTATTCTTACTTTATACGTGAGGTCAGGGCGCTAATTTCGCAATTCTCTAACTCTTGACTGGTCTGTGAAAAATACATTTGACTTTTTTGTTGTTGTACTACTCTCATTAAGTGTCAATGGTTTAAAATACACCTTTGGGTATACCTGTATTGGAAATGTTTTTACCGCCACTGACTGGAGAGCAGCCCAGGAAATATAATAAGCTCCTGCAAAATTTCGTTGTAACAAGTGTGCAATGACAATAAAGTATTCATTCATTCAAGACACATTGAAATATAACAGCAGTACTAAATAGATAAGATTCCGCTATTAGTTGGCTACATGGGGGGAACTTGAGTGACACCGTATTAGCCTAGCCTGCTTATAAGAGTCGTGATCCCCACTTGGGCTGAGAGGGTGTGGGTGCCGTATCCTGAGATTTGGCTGGTTTATACTGTGTGCCTGGTGTTTTCTTTATCAAACAGCTCAGCCGGTTGCATGTCACAGCAGCTAGGTTTGCTTTTGGGAGCACCTGCTGTGCCCCCCCGCCACCCACCCCCTCCTTCCTACTCACGGAAATTACTTCTGGAATCTTAATTAGACTCTGAATTCTGCTTATCGCAGCTTTTTGTAGTGCTCCGGAGAGGTCCTGAAAGTCTTTTTTATTTATTTATTTTTTTAACGATGCCTGTTAGCAGCGATGACTGTATCACCAAAGCAGGGGTGAACATAAACATTGCAAAAATGTCTATGACGCATATTCATGAACATGGACACAACAAGCTTAACGACTGAGCTACACGCCTCAATGCTTTTTGTAAAGACATTGTGTGCTGTTTCCCCCCACGTTTACCTTTGTCCTACACGTTTGGATCATTGTGAGACGTATGATCATTTTTATTGACTGCCATACACTTTTCTCACAGTTTTCTTTGGGGGGGCTAATTTGAAGTAAACTCAGCACAAGTGGCTGAGTCGTTGTTTTGTGACCCTGTTTGTGTTGGATGAGCGCACCGTGCCTCTCTTGGGAGAAGCCTACAGGCATCCCACAGATCTGACACGCAGCTCTGCACGCTCACACTGAATGAGAGAGGAAGAGGGAATAAAAACAACGCGCACGAGAAGAAAACAATCACTACCCTAAGAATCTTGGCTGAATACATTCGCGAGAAATAAACATCATTCTCTGCTTCATTTTATTTTCCGATTCCATAGCTTGGGTCAAAATAATCAGGAGGGAAAGAATAGCATCCTCTGAAGATGAAAATTTGACACTGTTATTCATTTATATATGGAAACCCCTGATATGTGATCAGAAAAAAAACATTTCTACATTGTAGGTCATCCTACTATGTATTTGAATAGTCAAATATAAGAAAAAGGGGGGCGGGTTGTGTCTAAGGAATGGGTAGCGCCTTTAAGACAAAGCCAGGATGCAACAAGGTTTTAGGCACCTCTACACTCAGCGGGGTGTCTTAAGATGACAGAAGGCGTCGAAATGTCAAGGGAAGGCTCGAAGATGAGAGATGATGGTGGCACTTGTTGGCGGTGGGGGCGGCTGAAAGTGGGGCCATCCCCTGGGGATCCCAGTGTGGGGTGTTGGGCGCCTGCAGGGGTTAGAATTAGTAAGCCCTCCCCTCTCCCTTATTTTCTGCTCATTCATGCAGACGAGATGCAGCACCTTGCGGAGCAGAAACACAAATAACACCGGTGAGAGGGGGAAATGTAAAATACGGACGTGTGACGGGAATGTCAATGGCATCATGGGTCGCTTTGAAAATAAGACAGCTGGAGCGCAAGTAATTGAGCAGGGCGCATGGCGTGTCTTCACAAACATCCTCATGTGATTAGCAATACACCCACCAGCCCCCAAAAAGGTACGGGGTCTAAAAATGCCGCATCCGCCTCTGTTCCACAGCGAGGGTCACCCTTGCTTCAGTCTTCCGCTCCGTTGCAGCCCCCTCGTCATGCGCTGTAATTAAAACCACAGGTGGGACCCATAACACTGCCTGGCTGCTCCCAGCATGCAACAGGTGCCATCTGGTTTGCAGTTCCTATCCTCTTAAACCGCTTGGGGTTAAAACATCAAAGCCCCGCCTCTTTTGATGGTAGCAGTACAAAGAAGAATATACTCTCTGAAAAGGCTTGAATGGGCGAGGCACCTGGCCGGAAACTGACCCGCATAACCGGCATTGCGGTTCTTGCTAACATTTTCCTGCCTACCAGTTAGAATGGAGATCCTGCGGTGCCCGTTTGTGCCGCTCCGGTGAGCGGCTCACGAAAGCAAACATGCTCAGTACACCTTGAAACACGGCCCACCTCATGAGAGGACAAGCCCAGTGCGGGTCACAGCACATCGCCAGGCGTCTGATATGATGGAATACGTCGCAGCCGGACATACAGTACCATACCAATACTTCGATCACGGATTACAATGAATATTCACGGTAAAATAATTAGATTTTTGTCAGTTGTTAGGGAAAAACAAAATTCTCATTCCTGACAGTCACAGTGTTATGCCGCTCAACAAGGAAGCATAATCAAGTTCGAATTTTTCTCAGAATTAAATATCATTGTTTAGATGCATAACATTATAAGCAATTGGTTGGTACCACCCCATGTTCTCATATTTTCATACGGGTTGTAGCCATTTGGAGACAGGGTGGCTTTCAATTCATTTGCAGTGTGTTACCACTTAGGATAGAAAAAGCTCATTTGTGGGGGGAGGGATGCAGAGAAGGACAGACTTTTACCGGAGGCGTTGGCAGATTGCAGATGTCTGTCCCTGCTCACTCGAGTGGTGCAATCACCCAGCATGGAGCTGCCCCCCTCCAAATTTTGGCTTATGAGGAGCCACAAACAGACCCCCAGTGGGTGTGTCCTCATTTTACTTCACCTGTAACCCCCATTTTCACAGCTGCAGCAACACAATTGCTATTTATTGGTGTAGGTTGACTTAAAGTGTCCGCAACATCTCTTTTAAAAATGTAGGCTTGAGACTAGAGGGGCAGTAGCATTTTATAACACCCAGGTGATTGAAAAATGGGATCGTATTTCCTCAGAAATATACAAGTCAATCTTCGCTATTCACGAGCAGGCCAGTCCGTCATTTATGAAAATCTACGAACCTGATGTGGTGGATTTGTCTGTCGTTTGGTGCTCTGACCGATGCAGTGGACTCAATATGACTAAATACTGGACGTGTGTTAATATATGGCTTGAGGTAGAGGGAAGCAAATATTGTTTGTTTTGCCCCAGGCGAGACAAGCCACACGACTCCGTTGCATGCAAGGCTGCAAAATGTGTCTCATACGTTGATGCGGTGGTGAACTGCATGTGTTCCTGAATTCGGCATTTGGAACACGAAGGTGCTCTTCACTTGGATGCAATCGCTGACCTTGATCCGAATGACATATTCCCTCCCTTGTACTGGAGGAGAGGAGTCAAATGACATGTTCAGCATCACACATGGTCATGAAGGACATGTTGGGCCTTTTTTAATTATTATTATTTTTTTTTTGCAATCTAAACCCAACACTTATTGATGGATTGAGATTGTCTGCATATGGCTGCTCGGCCTTCGATTCACATCGCATTTGCCACTCGCTTCATGCTCTCCCCTCTTTCGCCACGCTTTTCTCTCACACTCCATCGTTCCCCCAATCTGTTCTTTACCCCACGTGCATCACATCTCGCCACCCCCTGCCAACCATCTCTTGCAACACCTCCTCTTCATCCGCTTCCTCTCCACTCCCATCTCCGTCACCTCTGCTCCGAGCCCAGCGAGGAACTCTCGGAAGTAGCCGCGACGGAATTCTGATCAGCCACTTTATGGTCAAAGAAGGCTCGCCAACTGCCTTTCCTATTAATCAATGGTTCTACTGGCTGCGGTTAACACCTGTAACCTCTGCATTACGTGTGTTGGGGGGGGCATGGGGGTGGGTGGAATACCAAGCTCCTGACATTGCTACAAATTTGTGCGAGCAGCAACTTTCACTTACTTCTTGTCTAGTCAGTAAAGTCAATGCTGGTCCAAAAGCTCGTCGGTCGCTATATGGATGCGCCATAAAAATGAGGCCCTCTTCGATGCAGCCATGGAGATGAATAAAAATTGGTAACTAGGTCATTTGTAACGGCCCAAAGCTAGTCTTCCTTCCGCGCCTGCCTTTTTCCGTGTGTTGCTGGAGTCTGTGGAACATCAAGGAGATGAAAACATTCCACATCCTGTATACGCGGCAAGCGCTCTGCAGTGGGGGTTTCACCGAGGATCTTTTGACATATTAGTGAGCAAATATATATCAAACCTAGATTCCAAATCTTACTCTATATGTTCATAGGAAAAGGAACGATAATTGGTTACTTCAGTTGAAATGGCTCCCAACTCATCATAGAATGATGACAATGGAAAAACTAAATATAATATCTAATCATTAAATGCCGGACATTAAAAAATACAGCAATTAAAGTTAATTTTTTTTTAAATTTCAGACATGAATTGAATTTGATTTTCTTGCGGTCACAGTGCCTGGTTCATTTGCCTGACCTCCGTTTGGATTCAGTTAGTGCAAAGCCATGGTGTCAGGATGAGCGTGGATTGTTGTCGCTCTCTTCATATGTCAGTCGGCAATAGTATTGAGAGGTAACATACATTTGCAAATGACTGGACAGCAAATGCCAAACTGAAGCGATATCAAGCTTGTTAGGGAGCTTGTAAAGTCACAGATTATTTCCGGCAGATTGGAGGTTGTCCACTCATTTATTGACTTCAAGTTTACCCCATAAAGAGCCGCCTAAAGGACGATTCCATCACAGTAAAACACTTTTTAATGAGGTAAATATATTTAAGAATCCTTACAATAAAACGGTATTGATCTAAGCATGAAAAAAATAAATAAAAACAACAAGATTGAACACGCCAGAATTCCATTAGAGAGCAATAGCTGGAAAGCCCATTTAAATCCACCGTCAGTATGTTTTGAGGGACTTTCCGTTGAAATCAGAATTGCTCTTGGAAATGTTTTCCCCATTGTTGTTACAACACACAAGGTGCTGCTGCTTGACAGGCACAAGTCAATATAAAATACGGTGAAGTGCATATAACATACACGCCTTTGGAAAAATATTCAGGTTGACACAACTGTTCACGAGGTATCACATTTGTCCTTTGAAGAGCATTTTCTTCGCAGTTGGAGAACCCCCCCACGTCCTGAGTGTCAACTACATGAGCCGATATTTCTTTCAGCTCAACCAAAACATAACTGAGGTCAATGTTTTGGGCAATAAAGGAACGAGGGCTGCTGTTACTCAACACTTGGTCAGGCAGGATAGGCTCCAGGTTACTAATGAGAAGGAGTGCTGTAAAAGATGGATGGATGGATAGGTTTCTTCAAACCAGCTAGGGGCAGAAAGTGAGGGGAACCAATACTTGACTTGCCCCCGGCGCCGGCACCTCACACCGTTTCACTGTGCTCAACTAGTATACCGGGCACACAGGAAAGTCTTGTTTTTGTCTACTTTGGTGCACTCGCACTATTCACTGGAGATGTTCTCCATCAACTGTCATAAGCTGCAGTGGACCTTGAATCAGGTACAAGATGAGGGATTTCTCAAGTCTGCTCAGTGTGTATGCGCGCGTGCGAGTGCTCGAGCCTCCTCTGAGAAGACTCCTTGATGGCCGGTGCACCGTGTCTTTAAAGCGCAGCGCCCCCATCCCTCATTCCATGAGCTTCTTTTAACAGCCTCTTCAGATGCGCACAATCTGACACCTTACTAAACTGTGTGGATGGAAACTTGTGATTCTGATGCAGACACGTGGAACGTGGGCTTCAAAATTAGCTGTTGAAACCATAAGTCTAAATTCCAAGATGCAGATTAAGCCCCAAGCGCCCACATAGTTTTGTAACCAGCTGCTTCTCAGTTCTTTATGTACAATCCATCAAGCCGCAGCGCAAACAATGAGCTACGATACTGTCTGCTGTTCGACCACAAGTCGAAGAAGTGTTGATGAATGTCTGTATTTTCTGGCTCTCCCCGCGCCTCTCAAAAGCGGGTGCCTGGCCACTGAGCCCCTTGAGCGCAGCTGTGGGCGTGGATGCTAACAGGTCATCTAATTAGTGCCGCGCCCCGTCTGTCTGCGACTGCAACAGGACTGCCAGCCAGACTGGTCTTCATCATCCAGTGCTGCCCCGGGCCTCTTTAGACACACACCAACACACAAACACACGAGTATAGCTTCACGATGAATAATGCATTGATGACTGCATTGTTGTAGATTTCAGGAGGACATATCAACAGGTGCAGAATTTTATTTAAAAAGAAAAAAAAAACATTTCTGAAGTGACACCATCCACCAAAAAAACAAGAATATCTAAAAAAAAATCAATCACTTCTATCTTTCCTGTTCATTGACTCACTGACATCACCAAAATTTGGCATTCGTCTTTCGTGAGGCTTTCTCAGGCATTCACCAAAGATTTTGCAGTTGTTGGTATTTAGTTTGTCTTCTCTTGAGCGGGTAAAATGCATGCTCTGTCGGGTTTGGGTCAATCACGTTCTCAGGAGAACTTCATTAAATATGTGTGCAGAAAAAAATGGAATCTCTCATAATTGGTCATTGGACTGATCACCAGCCAATCCCAGGGTGAAAATAATCTTGAAATGATTTCATTATGATATAATTTGGATTATGCGTCAAATCTGATAGGAACCGGTAAAACGTGATGCATCTGAAATAAAGTCTTGATCATGGATTTTTCACATCTTGCAAACCATTTTTCGTGGCTCTCCCTTTCTACTAATTAAATTGCATATTTGTGTAAAAATATTCACTCGTTTCTCTTGTGTAAACGCTGCACTAATACACACACACACACACACACACACACACACACACACACACACACACACACACACGCGTATAATACATAGCTTAACATATGAAGCACAAAACGACTGTAAACTCACGTGATCGACCTTGAGGGAGGCCGTGTTGACTGGAACGTTATCCGTATGCTGGGAAAAAGCCCCCCTAAAACATTAGCCTCCCCGACCTTGAAGGACGCGGCGTCACCACAAGCGTCACACACGCGACCGCCGAAGGCGGCTTCTCTTTCTCCAAGCTCCTCCTGACCTCGCCCACAAACAATTCTTTGTCATAACCCGACACCTCCCCTACATGCACCGCTTGACCCTTTCGCTTCGAGCAGTGGCCGCACTGTCCAAACAGATGGAGGCGAACACATCCGCACACGAGCAGAGTTTTAGCGACTTGCTTGCGTTCGCGTACCAGTGCCATTTACAAGATGTGGATACCTCAGGAACAACGTATTGTTTGCATTTCAAACCTCCATCCATCGGGGAGACATTTTTATCCATTTGGTTTCCATTTGTTGCGATTATGTAGAATCAAGCTATTTCCATCCTGCATGTTGGAAAGGCCTGAACTGAAAGGCCTTATGCAGATTGCATGGTTCTCTAATTTTGGGAAAAAAAATCATTACCTATAATACATAAAATACTTTTGATAAAATATGTGGAGAATCTAGTTGGAATGTTTTGAATCAAATCCTATCCTCATGACCAAATTGCATCATACCTATGTCATATCCTGCATAGAGCATTTTTGAGTTTGAATGTTTTCAATGCATTCTCTAGAATCGAGTCTGAAATTGTACAGACAGCATAATTCAGTTGAAACTGAACAAAACCGGTCAAGAATCGATGGTCGCGTTATTGCATTTCAGAATGACAACATGCTGCAACATGGAATGTAATAAAACAATGCCGAAGCTTCAAGGCCATGCGCACACTGTGTGGCTCTATGGACTATTGAATACAAAAAAAACCAAACACTGCTCTGCACTATGACACATTGGAACATGACAATTTTCTTGTTTTCTTCCCGACAGGAAAAAGTATCAACCAACTAATGACACAATCTCCTTGGAGGAGGTCACCAAGTCCAGATGACTGGATTTAGCGTTGAGCGGTGGCGATACGGACACACAGTATCAGTGTAAACTATCAAGGAGTATCAGCGTGAACTATCGCTGTAATATTGTCAAATGTGCCAGCGGCCCATCGTGACACTTATATTACTGCACGAGGCCGCACTTCCCAAAGCTCTGAGCCGAGGTACGTCTTCAGCTTGACCTTCTTTTCTCTCACATAAATTGCTTATTTTCTCCGCCGTGAACTGGAGCCTTTCCCGCCCCGGTCGGCCATCTCCCTTTATTGCCCTTAATGCTCCCCGCTACAAAACGCAGACAGCTCTTAACACCGACATCCGGCGCGCTGCCAATCCATTTTTAATCACACCTGAATCAATAGTGGCAAGCTTATTTTTTGAGGAAAAACAAGAACAATGGAAGGCAAATATATGCAATTAAATTGAATTTGGTCGGCGACCTCTCGCCGCCGGCTCGATCCAAACGGCAGATTTAACGTCCGCCCGGTGTCAAATATTAAAATACTCAGTTGTGGTTTCTGATTTGGTGTACGCTGGAGCAGTAAAATGAAATTAAAAGGCCTATTTGAGAGTTTCTTCTGTTGTGCTTGATGGATTTGGGAACTTTTTTACGACCTGAGCTGTGGCCCCATCGCAATAATAGCGAGGCTGCCCACACTTTTTTTATTGGCTAGTTCATAAAATCCCACGAAGAGCTTAAAAAAAAAACAACAAATAAATACATAGAAATAAATATAGTAAAAGAAAAAATAAATGTTAGTTTTCACACACGCCGAGAGGCTATTGTGCAGCTGCACATCTGCACTCCATTTGCCATGCATGCCAATATGTAAATAACATAGCTGCATACAAGTGGCTGATTATGAAGGGAAAACATCCCTGTGAACTAAATGAGTGGCATATGGTTCCAGTCGCGTCTTTGTTGGCAATTTGTATACACAAGGTGATATAATGTGAGCCAAACTGCAGAGGAAGCAGAAAGCGTTCCCGGATCCGTATGCCGCCGCCCGGTAATGACTGAATACACTTTTTGGACATAAAAAGAGAAATAAACAACTCCAAAAAGATATACAGGTTCGAGCACAAGCACGAGGCAATGGATTCTCTTAAGAATTCCTGATAAAATTCTCTAAAGAAAAAAAAAAAGTACAACACACCGTACAACTATAGCAGACATTCCGTTTGATGGTGACCCCACTCCAATATGTCTATTTTGTAATCAATGCACTGCAGGCTGCACCGGTCACGCTTAAGAAAAGTCGTAGTTGAAGGACAACAATTACGCTTTTTATAGAGAGAAGAACCGTTTGAAAATTTGGATTACAATGACACATTTTCCTTGTCAGTCACTATGGCATGAACGGAACAGTCCAGCAAATGGAACACTAGCGGCAGCACTTCTTGGGACCAGAAAGTCTACAAAAACCAAATATGGTCTTTTACGAATTTTTCAATGTCGCTCACTTGCTTAACATTGGAGCGATAGATGACCTTAACACTGTTGCTTGGCTAACCGGTAACCATTAGGTTACCATATAATTTTGCTGTGTAACAATTAAGCACACAAAAGAGTGATTCTTGAGGTGGGGGGGGGGCTGGTTTAGTGAAATAATGCGGTCTGCTCTCTTATCCACCCGCCCCCCAGCTCATACGACTGCTTTTGTTCCTTTTTTTTTGCCCATTCATGCAAGGCTAGTAAAGTGTGTTCTTGCCGCACCTCCATCATCACCTGAGAGGCTGCGGCGGGCAGAGTGCTGAGATGCAAAGGCTGTCAGATGAGTTTCAAGCGATATGCAAAAGCTCCCCTGTTAATAATTCATGTCCGCGTTTACAAACGGCACTGTTGTGCTGAAACGAATCAGCCGAGTTGTTGAAATGCTATTTTTGAGCAGATGAAAGTTTAATTCCTGTCCCGGATTACTGGTCCTCGTCGATCAAGCAGGCCCAATATTGCGCCGCCGCCCACGTTTTCCCCGCATGTTGTAATGGGGGATGAAGGCAGGCGAAGGTTGCACTCGGACACGTTTGTACTCGCTGGGGATGCTCCTTCATTGGAGAAATCTGGGCAGCCTGTTTGCAGGCTGCTTTCGTCTGACTCAAATATTCAAACGTTGAGATGCACGTTGTCATCGTCACCTCTACATTTTATAATTAATGAACTCATATCGACATGCACGTACTGTATATGTATTTACAGCTCAATGTCATCATGTCAAAACCCAGAGGGTACATTTTGTACACGCTTTTGTTCAAGGTCCTGTGAGCTGACGTCCCCACCTTCTTTCTCTTGGAAAATCATCTTCAGATTTTGGGACGGAATCTGGATTGCAAGGGTTGGGGAAATGTCATCCTGGTCTTCAAAAACAATCACGGGGAATTTTATCATTTGCCCCTTTTCATTGAATTTCATGAAAATCGGAATTGATTAAAATTTGATTCTTGAATAGATTTGCCTTGTCGTAAGAAGGCAGACCTACTAATGAACGTTAACATTATTATTAGTGCCATGAAAGTTGTCATTCCTACTTCCTATTCTGCCCCAGGTCTTTGGTAGGAATATGCAAAGTGGCTAAGAATGAGTAAATGTGTAAATAAGGTGTCACTTCTGGTGTTTTCCAATATACTACGGCAACCAATTTCAAGGTGTGAGTGTTGATGTGAATGTAATGCTGGTGCCAACTCAAAGTGCGAACGCAAAATACTAACATCTCAGATTTGCACCTTGGCTTTTACACCTAAAATAGCTTTTGCATCGACACATCCACTCATTCGGATTCAGGGAGAAGAGCTTGGACCAAAGAGTAAAAGACGAAACCAAAAGAAATAATGATCATCCAATTATCGGATGCGGGTGTGCACTTCGAGGACACTCCAGAGACAAAAAGGTCCCCATTGTTGTTTCCATACACAAAAACATTATCCACAGGATACATGCGCCCGATTTGCCAGGCGATTGTAGTTCGCTTCCAGAACAATTTGTCTGAATTTCCATATGTTTCTACAACATGATCGTGGGACCCCTTTTATGGCAGGATATTTTGTTGGATGTATTTATATAAATATACGGGGCCTCGAACACACATTATTCGTTACCGGGCGTCTTCTGTCCAGCTAGTATCTCTCTGCGTAAAAAACATGAACCTCGGGACACCGTCAATTAGCAACGACTCACACTGGCAAATTTGCATTTATAGCCATCTGGCAACACTGGTGATGAAAACAGCAAACCGGTGTTTAATTGATGCACACACCAGCTCGCGTAGCTATCAGAACGGCTTTGGCGAGGCTTTTATGCGCTCGTTTCTTTTTATTTATTTTTTATTGGTTTCTAAGGTTTGATGTCAGATAACAAAGTAGGTTAATTTAAAAGTATAAGATGGTCTGATGACTGCTGATCACTGTTTTTATTTTGAATGACAAGGTGAGGCAGCGACGCACAACACCCGAGGCTCCATTTATATTTTGTCAGAGCTTGTCAGCAGGCAAACCTTTCCAGGGGAATATTTTGCAGGCATGCTGACCTCTGCAATGGACTGCCAGCTGTTGGGGGGGGATCTTGAACGGCTAAAGTTCCCCAACCACATTGCAGTCACCACCTTGCGACGGGACATTAATGTCACAAGAATTGTTCTCGAGTTTGAGTCCATTAAGCCTGCTGCGCTGCTCGAACTGACGAGACCAGAAGATTGACTTGAGCGGGAAATATGACAATGTAGAGCTCCAGCGTTGAAAAGGATTTGCAAATCGTCGGCGTCTGTTTTTATTTGTTTTTATTTGACAAATTGTACATTCTTTTTAGTTTGGTCTGTTCGAATGACAGGTTACCAAATTCAGAATGATTTACTGAGGGACAGAGGCAGGTCCAAGATTGGTGCGCTAGCTTAGCCTGCTTCAGCTACTAACAACTGGATTTGTATTCAGCTCCGACACGTGTCCCACAATTTACCCTCAGCAGAGGCATGTGTACTTTTGGTGTCAGCTGTGGACTAATTCACTGCTCATTGCGCGATGTGTGTGCGTGTGAATATTCGCGCGCATGCCATATCTGTGAAACAAGCAATTAAGATTTGAAACAACGGCACAAGCACGACACTTCGACAAGACTACCCGCCACTTCTCATGTTATTTTGTACATACATAAGGGCTGTCGGCGGGCCATAGGGTCTTGATTTTTGCACAGGTGAAATTGCTCCTTCACTAGGGGGAAGTGGCCTCGATGCAAGTGACCAAAACCGGTCACTTGCATTCTTTTTTCTCTAAAATGGAATCTTATTTGCATGTGGTCATTATTGGTCTCAGCACACACTGGGGTGCTGAGAAATCTCTCTCATAGACGCAAGCTCTGACACTGACAGTGGAGATAAATAAATGAGCATCGGTGGTCCCTCTCCACCCATAAAATATCACCCACAACCCTTCCCCAGGTTGTTGTGATTTGGAAACAGCTGTTGTTGTGGTGGATTCGCCCACTCTTCCAGATCACGTTTCCCTTCTTTTCCCGTCTCCCCAGGGGAGCCCTGCTGATATTTATTTATTTATTTATTTTGCCGGCTGGGTTGGGTGCCGAGGAGAGGAAGAAACCTTGTCAAATTCTCTGTCAGAGCTTTAAAGCCCTGGGAGATACTTTGAATAATGGAGCACCTGTACCAACTATCAGCACTCAGACGGCATCTGCATGCACTCTTCTTCTCGTACGTGTATCGAGCCTACATCTGTTGTGTTTTGCCTGCTTTGGTTTCAACAGTATGAGAGGGAAAAGGGCGAGATCACCTTCTCAGAAGACGCCTGTATTGAAGCAACATATCTCCATTACTTGGCTATTAAATGCTCATCAAATGACAAAAGAAAAACTAATTTTATATATATATATATATATATATATATATATATATATATATATATATATATATGTGTGTGTGTGTGTGTGTTTGTGTATATATATGGCTGCAAACCACCTGCACAGCCAGCAAATTATATTCCTTTTGATTACTATTTTAATTTTAGCCTTTTCAGACTCCCACATTGGTTGTCTGTCTGAGAAGGCTGCCAAACCATTTCAATCAAAATGGGAATTTGGATCTCCTAATTTGTTGCTAAAGCTCTACAAACGTGTGTGTGTGCGTGTGTGTGTGTGTGTGTGTGTGTGTGTGTGTGTGTGCACGCTTTTTCTTTCTGTATTGAATAAAAATGTCTGCCACACATCGATCCAAGAGCAGTTTTACATGATTTGCACATTGTGTCATTTCTTTTGTTCAAGTAGTTGTGTCGCTTTTGGCGACAGGTGACTTCCAGCTGACCGTCATCAACGGACGTGAAAGGGAGCAGGACTTTCTCCAAGATGTTTTCCCTTCCATATACAGTCCTTCAATGAGATGGGCCGGATAGATAAGAAAGCGACACGGGCAGATAAACACAGCCTTGTATTTTCACAACTGCTGTTGCATGGGCGCCATGGGGTCCGTACAAACAAATATAGGCGTGCTCTCCTGCACCTCGATAGAGGCTTACAGGGCAACGGGGTTTCCTTTATCTCCGAGGTACGGGCAACTGGCAGATCGCTAATGGCCTTTTATGGCTCATATTGGAGCAAAGGAGCAAAGATGTGGGAGGTTTGGGGCGGACGGTGGACAAGTTAAAGCAGTTTTTTTCTCCATTTATTGACTGGCCCACATTCCTTTGCTGGTAGCTGAGTTGGACCACATTCTCAGGGTGGTGATCCTCTCAACTGGTCACGGCTGTTCCACACAAAGTTCTAGCAAGTCAGTTTCTAACCTAAGATTGTCATTCTAAAGAACAGCGTGCCAAGTCTTTGGCTCCCTACCAAGCTTAGGTTATGAGAATCTTTTTTCCCCTCTGATTGTTTTGGGAATTCAAAGTAAATGTTGCCAAATGGTGAGACTATTAATCCAATGGTCTTACCTGCTCGTTGAAGGTCGTCACCTCCACCTGTTGCTTGTGTCGACCAATCAGCTGCCTCCAACCGCTCATGTCTTGCCCAGGTGTGTCTTGTTGTCTCGTCAATTTGTTTGGATTTGCTTCCCTGCTTGCTTTCAGTCCGTGTCATTTGTCACCAAGCCTTCATTGCCATCATGTTCCCATTGCCTTGCGTGTTCTGTGTTTTGTTGAGGGTTTTTTTTTTACTTTAATTCTGTATTGTTTACTGAATGACATACCTTGTTTGCTTTTTCTTTTTTTGGGGGGAGGGTTACTTTTATTGCGAATGTGTCAGCTCCTCTGCCTTCTATTATTTGCCTCTACAGTACAAATTTGTTGACACCTCACTTTCAATTCAGCAACAAAAAGGGAGACACACTTTCAAGTAATAATTCTACATTCAAGTCATCTGTTTGCTTTATGGAAAATGGAAATGGGGAGTTGTCTTTAGTTCTTTGTAGTCGCAGTCATGGATGCCATCGTATGTTCTTCAAATGCCCGTGGGGCATAATAATGCTAGGTTAGTGCACAAAAACCACAAAAAACAATTTCCCTAAATAAGTCATGATGAATCCAACACTCCTACTATGTTATTGCTATTTTGTGCGGACTATACCACATCTTTTTTGTTTGATTATTGTTATTATTTTTTTAATAGCCTGCCTGCTGTGCACTCATCAATCATCGAGCAAAAGCGGCCCTCTTGATCTCGCCACGCTGGAGCCCGCTTAACCGAGTTACAGACGACCGCGACTTGCGTCAACTTTTCAAATATGACGAGAGTAATCGCATTGCTCCTTCCAGTCAGCCCCCGACCAGATGTGAATCGATGACATTCATGACGGCAACCGATTATGCGCCGCAAATGTGGCTCAGTCCATTCTTGTTTATGAAAGTCACACACATTAGCTTGATGATGAAGATGATGGTGCACTTGAAGTGAGGTCACTTGTCGGCACCCCAATTATTACGTTCTCAAATGGCCAGTTCTAAATTGTGTACTTTGGGACTGCAAGGTGTGTTTGATTGCTTCTCTCTGGTGCTCACTTGAATGACATTTTGGTCCTCAGGATCGAGTGCACGAATAACATTCAAATCTGGTTTAAGATTTGCTTTATTTAAAGATTAAGCAAAGGGAAGCGTGATGGTTAGTCGTTAGCGCTCTGCCTCACACTTGAGAGCTTTTGTGTTCAAATCTTGGTTCGCGGTTTCGACTAAGGCCTCATAATTGTTTGGGTTTCCTTTCGGATTCACTCGAAGACATTGTGCGAAATATGAAATGTGGAGCGGCTCACTTCATTTAAGCGTCATGACCGGGGACTTGCTGGTAATGGGGGGGAGGGAGCCATTGTGTCGTTCCCATTAATCCTGGTTAAAATTGCAATAATACAAGTCTCTTCCGTGTGGAGCTCTTCAATTAGCTTGTCAATACAAAGGGGAGTTTCATTCATTTAGATGTTCAAGTCGTGTTTATCTTCATCCTATTATTCATTTCAAGACCCTTGCTTCCATCCAATACACTGCTACAAAATAAATTGAATTTCCAGGTGCGTTTTGAAAGCAAAAACATTTACACTTGATGATAGTGGGATAAAAGGTTAATTGTCTCCACAATGCGCTCTGAATGTGATTTTCCGGTAAAATGATGATTTTAACATCTCATTATACAGTACTAAAATAATTATCTCCTCCCAAATGCTTTAAAAAAATGTATGGACAAAAAAAAGTACCAGTAACCCACTCTATTGTGAAATGCATATTCTGCACTGTAGTTTCAGTCCAAGTCTGGAGATTGACTTCTACTTCCTGTTTTTGTTGCTTTGGATCACCACCCAATGAGTTTGTCAGAGGGTATATACATAAACGGAATGTAACAAAAAATGTTAAAAAGGGTTTTGAGTTTGACCCAGAAATGAATGAAAATCAGAGGTTTCCCCAGAACAGCACGTGCTCGGCCGCAGAGGTTCGACCGCGTTTGGCAGGAAATGCACAAGAGGCTTCTCGCATGAGGCCCGTGATTCCCAATCGAAGAGCTGGCTCGAAGGGAGATGAGTGGACGGCTTGAGAGGTTCCGAGCCACTGAGGAAGAGATGCCGGCAATGACGGCTGCGAGTGAGAGTGGCAGCTGCATGCCGGATGAGTGTCAGGTCTGGCACTTGCCACATCTGGCGGTATTAATAAAAGCGGGCTAAGATGAGCTGTGGGACGCGGGTGACTCAACATGTGCTGCTCGCACTGATGGGCGAGTGCAAATGAAATTAATGGGTAAGGGAAATCAAGTGAGCGAGCCAGAAATCAAATTACCAATCCAAGCCTCAAACAAATTAGTTGGGTGCCAAAGTTGTAATTGATAGCAGCGGAGGATCATGCCATTGGATCAGACAATATGATTTAGCACGCATCTCCTCTGATATGATTTGCAGCTGTGTTATCCTAATTAAATATTAATGATGTGTGGAGGATGCCGTCCCCAGCGGTACGCGCACCCCCACAGGACAACAGTAAAACACACCAGAAGCCTCAAGTCGAACCCAGTCATGTGAGACGGAATAACGCGCCGAGTCTGGCGGCTCTTTCAGTCGCTTTCATTTGTTGAAAGGCTTATTATATCCCCGCTTCCACTTTTTGGGACACACCTCCTCTTCCAGTCTTTTATTTAATGAGCTGTGATTCTTTTCATAAAAATATAATGATCAGTTTAAAAATTAAAAAAATGTTTGGAAATCCAACATACCACTGCGTCTCAAGGCGCAACCACACTGGCTGCTGCATGACACCCGAAGAAGACCCTCCCTTTCAGACATCAAGCATTTGCTCCTAATTTCCTGGCATGCGGCGTATAAGACGCGCCGTTATGGAAAATGTAACACCAGCAGCGACAGTCTCAGCTTCGTGATTCATAAAACATGGCATACAATTGGAATACCAATTTGGCCCACATTGCACACACAATGCCTGCACATGATCAGAAATCTGTGGAGGCCATTAATAATTCAAGCACTGCTGCAATGACATGAAATAGCATCTAATTTCTCTTTTACCTTCTCACATTAGCAGGGCCACGTTTTGCATATATATATATATATATATATATATATATATATGTATATATATATATATATATATATATATATATATATATATGTATATATATACGTGTATATATATACGTGTATATATATACGTGTATATATATATATATATATATATATATATATATATATATATATATATATATATATATATCGACATTCAGAGTCAAGTACAAGCATTGTTGCGGCAAATAAAGGGAAGACTGACTATGAGCCACTCATGCTAATAATGGAACATTTGAGAAGTTCATCCAAATTAGCAGCATTGCACATCACCCCCATTCTTCTTTCTCCATTTGCATAAAGTCTGCCTCCCCCAAAGACACATTTCACTATTTTTCGTGAGAATCACCGCTCCACTCCATGAGATACGCCTGAACGATCTACGGATATCCAATGGAGGGCATTTTTTTTTCACTGAACAAAACATAGAGTACAAATCGAGTCATGTTGTCTTCTGTGTTTTTGTCTTTCTTTTAACTCATTCAGTCCCAAAGACGTTTTTAAACGTCTTTTCAGACTTGGTCAAGAATTGGCTGGTACTGAATGAGTTAATTGATCCACGAACCCCAACGTGAGGGTAGACTCTACATGTAGGCCTCTACAATTTGAAGGTGACAGGTGTCATTCTCGAGTTTTGCCGTTCCCCCAACAATCTCGCATCATCCCCAACATCTCCTCGCACATTCCCAAAACATCTTGCCTCGGCTCCCGTAAGATTGTCCAGGTCATGAAGTGTCTGAGTGAAGAAGATATTTTCTTTTGCCATCTGCAGCTACGTTTGAAGCGTGTTTACAGAGCCGAAGCCTTGCTGTGAACACGGAGACGCCAATCTGTGGCACTGTTGACACCTGGCATGTAAAACACCGGCGCTAATTCCGCCGCGGTTGCCTCCTGCAGCGTTGCCCTTTTTTTTACCTTTTGCGAGCTTTGGCCACAGACACAATGACCGCCTGCTCGCTGTAACCCGCTGTTCCCTCGCGGTCGTTTCTACTTTAAACGCGTCTCCAAAAGGTGTGATCAACTTCTGTTACTCTTCTCGACTCCCAGTAAAAATAAAAAAAAGTGCAACTTCACAAAGTAAAGTTTGAGCTTCCTTCTAAGAGAAACTTTCATCCCCAATGTGGTGAGGAAGTCGTCATTTTGCAGCATGGCACGGCACATTTATCAGTTATTTATGAAACTATTTTACAGAGACACCCTTTTTGTCAGGAAAAAAAAAATAGCATGAATTGATGGTTTCCATTTTGCACCAAACCACTTGCCTCACGTTACTCGGCGAACCAATAATCCCGCCGCTCTCCTCGCTCCCCTCCTTATTTACTTTTTGAACATAATTTGTCACCGCAAACAAATGCCGCTTCATTAGCATATCATCCTGCAAAGTCTCGTCTTTGTTTTGACAGATAGCTTTCATAAGTCAACGCTAAAATAAATAAATTAATAAATAACAGGGGGCGGGGAAATCCTTCAGTGGACGTTTGGGGTTTTTTACTGTCACACGGGCTCCATCTGCTCACTTTGGTGGGGTTTAGTGCTGCGCCATCACTCTCCCTCCCACAAGCAATAAACGCTATTTCTACACCCCCCGCCCCACCCCGCCCCACACCTCTTCTGTGTACCCACACTTCCTCTCACTTGCTTTCTTGCAGCAGTGGCGGAGGTCTATTTAATCATTCTCTTTCATGGTAAGAAAAGACAATCGGCTGTGAAAGTAGCAGGTTGGTATCGTGGGGTCGGTTTGATCTATTCCTGGTGGCACAGCTCATGCCCCCTTTACGCCTTTATTTTGTATCAAATACGCACTCGTGGCAATGCATATGCAAATAATAACAATAATAATTGTGGAAGTATTTATCCAAAACGCATCATTTTATATGCACGTCTTTGGCTCCTGCCGTGGCGCTGTCCTTTTATGAGCTACGTTTCAGATATTGTCTCTATTTACAGGCTCACTCTTACACCAGCCTTGAGTGATTTATGAACCTGAGCCCACGCTCGACATTAGGGATGAGATACAATTGTTTTCCCACCAAATCAAAATAAATGGGTCACGCGAGGATCTCATATACTGTCAAATATTTTGCGGGAGAAAGCAAAGCGCTGCAATATTGACTGTATAATTGAATCGTGTGAAAGCAGCCAACATTTAAAACAATAGATTTGAGGGATGGAGGGAGAGGCCATCCCGTCATGCATCACAGCCGGTATTTCGCTTTGGCTTAGGATGGTTTTGAACTATTTTCAATCATCCCTAAAAGTCGCAGACAAACCTCCGAGGTTGAAGACAATCTGCGCCTCCCCACAAAAAACAAGAAATGATCTTTTCCAGTAATAGGCTTTTGCCATGTAACATTCTTAACAGCCATACAAGAAGGGACAGAAGTCGACTTTGTTGAAATCCTTCACTTTACTGACAAAGGCTTAACACGAAAGTGATTTGTGTCTCACTTAACCAGTTACTTGTCATACAAGTGTAAAGAGAAATCAACCCGCCATCGCATTACCAATCCATGTGTAGCATGACTAAATCATTTTGCGGCAAGTGAACCGTGAAATGAATTCCCTTCCGAAGTTGGATGCTGTAGCACGACATTGGAAAGCCATGACACGTAGAGGAAAGGAGAAAAATTGTAAGGGCATTGACAGGCTGTTATCACTGGCGCAACCGTCTGCTTGTGTCCTTGACCTCACAGATAAGGCACCTCTGTTGAATTAAAGGAGCGCCATCCGATTTATTTTCTGTTTTGGCACTAAAACCTGTTTGAGGAGCGCATTATTTTTATTTCACAATCACTTCCTCTGAACATTCTTCCCCGCAAGGATTCTTGGTGAGGGTGTTTTAATCACGGAGGGAGACTCGGATGTCTAACACCGGCACTGCAGAGAACGTAAAACTTCCCACACACCGTGACATCGAGTCAACAACGCAGGGAATAAAAGTAATTGTCTTTCAGGGAGAAAACAACTCTGACTCGAAAGTCTGCCTTAGAACAATGTAAAACATTCTCTCTTCTTTCGCCACGTCCACCTCAATAAACACATCGAATATTCATTCCCAGCTTTTATTTTTACATGTTGACTCATAAAAGTTTACCACGTCTAGACCGAAAAGTCCATTCCTCATGCACGCAGAGGGTTCGCAATCTAGCCGGGGCTCATTAAGAGCTAAATCGTGATGTTATTTATGATCTGATCAATTCAAGGCCTGCGCGGTGCAGCATTTTGACCGGGCACTGATGGCGAGTATCATTGCTTTGGGAAAACGATTGATCCGTCTCTTGTGAAATCATCACAGCACCACTGTGGTCTAATTAGGTGGTCCTCCGCACGCCGCAGTAGTTTGTTTTCAACATTTGTTTTAAATACATGTATTCGTTATGAACCATTATCGACGGCAGTGGTTTTCGTACGGTAACGATTACTGCTGCAGTGCCACAGCAGACAGTTCTGGTTCTGTTTTCTTGGTTTTGCTGATGAAAAAGTACTCACTCCGTAGGTTGCTTAGTATATATATTTTTAATACACAATAGGTGACAGAAAACGTACAATACTTGCAGTTTATTTATCTGAGGCTGTTGATTTTGAAAAGTGACCGAATTCTCTCCGTGACACCCTTCTATGCCGAACACTTGACGCGGGTCGAGATGCTAATGGTCTCGAGACATCACGCTAAATTTAAGCCCACAAGCTAGCAAAAGGAGAAACAACACCCCCAACATCCCCGTTTGCCAATCTGCGAAAGTTATGGACCCCTGCGGTTCACGGTTCTGGACTGCTGGCAGGCCAGGTGAGCACTCACACTCGTTTACTACAAGGAAATGCTGCTGTCTCACATGCGCAATGTGGCTTGGCATTGTCTTGCTGAAAACCACAGAGACTTGCCTGTAAAAGATGCCGCTTGGATGGCAGCGTATGCTGCTCGAAAACCTGCATGAAGAGTGTGGAGTGCAGTATTTGTCTGCAACCAGCAAAGATGCTGTCGATTCAGTCTTAAGAAGTACAAGATGTTTGGTGAGATTCTCATATCCATGAAAAAAAAAACAAATCCATCATAAATAACTAAAATATCAATCAGTGATTCTTGATGTTGAAAGAAACGGTGTCAGATGCCCTTCTCTGCTCTGCACATTCCACTGTCATGTAGCAGGCGCACCGAAACGAGCTGTGCTTCCTACATCGCCGTTGACTCATATTGAGCATTGAGATCAATTCCTCGAGCCATATTTCCCAATTTAGTTGATTCATTATCACCAGCGAGCGAGAAGGTGCGGGTTATTGTTTTGATCGCCATTTGTTGGGTGATTTGTTAGTTAGTGGGAAAATGCAATAGCCATAAGCAATCTCCATGACATTTTGTGGAGGCATGAAACATGGGCCAAAGAAGGACCCCATAAATTTGAGTACAAATTGGGGTAATAAGGGAAGCGGATTTTTCTGTTTTCCCTCAATTTGATTCTTGATGGAATGATTCCCTCTGCCACACAATGCAAAAGATTGAGTTTTTGTTATTTTTGATTGTGTTAATAAAAATAAAATCAGAAGTTAAATACATACTACTGTTTTTTCCCACATATGGGTGATAGGTGTATGTATGCATATTTTTTTTTAATTGTATAAATACTTTTGGTGATGGGTGTCCTTTTTGGGCTTGAGCTCCCAAAAATGTCAGTGAAGGTGCCTAATTCTTGTTGTAATTGAATGTGGGTTTTTTTGTTCAACATCTGTGACAGAACTCTGTTTCATTGCAACATTTCACAGAGGGGGCCTTTCTTGTTTGTCAAATGCATTTTTTTTCAAGGTTTTGTGGCGCTCCGCCATCCGTCATGTGCTTGTTAAACTAGTTTGCCTACTCGTGGCCTCCTCTGCCTCACACTTGACACTCTGAACTCGTTCCCCAGACCCACCACAAAAAATGATTCAAGTCGATGCGCACCTCCCCGAGTTCTTTCTCGGCTGCCAAACAATAACGGCGCAACGGATATCCACAGTCTCTACCCTCTTCATTGTTTGGGGAAGACTGAAGACAAAGGCAGACGCCAAGAAAATATCCCATCAATCTACAGGATATTAGCTTGGAGGCACCAGTTCAGACTGCCAATGATGCACGCCGATTGGTGCCAGCATGAGCAAGTGCCACAATAAATGGCTGCTTTTATCTGATCGCGGCGCGCTGTGTGGGTTGTGCGATTTCAGGATGAAGATTGTGTTGCTGCTGTTGTTGTTGTTGCCGGATTTATTTGGTGTTCAGTGGGAGGTGAGGGTCTGAAAACAGAACTTATCACTTATGCTTAAGATAACATTAAAGCTTGGAGAGCCTTTTTTCATGACTACAATTCAGCCTTGTAAGCAGACGGGACTTTTATTGAAGATCTGCCCCGCTCAAGTTTCAACTGTCACTCAAATGCATTTGTATTTCCAGCATATGCATCCATCTCCCTATATGTTTGAGGTGCAAAGAAATATCCACTAAAAGTCTCCGGACTGCCAGACTGTAGGCGTTGGCGATGACTAACAGTGGTCATAAACAGTCGGGTGTTGTACAATATGTCAATCAGCCCAAACGGATCTCGCACTTTCAGTCTTCTGCTCCTTCAAATGCCGGACAAGAGAGATGAATTAATAAGAAATGAATATGGATAACGATTCAATGCGATGCATACATTTGAAGACAAATTGACATTCACAGAAAAGTGAAACAGAACCACGTCTCGGACAGTGCAAATGCGATTGCTCGTGACTGCTGTGACTGCTGTGAATGCTGCGGACAGACATGAACAAGAAACATACGGTACACATGCGGCTCCACTATGAGGGGCTACTTCTTCTTCATCTTCATGCCCCGTTAACCTCTCATTTAACACCAGCCTCACATTACGGCCGGATAATTGAGGGGGGGGGAGTAATGTCAACAGATGTTGGGTCAAATAATGAGATTAGTCATTAGCATTTGCTAATTGGTTGACTTGTAATGAGACAGTGACAAGAGGAAATCCACACACGCAGGCACACACGTTGTACCAAGCATTCGCATCCATTCTCTGTCATATTACAGAACATGTCACCAACTAAAATATTGCCACAAACACTCTGAAAAGTAACAGCTATCAGCAACCGCCAGAGTCTCACCTGCCTTTGCACAGCTTGTACTGTAGTTATCATGTTGTGTCTTTAATCAATGTGATAGACGTTAAAATCCATCAGAGTTTTTTAAATTTTCCACAAATGACCAAATTGTGTTGTTAAAGGAAGGGGAAAAAAAGTGCACCGATGTTGTCGCTGCTGCGTCATTTGCAGCAACACCATGTTTACTGACCTGGCAACATGTCATATTGTGTCAAGTCCTTACTCCGAAGAAGACTCGCTGAACGGAAAGGTCAGAAAAGCATGCTCATAAAGACATGTGGACAGCTTTTGGCCTGTGGCTTTTGCTTTAATCAGAGCCACATGCAGTTGCAGTCAGAAAACACTTCGGAATTACTCATTCAACAGTGAACATTGGCTCTGAGTAAGACCTGTAGGAATTGTGGCTTTGAGGGCATTGACTAAGAAACGGCAACATTTTCTCCAGAGGTAAGATGCTCGTGTGCGTGCGTGCGTGTGTGTGTGTGTGTGTGTGTGTGTGTGTGTGTGTGTGTGTGTGTGTGTGCGTTAGAGAGAAAGATAGAGAGAGTGATAGCGAGTAAGGGACTGACTGAGTGCAATTTGTCCTTGTGGCCAATCTGAGCCCTGGGCTGTCCCCCCACCCTCCTTCCATATTTTCGATGTCATCAACATGTGAGGTGAAGCAGAGCACCTGTAAGTCATGGCGTTAAGTCACTGGTAGGTGCTGTGCACTTCACAGTCCTTGAGCCACTGCAATGTTATTTATTTATTTATTTCACTTACAAAGGGAGACATCAAACCAGATGCCCCATTAGCCTTCCCAAAAGCTGCAAAATTGTGTATTTTTGGTATTTATCCCCCAATTGTGCACACAGACATGTTTTGTTTTGTTTTTTTGCTTCACTGCTTCCGTGGCAACTTGCAGGGGGTTTGTATAGTTAGTAGGTTGTTGTGATTGAGTGTGAGGCGCACATTTGTAAATGCTTCCCCATCACAATGAAAGACAGCCCACGCAGCTCCAAATTGCTGATGAGCTTATTTTTAGACGAGGGGCTGCCCCGGCGTTTGGTTTGCATGTGGGACCGTCAGAAAATGTGGAGCAGATTTCCAGGTTAATTTCTGTAGCGCAAGACTCGCTACTCTGTAATTAACCAATTAACAAGCAACATGGCCCACCAACACCACTCCTGATTCAGTTTGCAATCACGGATGCTCGTCTGCAAAGTTTTAATTGTGCCCGAGGCAATAACTTAACGGTTTGTAATCACATTCTCTCTCTCCTCGATATTGCACCGCAGTGCGTTTGGGAGGTAGAAACTTACCAGCGCAAGCTAAATCTGCAAACCTCCACGTTGGAGGTGAGCGCGGTGCACATTATCCGCAATGCTTCGGGTTTTGCTGAACAACAGAATGTGAGTTAATAAGCTCGCCAAATTGTTTTATATCCTCTGATGAGAAGTGAGAGGCAGGCAGGGACTACTCACTCAACTTGTCCCCCTCAGAGTGAGCTTGGGCTAAAAATGAACACTTGAAGACGAGGACGGCTGAACTGAAGCTGAGGTTATACTGACCAATTATCCTATGGTGTGGGGTGAGCAAATAGTGATTTTTCAACCCTAATCTGCTTGGAAAACAGTTGTGGTTGATGATCGTACACGCTAAACGTTGCATATTTACCAGTGAATACTCAACTGAGGGCGAGTGAGGTCAGGCTAAGACAACCAAGACTCAACTGATGGCAAGTCAGGTTCATTGTTCTCTCAAGGCGACAACGTTAATCTTAAAAAGACTTTGGCGGAGCTGAGACTGCACACGTACGGGTTAGGTCCATCCCTCGTCTTCCACATTGAGTTGTGGTTTAAAGCGTTCTCAACATAAAGGAGACAGCATCGCTTCACGGGTCTCGACTGTGTAAGCTGCATGCTCCGCTCGCTCAGGGGAGTTGAAGCCCGTGCCAGAACTCATCATCACTCAGGAGGCTGACTTGCTGCTAGGACGACATGAATCACTCAGCTGCCATGTGTCTGTTTCACATTCTGACTGTAGGAAAGCAAGTTATAGGTGACTCAGTATTCTTTTTTTCTCTCGTTTCAGGTGGCCTGCCAGGCCATCCACGGAGCCGAGAGGCAGAGATGTGGTCTGTCGTATGAAAGCTCTCACTAATTGAAAAACTCGCATTTCTCTTTCTGAAATTCCAACTGGTCTATTTTTAAGAGAGAGAGAGAGAGAGAGAGAGAAAAAGCACACAGATGACACCATTGGCTTCGACAGACTTGAAGCAATTACAAGAGAGCATTCTAATATGATAGACGCAGGGCAGACTAGGATTAGTTTTGCCAATTGATGTTACAAACACAGACCCAAGCTGCGCAACACAAATAATCTAGGCCAGCTACTCCAAATCCAATTGTTGTGAACATGTAGCCAGATAGTTCCAGGCAGTAGGCAGAGTTTGGCCCACACATACCAATTAGGAGCATTTCCAAAGCAATAGTGCACAATGTTGCCCAGAGGACTGCAGCAGAACAAGACTTTGATTTCTGACAATGTGATCGTAATTACATATTCCTCTGAAACGCAACGTGGTGGCTGTGGCTAAACTCTCCAAAAGGCCGTTGAGTCCCCTTGTTTGGCCATTTGAAAGCTAATTCTTAAATAAACCTGTACAGGATCGGATCAGCACGCATCAAACCCTTTGAAGTATAAATCAATTAATTGGATGCATTATTATTATTATTATTATTATTATTATTATTATTATTATTATTATTATTATTATTATCATTATTATCATCTTTCAACTATTTTGAAAAGCACCCCCTTGTCTGTGGCCCACCTTGCAGACTGAGCTCCTCTCCTGCACTGAAATTAATGGGAAAAAAGGCCGGGAATCAAGTCAGCTGCATCCCTTCCCACAACGGCGGAAACGTCTTAAAAAATTCCTTCGGAAAGAAAACTTCCTCCATGTGCTCACTTAGAATGTATTTTGCACCACAATTGCGCTGGGCACAAAAACAGGGCCCGCTGTCTCTGAAAAGGTAAACATTCACAGATAATCTCAGTTGATTTGTGCCAGGCAAAAACCTCACAGCAGCATCCATGGAAGACTCTTCGATAAGAGCCAGGGCGGCCCTCGATATGGGAAAACTTGGTCAGTCAATGTCCCCAGCAAGTCAAATTTTGTCATGCAAACAAAACCAAAAAAAAAAAAGCAAGGCTCAGGAGTATTCATGATGTTGAGCTGCAATCCCGTCACGACGCATCAGACAGATCAACAGAGGAGGGAGGAGGCGTGTAATGAGAGCCTGGGGAATCACAACAGTATTTATAGAGGGTGCGAGATTGTTTCGCTTTTCTCGCACCTACTCTAAGTGTGATAACACACGCATGTTATTTAGTGTAACTATTTAATCAGTCACGAGATAAATAGATGATTTAGGTGCACTTAATTTTCACTGCAAAGGACTAAGTGACTAACTGCTATTCTGTTCATAAGTGCTTTAGCGCTTGCACCAGAAAAGTGTGCAACTGTTTCTTGCCTGTTACGCACATGGAGGAAATTGAGGATGACTTTATTTTTGGTCGTAAAGGTGGCAGTTTACCAAGTCCATTTCTCATTTGCTGTCTCGTGGAGTCAACCTTTCAGGTTTCATCATATATTGGAATTTACATGGGGGTCATTTTCATGACACAGTCTATCGTCAAACATCCCCTTGCAACACGGCATCACCTACAGAACATTTTTCTCTGAATGTGGCGAGTCTCGGAGACCAAACAATCATCTCAATCGAGTAATACTTTCGTATGAGATGAGACTATTGTTGAAATAAATCTTTGCCCCGTTCAGATGAATCGGCGGGAATTCAGGCTCATTTGTCACCAGGGAGGTGAAGAAGTGCCGCAAAGTGAACAGACAGTGTTACTGTACGGAGGCGGACATATTAGCAGAGGTATTCTTCAGGATTATGGGGCCCCTTCAACCCAAGCTGCAAATTTGTCAGCAAAAGTGCAGATATGGCTCTATCAATAATCCCTGGCATTGTGTATTTCCCAGCTGATACCATTATACGACTGGGGGGTGACAGCATTCACCAGCTCCATCATCTTATCCACTGGGACCAGGATCTCATAAAGCGCTTTCAACATAGACATCTCATATAACGGGTAATAACTCCAGCCAGTTAATACAGAGGAATTATCAGGCAGAGGAGCTTGGCAAAAAAAAAAAAAAATCGCATGGCCGCTGCTTTATTATCGGCATGGAGTGAATGCGCAGAGTGGAGGTAGGTGGAGAGCTGCACAGTGGGAAATAGAGAGGGGCAATGAGCGTGCAAGATAAGGGCGACAGTTGGCTGAAGATAAGCAGTGGAGGTTGAGACATACTGTAGGTGGAAGAAAGAGGTGAGCCTGTCACGTGAAACATTAGCAGCAGTGGAGGAGGGCACGTTCAGGTCAAAGGACACGAATGAGGGGATGATTATAGGAGGTGCGTTCACTGAAGACGCATTCATGAAATGCTCAAACTCATCATCTCCCTCAGAAGAGCAAGACTTGGATACAAACCTCCATCAACGTTTTTTGAAGGCATTTTCTTCTAGGTCCCAAGCTGGCCTAACGTCTAGCGTCCGCACTCCGACATGCTATTCGTTTCACCCTCAAACTAGCACATCGGTTTGTTTCCACAATCAGTGTCCACAACAATGTCGAAATGTTCCGGGTGTTTGTCTGGTAACGACTCATGTTACACTCCGATAAGGTCCACCAGAGCTCGTAATGTCCCTTTGCGGGGGAATTGAGGGGTGGACTGAGTGGTATCCAGGTGGTCGTAACCTCCCCACTGGATGCCACTAAGTCGCGCACGCTGGTCCCCTTTGAATGTGGCCGCGTGCCAAACACGGCCACTATTAGTCGGCAAAGGCACAGGAGGGGGAATATAAATATATAACCCACCAAAGCAAAGATAGCCAGTGTTTGCATTTCAGCAGACAATAAAGAGGGCCATCTGTTCCTGTCATTCCTGCTTTATTGTTTTCCTTGGCGGGGCCACTCGCTTTGAAATGGCACATCAATCCCCCCCCCACAACACATCTTGCACACATACTCTGCCCTCCAGAACCCCCCGACATACAAAAACTACAAATTGTGTACACACAAGTTCAGCCACACACAAGTGCGTCGACCTCACCCTTGGCCTCATATCGCTATAAGAAAAGGGATGGGCTCGGAGGACTAATGCAGTCTGGGTCTTTGGAACATCATGGCAAAAAAAAGAGAGAGAGAAAAGGAAAGAGCTGCCCAAGAGGGCCATGACTTTGATTACATTTCTGTCCTTGTCCTTCATTTTGGCACTAACGGCCACATGGCAAACGTTGCCAAATGTTTGTCTTTATTCCTGTGGCACTAGAATGTTGGAAAGGAAAGGAGGGCTCAGCTCAAGCTTTATTTTGCACATTTTTATCCTATCCAGTCAGTCTGAAGCCTGAAGGTCCAGCAACTTTACAGATGGTAAAGTCAGCTGGGACATTATGATGACAAGGAAACGTCCGTATTATTCGGTTGCTGATTGTCAGGGTGAAAGACTTTGGAATTTGGCTTCATTCACGATCAGACAAGCAATTACTGCTGGCAATATACAGCGCTGTCAAGCCACATTTTTGTTTGTCTCATCATTTGTCCGCGCGCAATATTGCCGCATTGCATTTTTGCAAGTTTGGTGAGGAACCAAAATTTGAATTTGAGTCTGGAGCTGAAGAAGTTTGGCCTAAAGCAATAACAGAGACAGGCTCTTATTTACCAGGAGGAAAATCAATTGAATGCATGTTTTCTCATTTCTTCTCTCATTTTCTTTTAACACCACGGCCTGACTCCTAAACATTATTAATTGCGAAATGAAACCGCTATGATTTATCCATAATATCCCACGGAACGCTCACAAGCGGCGTTTCCTCACCACCAGTGACCTGACTGCTTGCAAGATTTGCAGCTGCTTTTCCATCACAGTCAGCAAGGTTAAACTCCAGAGAAATTAAACAAATTGCTCCTCTAATGCCGAATAAAACAAATGGAGAACTTTAGTGCACACGTGGAGCCCTCTTGGGGTCTAATTATGTAAAACTATAGACATCAGAAGGCACTGAATTCTTTAATGAGCACTTGAGAGAACAAAGGGAATTTAAGTGCATGTTAATAAGAGAGGCGAGACAATAGGAGGAGGCAAAATGCCACAGAAAGAACAGAAACACATGAAGTCATGCCCATCATGAAATAAATCTTTATCCCCGCTAGTTTCTGGCATCCATATGAGCATGTTGCTAATAGGTTCCCTGTGCATACAATGTGCGACCGATGAAGATGAATTGAGTGCAAGAAGGTGAAGGATCCCCCCCCCCCCCCCCCACATTGCAGCCACCGAGCTCCATCACGACCACACTCGAAAAATGTGAAAAGTTCATTCTACAATGAGGACGGCTTCAAAAAGAAAACGGGCGTCAATTCACTCCGGAAACGGCGTTCCACATCGCCGCTTGTTACCCCAGCTAATTAGCATTGACAAAGACTCCGGTGGGTATAGGCAGGCACAACACCGCCCAGCTCCAGCATTTCTGTTCTGGAGCCAAAATGGATTGCACGGCAGGAGGTCCTTTCATCCTAACTGCTCCACTGAATCACATTTGAAATCGTGGAACAGTGGCGCCGCAGAACATGCACTGGCCATATGTCTGGTTACCGGTGGGTGTCACGGCTAAATGACCACGCGTGCACGTTTGCGTAAACTGGGTTTACATGAGTGACATTGTCAAAACACCTGGATTCCAAGTCCTTTTCAAGCAAATGCACAGCGTATGCAGGCCTTCGTGTAATCCGGATATTGTTCAATTATTTGCCAATAGGAATGCGAATGCATCCTTTTTGGGACGTGCCAAGGCTAAAACATTGCCCCGTGCTTGACTCGAGCTTGCCAGCTCACGTTAGCCAAAATGACTCAATCGCCTTGCAAGAGATGTAACAAAGCATTGGCCTCACCTTGTCCTTTTTTTCTGTTGTCGTCGCCATATTTTTTTATTGGTGACATTCAGCGATTGGTGAAGCAAAAATAAATTCAGTACTTAATAATACCGATAACCCAATTGGTTTCTAAGTGAACCCCCAAATATACTATCGGTGAAAATTCAAACTATGGAAAGACTATATGAAAAACGCATTGCTTAAAAACACAGTGTACATCTATTAAATATAAATTGTAAGCTTGTACGTAATATATGTAGTGTATCTGCTTGTGCCTTTAAGAGGCGGGTCCATGGCAGGTAGATAATGGAGTCAAGGATAAAAACAAATTATGATTTATGTCTGTTTACATCTGTTGACATGGCTGCACTCTGGTTGAGGTAGAAAGTGATCCGTGCGGTCTTGCACTAAATGCATCAAAGATTCACAATTAAAATGTGTTTTTGTATCGGCATCATTCAATCTGTGTGAAATGATCAATATGTCATCTCCAGTGATCCGTAAAAGGCACTTTGCCCTCCTCTCTCATCATTTTCACCTCAAAATGCTTTGAAGTGGTTTTTTTCCAATCTCCTCCTACAACACTATTATTTAAAAAAAAAAAAAAGGTATTTCACCCAATTCTGTTCAAATTTCATAGCACCACCTTTGATATCCAAAGTCAAAAGGAAGTGAGGCCGCAGGGCTGTGATGGACTGTCAGCCCTCCCCTGGGGGCAGGAACCGCACTCCTCAGCTCCCTAATGATGCGCCTGTCTTTGGAAGAGAGAAGCTCGTGCCATGGCCTATCACTTAGAGAGATTAAGCGAACTGGCTGGGGGTGGGGGGGTTATTTGACACCAGGACAGAAACGGAAGCAGACAGAGGTAGGACGGTGTCGGCGTGGCTCCAGTCAGATGAAAGCTGTCCCTTTTGGAATTTCGAGCGAGATACGAGGCACGTTTAAAGCCTTGACACGCACTGTAATGAACCGTGACCGCTGATGCTTACTGGTCAAGAAGGCTGCCACTCAGAAGTAGATTCCACGATCTGTGTCAGAATTAATGAACAGTGCTTTGTTCAATATTGCATGAAAGACTGCGCATATTACAGCTGTTGTTGTCTGAGTCAAATCCAAGATACCAACATTCTCGACATGGAGGACGGTTTGGAATCACTGTGTGTCCATGATATATGTGATATATGCTCCGTTCTCCCGCTAAATGACAGCACTGGCAGCCCCATTGCCCTAAATCATCCGCTAAATCGAGCAGGGGGCATTTCACGCGTGCATTACCCCCAAAGCAGTCTTGGTTTACTCTTTCGCACATCTTGTCTCCGTGTCTACTGCTAAATATCCGACGGCTTACTCGCTCGCGCCTTTTGATTGATTCAAGCATTCCTGGAAGCCAATTTGGGCCGTGCGAATGTTGCCGTAATCTTGGGATTTTATTCACTGGGGGTGATTGTTGTACAGCCGGGACACGTGAGAAGCGGAAAATAGAATTACACGGATGTCAACGAGGAAGCAGCTCAAGGGTGCGACAATTCCTTCTTCGTTGTTACTTGGGGGAAATGATAAAAACACACCAGGGCGCCGCAAACAGGGAGCAGGAAAGGTGCAAAATGCTGCATTTCGGACGAGAGAAGGTGCTTGTATCGTCTGCGGCAAGGATTAACTGCTGCCCACGCTGTCAAGGGCGGATCAAGCACTCTTTTTTTTTTCTCCTTGCCCACTGCTAACTGAGCAGATTTTTTGAGCTCGGAGAATCTGAAGGATTCGCCGCAAACCAGGCAGGTTTTTGATGTAGGACATGTTTTTTTTTTTAAAGATTTCTCATCCCTCTGTTCTTCTGCATATGCTGCTTTAAAGCAGGCTCCAAGGGACTGAAGAACGACGGCCTTTTTGATAGCCCAGTCCCGTATGTCGCCGTGTTTGACGAATGTCATGCGGCAGTCTCGCCTGCACACGCCGAGCGAAGTCGTACTCCCTTAAAACCAAGTGAGGAGTCTAATATTTGTATATGCAGAGTTGGCACAGGAAAAACATTGACATCAGCGGGTGAACTGCGGGGAGATGCAAAGCACAAGAGTAGGTGGAATAGGAAAGGAACGACGTGATTTGGGATTGAATGCACTTTGGGAGGAGAAAAGGCAAACTACCTTTGCATTTGAGAAGAAAAAAAAAAAAAGAAGCAGCAGCCTGCAAAACTTTTCAGTACAACAGGCAGGTAGTAGGGAGATGGGATACAAAAGAATAATCACAATAAAAAAAAGGCACCTCCCCTCCCCCTCTCCGCCACCCCCTTCATCCTTCCTTGTCTGCCTGGGTAGAGTCAAACCCCGTTGATGACAGTTTACTATGTGAAGATGAATTGGCAGGTGTTGACACAAACAGAGTTTGTGATGCTCGTTGCCGTTATTCCAGAGAGAGAGAGAGAGAGAGAGAGAGATGCGAGGACGAGCAGACACCCGCCGCCCCCTCCTCGCTCTCACCAGTTTCTTGCTGACTCTCTTAACTGCGTTGACACTTTCAACACTGACACCCAGCGATACGGAGAAAAGTCGAGTGCCAGCTCAAATTTCACTTGAACTCGCGTCACGTTTTTCGTTTCATCTTTCGCATCAGTTGCCTCACATTTGTTCGGGGGGCGTGGCTCAAGAACAAAACGCCTTTCAAACAGTTGACCTGGTCGAACCTCATAAATAGAACACGGTCCGTTCTCCTATGGATTTGCACATTTAAAAAAGCCAAAGAAAAAGCATCACGTTCCAGTCCTTTGACACCCTGCGAAATGAGGTCACATCTCGCAAGCAGCTACGCAAATATCACAAAGTGTAACTTCTGGTCTGTGAATTCGGGGGCGTTTCGATTTTACAGCTTTTACCCGCCACGTTTTAGTTGTGAGTTGTGATTGATCACATCTTTCGAAAGCCTTTCATTGCCGGCTATGTCAAACATCGCCAACCGAAAAGCAAACATGAGGGAGCCACCTATGTGAGGCGGCGTCGCTTTGCTAAAATAAGAATTCTACCACTAAACTGTGACGATAAAATTAGTAGATAGTGTTGTTTCAAGGTGCCTGTCAATATTTCAGAGAAAACCTGATGAAAGGAACATAAACAATAAACATGGTCCAGACGATTAACCGCCCCAGATAAAGGAAACACCACAGCCTGAATGAGGAAATATCAAGACTCATCAGTTCAGCAAATGCCCCCCGTCCCCTCAAGCCCAAATTCAAAAGTGACACATGGATTATGTTTTAAAATGTTTCTCCTCTAATAATCTCAGCCCTATTTTCGATGAAATCCAAAGCATGGTATCGCCTCGACTCCCCTGCGATGCGCTGCGGTAGCAATGCTGGAGAGGCTGTGATCATGGCCAAGTTTCATGTGAAGTGTCTGAGCCACCATCGCAGACACGACTTCAAGCGAAAACCCACAAGAGCACAGAGCGCGGATGAGAGAGTAAGGGTGTGGGGGTGGGGGGGGGGGCAACAGATTTCCATCAAAACAGATTGTCAAACCAGATGGGGACGATGCCAGAACTGGGGCAGGGTGGATATGGATTCATCGTGATTGGGCAAATTTCAACACACACGGGTACACTCGCGTCAGAACAAAATGGCTGTTATAAGAATCTTGGTGCTGATGCGCCATGTCATTCTAAACGGCAGTGAATAATTCTGAAGGAAGTTTGTTCTTGATATGTGGATTTCTACAAGGGTGCACAGATTCAACTCTGGAGTGGAGCTCTACCCGCCACTTTTTATTGCGGTGTGGATATCTTTTGTTGTTGTTGTTGTTCTGTCAACACTGCAACCAAACCACCGATTTATTATGGCGCACTTTTAACATTGAGCGTGACCGCTCCTTTTTTATTAAAGACTCAACACATTCAGATGAGCAAAATTTCTGCTGTGATTTGTTCTATTTTGATGTATAGGTGGTTTGAATTTTGTATCATATCCACATCATGTCATTTATCTCAGGTTCTGGACGGATGCGATGCTGATGTTGCTCATAAGGGTCCAAGGGATGCTTTTGTGTGAATGCTCAGACACATGAAAAATTAGAAGGAACATTGCCGATGGTCTCATGTCTGTTCATATGAAACAACACGGAAAAATGTGGCTCATTACTCTTGAGACACCCTTTATATCTATTTAAGAATAAATAATTGTCCGGCCTTGACCAAGGTCTTCGTTTGATTCGTCTTATGTTGGTGTGTTATGTTTTTCTGAAACGCAAAAAATGGCTTTCCTTCTTGCATCTTCTCTCCTTGACACTCTTCAATGAAGATGATTATTGACGGGGAAATGAATATCTCAGCTCACCGTGGTGATCCATTGCCAGAGTGGCCTTGGCTCATGCGCGCCTATTGAAAGGCTACACCTTAACGCCCTAAAAACATGCCTGTGGCGTTTTTCAAGGTTTCTTGTGTTGCCTGAGGCACTCAGACGCCATCTTATCATTGAGCCTCCCTACACTATTTATGATGAGATGAGCTTCACGCACACACACAAAGACCCATACAGAGAGAGAGAGAGAGAGAGAGAGAGAGAGAGAGAGAGAGAGAGCGAGGCTGACCTTTTGTCAGCTTTTGCGTTGATGTACCGATTTTACCTGTAGCGGCACATATTGAATCAATCCCGAATTTTTTTTCGCTTCGGGTGAGGAATTTGATTCCCCATGAAAATATCACAGCAGTTATCCCCTTAAAATGTACATTTTTTCCCCCCATAAAATCTCGTGATTAAACTCCTCCTACTTGGTACATCCACCTCTGCTGATTGCACTGAATACTGCTGTGAAGATGAAAATTGCTAAACGTGCAAATGAATGGATTGTCGCACAGCACCATTTGTACGTGTTAATGAGTTCCAAAACTTAACGTCTAAAACATACACCGTGCGTGACAGTTGATGTTAAGATCCAGCCGAATATGAACAAGAAGGTGACGATGTTAAAAATTCAGTGTCATCCAAGCAGATGCGTTTCAGGTGTTATCACACTCAAAGTTCACTCCGTGCAATTAGGTGGACCCTGTCTGTGATGGTTCCGGCGAAAAACGGAAAATATTACGAAGAGCGTGGTAAAGAGTGTGGTGGCCAGTCATTGCAAATACGATGCAAGAAATCCCATTTCTATTTCTCCTTTACATATGTCATGCTGGCTGTCTAAATTGAAAGAGTGTAACTGAACACAAGTGGAAGTGAGACAGAGATATTTAATGCAGGCGTATCAATTCTTTAGTTTGCGCAACAATAATAAGGCTCTAATTTAGGGGTCCGAGGATAATTTCCTGTCGCTATAATGGGAAAATGCCCATGTCATGCTCCAGACTGACATCATATACAGTATACACAAGCACGTTGAGTCTTGGTGGCCAAAAACATTCCGCCATGTGTTGTCACCATCCCGAATGTTGTTGATCCAGTCACACGGAAAGGACCTTATTAAACCCCATATATTGAATTATCAGCCTTTGGAAGGATCCATTCAATCGCCATATCCGGAGCTGGAATAGTGCATGTGGATTTGCGTATCTGTGGCGTCAACGTCTCCCAGTTTGAGTTTTGTCACCCGGCCTAGCTATTTGTGTTTCCCCTCTCCGCATCATAATGAATGTTGGTGAAGTTAGTCGGGTCCGGAATGATGTCTCTCGGGCTTGCCGTGGCTGAATCTGACGCGCAGGCAGATGACGTTCTGGAACCATCACATCAATGCTTTGTGCAGATGAGCCTCTGTTGCCTTGCATCGTCTCGGCGGTGGTGGGGGGAGCTTGGAAGGAGTCGCGTTACCTTGAGGGAATTGTGTGTTTCAGTATGGATATTGCAAGCTGTGGCAGAGAGAGTAAACAGACTTAGGCTAACACAGGGGATGGGCCTGTTCACAGAAGCGGTTCGGTGACTGATGTTTGTCTGCGTCTATGTATTTGTTTGCCAAACAAATGCATTATTAACAAAGCGCCGCCGCATGTGATCCTTGCTGGCTTCTCGCCGTTTCTTTCGGTTTCTTTTCCCATCCTGCTGCGAACGAGTCGGGTGACTGCCTCGGCTCCGCAATGTCAAAGGTAACAAAGTCGAAGAAAATTTGATTCCGACAGATTTCAATGAAAAGGTGACTCATTTATCATCGTCGTCGTGTTCACCCATTCATTGGCAAATACCGAAGCACGCTGCGTTTTCCGTTTCAAATCGATGTCGAAAAATGTATCACTTAGAGAGATTAAGCGAACTGGCTGGGGTGGGGGGTTATTTGACACCAGGACAGAAACGGAAGCAGACAGAGGTAGGACGGTGTCGGCGTGGCTCCAGTCAGATGAAAGCTGTCCCTTTTGGAATTTCGAGCGAGATACGAGGCACGTTTAAAGCCTTGACACGCACTGTAATGAACCGTGACCGCCGATGCTTACTGGTCAAGAAGGCTGCCACTCAGAAGTAGATTCCACGATCTGTGTCAGAATTAATGAACAGTGCTTTGTTCAATATTGCATGAAAGACTGCGCATATTACAGCTGTTGTTGTCTGAGTCAAATCCAAGATACCAACATTCTCGACATGGAGGACGGTTTGGAATCACTGTGTGTCCATGATATATGTGATATATGCTCCGTTCTCCCGCTAAATGACAGCACTGGCAGCCCCATTGCCCTAAATCATCCGCTAAATCGAGCAGGGGGCATTTCACGCGTGCATTACCCCCAAAGCAGTCTTGGTTTACTCTTTCGCACATCTTGTCTCCATGTCTACTGCTAAATATCCGACGGCTTACTCGCTCGCGCCTTTTGATTGATTCAAGCATTCCTGGAAGCCAATTTGGGCCGTGCGAATGTTGCCGTAATCTTGGGATTTTATTCACTGGGGGTGATTGTTGTACAGCCGGGACACGTGAGAAGCGGAAAATAGAATTACACGGATGTCAACGAGGAAGCAGCTCAAGGGTGTGACAATTCCTTCTTCGTTGTTACTTGGGGGAAATGATAAAAACACACCAGAGCGCCGCAAACAGGGAGCAGGAAAGGTGCAAAATGCTGCATTTCGGACGAGAGAAGGTGCTTGTATCGTCTGCGGCAAGGATTAACTGCTGCCCACGCTGTCAAGGGCGGATCAAGCACTCTTTTTTTTTTCTCCTTGCCCACTGCTAACTGAGCAGATTTTTTGAGCTCGGAGAATCTGAAGGATTCGCCGCAAACCAGGCAGGTTTTTGATGTAGGACATGTTTTTTTTTTAAAGATTTCTCATCCCTCTGTTCTTCTGCATATGCTGCTTTAAAGCAGGCTCCAAGGGACTGAAGAACGACGGCCTTTTTGATAGCCCAGTCCCGTATGTCGCCGTGTTTGACGAATGTCATGCGGCAGTCTCGCCTGCACACGCCGAGAGAAGTCGTACTCCCTTAAAACCAAGTGAGGAGTCTAATATTTGTATATGCAGAGTTGGCACAGGAAAAACATTGACATCAGCGGGTGAACTGCGGGGAGATGCAAAGCACAAGAGTAGGTGGAATAGGAAAGGAACGACGTGATTTGGGATTGAATGCACTTTGGGAGGAGAAAAGGCAAACTACCTTTGCATTTGAGAAGAAAAAAAAAAAAGAAGCAGCAGCCTGCAAAACTTTTCAGTACAACAGGCAGGTAGTAGGGAGATGGGATACAAAAGAATAATCACAATAAAAAAGGCAACCCCCCCTCCCCCTCTCCGCCACCCCCTTCATCCTTCCTTGTCTGCCTGGGTAGAGTCAAACCCCGTTGATGACAGTTTACTATGTGAAGATGAATTGGCAGGTGTTGACACAAACAGAGTTTGTGATGCTCGTTGCCGTTATTCCAGAGAGAGAGAGAGAGAGAGATGCGAGGACGAGCAGACACCCGCCGCCCCCTCCTCGCTCTCACCAGTTTCTTGCTGACTCTCTTAACTGCGTTGACACTTTCAACACTGACACCCAGCGATACGGAGAAAAGTCGAGTGCCAGCTCAAATTTCACTTGAACTCGCGTCACGTTTTTCGTTTCATCTTTCGCATCAGTTGCCTCACATTTGTTCGGGGGGCGTGGCTCAAGAACAAAACGCCTTTCAAACAGTTGACCTGGTCGAACCTCATAAATAGAACACGGTCCGTTCTCCTATGGATTTGCACATTTAAAAAAGCCAAAGAAAAAGCATCACGTTCCAGTCCTTTGACACCCTGCGAAATGAGGTCACATCTCGCAAGCAGCTACGCAAATATCACAAAGTGTAACTTCTGGTCTCTGAATTCGGGGGCGTTTCGATTTTACAGCTTTTACCCGCCACGTTTGTGATTGATCACATCTTTCGAAAGCCTTTCATTGCCGGCTATGTCAAACATCGCCAGCCGAAAAGCAAACATGAGGGTGCCACCTATGTGAGGCGGCGTCGCTTTGCTAAAATAAGAATTCTCCCACTAAAATGTGACGATAAAATTAGTAGATAGTGTTGTTTCAAGGTGCCTGTCAATATTTCAGAGAAAACCTGATGAAAGGAACATAAACAATAAACATGGTCCAGACGATTAACCGCCCCAGATAAAGGAAACTCCACAGCCTGAATGACGAAATATCAAGACTCATCAGTTCAGCAAATGCCCCCCGACCCCTCAAGCCCGAATTCAAAAGTGACACATGGATTGTGTTTTAAAATGTTTCTCCTCTAATAATCTCAGCCCTATTTTCGATGAAATCCAAAGCATGGTATCGCCTCGACTCCCCTGCGATGCGCTGCGGTAGCAATGCTGGAGAGGCTGTGATCATGGCCAAGTTTCATGTGAAGTGTCTGAGCCACCATCGCAGACACGACTTCAAGCGAAAACCCACAAGAGCACAGAGCGCGAATGAGAGAGTAAGGGTGCGGGGGTGGGGGTGGGGGGGGGGGGGCAACAGATTTCCATCAAAACAGATTGTCAAACCAGATGGGGACGATGCCAGAACTGGGGCAGGGTGGATATGGATTCATCGTGATTGGGCAAATTTCAACACACACGGGTACACTCTCGTCAGAACAAAATGGCTGTTATAAGAATCTTGGTGCTGATGCGCCATGTCATTCTAAACGGCAGTGAATAATTCTGAAGGAAGTTTGTTCTTGATATGTGGATTTCTACAAGGGTGCACAGATTCAACTCTGGAGTGGAGCTCTACCCGCCACTTTTTATTGCGGTGTGGATATCTTTTGTTGTTGTTGTTGTTCTGTCAACACTGCAACCAAACCACCGATTTATTATGGCGCGCTTTTAACATTGAGCGTGACCGCTCCTTTTTTATTAAAGACTCAGCACAGTCAGATGAGCAAAATTTCTGCTGTGATTTGTTCTATTTTGATGTATAGGTGGTTTGAATTTTGTATCATATCCACATCATGTTATTTATCTCAGGTTCTGGACGGGTGCGATGCTGATGTTGCTCACAAGGGTCCAAGGGATGCTTTTGTGTGAATGCTCAGACACATGAAAAATTAGAAGGAACATTGCCGATGGTCTCATGTCTGTTCATATGAAACAACACGGAAAAATGTGGCTCATTACTCTTGAGACACCCTTTATATCTATTTAAGAATAAATAATTGTCCGGCCTTGACCAAGGTCTTCGTTTGATTCGTCTTATGTTGGTGTGTTATGTTTTTCTGAAACGCAAAAAATGGCTTTCCTTCTTGCATCTTCTCTCCTTGACACTCTTCAATGAAGATGATTATTGACGGGGAAATGAATATCTCAGCTCACCGTGGTGATCCATTGCCAGAGTGGCCTTGGCTCATGCGCGCCTATTGAAAGGCTACACCTTAACGCCCTAAAAACATGCCTGTGGCGTTTTTCAAGGTTTCTTGTGTTGCCTGAGGCACTCAGACGCCATCTTATCATTGAGCCTCCCTACACTATTTATGATGAGATGAGCTTCACGCACACACACAAAGACCCATACAGAGAGAGAGAGAGAGAGAGAGAGAGAGAGAGAGAGCGAGGCTGACCTTTTGTCAGCTTTTGCGTTGATGTACCGATTTTACTTGTAGCGGCACATATTGAATCAATCCTGAATTTTTTTTCGCTTCGGGTGAGGAATTTGATTCCCCATGAAAATATCACAGCAGTTATCCCCTTAAAAACATTTTTCCCCCCATAAAATCTCGTGATTAAACTCCTCCTACTTGGTACATCCACCTCTGCTGATTGCACTGAATACTGCTGTGAAGATGAAAATTGCTAAACGTGCAAATGAATGGATTGTCGCACAGCACCATTTGTACGTGTTAATGAGTTCCAAAACTTAACGTCTAAAACATACACCGTGCGTGACAGTTGATGTTAAGATCCAGCCGAATATGAACAAGAAGGTGACGATGTTAAAAATTCAGTGTCATCCAAGCAGATGCGTTTCAGGTGTTATCACACTCAAAGTTCACTCCGTGCAATTAGGTGGACCCTGTCTGTGATGGTTCCGGCGAAAAATGGAAAATATTACGAAGAGCGTGGTAAAGAGTGTGGTGGCCAGTCATTGCAAATACGATGCAAGAAATCCCATTTCAATTTCTCCTTTACATATGTCATACTGGCTGTCTAAATTGAAAGAGTGTAACTGAACACAAGTGGAAGTGAGACAGAGATATTTAATGCAGGCGTATCAATTCTTTAGTTTGCGCAACAATAATAAGGCTCTGATTTAGGGGTCCGAGGATAATTTCCTGTCGCTATAATGGGAAAATGCCCATGTCATGCTCCAGACTGACATCATATACAGTATACACAAGCACGTTGAGTCTTGGTGGCCAAAAACATTCCGCCATGTGTTGTCACCATCCCGAATGTTGTTGATCCAGTCACACGGAAAGGACCTTATTAAACCCCATATATTGAATTATCAGCCTTTGGAAGGATCCATTCAATCGCCATATCCGAGCTGGAATAGTGCATGTGGATTTGCGTATCTGTGGCGTCAACGTCTCCCAGTTTGAGTTTTGTCACCCGGCCTAGCTATTTGTGTTTCCCCTCTCCGCATCATAATGAATGTTGGTGAAGTTAGTCGGGTCCGGAATGATGTCTCTCGGCTTGCCGTGGCTGAATCTGACGCGCAGGCAGATGACGTTCTGGAACCATCACATCAATGCTTTGTGCAGATGAGCCTCTGTTGCCTTGCATCGTCTCGGCGGTGGTGGGGGGAGCTTGGAAGGAGTCGCGTTACCTTGAGGGAATTGTGTGTTTCAGTATGGATATTGCAAGCTGTGGCAGAGAGAGTAAACAGACTTAGGCTAACACAGGGGATGGGCCTGTTCACAGAAGCGGTTCGGTGACTGATGTTTGTCTGCGTCTATGTATTTGTTTGCCAAACAAATGCATTATTAACAAAGCGCCGCCGCATGTGATCCTTGCTGGCTTCTCGCCGTTTCTTTCCGTTTCTTTTCCCATCCTGCTGCGAACGAGTCGGGTGACTGCCTCGGCTTCGCAATGTCAAAGGTAACAAAGTCGAAGAAAATTTGATTCCGACAGATTTCAATGAAAAGGTTTATCATCGTCGTCGTGTTCACCCATTCATTGGCAAATACCGAAGCACGCTGCGTGTTCCGTTTCAAATCAATGTCGAAAAATGTGTCATGTTCACGTTCCTGGCCTGGCCAGCAGGTGGCAGACTGAGCGGACTTTCTGGTTGCACACCTGCTGCCAATCTTTCATTAAGGCATTGTGTATTTAAGGACCCGCAATCTGTCTGCTGTTGTCGGAGTATTCCTTATGCCTTGTTGTTTCCATGCCCACAGACCCATTTTGCTCTCGATCTCGTCGCTTTCGCTTTTTGAACTCTCGGTACCATTTTGTAAGTACAACTTTGTTTAGTGATTTGGCTTTTTCCTGCGTGTGGTTGAACCATTGTGTTATTCTTTTTCGTTTGTATTCTCGGTCCGTGTTTTTCTCTCTTGCCTTTTTGCAAGCGCTTTTTGTTATTTCGTTTTTTGTGCTTCCAGGTCCTTGTGTTGGCCTGCGCTTTTTGTTACAACTTTGTCGGTGCGTATTTTTGTATTAAAACATTTTTGCAACGGAGACCTTGTTGTCATCTGCACTTTTGGGATCCAAACTCATTTCGGCTCGGCCGAAACGTGACAGAATACTCCGACCACAATGGATCCCGTAGATGTCAACAAGTTAATGACCGCCTTGACCAGCCAGGGACAGCTGGTGGGCCAGCAAGGACAAGCGCTCGCCGAGCTCCGAGAGGCAGTCTCCATGCTGGCTCACCGGCTTGATAATTTAAGTTCCCGGATGGAACAAGCGAGCAACCGAGGAACGTCATCCTCAAGATCGCCTACGGTAGCCACCGGGATACCACCTTCCCCGACCGTGGGGCGGGAGCCTAATTTCCCACACCCCCCACGCTATGGTGGCGAACCGGGGCTCTGTAAACAATTTTTGCACCAATGCTCCCTAATATTCGACCATCAACCTTCTGCTTACGAGAAGGATAGTACCAAGGTGGCATTCGTAATGAGCCTTTTGACTGGTCAGGCGGCGTCCTGGGCAGTGGAAATAAGCAATGCTCAACCTGGGCTTCGGTCTTCCTTCCCTGGGTTTATTGCCGAGTTTCGTCGCGTGTTTCACCATCCTGTTATGGGAAGGGAGGCTGAAGGACGGCTATTAGCTATTCGGCAAGATAAACAATCCGTAGCCGAATATTCTATTTCTTTTCGGATTTTGGCCGCCCGTAGTGGTTACGGCGACCGCGCCCTGTGTGGCTTGTTTCGCCGCGGATTGAATGTATCATTAAAGGACGAACTGGCAACCCGCGATGACAGCACCAATTTGGAGGAACTTATTAATCTGGCGCTGGTTCTGGACAACCGCATGCGGGAGCGTGAGCGGGAACGCGGGGACGAACGAGGAAACGCCCGTTTTCAGCCCCGACGTGCGGGTGGTCGGCCGGCTTCCCACGAGTCCTGGCGACCGTTCGGGCCAGAGCACCACCCCGGTACCGGGACGACCGACGCAGAGGGGGAGCCAATGCAGCTGGGAGGCGGACGTGTGACGCCAGAGGAGAGGCAGCGCCGGATACGGGACCAGGCCTGCTTCTACTGCGGTCAACCAGGACATCGAGTTGCCAACTGTTCCGTGACACCGGCCCGCCAGGCAAGGCGCTCCGAGAAATGTGAGTCTACTTCCAGCACTGGCTCACGGGAGCCGAGAAGGGAGGAGTCCAGTACGGGACATCCCAAAAGACTAGAGCTGGACGGAACTATCTATGGTCCCTCCCGCGCTATTACGATTCGGGCATTGGTGGACTCGGGGGCGGACGATTGTTTTTTAGACCCCATGGTGGCTAAAGAACTGGGTTGTCCGGTGGATGAGTTAAGGGATATAAAGCGGGTTCACGATCTGGACGGGCGGCTTTTGGCGGAAGTGAAGCAGATCACCGGCCCATTGAAACTAAGGTTGTCAGGCAATCATATAGAATACCGGAGGTTTTATCTCATGCGGTCTCGATCCGTACCGTTAGTTTTGGGGTTGCCATGGCTGAGAACCCATAATCCTGTCATTTCCTGGGAACGTCCCGCGATCGAAAATTGGAGTTCGTTCTGCTATGCCCACTGTTTGCACTCGGCGGCAGAAAATAGGGGTCCAACACGTAACGATCCACTAGAAGTCATTTGTTTGGATAATGTTCCGAGTGTTTACCACGATTTACGTCAAGTGTTCAGCAAAGACCGCGCTCAGTCCTTACCGCCGCACCGGCCGTACGATTGCGCAATCGACTTACTTGATCACGCCCCTCTTCCGAATTCACGTTTATATCAGGTTTCACAGCCGGAACAAGAGGCCTTGAGGGAATACATTGACAGCTCACTCTCGGCTGGCCTCATTAGGCCATCTAAATCCCCATTAGGGGCCGGGTTCTTCTTTATCGAGAAGAAAGATAAGTCGTTACGCCCTTGTGTCGACTATCGGGGACTAAACGAGATCACCATCAAAAACAAATACCCCCTCCCGTTGTTAGATTCAGCGTTCGCACCCCTCCAATCTGCCACCATATTTTCCAAACTAGATCTACGAAGTGCTTACCATCTGGTCCGTATTCGTGAGGGGGATGAATGGAAGACGGCCTTCAAGACACCTTTAGGGCACTTTGAGTATTTGGTCATGCCATTTGGGTTAACCAACGCGCCCGCTGTGTTCCAGAGCCTCATTAATGACGTGTTGAGAGACCTTCTGAATGTATTTTGTTTTGTTTATTTGGACGACATATTGATTTTTTCCCGTAATCTTCAAGAGCACCAACACCATGTCAGGCTCGTTCTGCAGCGCCTTTTAGAGAATCGGTTATTCGTCAAAGCAGAGAAATGTGAGTTTCATGTAGAATCCACTTCGTTCCTTGGTTTCGTTATTGAAAAGGGTCAGCTGAGAGCGGACCCGCCAAAGTCAAGGCGGTGATAGAGTGGCCTACACCAACCACTAGGAAACAGCTGCAACGTTTCTTGGGTTTTGCTAATTTCTATCGCCGATTCATCCGTAATTACAGCCAGAAAGCCCTACCTCTGACCCGGTTGACCTCTGTCAAGGTTCCCTTTAGGTGGGACCCCGATGCCGACAACGCGTTTTTAGAGTTGAAAAAAGCCTTCACTAACCCTCCGGTTTTGCAACATCCCAACCCATCATTTCCTTTCATTGTAGAGGTGGACGCTTCAGATTCAGGGGTGGGGGCGGTATTGTCACAGCGATCCCCAGTCGACCAAAGACTCCACCCTTGCGCCTTCTTCTCTCGTCGTCTCAGTCCAGCCGAAGCCAACTACGACGTAGGAAACCGTGAACTGCTAGCCGTCGTGTTGGCTCTGCAGGAGTGGCGACACTGGCTCGAGGGGCTGAAGAACCATTCACTGTGTACACCGACCACAAGAACCTCGCATACATCCGCTCTGCCAAGAGACTAAACTCACGCCAAGCCCGGTGGGCGCTTCTTCTTACACGTTTCAACTTTACACTTACCTATTGCCCTGGCTCCAAGAACATACGACCTGATGCTCTCTCCGTATCCACGACCCCGCGGAGAGGAGCGACGAACCACAGAATATTCTTCCCGACCACTGTATTTTGGGGCCCTGAGGTGGGCAATTGAAAGAAGGGTCCAGGAGGCCCAGAACGGAACCCAAGTCCCTGCTGACTGTCCTGCAGGGAAGCTTTTTGTACCCCCACCTCTGCGCTCGGAGGTGTTGCAGTGGGGGCACACGTCAAAGGTGGCTTGCCATCCTGGGGTGAACCGGACCCTAGAGCTCGTCTCGCAGCGGTTTTGGTGGCCGGAGCTTCCGAAGGATACGCTGGACTACATCAAGGCCTGCTCCACCTGCGCATGCAGTAAGGCATCCCACCAACCACCTGCTGGGTTGCTGCAACCTTTACCGGTTCCGTCTCGACCATGGTCCCACATCTCCATGGACTTTGTCACAGGCCTGCCTCCTTCCAGGGGCAAGTCCGTCATACTCACCATTGTTGATCGCTTCTCTAAGTCTGTTCATTTTGTTGCCCTATCCAAGCTGCCATCCGCCCTGGAGACCGCCGACCTTCTCATCAAACACGTCTTCCGTCTTCATGGGATTCCGGTGGACATCGTGTCGGACCGGGGTCCTCAATTCGTTTCCAGAGTGTGGAAACGTTTCTGTCACGCCATGGGGGCCACTGCCAGTTTGTCCTCTGGTTACCACCCGCAGTCCAACGGCCAAACGGAACGCCTGAATCAGGACTTGGAGGCAGCTCTGCGCTGCGTTTGTCTCCATCGCCCCTCCTCGTGGTCGACTCACCTGCCTTGGGTGGAATACGCCCACAACACCCTCGTCTCGTCTGCCACCGGTCGGTCTCCTTTTATGTCTGCCTATGGTTATCAACCCCCTCTATTTCCTTCCCAGGAGGGTCAGGTGGAACTCCCGTCCATACAGCTCCACCTGCGACGGGCCCATCGCGTGTGGAGGGAGACCAGAGCTGCACTATCACGCACTGCTATGAGGAACCGGCAGATTGCTGACCGCCGTCGACGCCCAGCACCTAGCTATCAGGTGGGGCAGAAGGTGTGGCTGGCGACAAAGGATCTGCGACTGGCTGGTACTTCCCGCAAGTTGGGGCCTCGCTTCACGGGACCGTTCATGGTGGAATCGGTCATCAGCCCCGTCTCCGTCAAGCTCCGACTGCCACCCACCATGAAGGTTCACCCAGTCTTCCACGTTTCCCTGTTGAAACCAGTGGCCACTAGTCCCTTGGCTCCCCCTCCCACATCGCCTCCTCCTCCACGGATTGTGGACGGCGACCCGGTGTACACGGTGCGGGAAATCTTGGACTCTCGGCGCAGGGGTAAGGGGTTCCAGTACTTGGTCGACTGGGAGGGCTACGGACCGGAGGATCGGCAATGGGTCCCCCGCTCCTGGATCTTGGACCCGTCCCTTCTCCAAGCTTTCCACGCTGCTCACCCTTCGAAACCGGGTAGTCCGCCAGGAGGCGTCCGTTGAGGGGGGGGTACTGTCATGTTCACGTTCCTGGCCTGGCCAGCAGGTGGCAGACTGAGCGGACTTTCTGGTTGCACACCTGCTGCCAATCTTTCATTAAGGCATTGTGTATTTAAGGACCCGCAATCTGTCTGCTGTTGTCGGAGTATTCCTTATGCCTTGTTGTTTCCATGCCCACAGACCCATTTTGCTCTCGATCTCGTCGCTTTCGCTTTTTGAACTCTCGGTACCATTTTGTAAGTACAACTTTGTTTAGTGATTTGGCTTTTTCCTGCGTGTGGTTGAACCATTGTGTTATTCTTTTTCGTTTGTATTCTCGGTCCGTGTTTTTCTCTCTTGCCTTTTTGCAAGCGCTTTTGTTATTTCGTTTTTGTGCTTCCAGGTCCTTGTGTTGGCCTGCGCTTTTGTTACAACTTTGTCGGTGCGTATTTTTGTATTAAAACATTTTTGCAACGGAGACCTTGTTGTCATCTGCACTTTTGGGATCCAAACTCATTTCGGCTCGGCCGAAACGTGACAGAATGCATCAGATTTGTTCTTCCTTTCCAGAAAGTGAAGAAAAATAAATAGCGGTGTCCTAAAAAAAAACTATAAAAATAAAAAATAAATGGCATTTTTCTTTACGGACTGAAACATTTATGTCAACATATTGAAGATGTTGCTCTCCGTGAATCATCCATCCATTCATCCAGTATCTGAACAGCTTTATCTTGACGAGGCTCGCGGGCGTGCTGGAGCGGATCCCAGCCGTCTTTGGGCAGTCGGCGGGGTCCACCCTCAACTAGCTGCCAGCCAATCGCAGGGCACACACAGACGAACAACCGTTGGCCCTCACAAAGTCTTTTCTATAAGATCTATACGATACAATTAGCCTGTCAGGAGAAAAGCATCAGCCGGATCAATATGTGTTGCTCAAAATGGCGTCGCGCTCCAGAACAACATCACGGAAGAAGCACAGAAGACAAATGTGAAGGAGGAACTTTGCAGATTTGATGCGTCGTACAGGTTATGGCTCCTTACTCTCTAGACAAAATGCCTCCATTAACCGGCCCATGAAATGAAGCGGGGCTCATTTGGAAGGAAAACCGCAGAAAATGGCTTTCAAATACGACAGAAGTGGGCCGGGCCACTTCCAACTTGCGATAAAGCCTGACATTGGCAATGCCTTTCCTTTTAACTTGCTGCCACATTAGATATTAGGCCGAGTAGTCCCTCGGGTATCATTGCATCTCTAAAAGGAAGTGCCTGTAGTTTTGCCGGGGAGTAGCGTGAATAAAAATAATGCTGCGAAAGCCTTATTCACACTCACAATTGCACTTAAGGCAATTCAGCCATTGCGGGGACCGGCAGTGGGAGAAAATGAGTCTTGAGCATCAGACAGCTTTTTCAAAGTTGTTTTTTTTTTTTTGCTTTCCCTCATGCATAACAATATCTTGGGTGGCTCATCTGCAATCAGTCGGAATGCTGAAAATCGCTGAAAAATATGTGGCCATCTCAAGCATCGTTTTTACAACATTCGTAAGACCGGCCAGCCAGTGAGCTTAACATTTTGAAATAATTCGATGTTTTCATCGAATTATTTCGGTTGAATTTGTAGCATGTGTTTACCGGATTCTTTTTTTTTTTTTTTTTTTAAGCAGAGACAGCCATTATGTAATTTTGTCAAAGCACAAAATTGTCATGGTGATCCTCGACCAAGAGTTGAGATTCAATAAGTGTCAACAGCTTGTGCACATCGGCTTTGACCTTTGCTACCTGAATGCCGGGTGCTTCCAAGTAAATAAATGCCCACTTCGCGTTCATAAAACCCACTTGAATAGCCATGTCAAGGTCACCGAGCCAATCGACACAAAACAAGGACACAAATTACATAGTGCTCTTAACATTGAATGTCACAGAAGTCAAACCAAAAAAATGGAGCTGCTTTCATAAAGAATGTTCTGAAAAGAAGCTGAAAATAAGAGTCATCAAATCACTGTGATTATTGCTTGTGTTTAAAGTTTTCATGGAATATGAGGAAATGTTTCTAAACTATTAAAATAAAATAAAAAAGTAGGTATTTGTTGCTGCCTTTGATCCGGGCGAGAAGTTGAAAATAAATCAACGACCCAATGCATAGCCAATACCGGTCAAACTACGGCTATTAAAAAAAATCAAAGAAAATAATCTGGCATCTGGTGTTTCAACTGTTATCAAATCAACAATCCTTTTCATCGATGGTTTTTTCAGTTCACAGGCTGGCCGCCTGTTTGATTGCGGGCGCTTCTGTTGGAACCACAATGACTCGGCCGACGAAACCAATTTTGAATAAGTTCCACCCTGACCCACGGGTGGCACGACCACCCAACCAAATTTCATGGTAGAACGGTCAAGTGGTGTTCCAGGATAGCAGACTTCAAACAAAGTGGTGATCAGCCCATTACAAAGTCGGCTCCCTCATCAAATGCGCGATGCTTCCATTGCTTTTGACAAAGAAGAAGAAAAATGTTTTGTAATGAGGAGAAAGTCAGTCATCTGAGGCATCCTGTGAACATGAAACATTTTGCAAATAGATGACACTTTACCTGCCAACTAGCATCCTCTCGCGAGGCGGCGTAATTAAACGGTGCCATGTTTCAAGATGGCTGAGATGAGCGGCGGCGACTGTCAATTCAAGCCGTCTTGATGCTCAGGGGACGCAAATTGCGCTCCTCAAACACTTCAGTCTTTCAGAAGCGTTCGTCGACGCCGTACAAAAGACGCAAAGAGCACGCAGGAATGCACCCGCTCGTAGGAAATGCTCACGCTTGCAGCCCGCGTGGGTGTTTATACACTCAAGCCAGCTCACTAATGAGTTAGCGACATCGTGCATGGGAATCTGCAACCACAGACGACATTCGTCTGATCAGTCTATTACATAATTTACATTGCAAAACAGAAGCGCTGCTTTTTATTTTTATTTTTCATTTAAATGCGGAATGCATCCTGCAGCCATACGACACGCACACATGAATGCATCACTCCGCAAAGAGGTATTTTAACAGACCTCGGACAGACAAGTCATACTCTTGAAAAATACCTCAAAAGTTTATCGGAGTTCAGTGCCTTTTAATGATATCTACAATTTTGTAATGATCTCTCCCCAGCCGACAAAGCGGAATAAACCCCCATCTGCGCGTCAGTAAAAATGCAGCATTTCCTTAAAGAATGTAGCTTTTATACTCGCCGATAATTTGGATGACTCTGCATTTACTGCAAATGGAAGGAAAAAAAATACAATGCAAGCTGCATATCATAAATCTTAATAATTGCAATGTCCTCTCATTTGTACTCTATTGGGGAGGATAAATCCTGCTGGATGTTAATCCTTCCTGGAAGCTTTAAACAACCCCGTATATGGAGAGCAAGTAAAGTAAGTCAACTGATGGTCAGCACCCTCCTCAAACGGGCTTTGTTTTTCACTTTGCGTGTTTAATGGTCCATACGCCCCAAATGGGCCACATAAAGCCCGCGGCAGCATTGAACCCGTGCAATTTTACAAACGAATTTGGAGGGTTCAGGCGCAACACCTGGAAATGGCCCCAAATTGCACCTTCAGACTAGCATGTCATCCTGTTTCACTTCTTGGGTTCTGGATTGATTTTTGTGATCCTGTCATGATGAGCAGACTTTTTAGAATTATAACAACAGTAGAACCTTAGAGGAATTGTGATAAGAAGCCACAAATCAATGAACTCACAACCTCTTTGAACATCCTGTATCGTCAACATTTGTGACAGAGTTGCATTCGAATTTTCATTGATTTGGTGTGGTCCTTGGATGACTGGAAGGAAAAGATTCCACATACCCGATTGAAGTCAGCTCTTCTAAAATATTGGATTTTAAACTTTAATAAACTCTTGTTTGGCAGATTGCTTTTGGCCATCTCATTGGTACGGCCTGCACGATTTTTGTTTATGATTGCTCTGCGGTCCCCCCACCCAGACAGTAACAAGGAACAGTATGACTCTTGAGGACAAAAGATGGCAGCAGCTGCTCACATATCTTTTTTTTTTTTTTTGTGGGCCCAGTAAGCTGACTTTCTTCACCCAAATGGCCGAGACATTTTGTTTTTGAACTTGTGGAAGAATATTTGCATCTTCATAAAACTGAATATCAATGCGATGGATTGGTAATGAGACACATCCCCGCTTTGTGTAAATAGAAGGACATGTCCTGTGTATGAACAAGTTTGCAACAGATCAGTGACCTCACATACAGTATAACATGATTTAATTAGGGCAACTGAACATTTTTATTTGGTGATATTCATGGATATATTTAGTGAGTTTTTTTTTTTTTAAGGCATAAAAGATGCACAGCCTGACACTCTGTTGAAGAAGCATTTGCTTTCATGACAGGATTCGGTCTTTTAGGGGGAGGCCTCTAAACTGTGACAACTTTTTACAAACATTGGTGCAATTCCTTTCAAAAGTGCTCCAATATTGAGAATGACGAGGGCATCGCTTCAGCTAAAACCACCTTCACTCCATCCCACATATTTGCAATTGTATTTAGGTCTGGGCTCTGACTCTACGACTGCAAACGTTTCGTTTTCTACAGGTGGAGTCATTCGTTTGTTGCAATCTACCAAAATCGAGTTGTGTGTTTGCTTTTCAAGCCCCGATTCCAGTTTGAGGAACAACCACTCTCTGCTCATATCAAATTGGTATTTTAAGAAAGGTGTATCGACGCTCATTGGATCTGTGTCACTGAAAAGAGTATTGTATGTCACTAAAAGTGTCTACATCTCATACTGTTGCTCTAATCCGCAATAGGGCATCCATTTGGGATGATATGATGACATTTTCACCTCACGGCTCAGATTATCAGTGTTTATTCGCTGACCAAATCCGAGGAATAAAATGGGTTTAAGTGTAATTACGTCTCTAAAAAGGTCACACGCTAATAAGATCAGCAACTAACGAACATTAATGACCCAAAGGGCTCACATTAAGGAGAGATTAAAAGATCGCTCGTTATCATCGACTACTACCAACAGACACAATTGTAACTTTGGGCTTGTGTTCAAAATCTCCGACTGGCTGCCTCGACATCAGGAACACATCTGAGACAAGCAACACATCCGAGCATCTGAGCAGGACCACACTATATCCTTTACATTTATTTAGCCTCATCACTTTACTTCCAAATAAATATTTGGAATATGTTTCACTTGCTTGGAACAAGCTCTCACACGCTTCACATTTTGTGTGGGTGTCTAACGGGTAAGGTGTATGTTGGCTAAAATATTTACCGTGCAGCATGGCAATACCAGTTCAATTCACAGAAAACTACATGATCATAATTAGCATTTTTTTAATTACTTTTTTTGCTTTATTAACACCGGTTTCGTGTGTGCGCTGTGTGTGTGTGTGTGTGTGTGTGTGTGTGTGTGTGTGTGTGTGTGTGTGTGTGTGTGTGTGTCTTGTGAAGGAGCACTGAGGCTGTTCCCCCTTGATACTTTAAATCAAGAGTGCACGGAAAAATGCATTTTAATTCCCACTGTAACGCTGTATGAAATATTTGTCTGTTGTGAGATATTGACCCGGAACGGCACGCCGTGACACATCATATGAACGATAAAGACTGCAACTGTTTCCTTTGAGTCTTATTTCAGGATCCAAACTTGAGCTACACTTCAGCACCACGGACAGCGACCACAGGCCCCCTTGACAATCTGAAGCTGCCACTAAACTCTCATTTGAATAAAAGATCTGCGCTTTTTCTCTACAATACAATATTGTTTATTAAGCGGGACATATATAGGGCTTCTTCTATTGTTTCCACATGTTACATTTCGTGAGCAACGTCACTGAACATTAAATCAGTCAAGAGTTATATGCGAATTCCGCAATGTAAAACACACTAATGTGAATAATGTACTTTAAAAATGATAGATTCGTTCTTTTTTTTTTCCTCCAATGAAAGGGCTCTTCAAGTCAAGCCGTTTCCAGTGGCCTCTTCTTGTCATAAATAGCTTTTCTTCTCGTGGCCAAATTCGGCTTATTTTCACCATCCAAACGAAACACCATTGACAGCACAAACCAAACAAAAAATCCATTCGTGCAAAAGACGGCTTTGGGCGTGAAAGCGCTTCTCTCTCAGCGTGTCCATAATTCCAGAGACTTCACTTGGACGGAAAGTATATATTCTTTAAGGCTATACAAAACTTAAAATGGAGTATAACACACTCGTCGCCTCTTCCATGTCATGTCCTCTCTTCCTTTAATGTTGGCCTTTTTGGCAAAGTTCCCCAAGCCAGCAAAAATTCCAAACACCACGACGACGTCCTGACTGCATACAAGTTGATTGATGTGAATATTTGAATCTCCACGGTTCATACTGGACTAAGATAGTAGACGGATGTGAGGCGGAGGAGGAGCAGGAGGAGGAGGAGGAGGAGGAGGGGATGGGTAGTGGGAGGAGGATGGAAGAGTTTGAGGACATTCAGGAGTTTCATCGACTTCCTTGGCTGACAAGTTCTTTGAGTTTAAAATAAATTTCAGGTTGTTGTTTTTTTGTTATTCTTCTTGTTGTCGTCCCAAGCAAAGTCACATCCAAGGTCAGATTATAGAGGAAAGACCAGAAAGCCTGAGAAGGTGGAGTATTTCCATCCGCCCATGAGGGTGCCTCGCTCCAACTTCAGATAGACGCGGTCCTCTCGCTCCACCATCAGCAGTACTCCATTACTGGCCGCCTCCCTCGTTACGTCCTGGTCCCCTGCAAAGGCTGATATGACTGGGTAATCATTTTGCATCAGGTTTACCTGCGGGGGAGGATAAGAAAAGAGGGCGGGGTGAGACTTGTTCTTGCATGCAAAAAAATAAAAAATCACAAACGCTCACCTGAATGGTTTGTCTGTTGTAGACCTTCACCACATGGAAACTGAAACTGTAAATGCCTCTCCTTGGAGCTTGGAAAACACTCGCCTTCAGGTCAAAATGGTTGCCGATGTTGACTAAAACCTGGATACACAGGTATTTTGTTATTGCCTGCGCCAACTGCTCCGGGTGTCATTCTGTGCGTCGGACAGGAGTTTGACTTGGTTCCAAATCGGCATCGGTGCAAATTCCGTCCACTCAACAGGACACAGTTTGTAAATATGCCTCAAGCCACTTGCTAATGAGTTGATACAAGCAGTGGGCTCTCCAAAACACATATTGCGAGAGGCTTAGAAAAAAAAGATGACAAATATAACAAATTCATCACCTTGAGGTGACTGCTTAGTTATTTTGCCCGGAATTAATGAAAGGAAATCAATGCTTAAATATGTTATACAAACAAAGCTCATTAAATCAGACTCAGCCTCTAACAACGCTCAAAATGGGTGATTTTTTTGGGGGGGGTGGGGGGCGGTATTCATCAACGAAACACTCCTGACACACACATCCAACAGCCTTAAGGCGGCTGCTTCTTCTGTATCGGGTTAGATAAAAGTGAAAACCGATTGATAAACAATTAGGTATCACATTAAACTAGTTACAGAGGCATAAATGAAGTAAGTGTACAATCAAACCAAACTAAAATAGCTTCCAGTTATTCAAATGTCTCTTTTTCAAGGATGAGGGGACATTATAATAGATGTGATTTAAATGAAATCTCTCATCAAACACTCCTAGGCCGCGCGTAAAAAATGATTTTCGACCTTTAAGATCAAGCGTAAAAGCTTGAGTCCAGTTGCGGATTAAAAAAAAAATGGGTACCAGCGCCAACAGCGCTACTTTATAGTTCAAAACACAAAGTGAATTATTGAGAACAAGTGTAAAATATAACAAGTCAGGCATGACGTAAAAAAACGCTCTAATCTGTGAACCAAAGGGTGAGTTTTACGCACAACATTCATGAAATCAAAACGACCCCGTTCAACGCACAGCTTCATTTTAGCTGCTTTTTAATGGTTTGAATGACACGTCCAAGACAGTTACGCTGGGGGGTGGGGGGTGGGGGTCGTTTTCACCTGGTCAAAGTAGATGGTCATGGAGGTGTTGCTCATCTCTGACGGTTCGTGGTTGGTTCCACGCACGGCCGAAAAAGCCACCTTGGCCCCGGCGGAGCGCACCGAGATGCCGAGAGAGGACGTGACCGCTCCGTCCGAGGAAGGGTTGGAGTCGCACACGACCAGACACTTGCCCTCCAGCACGATTGGCTCCGTGTCGTTCTGGCCGAGGCACAAAGCCACCGTGCACCCCAGGAGGAGGAGGAGGAAGAGGGCCAGTCCCGGGCAGCACGCTCGCACCATGGTCGCTGATCCTGTGTTCCAAGCCGGCAGCCTCCGTGGAGGGTTCTTCGCACTCGATCACCTGGTGCACACTTTCCTCCCCTTCTCTCCTCCCTCTCTTCCTCTTGCTCGCTCTTAAAACACCCTCTGACTCCGCGTCTCCCCTCCTTTCCTGCGCACCTTACTTGGCTGGTTTTCGGGAGGCAGCCTTTACGGTCACACAAAAGTGGATGCACATCCTGAGAAATAAAACGAAATGTTTGATGTGAGAGAAAATCCGAGGCGATCGTTGAATAGTTTTCATCAAGTCGCGAGTCAATTTGAGCGCCTTGTCCGTGCGTAAAATGTCGCTCCAATCGATTTGGCGCATACTTTACAAACGGGGAAACATGTTTTATCGTGTGCTCAGCCTTTTTGGGCAATCTAAGCTTTAAGCAGCACTTTTGAAAGGTTTCGCGAGCAATTTAAGACCCACCTGCGCACTCCATGTTGCTGGTTCCTCCTCTGCCTCTCACCGACTGAAATGAGCGCTCAGATGTTGGTCCAAAGAAGGGGAGGGAGGAAAAAAACAGCCAAGGTCTCCGGGCTCTCTTTCAATAGATAACTCACGCCCATTATTTGTTTCAACTCCTTACAAATGTGTCGGAACGAATAAGAACACGCGCGAAGTCAGGGCTTGTTTGTTTTGCTTTCTCACAAGTTGAGGGGGCGCATCCACTTGGCTCTCGGTGTGTGTCATTTATATACTGCTGCTATCTCGCGTCTGTCTCTGATTAATCCGAAATCAAGGGTGGGGTGCGCGGGATAACCTTGATGATGCGCACCACATCCAGCATCCGCGTCCAGTGTCCGCGAACAAGTCGGCGTTTCGCTCGCAGTCCGAATAGAGATGCTTTTGCGCCACCCAGTGGTTGCTTTGAGTTCCGCCCAAGTGTCCATGGCACATTCTCAAACCTCCCTTGAAAAAAATCCCACTGCTGAATTTTGAGCGACATTCGAAGATTTTTTTTCAACCACGTGATAGAGTGTTGTAGAAATGCACTGCATCACCCACAGAGTTCTTCCTAATATGTTGCTTTTCTCCCTCACACATAGCTCGCTTTTAACAATATGTTGATGAAAGTCGTGAGAGTTCAAAGCACACTGCATTGAAAGGGGTTTCGAACACGTTCTCCCTGTCATAAAACTAAAAGCATGCATTTTTTTTTTTATTCGCGTAACCAGATTGATTATTGTGGATATAGTTTGCACTGATTCTGGTATGCTTTTTGTTTAGGTTCCATTTGGTTTTGTTCCCTCATGTGCCCTTTTTGGCTCCACCTGCTCTCGTTATCGGTGTCCCTTGTGTCCACTAATCAGCTCCCTCAAGCCTGCGTGTCTTGTGCAGGTGTTTCTCGTTGTCTCGTCACCTTGCTTGTATTTAGTTCCCTGGGTTCGCTCAGTCTTGGTTGGTTGGATCATTGTGAGTGTCTGCCATGTTTTGTTCCTGTCATAGTGTGTTTGCTTGTGATTTTCAGGACTTTGTTCTAGTATTCCCGGTGAACTCCTGTTTGTATTTTTGTTCAATTCCAAGTCCACCCTGCTCCTCCCTGCTTTGTGTGATCTGATTACTAACTAAAACCCGATGTAGAACCCCAATGCAAATAATGCAGTCAAGGCCTTTTAATGAGCGACCACTTCGCCGCTTCGTTTCCCAGAAGCTCATACAAGACTGTACATTGCAACGTCATGTCTGTCCCTTTTCTGTTTTGACACTCCTTCATTTGGCCACTTGGAAATGTGTGCACATGACCCTTTAGCGCCATGTAATGATCTTGTCGTGCATGTTTGCGTGTGACGAGGAATCAAATGGGATCAGATATACATGAAGCCGCAAGCACGATTTATAGCCACGAGTATCTTTTTTTTTTAAGGCCAGGATGCTTGAATATTTATAGATCGGCACATTAGATGAAGACTGATACTTGTAGACATTTTCTGGCATGGATAGGATTTTTATCCATGTGAGGAAGAAGAAAAATCTCAATATATCATTTAAACTATGACATGTGGTTTGGGGTTTCAATCAAAGCACGGGTATTTCGTTCATGCTTATGGATTGAGAGCCAGGGGGAAAAAACTACACTTTTCTCATCAAGGTTTGGAGGAGCATGGATGGTCTTGATATACAAGCCGCACGGTGTCCCAGTGCAAAGCTTCACATGGCTTGCACTGCAGAGAAAAAGGAATTTTCGGCTTAATCGCAGTACTCCTTCCCCCTTTCTCAACCCGATTTGACAAACGTTGCACTGTCAAGAGTCGACTGCCAAACCATGCGGAAGAGTGACATCAGGTATCCACGAGCCACAACTGACCCGAGGCCTTCAAGAAGGACACGTAGCAATGGAAAAACATCAAATGTCACGTAGGGGGGACATGCAAGCAAAAAGGGATGTGGCCTATATGGCATTAACATACCAGGGGCAGCCGTTGCCCTAAAAGAGGGGCCGCACGTCCTTCAGGAAAGCTGATTGGCCGGACTGACGACCACATTACGCTTATTTCCCCTGACAGCTAGCAGTGCCTACTGGCTTCCAGGAACGGGGAGGTCGATGATGTGCCAGCTCTTAAAGCGAGCCATCTGCCTTTTTTTTTTTTTTGTATGTGTGTATGTGTGAGGAAATGACTCAGCCTACACGTTTCTTTCATGCAATGAGTCCACATAGGGGTCAGATGTGGCCTGATGACTCATGATTCCCTGTGGTTGTGGTTGTTATTGTCCAGTGTGTGTTAAATGCAATCAGATGCAATCAAAACATCACGCATAAAGAAACATTACATCTACTAAACGGCACATTCACTGTTGGCACGCCCCTCCATATCCATCTGCCTTCCCGTCCATCTGTCAGCTATAAATATCTCCATATAGTAGGCCTATATTCACATGTAGAATTAGTGCAACTTGTCATTTTGGCCTGAAAGAAACCCTTAAGTGGCATGAAGAGTTAGTGTGTCATGGGTCTCTTACATCACTAGGTGTGAGCTCCTTATGACATCAGCGTGACCGCTTCCTCCCAGGGGCTTCAAAATTCCATTTGTGCCACTGTAGAGGTGACAAAATAATTGAGTCAAGCTTTCATACTCATATGATTGTGTGTCAAAATATGTCTTCTACTTGTTTTTGAACTCGTCTTTATGAATGGCATCACAAGCCTGGCTCATTTAAGATGATTATAGCTGCCTATTTGGCATTCTGCTGAAGGCCACTGATAGTGTGGTGGCTCTCAGAGCTGACTTGTGTGTATTCAATTCGCCCATTCACAACTTGAGTCCACTTTTCCCCTCAAGTATGCTGGCCTACAATCCATTTCCTGATTAGAGGCTGAATGGATGGACTAATTATTATCATCGATTTTGCATGATCTTGACAGCATTTGCCAGCATTTACCTGTAAACTGAGTTGCAATTTGCAGTTTAGTTTAAAGCAGACATTTTTATTTTATTTTATTTTATTTTATTTTATTTTATTTTATTGCTGGTGAAAAAAAGTTGCCTTTAATTGTCAAGTTGTAAAGCTGTCCGACAGACGACTTAGTCATCGATCTCATCAGTTATCTCCGTACCGACTGTTCTGCAGTCTTTTCCGTGCAAACATTTGCTGTGATTCGTGGAACGGAATTCTTTCAAAGGGACCGCTTGTAATGTTTTTAAACTGCAAGTCAATTATAGTTTCCGGAAACTTCATTGGAGCAATGCTAATTAAATGGTAGATATGATGCATTCCTAAAAGTAGGAAATCTGAATATTTTTTAATCGGTACTGTATTGTTCCAGTTCCGACCTCAAAGCGTTCGAGGCGAATGGGAACAATAAAGATGGATTATTCCGGTAGATTGTTTATTGTTATCGGTCGTTACAACACAGTTAGACATACAGCTATCTATCTTCAAAAAATCTTGGGCCTCCCAGTTGAAATGTTTGCAAAAGTGTGCAATCGGAAATCTGAAAGGTCTAGTTTCCCACCTTCTTCGAATGCAACACTGCATCGACGTTGCTACGGCGACAGGACGCCAGTGGGGTGAACGTTGTTTTCTGGGTTTTCTTCACATTTCTAAGTTCATGAAGACGTCGGGTCAAAGTTTTAAAGGTGGTGTCCGACAAATCATCTCTGCAGCGTGAAACCATTGCTTGCCGTCATAAACGAAGCGCTTCAAAATCGGCGAAAGAAGTGCAAACATGTTAACATTAAAATCAACGAGGTTCCAACGAGCTCACAAACTCCCCCGAGCATCCCTTGAAAACTTTATAGAAAGGTAACATGCGCGTATTTCTCAAATCATTTTCTCTAATTGAGTCTTCCAAGTTGTTGTGCCAGTATTAACTGTTTACTACAAATGCGAGCTAATGTAGTGTGTTCATTAAAGCCCCACCAGGGAGTAAGTAGTTATGTCAATATGTCAAAGTAAATGTGCTACTGATTGTATTCAAATCACATGAAATTGTATTACCTTTGTGCAGTTCACTTCATCATTACATATACCGGTAGTCAAGGTGATATGATAAGCCTGCCAGTGGCACGCAAAAGAACAGCAGGAAGAACAGCAAGTGGCATGAAGACATCCCTTTTTTCCTTCGGGTTTTGATGTTCTGGTACTTTTTTTTGGTAGATTGCCATACGAGATCCAGAATAAGATCCTCTCCTACTTGGATGCTGGCGCACTCCTCTGCGTCAGCCACGTCAGTAAGACCTTCTATCAACTTGCCAATGATGAGTGGGTATTATCACACACACACACTGTGCATGAAAAGGCAACCATGTTACAAATCCACTCTGAAGAGGATTTCAGGATTCAATGCAATCGTAAAAGACGAGCGAGGAAAAAGCAGGGTCTGGGGAACCTTTGCGCAGATAATTAGAATTCAACTCTGCAGCTGCCTTCAGATCATAATTTTGATGTAGGCTATTTCCATAATACGACATCAGTGTCACGGCTAGTTTAGTGCCAATTTCAGTGATAGAGCAGGTTGTTGGTGTTAGTGGAACATTCGGAAATGAAGATGGAGAACAACAACGAATGTCTTGCATACATACTGCATGTGACACTTTTTGGGATTGCCATTGATTCATTCACTTACCAACACAACCAATGCAGGGTCTTATGGAGGAATATGTACAAGCGGCTGCTGAGCAAGAGGCCAATGAACATGATTGGGGAGATGCTAGAGAAGAGCACATTGGAGGCCGGAGATCAACCTTGGGGTTACTGGAAGCTACGCTACTTCAAAGCTCTTGATGCGTGGAATAGGAGGAAGTGGAAAACACACAACGGAGTCATCAGCCGTCACACAGGGTTGCCCAGTCGCGCAGTTCAGATGCTCCGGTAAGACAACGACGACATATGAACTCCTGTCATCCCTTCGCCATATCACAGTTCACATTTTGTGGTCTTACCAGTTTTTATGTCTGCTTCTCGTGGCTGCAAAGTGATCAGACTACTTTTTACATCCCTTTGCATCTTATAATGGGAGCCTAAATAGGTCGGACTCCAGTTCATTGTCGGAAGCAAACTCTTTTTGTAGCTCAGATAGAACTTTATTTTAATTACTTGGTGATGAGGGTCACCTGTTTGAAATTATTTTTTGTAGAACTATTAATTAGGTGTTAGATTTTCATTCCATTTTAGAGCTTCCATTTAAGCGCTAATAGTGATAGCGAGTTTAAACATAATGACATTGAAGGTGAATTATTGGCAGATTTTGTGCAGAACATTTGACCAGATTACCGAGGGGGTGGGGAGAGTGCTGCTTGGTATGAATACTCAGAGGAACAGTATTTCGGCATCCCTGATCGGGGGTTGGGCTCCTTCACCGCCTCCCCGCTAACTCTCTGCTGGGTTGGCGCAACCTTTGATTAGAGACTGTAAGGTGCTCCATTTTGCTGTGGTACAAAGGGGGAAATGGAAATAAGTGTTTTCCTTGTGGAGGCTGTCTGAATTGTTGAAATAAATGACTTACCCGCGCCCCCTCCCGACCTCTCATCTGGAACACATACAGTAGTTTCTCTCGCTTCCTTCCCCCACCAAGTCAGACACTTCCCCTCGGGGTTTATCTGTTTGAGACACTCCGGAGCGTGCGATTTACCTTCCTAATAAGCATTTCAGAAGACATCACACATACAGACAATGGCAGGCCAAATCCCCATCGTCATCTCGGTCCTCACAGGTTGCTCCAGTTTTTGCCTTTGTTTCTCCCTCAGCGAGGCACAAGCTAAAGCACAATAGGAACAGTCCCCGAGCCTCAGTTTAGACTGAAACAGACAAAGAAATTCATCAGAGCAGGTGATTTTCTTTTAACGTCATTATTGTATTTTTTTCCACTAGTAATTTCACCGAAGTTCCTTGACTGCCGATAAAGCAAACAGAATAGCCATTAACACATTTCCATCTCTGTCGGGAATCACCCAAACTTGCTGCACATCCTTTCTGTCTCTATCTCTTTGTCTGGCCAACCTGCAAAGATGTTTCTCCCCTTCTTTACGGTCCAACTTGGCATACTGTACATGTCAACACGTGCTTCTTTTTCGCCTTTGCCACTTCTGCCTTTGCTCTGCATCGCATCCTCTTGTGTTTCTTGTTTCCTTTCCTGAGTTCTGTCAATGCCTCACTCCTTCTTAGTTCAGTGCCAGCCCTTTTCAGACCCTTTGGAATAGATATATACAAGCGAGCAAGCCTGTAAGGTAGTTTGCAAATGTTGATGTGTATGTGTGTGCAATGAACAAAAGGACAAGAAACAAGAATTGCATCTGCCATATATGTCCTGTCAATCCGGTCAAAGGGAGACAAAAACTGGACACTGCAGATACTGCAGCTTTAGCCTAATGCTCTAGTCTAAATGGAAGTTATGGCATCCTAGAAGCGTCAACTGGGAGCTGACCGTCACGGACAAATCCAAAAATGAAGTCACATACGATGTTAGCTGGCTCCGGTTCTTTGAGACCTCTGCGGTGCTGTGCTGGAATGGAACCCTCTGGCCTGACTTCCATCAGATTTCCACCATTCAGCTCCACGGCGTCAGCAGAGTAGCCCTCAGTTGCCCCGGACTCAAGGCGTAAGGCAGTCTGCATCAATTCGAATCCAACTGCCGCTCCGGCGCATCTGCTCTTCACTGTGAAATTGATTGCCGTCTTCTTGCTCTGACAGACCTGGCTGGAGGTCCCTCATGGATGTGGTGGACATGCAGAGTGTGACCAAAAGCATGCAGGACTATGGCCAGGACCAACTAGTTGAATTGAAGCTATTAAAGCCCGACGTTGTCATGGGGCTTTGGAGGGTATTTGTTTTTTTTCATCTCTATAAAACGGATGTGGTTCCTCACAAAGCACTAATTTAATTGAGAGTTGTATTTTATTCAGACACGGTTTCAGAAATAAGAAAATAGAACAAAATGACCAAAGGAAAAAACATTGGTTGGGGAACGTTGGGATAAACATGGAGAAAAAAAGAGGATACAAAATAATCGCAACAACAAGCTCTGAAGGATTTGAGCGGTTTGATTGACAACTGTGCTTAGACAGAGACAAGTAACATCAGCCCATTTGTCCTTCTTCCATCCGAGCTTCTTGCTTTGACATCACATCATGCCTGCGTGTTTACAGAGAAAGAATCGGTTGGAAAATGTGGCCCCTTTCTCCAAGCTTTCTGCAAAATTAGGTTTAGCTAGCAGCCAAAATGCAATTGTGTAGTCACATAAGCTTCGGCATGTGGTGTGGCAAATCAAACATGAACAGTGAAAATAGTTTTTAACGTAACAACTTTACCGAAACTATGCCCCCTCCTCCTCCTTTCACTTGCCTTTAACACCCTCCGAAGCTGGGCAGTTACAGGGTTGCCTTCGTGCTCCCCCCCATTATTCTGTGTCAGTCCCTTTCACATAGAACAGCAACACAGGAAAAAGCCTCGGTAGGACAGCTTTGACGAGCGGTGTCAAAGGTTTAGAACAGAATCGGATAACTCCCGAAAGGTGCAAACTTGGATAATTGTGCGTTGCAAAGTGATGAAAACTAACACGTGCATTTGACTGAGCCAAGTGGGTTTGATCGTTTTGAATGAAGAAGGAATCTGCATGTAAAGCGTTGGAGGTATTCTTCAACCCTCGTAAGAGAAGTCAATGAAACTATGCTGATTTGAGTCTTCTGTTCACAGGACCAGCGCAGTGTTGCCTTCGTCACGTTCACCCTCCACTTGTACATGCTGCTGGAGAGAAGTACCCAGGGATCTTCTCTTAGGTGGGCTAACACCTCTTTTTTTTTTCTCTCATTTGTCCTCATCAGCTTGGCCCAAGTGTGCTCAATCTGGCATTTCCCCTTTCTGTCAAGACTAAATATTCAATTCAAAGCGCCTTACATGGATACAAACGGATCCCGGCTGTATTACAATGAAGTGTAAGCCACCATCGTTTAATAAAAAAAAAAAAAAAGTGACCTTAAATTTCAACAATTGCAATCATAAAATGAAATAGTTCCGTCGTCTTGTCATTCTTTCCAGCATGTCTGACAACTGCTCATACGTGTGCACATGGCCCCCTCTACTGGCATTACGTGAGAACACGTTTAAGATTTATTCTTTTCTTTTCTGTAGTCCCTACGTCGAGCGTGTGCTCGAAGCCCCATTTGATGACATCGATCCTGATTATGGTCTCCACGGATACCAGCTACACATAGTTCTCCACAGCACTGAATGCGAGATCATGTCTGCAAGTTTCTCTCAATTATTCTGCCGGAGAGGTGATTTTTTATTATTTTTTTCCATGTTATCGGATACGCATAATACAACTTTAGGTGTGACATTTGCCAAATAAACTATGCAACAAAAATAATCATCATCTGTTGGCTGTGAACATCCAGTATCATGATGTCTTTCAGATCAGATCTGCGATGGCCATATCCAACTTCCTGCCATTAACGACAGCTGCTTTTCAAAGCACGCACTTTTATCAGGAAATGTCAGTCTGCCCTGGAGGTGCGAGGCCCTGCGAGGCGAAGTCAAGGTGCCACTTTGCTGTCTCACTTATTCTGGAGCCACTCACTCTTCTAATTGGTAGGACGTTCCAAGACAACCAAATGGAGATTTTAATCAGATGAAAAAAAGAATTGTGTGCCAAAGATACTTTATTTTGTTCAAATTTACTCATCATTTATTGGCATCCAACCAGTTTTTCTGTGTATTCAATTCGATTTCAACAGAATTTATAAGCTATTCAAGGTTTTCACAAGCGCAGACAACAATCGTTGACAAATAAAACATATTTGAACATTCTAGAAAGGATGCATATATCATTAATATGTAATATGAATAACTTGGGGCCGATCACAGACTCTTGAGGTCGCCCATAAATCACCTAAAATAGCTTGGACTTCATATAGATCACCCAAGTCACTTTGCATCCATTTACTGTATGTCTTATACTACTTGTCTATTGCAGTTTTTCTTTTCTTTCTTGTATGCTCCTAAAAGTAAATTTGTACAATTCGCCCACAGTCACATTTTAACACACGACTTCTCTTCCTCAGAATCGCTGTATCATGAGCCTCACTCTTCTCGATGAGTTCAGCAGACCCTTTTGGTGCGTGAGCTCACCAGTTGCCCTGAAGCACCCGGAGATGCCGTTGTCGCTTTTCCATGCTGCGGAACACTTCCTCGTCCACTATCAGGACACCGAAGGGCAAGTCGTGATGAAATTTGTGCAGATGGAGGAGCAGAAGCAAATTTTCCTCGTCGGCTTAGTCGTTTACGTGACAACCAGCAAAGTCAACAAGTACTTCAGAAAAGAATACTAAGAGTAGAAAGAATAAGAACCGTTTCCTGTCTGAACCTGATCCTGATTCTCACAATTTCATTGAATCACTTGCATTGTTTCTTTCTCCATTTACCTAGAAAACACATTTTCTACATACACAGCATCCCAAAGCCGCCCGATTACTAAGTTCTACTCTCCGGCTGCAGGCAGAGAAAGCTGTTCTGGTTATGCTAACCGTGCTTAGTATAAGGCTAACCATGGTGATATCTGCAGTTTTGAGAGCCATGCAAAAGCATTGCACATACACACACACACAAATGCAGCCACCATTCATCACTCAGGAAGCGAGACCTCTTTGAACACCGCCTCGATTTGACCCACTTGTATTATGTCATCATCTCTCCATCATGAGACCACCTTAAATGCCACACCCATTAGTGATGCTCACCGTCACTTTGGCTGGGCTTTTTCATATCTAACTAACCATAAATGTCCAAAGCAAATGAAATGATTTATTGTATTTCTGTCATGCCTCCATTTGAACATGAGGACATTTCCTCGGAAAGCCGCCAAATGACTTGAAACTGGCCGCGTTGTGGTATTGTAAGGATATCATGGGGACATTGACTTTGTAGTCGCTTTCAGATGTGGCAGCCTTTTTGAGCATGCCGTCGCAGTGTTTGTTGCCACACATTATTTTGTTTCTCTATGAAACGATTGTCCATCACAGTAAAAAAAAAAAAAACACACAAAAAACAACAAACGAACAGAATAGTAATATGCATATCGAATTGCTTGTAACAGTTTAATTAAATTAAGCAGTATAGAAAATGGATGGCCCGATTTTTTTCCCTCTAGCTAATCATTTTAATTGGAATCTCATTGGCAATGTGGTTTACTTCTGAGGAGCGATCCTGGAGGAAGAGGAAGAAAATGACCACACGAGGGCAGTAAAGCACTTTATGGCTGTCACCTTTTGGTTTGAGCAAAAAAGCAACAGAAAATGTTATCTATCTATCTATCTATCTATCTATCTATCTATCTATCTATCTATCTATCTATCTATCTATCTATCTATCTATCTATCTATCTATCTATCTATCTATCTATCTATCTATCTATCTATCTGTTTATTTGTTTATTTGTTTATTTATTTATTTGTGTTTGTTTGTTTGTTTTTTACCAAAGGCGATTCCAACACTAATTAAAAAAGAATAAAAATGAACAGGTCAGAAGGTCAAGATGCCAGTCATTAAGAACATTGTTCTTCATGTCATCGATTATTCTTAAAAAAAACATTCCTTGTCAAAAGAATATGCACGTTAATATGAATGGTCCCTGAGATGCCCACCCATTTTTTTTTTTTTTTTTTCTCCTACAAAGTCATTGTCAGCTTTTGAAAGGACAAAAGAGGTCAGCTTCCCAGACTGTTGGACAAAGATATCTTCATGTTTGTTTCTACTTTATACTACTTCCGCACATACCATACATAATAAACATGAATCTTATCTTCCATCTTATTTTGGAGAAATCGGCTCGTGTTCGGAAAATGAACCAGTGCTTCTGGTGGTGTCAAAAAACGGCCATGTGCTCATGAAGTTGCTGTGTTCGCCACATTGCAAACGGTCAACTGGCAAGGCGTGCGGCTCCAATGTCTGCTAAATGTTTCGACGGTTGATCCATGCGGCTTGACCTTCATAGGAAGACAAAGGACTTTTTTCTAATCGGCGTACATTTTCTCAAGCATGTCCTCCTCCGCTGACGTTCGATCAACCTTCTGAATCGGAACACGTCTCATCTGATAATTTGAGCGATCACTTAGAGGACAGCATTCATCAACGTCAATGGGCTTTTTTCCTTTTGTGCATTTCTTTCTATGTATGCCCAATCCCCGTATCACCATTCCTGTGTGTCCAGCAGCACCCTGTGCGGCCTTCGCCACCTCAGCAGTGCACAGTCTTCTCTGTCAAGGTTCTAAGGCGGCCAACGACCAAGCGCCCACTTGAAAGAGAAGACAACAAACAGGAAACAGGCCTCGGCAATAGTTTGCTTTCACTATGATTTCTCTGAACTGGATCAATTCCCAGAAAATGACACAACCAAACACAGGTTAGGAAAGGGACATTTTTCAGGGACAACACCAAAGGGAACAGTAACGATTACATTTTACAAATGTACGCTTTGTTGGCCTCGAATGAAGTTTTTCCCCCCATGAGTTGAAATCATGGTACAATACTGGTGTTTGTTTTGTTTCCTTTTTAATGGACTGTGCACCTGGATGTGCAATTTCCTCTTTGCTCTCCTATATATATATATATATATATATATATATATATATATATATATATATATATATATATATATATATATATATATATATATATATATATATATCGTTATACCGCCATGATCCAAATCGATACTGTGCCACAGATGAGCAAAACTGAAATCTGAATTGTGTTCTAGTACTTGAAACATGCAATGCCAGTCCAATAAAAAGTCCAATTTTAACCGAAATATTCCAAAATACACTTCCAGACACGTGAGGAAATGGGTCATGGTCTTCTAAAACTAAAGTTGACCTCATTGATAATTTGCAAATCTATGTTTGGCAAAAACACAACATGGTTCACCCGCAAGCATATTTCTAGTGAAGCACGGTGGTGGTTTCGGTCGCATTTTTCGAAATGATGTCTCTTTGTCTCGTGGCATTTGAGCAGAGGTGCGCTGGCTTTTTTTTTTTTTTTTTATAACCTCTGTAAATAGGGAGCCTCCCCATTGAAATTATGATCAGTCGCTGTAAATGTTCAACTCGTTTCTGAGAGAACTCGAGATCTTGCCCCTATAAAACCAGAGTGACAAAGTTGGTTGTCTTCCCACGACCACTCATCAACTCTCAGTGTCCTTTACGATGTAAGCCTTCCGTACGGCACCACAAAACGTCAGCCTGTGTATACACGGGTCGTTTGAAACCAATTTCAGATGTGTCAGAGGAAGTGATGCCGCACGCCTCTTTGTGACAGTTTGAGTAGAGCGGCCTGGTCTCACAATCACCTTTGGCTACTGAGGAGAGACTATCGCTTCTATTTGAAATGCTCTTTCACAACCGTCAAAGCAGTCGTGCATTATTATTCTTACGATTGTCATTAATAACAGGCTAAGGCACAACGATTGTAACCAGTGAGGCCGATGACTTTATAGTTTTTCCTCTGAAGATTTTTTTTTTTGGGGTGGGACTGTTTTAAATTGGTATGAATGAAAATGATCATGCCTGTGTGAGAGGTCCAGAAATCTCTTGTCCGAATAAGCGTAGATTCTAATTTGACAAATACTTCTTCGCCTCACATTGTTCTCTCCTGCATTCAAATGAGACCAGTCGATTTCCGCGTTTCAAGATCATTCGGATCAATTTTGGAAATGTAATTGGAGCCTGACATCACCTCCAAATCCCAGGTGGCGGCTACGCTATCTGCACAAAAACTATTCGCCGCACATAAAAGAAGAAGGTCTGAAGACGAGCACGAGTGTAAAATCTAAAAAGGTTGCGGTAATATATGCGGGCCTTCTGCTCTGTTGCATTAAAATCCATTCCTCGGTGGGTGCCCATTATAATGTGTCTCGTGAAAGCGTTCGCTTGCAGAGTGCTCCCGCAGTGCATAATATCACGGAGGAGCTGTGTTCTGATGACAGAAAGCGCCCCCCCCCGCCCCCAACCCCTGTAGGGGCTCGTTCAGTGTATTCCTGAATAATTACCTGAAAGTGATCAAAGAAATCAATGGATTGCAGTCACTCCCGAGAGCTCCAAGCAAAGCCTTGGATTGTCACACTATGTGCCTCTCCGTCCAGCCCTCTTGAACGAAAACTCCACATTTCCATACATTCTAAAAAGTTCACAATTCATCAAATCTGTGGCGGCACGCAAAGATGCCCGAGTATCCCGATTTTCGTACGAACGCACGGCTCCATGCGTGTTGATGTCGACTCTTGTCTGCCATCGTATTCAATCATCTTAAACCTCCCGCAGATTATTGAGTTACGTCACTTGTCACCCGAATGTCATCACGCCTTTGAGAGATGATTTGGTGAGTGTTCAATGTCACAGCAAGCGCCGTCTTTGTTTTTGTAGAAGGGCACACGATGTTCAAAGAGGCTCATTTGAAGCTCTCCCAAGTTCCTTGTATCAAATTTCAGCTGGGATGACCGGTCCATGTCACACCAAGGAACCGCATGGATGGGGCGGGGTGGGGGTGGGGGGGCACCCAAAGATACTATGGGGACTCCAGTTGTCATTTTGACTTCATTTGTCTCGTTGCTTATCGACAATTGGTTCTTCGTACAAAGAGACGAGGGAATGGTGCGGCGAGCAGAGGTTTTGACATGAAATGATTAACAGCAGCCAGAACATGTCTCGTGGGATTTGTTTCTAAGTTTGATCTGATAAGTCTTAACAAGGGAAGGCAGCCAGCGCGGATCACGGGAGCTCATCAAAAGATTTACGCTGCGTTGCCGCAAAAACGCAGGCACCTCTAAAACACGAGGGTGTAAAAAGCTTGGTTAAAAGGTGCGGTTGCGGAAATGAAGTTGATGCGCAAAGGTACATGTGATGCAAAGGAACGCAGAGGTAGCGCAGCCTCCAATTTGTGTCTGGCAGCACGTCAAGCAGCTGCTCAAGTGTTCCTCCAGCTTGAGCGAGCGTCCGACAGTTGAACCTTTTAATCTCCCCCGGGAAGTAAAGTGGAAAAGAAAAAAATCCTGCGTGGATAAATAAACGTCTTTTAAAGTGTTCACCGACAGGAAAATGATTTGTTTTAAGCGCATGAAGCAAGTAACCTTCAGGTTCTTACAAAGAGGCTACTTGTCTTTCACACAAGCAGGTTGGCGTTGATTAAAAAGACCGACCTTGTTACGTTAACGAAGTCAGAAGTTAGATGTACAGAAGAGTCTTTTTTTTTTCTTTTGTCTTCTTTTTAACAGATAAGCTGCGGGCGCCGCTTTAGGAATGTTTGGAGATTTTAAGGCCATTCATCCAGAGATCAGTGATAGGAATGTTCCTATGAAAGGTGTTTTACTGCGTTGTCAAGTCCAGTTTTTCAACAGCAAACACATCCAGGCATGCAGTTTTTGCGTCTGCCTCACAGTTGTGAGGTTCTTGCGTTGGTTTTCTGCGGGTACTTCCTCCCAAATGTCAAAATTGAGCATGTGAGGGTGATGTGACTGTATTTTAATGCTGGACATGAGAGGCCTACATTGTTCCATACATAAGCCATCATCAAATCCGTGGAGAGTAGAACACCGGGGTGGCTTGCGTATAAAATCTCAATGTTTTGCCGCTCGCCGGCGGCTGGTAAAAGGCGTAAAAATGACTGTCAGTAAATCCCTGAGGCGTTACAATGTGCAGATGTGCAAAAGACTTGTGCTATCTCAGGAGGAGGAGATTTGACAGATGTTTAATGCAGCGCAGTCCCAATGTCAGGACGCAGATAACAAAACACGCAAACATTCGGACCAATCTGCCACTTTTATTGGCGGAAAATGTTGCCTGACGGACTCACCGATAACCTTGAACAACCGAAGGGGATGCATGGCCGCCAAAATCGTCGCTTTGAAACATGAGCGGCATTTGTCTCGCAGCCATTCTCGTCTCCTGGTGTTACAATGAACGCTATTGATCGCCGGCTCTTCATTTAATAATGTTACCTCGCTGCCTTGACATGGCGAATAAAGACGGCCGGTTGACATGCCTTGCCACCCTGATGAGCAATTACGAGAAAGTCATTCTCTGTGGGGGGTTTTTCTGCCTCGGCTAATAGTCTTGTTTGCATGCATCTTGAACTTTTTCTCGTCATGCATCTTTGATATTCATTCGAGTGAATTCTTGTCACCACTTGAAATCTGAAGAATACGTTGACAGGAAGAGTCCGATTTTTCCATGGAATCCAATTTGAGGCAAATATAGACGCAACATGAGGCGAGGCTTTTATCCCCCGCTGCAACAAAGACTCTACTGTCGAGTCATTTTAGGTCCAGCGTCTTTCAGCCATCAACTGCTGGGGCGCTTTCTTTATTCCACTGCAGGGCCATGAATCTACTTGTACTTTGCAATTGATATCAAGTGAAACTGGAGTACGAAACAAATTATGAAGGACTATTATCGTGAAATCCGGCTCACGTCAAGAACCTTCAATGGAAGAGCTCACAAATAGAGACTGTGGCGAGGGCACATCAGTCTACTGGAATACGAATGGTCATGAAAAATATCATCCGCAGAACACAAGATCACCTTTACGAGCCGTTCTGATCATTTCAGTGTGGTTTGGTGTTTCAGTTTCAATGAGCCCGATTGAACAGTTCAACCTTGAGTTCAACGTGAGTCTGTTGATAAGAAAGTCACCGTTTGCAAACTCTAAAAGAAACAGAGCAGTAGGTACGAAGAGATTCATTCTTTATTTTATTTTTCTTCACTTGAAGTGATTCTTGGACAGGTCTTATGAAAAATAGAACTTTAAAACTGTCACCGAGTATTTTGGTTCCCATAATTAGAATGTCACAAATGTTAAGATCATCTCTCAATTGTTTTTTCCTTTTTTTTTTTTTTAAACCACTATACACGACAATAATGAAGGTATTAAATTCATCACTGTGTGAGTACTCAGTTAGTATACACTTGAGGTACATGTTTAAAACAGTTTTGTGGTTTGACCGCAATAGAAAGCCCAATACGGGGTTTAGAACCAGCACTTCTGCATAAGCGCGTCAAGTCAGTTGCCATGGCAACATACAAGATGTTTTCTTAGAAGTGAATGGAGGTATGTGGTATGTGGTGTGTAGCCATAGTGGTCCTATACAACAAACCGTATCAACAACAGATTTGCCTTCAAATAACGCTCAATTTGACTTTGGGCGATGCCCATTACCATTACATCATGTTTATTATTGAATGGACAATATGCTGTGTGCATTTTCTCTATGATGCCTTTCTATCTTTGTGACCACAGCTTTGAAGCCCTTGTGACTTCGCTCGTGTCAATATTCCGGTTCGTTGATTTATTTTAGCGAGATGATGAGTCATCAGAGCGAGGCGGGTTCTCCAGGTGGCGCATTCCTTCAACAACCATCTGCTGAACTCTGCCGGCTAGACCGTCTGCAATAGCGAAAGGTTCTTGATGTGCAAACCGCAAAATGAATGAGGTGCAGAAAATGAGCCTTGAGAATGGGCAAGCGGTGAGTTTATCTTTTGACATGGTGCAACATTATTGGATGTTCTGGATTTATTCATCATCTGGATTTATTGAACTGGAAGCGCCTTTAAAAGGTTTCAGCCTTTTAGTGTACGAAGAGGCGACATTCTACAGAATCATATACAATGCTCAGCAAAATGCAATTTGGTATTCTGCAGACACGCACTTGTCGTTTTCTCAAAATAGGAAATGGCTTCGTTTCTTCGACATTATTACTCTTGCAACGTTGAGGGCTTGGCTTCTGCTTCCTGGAGATATGTTGTTGAAAAATGGACATCCGGTATTGATCGAGGGGCGTGATGGGAAAGAACTAGCCCTTAATTCAATGTGGCAGTCACATTGAATACATCAGACCTTTTATTTTTGTCATCTCACTGTCGTGAATCAAGTGATGACATTCTCATTTTGTTCAGTGCGCTGTAGGACTCACTTGTTAATGAACATAGACGGTGTCGGTAAAGTACCATTGTGTCATTTCAGGAGCAACGACATAATCATGGCGATACCGCGGAAGAAGTTTGTCACCCATCCCAACAAAATGGTCACGTCTTTGGTGAGAGGTCTGCTCAGGCAGATGGAGGTGCTGCCCCGCGGGAACGCCAGGAGCGACACGGCCGCCATAAAGTTACGGAAGGCGAGAACACACTCGAGATGGAACAAAAGCTCAAGGAAAAAGAAGAAGCGATAAACTGCCTTCGTCACGCGCTGACTGACGCCGAGATGGTCACCGCGTTTGTCAACAAGTCGTGGATGGATGCTTACGAGCAGCTCAAAATGACCTATGAGGAGGACTCCAACAACATGGTGGCAGCCATAAATGCGGAGTGGCAGAAGTGGTGGGCCTACAGAGAGCAGGAGACGGCCGACCAGTTTCAGACTCAGTGGGAGAACATGCAGTGGCACATGGACGATATGGCGGCCCACTTCAAAACCACGCTCGACGTCATGCAGAGGCACAATTTAGAAATGTCTGCGTACTTCAGAAATGGAATGGAGAGGCTCCAGCAGCACATGGGCCGAGTCATCCAGGAAAAGGATGACTTGATTGCAGAATTGAGAAGGGAAAACGGCATTCTCGTAGCCGAGAACGGAGAGGTGTCGCAGGCGCGCCATTTTGCAAACGAGACCCCGGAAGAGCAACAAAGTCTTCAAGCCTCCGAGGGTCCCCTGAGGGCGGAGCAAGAGGCGACGATAGCCTTTGTTAATGCTGCCGAAGTAACGGGTAGCGATCCAAACCTGAATGCACAATGACGCACGTCCCTTCCGGTGGGACTCATTGGGTCTTAGAAATGCATGGACAAAATGATTCATCCATTCACACGGGTGCAAGCTAATGAGTCATGCAATGAGATGCCGTTTCCAAAGGAGACAACACGAAAGAACTGGGACCTGTTGGCAGCAAAGCCAAGGTGGAACAAATGGGACTGCAACTGCTTTTCACAAGGCCAAAAAGCTTTGAACAGCAGCAAAAACTGGCGACGGGACAATGGCCAACCCTGTTAGTCTCCGAAGCGACACTTTTGATTTGTTGGTCTGTACATTCTGTACATTGCCGTCTGTACATTCTGTACATTGCCGTCTCCACTCAAAGGTTTCCTCCCTTCCCTGAAGGGGAACGACTGTAGACATACATTGGCATGCGTTAGTCAGGGAAATTGGACGATTAAACCCTTTTCTGGTCCATTTGAGGGCGAGGACAGTAACCTCATGCGACTAGAGGAACGGTCACCAGTGGTTTTTAGTAATCTTCACATTTGTCCTCAACACAAGCGGAAATGCACTTTTACGTCCGTGTTTCAAGAAGAGGCCCCAAGTTACCTTGGGAGTTCAATAATCATCCCCGTTGTCTTGAATACAATTGGGGATGCTCGATTAAGCCTGAAATTATTCCCCTATGGGAAAAGCTCGTTCCCGACCTTCAAGCTATGAACGTGGCAGATCCTATTTGACGCTATTCTGGCCACATCATTCACGAGCAAGTTTATTTCATGTCGTCTGATGTGTTCCAATTAATCTTCAGCTTTTCTGACACGTTTTACATGACAGCACTTGACCCCGATAGCGGGGATCCTCAAACCAATGTTTGCCGCAGGAATTAATGTGCCTGTGGGAATACCGTGAATTGGGAAATTCATGGGGAACAAACATTATATATATATATATATATAGGCAGCCCGGTAGTTAGCACGTCGACTTCACAGTGCGGATTCCAGTGAATTCCAGCTCCGGCCTCCCTGTGTGGCGTTGGCATGTTCTCCCCGGGCCTGCGTGGGTTTTCTCCGGGTACTGCGGTTTCCTCCCACATTCCAAAAACATGCATGGCAGGCTGATTGATCACTCTAAATTGTCCCTAGGTGTGAGTGTGGGCGTGCATTGTTGTTCGTCTCTGTGTGCCCTGCTATTGGCTGGCATCCAATTCGGGGTGTCCCCCGCCTACTGCCCGAAGACAGCTGGGATAGGTTCCAGCACCCCCCGCGACCCTAGTGAGGATAAAGCGGTTCAGAAGATGAATGAATATATATATATATATATATATATATATATACACTGTACTTGGAAATGTGGAAGAGAGATATGTAAATATTACGACAGAAATGACAATATTAAAGTACTCCAAATATGACATGAAATGTTTTGATCATATGGAGACATCAATTGCAAGCCAAAGAAATATTTTTTTCAGCGCCTATAAAAAGCTATGAATGGAGATTCGACTGTATTTTAGTTTTCAGTCGGCACTTGGATCACAGTTATCAGTCAATGCACTGCCACGTCTTCTCAAAGCATCTCCCAGCGGCTGCTGTGGTTGCTACGCCAGACCTGATCGATGCCTCCTGCATTTATCCTGTCACAACCACTGCTCTGAGGTAATAACCAGGGTGACCTCTTTCAAAAACACTTCTCCCCCCCTATTTTTCTGTTTTTTCAAACACCTCCTAATCCAGACACCGCCTGCCCACACGCAAGTCTGCCGACAAAACACATGCTGCCTCTGGGCAAATCGGGACCCGAGTCAGCTATTGGAAAGAAGGCAATGAAGGCAAAGCACTTGATATGCAGGCATCTGCTTTGTGGCTTATCTCCACTGCTCAACTGTGCTGAGCAATTGCTGCTTGGCTAGCCCCAGTGAAAAACCCCTCCCCATCCAGCACAGCTTCACCCACTTCCCATTTTGTCTCCGCTTTGCTTTTCTGCCTGCCCGGAAGGACATTATTGGAATCATTTCCAATCATGTCAATTGTAATTAAATGGATGATTTCCCCCTGGTGAAAGCTAGTTGAGGATATCTGAAGCACACCGCACGAAGCAGGGAAAGATGTGTTAGTTAGAAAATAAGTCAAGCACCAAAACTACAGGAGTTGCCTGTTGGGAGGACTGCTTATTAAATGCATTTCAAGTGTCATGTTGCGAGTTTTGTGGATGTGGTTTTGATGAGTTTTTGTTTTGTCATGTTTTTCTGCTTTCTTTTTTGTCCGTGTCTGTCTAGTTGTTATTTTGTCCACCTGTGGATGTCAACCCGGTCCCTCGTGTCAACCAAGCAGCTCCCTGAGCTACTCGTGACATGCCCTGCTGTTCCTCATTGTTTTGTCACTGTGTGTTTGTATTCTGTTAATCCTCGTCAGTTCACTGTCCAAGTCATATCTTCTTCCCTGTTGCTGCCGTTCCCCCGAGTCATGTCTGGTTTCCTTTGGACACTGTTCATTTATTTTGGTTTATTCCAAATGTCTTCTCCCCCCCCCCCAGTATTTAAATGTTTTTTGTTGAGACCACAGCTGCCCTGCCTCCCTGCTTCCCTGCATTTGGGTCCTCATCCATCACTCCCCTTGACAGAATGAACTGACCACAAATGGACTCAGCAGAAGTGGAGGAGATCAAGTGTGCTTTTTCTTTGTGTGTTTTTTCAGGACCTGGCTTCCGCCATGAACAGCCTGACTGCACACCTGGACATGTTCCGTGCCCGGTACCTTCCCACTTGGCAGCGGCGCAGAATGTCCTGCAGCTGCTCTCCATCCCTTCTCCGGCAGTGCACATCCTGCGTCCGCCATGTGACCCTGCTCCAGAGGTGTTACGGCTGGACCGAAAAAAAAAAAAAAATCACATCGTACAAAAACAAATTTGGTTACACCTTCTCATAACTGGGGATGTGGTCAGAATTAATATTCTGACATGAAATCGGAGTCAGCATACAACGGCTACCGAGTGCCTCCGATTAACAGCAAATAAAGTTCCGATGTTCTTGTCGGCTTTTCGGAACATTTTCTGGCAAGCCGTGCATTTTCCAGTCTTTATTGCAGTTGCAGAGAAAATTATGCTACAACATATTGTGGTGCAACTTGCTCTACATAAATTCTGAATGTATTGTATCCGGCTACGCCTGTGCCGGTGCAGAGCAGACAAGCCGACTTGCCACTTATTTCCAGTTCATAGCCACACAATAACTTTTGGATCTCTGACAGCCACCACGGCGCTCACATCGATCATGCACAAGCGCTGATGCACCTGTGCAGCAGTAAATCAGCTTGCTAGCACACAGCCTATGTTTAGTTCGTTCAATGTCATGAGGCCGGGCGGCTGTATATCCTTGGTGTCAGCATAATGTGAAGGTGGTCATGTTCCCTCTTGCTCACGCGACCCGATTTCTGACGGTGGGCTTGAATGTTTGTTTCTTGTCACGAGTTGCAAAAGCAAAAGATGAAGTGCCAGGTGAGCGATTTTAGCCGAAATGTATCATGTATGTTGTAGTGCGTGACTCACCACCAGCTGTAAAAAAAAAAAAAAAACGATGTATTTGTGTTGACCTAGCAAAAAATGGTATGGGACAAGTAAAAAGCAGGGTCTTTGAATGCAGCAATCAGCGGTGGCGCATTTCACGAGGCTGACATGAAAGATGAAAACTGCGCGCGCGTGATTGCTAATTGCTGCATTGTGGGCCGCCTCTCTTCCACCTCCGCCGTGACACGCCAATTCATCAGAGATCACAGGCGGATCGAACCAATGGCTCCCGTCTAAGCCCGCCGCTGACAAATATCCCCCCAAAATCCTTTCTTGCAGTCTGCTGCCTTCAGCCTGCATACGACTCATTAAGCCAGCTGACTGTCACTCGTCAACGCTGCAATCTGGCATTGGATCTTGATGCAAAGGGGAAATAAAAAGTTTGACATTTTTATTCACGGGTGGATCTGCAACAAAAAGTGTATTACGATGAGGTGCGACTTTTGCCAGCCACCTTCTCTCTCAACACCCCTTTGCATGGCTTAATAAGGGACGGATACACTCACTCCCACAGCTCATTTTTACTCACCGACCATCTCCTTCCATCATGTATTCCCAGGTAGTGTCTGTTATTTAGCAAATGAATTGCTGCTAGATCGCTTTGGCCATCAGATGGCTGTGATTGAAGGTTAATGCTCAATAAAGCAAATAAGACCTTGGCCAACCACGCATGAGGCCTTGCACGTGTTTCAGGGTTACGCACTCGACTCGTATGTGTGTACCAGGATTTTTTTTTTTTTACAAAAGTGACACTGTATCTCCTTTCTCACTTATGCCATATGCAAGTGCACTCAAAATTATTTCACCCTATATTTAGCCGGCGCTCATTGAGGCTCGCTATGCACTCAACACGTCACACTTTTGAAAAGTTGTATTAACGCACGCAGTCTATTGAACTTGAAACTGCATTCCTCTTGCTGATACACACTTGAGAGGATGTAATAAGAGAGCTGGCTTTCTGTGCGAGCGCCACCCTCCACGGTAAAGCCCGTTCATTCACAAGAATAGTCGAAGCCAGCGAAGAAATGAATTCATCGGTTTAAAGAGGTCAAGTGTGCAGCTGCGTATGTGTATTCGTGGTTATCATGTCTGCCGCACAGTCAAAAGGTTTCTGAGATAGAGATAGAAAATGGTGCACTTCCCTTTTCTTTGCAAGGCACCATTTTTGAACAATTTCTTCAGAAAAAGCAAACTTCCAAAGAATTGGCATCCTATGAAATGAAATGTTCAAGGTAGCTTTTGCCCAAGATCATGCACGCACAAGTTGTTTTGTCCTCTAAACTCACTCATGACCTGGTCTTCTTTCTAATATTTATGACTAGCGTCAAGGGACGGACCCTGTGAAGGGTAAACGGTGTTCAACGTTTAATCTGGCGGGAAACACTAGCGCTGGTAAAGTCAGTTCTTTTCATCGACTCCCAGTGTCTGCAAAGAGAGTACCCGGACAAATGATACGTCTATCTATCTTGTTTGTCGAAGGTTAACCGGTGCATTTAAAGAGCTCCTTAGCCAGGCTTGATGGAAGCTGCTCTTTGTCTTCGGTGTGTCAAACATGACAAGGATGAAGAAAAAAAAGCCCAAAAAACCAGGCGGAATCCTTAAGGCAAGGCACTGCCAACAGACATTGCGCTTGGCTTGCTGCCCGGTACCATGAGAAGATGCTTTCATTTGGAGCAGCTTTAGCCGCTCCACGGGAGGTCGAGGGGGAGCATTGAGTTGTTCTTCTCACACCAGAAAAATCATTCATTGAGTATCAAATGTGTGTTTTTGTGATGGGTCTTTGTTTTGTTTTTGTGAAAAGCTACCGTTAATTCTCACATGAGCGCAAAGATGAGACTGTTTGGTCATCACAATATCTTAGATTATACATGTGTTTATTGATGAATATTCCGATAGAATTTATAACCTTGACTCAACTCCATGCACCAATTGTCTATACTGAGTGTCGTGGCCCAGGGTTTGACTCTGGAGGAGAAGCTGGCCGCACCTTGCGGTGATCACCTGCCAAGAGCAAAGAGAAAAACGGCCGTTCGCACTCATATTAGTTCTTAGCTGTACGTACAATTTAGGGACTTAAATGAACCTTAAACACGTTCTTTTAGACTCTTGGAGCAATCCGTAGCGAGCACGATCCAGGTAGGGCAAAATACTGATTTCAACCTGGAATTTCTGAACTGTGAGGTCCAGAGCGAGGATGGCAGCACGTCGCAAATCAGAGGCCGATGTTTCAGCGCAGAGATTATAGTGGCCGCTCTCGGCTAATGCAGCGCTCGGATTTGAGTTTATCAACCTACAGCGCATAAGCTCCGCCTTAGGTGGTCGGCGACAAAGCCATTTACAAAAGGAACGCATAGGCATCCTCTCGACAACAATATGGATGACTTAAGATTTTCTCTTATCACATTTCATACATGCTGTTCTGAATAGCAAAAACGGGTTCTTAGAAAAAAAAAAGGTGATCCCCAAATAGGGAGGATTGTCTCCAAGCTCAAGAGACGGTGGGATTGATGCCTTGCACAATGACACCTCAGCAGTAAACGGGCCTAGCATCTCCCCAACAGTCATTGCTATTTTTTGACCCTCTGGTTGAAAAGATTGCTTCTTTTTTTTCCCCCACGAATGAGCTGTATGCCTCCCCCATTCACAAAAGTAACTTCTCTTTCCATCGCACACTCCCATCTTCTCCCATTTGCAAGATAAAATGAGCTTGCCAGCGCAACATCAATACTTTTGGCCGAGAAGTCCCAACATTTTTCATCTCCAAATAGTGAGCAAGATGAGAAAGAAATTGGACCTAAGAAAGATGCCCAAATCTAAAATAGCAGCCTGGGTTCACAATCAGGTCGTGTGTTAAATGGCCCCTTACCCAGAACTGAAGTTAAAGGTAATCAAAACCCATTTCAAAGGGGGTATTTAACTCGCCATTGCACTTCTTTCAAAAAGCTAAGGAAAGGAAATAACTGGGGGGACTATCCCACTAATTAATACACCACAGCGTCGAAGAGTAAAACCGACACATCTGCAAATCGGCGATTTGACGGCTTCGTTTATGCGGCATCAAGCAGCCGCCTCCGTGTCAGCGAGTCATTTTCATCCGGAAAGATTTAGGACCGAAGCTCAACTCAAAACTAAAGTCAAGGTCAGTGCACGAGCTAGCCTTTGGCCTTTGCGGCTGTTCTGTATGTGCTTTCAGAGCGTCAGCGTGAGGGTGTGTGCGTGTCGTATGCGCGCATGCACTTCAATGACAACAGCCTTATGGATGACACTGATTGGACATACCGGGGACCGCTGGAGATGTAGAAGGACACAAAGAAGTGCAGGGGGTCAAAAAACTGCTTTTGGTTTTGTAATTCTTGAGGTGCTTCGAATATGTTGACGCTACGTCGGTACGGAGCCAGAGGGCTGCCATTTAAGTTTGGGCATTCAAAAAAATGTATAGACATGGAAAAAGGGGGCGCTTGACTCAGTTCTCAAAGCTTTGAAGCATGTCATAGGTTCCCACGCAACGGTAAATCTAAAGTCCATTTTAATAGACACAGAATGAATATTAAACTAGGAAACAGCCTCAGTATGTTTTCATTTCAGTAATTTATTTACTTTTTTGGGGCATTCAAAAAGCAAACAGTCCTTCCTTCAACCGAGCCACTTGATTTTGTGTCAAGGTCTTGGCTAATAAGATTGAATTTGCTGTGAATAGTAAAGAAGAAAATGTTCTTGCGATGGGTTGTACATTGCAGTATTTTGATATCACAATCGGTTGGATACACGTTATCTAGTAGTAGCAGCCCGAAATAAGGTGCGCTTGGTGTGCCTTTTTGAATGTGTTAACAGCAGCCGAGGGCTTGTGTATGTGCACAGGAATTGATGAATTCCGGGTGCGCCCCACCCGTCTTGATCTTGTGGCCTCAATATTTGCGCTTTGATAATGTGACGTTTCCGCATGACACCAGCTTGCTGAAGCAATAACTAAGGGAAGGTGTGCCATAAATGTCTGAAAGAGAGTTGGCCGGCCCGCCTTTCGTTTTGCTTTATTATGGCTTACGAATGGCAGCGTCCTTTTTTTTGAGGTGGGGGCGGGGCAATAGGGTCGTTTGTTTATTTCAATTCAAGCTGTCAAAGTTAGGTACGAGTTTAGAAATATTTGCAGGACAGTACATTCCTCTCCACCGCAGATTCAGGGTTCACGGTTCTGCTATTTTACATTTGGTTTTTGTGCCGTTTATAACGCTCACATTGTTCTCAATTACTCTGAGATGAATTTGAATTCTTAAAGAGTGAATATCTTGCAAATATATTTTGTAAATCATTCCTGCCATGGAGACTACTTCGATTCAAGGCACCTCATTCGTATATGCACACTATCTACTCAGGTGTCGAGAAAACTGATGAGACAACAAGGAACACCTGGACAAGGCTGATTGGCCCACACCAGGGACCCGCAAGATGACACCGATAGATATTTCACATGGCCTAATCAAAAGAGAGAGGGCAGAAGGATTCCCTGACTTCTGCTTTTGGTAGCTAATCACTCTTGTGCAACCTCCTGGACATAAGTTGCCAATTATTGGCTGCGGCAGCTGGCCGCTTTTCAAAGATGCCTGTAGGTTGCTGTTTCCCATGCATGGACTCCCTAATTACAGCCTTCTTACTCTAATGATGTGGCTTTCAGACCGCTATCTGCTGAGGAAGAGCCACAAATGCGCACACGCCTCGACTCCACATTCTCAAACACTCACAACCCGGACTGGCCCAGTGTGAATGAATCTTCGGAGCCGAGAGCAAACCAGCGTGTTAGCGGAAATTGGAGATGGAGGCACGTGGGCTGCCGGTGCACATGTGTCACCCCGCATGAAATCCATCAAGCCCTTTGTGGGCACCGGTGGAAAATATTAGCGAGGTAGGAACTTGCGTTGGAGGGAGAATTGTGACTCGCGAACATCAGTGACATGCAAAAAGAAAATGGATCATTTCTTCAAATTGTCATACGGCTCATCCACATGCTGCCCATGAAACACATTTTCATACAAATGAAAACCTTTTTTTGTAATAGTGTGGCGCTGGACTGTTTCTGTTTTCTTCCACTCTACAACCATTCTTGGCTCAATTTAAATATACAATGTGATAACATAAGAACATGATGCCGGCAGGATTGAAGAAAATATGAATTAAAAATGAATGCCATTAATAGTACTTCCATCCTCGTGGTGTTTCCAAAATGTTTTCCTGTGCAGAAAAGTTCTCCGCTTCACCTCTCATTTTTTCTGCATCTCCTCATCATGGTTTGCTGTATAAAAAGACACAGACTAAGCCGTGGCGATTTTTCACCTCCTTAACAAATGACTTTGCGTGGGATAAATTCAACTCTTTCCATAATCTCCTCCCAAGTTGCGCAAAATGATCCAGAGTGCGTCAGGACAGTAGTTCAAATTAGTGAATGCAAACCTTTCGTTTATCAAGTTCTAATTGCCTTGTGTTTCTTTCGGATCGACTTTTGGCCAAAGGGCTGCAGAAATGTCAGAAGGATCTTCGGTACATTTTGGGCGTGAATATGTATAAAACATTCTGCCAACTCTTGGGCCGGAATCAGCCTGCATAAATCTCTTTGATGATCGCCATTGAAACATCTGCTGGGTCAATGAAACTCATTCGGCAAGGCAATAAAATGTCTGGGCCGGCGTATGCTAATGGCCTTGCAAGTTGCTGGACAAAGTTTGCCGCAAAATAATCGCGGCGATGTGACGATGCCATTTATGGATTGGGAGGATTGTATCCGATGGAGCCATGCTGGCTTTGTTGTTGCTCCCTCGAATGTGCGATGATTCTCCCTCAGAGTCTAATCAGGTCACTCAGAAGGCACAACTTCCTTTGAGCCCTTTTTAAGGCGGTGGAAAATGTCACGGACGTCCGAGCGTTACCAACAGTTAATTTCTATTGTTCATAGACTGCATGTGTGACAAATATTGAGGTAAATCCTTGCCAGGGCCTCGCAGTACAACACGGCTTATCACAGATAATGAGTGCTGGGAAAGTAACGCCACAGACTGTTTTCTATTTACAGCTAACAAACATATCTGAGTAATTGGTTCAGTACGGAAGAAGGCGCCTCAACGTTTGGGCTTTCAAACCTTGTGAAAAATGGATGAAATGTAAAAAAGTCACGGCCATCTCGAATTAAGAGAAGGCAAGAAAAGGTGATTCTGCTGAATTGGTCTGTCGTCAAGGAAATATTCATGACACAGAACGACCTTTGGCCACGTCGGGCGCCACCCGCTATTAAGATCAGTCCCGCTTCAGTGCTGAGGAGACTGATTTGATTACCAGAAGTATGTCTTGTAACAAAATTAAGATCATTGATTTGCTAATGCGCGAGGGGAAGAGATTTCTGTCCTCATTGATTGTTTGTCTCTTCCAGTTTATTGATGATTCCAATTGAAGAAGTGGTGAGTAGAGCGAAGTGGACGTCCATCACTACGAAGAGGGGTGCACGTAAAACAATCTCAATGATGATCTCTTTTTTAATCACATAGCTCGCACTGCACTGCACTTTTGTGCCTAATAATTTCTTTTTTCAGTGTGGTCGATTACCCCTTTGTAGAAAAACACCAGCGGTGTTGGCATTTTGTTTTTGTTGTGTGTTTTTCGTGAAAGAAAAGTCAAAAATAAATGTTTTTTACAAAGTCCCAACGTTTGCATGAATAGGCCTACGAACACCAGCACGCACTTGAGTTAAATTTGAGTTAGTACAGGGCAGTGAAAAGCCTTCGACTCCCTGCGGCCCACTGCTGGCTAAGCCTCCGTTAATTCCACTAACCACCTTGGCCATCTTTTCTCCAGTCATCATTAATCATCTCTCTGCCCCCCCCCTCCCCACTCCCCTCCCCGCCATCCTCTCCTTCATTTTCTTCCTCGTCAGTACGTTTGCCGTCCTCTGTAGCCACACTCTTCCAGCATTCCGGGCAGATCCTGCAATGAGGAGATAACACCAACATGCCTGACGGCCATAAAGTTGACAAAGAAGCCACCACAGAAGAAATATACAGAAGCGTCAGCAGCTATATTTTGGTTCCCACTGTAAGCTACGAAGCACTCCGAGCCATTTTTTACAGTACATCACGTTAAAGTTATTAATCCGGCTGTTTTGTTAATGGCCTCACCTTAAAAGAGTACAACAGACTTTGCTCTGTGGAACCTTTATGGTCAATTTAAGCTTCTTTGTCTATTATAAGCTCTTCATTGCCGCGGCTTCCCTCTTAAGGTCGTCTTTGCTTCTCCTAATTAGGATGTGCTGAAGCCCATCCCGGTCCGACTTCAGGCGAGAGGCGCCAGCCAGTCGCGTCGAGACAAACACGGTCAGGAGAATATAAGGGCTTCAATTGACATAATATGCATGTTTTGGGGAATGTGGAAGGGATATCATGCAAACTCCACACGTGAAGGCCGGAGCCCAGATATGAACACGTAACCTCCGAAGAGTGGGTCCACAATGCCGTCCTCAATTTGCTCTCATCTGAGCTATTATTTGCTTGGAATTAATATGTGGTACAGCGGTGGGTTTAGGTAATGGAAAAAATATATAGAATACTGCACACGGTATAGCGATGTTTATGGTGTAAGGGGAAGGCAATATGTCAGGGGCCATCTGTGAGATGAATTATTTAATTAAGTGCCATATTGCAACACTTGGTCAGGCCCACATTTCTGCTCTGAATCCACATGGCGCTTTGTTCTTTTTCTGCGGTGCATTTTACTGACATTACTTTTGCCGGGCTTACTCAAATGCATGTCAGTGGAAAGGAAATTCCATTTGCGCTGTTTCAAAATGTTTGTTTCTAAATTTTCATGCATGATGCTGGACCCGGACGACTTAATATTCTGGCTTCACTTTCTGAGCTCTTATCCAAACAAAAGTGGGTCTCAGTGGCTTCTCCAATCCCCCATCAGCGGCGTTGTGTCATCCCACGGTGGCTGCTCGACCCGCTGCCAAGTAGCTAATGAGGTCAAATCACCAATTACACAGTCAGTTTAACCCAAGAGTGTAGGACATGGATCAGATCGCGGAGGGCACAGCATCCGAAATCCCGGACACCCATAAAGTGACATTTCACATCTTCTGTCCATTTAGACAAGCTTGGAAATGTGAAAAATGCGGATTAACACGGCGGCCCAGCAGACATGTTAGTTCACAGATAGGGCAGCTGCCCCTCCTGGGCTCAGATTAATTGCTGGGTGGATCAAGACGTGACTGACAGACAAGATGCGGCAATATGGAGCGAAATTCAACATTTTGTCATGTTCAATTAGAGATACACCGACACAACTTTTTGTTTCCTCCACACTGTACAAGTTGGGGTACTCTAAGTACTCAATGATACAATGTGACGATATTTGATTATATACATCTCTCTCTAGAGAGAGAGAGAGAGAGAGAGAGAGAGAGAGAGATAGGCATCTTTGCTGTGTTGGCCAATCATCCTAAAACGTTTTGTATTATAAGGCATCAGATTCTTCAACATCCCACAAAATTTGGGCCCAGACATGTACTGTTGCCTGTCCTTTAAAATGTCAGAAGCTCTGTTCAAACCCCAAAACCGCTGTGCCTTTGTGGCATGATGGAGAAAGGAAAGTGAAAAGGCATGATTGTAGTTAATTGCAAATCTGAGAGGAGAAGGGTAAGGGTGGACTAAATCCCACATCCATTAAATCAGTCTTTGCAACAGATTAGCCCGAGCCTAATATATTTGTGGAAAATAGTTTGGAGATTTCCCACTCCCCCATGTCTTCACAAAGTGACCACGACACCTGTGCCGTCCCCCTCAAGCCAGACGATTGTGTGAGAATTAAAAGGTCATCCTCAGGGATGGCATGTAATTAAGATAATGGTTTTAGAAAATAATAAGGGGAGCTAATTGGCAGTATTGCTTTTATTATGCCTTTCCTGAATGTTACTTTTTTCTTGCATATGATGGGCTGAAGCGACCACTTAGCTCGCCATTAAGCATGAGTCAGACATCTTGACTCCACTATCAGTCCCCGTGTATGGCTTTGCTTGTGTGTGTGTGTGTTTTGCACGTGTGCAATATTAAGCTATTTACTGTATCGTATAGTATTAAGCTTTGCTTATTCCATATTCAGTGTTTAAGCAAAACTTGTCTGTGTCCATATGCAGAGGTTCATTGTTATATCTGAAGGAAAAATGTAAATAAATATCAAAGTTGGCCCACGAGTTTGTACAAGTTTTTAATTTTGACCCACTGTGTATTTGAGTTTGACACCCCTGGCTTAGAGTATGACTCCGCTTTTACTCTCTCTGCAATAGATGTTTTTGTGCCTTTTCTTGAAATGACTTTCGTTGATTGGTTAAAAGGTTAGAGTGGCACCTGTTGCCTTGGAATGCACTCCAGGGCCGAGAAATGTGTTTTCATGGAGCTGGTGTTATTTGTGTGGACAGATTGGTTTTTAGTGGTTTCCTCATCTAATCCCCCAAAGGGGGAACGTGTTTAGAAAAACGTACACGTGGTCATAGCTCGAGGCTAGTTCATTTAACGGTGTTATTTTAAGCAGATAAAGTTCTCTGTGAATGCTAACCGGGAACAATAGCATACAGGAAGCAAGATTGAGATCGAAAGCGAGTCTCTGCAGTCCCTGTTAATATATCTGAAGATGGATATTGTCTGCTGGGTGCCAAGACTATTTTTGGAGCCCCTGACTCCCTCTGATCATGCTTTTTCATCTGGCGGGAGAGCCAGGGCACTCACTGGAGGGTCAGGGATACGTCCGAAAATGAACACCACCAATACAGAATCCCTGCTTGCTTCAGTATTTTTGCCACTTTTTCTTTTGCTTGTCAATACACTTTCTTCCATCGCCTCGGTTCGTTTTTCTGCCTACCTCTCCGTTCCTGCGCCAGCTTGAAATGACTTCTGCAGTTCACAAGGATGTGCGCGCACACTCACGCACGCGAGCCCATGCACCTGCCTCGGCTGTTGACTGAGACAATCGCGTTTGACGCGTACGATTTGATTTGCCACTTTCAAGTTTTCTCTGTGCGTGTGTGAGGATTGTGGCGCATTGCCTGTGAATGAACGTGCGCGCTAGAGGAGGAGGAGGAGGAGGAATTAGAAGGGGGCGGGAGGGGTGGTGGGGGGGGGCTATACGAGAACTCTGCTTGGCTGCGGAGACTCTTACTTGACAGTGCACAGCAGCAGACTGATGCACACACTCGACATCGTCGGATTTTCTGCAGCAGCACCAACATCCACCAAGAAAAAACATCCCAACTTGTTTCCCCCGCTGCAGGATCTTTACGCGCGGCGGTGCCGACATGTTGAGGATGCTGAGATGAGCCTTGCGCGGCTCTCCATGCTGCCGAAACCTCTCCTCCTCCTCCTCCTCCTCCTCCTCTTCCTCCTCCTCTCTTCCTCCTGATGAGGGGTGCAAAGAGGACGAAAACAAGGCTGCCTCATGTGTTCTTTTCTGAAAAGAAGATGGCAAAGGTGGAGCGATTAGAGCTGGGCTCATGACGGAACTAGTAATCCTTTCAGTGCACCAAAGAGATTTGGAAACGCTTGGATGGAATTTGGACGAGTGTCTGCTACGAGAACTGTTTTTGGTCTTGTATGAAACCGGCGATTAGTTGCTGCCACACATTCTTCCCTAATGACTGCATCGAGGAGATTGATTTGAAAGGGGCGAGTGGTTTCTCTGCGCGAATTTCCCCTAAAACTCACCTCTTGTTTTCTCTCCTAAAGTACTCCACATCTAAATGGAATTAGTTGAGTCTGCGGCCGTTTGTGAAAGGAACAGACATGGTACATGGACACAGCTTCCATCACGGTAAGCCAAGTCGGTTTTAATTGTTTGAAATTGACCAAATATAAACTGTGAATGTAGAATGATGACCTTGTTTTTTCTATGAAGTACACCTCGGTTCAACAGAATTGTGGACCCCCAAAATGTATTTATCTGAAATATAATACATTTTTGGAACATCTCTGTTCAAAATACAATGTGTGTGTGTGTGTGTGTGTGTGTGTGTGTGTGTGTGTGTGTGTGTGTTTTTAACTTTAACCGTCTGGCATTGTACTGATTAAAATTTGACCCCATTGGTGGCATTTTTTCAATGATAAACCAACACTTTGCGGAATGGGAAATTGCTACTAACCATAACAATGGAGGTTGATCCATCCAAGCTGTATTTCTCATTGCAGTTGTCGCAAGTCTTCTCCTCCTCGGCTTGTCCGGCGCAACAAAGAGAGGCACATCAGGTAACCGCCACAAACGTTTGGTTTGAATATTACAGCAACAATATGGAATTTCGACCAAATATTATTTTGTGGTTTGGTCGCTGTAATGAGGAAAACAGTGTGTCTACCGTTCCCACGGCCACCCCGTGCACCTCATAAGTGGTCTGTAACATTGGGGGTGGACCAGCAGAACGTCTGTCACCTTGTGTTTCTAGTTTTCGCGTGGGTGCTGCTGTTCAAAGCTTTGTGTTGTGCTCGACCAGCTATCTGAGGTCATTTTATTGAATTCCACGTGGTCCAAAATAGTTAGTGGCCCTTGCAATTTATTTTGCAGTGAAAAACAATTCCGGGGTGAAGCCAGCTGGTCAGTGTGGAATGTGGGTGAAAGAACCAGAAGGAGGTCTCTTCACTTCTCCCAACTACCCAAACAAATACCCACCGGATACAGAGTGTGTGTACATACTTGAAGGTAACCGCCAAGGCGCAAAGGAGCCAAAGCAAGTTTAGCTTCATTCTGCCCCTTCTTGCGGTCATGATCTCCAACCTTGTCTTTCAGCCCCGCCAAGGCAGTGCATTGAGCTCCACTTTGAGGAGCACTATTCGATCGAGTCCTCTTGGGAATGTAAATTTGACAACATCGAAGTTCGCGATGGACCTTTCGGCTTCTCTCCCATGCTCGGACGCTATTGCGGTCAGCACAGCCCGCCGGATATCAGGAGCGGCGGCCGATACCTGTGGATAAAATTTGTTACGGATGGCGAATTGGAGGCGGTGGGATTTTCAGCCAGTTACAACTTTACTGCAGGTACCGTAAGTCCACTTGTTCCTGTTACTGCACGCCTCAAAGCTGAATAACAACTATCATCCAGGGACTGCCTGGTGTAGAATTATCGATTGCCTGTCTCTTTCCATTGGCTATGTAGTATTATTGGCTGAGTGCTTCTACGACTGGTCAGGCTCTTTGTTCTGCTTCTATCTTCCTGCATCTGGAGTCATGTGGAGACGTGTCAGTACATTTTTAATGTGGGAAAAAATTAAGTGGGACATTATATTCACTATAAATCAGTAGGCAGTAACCTTACATGCCAGAACAACCTAGAAGCAGGCTTGCGGGAGCAAAGCTACCCAGATGGAACGAGAAGAGAGGTTTATTTTGAAGGTATTAGTGAGGATTGGTGGTGGTGAGTCCTCTCTTTTGGTGACATTAACCCACCGGGTATGTATGATGGATGTCACATTATACATTTGGAAACTGTAGCCCCTATGTAATAAGTCAGTCTTTTAGTTTGCGTAGGTTTCAAACTGCAAGAAGCACAGTTTCGCCAAAGGATGATGGTGTCGGGCAGACAGGCCACCAAAGTCATACCATTAGCCGGGTGGGGGGGGGCATCAATCCTGTTTATGATAATGACTTGCTAAATGAGAGTGATGTGTCTGAGGCCTAAAAGAGACTTGGGAGACTTGTCATTTGGTAGCTTTGGCACAGAGAAGCCGTGTGTTCTCCACAGCACAGGGACAAAGCTTTTGTTGCTGCATATTCGGAGCACTGGGTAAAGACCAGGTCCTAGTTTGAGAGGTCACTTTTCCGAGAGGATTAATGAACAGTTCCTAGAAAGGTAGACAATTAGCTTAGCATGAAGACCAATCCAAGAGGACAGTTAGGAAGTAACCCCACCTCCTTGAAGCTTACAGCATCTCACCTCAAAGCATTCAGGTTAAATGAGCACAACTCCATTTGTTTGTGATCAGCAGTGTTTTTCATTTCCCAAGTCTTCTTCCTGTGATTTTTTTTTTGTCAACTGTCAGCTGGATGCTGAAATTGATTTATTTCAAAAAATCTTTTCAACAAGAAAAAGGGAAAAACAAAAGAGTCTTTGCATGTAGATGCTATAAAACATCTTAACCGTGTCCTTGAAGTAATTAAAGAATCTCCTCTGCTTATGTTAGTGTCTGGCATCTCGAGCTGCTTTATTCACCATTCTAATTCACACAGCTTGCCGTTGTTGAATCAATGAGGAGAACAAGGCAGTAAGGTTGTCATGAATCAGCTGCCTTTACTCTCCTTGGCTTGTTTTTCACAGCTGCAGAGACTGCTTCTATACTTACACTGCATTGTCCTCTCGCTCTTAACTGCTTCTTTACATCGGCTACAGAGAGTTCATCAAAATGTCCATTGTTTAGACTGATTTCACACAACACTAGGTTGTTTCTAATTTGCTTCATGGAATAAAGATCAAGGTAGCACGGTAGTCGACCGGCGAGCGCGTCAGCCTCACAGTGCAGAGGTGCAGGGTTTGATTCCGGCCGGGATAGGCTCCGGCAAACCCTCGACCCTCCTGTGGAGAAGCGGCTTAGAATATGAATGGATGCATGAAAGATGACTTTGAAGAATTTTGCTCCATGCATCATTTAGTGGTAGATTGCGTATTTTCTTCTTTTATGTTCTATTAACTTTGCTGTGTGGGTTTCCCTAGTGTGGTATCTTCACTTTGTCGAAATAACCCCCTGCCCACTTCAATTCCGCTTGTTTATTTGATAGCACACGGTTTGCATTAGTTTGATGATACAAAAGAAAGGCCTTTTTCACACTTCACTTTTTGTTTGTGGCATCCAACGTGAGGTGGGATGCAGGACAGCGCAGCGGTTAATGGCGACCTGATCAATTGGGTCCATATTTTGCACTGGTCGCTAAGCTCCCGAACACCAATTTTCGATGTAACCAAAAGCTCTTGCTGTGGGAAATTACTTTGCTATTCTACTGTTGTCACGGTGACACCACTTCTCGATTGAATGTTTTTTCCGTTTGATAACCGACGTCCGTGCATGTGCCTTGTGATTGACCGCTGGGATGAAGTTAGCTGGGATCGGCTCCAGCTCAACCGTGACCCCAATAGCATATATGAGATATCAGAGATGGAGGCGTGGATGGGTCATGTGAAATAAGGCGATTCAGTTTGCTGGTGTCCAAGCAAGCTCCGTCTGGACTGGGAATCATGAGAGCATAAAAGGAATGGAATTACAGTGAGGATTACAGATGGATGAGACTATCATAAAGAGGCTGGGACCTTAAGATTGGACCTTGATAGGCTCAAGATGGACAATTGAAAATTGAATCGAAGAAATCGACTCTCTGCTGTCTGCAGGTGCTGACCAAAGCAGCTCCGCTGCAAAGAAAGTAAATTCACCACTCACTTTTGCTTTCGTTCCCATCGTATACCTGGCATATAAATGTGTGGATCTAAACCGAGTCCATCTGTTTCTTTCGCTCTGACCTTCACGGATGGAGCTTTGTCAAACCACTGCGTAAAATGCTCCCTTGACAACAAAGTCTGTTGTCCGTGTCATTCAAGGTACAGTAGAAATTACATCATAACGTTGGCTCATTTTACAAATGCAAAGCCATCTTTCTGGGCAAACTGGATTTTCTACTTCCCCACTTAACATTGTCCTCCATTGATGCCGCATGTGCCGGACTGGTGAAAGGCTCACAATTCAATTTGACCTGCCCCGAGGCTGGTTGGAGTACAGCTTCACAGAAAAAAACTTAAGATTGAATTCATGAGTAAAAATGGAGGCAGAACCGCAAAAGATGTTTTGTGAGGCAGGGGCGGTTCTGCCGAGATCTCACTCAAGTTTGACTCCGTGTTTCTATGTGGGGGAAAAATGGTTGGCAACAAACCAACTAGGTACAAGAAATACTATCACACTTTTCCTGCATCTACTGGCGATGTTATAACAAACTCAGGGAATGATGATAATCAAAATAATAGCCGTGATTCATTCACGTCAATAAGTTGAGTCATTCCACCTGTTGCAAGGCAGAATTGACAACCCCCACCCCCAAATGAAAAAAAAAAACATTTGCATATTTACATTTACATTCAACAAGCTCTTTCAAGACCAAAGCCATGACACCGTGTCTCTTGTCGGAGAGTGACCAGAAACAGGACCAGGAAAAGAACGCAGATGTTCATTTCTAAAATGGAGTCACAACTCTGTGTTACATCTACAATACTGTACACACTGGAAAGAAAAACGACACCATCGTGTCACTTTATGCAGAGTCACCACTGATGACCAAAATCCCTCCCTTCCTCCTCGTGACAATTGCAGTCCCATTCCTCCGCAAGTTGTTTCCTTGTCGTTGTGAGCTGCCCACCATTTGTTTCTTTGTCTCTCCTCTACGGGGGGAAATGTCTAGTACTTCATTACTAGCAGTTTATGCATGCTCCTCGTGTGTAATACGATCCCCCCCGAAGTAACGCTACCAGCTTGAACGGCTTTTCACTGAGAAAACGACCCCATTTCATTTTTCACTCGACTTTTGGAAGTAATAGCCGACTGGGAGAGCGTTGCCGGCTTGCTTCATCAACCTGACATTACACAAAAAAAAGATGAATAGTTGCTGACGAATTGCGAAGTAGCTCAGCTGATGACACCATTCGCTCAGCACTGCTGCTGTTTTGGAGCAAATGGAAACTGATGGGGTGAGTTAACATTGCAGGCACACCACCTGCAGCTGTGGAAAAGGGCCCGCCGTCACCCCGACCAAAATACTCTGCCCGGAACACTGCCTCTTTTCTTCTCCGCTGGTTTCCGTGTCGTGGACCGCACGCCGCATCCACGAGAAGATTCGCTTCCGAATATATTGCTGTTTTTTCTGACGACACATGAGCTCACCCCGCCCCTGCCCCCAAATCAACTGCGTTTGTGTGTGTTGTTCATTCCCACTCTCCATCTCCACAAATGAGCACTTTCAACCCTAGCGTTTGGTACACTTGCACGATGCAAGGAGCTCTAAGGCAGGAGCCGCAACAAAAGTTCTGTACAATGGATCGGATTCATAAGCGGTGTGCCACCTTGAACCTGTAGGTGTCACTCAAGCATATTATAAAATCATACAATACATACCGCTTCAAATCCTGGATCTGGTGGATTACCATTGTGGATTACCGTCAATCTGCGAGGCTTTTGAAACCGTGCTGAAGCAGTGGAAGATAAACAAGAATAAGGGACATTTTGTCCCAAGAGACAACGTGCGTACAGTATTATGAATGAACGTGGACTCGCTAGCCTGCGCTGTGTGGCGACAAGTTGTTCTGATTAAAACGGCACTCGTGTCCAAACATTTTAAGCAAGACATTTAATGTTGTCTTAACGTCTCACTAAATATTAATGGACTCGATCAACAGCAGAACGATTGCGATAGTCGGTGATAAATGAAAGTTGTTGTTTGATGTGCTAACTTTTTTTTTTTTTTGGTCACATCTCTGATGCACGTTTCAGTTGTAGTCCGGCCTGCACGGATGATGCATGGCGTTTCGACAGTTATGAGACAGCAATTCGCAACTGTGAGTCACCCTCAGCCCCACTTTTACTTCATCTGACTCCTTTGCCATCACGCTCCCATATCACACCTCCCTTCTTCGCTCTCGGCAGTTAAAACGCAGCCTCGATCGTTCGCCAGCTTATCAGATGACGAGCCTTCACTCCGTGGACAACCAGTCAGAGTTTATCAAGCTCGTGGAGCTTAAGTCACCGTTCAGTGTTCACATTTTTATTTCCTTCTACTGTTTGGGTTGCTCCCCACCAATTACCCTGCTGATCAATCAGAGGCTTAGCCTGCCACCTTCCTCTGTGGCGGTTTGTTCGCCAGGCCTGCTGCTCAGCTACAGATGGTGTGTATTTGTGTCTGTGTGGTGTTGTTATTTTTTTTTTTTTCCCAGTGGTGGACGGTTGCTTCTGTAGCTTCAGGTAATGTAACCCAATGTGGCTTCAGGGGGTTATTTGTGCTCTTGTTTGTTTGTATCTTTGGTAAAAAACGTTGTATGTCTGTTACCTGCACACCGTTCCATCCGTATGGTGGAACGGCTGCCATCTTTTGCCACCTAAAACCGAGTCGATTACCGATTTGTTTTACTGTTTATTGTATATGTTAAATTGCTCCATGTACAGCACTTTGTATGCGGCGATGGCTGTTTGAAAGTGCTCTATAAATACAGTTGACTTGACTTGACTTGACTTGACCTACTATGTATTCATGCGTTTACGGCATTGCACACACCATGCGTTTGCTCTTTGCTCTCGCAACTGCATTGAAAGTTAGCTCGTTGATGATGTGTTTAGCAGGGGGGAGGGGGTTTGGGGGGGGGGGGTTCTTCCCAGCAGGCGTAACAGCTCTGAGTCTAGTGTTTGTGTGTTTTCATCAACCTATCAGCATTGTGGATCATCGCGCTCTCACGCTGCGATGCCTCACTTGCTACATTGCACCTTCTTAGGCAGCAGTGAGCTGTGTGTTTGTGTTTGCATACTGGATGTGTGCGAGTATTACTTCTCAAACATCTGACGCAAGTGGATGGACGTTACTTTTTTTGTTTTCTGCTTGTGGCATGTTTCCGTTTCAAAGAGCTAACTTCCAGGAAAAGTTGCAGAGCGATGAATGTTTTGTTGTCATTTTCCGCACTTTGCTCCCCCATTTTCTTCCATCCCAATTTTGGCAGCGACATGGACTCTGCATAGCCAACTTATCGTCTAAGAGCAAATGTCTGATTCCTTAGAGACCTTAATCACATTTGGCGTCCGGCTAATTCAATAGGTAATGGCTTTTTTTTTTTCATGCAGCAGGGGGGATGATGCCAGTGTTTGTGGCCACACCATGATGGGATTGTTATTAAATGTGAGTCATTTTCCACATTTCAGATACATAAATCTGTTAGGGGAAGCCAAAAAGCAGAAACAAACTTCCACTTCATGAAGAACTAAGGAACTGTCTTGGATGAAATTTCAACAAAATAGCCCAGGATGCACTCTGCTTCTCAACTAAACTTAGCTGAGATAGTTTCGAGCTGACCCCTGACCGTCGCAACATAAAAAACAGGTGGACGTCCCCAACGCATTTGAGTTGATCGCTGATAAACATGATGTACGGTTGGCAGGAAAACAAGACTTTGTACTTTTTACACTCAGAGAAAACCTGCGTGTTTGTTGTCAACCGTCACGACGAATCAGTCCTAACAGGAAAGGCCATATTATGAAGTCTTGTGGTGAGACCTTGACCCCTGCCGACATTTGGTCGTCTACCTCATCAAGCCTCAGCCATCCGTGATTATTGAGGCACAGAAGCACATTTATGATTCAACCATGGCCCCAATGAGCGTATTTCCTATAAGGGTTAAGAGTGTCTCCCTCTGTCGAATGACTGAAGTCTTATTGGCAGATTGCTGAGTGTACGCATGTGTTTAAAATGCAGCAAAGTCAATCACACAACACAACAACCGGGCCGAGCAGTACAGCCATGCTGGCTTTTCATTTTCCATTTGGCAAGCACGATTAATCACAGCGGCCCAATACAATGCACGTGGCCACACAGCGACTGCTGCTACCTCTTATTATGCCCCCACGCTGGAAAATGTACATCTCGGAGAAGAGCTGAAAGAAACTAACAAAAAACAGCCGCAGTCCTGCAATGTGCACACGCCGCAGGGAATTATCGGCTCCAAATGAAAGAAAGAAATGACTAGTGGCATCGCAGGATTGCTGCGTTGATAGCTGATAAAAGGATGTGGCTGCCCCCTCAAGGCTTTTATTTGAACGTTCATTGGGCTGACGTGGGCTTTTCTTGCCGCGATGTATTTTAAAAAAAAGGCCTGATTAGCTTAAGTTTCCAAATCGGCTTCTCTGACCACAACGTGCAACACAGAGCAGCCGTAGTAACCGCCTCAAACGGTGTATGGTGTATTCAAAACGACCTTGCCTGAAAGGCACATTCCTGGAAAGCGCTTAGTGTTCGCTCCCCCTGCTAGCTTTTCAAAAGCACTCTTGCTGACGTTATTTGCTTTTGCGCATTCAAAATATAGAATGAAATGACTGCTCCATGGCAGTGAGGAGGGAATCGTTTTTGACAAAGTGGATTACTCACTCGACCATTCCTCGCGTCGCACAGAGTCCATCGGCAAAAGGCAAAAAAAATCTTCAAAGCTACCTGCCGCTGTGTGAAAAAGTACACTTGACTCCCATGAATAGATCTTGTTTTCAGTTCATTTTCACTGACCGCACCCAAGCCCGATGAACCCGCAGACCTGCTCAATCAAGCAATCGCCTGAGTCGAACCTGTCTTGACTAAATGAAGTCACCAAAAGCTCTCAATGAGCGGCAGCAAAATAGCACGAGCCGAAGAAGTTCCAAGGTAGATGAGAACTAAATTTATAGGAAAGGCTTACGGAGTTGTTCCTAAAGCTTTCGGACTCCTGAGAATGAAGGAGGGAGCCATTATCCACAAATTGAAAAAGCATTGAACAGTGGCGAACCTTCCAGGAGCGGCCAGCTTACAGAAATTACCCCAAGAGCACAGCGATGACTCATCCACGAGGTCACAAAGGAACCCAAGGAAACGTTAAAAGAACTGTTGGCCAGTTCAGGTCGGTGTTCATGACAAGACAAAAGGACCGGGCAGAACTGACACCTGTGGCATTGTTACAAGGCGCAAACCACTGCTGGCCAAAAAGAACTTAGAGGCTTGTTGTACTTTTGCTAAATGCATCGAAAGGATTTTTGGGAAAATATTTTGTGGTCTGACCAGCTGAAGGTTTTAGAAGGTGAGCGTTCTGTTTTTGTTTAGGTTAAATTTGGTTTTGTTCCCTCATGTGCCCTTTTTGTCGCCATCTGTTCTCGTCATCCGAGTCCCTTGTGTTGACCAATCAGCTCCCTCAAGCCTTCGTGTCTTGTGCAGGTGTTTCTCGTTGTCTTGTCACCTTGCTTGTATTTACTTCCGTGGGTTCGCTCAGTCTTGGTTGGCTCATTGTGAGTGTCTGTGTGCTCCTGTCGTCGGTTTATGTTACTTTGATTCCTTGTTTTCAGGACTTTTGAGTACTTCAGTTTTTTTTTCCAGTTTATTCCTTTTTGTTAAATACATCTTGGTCAACCCACCCTGCTTTTTGGGGTCCTCTTTCGTTTTCCTCCTTTGTCAATAACCACCACTGATGATTGCAATACAGAAAATGAATTGATGACCTTCGATAATATGGTTAATAGTTTGAAATAGAGTTTAGACCATTACTTTGCTCCTTGGTCTTGGAACGACCCTTCAAGAGAGGGCTTGAGTGGCTAAAGACTGAATTTGAAGTGGGTGGAAGTCCTTATATGGTATTTATTCAAGCTGAGTTCATGATACCTTCATTTTCTCTTCGCATTTCTGGTTGTTTGTGCTTTTTTTTTTTCCCATTATCCTGCACGAACCAAAGTGCAGGCTTTCATTACCCCAAACTGAATCGACCTCTTTTTCGCCGAATACCCCTTCTGATATCTGATTAAACCTCTCACAGCAATGTAGTCGAGGCACATCCAGATCGTCGAGCGCATCCGAAAAGCCAATTTGAGAAAATTAAAATTCTCTCGAAAGGATGTGCTTATCTCCCTCCCTTTTCCAGCCGACATCTTTATGCAACCCAACTGATGCATGACTGCTGCAATTAAGAGCCGATCCCTAAGTTGTTATAAATATTCTTTTCAATTTAGATCGTCGCGATTGCTGAATGGGCCCTTAATGTTGGAGTAGCGACATCTTCATTCCTCCTTTGATGAGCAGGACGCTCACTTGCCGCAGCTCTGACTGCACATTTCTAAGAGTCACCTGCTCCCGTGTGTGCCAAGATACACATCACTCCATTTTAACGCTGTCTAGAATTGGAATGGATGTAAATCTTTTAGCCAAAATAAATAAATTTATCCTGGATGTTTCATTGTGTTATCTTCTCCATCCACTTCTCTGCTTGTTTACCCAAGGCGGTGTTTAGCAACCTTGTAATTAGGCTGTCACGCTCCATCTCATGTATGAAGTGCTCGAGAGGAAGAGATCACTTTTTTTTTTAAATCATGTAACATCGCATAACATTTGAAAGTTGTTCAAAGTTTGCTTCTCACCTCATCCACATACAAGACTTTTTTTGAATTGTAAATTAGAATTTTTGGAGTAATGTCGATGCTGTCTGACTATTTTTGTCATTTTATTTCTGCCACTTCTGCCCGTCCTTTCTTTGTGATGCAGTCGAGGCTCTCTGGCCGAACGTACCAAGAAACCCCCATTGTTACCGTTTTGGGTCCAAGTGCACACTGCTACTATGAATGAATGAATGAATGAATACTTTATTGTCATTGCACACTTGTTACAATGAAATTTTGCGGGAGCCTCCACCCCCAAAGTGTCGTGAAATCTAAAAATATAAAAGTATAAAAAGTATATAAATACATTGCACTCCCCTGGACTTACACACAATCACATGCACACGTTTAAAATTAATAAAATATTCGGCACTAATTAAGGTACTATATTTACTATGCCATGAGACCATCTACTGTCACGCAGTGATGCACACATGCATGCATGCATGCACACAAACTTTCACACTCACCACCCCCCCCACCCCTCCCACACGCACACAGACCCACACTTTGAAAGAATGTCTTCAGAGCAACGTTAAGCATTTCGACATTTGTCAGATCCAGAGTGCCAATTAATTTCCCTCACCTGAGTCCGCCTGTCCTTCTGCCAATTTTGCAGCTTTTTTTTTTTGTAGCTTCCCTCTGTCTCAAATCTGATCATCTCACGGCATTAGCCACTTGTGAAGCTGTTTGTGTCATGGTACATGGCTGACCATGCAGGCTGCAACATTGCCTCGTTCTGCTTTGTCACACTAGCAAATGCTAAAAACAAAACACCTTATATTATGATCTACTTGCTGGTCTACACCTTGGGCTGGAGAAAGACTCTTTTTGCAGCTGACAGTTTAATGCGCACGGTTTACAAGGTCGTAAAATTGGGAAGAACAGCTAATCGAGTAAATGTCCACAGACAACCTGCACACACTTACATCGCAGCGATTTTAGAGTTCTTAACCGACACAATGCAACGTGTCAGTTGCTCAATTTATTTCGCTGCGTTTATTTATTTATTTTTTGACGGTTAAAGGGTAAAAGAGTCATAAACAAAATGTAAAGGAACCTCTAAATTCAAGGGCCCCCAAAGCTGTGTGAAATCTGTTACCATGCCGAAGTTGGAATATCTTAGAGTAGACACACTGTGTTGGCCATTTTACCAGTTTCTTGACTGACTTATGGGGCCTCTCATTTTTTTCATTGAGTCAAATAAAAATATATTTTATTTCATACACACATTTGCCCCATTTGCCTCAGACGTGATTTATCATAAATCATATTCAGACAAGTGGCAGAATTCCAAAATATTAATTAGTCAATAGCACAATTACTGGATATCAAAAAATACGGTGCTTATAGAGTAAAAACATGAGAAGAGACAACGAATCTAAGAAGGTGGGAACAAATCTCATGAAACAAGACAATGTTCTCAGAAGAAGTCGTGTATGATATCATTTTTTTTTGCCCCTAGAAGTTCTTGTTTTCCAGCAAGCGGTGCGACCTGTTGCGTAACGTGTTAGTTGAGAGCTTAACCAGCATTAATCTCATCGTTTGGCTCCTTGTGCCCTGTCAAGCATCGGTGATATTTATTTCACTTATTTTCCACACAAGTTCTGCAGTTAACCTGTCCAGGGATGCCTGCCGAGAAAGGACAAGAAATGACCGTAGCGAGTGTAAGATGTGTTCATGTCCATCAGGGGGAATATCAGGTCACTTGTTGTGTAAAATAAAGTATGTTGCAGCCCCCTTGCGGAGAAATGCCAAGGGCTAGTATTTGGCGAGCATCCGTTTTGTGTTCGTGGCAGCCGAACGTCCTCCTGCCAAGTGGGTCTGATCCATGCTTAAAGCTGCAAAGGAAAAAGGCCCCCCAATTGATTTAGGATAAATGAGGACACTTTCACGTGTTCTCTTCAACCTTCAAGTCAATGTGAAGAAGTCGCAGCTCATTTCAAAGCGGAAAGATCATGCTTATTTTGAAACAATGTGCCCACCTATCTCTCCGTGACAGCACTTTTCCACTCTATCATCCTGGATTCAGGGGCGTAGCCTGAAATGGTTCCGTGTGGTCGCCAGGGGCGGCCGTGCATGCATCATTCTTTATCGTAGCATCCACAGTCCGGGTTACGCCTCTTCAGAAAAATGCCCATCACACTCGTAAACAATCAGAAACCAGTCGCATTAAAAAGCCGCGTTTTGCTGAGGTGAATATACTGGACGATGGCGTTTGCTTTTGTGTCCTCGTGGTCTACTTCTATCTCATGCACGGGTTCGCTAGCTCACAGCCAATCTGAGTGATCAATTGTCACAGACTTTAAAGCTACAAAGACGTGAAACATTCACGCTTGATAGATGGGATGACTGAAAAAGCTGACAATGAGTATATTTGACATTTTCAAGTGATGGCTACAGGCAGCGGGATGAAGGAAAAGAGTCAGATAGAAGCTGTCCTGCATCGGCATGAAACGGTGAAAGGATGAAAGACCGTGAGGTGGGCTGGCACTTTGACAGAGTCTCTCTTGCACTTTCTCTCATTCTCTTGCTCTCTCACACGCATGATCAAAACATATCTATCCTAAAGTTGAATACAAACAAGACAAGTGCCCCACCTTTTTGTTGTTGTTATTTGACCCAAAAAAAAAATGGTCACCATATCACCACTTGACAAATGAAGTCCTGTTTCTGGATGCGAAGGTTGGCTGCATGTCCCTGTCATACAAAAAAATAAAAAATAAAAAATCTAAACTCGTGTGAGCTCACACAGGGGATTTGGCAGATAAGACTGGGTTTGTATTGTTTTGAGGGGATTTAAGCAACCAAATCTTTTGCTGTAATCATCTGGATTATAAAGACAAATCAATTTTGTGTTGTGTTGTATTTTAAAACACAAGCATTTACATTATACATCTTGTAATGCAGTACTGTCATATCATGTTTGCACACTCAGAGGATAAAGGTATGTTGAACATTGGAGATTTGTGTATGTGTGTATATATTTATATATACACACACATACACACGTGCACACTATGGCTGGCAATCGGTTCAGGGTGTCCCCTGCCTACTGCCCGAAGAGAGCTAGGATTGGCTCCAGCACGCCCCGCAACCCTTGTTAGGATGTAGCGGATCAGAAAATCCGTGGATGGATGGATGAATTGCTTTGTGGAAAAATCCCCATTTATTAACATTTAAGGGGGACCCCCTCCACGGGTGTCTCCTGCATCTCGCCCGTTTCAGATGGGGTAGGGTGCTGGTCACCCTTGAGTACCGACGCTGTTGAAAATGGATGGATGAAATGCTAATTTTCCTTATTTGAGGGGGGAAAAAAACGTGCTGTCACTGCTTATGTTGGAACAAATTGCCTTTCTCCACACTTAGATTATAATCTCTGTTTTATTAGGAAAAAAAACAAAAAAGAAGTGCCATACAACAGTGACATAGTTTCGCAGTTTTACAACAAACATGAATAAAAGTAGACATGTGAACTGGAAAAAAACAGGATATGAATGAGTTCCAATCTGAGCGTTCCATGATGCCTCCGGGAATCCAGGCCTGGCTTTGCTACTGGTATACTTCATGCACATTCTAAATGCTAGGTACACATTTAGATTAGCCCTCAAGGGCACTCTCACAGTGAGCCCATTGCTTGAGATTGATTATGGATTCATTTGAGTGGCTGCTTCTACTCGAAGTCTGGAGACCAACAGAAGGGGGGCAAAGATGCTTTATTTGAGCTGTTATGGCCGCTGTCACCAGGGAGGCGTGCCAGAATGGAACATCTGGAAGTGGCCTAGCACGCACGCAAATCTGGTCCGTGCAAAATGCACACAGAGTCGCATTTCCCATTTTCTACTCCATGCCAGGCATGCCAGAAGGTGACACGTTAATATCATATTCCGTCAACTCTGCATTGTCCATAATTTGTACACCGAACACCACGCACCCTCTACTGCACCGTATGATTGCACTGAGGGCTCCTTCAGCAAGACGATGTGGGAGAATGGGGGAGGGAGAAGGAAAGAAGGACATGTTAATGCCCAGTGAGGACTTCAATAAGATAAATGAGGTGTACTGAATGTGTCTGTGCCAATTAGGTCTGTTGGAGAAGCCCACCCCCCACTCCAGATTCAACGTCGTGTTGCATTGTGGTCGCTCAACCTCAACTGGCTTTTCACGGTCGCTTGACAATTGAAAGGAATCATTTTGCTTCGACATAGATTCACTGACTGCTAATTGATTGCTGATGAATTGTGTCTTGTAGCAGTTGAGGCAAAACTGATTGCACCACTTTGCTGCAACCTTCAGAGCCGCTTAGATTTAGAAACGGGAAGGACAACATACAGTAAATGTGGAACGTTGAACCCCTGAGAGAATTAATAATCTGCTCAACAAGGGAAAGAGGAGTCTACAATACCCATCCATTTTCAATATCCCTTATCCCTGTTAGGGTCAGCTGCCTTTGAAGCGCATGTCGACAATTTCACACACAAAACCTGAAAACGAATCATGGGGGGAGGGTTCGAAAGGCCCCTGTAATTATACACGTGCAGCTGTACCTGAGGAAGTGGCCATCAGCAGTGCAATCCGTTTGGCCTAAATCCCTTACATTTTTTTTTACTCCTATCTCCCTCACAACCTATTAAGCAACTTCACTTCATCTTGAAATCAATTCCGGCGTAAGTATCGTTCGTCCAAGTAGCAATCAACACATTTGGCTTTCCTGAAATCCAGGCATGATTGTATTGGCTGCTAACGATCGTCTGGATTTGGCTGTTTATCACTCCAGCTGGCGAAATTGAAGCAGATTGTTGACAACTTGACATCGACAGTTTTGAGCCCTGCGGTCCTCGAAAATTGAAAAGCGGAGTCTGTTGCCCCTCTCCTCTTGGTGACAGTGAGACGAAACACAATCTTGAGGAAGCAATCAAGAGTCTCAGACTTTGTTTTGCGGAAATGGCCCTTTATGTCGCTTTGTCTCCCTCGGTTACACCGCCACGCGCTTGTGCGCCGTAATAAGTGGCTCAGCGGTGATTTGTTGATTTATTGCACGGTTGCCCAAATGGAAGTTGGATGGAATGTGTCTGTCACTTCGACAGAAGCACCTGCGACGCTCGGGAGCCACTAAGTGCTCCTCGAGGACGTGGGTCCCCGAGACGCTGCAAAAGAGAGATCTCCAGATGTTCCCCAGTGTTAATTCAAGTCAGGCAGAAAAGCTAGCCAGCACAAAATGGACTGGAAGAAATGCAGAATACGATGTCTTCTGCCATGCAAAACGCTCTGCGATGACAATTGTTCACCTCACCAAACGCGGAGCGCTATCATAGCAGCTTCTCATCGAGGAATCAATAATGGCTCACCTAAGGCATGACTTCACACACAAGGGCAGCGATCAAATTCTATGACACCCCCCCCCCTCCCCTCCATGCTGACATTTCTGACGATGCAGAACCCCCACGGGTGCATCTGGGGCTCAAGGGCGTGCTGGAATTACGATCCTTCCTGTAGAAGCCAATGTCAAGCTTTGTGTCCACGCAAGTGTGAAGAACAACGGCTTTAGCTCCCCTTTGGTGAATACCAAAATCAATGCAGCCAATGTCCCCCAGCTTTGTTTTATCTAGCGTGGGCACGTCTTTCGATGGATAACTGGTAGTCACTGCCGCTTTGAGTGAAACCTGTTTTTAGCCGTATGTCAGGCAACGCTGCCACTCTCGAGGAAAATCTCGACAAGACCAAATAATCCTATTACGGATCAGCGTCAAATTGGAAGGCCTGATACATACTCACCTGCCACTTCTTATTGCCTGGTTTATTTTGATTTTTTTTTTTCATTACAGCATACGACATAAAGGGCCAAGTGTTACTGAAAAAAAGTCTCTTGATGTATGTCTTGCTATTTCTATCCAACTTTGCTCAATAAAATGTACTACTCAGTTCTGCAGTGTCAAAGGGGCAATCACGCACTTTATCAGCAGTCTGAGGAAATGTTCCCCAATATTTTATTGTTGCGATTATGTTGATTCTTCAGTAGCCTTTTGCACTTGGCGATGGTTGTGTGGTAACAGAAGTATTCTGACTACTGCAGATGTACTTTTAAAAGTATGGTGAAGTGTGGCGCTATACTACTGTAAACTACAACTGCTGACCATTATGTCTAGAAATGCTCATTTCGTGAAAACGCACATCTGTTGGATGTCATGACATTGTGCAGATGTTACTCATGAATAGTGTGTGTGTGTGTGTGTGTGTGTGTGTGTGTGTGTGTGTGTGTGTGTGTGTGTGTGTGTGTGTGTGTGTGTGTGTGTGTGTGTGTGTGTGTGCAGCCCTTCTTAGCCCTGCCTTTTCCTCCTCACTGTCTCACGTTTCCTTGATGTCTGTTGAACTTTCCTTGCAGGTCTACCTGCCGTGATTAATGACATCACTTTATTAGCTTGATCAACCACTTAAGCAGACATTATTAATCAGATGCTTATTTAAATGTCACAGCGGAGCCGCTGAAAGGAAATGGGGCCACTGGGAAATTGAGTTTTGTGTGCGTGTGTGAGAGAGACAGAGAGAAAGAGATTGCTGGGATATTACAAGACGGCGCCAACCCCGAGACTCATTCACATTTTGGACTTTCATTCATTGGAGCGCCGGAGCTTACTTTTCAATTCCCAATTCGAGCGCCTCATTAATAAAAGACGGTGTTTTGCCTGCTATACCACAACACCACTGGGAAGCCGTGCTTATTAGGAATTTACTTTGCAGCCTGCCTGCTTAGTTAAAAATATGAACACGTCGCAAAGCTGGTTAATCAGTGCCAAGTAGTAATTTGAATGTCTGGCTGCTAACGTGAATAAACTCCGCGGTGCTGTGAGCGATGTAAACATGATGTTGAGCTGCAAGCAATTTGTTTTCATCTGGAGGCTTTGCACGATGCCTTTGAATATTTCTGTACCCGCCGTATTTTCCTGCAACCGCATGTTAGCCTCTGCTTATGTGTGCGTGTCCGAACGGTGCTTATACGGCAACATGGCAATCTGCGTCGCTGGCTTGAAAGAGAGAATTTGCACTGTTGCATAGGGTACATACAAGAAGATCCAGAAGATTACACTCTTAGCTGAGCTTTCTGAAGAGAGCAGTGGGTGTGGCAACGCGTGGATGTGCTCAGAATTTCACACATGCGGAGGGAGGGAGTTGCATGCAGGGAAGCATGAATAGAATGGTATGGTACACACGTGCACACACAGACATGAAAAGAACACATCATTTCGCAAGATAAAACCATTTCCTGTCGGAATGTTTTCACCGACGCGTCGACACCCCTCCCGGAGATGTCGCTCCGTTCGGCCGCACGTAACGCACATGTCAAAATACGTCCGCCGCACGCGTCTTACATCAACCGTCCGTCTATGGAATACAGTGAATCGATTAATCAAAGCGGGAAGAGAGGCAAAGGAAGTGATTGATGGTGAAACGCAGGCCACCTGCTTGAAATTCAGCAGCCCTTGTCTTAAAAGGTCATGGGTCGCACGAGAGACATTTGTAATCACAGCAGCCTCTTTTGGGTGGGCTCTCTGTTGCCATGTCAGGAATAGAGGTGCGCTGGTTCACATGCATGTATTCCACTGAGGTGGCTTGGCCTTGTGACGGCGGAAGGGTTAAGTGATGCCAGCAACCAATCATAAATCTCTGGCGCAAGCAGCACACATGATCTGAAGGTCGCTGTTTCATTAACTGTCTTCCTCTTTGGTTTTCTCATCCTTCAAGCGTGTCTTCCTCTTCGCTGCGGGCACCCACGTATCTTAGAGGAGGCTAATAGACTTGGGGACGAGCATCCGAGCAAATACAAACACAAGAAGGGCATCAAACTCATCATCTCGCAGATGACTCTGCAGGTCATTTCATTTAGTACACTTTGAGGATATGAAGCGGGCCGGCCAGTCAATAACCGGTTATATCGAGACAGATCATATTGCCGCTGAGGGGGAACCAAAGTCGCACTGCCGGCACAGAAGTCAGGCGAGTGATCCACTTTCAGAGGCATCAAACTTCCATCCATCCATTTTCGGAAAAGCGCATGTCCTCATTCCGGGTTGCAGACCCTGAACATCACAACTCGGAGGCAGACATGCTAAGCGTTAGCCCACCGTGCCGCCCGTCATTTCGGACTACAGAAATGAACAAACGGCTATTACTAATTATCATCTGGGCTTTATTCTCAGCAAATATTGTAAAAATCTTTCAATACAACCGTCAGGCCCATTTTGGTACGTCTCGTAAAATAAGCTTGAAAAAAGCCAGAACGGCAACATCACAGTGGTTGCTGTTTCGACATCCCGAGGAGGAGAGGAGGTTAAGGCACTTCAGGATAGAACGGAGCTGAAGTCAGGCCGAGAATATTTACTCATTGATTAATGGACTGAGATACTGTGGATTTGTTCTTATTTCTCCTAATAGAAGTTTACAGTGTGATAAAGTACCACGGTTGTAAAGCTTCGTATTCATAACAGGGATCATTTGCTTAATATGTAATTCCCGCAGACCAGACAAGTGTGGAGCAATAGTGGATGTCAGCACCTTAGGGATGACATCAGAGGATTCTGGGATTGGCTCCAAGTCATCCGGAAGCCTGATGAGGATAAAAGCGAAAGAAAAATAGATGGATTGATGGATACCGTAAACGTAGAAGGAAGCACAATGGGCTTGGCTCAGAGGTAAAGTTTGTGACGGGTGAAGACTTGTTGGGGGTCTGTGAAGAAAATCAGCTGCAAATGGTCAAGTCTTGATTTCATTTCTTACAACATGACACATTCTATCGAAAAAGTTGCTTCAAAACTTCTACGTCAAGGTGACTTTCAAAACTTTGCTGGACACTTCTCTTATCTCATGAGGCTGATAAAAGGTTTTGGCACACTCCCAATGTGAGAAACTTCATCATGGATTAAATGTATCCCTTTTAAATGACCTCTATATTTTTCCAAAATACTTCTAACACTTTACCCATTTTTTTTCTCTTTTATTAACCTAGAATGTAGCAGAGAGAGGTATGAATTAGCAATGAGGAGCAGTTTGCCATTCTGCAGTAGAAGAGAGATTGTGAGCCCGCTCGTCTCTTAAATCCCAAATCGGTAACCTCGCATGTGGTCGGGATTAATGAAAAAAAACTTCCCAGGCATCAAAATCTTGTTGGACGTCTTGCCTCAAGAGTGGAAGCTTTCATGGCTGCAAAGTGAGATCCGACTCCAAATTTGTATGAACGAGTATGTTCAGGATAATAGCAGTGTTAAAAAAAAAAAAAAGTAAAGCTCAACATTGTTAAAAGGGCTTTTTATTTTCATGCACATATACTTTCATGGAGAAAGAGGAGGACAAATCGGCTACTTGTGAAGCAAAAGGATTTGTCTGTTGAAAACAAAATAATAGCGTGTGCATTTTACATTCAAACGAACATTTGGGGGTATTTTGGGATATTGCATCCCAGCTGAATCCCTCCTCTGCTCTCTCCTCAGATCCAGACTTTGCAGACTTGGGAGTACCACCACCTCTACCCTGTAGGTAGTCTCTCTCTCTCTCTCTCTCTCTCTCTCTCTCTCTCTCTCTCTCTCTCTCTCTCTCTCTCTCTCTCTCTCCCTGCCGCTTTCTCAACATTTCATATTAAAAAAATGTCAGTAAAATAACTGTTTCGCGTGAACTATGACAACACTGCTGCTTTCATGTCAATAGAGTATTTACTGTTTTATTTAGTTGACCTGACAAAGCTGTGTTTGCTGTTTGTGTGCGCGTGTGTGTGTGTGTGTGTCTCAGCATGTCAGTACGACATGGTTGGTCCAGAAGGTATTGTCGAGTCTCATCAGATCACCAGAGACGGGAAGGCTGGCGCCAACGAGGCCGTCGACTGCAAATGGTACATCCGGGCGCCGCCACGCTCCAAGGTGAGTCGGCTGCCCTCCTCACTAACTTGACTTTGCAGACAATCGCCACTCACCTCGTGAGTTACACCTGCACAGTTGTAGCCATGAGACATAGCGACAGTTTCCGTCTTCTACAAAGATAACTTAAAAATGCACAGTCTTCCTCCAAGGTTGAACAATTGGTCCCTCCATCTATGAACTGACAGTCTTGAAGTGAAATAACAATTTGTGAAGTATAAGTTCAATCAAAGTGGAAAGAAATCCGGAATTCTGACCAGAATTTGATGGAAAATTCGTTTTTTGGGGGCACAATCCTACTAGCTAGAAAGCTTTATCCATGCTGCACTCCATCATTTGAACTTCTTCTTCAGGTGGAATAATACAAATCAGATGAAGGAAGAGCAGTTTTACTCCAATGGAGACCAAAATGATGAACATCGGCTGTGTCATCTTTTTCAAGGTTCATATGAAAAATCCTAGCCTCAGTCGTATTCTTCAGGAAAGGATTTTGGTCGGGATACTACAAAGCTTTTTTGGTCCTTATTCATTTCCATTTAATTTCCCGCCGCACGCGCTGGGAAGAGGGTCAGAGGGTTGCATCAGCAAACCTTGATATTACATGAGGGTCGTCTGTAGCTGTCAGCAGTATCCCATAGTGGCTATTCATGGCTTCAGGGGAGGGGGTGGGGGTGGGGCGGGGTGCTTGCCTCACTGAGGGTCAGACAGTTTGGTCGAAGGGGTTCATGTTGGGTCACTTCCTCTTTCCTAGTTGTCAAGAAGAACAGACGGAGAGAGGAAGAAGCCTTACGGCTTGTTCAATCGTGTTGCTGCGTTCAGCTCTCCGAAAAGGGCACTTGCCTCCCTGCTTCCATCTGGTCCACAGCATCTTTCTATCACTTGTGTTTTGAATGCACCACATACATACAAGCAGGTGTTTTGACACTGCACGGCCACTCCCAATGCACGCGTGCAACACTGCAGCACCGCTTGGCTCGCCGTCCTGTGCTGTACTATTTGCTACTCGCCGAACAGGATGGGTTCAAAAACAAATTGAAAAAAGAAAAACAAAACGTTACGATGCTGCAGCCTCCCGTGCACACGTTGCATGATAGCGTCGGCGCCACTGTGATGTATGGCTCCATTTGCTGCTTAGCTCCTATATCACTTATTCCCCAAGTCATATATCTCCCGAACGCCCTGTTTCCTCGCACGAATATCCTTGAATACTCTGCACGATACAATTCCACACAGCCTGCAGAACTTTGCAATCAAGTCGTGCACTTAAGAACAGTGCATTACACACGGTGAAGGTTTTCAAAATACCTTTTATGTCACGGCACCTCAAGGGTAGAGCTTAGTGGTCTTAAATAAAACAAACACGAGAAGAAAACGGAAGCAAAACTGCGATTCTAGTTTCCAGCGCCGCATATTTTCTCCTCCCGCGATGCTAATATTGGACTGATCTACTACCTCGGTGTGCCAGACAGAACAGCGATGGTAGATAATGACATCCTATACCAGAGGCTCTCATTAACTGCATCGGAGCGCTCCAGAGAGTGCAAGGGGACCCCCAGAGTCACTGTGGGAAAAGAAGAGATGAATAAAATTTCCGATTTAATGAAGCATTTTTTTTTTCAAAGAAACTCAAAGAGTGAGGCAAATAAATTGTGGGGCTCATCTAAAAACATGCAATATGTAGTGGTCGAATAAATTTGGCTTTCATTCGTCTCGCACATTGTTAAAATCAGAAATAAAGTACATACATTTAGAACCGATTAAATGTAAGTGTCTGTGCCATTTCCCAGAGCCTCGAAGGTCAAGGTGGTCTCGCGCGCTTGTCCGAGGCACAGCCGTGGACTTTAAGACCGTGACTCTGCTTTAGTCGATCACCTTTTTGCCAATTTCAGCTGAAGAGTCTTCAGCAGTTGTAACGGGCTCCATCTCACCCGCGACGCTAATGTGGACAAGCAACAATGTTGGCTAATTCGCTCGGTCGACGTCTGCTTTTTTTCCTCCAACTCGTCTTAGCTGTAAATGTCGCCTCATTCCTCTTTCCGCTACCTTGCACTTTATGCATCTTTACATGCATTGATCAGAAATATGGATGTTGCCAGCGGCTGCGGTGAACAGCGGGAACTCACCATTACGAGGGCCTTTTAGCCACAGTGTGAACATATTCCTCCACAAGTCAGTGATGGATTCTGCTTCATTGCCGGCCTCGGCGGAATCAATAAGCAGGCAGCCTATTTTCCTGCTGGAACCCATCTTCTCGCCTTACAAATTGCCGATGGTATCTATTTGATCCATTGCTGTCATTTGGGTTTGAGATGAAATCAGCACCTGATTTTTCCTCATCCGTGGTCCGTTTTGTCCACCGGCATGCGCCATCCTGAAAAATAACAACCCATTCATTTTTTTTCTTTTTCTTTGTTATTATTTGGATGTACAAAACAAGACCTGTCAATCTCTTTGTGTCATTCGAACAGCCTCAGAATCATCAGCTTGGTCATTGCATGGCCACCCGCGCTTGCCTACCGAATTGGTTTCACAGTGGAAGATTAGCCTTGTCACCTGAATAAATGTTGTATTGTAGCTTTGGGGCTGGCATTGCATGTATAAATGATTCATTCATGTCACTTTTTAACCACTGTCGTCTCATAATTATCAATGTGTTTGAAAAGTAAACGCCCAAAAAAGTTTATTTGGAGTGACGCTTTAACTACTTGAACAATTACTGGCATCGCATTTTTTTTTTCATCTTTATTTTTGCTTCTTTTTACCCATGCCTGTCATTTTACTGCAGGGCTTGACCACCCTGCTGTCAAACCGACGTGCTCAGAAAATTCAACAACGTTAAAATGGGTTATCCTTAAAAATCCATGTGGCATCCTTCCCCAAGGGGAGAGAAAATGTCTTTTGAAGCTCTTCCATCATCCGCTCCTGCCTTCAAGGACTAATAGGGATTTAATCCCCCCTACCCATTGCCGTTGTTTTAGAAATGTCCACGCCGTAGGCAAGACATATAGTGCATGGATGGATGCAACTTTGCATTGCAAACCAGCTCGCATTTTGTCAGCCTGTCGAAACTAAGGGTATCCAGAACGAGTATCCAAAAGAATAATGCGCTGTTTTGATTGAAACCATCCGAGAGGTCCGCTTTAAACAACATGGAGGTGGAATTTAGAATGATCGCAACTCTTGTATTGGGTCTTCCTGGACACCTAGTATGTGCAACTTGTCCGCGATGTGTTTTTTGCTTTCCATTTGTTAGATTTTTTTTTTCTTCTTTCTTTTTGACATCCGCCTCACTCGTCAAATTACCGAAGCCGTGCTGAAATCGCAGGCTCTATTATCTATCCCCATCTGCAAGCTTTGGTCTTTGCACGTTTCAAAGTGTCACGTTCTCCTGTCACGCTTTATGAGCGGCCCTACTCATTAACCGTAATGATGGCGGGCTCGGAGCGCAGCCAAGTGGAACTGCGGATGTGATGGGGCGATCTTGTCTTGATGAACGAGTCACGGAGGCTGATGTAAGAAGGTGGGGTCAGGGGGGTTCACTTTCGGAATCAGACCTTATTTTTCAAGCAGTCCCTAGAGAGAAGGTGAGGGATGATGTATTTACCTAGATTGGTTAGTTGGTTCGATTTTGAGGGAGTTAGTGAGTGTATTTCGAGTGTTTGTTTGACATTTTTCCACTTTGGCGTAGTTTTGTGCAGTGAAAATTGCCATTTCTTGTTCAACATTGTTTTTGGGTTGACTGCTTTCGGTTAAGAGTTTGATTTCCAATCATGTGTTTCTGCATGTGTGTTTCCTGCCTTGGTCTCCCTTTCTGAATGTAGATCTACCTACGTTTCCTCGACTATGAGATGGCCAATTCCAATGAGTGCAAGCGCAACTTTGTGGCGGTGTACGACGGCGGCAGGTAGGATTAGTTGACACGGAATTTCAATCTGCTTTCAGATGGCTTTTGTAATTGGTGCCTAATCACGTTGTTATCTTCGGAGGAAAAAAAAATCTCAGTCTGTGTGCTCCACATTGAGATGAAGAATGTAATATTTGATGTGATGATAAGATAAGTCTTTCTTATCTTTTTCCCACACCCACTGATTAAACTTTTATTGCTCAAAGTCCTTCAAAACACTTTGCCACCCGCCTTTAATTGCCATTGGGACGGTCATTTTATTATGTACTGCACTTTAGGTTTCTCGTCTACGATTATGACTAATAATAACAACGGTGATCATGATATTTATGATTATAATAATGATAAAACGTAGCTACAGGACTGCAAGATCTGATTTTTTTAAGATGTAAAGTTATCCTAAACAACCAGTGAATGATTGATTCTGTGAAAATTTTTTAAAATAATACAAATGTCAACAGGAAATGGGCCGGGTAATGTAATTATAATTTTTGGGTGTGTTGCCGACAGTTGTGCAAGCTCATGAATTATTTCAGAAACAATGTATATGCAATGTCTTCATTTTCGGAAATAACTTGGCCAACATTGGCTGCAACACGAAGCTAAGCTTTTTCATATGTCTTCAATCAGCTTTACTTGCAAATCAATAGCCTCTTCTCAAGATAATATATGTTAAAATCAGATCACGAAAGATTTAAGTGCGGGCTTGGAAACTGTAATGATTTGTGTGTTATCTGAAGAGAGGCAATATTCGGCTGTGGTCACCAGTTAACAAATTAGAATGGCGCTCACGGTGCAAACCTCCACCAAGGCTGAATGTGGTCATTGACATTGACAAAATAGTCACTGAAAAAGTGTGGGATTTTTTATTTTGACCAACTCCTGAACTTCTTATCTCACCCAAGCTCGGTGGAGGACCTGAAGAGCAAGTTCTGTTCTACGGTGGCCAATGACCTCATGTTGGTGTCGACCTTGGGTGTCATTCGAATGTGGGCGGATGAGGCCAGCCGCAAAAGTCGCTTCCGCATCCTTTTCACGACCTACCAAGAACGTAAGACTATCTCACGTGACATGATTCACCTACTGTTTATGTGAATGCGCTGAAAAGTCACCGTTTTTAGTGACCTTTTCACCAAGTAGAGGCAGGGTGCACTGTTGTCACGGCAACACCTCTGCCGAAAGGCCTCCGTCGTGAGAGCAGCATCGCCAGCGACTGAGCGGCGGATGGACAGCTGCACCCGAGAGTGACTCAATTTAGTCTTCTGCTTGTGTCGTACGTTTTAAACCAAGAAAAGAGTGCTCATTGCAAAATGCATGAAGCGCTGTCCAATTTACACGTGGAACAGTTCTTTCATTTATTCAGTGACATGATGTAGGCGTGACTGTGTTCATACATTTCGGACCAGCATTCATGAGTAAGAAGTGGACATATTTAGACCAGTTGATAGAATACCTTGCATCAACATCTAGTTTAGTTTAAATGACCGAAAAACAAAAATCAACTGAATGTTGTCATTTATTGAGAACGTCAGGCCGACGATGAGCCCATCAGGCGACGTTATGTTCCTCTAATTTGCTTACACAGTAAAACTAAAAGTGAAGATGAGACATTCTCCCCGTAGTAGTGTTTTGTTTTTTTTTAAGTTCTGTTAGGGCTTTACGAGTGTTGCGCTTTCCCAAAGGGAATGTCAGCTTTTGGAAAGCTGCTGACTCCCTGAGATGCTTCTGCGAGATGCGCACTATTCCCACATGCAAACATTCAACCATGATCATCTGTGCATGCCCCAAACTGCTTGTACATGTAATTATGGTGGTCGTTTAGGTTGACACACACACACACACACACACACACACACACACATACACACTACACGTACATTATATGTACATTTGAGCTCTCACAGCAAAATTCAAATTGACAATAGTCGTAGTAGATTGTTGGAAATGTAAACCACAAAGCAACATCAATGGGCTTTGCTGCATCAAACTTGTTTCTGCAGGCACTCTCTAATTACTCGACTAATTAGCTAATTAATTTGTGCCTCCGGTATCGTTGTGGAACACATTTACGTGCGGGCAAAAGGGCACTTTTATCACCGAACGCATTGGTCATAATTTTGTCCAAGAACTATCTATGACCATCACTCAGCTGCCTCACCCTGATTGGGCTTTGACGAGAGGAGCCTTCAGAGGTGAGAAGCAGAGACTGGGCCCCCTCTACTGGTTATCAACAGCGAGCTAAAGCATTGTATTTGACGCTTGGATATTTGGAATAGCCATGACACCTATACTGTTTGTGGAGTCACAGATATTCCTAGGTCAAAGGCAAAAATTGCAAATAATGGAAATTTAACAGTATTTCCATGATTGAAATATAAATGTGTATTTGTTGTTTGATGAGTTATTTTAAAAGGTACCCAGTCCATTTTCAATTCGACTCCATAGAGGAGAGGCGCGTCTGCCAATGGATAGCCCATTAAGTGTTGGTTCAAATCCAGATCAGAATCCACACCAGAGGAATTTATTTAATCTTTTTGCCGTTGAAGACGTGGACGGATAAAATGAGAACACGGTCACCTTGGCTGTGTATTACTCCATGATGATGTCGCCTGTAACATTAGCGCACTGATTTTATGACCGCGTCGACTTGATGGCTTGGTCCGTCCTTGCGTCGACGTCATCGACGGGCAGAGTCGTGGGATGACGGCCCGATGATTGCGGCAAGGCCACGCTAAGGGGGAGGCAAGGGGGAGAGATTTGCCGAGAATTTGACGGGTGCTGATGAGAAAGGAGCACCAAACTCAAATGTGGGCAAAAGATTTACGAGTGATTAAAATTGTAGGACATGCCGATGTCATGGACACAATCCACACACATCAAGTAAAATTGATTTTGAAGATCAGAACAAACAACGGATGGCTTTTGGGGGAGCAGACGTATTTGAAATGACTTCCCCCTAAACTGATTTGCACATTTTTAAGCAGCTTACAGATTTGGTGCCGTTAATAATGATCTCACAGAAGTGAAAAAGAAAATCTAGATAGAGTGAGCAAGTGAATGACGTTGTTTTCATTTTAATCTCTTCAGTTTCAGGAATAAAAGTATTTCTGAGTGTTCCTCTTTTGTGTTCCATCTGTATTTACAGCTCCGTGTGATCCAGATGCCTTCTTCTGTCACAGTAACATGTGCATAAACAACACACTGGTGTGCAACGGCCAGCAGAACTGCGTGTACCCCTGGGATGAGAATCAGTGTAAAGGTGAGATGTGTTCATCCAACATCTTTGTACAGGTACCAAATGTTTTAGATGTGGGCCTGAAAGCCTTTTCCTCAAGTAATTATTTTGATGGCGAGTGCCGAAAGCGCAAGCCTCGATGACCCTGGGACTCACTCTTCTAAACAATGCCTCTGCTCGTGCACAGAGAACACGAAAGCCAACATCCTGGACAACCTGAACAACACAAACGGGACCATCATTGGCGTCACCTGCTGCATTGTCCTTCTCCTCCTCATCATCTCCGTTATCGTCCAAATCAAGCAGCCTCGCAAAAAGTACATCCTGCGGCGTGAGGACTTTGACCCCACCATGTTCCAAGAGGTCTTTGAGCCGCCTCACTACGAGCTGTGCACTTTGCGCAGCGCCACCGCCGCCGCTGCCTCAGCAGACCTCGTGGACCTAGCGGAAGACTTTGAGAACTACCACGCCCTCCGCCGTGCCTCCTCACGCTGCATCCACGACCACCACTGTGGCTCCTCCTCCAACCCGGGCTCGGCCCACATATCCCAGCTGTCCCTCAGCGGGCGAGGGAGCCGCGGGAATCTGAGCGCGCGGGACCCGACGGCGGGCGGCCTCCTGGCTGACCTGCCGCAGCCGCCCATGTCCGTGCGGCCCCTCTTGCCGAGCGCGGCGAACCGTAGGAGCATCTTGGTCATGAAGCACAGCTACTCGCAAGAGGGAGCGGACAATGGATGCGACCTGGACGACGACCTGGATGAAGTTCCCACCACCAGCCACCGGCTTTCACGCCACGAAAAGGCAGTACAGCGGTCAGTATCTCTCGATTTTTGATGAGGGAAGAGCACCGGCCCGAATTTAATGTTGTACAATTTATGCCTGCATGCACTTTTCGTCTCCGCTCCTGACACTTCCATATTGTTACGAGACAACTCTGCATGCGGCGTTTGAACACAGTGGCACAGGTTGCATTGTGACGTGTCTATTGTCTGCAAACTGATATTAAAGTACAGAGGCGTGACATTTCAGGTTCTGCCTCATTGGCTCTTTGAGCAAACATGAATCAGAGTACAACACAACTAGGGTCTGAGAGACAATCTCAAGGTAAGCCCTCCTCGTCCAACTATTTTGATGTCGATTGTTGTGTAGTTCTCATTGGCAACAGTTTGCTTTGATGAATGGATGTCTGCCCCCGCCCCCGTTTGTGATTTTTCCAATTCGTTTTTATATTTACTCAGATGGTTTTCTTGCCTGCGGCCATCTTGCCGTTTCGGTGTGTTTGTTTGAACATGGGATGCTCAATTTTACTGCATGTGTTTTTTTGGGGGGGTTTTTTCTGGTGGACAAAACTGGAGACTCAGTGGATGCTTGATCTGCATGGACTTTTTTTCTTTAATTTTCAAGCTTGATTTCCATTTGCTGCCAGTTGTGATGTATTAACCTTCTTGTTTTCCCCCCAACAGCAAAAATATGCAACATATTGTAAAAAGTGACAAGATGTGAGGTTTCATAGTAAACCGTGTTTCGGTGACATTAATACATACTCTCAAGCCTTGTCAGTGGCTGCATTTTAGTTAAGCCCAACTTTGGTATTTCAAAATATATTTTATAGATGAACGCTTGAAATGACACAAGAAAATGGAAAAAGACTTTTAAGGCATCCCGATCATCAATCCAATTTCTGTACCACATCTCCTGGAGGAGCTGGAGCCTATCAACCTATTTAATCCATCATTAATGCCGGTTTATAAGCAGCAGTCTGTCATGACAGCCTTCTTTGTCTTTTAGTGTGAAAACAATGTTATGTTTAAAAAAATGGCAACTTTGTGTGGTAGTGTTTGTGTGCATGTGTGTGTGTGTCTGTGTGTGTGTGCGCACTTACTTTCTACATCGTGTCACATTTTCTTCTATACTTACAAGTTGGTTTGTCTCCTAACAATCGCCATAGGAAGCTTAATGTCTATGTATAAAAGCCAACTTTTTTTTAATTTTTTTTTAAATGTTATTCTAACGATCCTTCAGGGCTGGTCTTATTGATGCTTTGTAACAGTATTAATCTTAAATAACAATAAAGCACTGACTTTTTGTTGCTTTGTTCAACTTGTCTCATTATGTAAATCTGGCATGCACGCATGCCGTGGCTCACGGACATAATTAGCGCTTTGAGATGTGTTTCTTGTTTGCTTTATAGAGTAGCCCACCAAACTGAAACTTGATGGGTATTTTTATTTTTTTATCCTCCAGAAATTCGCATTGACTTTAATCAAAAATTTAACCGTGGTGTTGTTAGGATTATGAGGTTAAGATAACAGCCTTGGGGAGGGATCATCTATTGTAAAATTGGTTTTGGAGTTAAAACCTGCACCAAACATACATACACTCATGCAAAGCAAATTTGCATGCACGTAAGCTCTACACAAAATACTTGGGTAGTTTGTTTTCTGCTCTGTATGCGCATACATTTATGCTATGCATATGCATTTTTACTCTAATAATTCAAATCCACAATCGCATTCTCACTGCAGTTTTGAAAAGTGGCCTTTCCTCTTGTGACTGGCTTGAAACTGGTCCAGGGTGTACTCCACCTCCTGCCCTGACTCACCCTCAGATCACCCATGACCCTAATGAGGACCAATGGGAGATCAAATGGATGGATGATGACCTCCATGAGAATTGAAACGGTGTCCCAGTTACTTGCGAGATGGGTCTTCCATTTCAGTAGACCTCTCTTTTTTTTTCTCCCATGAGATGGCTGTCATTACCGACTGACTGAAACCACCGTGTGCCATGCATTATTCCAGTGCATCTTGAAACCTTTGTTTGTGCTCTGCATGCTACGTTTTAGTGTTACAGACATCTCGCTTAAAATAAATACGCCTGGACCAATTTATCACAAGCAGATTAAAAATAAAAAGAAGGAAAGATAACCAAAAAAAAAAAAGCATGCAAGGCCCAGAAAAGAAGGTAAAGTAATGGTGTTTTTATTTCTCAACAGATACATCAGACAGGTGCATCATTCCTCTGCATCTTGCCAGGTTTGACAGCATTTGGAGGTCTCTCTCCCTTGTGAATCTTCTGTGAACTAATATGGCTGAGTAATTAGAGTGATGAAGGGGGTGAACGCATCAAGTTGTTTCTTTGCTTCACACCACACAGGTGTTTTGTTCCTGTACCTGTGGACCACATCTGGCAAGGATGAACTGGCCATGGAACATTGATAAATGACTGAAACCAGAGAATACCTTTAATGTAAAGCAGTTCATGAAGAAGAAAAAAAAACATAAATCAGGTTTTTACAAATCACTTTCATGTTTCAGTTAAACGTTTCATGTGTATTTATAGATTGGGTGCTGTATGAGGTGCTGACATGTCTAAAGGTTGATGTGTGGAAATGAAGTGATGAATTTCATTAATAAACGCTTCACATAGGTAGCACATGTCTGGGCATTCTAATTTCTTAGTTTGTCACTCTTGATCATTACATTGTGTTTTCATTTAAGAGAGTGATTTGCATATTGATTTGATAATATAAAGATAATGCTGGACAGAATATTTAAATAAACAAACCTTTCCTGATTTATTGTGTTGTGTCATCAATTCAGTCAACGTGCAGTGTAGATAGCTTATGGTACATTAAAGTACGTATAAATGAGGCTTAAGCTCATGTCTGTAGTTTTTTTTTATTCTGGGGTTTCATTGTTTTGATACTTCGTTTTTTAATTGGCGACAAAAACAATTAATTTCAGCAATAATTCTGCACCAGACGGCATTTGAGGCAGCTTGGGGATGTCGAACGCTTTCCCTTCCCTCGTTAGGACTCAACTTCCCATGAGTCCTAGCGTGTGACGTATAATGTATGAGTCGAGGGTGGTTTGACGCACTTGCCGTCGCGCACTTTTAGTAGGCTATTGTCTGAATACGTTCCATTTATAATAACTTTTATGGATATCGTTTCTATCCAGATACACACGTATAAGAATGGCGTATATGCAGATATTAAAAGTCCTGTATCGGAATTTAAAACCAACAGCGACGCAGACGTGCAGGATGACAGCAGGCAATTTGTCCACCATCCACACACACAGAACGGAGTCAGTCCTCTCGAGATCGACCTTCCACTGGCAGCTCGAATCCCCTTCGTGTAATAGTCACGCTCTGTGCTGTTTACTGCAGTCACGCAGAGGTATTACTCTTGACTTCGGAGCAAGAAATAAAAGCGAGGAGCGAGACGGTGGACAGAAATCAGTGTACAAATACCAGAGTAGGAGTCCAAAGCCGTCAACTACAAACAAAGGTAAACAATACATTTTGACACACTCTTCAGTAACTGAGAAGTGAAGTAAATGTGCTGTTGCAACTCTAGATTACATCTTTTGAATGTACGTATTTGTTGCCAAATGTGATACAGTAAAAGAAGCTGGCCGGGATTTCACCTACTTGATTATCGTACTCATCGGACTTGGAGTGACAGGTAAATAGAACAAACAATACAACAATTAGCCAGGAGATTCTGTCACGAACAGATGCTGAGCAGATCATTTTGTTGTTCAGTTGTTTCGTCCTATTTTCTGAACACATTTTTGCATGTGTTTCAGGTGGTCTTCTGTATGTGGTCTTCCAGGAATTGTTTTCTTCCTCTAGTCCAAATAAAGTCTACGGAAAAGCTTTCAACAAAGTCAGATTAGACCCAGAGGTACTAAACACTTTATCTTAGAAGGTGGTACATACATATCTTGCCATGTATGGTTGTTTACAGTACATGTGAAGTTTTGCTTCATTGCCTGCTGGGAGGTTGGATACAAAACCTTGATATTGTTGCTGTTTTCACATACAGGTAATTGGCGCATTCGGAGAACCAATCAAGTGTTACGGTGAGACGACTCGTCGGGGAAGAAGACAGAAAATCAGGTTGGGAATATGTTAACAATTACATTTGAATGTTCAATAAATGCCAACTTATGTGTTTCCACTGTAGTCATAGGGAGTATCTAAAGGACGGACTGAAACACATGAGACTCAAGTTTTACATTGAGGGATCTGAACCGGGGCTAAAAGGCACTGTGCACTCTGAGTCAATGGAGGTTTGTATTACTCATTTCTTCTTTAAGAGTATACCAATACATTTGAAGATCACACAAAAAATCATTGACTTCAAACATTCAGCTCAAACGTGACACTCTTGTTGCTCATATTTTTATTAAACACATTTGGAAAATACTTTTCAGAAGACCAAATATTACGTAATTTCTACATTATTTTTATTAACTTGAATCATCAAAATAATGTTAAAAACATGAAATAGTTCACCAAGTGTTTAGTAAATCTAATATGATTTTCACTGTTTCAATTGAAATGCTAAAATGGAAGTTTTCTGTGATATTCAAGTTATTTGTTTTATTTCGATGCACCTGTCCTGTCCATAATACTCCATGCACCATCCTGTATCCCTAAAATTTGTAATGTTATATGCATTGTAGTACAGGATGCAGTCGAGTTTTGTAATCAAATTTGTCATTTAGAAAAAAATTCTTCTTTTACAGAATCCCGAATCTGGAAAATATGAATTCCGCTACATATTTGTGGACATAGACACCTACCCAAGGCGGACCATCATTGTTGAAGATAACCGATAAAAACAGCATCAAACAACAAAATGAGAGGATTAATTAGTCAAGATATTTCACTGGCTAATAATTGATTCTCACTGTGTGTATTTTGTGAATGTGGAAACAGCTGAGGATACAAATCGAGCATTATTTTCTGATTAAAAGTGTTTGCATTGAACATCAACAGTTACATGATTTAAATTCAAGCAATATTTTTCTTTGTTGTTAATTTGTATTTTAATATTTTGGTTTTTTTTTATTGTACACGATTTCAATATCACACAAGCGTGAGGTTGTTGTTTTCCAATAATGACCACTTGATGGCGACAAAGCGTCAACTAATGTTCAAACCTGATCACCTGTAATTGTCAGCGCCTAAATCGGTGTTTGCAATCGGTTAATGTTGTGCAAAAGCGTCAAGATTCTAGTCATAAATTAATCAAAAACGTCTTGAACACATATATTACTGACTCCTTTACATTTTATTTTATGCAGCGACCTGATACCCTCGTGAATGTTAAAGGTCGTCTTTAGCTCATTCTGAAGAAGGTCAAGGCTCTTATAATGTCCGTCATGATTCTCTCTCCATGGCTTTAGTTTTTGCAGTTAATACGAACATAAGAGCATGAATAATTTGTTTTTTTTTAATCGTGGAATTATTTTCATCTTAAAAGTTATGAGTCACGCGCGTCTCTGCGGTCAAATACAGCATTTCCCGATTTTCCCCGAAGGCAACAGCTGAAACCCCGCCCACTCGAGTGGGCGTTGTTGGAAGTGGCCACTAGGACAATGCTAAGCAAAACTACAAGGCGATTTAGTTTTTGTTTTCCTGTCAATCTAAACCATTTATATTTTGACCAGATAAGTTAGATGTACTCCGCGTTGAACATGCTTGCACATTAGGTCATATCCAGATGCTTTTCGGTGGAATGGTCGTGTAAACGGGGGCCACTGTAAGTGTTTGTGGCCTGCATCCATAGCTTCAGCTGCTCCCGAGCTTCCTTGGCATCACCTCCCCGCACGAGACGCAGGCAATGGGCCACCTCGGCGGCTAACCAACCGTGTGGTGGACTTTGCTTCCATGGCGCCGCATTAAAGTAAGTCCATCCTATTTGTTCTGGGCAAAGTTTGGTGATCAGCGAGCTTTGGCTGCTCGCTTGTTGTTCCCAAACAGCTGTTTTTGATTGTTACTGCTTAGAGTCAAACCACATTACTGTATTCTTTACTTTTTATTTTAAAGTAATATATATGTAGAATTTAGATTTAAGGATGCACAGTGGCGTTTTATTTTTTCCAGCTGATCTACAAAATGCGCGGTGTTCGAGAAGGATTGTTGCCGTTTTTTTGTGTGTTGACGAATCAGACACTGATGTCCAAACTGCGGCCCTTGGCATACATTTCCAATTGATCCCCTCCATTGTATTGCATAGTTTCTACATGGGATGGTAACCTGAAGAAGAGAAGAAAACCCTTTTCATGTCTCAACTCTTCGTTTTTGACTAATAACGTGTATGTAAATGGTCAAACCATTTATTTTCGTAGTGGTTCTTTGAATATGACTCCACGCCTATTGTAAATTCTATTCTCTTCTCCCCATGCGTCCGTCCATTTTCTTATCCGCTAATTCCCACAAGGGTGGCGGGTGTACTAGAGTCTATCCTATCTGTTTTTGGGCAGTAGGCAGGGTACTCATGGTTGCCTGCCAATCGCAGAGCGCACATAGACAAACAACCATTCGCACTCGCATCCAGGGACAATTTAGAGTATTCCATTAACCCGCCATGCATGTTTTTGGAATGTGGGAGGAAACTGGAGTACCCAGAGAAAACCCACGCAGAAGCGGGGAGAACATGCAAACTCCACACAGGAAGTCCGGAGCCGGAATCGAACCACGCTCCTCTGCATTGCGATGCTAATGTGTAATCACTCGACTGTTCTCTTCTAGTCTTTTATTTATTTTCATTGTCACCGCATTGGAATGGTTGGGGGATCCAACAAAATTTAAAGAACAATTCGTCAATGTTCACAAAATATGTTTTGCAGGAGAAATGTGTAAAAGACAAAGAAAAAAATCAATTAACACTTTTGGCTGAATGTCATTTTAACCCGAAATAACTTCTCATCTTTTACATGCAAGTAACCATTTTTATAAATATTTGATGTTTCGTTTTTTTGTAAAACTCACAACCTGGATAGATATTCATGTTGTTTATTTGCCCTAACTAGTTTTATTTTCCGTTTAGAAATTGACTCCCATCGTTAGTCAGCTATGGAAACCATTGCCCAGTGACTTGAAGTCTCACCAAAATGGAGCTGTACTGGTATATGTGCGTATCCTGTATTAATGAATAGCAACAATGCTAATTATTGAGCGTGAATGACCAATGGGGTAACCCTATTTGTCCTCCTCCGCCTCCCCATCATTACAGAGTGGTCATAGTGTTCATCATCATCAAGATCTTCTTCTACGTGTGCTGGTACCGCTCGAGACAAAGGCAGCTCGCCGCTTACTTGAGCAACCCCCGCAATGCCCAGATAGTCATTGTCGGAGGGAGGGCCTACCTCCATCAAATGTGCGAGAGACAGAGTGTAAGTTGTCCGCGTGTCACGCGGCTGATCGGACTAGATCACGTCACATGTAACCGAGTGACCCGAGATCTTCGTTCGGGATGATTTCAGTCAGAATGACACACAAGTCTTCATGTAAATGCGCTTGAGGTTCCTGAGGAACACCGGCAAGCAGCAACATGGACGCCATGATGTGTGGGACTCATTTCAGGCATTTCCTGTTTGTCTTAACGTTCTCCCCCATTGCATTAGTGATGGCTAACGGTCCGAGTCTGTGATGTTTTCAGCATCATTTTGGAAATGCAAACGTTGTCGATCAAATAGATTCTCAACTAAATGCTGACATCGGTCAAGTTTCACGGCGGTTCATAAGCGTGCGGCATTGCAGAGTGCAGCCATCTTAATCCACCGCAAGAATGGAAAAATATATGCTGGCTTGTCAAGTTTGCAAATGTGTGGCCTGAAGCAAAGCGTTATAAGTACATTCAGTATTGGAACCCTCAGAATGCGTGGAGTAAAACCGGAATAGTGCATCCCCTCAAGGGATTCTCATCGTACTTTCATATGTTTGGCGTTGTTTAACGCGCGCGTAGAAACACCTGCTTACATAAGTAATTGTTTTTTTTGTGCCCCCCCTCCAGCAAACTTCACTGTGGCCAAGCTGGTATGGCGTCCCTGATGACCTGTCACAGGAAGAGCCCTCCGCGGCGCTGCCACCCGCCGTATCCTTGTCCCACCTGGACATGCCGCCGCCGTATGATGCAGTGTCCGGAGGTAGCGCGCCCGTTGTCGCTTTGAAACAGGAAGACACATTCAGTATTCTGGCTCTTTGTAGCTTTCAAATCAACTAATGCGCCGTTGATTGACCTGCATGTTGCGATGGTACATGTCCATATATCATCCAGGATTGAAATGGTCTCCAGTGGGATGCATTATGGTCGCGTATGGCTCCACGTTCCCAATTCTGTCATGCACGAGCCATCAAGCTGTGTTTGAAGCTTCCGATGATCTCTTTAACTGTTCACTTATGGCGATAGCCGGGAGGCGAGATTATTCTCCAAAGTCAGTTTCATGTTTTAGCTGTAGATGGGAAGGAAAATGAATCTATTCTCTGTCCGCCAGACAAATATTCATCTGTCCTTGCCACAATCGTGCCGTGTGTGAATGTCGCCACAGCCCTCAGAGCGTTGGTTAATGTTGAAAGCTTTTGTGCCCTTTGTTTCAACGCAATTCCTCCCGCCTCCGCTTTCCTTTCCAGAAGACGATCTGAAACCACCTCCCTACAGCGAGTGCGCCCACGCCGATGAGCCCGATGCCTCTCGGCCCTCCAATCGCACACCTCTCATCTCTGAGGGAGGGCACTCCGGGAGCTCCAACGAGGCGCCGCCCCCTTATACGCAGTCTCCCTCGCCCCAGGCCCGCCAACAAGAAGGCGAGTGAGCTGCACGGAGTTCGACTCTTGAGAGCACGCCCGGCTGGTTGATTACCAAAACCAATTTGCCCCCCCCAAATACTGCTTTCCTACAGACAAACCTCAGCCTTGCTCTTGGTTGCGCCACAGTGGACACACGCTTATAAATGTGTGCTCAGTGGTCTTCGGAGCCCAGTTTGGTCCGCCTTTGTTTTTTCTACTTTGTAGGCATGTGATCTTTTTGGTCATAACAGATGACATCAGCAAGCCCGCGTGTGCCTCAAAACCTGACCTGTTGCAACCATGAGCGTGACAGTTCTGATGTCAAAACTCCAGCAGAGTCAAGGCACATGAAGAGAAATACTGTTTGCATTTTCAACCTCGAAGTGTAGCGCATTTCACGCCGCTTTCAACCTCGATTGGGGAAGTTGGCAAACACAAGCCCGTTCTTCAGTTGCACTTTTGACTGAGAATTATTTTTGTCACGTTGGTTTCTTTCAAAGCGTGCACACTCTCAAGAAGACAGAATTACATTTTGGGGCAAATGACTGTGTCAAAGAGCATCCAAATATGTTCCCAGAATGATTGCTACAGTCATGATTTTTGCCTTTATGCACTACCACAGTAGCAAGCAGACGTTATGCATTTTAGTTCACAATTTAAAACCGCGCCTAAGTGTCTTAGTCACGTGTATGTGGCATGCTTTAATCAAAAGTACCCCATGGAGATATTGTTTTTATAACAGCTGGGCAGAGGTGCAAAACAGCTCACCCGTAGACACGTTTTCAAAAATGTACGGCGAACAGAAAGTTCACTTGGTTGTGTAATTTCACACCTTCAGCAGTGGGGAGGCAGACACTCCAGAGACCCAGTTAGCGTCCCGTGTTTGTTTGTAAACGATAAATTACTCTTCCGCAATACTGTAAATCCCCCACAGTTCACGAGGTTTCACAAAATGATTCAATTTACAGTCATGTCACATTTGTCATAAAATTTACATTAGTTTATATATATATATAATATATATATATATATATATATATATATATATATATATATATATATATATATATATATATATATATATATATATATATATATATGCAGGAATAATCAGGTGGACAAAGGAAGAGATTCAGACCACGGATGTTAAGACCCAAAAGCTCCTAACCATGCATGGAGGTTTCCATCCCAAATCCAGCACCCTGAGACTGTACGCAAGCCGAAAGCGAGGAGGCCGGGGACTAGTGAGTGTGAGAGCCACTGTCCAGGATGAAACATCTAAACTCCATGAACACATCAAGGAGAAGGCTCCAACAGATGATGTACTCAGAGAATGTCTCAGACAACGGGGAACAGAGGATGAGATGCTGGAAGAGGGACCATCATGGGAGGACAAGCCCCTACATGGGATGTACCACCGGACCATAACTGAAGTGGCTGATCTCAAGAAGTCCTATCAGTGGCTAGAGAGGGCTGGCCTGAAGGACAGCACAGAGGCACTCATCCTGGCTGCTCAGGAGCAGGCCCTGAGCACCAGAGCCATTGAGGCCCAAATATACCACACCAGACAAGACCCACGGTGTAGGTTGTGCAAAGAGGCACCCGAGACGATCCAACACACAACTGCAGGGTGTAAGATGCTGGCAGGGAAAGCCTACATGGAACGCCATAACCAGGTGGCTGGCATAGTCTACCGAAACATCTGTGCCGAGTATGGACTGGAAACCCCAAGGTCAAAATGGGAAACACCTCCGAAGGTGGTGGAGAATGACCAAGCGAAAATCCTGTGGGACTTCCAGATCCAGACTGACAAGATGGTAATGGCGAACCAACCGGATATCGTGATCATAGATAAAGGGCAGAGGAAAGCCGTTGTAGTGGATGTAGCGGTCCCAAGTGATGGAAACATCAGAAAGAAGTTAAAGGTGACAGTGGTGGTCGGAGCACTCGGGGCAGTGACCTCCAAACTAGATGAGTGGTTGCAACAGATCCCGGGAACAACATCGGACATCTCAGTCCAGAAATGTGCAGTGCTGGGAACAGCAAGGATACTGCGCAGAACCCTCAAGCTTCCTGACCTCTGGTAGAGGACCCGAGCTGAATGGGGGATGGACACCACCCAAGGGGTGAGATGAGGATTTTTTTATATATATCATTTGTTTTTTTGCGGCCAAATATGTTTTCTGGGCTTTATTATACCCGCTTGTATGTATGTATATTTTCACAGTGCTGGTTTTCTCAAGATTTTTTTTGAATGTGGATTTTTTATTTCATGTGCCAAGGGGCTCCCTGCAGAGGTTATTGGGGAGCATTTTGTCAATTTCTCCAGCACATCTGGCTAGAACCAACATCGGTGCCGCCACAATTAATCCGCTTTTTGAGTGTTATTAGCTGGCTGTGCTTTGTGGTGCTGTCTGGAGTTGCGCAAATGGGTGTTTGCAATATTTTATTCAGTCACGCCTGAACTGAAGTGGACAACGTATAATCCAATGATAAAATGATGAATTACGAAAATGGCTCAGCCACATGCTGTATTGAAAACCCTGCAGCAACATACTCGACGATTGATATTGTGACTTTGAGCGTGCCTATGAGAGTCCTTTCAGTTTGAGTGTTCAAGGGCTACTCCTACTTTTTTATTTTGTTCTTTTCTGAAATACTGCAAAATGAAAACCAACCCAAAAATATTTAAGCAGCTTCTTATAATCTACCTGAGTCGACCACTGGTTGGTCAGCTCAATTTCTGTTGTTACGTTGTCCTTGCCATGCGATTTCGATTTGGTTTCACTGCATTTCGAAGTCTGCCTCTATTTGGTTTGCCGTCAACCTTGTGGACAAATTCACTGTTTTATTGTAGTTGAGGGGTTGGAATAATAATTGACTTTTTTCCCCTTGTGGTTCTTTTAAGAGGTGGGGGAGGCAATGTGCAAAATGTAGCACCAACTGCAGCCACACGAGGAATGATTTATATCTATGCGGCAAGTGTTAGTGTCTTCTCATGTCTCGGTCTCCACTTTAACTTTCTGCTCATTCCCAGCACAGCTCATTTGAATTTAATCTCATCAAGGTTGTGACATTTTGATGGGGTGGCTTTTTTTCAGGGGGCATTACTGCATTAAACTTGTTGAAAATGCTGTTTGTGTTGTTTATTTTGGTTGGCCATTTTAGAAGCAGCACATTAAGTCCACGCCTTTCTTTGTTTTTGCTCAGTCATTCAGGTTTGAGTAATCTGAAAAGGTTGAATCAACACTCTTATTATGATTTTTTTTCCTGACTTTTAGAATGTGCAAACGGCCCTGCGCATCATCCTCAAGTCATCAACCTGTTGGCCAATAATTTGAATGGTTTTAAACAAACCTCCAAGTGAGATTTTATTTAAACTCAAACATTTTGTGGTTCCAATACGTTGTTAAAATCAAAAGTTATTTACAATTCTTGCATCCATTGATCTTCTGCTTGGATTTTACTCCAAGGTGATGTTGGGATGTAAACTGCCTCCTACCCACATTGGTCTTTTGCTTTCAGACAAACCCCCTCCCCCCAACAACTTTGTATTGTCTCGCACTCTGTCTCAAAGCCCCCCCATGTCACCTGAAGGTCTCGGTACCTTTTGGGGCACCATATGTATGCAACTGGATTTTTTGTTTTGTTTTGAAGGTGTGTTTATAGTTCGCAGGTGCCCCGGTATTAATGAGCTGCACACTTGTATCAGGTGCGACCAGTCCGAAGGAGTGGGAGAAAAAATGCTTACGCATTTGTTAATATGTCACCGATACCCCCAATGTTTCCCCGACATGTGACCTGCTTACACCTCCGACACACGGCTGATATATCAACCACGCAATTCACAAAAGTCATTACAATGACAAGTTGGGCGTCGACGGAGAGCCCCCTGCCAGCAAGCTTGCTGAAAAAACGAAACGGATATTGCACCTCAAAATGAACTCATCGATCAGGGAACGCAAAGGAATAAAAAGATTCAAACAAGAGGATGAAGAGAGGAACAAACAAGTCGAGGTAAGTCGTGTATTTGTGTCAAACTCGTCTGTGGGCCCATTTGGGCCAGCCTCCACAAACATGTTGACTGCACGTTACTATCTTATATTATTGGACTCGCGAATGTGCCAAAACAATGTCTAATTCCCGTTTGTTTTGTTTTTGTTTGCACGGAACAGTGATGTGTCATTTTAGCCACGCTGCAAGACGTTGGTCCTGTCACAACGACAGTTTCTGCAATTCGAATACTTTAATGTCAAATGCTAAAATCAATACTAATCTCAGTTTCAACCTCTGACAGCTCGGTCTGTCCAAGCTGGTAATAATTTGTGTTTGGGATAGAAATATATGACATATATCTCCTGATAAAGGCTAACTTTTTCATTCCTCCTTAAAATGACATTTTGTTGTGACCGGTGGGTCTATGGTCAACGCTGCAAAGCTTCCCATTACGTTTCAAGTTCTGATCAAGGTCTGCACCGCTTAATTTCTCCTCCTTATTTTACGGCATTGACTGAAGGTACCTCGGTTACCATTGCATCTCTGCAGATGCTCCACTAGAGGGCAGTGTTGCTCCGCTGGCTGTTACTGTACAGTATTCCATTTGTGCCTTGAACCTGTAGCTTTGCTTAGTTTGGGTGCAGAAGTGTGTTTTTGTGGTGATGGCTTAAGTAAAGTGTGTGTGTGTGGGGAGGGGGGGCACTTGGGCTCCTATTGGAGTGTTCTAATTGACTTTGTGTTCTCGGCGCTGACTTTGTTCTATGAATCCCTCGCCAAATCATGACACACTTTTGTACGAAAAGTGCACGATCTCAGTCCGCGCGGTTAGTTTTGATTTTGCTCCAAATTGAAAGTTGTGAGTTTGTGTCTTTTATCCTCTGGTGGCTTCATCTTAAAGATGAAAGGTGAAAATGAGAAATGATCTCGTCTGGTAGCACCTGTCAGCTGTCACCACAGTGGCCTGTGGAGCAAACCATCCTTCTATGCCAAGACACCTCTGTCAGCATTTTGGCTCCAAACGCTGTTTGGAAATACACGTGACCAGAAATGATTATTATGATTTATTTTTTTTTGTTAGAGGGAAGTCTATTGGAATTTATTTGGATGGGTCCCAGTGAAGTGTAGACGTTTATGCCTTAAATGCTTTAATTATAGCAAAAAACAAAAGCATTTCCTTGTCATGTGTTTGCCAAGGGCTGCACCATGCATTAACTTTGAAATACTGTACCATATGGAACCTCAGAAAAAAACCACATTCGATTCCACAATTGAATGATGAAATATAATAGACAGAGAGATGTCTACTCCTAGCATCACACACACATATTGATCATGATCATCAATTTTTCAAATGCTTGAGAGTCCACGCAGCAGTAGGACTTCTATGCTTACTGCTTGTTTGTACTTGAGATGATCAGACAGCGGAAAATAAATCGGAAGAGCAATAGCAGAAGCCAGGCTGACTGTCACCGTGTTGCTGAAATGGAACTCCGAGCGATTCCCATCGCTCAGCTTCAGTCGGCGTTCGCCGTATTGTGCCCTGATGTTTGCGGCAAGTTGCCAGGAGCTTCTGGAGCTTATTCAGATAGACTTTTATAGCCTTGACCGGCGCCTTGACTAGCGATGACAGCCAGGCCGTGGAATTCCACTCGGTGTGCCAAAACTGCCCCTTGCGGCTCTCACCCGGGCAACATGTGGATCGCGCGAGTAGGAATGAATGGCCGCTTGACAGATCTGCAGCTGTTGTGCATGGCCGCAAATCTCCACGTCGGCATCAATGGCTCTTAATCAGCTTCACGGTGCTGTGATTCCCACTTCCACTGCCAGGGTTCACTTTTGAAACGTTTGCGAGCAGACCGCCAGGAATTAGATGAGGGATCAAGGTGCGTGCGTGCACATGTGTGTGTGTGTGTGTGTGCGTTTCACATCAGCTCTCCATCACCGTAATTGGAATGGACGAGTCAACTCCTACGTCGTCTCAATTTCCGTTCATCACCCTGCAGATGCGAGGAATTGTGTCTAATAATAGATGAGATGAAATAACTCCTGTCTTTGTTTACTCGACCTTGCACATCTGTTTACAATATCCAACAACTGCTCTCTCTGTTATGATGATACAAGATGTTTTGTGCATGCGCTGACTTTGAAATGGAGCGACTCGGGGCTGATTGGATTGCAGACTCCTTTCTTGTCTTTGCACAGTTCACCAAATGCCGTCACTCCTTGAGCATGAGCAAATACACACACACACACACACACACACACGGGTCTTTCCGTTTGCTCAGGCGAAGGACACGTTAGACTTTTCAGCCCCCGTCTTGACAAGAATGCTGAAGAATGCATCACATAACAGGCATCGAGGTGGATAACAACATAATGTAACACAACACGGAGATAATAAAAAGTTCTTTTTTTGTGTATCAGCAACCTTGTACTGTTGCAGCGTCTAAAAGGGCTAATGGAGGCATCCGTAAGTGCAATACTCTAGAGAAATGGCGGCGTTTGCAGCCCGCCCCGACGGAAGAAGTGTGCAGATGAGAGATGTCCGTCTTTCCAATTCGTTCTAATGAGTTCCTCTGCCACATCGCAAGCTCATTAGGAGAAAGGGGATCTCGGCTTGACTGAGAATAATAACAAATGATAATACCCCGGTAATGACTGTGATAATTGTCCTTTAATGCACATTCCGTGTGCTATTTCTATCCTGCTGATTCTTTTATGTTTTCCTTTATGGGGCAGTAAACGCCTGACGTATACAAGAATCACTTCGGCGATATCGAACGGGACACATTGTACCACGGTTTGCAGATTTTCTTGTGTTATGTTCCCCGCGTCGCCGAACCAGAAAAAGAGCGTTATGGCTGCACAGTGCAGAAATTGTGCAACCGTGTGTGCTCAGCAGTCTGCTGGTGTACCGTAGAGTAGTTGTTTAATATAATTTGTCAAGATTGGGCCGAGGAATAAAGTATCCATTCTTTGATCGGGTGCCGCTGCCCTTTTAACTGCATGTGCAAGATTATGTGAAGAAGATTCCAATGCTCAGGGTGGCGCTAGTTGTCCCCCACTGTGGATGACACACTGTTTGGGAACTTGCATAAGAGGCTTTATTTTTCTCTTCATACAACCGTGGTGAGATTTTTGCCTCGCTATCTTCACTTAACCCGAATGTTGCCCCCATAAAACGACTGCCTGCTGATGTCGCGTCTCCTGTAGACGGACCGATCAGGAGCCGGCACTCGTTGCGGTGAACTGCGGCCACGGAGGTGATTGCCCCGTGCATCCCGCAGCTTCCTCATTTTGACACGAATAAAATCTTCACACCGCCCTTGGACCAAAGACCTCACGCCTCCAAACGTTCAATGGCCGTGATTGAATTTGGCCGAGTCCATCTCGCTCCGTGGACGTCGCTTGCTCACCAATGGCGACGGAAAGACTAAAGGGAGTCTTCTTTTAGGTAGGAACATCGCGGGAGGACAGGGACAAATAGTGCCAGCTTAGAAAAGAAAAGAAAATGACAAAGATGACCCCTGCAGGGACTAAGCTGCTCCGTCTCAATCTGCCATTCATTCACTGCTTTTGAAAGACCATCGGCCCCTTGAAAGCTTTGTCCTGCAGCCACGGTGCATTGTCACGCTGTAGTCCTGTCAGAACCTGGAGGAGAAGTCAATGATGATAAACAAATGCCGACATCACCAAAGTCGACTTTTCACATGAAGCGCTTAATAATTTGACGGCGAGTTTCCCATTTCCCCGGTGGTCCACATTCTTCCTCCTCGCCGGTGACGGTTCTGGCCTCCCAGTCCAATCCTTCTTGCGCGGAGCGTGACGGCGCAAGTAGAGCGTGGCGCCCGCAAGGCCGTGGCCGGTGCCGCCGGAAGGGCCACGGAGCCGCTGAGGGATGACTTGGCGCCGTGGCTTCGACGGCTCATTGAGCGCGTTAGCCGAGGATGAGAGATGGCGGCGCTTTCGCAGCCGGAATGGCCTTTGCCTTGTTTTCGCTGGCTTCATTCATCCCCATTCTCACCACTCCTACTGCTTTTCTTCTCCCATTTATCACCGTCGGCGCTCCACGCAGGTCAACGGTACAGTACGTGTGAGAGGCGGGGTATTTTACTGGCCGCTCGGTGTCAGCAAAGATGAGCGTGTTGGGTCTCCAGTGGTTGTTTCCAAGTTGTGGGATGACCCGAGGCTTGGAAAATGCCGAGAAGAGGCTGTATGATGAATCGCTTGTTGGAAGGGGTTCAGGTTCCAGCCCACAAAGCTCAATCTACTGTTGAGGTTGGGGAGGGTGACATTGTTTTATGTGGATGGATTCATCTTTTAAGAAATTGACATCCCCTTTTTGACAAATTGGATTTTGTTGAAAAAAGTCAGTGTGAGGAGAATCAAGTCTTTTAATGTTGTAACGCGAGAATTAAAATAGCAATGGAATGAAGGTAAAATGCGTTGTTTGGCAAATGTTTACAAGAATTCATTTCACATTGTGTTGAGAAGTCGTCCAAGGTTGTGGAAATTTTGTTCAGATAAGATATAAGAATAAAAATGTTGTCAAGAAAAGTTGTGTCGATTCACTCGGCTATAATATGATGAGAAATATCCCAAGAATCATATTTTCTCCCAAAAAAGGAAAACGTGGTGGTGGAAGAACAGGCTTTGTTTTGTCAAGTAAAAGTTGCAAAGAGATTAAAGTTAGACTTTGTCAATGAATCGCAAATTTTTGTTCAATTGTTGATGCATTTTGGGAGGAAAAAAAAACGCATCAGGAGAACAAAGTCACAAGAAACTGACATCACTGGGATTTGCTATTGCCATTAACATGGGGCCTTCTTAAGATAAAAGTGGCCTTTCATCATGGCACTACTTTGAAAATATTTGGTCACTGCGCTACATGGGCCAGCAAAAACAAGTCTTCTATAGCCTTAATCATGAAACCAACGCACGCACTCACTCACACACACACACACACACACACAGGACCAGGTGAAAAACAGGGGGCAGCCTAAAGTTTTTATTGGGTTGCAGGGCAATTGAAGTTGGCTTGCCTCACATCCAAACAAAAATGTTGAGCACAAAACACACACACACACACACACACACACACACACACACACACACTGTACAGTATATATACACACACACACACAAAGTAAAGATTTGATACCATTTGTATGAGGCTTCCTCCCAAGAGAAACAATCATCCATCATTGTGCCTTACGGCACCTTGAGACACACTGCATTTGTTTTTTGTATTTTTAGGGGTTGTTTCAAAGATGAAACTTGCTCGCTCGCTGCACATGACACAGCTGAAGACCGGCTCTGAAACGTATCTCTGCGGGCTACGACTTTGGCCGTGAGCAAGTAACACGTCTATTGTGCACGCGAGCCAAGCATGCGGAGAGAAAGAAAGGCCGAGATTCCTCAAGTGAAAAGGAAAAGTTGTGAAGGTCAGAGCGGCGGTGAGTGCGCGTACATTTGCCAAAAGCTTTTTTTGTGAACCTTTGTAACTGGAATTGAAGTGCATCCTAAAATATTATTCAGCATTGCACACACAAAAGAGAATATAAATGAGTTACCAGCACCGGTTGCACAACATATAGTAAGATGATCAGAAATCTAGTCAAATATTTCCACAATCTTGAGGCATCGCCGCGAGTTGACTGCAGCGATCCGCCACCCTCCTCACCCTTTGCTTCCTGCGAGGCGTCTGTGTTGTTCCTGCCAAAACGTGATTGGCACGTAATTGACTTCAGGCTCTATTGTGGTAAAGCCGACGAGTGGATGAATCGACTAATCTGCTGAGCTCTTACCTATTTGTGCCGGTTTATTATGAATGTGAAAGGAGTAAGGGGCCTCTTTCATTTTTTGAGACCGCAAACAGTTCGATTTCTTTTGAATCTTTGGAATATATCACTTTTCATAATTGGATTAACATTGGCATTTAAGTGTAACCTTGAATATTTAACGAGATAACATACCCATAAGTTGACAAATATTTTTGGACTGTGCAGGAAAAAAAGTTGTTGTTTTTTTACATTTTGAGCTCAAGGTCCTATTTCTCAGAGTCCTATTTCCGAATCCCACCCATCGAACCACCAGTTGCTCCAGTGGTTCGATCTGGCTGAGCTCCCTTCCCTCCTTGTCCACCTGCAGGACAGCTGCGCGCCGCTGCCACGTCTTTCTCTCCTGGCGCCGCCGAGGACGCGTCGAGAGGAAAAGAAGCGTCGTCCACCCGCACATCCAAGCGCGCAGGCTGCACTGCTTGCTGCGCACGCCTACTGCGTCGCTTCCCTCCTCGCACGGGCTCCATCTGGACTTAAGGTAGTCAGTCACCCCCCCCTCCCGCCCCACTCCCGTTTTGGGTCCTACAATACACACCCCTTCCTTTTTTTTTTTTTTTCTCCCAAGGGGGAGAGGCACATTGCGGCGCAGTGTCCGGTTTCAAGCCACGCCGCGCGGCGCGCTCTCCTGCGTGGGTCAGAAATAGAAGCAAGAGTTCCGGGAGGAGGTTCTGCTGCGAGCCACTTTGGCTGAGGCTGAGCTCCCGTCCCGAGCACAGACGCAGCGCAAAAACCGAGGATATAATATTCGTCTTTGCTCTTCTGCGCGGACAAGATACGCAGCGTGGATCTCAACTAAATGACTGCGAGTTGACCACCTCACCAGGTAAGAAAATCGGCGCGCTCTTATTTAATTGTCCTTTTCTTTTTCTTACCGTGATAGCTCTTGCAGCTGCAATTATTCTCTTATCCATTTACTGATTTTTTGTGTCCTTTTTTTAAAAAATCGCGCACGTGGATGAACTTGCATCTTGCACTCCAGTCCCCCCAAAATGAAATGCGTTCATTTGACACGCTGATGATGAAACAGCCACACGTTGCCTCAAATCAGTGTTTCAAAGTTTTTAAACGATGCTACGCCACCCGGGGCCACGTGGTGGCGCTGGCAGCAGGTTTTAAACATTCAACAAATAACGTTTGGCTTCTGCTCGTCTTTTCCATATCTGCTGATAGCTTCGTAAGGTCATGGGAAATGTACACGGGCATATTAATCTCGATATGGATAAATAAACATTTTCCCACTGGTATGTGCTGTGCTTTTAACAGCTTTGTGGCACAGTTTGCTTCAAAGTATTCATTTTAATTTGCCTTATGTGTTTGAATGGTCTTCTGTGTGCGTTCCTCTGCTCTGCGTGCAAAACAATGCAGCCGTTGCTTCATTAAATGCCCCAAATGCTAGTCTGAAATCTTTGAAGCAGCTCGTGGATTGGATGGCATTTCAAGGATTTCATTGCAAAGTCATTTTTGCGTCAAATTAGATCTATCTATCTTCATATATATATATATATATATATATATATATATATATATATATATATATATATATATATCTTCAATATATTCATCTTCCACTTGGAAAACAGTGCTGTGCCTTCACTGCTTGATTTTGAAATTTCACCTCACCCATCCGGATGGCTGAGAAAGTCTCAGCGTGGACCGCACGCCGGACGACCGTTTCGTCGCGATCCGTCTATTAAAAGAAACTTTTGCACGTCTATTTTTGTCACATGACACGTACTGGTTTCCATTGTCCTTGTCGCGCTAGCAACAGTCAGCCTGCGCTAATATTCCCAACTCAGACCCATGAGGATGCACAAAAGAGCGAATTCCAGATGGTGGCATTCACTTAGACTCCCGGTATCCTGGTCTTTATTAGATGCCAAAGTTCTTTAGGGATGGCTCAGAAAAATGCAAAGTGACAGTATGAAAAGCACAGTGAAAGATGTTCAAATATGAGAAAGCTCCCGATTGGTTGTGATGCTCGCTGCAGCTTCGCATTCCTTTGCATCATCCCTCATCAGCCGGGCAGATATTGGAGTCCCGGCACACAAACACACCAATTAGTTTCGCCGGGAGAATTCCTTGATGACAATGACCCTTGCGGCCCGAGCGGGGGCGGTGCGGTTGCTATGACAACCGCATGAATGAGGAGCCTATTGTCGCTGACCTTTGTGATATGGCTTCCCCTTGTCCAGTCCCACCGGGAGGGTAAAGTGGAGAGGCATTATCATGCACATGTCAACTAAACAGTCCTGACCCTCCGGCCCCATCAGGGCTCTTTGAAAGTCTTTTGGTGGCTTATTTATCTGACATATGCACCATGGAGCTTTGGGCGACTTGGTTTGAACCTACAAACGCAGCGCTGGCTTCAGCACTGCGCCCGAACTTTCTTTTATCTTTTGTTTGTGATGCTCCGTGAACATGAGGCGGGTTTCAACTCCATTCAAAGCTGACTTTTCTCAAGTATGAAATACCAAAGACATGCGGGCAGCTGCTTTCATGTGTGTAACGTTCCAAAGTGACACTGCCAATGCCCAATGGGCATTTTACAGTGAAACCTCAGTTTTTCTTTTCGGAAAATAATGTCCAGTTGAATCACGAGTTCCATGCTCAAACCGTCGCCACCGGAAAACCACGTTTCACTCCGCAGGCAATGTCACATTCAATGGAATAAAACAGTTCTTGCTGAAGGGGCATGAACGTGTTTGCGCGAGGTATAACGCTACCCATTCAGAAATTGTGTCGTATGATCACAATATTTTTATATCATCTCCTGTAATGTAATGATTGTCTTACTCAGAGAGTACCGAGCAACAATCTGCGTTGTCATCATCCGTATCCCCAAATCTTGTTTTGACTTGAGAGGCACAAACGTTGTTGTTATGAGATCGTTGTCCTCATGTCCATTCTTTCAAGACGTTGAAATCTCTTAATGCCAAGTCTCCTTGTAGGTAAAGATAGACAAAAGTTGAAGTGGTTTGCCACTTCCACCGTGCTGTGCAAGCTGCCATTCTCTATTTATACACCATACCCGCCTTTACCTCATTATCTCATCCCTCCCCTTTTCCCACTGACACCGATGAGTTCAGTCCACTTGGAGAACATTTCAGTCCGACTATCTCTGCTACGAGCCTCCCTTTGTCTTGCGCGGTCACTGAAGAGAAGAGCAACGTATTGGCTACGCGTTTCTGTAAGGGACTGAAAGTTGTCAGGGTGAGAGCAAACGGGTCTCTCTCTCTCTCTCTCTCCTCGGGGCTGTTGTTGAGTGTGGGATGGTGCAATGTTGCCACGGTGACCAGTTCACGGTGGCGTTCTCGAAAGGCCAGTGCCCAGGCCAAAACAGTCGGCACTGAGATGATTCGGAAGCTGTAAAGTAACCCGTCACCATTTCCCACTCCAAAGTATTCACGACACCTCCCGGGCTACAATGTGGCACGTGTTGTTGGGTCATCGGAGTTGACGGTTCCAGCGGGCAAGTGCAATTTATCCAACGCGACGCCGGTTGCGCTCTTAACTCGGCTGTCACCGCCGCGTCGATCCAAGAATAAATGTCTGTGGTTTGTAGCAAACATGTCCGCACGTCAGGGGGAATTAGCGCCACTTAAGCAGCGTCGACCTGCCAGCGCTGTTACAGCGTGGAAGCGCTGTCGCGCTCCTCACAGCTCAACCCTCAGACTCGCCTCCAATAGCAGCGCAATCTGTCTCTTTACCAAGATGCCTGTAAAGAGGCGCTTGGCTCTATTTGGGTCATCATTAAATAATCCCCAAAGCCTCTTTTTCAAGGGAGGATCAAGCCAAGAGGCGGTTGGAAAGGTTCGAGAGAAACTGATCAAAATTTGGAGCGGCACTGTATAGTTTTTCCCCCCAAGATGATGATATAGGTCATCTTGATTGATTGATACATAGACATTTGTTTATAATAATGTTCGAGGATTACACAGAATAATTGTGATTGTTCTATATAGTATTGCGGTGTTGTACAGTTGATGTGTTGTACCTGTAACGTGGTCATAGCTTGATTTTGCCTTTGTCCTTAGTGGAAAAGGGTCGTGAGTTGTTGGACGTGAGGTGTTTTATCTGTTCAGTTTGATGTTGCATGAACAAATAAATGGAGGCATGGTGTCAAGTCGTAGCTCCTTTTGAAGCGTATCACAATGGGAAGCTATTTTTAGAACAAGCCTCCGGGCATCTCATGTGGTCCTATGGGACTACCTGGTTCCCGTGGACACCATGTGGGTGATCCCCTGCTCTAGTAGAGCAGAAGCTAGTCTTTTTTTTTTTCAGTTGCAGTTACCGGGGTAACCAAAGTTGATTGCACAATACCGTGTGAAAGGGGACACTCCAGCGAAACTACTTCAAGGTTAGGAAATGGGAAATGCCATCTAAAAAAAAAAAATAGTCGGCCCCTATCAAGATAATTATGTACAGCTTTGATTGACAACATTCATTAATTCTGTGTCATGATTTTTTTTTTTGAGTCTACAGGAACGTGCTTGTGTTTGTTTGTTGACAAAAAGTGTATGACGTACCCGTTGGAATTCAAAGGTCAAACACTCCTGCGTTCTCGTCGCCCTATTTAGCCGGGAAAGGAAAAGCAATCGTTTGATAGCGACACTCGACTCGTTTTCCCTCGACATGCAACAGATTTACTCTGCTCCATGATTCACTGAGGTAAAACGCGACTGCCTCCCGAGAGATGTTGTGCTATGTATAGTCGGTTTAGCAGCAAATGATTGCGCTTGCATTCTTGTGTTTCTAGCATGTGTTTTTTTTGCCTTCACATTAGTAAAAGGCTGTCTTTCGTGGGATTGAGATTTTCTGTCTGGTGGGTGGGAGGAATCCCCAAGACGCCGTGTCTCATCTTTATCGAGCATATCATTACATGATAAGGGACATGCTTTGATGTGATGAATTAAATCGAAAACTTTGTCACACCACTAAAATGCAGGAAGCCGCTCCACTTTGATGATTGTAAATCAAAATCCCGCAATAGGTGGCAAATCAAAACATATGACTTCACTTTGAAATCATTAGAAAAAGGCTAATCGGAGCAATGCCCTCCGAAGAGAAATCAATGATGCGCGGAGGAAGCGTCGCTCAGCAGATGAATGGGGTAAGGAAATTGCGCAGCACGCTACGTTCGTTTTCTCCCACCCCTCTACCCAAGTTTGCGATAACATCTGAAAGATAAAGTCCCTCGTTGGTTGCGATGCAGGAAAAAAAATGGAAGGCAGATACAGAAGATTAAAGTAGAGTTTGAGAAAAGAGAGATTGGACAGCGGTGATTGAAGTGACTGAGCAGATAAGCAGACAAAAGGCTCGAGCCGCCCGCTCCTTGAATGCAAAAGATGCAGAAAAAGGGAAGAGGGATCATCCCGATAGAGAGGATCATATGTGCCGTTGTCAGGTTGACAGGTTGTCCCGATCAGGCCGGCGGCAAATTGTTCAGCGTGTGAGGAGGGGTTGGGGGCCGGGGTTGGGGGGGGGGGGGTTCTCTCAAGGGGCAGCAGTCTCGCCAATTGCTCATGTAGTGCAGGGACAAAGAAATAGGCACGACGGCACACGGCGCTCCGTGATAAATGAAGGAGGAGAAAGGCAAACAGGGAAGACACAAAAAGTCCAGCTCGGATCACGCAATGCCGCAGTACAAAAGAACTTTTCCTTGGTGGCCTTCAATTAGTCCTGATTGCAAGTGACCAATTTGATCTTTGTCTTGGTCTGATTTCCCTTTCGGAAGTGTTTCCTCGACTTCTTCCTTGTCTTATTTGTGATATTTTTATTCTCAAGTCAACGATGCGAAGAAGAGCAATTGGCAATTTTCTTTCCTTCCTCGCATTGTGGTTCACCAATTCAAAATCGGAATTGGCAGTGAACACCGTTGCACCGTAGCCGATGTGGCAGCGCATCAAAAATGCTTTTGCAAAAACGTGCAAGCGAGATGCAGCAGTAGCAGCAGCTCCATGAAAAGTGAGCAATCAACTCTGCACCCTTTGTTGGACGTGCTAACCTTCAGTGTAAATGAGACAGACGCTTTGGGGTATTGGGCTCCCAATGCGTGTCAACTCTCGGAATTCACTTGTAACCGGCAAACTCATTGCCGACCCGATTGTTGACACAATCGTGCCCCAGTTCTTGCTGTAAAACCACAGAAGTGGAGTGCGGTCTGACACATGCCGCTGGCTGCGAGTAACAAAGCAGCTGTTATTGCAAATGCGCAACATTCCATTCGCCTTCAGAAGAAGAGACCGTTCTCGTCAAAGAATGACTTTGTGTTTAGGTAAAAGCTTCTCGTCCTCAGCTTGACTGCCTGACGTTGCCGAGGTTTGGGATTCAAATGTCACGTCTAGCCTTCTGTGTGGCGCTTGACAATTTGTTGTCTCAGATCTGCGACTTTTCCGAGCGTCATTTGCATCCTGTGCAAACGTTTCATTCGTCCTTCAGTCTGAACACGTTCAAGACGAGACAGCCAATCTTTACATGCCAAGAAATTTCTATCATTTTTTTTTTAACCAGCGGTGAGTCGGTGTCCTGCAAATGCGACTCACACCTATGATTCTCTTCCCCATCCATACTGATGCTTGACTATCGCAGCGCTCTAATTTGACTGCTCATGAACACTTCCTGTCCCTTCGCCGAATTGTGCTGACTCGCTGCCTCCGGACGGGGACTGTTTAAAACTTCCCCGGAGCCAGACGGCTCCCGCATGAGTTGCCCAGACATGGAGAAAAATAGTGAGCGTCGTTGATTTTTGATGTGGTTTTGTCACACCCCAAAACAAGAATGGAGCATTGGAGCCTGTTGCGTTACAAAATGAGTCTACAGAGACTGACAAAGAGGCAGTCACATCGACACAAAGAGCATATCAACGGTAACAACAAGTAAAACGCACATTCAAAGACAGAAATCCCACACTGCCCATACCAACAAATGACTCATTGTGCATCCCGTTTTCAAATTCAGAGTCTGAGGTCTGTGTAGGCTGCAAACAAAGGCTCAAGTTTCACTTTCTCAGGCTGTTTTGACTTGAGCTTGACCACATCTGAACCGTCCCTTGACTCTTCTGCTGCCCTTCAGTGTTAATGCACTGACCAAATGGTACCCGGTACTCCTTTGCTCCTCATCATTAGCGGCGGTCTTTGACCAGACAAGCCTCGCTAACCTCAATCAGCAAAGCTGAGAAAAAGTCGATATATAAGGACGACCAAATGGATTCAGTTGCAGCAGTCTCTCGTAGTTGTTTCTGACTCGAGCTGAGATGCAGAGCGAGGTCCGACGCGGAGGATCTATTTCCTTCAGACTCGCCTTTTCCAATTCAATAATTGTACCGTAAGTAACGCGGTGCTGCCGGTCATGGTGGCAGTGCTGTAAACCGTTTTTAACCTCCTCTTAACAACACAAACACTGGAGCACCTTATTATACCGCCTCATCCCGACGCTGAACACATGGCTCTACTAAACCCGAGCTTTGGTTTAACGACAAAACTCGCGCAGCTGAGCCTCAGTTTGGTTCTTGGTACTTCCAATAATGTCTGGTCCGCAGACCTGAGGCGCCGGGCAGGTGTGTAGGGGCCGATGAGCTCAGAGAGGTAAAATGCCGCGAGATTATTTAGAGATTTGAAAACAAATAAGAGGATCTTGAAAATAACTCTAAAATGTATGGGGAGCCAGTGAAGGGATGCCAGAGTAGGAGTTATGTGCTCCCTCTTAAGAGTTCGAAATCACTGTCCAGTTTAAGGCCCAAGTTTGAGACTGTTGACTTAAGATAAGGAGACAGGGGGCCCAAGTCTACAGGATGGGATGTACAAGGGCCACTGGGACCAAATAGTATCACCTCTGTCTTCTTTTCGTTGAATTTCAAGAAATTTTGTGCCATAGTTGACTTGACTTGACTCATGAGCCAATCCCTTTTACAGTTGACCGCTTTAAACATTCACATGGACACGTTAACAAAAAAAAAACACCAATGTGACACACGTAATCAGTCTTCAAAATGTTATCGCCCTTTGTGAAAACCATAACAAAAAAAATGCTTTGTCAAAGCATTCTCCAAACTCTAAAGAGGGGAATGATTTGTCTCCCACGCGCTGCGTCACTCAAGACCGAAAAGTCGATACAGCAGCACTCCAAGCATCCCAAGAGGGCTGTAAATGCTTTTTCTTACCCTTCGTTTGACAGAGATGGGTCAGGGTGCAGGGTCAAGTATGCCATTTTATGGTGTCGCATTAAAAAAAACCAAATTCCTGCTTCCTATGAACCATTTCCATCCCAACACTCACATCACCGCCACATAAAAAAAAAAAAAAAATGTTGCTCACCCTCATTCTCACAACTACCTTCAGGCCACACAAAGCATAAAAATAAGGAGTGACGCTAGTCTTAGTGCGATGGCATTCCCTCACTCGGGGTCGAAGGTGTCGACCTACACAATCGTTTATTTTTTGCAGGCGTTTGCTTCTCGAAATTTCAGCTCAGACAGCTTTTAGATCAGAGAATGAAATACAATTGCCATTGTATTCATTCATGGATGGAAACTTGCACTTGAGGTGTTGGCTACTACTTAAAATGTGAAAAGAGCAAAGTAGAATTGGTGCAGACTCCGCCTAAAGGACAAACATATTTATCTATTTTGGTGCTACGCATTGTGACACCGAAAAGGACATGTTGCAGCTGTCAGACATCCACACGCACACTTTTATCACTCTTTGAGTGAAAAAGAAACTTGACGGGATGATGAATCCACCGACGCTTCAAACCCGGAAAGCACATGTGCCACGAAGATAAATTCAGGCGCAGGGCTGACATCTGTATTTGCAGTAAATGGGGCTTGGGGGTTACCATCAGGGCACGGCAGCTCGAGTGGACTTTTTGCTCGGACTAACTTCGATGGTGCGGAGTACACCTGCCAGCCACATGTGGATGGAAAACTCCGTCGTCATCATGAAAGGCGAGGGCGGAGGGGATCGTTAAGTCATTATTGATGTGCTTTCTGCTGTTTTTATCGCCACCAGACATCGTCGCAACATGCAGACGCACACTTGGACGGCCTCCGAAGAATAACACGATTGTATGAGGCACCCAGGGGCTTCGGGCTAATAGAAAAAGTGCAGACGTTGACGAGTCTCGGGCACTTGTAAATTGGCTGGAAAGCCTGTTGTAAAAATAGTGGCGGCCACTTGCTTGTTTCACAATGGACCCGCAGTCTTTTAAATCCGTGGTAATGAGACACCTCGACTTTATGAGGAACTGAAAAGGAAAGAAAATAGGCGAGACTTTCTAATTTCCCTCCTTCATCGACGAGAGCCTTAATGACGTCCCCGATGTTGGACCCGAGACGGCCGAATACTCAGCTCACACGTACCGAGGAACTGAGATTTATGGTCTCATAAAGCATTTATCACCTAGATGATTATTTAATTGATTTTTAAAAAAAGGCCTCGAATTTGTGTCCAACAGATTCTAAGCACCCACTCACAGGCGCCATCCAAAATGATTCACGACTTTAAACACGGATCCATCGCTGTCGGTACGAGCATTGTGCTGTGCGGTCCAGAACAGGAAGGCTCCCCGACATGTTGAATTAAAACGGCGCAACATGTGTGGAGGAGCCTTCATTTCACAAGCCTGCCAATGTGACAGCCGTGCCGCAAAGAGGACACGCAACATGATCGGGCACACACACACACACACACACACACACACACGTCCCACATCACAGACCGCCAACCACACTGTGGAATCTTTTTCTTTTGTTTACTTGAACAACATCGCTGCCACTTTGCATCTTATATTCATCCTTTTCTTGTCTGGGAACGAGGCTATTACATTACTACCGTGCAGAAACGAAGGTGGTTAACGAGGGAGGATTTTCTAGAGGCCGGTCGGGCTGCGTTCGCCCCATGCGGCCGCCCCTACTCACCGTGGCGTTTCCTCTCCGTTTTTTAAGAAGGCAATTGTTGCTTTTCCAGCTGTGGCTGACCACCTCTTACGTGCTTTCCTGCGTTTTCATCTCCCGCTTGGGTTCCTCAGTAAGCCCGCATGCATTGACAGGAGTGTGGAATACTAAGGAGTGCGGGGGGGTTATTTTCAGCCAATCCTGACTTCCCGTTTCTCCAGGCATCTCTTTCTTTCCACCTGAACCCATCTTCTTTTAATCGCCTCCATTGTCTTGCTCTCTGACGGCTCATTTTGTTCCTGCCCAACCTCTTTTAAGCGCCGCTTCTCCCAACGCTTGCTTCATCTCTTCTCATCCTTTTGGCCACCTAAGTCTCCGTCATCCGTTTGACTCTTCTCCCTTTCTCATTCTAAGCGGCTGCGCATCAGTGATCTATCCCAAGCGACCCAAGACGACCCAGTGGCCTCTGCTCCTTTCTTTTTCCAGCAGATCAGAGTGAGTCTGCAGGCCATTTATTCAGAGACTGCTCTTAGATAAGGGGGGAAAAATAATCTACCAAAAAAAAATAATAATCATCTTGTATAGGCCCACTGTATATTTCCTTACGATGCAAATGATTGTTTTCCAGGCCTTTTTGAAGAAAACAACAATTTGAAGAAAATGATACAGAAAACAACAACTTACAAATTATTGGAAACTATAACTGTTTAAACACAGTACAGCAAATAACTAAATAAAATAGACCCCCCGCCCGTGATTTACCTGCCTCTCGACTGGGATAGTCTGCAGCTCACCCGCAATCCTAACAAGAACAAACAGAAAAGAAAATGGACGGTCGGATAATTTAAAATGATGTTTTCTTTTTTTGCAAAATATTCAACCATTATGAATCCATCTTTTGTCCTCATTTGGGTCGTGGGATTGCTTGAGCTTGTCTTCAGTTGACCCACCGTGCATGACAGCCATGAGGAGGCTGGAATACCCGCAAAAAAAAAAAAACTCGCCAGCAAACTCCGCAGTACAAATAAAGGGTTCCTCTAATAGACGAGTCTCAAAGTTAAAACAAACACAAAAACCTCAGGCACATCGGAAGAGACATTTAAATATGCACAAAGTAGTGCCAATACAAATTGTAAGACAAGTGACTAGGGTGGAAGTGGGAGGGGGGGAGGGGTGCACAAAGAGGCTGTTCTTCTCCAAGGGATGTATTTGGGTCAGGTCCACAGCTGTGCACACACAAAACACACACGGGCACCCTGCGCATAAAAGCGTTGAGCTCCATCAGCAACCGCACAGACAAAAGCACACACACGCCTGACGAAACATCTGTTTTGGGTCTCCAGTCGAGCCCAGATGGACCCCAGGGCATAAGTCACAAGTGGAGGTGAGACGTCACAGTAAATATGCCCCATCATACTTTGGGGCCAGTCCAGCGTTCCGGCAATCTAATGAGGCACGAAGCATGTCACCAAAATCAATACCTGCCTAATTTCTGAGAATATTTAATAAAGTTGGCCAAAATTTAATTAGCCTTGTCTTGTTTGCATTGTTCTGGAGTGCGCGCCGTATGAATATGTATCGTGGGGGGGTGGTAACTTTGGTCGTCTTTATTTTTAATGGGAGCAGCAAGAGGAGGTAAAAGCTAAACATAGAATGCGAGCGAACGCATCGCAGCTAAAAGCGGTGCTCTCCGGCTTTGATGTGGAGCCAGCAGAGGCGTCACGAAACAGCTCAGTGGTTCACAACAGATTTAGGTCCCAATCTTAAATGAAACCTGTCCCAGCGATCTACGCTGCCTTCTGTGACACTTCCTGACTCTGGGGAAGTCGGTGGAGCTGCAAAATTATTGGTTCGGTACTGTTGCATACGTGCACCAAGACCACTGCTTTGTGCGCAATTTGATGCAGATGTCCTCGGATGACAGGACGCAAGTCAGCGAAAGCAAACAAACAAAAAATAGCAAACTGCTCATTTGTGTTGGATTTTCCGACTCTCTGGAACATCAACATCTGAAGTCCTGTTCCCAAACACAGCCACCTGCTCTTTCTTGGACTCCTCGTGAACGCCGCATGCTCGTTTGTTTGAAACTGTGGTTCAGATCATGGATGGATGGATGAATGATGTGAGGTGGAACAACATTGATTGATTGGATTGACTTATTACTCTGGTAATCAGACAGCACATTATGGTACATGGTTCCAAGAAAAAAAATATATATAAATACATGATTTGAGTCTCATTTGCTTGAAACTGTGAGGGGATACAATTTTCTCACAGTGATTTGAAATTAGAGCTGAAAGGCACATTAGAATTTGCCGGCAAGTAAGTGTGTGTGTGTGTGTGTGTGTGTGTGTGTGTGTGTGTGTGTGTGTGTGTGTGTGTGTGCGGGCATATGGGTGCATGCCCGTATGCTGAACACGATTTCCGTATAAATTATTTGATAGTTAATTTCAATTCTGCCACAAGCGTGCTTCAAAAGGTGACATTGTGTATGAAATAGTAAGTCATCATCATAAACAACCCACTCCAACTCGGAATGATGAATATACGGTCTGCAGTGGACTACGCATGGGCTATTCGCGAGGGATAGAGACTGAGCCGGCCCGCAAAACCCGAAATTATGCGCATAGCTGATGAAAATGTTCCCTTCCTTGGACCCGCGGTGAATAACATCAGACATCCACACACGGGGGGGGATCCCAGCGTCAATTTTCCACTTTTCACTTTAAGTAGTCATGAAAGTAGTGACAATTTTTAAAAATCCATCTCTCACTATCCTCGCATTAACAAATACAATTTCCCAAATCCTAATTGACCCAAAACAGGAAAAGGTGTTGATTCATGTTATGCCACACAGTGAGGAAAAGAAAGCTCGTCTGACTTTGTATGCGCTGTATGTAAACTTCAGGTTTCAAGTGTGGTACACAGAGTACGTAGCCACACGTCAATGACTTCATCATTGTTGCCAGGTAACAAACAAACCACTCAGTCCCTGTGAGGTCACTCAGCAATGCGGGGTTCATTTTCCATCGACAAACAATCAAACTGACTCCTATACGTGTTTATCGGACCCGTGTGGCCCTTTTCAATCAAACCTACTTTACATTCCGCGCGCTAGCGCTTCACCCGGTGTGGCACTGTGATGATTTCGCTCGAGGCAGTAGAGTGGATTAAGTGTGCGCTTCACGCTTACTGCTTCATGCCTCCGAAGGAGGGCACGGTGTCATCGATCACTGCGAGACACTGTGGAAACATTAAAGTGAAACGTGATTAGTCGGAGTGAAGCGTGACACGTGGCGGGATCAGCAACAATGACACCTTCAGCCTCAGAGTTTTTCCATACCGCACATGTCACTCATGCTGCTTTGATAGGGCACCCCACTTGAACCCGACTCGCAAGTTTGCCGCCATTCCCTTTTGGCCCTTCTCCAGCGCGCTTGCACCTTACGGGCCTGATGATTAGAGGGCGGCATGGCTCCGTTCGTCGCGGTCATCTCCCAACCTCGAGATTGCGGGTTCCATCGTGAGCCCTTGTGACCGCGTCGACGCGTCCTCCGGCAATCTACCGAATGCCCAAGTGCCACCGCTGATGCTGCATCATCAGTGATTGCATGATGAAGGCGCTGTTGAAGGACTTGAAGGGAGACGAGTGTGAAACGACTCGACGCCTGTTGTTGCTGATGTCGTGTTGTTTTCGGATTTTTACCTTCCAGCCAAAGCATTTGTGCCATCTAAAAGTGGGTTGTGGTGCAATGTACTGTATCAATTCAATAATGTGTTTCTTACTTGCTCGTAGTTTGCATTAGTGTACAACTGCACACATAAAGTGAAGTCTAATTCAATCAATCCTTGCGAGAAAACTTTTACAGAGACACCTTGATGCAGTTTCATGTCAATATTTCACGATGGCTGCCCTCTCCCCTCCGAGAGCGTTGTTTGAAGCAGCCTACGCTGGGCGAGCGAGAAGCAAATGCAATTACGGCCTCCCAGCAGATTGCTAATCACTCTGCCCTGATGTTAAAAGTTCTTTTTAATGGGTTTTGAATTTCAAAGACACAGCAGTAATTCACTGGCTTGCATTTTCGCGGCATGCAAATAAGCTTATTATCTGGCCGTTCTTGAATGTGGACCTCAAGATATGCTGCCGACTTTATTCTGGAAGGGCCCCCCAAAGACGCCGTTTCGCAATGTACAGTAGCAAGTTATGAAAAGCATGTTTATTTAGGACACCTTTTTTTTTTTTCATGGAGAAAGCTGTTCTCAGTCGTGTGTTTGTCACTATAGCACACCTGACAGAGGGATATTTTAGGCCTATTGCACTCTGTAATCAGCAAAGGTATAATAAGGCGGCAACATACTGTAAATTACTAACTTGCGCAGGCTTGCAGAGTCCAACTCTGAACCGATATGCGTGTGGATGTGAGGCAGCTTCACAAGTTCACTTCTAGTTCAACACAAAGGGGATTTCGAAGGAGTTTAGGTCAAGGCTCTGAGGTTTTTTTTTTTTTTCTTTTCTCATGGCTTCACTCTGTACTTTGCGCACCAGGGCAAAGTCATGCTTGGAAAAAAAAGACTTCCCAAAAGTGTTCCCACAAAGTTGGAAGCAGAATTGTCCAGAATGTCTTGGTAAAGATGAAGCATCAATTAGAGTTAAGTGCTCAAGGCCTTCTTCAGGAAAAACAAGCCTCCATCATTATCCCTCATCCATCAAAGGTTTCAACTGGCACAATGCAATCAGTCATTAGCCTACCAGATGGAGAAACGGGATTTAGTCACTCTTCAAAGCTAATCTGTTCAGCGGCATGTAGGTGTCGTAGCCCACAGTGGTGTTTTGCAAGTGCGCATGCACGAGTTGTTCAGTTCAACGTATCTGAATAAATAGACATAAGGCGTAGAAAAATAAGTAGTGTGTTTCCGGTAACATGAAATTTCAGCATAGGGTCGGTAGGTCGGACAAAGTTTTTTTTTTTTAATCTTTTTTTCTCCCCCGCCCCCATCAAAAACGTAAACAAAATAAACATAAAACATAAAACAAGGAGATATTGAAACCAGTGCCGGATGCTCGTCTGTCAAAGAGGGGAAGCTCAATTTTGGTCGACATCATAAAATGTGTCCGTTTATTTATACGTGAATTCTACTCTAGCTCCGTTCCTTTTCAAGAAAATGATCTGTGACCCTGTCATACCAACAAGGCGTCTTTTCCCGGTACTTAACACTAGCAGTACCAGAGTTTTTGGTGCTCCGGATTGTGACCAAAGGTGTCCCTTTTTGTGATGTTATTCCAAACTGACGACATTAGCATCTCTGTACTTGCAAATGTACTTGCAAATGTACTTGCAAATTCGGGCCATTACCTGAGGAGTGGGATGGGGGAACCTTGCTCAGGTTATGCCAAGTGCCCCTTATACTGCCTTCTGCATTCTTTCATGCTTCAGTACGTTCGTATATCATCGCTACATGATGAAAACATTGCATCTTTCCTGATTTCTTGGCTGATTTCAAGTTGTTCTGTTTACTTGGTGGCATGGTGTGAGTTCAACCAATTTGGTCGCCTTGTACGTTATCATTTCTCAACGGTTTGACAGTGACAAGATAAAAAAAAATCTATACATAGCTTTTGATGTATATATTTTACCCTCTGAGAAATACTGGTTTTATTTTAATATTTCAGTTTATTTGAGCAAGTGTTTGTATACACTAAAGTTTATCAATCATCTTTCAGCTGAGTCAAGAAACATTTTTACTTATTTATTTGCGGTGAAAATGATTTTTATAATGGCCAGTCATTTTATGGAGGGCATATTGCATACTGCCAATCCTAAAATTTTCGAGGACAGAGGAACAAAATTAGCACCCCACACATTTCAATTAGAGTTTAGAAAACAACAAACTGTATAATTCGAAAAGACCATTTTTGTTTCACATAAAGATAAGCAAAAGGACAAATGTTTCAAGCAAAGAATTGTTCCACACAATCTTCACATCTCACATTTGTCACAAGGTGAAGTCCGCCACATTTGCCACAAGTAAATTTGCCACAGTAATTTGCCAAGTACTTCTGTTATTATTGCAGTGTAAGCGTGCCTGCCACTTATTCTTTATCTGCTGACTCTCAACTTTCATCTTAGGCTCAGCTGATTACGCTCTTCCACGTGTTGTTTTTACTGCATCATCAGTCTCCTTTTGCGCTCCTCTGGAACCTCCTTTCTTTTGACCCTGTACATGCTGTGTACAAAACATATGTGTTTGTGGCAGCCATGTCAAGGAAGTTATAAAACAGCCATCGGCCATCTCCTCGTACCTGCACGCACAGAGTAATTGCGCAATCTCTGGTCGAAGATGGCGACACCACATTTGAGATTGGGTAGGACAGCTGCGTCTTTGTCAGTGAGTGGGTAAGTCCCCACTCGTTGATGGGTACTTGAGAATACAATGGACAGTAATTAGGTAGTGACACATTTTGGTTTCTGTGGGGGTTGAAACAGAGTTTAGACTCAAGTCTCCCTCTAGCTTTCTGTCTTTTTAGGCAATAATAGCAAGTAGATGATTACCTGTCCTTGCCACCGAACAGCTGGTTGCACCAATGCAACCGCTTCTTTTTTGAAAATCTTGCAAACATATATATCAAAAGCAAAATATACCAAAACACCAATATTTTTGCCTATGTTTTTTATTGTTGTTATCCTGCAAAGTACAAAAAATAGGGAATCCACCGACTTCTCAAAATCTCAAAATCCACATTTGCGTTTGCGTGGTCTGAACTTGAACTTGACACTTGGCTCTTTTACCGGGGCTGGGTGTGAGAGGCTGCTGAAGAAGCTTGTTTTCTTTCCGTGATTCCTTTTCATTTTTGTGAGATGTGGCCAGCTCTTTTGCCAGTTCAACCAGGAACAGTGCTCGTCTTTCCTGCACCCTTGTGCATGCCTGATAGACAATGTGAGCATTCAGTGCAGCCATGTCGATCATGTTATAGAACACAGCAATTGGCCATCTCCGTGTTCCTGCACGCACAGTGTACTCCCGCACCATCTGGTCCATCACATCCACTCCACACTTGGATTTGTTGTACTGGGTCACAGTGTTTGGCTTTTACTTGTATGTATCCTCAGTCTCAACTTGGCTGTGCATGCTGCCATCGGCCATCTCCTTGTACACTCAAGAATCATATCTACAATGGCTCGAAACCGCTTCCAAAGCATCATGCAACATCTCCGCTTTGATGACATGTTCACATGTGCTGAGAGAGTAGAGACTGATAAGTTTGCTGCTATTTCTACTGTTTGGGAACACTGAGTCAAAAACTGTATCTCAGTCTTCAAACCTGGCCCCCACACATTGAATGACCTCCCACCGAACATTCGTCAAGCCTCCTCACTGCCCATCTTCAAAACCCTCCTCAAAACTCACTTGTATTCTCTGGCTTTCGACTCAGCATGACTTAAATTTGTTCTTGGTTTTACTGTTTGGTGGTTTCTACTGTCTTTATTACCGATTTGTTTTACTGTTTATTGTATATGTTGAATTGCTCCATGTACAGCACTTTGTATGCGGCGATGGCTGTTTGAAAGTGCTCTATAAATACAGTTGACTTGACTTGACTTGACTTGACATTACTGTTGACGAACAACTTTTCCCATCAAAGACTCTGTGCTGTTTCCTGCAGTACATTGCAACAAAACCTGACAAGTTTGGCATCAAGTTTTGGGTGGCCTGTGACTTGAAATCAAAGTACATTTGCAATGCAATCCCATATCTTGGCAAGGACCACAGTCGCCCGAGCGGTGAGAGACTGTCAGAGCGTGTAGTGATGAAGCTGATGGAGCCATTCATGGACCAAGGCAGAACTGTAACAACAGACAATATCTTTACGTCACTCTCCCTTGCACAATGCCTGCGTGAGCCGAAGAACCTCCATCCTTGAACTGTCAACAAGATTTGCCGGAAATTCCTCCATCAACAAGACAGAGTGACCAGATTCAATTCACAACAAAAGTGTTTTCCACCAATGAAGCAACCCTGACAGTATATGCACCAAAACGCAAGAAGACTGTCTATATCCTCAGAAGCATGCACAGCCAAGTTGAGACTGAGAATACACACAAGAAAAAGCCAAACACTGTGACCCAGTACAACAAATCCAAGTGTGGAGTGGATGTGATGGTGCGGAGTACACTGTGCGTGCAGGAACACGGAGATGGCCAATTGCTGTGTTCTACAACATGATCGACATGGCTACACTGAATGCTCACATTGTCTATCAGGCATGCACAAGGGTGCAGGAAAGACGAGCACTGTTCCTGGTTGAACTGGCAAAAGAGCTGGCCACATGCAGACTTGAGTCTAAACTCTGTTTCAACCCCACAGAAACCAAATATGTGTCACACCCTAATTACTGTCCATTGTATTCTCAAGTACTCATCAACGAGTGGGGATGTGAAGATTGTGTGGAACAATTCTTTGCTTGAAACATTTGTCTCGCTTGATACCTTTGTCCTTTTGCTTATCTTTGTGTGAAACAAAAATGGTCTTTTCCGAATTATACAGTTTGTTGTTTTTCTAAGCTCTAATTGAAATGTGTGGGTGCTAATTTTGTTCCTCTGTCCTCGAAAATTTTAGGATTGGCAGTATGCAATATGCCCTCCGTAAAATGACTGGCCATTATAAATATCATTTTCACCGCAAATAAATGAGTAAATATGTTTTTGACTCAGCTGAAGGATGATTGATAAACATTAGTGTATAGCATAGGTGTCAAACTCAGGTCCTGAGGGCCAATGCCCTGCCTGTTTTCCAACTCTCCTGTTGCAACACACCTGATTCAAATGAACAGGTTCAATGTCAGGCTTCCGCAGAGCTTGCTGATGATCTGATCATTTGAATCAGGTGTGTTGCAACAGGGAGACTTGGAAAACATGCAGGGCATTGGCCCTCCAAGACCTGAGTTTGACACCTATGGTGTATACAAACACTTGCTCAAATAAACTGTAATATTAAAATAAAATCAGTATTTCTCAGAGAGTAAAATATATACATCAAAAGATATACAGGGTGACCCAAAAAGATGCGTACCCATGAAAATTTCAATTGTGACTTTGATTAAAAAGCTATTTATTTCAAATTACAACCACACATTATTCAGTTTATGGAAGACCATTCACCAGAGTTTCAGCTATTTCTGTCAATTTTTAGTCAATTTGTGAAGAGTGAAAGAAAGAGGAGTGTGTAAAAGTGATTGACAACTTTGTCACTCCTCACTCCTCTTTCGGGATGGCTCTTATTTTTGCTGTGATGGCAGTTTTCAGTTCCTCAATTGTTTGTGGATTTCCCTGGTATACATTGTCTTTGAGGAAACCCCACAGATAAAAATCTGGAGTGTGTAAAAGTGATTGACAACTTTGTCAGACGAGTACAGGTTTGCTTGCAATGGAATGGTGGACATTTGGAACACATCTTGGGAAAGCCATAAATTGACTAAAAATTGACAGAATTGGCTGAAACTCTGGTGAATGGTCTTCCATAAACTGAATAATGTGTGGTTGTAATTTGAAATAAATAGCTTTTTAATCAAAGTCACAATTGAAATTTTCATGGGTACGCATCTTTTTGGGTCACCCTGTATATAGCTTCTTTTTTGAAAATCGTGTCACTGTCACACCGTTGAGAAATTATAATGTACAAGGCGACCAAATTGGTTGAACTCACACCATGCCACCATGTAAACAGAACAATTTGAAAGCAGCCAAGAAATCAGGATGTCTCTTGGGAGCCGAAATGTAAAACAACAGCCAGGGGTGTCTTCCTCATGTGCCCCCCTGTGGTGCATGAGGAACGGCCCCATTTACAAAACAAAGGCAGTTCTTCACACCTTTGCCTGGCTGTTAGCCCTTTCACTCTGTCCTACAAGGAGACAGTCTTGGGGCTGATCCCAGGATCTCCAAAAAGGGACACAAATGGTACTGCTAGTGTTAATTAGTGTCCTACAACTATAGGAACTACAATAAAACCCATCAGAAATAAAAGATTAATTTGTCGCTAGTTGTTTGTTTACAACAAAGAGTGTCACTAAAATGATTAGGACAAGTCTCCAGCTCAACTCGGAACAGAATGCGAGTTGAAAAAATGCTCGCGACGGACGTCTACACTAAAAGCTGACTGGCTCATTTCAATGTCAATCGAACTGGCATACAGGCTCAAACAGATCATCCAATCTGATGCAGAAAAGCCTGGCGTCCGGTACCCTCCCACTGCCATCCAGTCCCAGAGACGCCGAACTCCGTGGGCGGGACAAAAACCAGTTTGTATCCACTGACTCGTCTCCGTTCAACGCATTGGGACAACCTACCCTGAACTCACTACCGTTTAAAGCACAGCGAAGCTGCGGGATGAATGAGAAGGCAGTCGCGTCGTAACCAGTAAGAAGAAGCTGATTCAGAGCAAAAGTTGAGCACGTTGTAGCGTATATTTAGTCAATGACATGTACACACAATGAAATTTACATTCATATATTTGATCACTTATTCTTTGACATTTTAGGGGAAGCCGAGCTTCCCTTGCAGTCCGAGAGCAATCGCCACTGATTGAAACCCCCGCTCGGCGGCGAGAGAGTTGGGTACCCAGCGGCTGGGTGTTACAGCCATCTCGTTACCTCTGCGTCCCGCGTCCTAGACGGCCCGTGGTGTTCGTCAAATAGTTCGTTGAATCTTTTCGATACAGCAGTGGATGCTATTTTCTTAATATTATGGTGCGAGCATGCGACTGCAACACACAAAACGCGGTTTAAACTGTTGTCGGAGATAGTGGCCACCGCCATGATTCAATGTTGTTGACAGACTACAGGGCAAACGACGGCGCACACTCAACGTGAATATCGCGAGAGTTTGCTCCAATGTAAACGCTCTAAATTCATCTTTCCTTTTATTATTTATAATTTTGTCTGTGGTTTTATTGTTCTTGTTTTGATTGTAAAGCGTCCTTGAGTGTTTTGGAAGGCGCTTATAAATGAAATGTACTATTATTATTATTATTACACAAAATGTAGAAGGTTTGAAAAAATGCCGATCAGAAAGTTTTTTTTCGAGGTAGAAATTCTCGGTCGGTCGGGTTACCGGAAACACACTACTTTTTTTTCTACGCCTAAGGTGAATATGTCTAAGAATTGGGCATCCTCGCATTGTAAATCAAGCCCAGAGAGTTCTGGCCCATTATGTATCTTCATAACGTAAAATGTATCACACGACTGAAATCAAGTACAGTGCAATGAAAGCGTTTATGCTCCTCTTTCTCTCTGCCCGAGTGAAGCCAGACACATAAAAATAGTTCATCCATAGTTTGGACGATGTTATTGCCCTCATATAAGGAGGGAGACAAAATGCACGGCAATAAAGAACGCGGCTTTTGTGTTGAACAGTCTCCAGGCGGCCGGGTCGCAAGCCGGAGGAAGGGCCGAGACTCGATGCCCTGACATCTGTTGACCTGGTCTGGCAGGGATGAGACCACGGCGGGCGCCCGCAGGCTCTGCCTCCGACTCCGCACCCCTCTTGCTCCACGTTACCCTTGGGAGACAGCTCTCTGGCGGCGGTGGCGACTCGAGCAGAGCCGCACGCAAGCAATCCTGCTCATTAGCACTCCAACTTTGGGAGATTGCGCCAGTCTCTGTTGTTAATGGGACAATTTACGACTCAACAGACACAGGCACACAGTCCACGTGAACACGGTCAGCTAATTAATCGGTTCCACTGGAGCTGAGACCTAATTTACTCTCCCCTCTGCCACATTTCCTCCGATAGCGCAGTCCACAAGGCAGCTTTCTTATGGCTCACTTCCTATCCAAAGCTCCTTCATGTGCACTGAAGACTGTGTGGTGGTGTTGTTGTTGTTGTTTTTTTTTTCTATCTGCTGAAAAGGTGGTGGTGGTGGTTGTGGTTGTTTTCGAGTCATTTAATTGCTGAGCTGTAGATGTTGACCATCGGATGAACTTGTTAGCTCAGATGTGTTGATTGCAGGCAGCATGCGGGAAGATTAATGACAAAGCACTTGTGCTTGCTTGGAGTCGCCCTTAAGGTTTGACCAATGAAGTGGATGATAAAAAGGAAATATGCACGCGCGCGCGTGCACAATATAAAGCGACGTTAGATTCTCATGGCTCTCTGGATCTGTGCAGGTGGCAACCTCTCCTACTTCAGTCTATAAAGGGGCCAATTAAGTGATTCTGGGTAGATAGATGCAGCGAAATGAAGAAGAATAAATCAGAAGAGTGTCATCAACGTTGGTGGGGGGTTCTCAGGACCAACCGTTTTTACATCACACCATTTACTTTAATTGCTTTAATAAAGTCCCGGATACAGTTAGCTGGTTCTTGTTCTATTTCTTCGAAGCGTGGTACGGGCATAAAATTGCACCCGTGTCAATTGTAATGTCTGTCCGCTGCTAAGCGGGGGAAATTTTACATTTACAGCGACACCCAAGTGAGCGGCCAGAAAATTTGGGCCCTGCGAAAAGATGTAACAGAGGGGCCGACTCATATATCAGGTTCTAAAATGCCCGCGGGGGGCCCTCGTCATCACGACCCATCCCCATGTTATACCATCAAGGAAGTGTAATGAAAGACACCCGACCATTTATCCACAAGGAATGCCATCCATTATTCGCTCTCATATATTCCATCACCTCAGAAGCTCATGTCATTGAGAATTGATGATTTTGGTCATTTGGAGCATCCCTTGCAAAAAATAAAATAAATAAGAGAGCTCTAGGCCTTGAAAGACTTCTCATTTTGTTGAATGCAAGGCTCCTTGGCATCAAGGTAGGATTTCAGTCCTGCTTGCGTTCCGGTCTGTGTCTTTTTCCTGCCTGCAACATTTGCTTTGCGTTTTCTGCACGCCGGGGGAGAAGGCAGGTGTGCATGTGTGACTGGCAAATCCGTCCGAGATGTGCGCCTGTTCCCAGCTGTAGACAGTGATAGTGTAATTCTGCAGCCGGTGAGACGTTCACTTACCCGTTAGCCAAGCATGTAATTAAGCTTTAAAAATGTCACCATGCGCAGAGGTGGGCTTTATGTTCCCTTATCGCTGCAGCCCCGTGTGGGGGGCACTGATTTAATGTTTGTTTGCTGTTGACTTTTCTAGTTAGAAAGTTCCTACTACAGTTCTGCTCAATAATTTGTTTCATCATCCAAGCGGTTAAAGTAGCAAGGCGTGCTCCAGGTCATTTTGGTCAGAGTCCTTTTTTCATTTACAGAGGTAATATTCAAACTATCTGGTTTTTGCTCAATCACGTTTATCTTCACCACTTAATACTGAAGAGTCGTCATGACCAGGCCCATTTTGGTCGAATTCTATAGGTGCCTGTGGCCCTGCAGCGTTACTTTTATCATATCTGGGGGGGGGGGGTTGCGCTGCAGCGTCGTCTCGGTATTGTGTTGCAACATGCTGAAATGTAATTGAAATATTTCAGGACACCCTACAGGCTGACACCTGTTTTGCTTGGATAGAGGTTACCTTGTGTCCGTAGCAGAGGCGTGATGTCGGCCGAGGGGATTGTTGTGACAACTGGCTCCCCGGGAACGCCCCCCCCCCTTGGCATTGAGAAGCGGCGCGCTGACATCAGCCTGAGGGTTTGGGTCGGGAGCCACCGTCTCAGCACTCCGTCAGCAGCTGGATTTTTCACAGGTTGACGCGGTGTTGTCAGGCACGTCTCGGCAGCCGATGCAGCGGCAGGATTTTGGGTGGAGGAGGTCGATTCACACGTTTACAAGGTTTCCGATCAATGTGTCAAAATAATTTTGAAAAAGTTTGATGTTGGGTTTAGGCACTCAGAGAGCACACCGCTGACCTCTAAATTAACAAGAAGTGCAAAAGAAATTTTTAAAAGTTTGTCTTGAAAGAGCCAGGCCTCCGTCACACTTGCTGTAATGGGTTTTAGTCGGAGGTCATATTGAAGTTCCTCATGCAGTCACCGAGGCAGGGCCGCGCCATGCTTGTAATTGCTGTCTAGTGACGCGTGAGAGCCTTTCACGGGCATGTTAGTCACGTCCCGTCCCCCCCTGCCCCCTCTCCCACCGACACACACACATATTGCGTGTTGTTAAATTTTTTGCCTTTTCTGGAATTGTGTACACACAGGTACGCTAACCACCACTACCTCAGCAAGAGAAAGCGAGCTCAGTAAATATAAGAGCAATTTGTGAACCACTTGAGTGTTTGGATGGGCCTCGGGGTGGGGAAATGCTGGCGACAACTAAATGAGCGAGTGGTTAGTTTGCGTGAGCGCGTGTGTGTGTGTGTGTGTGTGTGTGTGTGTGTGTGTGTGTGTGTGTGTTCATTGACTTGAACCTCACATTTGCAAACAGATTGGAACCAATGTGTGCATCCGACTGAAGCGGCCGACATTTGCGTTGATTCAAACGTGCTCACATAAGCTCTCATGCGCATTGTCACGAATGCTGGAGAGCGAAATTGTGTTTGAGGGATGGAAAAAGTCCATCAAAAAGACCAAGTGCTTGTCTTTGATGAGTGATTCCAAAGCCACACTGGGCACAACAGATAAGGTTGTGAAACAAACAGTCCATCTGATCCGAGAGAGCTTTTCAATCCCACTCTTGGACAGACATTTTCCCGGAATTAATTTTCCCTCTGATGTTGGGGGCGGAGGGGAGGGCGCACAAATATAATTTGCTGGCGAGCGACACATGAACATAATCACCATCACTTCGTCCTCCTCGCTGCCATGTTTTGATGAGCCTGCTTGAATGAGGTGTCATCAAGTACAGCACAAGCAGGACATGATCACCAAAAGACTTTCGCATGTTGCCTTTGTGAGCAAGGGATGCCATCGATGCGTGGCAGAATCGAAACCTATGCAAAGAATTTGAGTGCAAATGAGAGGACAGTTGAAGATGGCAACATCATCATCATGAGGGCAGTGTATAGCAATTAACGGGTGGCCCCACACCAAGCAAATAAATCCCTCAGGCTGCGTTTACGGAGCCATGTTCATGAATAAGCATCAGACTTGCTATTCACCCACCCCAACCGGCCCCCAGGAGCAAGACGCTGGGATCCCAGCACCACCCAACCCGTGTTGGGTCAATTTGCAACCCCGCCCCCGCCTCCCAACACTATTTGAGGAACGACGCTAGCATCCCAAAAAATGTCACTAAATGTCGACAGAGAGGAATGAGCGATTTCGTGTGGTGTTGACATGAGTTGTCGTGACAACCGGTATTTTGAATTCAAAGTGCCTTTTACTTATTCCTGCTTTGGATTTTCCTGTAGATGATGCACATGAAATTGCAACGTGTGTGAAGTCGCAAGATGCGGTTGCTTTCTAGATGGCGGTGTCACGGGCCCCTTTGTGTGCCCGGCCAAGCAATGAGTCAGATGGCAGCAAAAACAATGGCAGACTACCGGGCTATATTCTTAACACTGGAAATGAAAGGTCTCCTGACATCTGCGGTGTTTAATTGCAGTGGCGCTCTTGACAAGAAGTTGGAATTCCCTTCGGAAATTGCGTGCGAATGCAGGAAATGTCGGTGTCCGCAGTAGCGGCTTGTTTGGGTTGTTTGCTGCATTTATTTGGAAAAGTTGTGACTCCACCAAGAGTCACTTTAGAAGCGGTCACGGTTTTTGATCAGGGCAGACGGCAGATAACGGCAAACTACGAGCGGCAAAATCCCTCCTTATTAACGGACATCAACAAACACGCTGCCAAAGAAATGCACGGACAGAAGCGCACGCAAACTCAAACTCCTCACTGGCCTCTTTGTGCTTTGCAGCCTTAAACAAAGTCTGGGTGGATTTTTACTAGTGTGTGTCGTGTCTGGGTGCAGGGCATCAATCGCCATTGAGGTGCGACCTCGGAGTCGCACTCCAGTGTGTGTGTGTGTGTGTGTGTTTGGACATTTGAGATGTTTGTTTGCGCGCCGGCGCTCCCGTGTGTTGGTCATGAATACAAAGCCGACATTTATGCAGGAGGCTCTTCATGATATATAGTTTCATCCATATCCACTAAGTCAATAGCAGTGTTAATATGATCCTCATTACTGCGGGAAGAATTCAATTGATTGGTTCGCCGACGCCTCGACTTTTGCTTTGAGCAGCCGGAGGTGCCACGAAGCAACCCGTACATCGTGCGGGTTTCACATTGCGTGATATAGTTGTGCTTCTTGCGCAGTGTGGAATAAAACGACCAATCATGTCTCCATCACGCAGGGTTTTGCATTTTGCTCCTCGGTTTGCTCGCAGGAAAACATCCTGGATTGTGTAACCTCTGCGCTTTTCTCCCAAAGTAACTGCACTAAAGGGAGATGAACACCCGACGCAATTAAATTTGAGCGAGCTAAACATTTAAGTCAAGAGGAGCTTGCTGCGATATTAGTCTGGGGGTGCATTAACTGCTAATGTTTGCATGGAGCTGCTGTGTTGCACTGGCCGCTTTGTTTGGTTTCATGATGCACGTCTGCGAGCGCAGCCAAAACGACTTCTGCGCTTGCAGGATTACGTATCGCGACCTACGCTGCTCCCGAGGCATTTTTTTTAAAAGAGAACATCGTGTACAGCAACCTCCACAGTCGCATGCCCTTTGCCGCTGTCGAGTGATCCATCGCAGCGTCCTGGAGTTGTTCCCGCGTGCATGGCTTCTGTATTTGTCAGGTTATGAAACAAAGTCCGAGTGGAGCTGCGATGGGAGGCGAGCAGGGAGAGCTTGGAGGCGTGTACTAATATGCCCTGTAGATGATTTGAGACTTTAGACAGCCTAAAAGTGTAAAAAGCTCCCTGTGTTCTCCTCCAGGGCCAGTCGTGGCTCACGACAAAACGGGCTCAGCCGGAGATTACTTTAGGCGGATATACGATGAAAGCCGCAGTAGTTCAGTTTGGAAGAACTTGACCAAGGACATTTCCCCTCTGTCCTTTCTCGCGCACCCATATTGTCGACATCTAGCGGCCCATTCGCAGACACAAATAATCTCGACATAAACACGCGACCTATCCGTTTGCTCTTCCGATGACGTAATCATTGACACGCACGTAAAATGCCGCCGTCTGATAACGTCAATATCATCTCTCATCGAGGAGGCTTGCCGAATGTCTGCCGCGCATATCACTAACGCATTTCCGTTCACTCATTTACCGGTATACAAACTAAATCGAAATGTCTGTCTGTCAACCGAAATATCTGGCCGTCTATGCATATGCAGTAAAGCGCACGCCTCAACCGTCTGCAAAAGCTTCGGGAGCTGAAGGGCAAAATTCACAAAAGGTTCTTCAACCAAGTTTCCTGCCTCAATCCAAATTCTCACGACGCTGCTCACATTTTTGACATCATGAGGCCAAGGTGACACTTTACGGAGGTTTCGGGACGGGGGCGGCAACGGCTTAAGCGACACAGCTGTGTCAACTGAGAAATTTCAGTCCGCTCGTCCCGTTCAGCCTGGCCTCAGCATGCGGAGGGCGAGTGCGAGTGGCTCACTGGCACGCCGGCAGAGCGCCGCAGCCGCGTTAACGGCGGCATTTAACACCACACAGCGGAGATCCCTCCTCTCTCAAAACTTTCACACTCGAAAGACTGGATGGAGCCACCTTAGCCGCCACCTCTCTCACGAAAGCGTCTTGCTCCCTAGCCTGTGCCGAAGTGGTCTTTTTGTCGTGGAAAAAGAAGTTAAAGACTACCGAGGAAACCAGCCGAATGTGATGGTTGAGATGAAAGGAAAAAGCGAGAGAGGCGACATGCTGTCACTTACTTTCCCCTGAGCAGATGACAGGTGCTTAAACATTTCTCTCTCTGTCATGAAAAAGCTCGTGGCTACACCTGCTGGGACTTTTGCCCCGGACCTTAATTCCATCACCCCAAGGTCAAGACGCGAGTTGATTCATTTCAAAGGCAGGGTGAAGTTGGCGTTCAAGGAGAAAATCAAATCAACACAGCAAACACTCTTTAGCCTTGAATTGAATTGATTTCAGACCTCGGAGAGGAGAAGAGTTCTCCTTCATCTTCTTGCCATTCGACGATAGTTTTCTGCCTTTGTGGAACCAACACTTCTTGGATCGAGCTTTTGCTTATTGGAAAAGTTGCAGTTGCACACCTACAGTTCTTTCATGGACCAAGGAATTTGGTGTTCTTGCTTTACAAAGCACTGTTTTCTCCTCCACCCCCCATCTCCGCCACGGAGCGGACTTCACCCGAAAAGCCAGTTTGCCTTGCACTGAAATAATAAGAAAGCTCCGCAAGTTCGGCAACACAATGCATTAGTTGAAGCCGCCCCTTGATGACTTTGCACATCCCGTTCCGTTTCTTCCCCTTGCCATAAGGCCGCGTGAAATAAAGACTCCTCTCCGGGAGGCTCATTCTTGTATTCCTCGCTTCTTGAATCAATCTTGGTAATGGCATCGCATAAATGATTAAAGTGCAATGATGTGGACGGTCTAGACTACTCATCAGTTTGCTCCTGCAAAGAAAGAGATCATTCACAATTGAGCGGCAATCGTGCCGACCGCTTTGTTGTTCTAAGGCTTAATGATGCAAGAATGGCTCGAATGACATCACGACGTGCGGCAATCGAGGGACGAGCGAAAACCTGTCGGATTGTTCGGCTTTATATTAGCCTTCAGCGGCCGCGGCATTTGGCGCATCGACTGGCAGAAATGCATCAAAAATCTGGCACGTACGCCTTATAAAGCACGCTTAGATTTGATTGAAAGTAGCAGGTCAAGTGTGGTCGCAAGCATTTTGATTTCTACCGTATTTCATACGCAAATAAATCCCCGTCATTCTGCCCCCAGTGCAAACTCCAACCTCAATTGACGAATGATTGAATGAACGCCTCTCACCGCCTGCTTAGAAGGAAAGAGACCAAATGAAAGAAACAAACATGCATGCACACATTATCAGCTAAGTGTGTCAGAGATAAGACCGACACATGCACTTGAACTTCTTGGAAGACACTCACACACGTGCTGCTTGTCGTAATGCAAACAGTGGGTGATTTATAAGCGTCGCGACTCACTGAATTCTGTTTGGCAGCAGAATTTAGACCACTCTTTGTCGCTGCTTTTACTCTCTTCTTTTTTTTTTTGTGTCCAAGGATATATCTGCGCCGCTTTTTATCTCCCAAACGGAATCCGAGGTGATAGCCGGGATAATACGTTGTGAGCGCGGAGGAAGCTTTCCAGCAGTCTGATCTGATTAAATGTGAGAGGAACCCTCTTTCTAACCCAAATACGTCTTCTTCTTTTTGGTCTCCAGGTGTGTCTCGCCGATGCTCTTGGCCCCCCGAGGCCTGAGGAGAAGTGAGCCGAGCCCGGGCCCCCATGGGACGACCTGTTAGCCGGCATGCGCTGCTGCTGCTGCTGCAGTGCATGCTGCTGCTGTTGCGGTTCGGTGGTGTGGCGGGGAGGAGAGGCCCCGTGCTGCTCCCCGAGTCGCCGTGTCACAAGACGGAGCACCCGATCATCCCCCACTCGGGTAAGAAAACACATCCCAAAGTCGGGATGCAGATACGGTTGTGGAAACAGTCACCGTTTGCCATCTGCAGCTGGATTGAGAGTGACGTTAAGGTCCTCGCCCATGAGAAGTTGTGGAATCAGCTGGCTGATCTGATAAATCATGACTCAACAATGCACGCTTTTGTGACTGTTTGAGCATAGTCTGACCAAACAAAAAACAAAAAAAGCATTTTCTTTGTTCGTGAATGTCATTGGTCATCTTGAAAAATGCAAAAACGTCCAAATATTAACCTATCATTGAAACTTTAGTGTACAGTTTTATTCTGATTACTTTCGATTTCTTTCGATTACTCTGTGTTTTGGACACACAAGCGTGTGAATGTCCGTCACGCTGCATAGACACCAACTTTTTATTCCCCACACTTGTCCCCCAGCAGCAAAGTGCAAACGTCTGACTCGTTTGGTTCATGTATTCCCTTTTGAATGCCACTCCAGTGTCTCCTCTTACACAGGAGAGGCATTGAGGCTTCTCTGTTTATTACTTGGCTATGCAACTTTTGTAATGCGTACACGACGCGTCCAATTTCACTGTCCTTCATCTTTCATTACGTCGAACAACTAAACTCGAGTATATCCGTTGCAATCAATGCAGCTCTGTCTGCACAGCATGGAGTAGCATTGAGCTGTTTTCGGTCCCGTAAGCTTCCGAGTCAGATGATCGCATTGCATTTCATCCAGGGAGAAATTGACTCGGAGGAGAGGTAACGTGTGCAGACATCTGCCTGCGAGCAAGGACGTTCCTTTGATGAGCCATGCATAAAGGGCAGTTCATCAGGTCCGCTCAATTACAGTGTCGGGAATATTTGCATCGCTCTGGATGAAATATGTGATGATTTGATTGACATTGCAGACATCATATCAGGCTAATGTTTTTTGTGACATGTATTCCTTTATTTTTTTTGTACAAAAGTTGAGCCATGCCACTGACTTGCCGTTTCCTCAGTCACTTACAAAATGATGACATAGGATCTAGTCTCTGTATCTGTATTTTAATTGTTTTTTAATATGACATATTAATGTATTTTCTTTCTTGAGAATTCAAAAGTTTCAATGAGAAACGCCCCTGTGTCGAGCATGTTAGTGTTTCAAAAAGTGAAGTCACTTGGAAATGGCTCCGGCTCTTCTCCCATCCTTGCTGTGTCGAGAAATTCAACGTGCGGGCGGAATATGATGTACATGACTTGATTTATGGGCTCACAATCGAGCAAGATCCATAACGTTGGGTTGCAGAGAACAAATTTAAATCCATCTTCTTCAAACAACACACAAATACTAGTTTCTCAAGGGGAACAATAAATCAGCGGTCCACCAGCTGCCATTTCAACTTTTTTTTGTTTTCCCCTGCATTGCATATTCCCTAAATCCTTTCACTTTCCAACGGAGCTTCGCCTCCGAGCAGCACAATTCGCCGGATATTCCGTCTTGTAAAACAAGCCGTGAACGGTTTTGACGGGCACTGTTTTCCATCAGACTGACAGAAGCATTTACAAGTGGGCCCTCTGTCAAGTCAATCAATGAGATAACCGCTGTTTCCTCAGCTTTTTCCTCCAACTAATGCTGATCTGTTTGACGGATGCAACTCTCCGTTTGGTCCCGCTGGACAAGGTTAGAGACCGAAATCGCAAAAGGGTGTGTTCTTTTAAAAAGCACTCCGGATTAAGATGGCGCATGCCTCTCCAATGGGGCTTCTTATAGCTTTTATTTGAGCTCTGACCAGCTCATGTGTAAGACGTTGAACCATATTGCACGTGCTTCATGTGGTCCCCCCAGAAATGTAAAACCATAGGAAGAGGACTAAGCCTGTAGAATATAATTAAAGTGCTTACAAGAGTATGTGCCTTCGTATAGTCATTTGTGCCACGAAGATGCCAACTCATCTTTGACTTCACCGAGTAGCGCTCGTGTTCTGGCCTGACGGTAACGTTGGCGCAGTTCGAACGCATCTCGCGCTTCCAAGTTGCAAAGCATACAAAGCTTTTGCCGACCAAATTATAGCCTTTGAAATGAAGGCCCTGAGTCAGAGCAAAACACGCAGACACACTTACGGGCGCGGGTGAGGAGAAACCTCTCGTTAAACCTATTATGCATCTCTTGAAGTGACTTGCTAGGCGTTGTACACTGAAATGTAATCCTTGTTTTTTTAAAGATTGCCGGGGTGCCGAGGCTCCCCGTAGGCTGCCCGTGGAGACGCTATTAAATATTCCGACGCCGAGCGCTAAAGCACAACAACGCTGATCCCTCTGGACGGGGTTGTGATAGTGGATAGCGCCAGCGCATAGTGATTATAGGGATCTATCTGATAGTTTGGGTTCAGTTGGTTTTGTGACTCCAGATAAGACGATTAATGCCGTCTTTAAGCCCTTTGCGCTGGGGCAGTGTTTGGAAAGGAGCCGGCACCGATCTGTTCATCGGTTCATCTTCTGCTACCTGAATACGCATTTCGTTCTCATGGCTTTACGTGCATTTTTCTTTTTGTTTTTGGTTGTTTTATTTTGGGCAAGGAGAGGTGATAAGAAAAGAAAAAAATGGGAAGAGAAGAACCGACACAAGGGGTTACATGATGGCAATGAATTCCTATTCATAGCAAAGGCTTATACGACCCGAGACTAGATAGATTTTTCTCCTTTACAAAAAAGGTCCACAGTTGATGAAGTCCTGTTCACGCGGCAGCAAGTACAACAAAGTCGCAAAGTCATAATAACAGTCAATAGCTGTATAAAAAAAAAAATAAATACTTGTTGGCCACTAGTTTAAAACAAATGGAGGGGAAAAAAACCCTCAATGTGTCTTATTATGTGACGGGACGTCTTATTCCTGCGCCTTAGTGCAAAGCACTTTGTTGTGCACAAATTGTAACCTTGAAATGTCATAATCAGGGTCCATAATTGTCAGACAAAACACTCTTAGCATATAAACATAAAATAATCTTGTGAAAAACAGAAAGCAGGGTGGTAAACCCGAGCGTGCCACAAACGTATTCCACGCACCGTTTGTGACATCAAGACGATGGATGGACAAGCGTCCCAGATTAGGTTGCATTTGACCTTAGAGAGTCCACTGTATTGTGCAACATTTTTTACTGTATTGGTGAAAGTATGACAGGAAAATAAAATCTGATATGATAACACTCCAAGGTTGAAGCTGTAACAGAAGCAACCAAAGCCTGAAAAGAAGTGGACGAAAATCATCATGGCGAGGGGTCAAGTTTGCCTGAATGTGTTCAAGGGAGACTGTCTCTCTCTTTCTCACTTTGTGAGATTGCGGGCTGCATGTGGAAGGGTGTGCCCCACATAGGTCGTAGCCCGCTGATGACCGTGGTTTTGTAAACTTGGAACAACACTTGGATGACAGAACTGCTACTGCAGTGCAAGGTTGCTTTGGGCTCTCAGTCACCCCCCAACCTTTTTTTTTTATGGTGGTTTTTCAAATGCCGGCTTCAGAAAAGACGGCTCCATGCATAACATCGACCATGTTTATACAATAGGTGCGCTCAGTCTCAATATAGCCTCAGCTGAGGTTCGCCTTAAATGTACTCCATTCTTTTTATTGTTCGGGGAACGACACGCACAATGGACAAGTCGCCTCGATGTGACAGTAGAATGTCTTATTGCCGCTCAATGCCCTGAAGACCCGCTATATTAATCGTGTTTTATTTAACAAGGGGTCTTCAGTGAGGGTTTGGGGACTTTTTAAAGCATTGTTAAGCGTGTTGTAAACAAGGCCATGCCGTCCCAGAGGAGGAGAGTTTATTGTTTTACAGCCACGGACTGAAGTTCAGATTTCATCTTTGCAACAACAGGAAGACCTGGCTGTTGTCTCACATGTCCTACTTGCTGATTTGGCTTAAGTGCAGTCCTGCCAAATGTAAACATCTTAATGGTATGCTTGCACCTTGCTTTCGTTACATGCCTGTATTTATTTTTTTCCAGAAACCGTATGAGCCCAAGTTCACTCTCCTATTCTGCCATCGACCACAGAAAGACGTCCAGTCCTCTCCTCCCTCCCCATTACCTTAACAAACTTTTTTCACACCATTTTTACCTTTCATCATCCATCTGCCTGCAGCTTCACACTGGTTTATTTTGCATGCCTCACTCAGTGCCCCCGGGGGCAAAGCGCTGCCACAGAAATTTGAGTGGCAGGACCTTTAGTTGTAAAATTGGCTTGTTTTTCTTGTTTCTTGTTCGAAATAAGACGAGGAAATCTCGGTTCGCTCAAGGTCTAAAATGTGCTCCGTTTTGTGATTTGTGTCGGCCTGAGCAGGTGTTTATTTTTTCAACTTCACGTCTGAACCGTTTCCTCCCGTGGACTTCACTGAATAGTTGCAATTCTTCTCCCGCCCATGACCACAGAGCTGTATTTAGAGTGAATTGACTCTTCATTTCTGTGAGAGCCCGCTGCCACACACTATTTGAACCGCTCCCAGAAAAAAAAAAAAAACATCCCCCCCGCTTCAAAATCGGTTCCACATGTTGCCATTGTTGTCATCCTGGCTGCACCAAGCTGTAATGTCGAGCTCTGCCAGATCGGCGCGGCCTCTGATGCCGAGCGCAAATATTTATCCTTCCTGCCTTTTTGTCAGCCGCTGCGTGTCAGAGCCTGGGAATAACAAATGGGATGTGAGCGATGGGGTGTTCTATTTGGAGGAGGAGGGAGACGGAGGTTAAGGGGATAAGACGGAAACCGATGCAAGGGGATTGGCGTGTATGTGCGTATACTTTGGTTTCATGTTGGCACTGAGCCCGGCCTCTTTTTTGGGAACTCTCACCGCAGCGATGGGGTGTCTGATCCTGCCTGCGTGTGAGTCATTGTTCCTTCATCTCATCTGCAACCAGTACTCAGGCATGCGTCTTGCTTCCATGTCTGTGACGCGATGAAATCCCATGCATTAAGTGTACGACTGACACCCATGTGACAGGCTAAGAAAATGGAACGGCACTGGTTTTCAGGATATTTACTGGCTGGGGGCTTGTCTTCTTCCTTCCTTTGCTACTGAGTTAACGATTAGGTTGATTTGTTTGGCTCTGAACGGGCTCATAAAAACCTCCCCGGGGTGGCCTTATAAGGAGCTATTTCAACCCTGCACGAGGCACATTAAGATCATAATCCCACAAATTGTCATGCCTGTTACAAAATCAAACTGGGATGGGGTGAACTGCGGTGACTGGAAGAGCCCATGGACAGCGTTTATTGGCCTCATCGCAAAAGGCTGTAAATCGTGAGTGCCGTTCAATCAGGACCTTTTGCCCCCATTGCATACTTGAGCATTTAGCACGTCTTTCGCACACATGGACAAACACACGCATAAACACGCAGGCGCTCTCCCGCGGGAAGTGGAGGAGATTTATGAGGCTCGGTTGCGTTCGCCAAGTCTGTCGTCCCTCAGGTGGTGTCACAGAAACATTTGTATGCCAAGGATTTTCTTGATAGGAGGGGGGGGGGAATCGTAGCGAGGTTCACGGATTGGCACTTCTAAAAATGTGTCTCCCTCCAGAAAAAAAATAAAAATAACACATGGCAGGCGCTCAGACAAATTAAATGTTTCAGTTGAAATTGACTGTGGTCTTGATTTTCATGATGCTCATTGTGACAACCGAAGCCAATGTCAGTAGTGCGTTTCGTTGAAAGAAAACAAGGGAAATGATGGACATATTTGGTTTTGCCGAGCTGGAGTTTGGTCCCAGTACATGAGCCGTGTGACGCGCAGGTGTCGTTTGGAAGCTTCCGTCCCTTCGCTCTACTTGTCTTTGTTTGGAGCGGCTCAGAACTCGTGCATTTGTCACCGGAACACACTTCTGTTTGTGATTCCTTTTGGTGCTGTCAAGGGAACGCACGCTTTCGGTCCAAATGTTGACAGGTGCGCCTGAGGAAGCGGACAACACATTTTTCAGTTCCTTTGCAAAAAAAAAACAAAACTGTTTGATGAAGCATCCTGTGGATCATTGCGCAAGAAGATTTCTGTACTTTCCCTTTTAGGCAAATGTAAACAGATGATATGTTTTATAACAAGGCGAAGACCATGTCAGAAGACCTTGGGCCTGTTATACTGAAATCCCGTTTTACGGGGGCTGGATTGCTTGTTCTTGCTCATCGTGGGTGTGTTGCTCATCATTTAGGCGACCGAGATGGTGATCCTCTACTCCAAAGTAAGATCCCAAAGAGTGGGATCCTAAAAGTGTGTTCACTCACTCAAACCAGTGGCCTAAGATATTGGCAATGGGGATTTTTTTATTTTTTTTTAGTATTTTTTTTTATGACAATTATTTCTATTAGCATGCAGTTGTTTCTTTAGACACACTCATTTTTGACACGGAGTCTACTTTTTAAACCCTATTCGAGAAGGTTGTCGCTAGCGTGAAGGTTTCTGCCCCCATTTTAAAAAAAATAAATCTTGGTTGACTTGTTGGCTTGTAACCCCAAAAATGGGCCAACAGATGATTTCCTCCCTATTCCAAAAGAGCTAAATTAAATGCAAATTACTTGCGAGACAGTGAAGATGATCATGCAATAACTTGCTGAGCTGCGCTACAAATTATGCAGTTTGCAGGCGTTTGTGTGGGTCATTAAACCACAAGCGTGGCCGCACTTTCGAGATGCAGCACCGTAATGAAGCTTGCCTTCGGTTCCGAATTTTTCTTTATTGGTAAGAAAGAAAAACATGTTTTCCTCGAGACGGCACATTGTTCGACTTGAATGCTGAAAGCCAAAATCAACGTTTGTTTGACAGCCCTCAATACAGTTACGGCACGATGAGTTCTGATGCATATTGATCGAACGTGAGATGAATGAGTGACCGAGTGCTCCGAGTTAATCCTATCAAATAAGCAGACAGCAGACAGACTGTCCTCGTGGCGAGCAACCTCCCCGGACCCGCGATTGGATTTGTCAAGGGTTAATGGCTCGGGTGCCACGACACCGGGCTCAGATCTCCTTGTCTGTCTGCGGCGTTGTCTGCGCCTGTGTTTCTAAATGCAGCTCACCATTGGTGTACATGTGCAAAAGACACTATGACCTTCTCAGTGCTCTTGTCAATCATAACTGGGTAATGTTATCTGCATTGGATTTTTGTTTTCTTTTGTCATTCCAATCTTGTATTGGCATAGCTGATGTTTTTTGACACTGGGAGCACACTAGTACGTTTGTTTCGGCATCATTTCAAATGTGCAGCTGGTTTACACTGGGTAACGACAGCAATCATCTTTTTTTTCTGAAATAAAACCATATTGTCCCGTTTTTGACATAGAGAATCATTTATTTCGTGCTATGCACTTGAACAAACTGTGTATTGTTAGGCTACGTCCATCGTAACGCAAAATAAATGCGTCACTGCTGTTGTGAACTATTAGACTGGCAAAGCAACATCTGTGGACACTCAAATGTGTCTCAGGACCCTTAGAATTGTCCCTTTGTGTGTGTTTTGAGGAAAGTTACAACACCACCACAAATTCGTCTGTCCAGCTGTGTCACGCCATCTTGACTCTTCCCGGCTAACTCTCGTTGCGTTCTTTGTTGCACTTGGCAGGGATGGAGCCGTGGATTTTCCGGTTCAAAGCAGAGGGCACGGTGGATTATTCCCAGTTGACCTTTGATCCCAGCCAGAATGAACTGATTGTGGGTGCCAGGTAAGTCCCTGTTTTTTGTGTTTTGTTTTGTTTTTTTCTCCGCTGTTTCGCTTTCCCGTGTCGTATTTTATTGCGTTTCACTGGTGGACTGTGTGGCACCAGCTTTTCTTCAAAAGGCCAAGAAACATGACTTTTGCTTGACCCTTCAAGTATATTCCACCAAGTTGTGTTCGGGCCACACTCAATGGAATGACATTGAATGTTGTCATGGAATTCATTGATTGATGGGAGAAAATGGAGTCGAAGCCACCCGGATGATGCTCGGTCTTTCAAGGAAAGAAGATGTCAAATGAGATAAAAGCCCTTTATTTGTCTCACAATGGAGAAATTCCCAATTCACAGCAATACAATTATGAAAGGGAGAAAGTAGAAGAAAGTAAATAAATAAATATAGAATATCAAATATAAATAGAAGCTTATTAAAAATGGGTGAGTGGGGGTGAGTCCAGGTTTTACAGATCATATAAACAGCTGCGGAGAGAAAATGAAAGGGAATGGTTCTCAAGGGTGTCCTTCTGGTAATGCAGCCAACCTGATACGTTGTTGGTCAATAGAAAATTATTTCTTGCCAGAGCTTTTATAGGAATTCAATAGCTCTCCAAATGGGGCCAAGCGTCAACAAAATCATTCTGTGGCTTGCGAAAGCAAAAAGCTTTAGGCAAGGTCGGATGAGAGATTCACTCCAGCCAAATGTATATTTTTTTGCCTTTTTCATGTATTTCATCTTTATTCTAATATTTTAACCAATCTTGAAGTCTGTGTTGACTGCATGTGTACAGTATCCTGTAACATTTTGTGTGATGTGTGCAAATTGACCAACACAGCACACCACACACACAATCAGTTTTATTTGAATTTCCACATAAAGCTGCCCTTTTAAATGCGTTGACACCTTCAAAATAGTTTACTTCCTAACTTCCTGTTTCCCTCTAAGCACAAGAAATCCCCTTGGAATATTCCCCCACTTGTGTGTTTGCCTGGTAGTCCATACTTGACGTTATCCTGTTTTCCTCCCAGAAATCACCTCTTCAGGCTCAATCTTGAGGACCTAACACTGATCCAGGTGAGTGCAAGCACTCCTCCGCCGTCTTATTTACGTCATTGTTCGAAATAAAAGCAAAAGCTTTGGAGGCCTGCGCTGTTCACATATTGTTGCGTCCAAGGTTTGTTTGTTTGTTGGTGGTGGCAGTAAGATATCTTTGATGGGTAGACAGCCGCCGATGTTTGCTATTTAAAACCCCGGGAGAACCAGTCGAGAGATTGAGGAAGAACAAAAAAAAAAAAGGCTACGGGGGATTGAGAATGGGTGAATAGAACAAAGAGAGAAGAGTGGCAGCCATGTAAACACAAAGCTGCCTGGAAAGCAAAATGAGAAAAATGATGAAATGACACAGGAGGCAAGGCCAAGTCTGATGGAAAGCGGCAAGCAGAGGGCGGCGCGAGAGCGAAGAAAAGCCCAAGCAGTCGCTTTTGGATGCTCACACATGCTTTTGTGAAGATCCACGCTCTATAATCATCAATCCCTTCTCTAATCCGGGATTCAACGGAGAGATTTGCACCAATCCTACCAATCAATCCCTGATGTTGGGACCCCGAGACGTTCACCTGGCCGAACAAAAGTTTAAGCTCAGACCTCGTCAAACTTTTGTCTCTCCTGCTCACACCCAGCGGTGACGGGCTTTGCCAAGTGAAGAAAAAAAGAAGCTCGAAACTTCGAAATGACCCAGGTGCTCGTCCCTGCTTTGCATTTGACTGGAGCCGATTTTTCCATGTCAGGCAGAAGGCTGAGTGCAAGTGCAGAATTTTAAAGAGCACAGATGCTCTTCTACCATTTGCATCTTCGCAAGTATTTTCTTTCCTTTTGTGGTGCCTATTTTGTCTTCTTGACAGCAACACATACATTGGAATGTAATTGCCTCACTGGCTATAGATCCACATGAAATAGAAATTTGTATTTGTGTGAGAGGCTAAATATTTGATCTTTTTTTTATTTCTGCAAGGCGGTTTTCTCTTCCATTTCAAGTGAGGCTGATTGATCGTATGCACGTGTGCACAAATGATCATGAAGAGTAAACGTATGAAGTGTCTCATACAGCGACGAAAGCTTTGGTCACATGATGATTGAGTCTTTTTCGGATTGGAGTTACTTCATGGAGGATTTAAGGCATACACTTCTCTGCCCTGTTACACATGTCAGCGTCAGACTGAGAAATCGACTGAACCCAGCAACCATAAGCTTGCCAATAAGTGCCAGCTACACTTGGCACTCAGAAAATAGAGAGGAGAAAAGGCAGGATAGGGATACGTGCAGAGTTCTAAACAGTGCATCGACACCACACGTCATGTCGTGGTGTCTGTTCAAATGGAATGGCGTTGAGCGCTCCATAAAAGTTAGACCTTGGTCCGCGGGTTTTTCCTCCCCTTTTCCCTTGATGGCAGGCAATGACATCTGCTATTTGATATGTTTTCATTGCCACCGCCTGTAGTGGCGGCTCTTGTCCCTCTGTCAACCGCCCTCATCCTCGCTTATCAGGAAAACACTGTCAAGAGCAAACAACATGTCCTTTTTATCCTTGCCCTCCTTTAAAAATGTTCAGGGCGCAACAGAAGAAGCAGATATTCGACTGTCAATTTGATCACGTGAAAGAGCATGCGTGTATAGCATAACATTCCACATTAGACAAGCGCCGTAGTGAATGGTTGGATAGGATTGTGCATTTGGCTTCACACTGAGCCGCTTTTATACCGCCTTCCAGGCAAATTTGGCAAATCTTTGTACCGGTAGAGAGCTTTTCTCCGTTAAACAGAAATTGCCAAAGCGGGACATTGATGTGAAGTGAGACTTCGGGCAGCCGTTGCAGCCTCACGTAGTCAGATAATGTTTGGTGACATCTGCGCCAACATCTGGGAAAGTGATCATGCCTTTCAACACAAAGGGGGGTAAGCGGTGAGTCTCGGGTGTTAGACTTGCCACTCCGGTCACAGGTGGTTGTAGTTCGCTGTGGTGTGCTAGGAGGTGTCTCTCCATCACATCAATACAATACTGTAGTCGAGGTCAGCGAGGCTTTTGAAGCGGGAGCGAGTCAGTGTTCAAAAGTGGCACATTTTAAGCTTTCCAGCAGACCTGCAATCTTCCAATTACAATGGTACCCACTCCTCCCCCATGACAATTTCGGAGAAAATGCTCCATGTTGAGAATGAAGGCAGCCCACTTGAGTCACATTGCACCCTTGGGCTAATAACACGCTTTCACACCTTCTTTCATAATGGAACCTTGAAGCCGTTACTGGGAAGGACTGAAAGAATGTCATGGGCAACTGCAAAAATCAATTAATGAGTCACATACTGAGCTTATTTCAAGAAGAAAAGAAAATCGGAATGCGTAGTCCTTGTGCTCAATTCTTAGTGTTTCACCCAACCAAGGTTTTTTAGGCCGTGTTTTGGTTCGAATGTCATGGAAAGCATTTCAAAAAGTGGTTCCTCTGCACAAAGTGAGTTCCATGAATGCTTTTATGATTTTGGTGAAAAAGAGCTTGACTTTGACAAAGCCAAACCAAACACCTGCGGGGGAAAACTAGAATCGCACTTGTGAGCTGGGCACTATCACAGGTCTGATGTCACTGACATCTGACCTTACAAAAGCTTGTCTGGACCAACAATTGCCAACAAGTCCCGCAGCCACACTTGGAAATCTTGTAGCGTAGCAAAATATTTGAGTGGCAGTTCAGACCTCAGGCGATGCCAGTCCACCAATTTTCTGCATAAATGTATCCATTTGGAGGGTCAATACGATGCCACAGCAGCAAGAACGTACCCGGAATATTGGCGATTCGCTGAATTCAGTCTGAACGGTCCAGCTTTGACTCCCAGTGCTGTGTCTTTCAATGATAACACATGCAGTCGGACAGCTGGCAGCAAGGAGTCCTCCCTGAGCTTCCTTTGCTCATAATGATGCGGCTTTACAATTCAGCTCCTGACTCGTTCACTATTTTGCTCCGTCCACATTCTTGCCCTCATTTTGACAGGTTTCTCAAGTACGGCAGCCTCTGCTTATTTGCTGTTGCATATGTCCTGTCCTTGCTTTCGATGCACCCCCCCCCCTGGGCCTGCCGTCTCAGTTGGTGTCTGTACATCACTCACGGCGTGTTAGCAATCACAACTGAGTATAAGGCTCGACGAGATGCTCTGAAAACTGCTCACGTGGTGTAGCAGCAGCAGCGCTTGAGTGACACACATCTCAGGATGTGTTTGTTATAACACCGCCTTGATGTCTTCCCTGCCTCGGTACAGGAAAATCTCAGTTTGCAGCAGGTTGCTCCTTCTTTTCTGAATCTTCTATCTGGTTCACTAACTAAATGACTGACACGACTGAATTAACTCTGTGTGTCATCTCTGATTCATTGCCACCTTCCTGCAAGACTCTCATTGATTGTTCTGCTTTCCAGTGACTGCTCATGCAATCCTTGGATGTGCTGCCCTGTCAATCACTTTAGCAGCCTGACTGCACCATCGTCACTTGGTATCAAATAAACATGTAAACACGACGTTTTACTGTCTATTGTCATTTTGAGGGTAGAGAGAACGCTGCAGCGAGTTTACTGTATGACTGTCGCTGTAATTTGGAAGAGGACCGAAAGTGAAACTGTTGTCACATAATTCAGAGTGATGTAACAAAAGAAATTATTCTCAGTAGCATGTAATGATTACAATAATAACTATAAATAGATTTGGCAGCACTAAAATAATCTCAAAATGCTGTCATTCTTTCAAAGTACTTCAATGCGATTCCATTTTCTATCTCATTGTAGAGCCGCTATTTTTTCGGAATCGTGTTCCATTTCATTGCGACCATACGCCCAGTCATCTCTTTTGGTCTTTTCCTTTGGAAGTTTGCTGGAAGTTGCCAGTATTTCCAAATCTTCATCGAGACGGACACCTTATAGAACAAGAAACTGAACAATAGCAGGCTTGAATGTGTCCTCATGGCATCGAGATGGCATGGAAGGCCATGAGTAAGGGGACGCTGACTGGCAGATACACTTGAACGGGTTCCCATCTTAAATACGGACAACAAGAAGTGTTTAAAAAATGGACTTTTGATGGTAAATCGCTGCATAATTATAAAAGTGAGCGCTTTGCTTTCAAAGCCCCCCGAATCCAATTGGGCTGGGCCGAGGCAGCGCTGCTATTCGCTTCACCTGTGTGAGCACTGCCTGGCCACAGACAGAATGTCCAGTTTGCGACTGGAATTTGAATTGACTAGGTCACAGTGAGAAGAGAAAAGCACGGCTGAATATGCAGTAGCGTCTTTAAATGGGACCGGATTCTCTCGCTTTCCGACTCCATTTAAGATCCTTCCTCATGCTGACAATATGTATAGGCAGTTATTCAAATTAGCATACGAGCGCTCGCCGGCTTTAACGTTACTCGGTATGCCGGCCCAAACTAATGAAAAAGTGCTGGCTTGAAAACGGATGCCCTTACAAAGATAGGAAGAGCGGAATTTGAAGATGATACAATCCCATACTTGGTTGCATAAGTATTTCTGAGTAAGGTGCTCATCTCTGCCGTGACACACAATTGAGGATTCTGACACTTAATACCCTGATAAATATTGCTAAAAAAATGATCTCATCCATTTCATAAAAGTTTGAGGGAGATCGTTCAAGGATGATAACCATAAGATAAAACGGGTTGATATTTCAGAAAGGGTACCCAGGAAGTTGCTCAAACAAAAAAATAAACACAGCCAAAGCATAACATCATAAGCGCAGGTCAAAAGAAATTCTGTTTTCAAGCAAAGGCCTGAAAAAACCCCCACACATTTTTAAACTCGTGTGGCACTCTCAAAGTTTTCCACAGATTAGTTCCATCTATCACTGACAGGCGATCGTAGTGGCGATGTCATCCTGAGGCCAACGCTTATTTCATGAATAAAGAACTTTAATCAACGGCAGCACCCCAAGAGGTCACTTGGAAATGAATTGGCCGAGATTGGAGCAGGCTGGCGTTTTCACCTTTTAAGTTTTGGATCTTCTTATTTCCACCCCGCCCTTTCTGCCATTCGCCGTCACATACGTTGACATCCTACTCCTTGTGGGTCTTGCGCTGAAATGTTTTTATTTAACTCACATCAATCAAATTGGCTCTGTGCGCTCTTGCTTCTTGAGGACTGTGCTCAGCATGCACATTAATTGGATATCTGTGCCCGTATTTAACGTGGCAGAGAAACGTGAACTGCCTCGGTATGCTTGCGGTGCTGAGGATGGTGAGAGCATCATGACAAATTCATTCACTACTGGCCTCTGCCTTAAGTCAGCCCACTCGCCTACCAATCTGCATGTGGAGATGAGTGATGCAAACGTATCTTAGTTTGTCATTTTCTTTTCCCCCGCACCAACAGCGATGATGTGCTGTCAGGTTTTTTGGGGGTTTTTGTTTTTCTGGCCAGCCTTTGGACAAATGTAGCTGGTATCGGTTACATGGGTCAGCCATTGTTTTGTTGGGGCTCTCAAAGTGCTTTTTCCGCGCACTGACATGATTTTCCCCTTGATGTTTGCTAACTGAACATGTTTTTCAGGAGTCTGACGATGGTTTTCTCTCTGCAGGAGGCTGAGTGGCACTGTGACGAGTTTACCAAGGGAGCCTGCTTCAGTCGCGGAAAATCGGAGGTATGTTGTGAATGGATGGCCAAGCATTTCGAGTGTCACAAAGAACGCATTTGGTTTGGGAAATATGAATTCAAGCACTTTTGCTTTATGTCAGATGGTGAGGAAAATTGTCCTGGTCGTAAGCAAGCATTGTTGCATTGTATTTACTGGCTGACTCTTTAGCCACTGCTTATGCAATCACGACGTGGCAGTCATCATAGAGAACGTAGCACTTAGATCAAGATCTGTCAGTGTTCTTGCAGACATTGGTCACACCATCATTATATGTGTTGGAGCAGCAAATGGGACCCTCTGCACCGGTTGTCAGATGAGCCGGCAGGTCACGGTGCCAAGTAATGTCATGTTCAATGTCGAATCGAAAGAATCACTTTTGTTTCCGCTCATTTGTAAGTAAGCATCCGCAAAAGTTCAGGACAGGTATTAAATACAAAGTGACCGTGAACCTCATTTTCAGGCCTTGTTTTAGAATCATTTGAGTTTTCAAAACAACACGCCGACTATCCGTAAGTTTGGTTTAATTATATATAGATATATATATATATTTTTTTTAATGCTGGTATGAAACATATATGTGTGCTAACACAGGCAAAAAACACAACCTCATCCGCTTGTAGAGGTAGTTATAAGGTCACCCGATGTATCAGGTCACCTCTTTGGATGGTGCAGTGCACTTTCACACCGCCAACCGCAAAAACAAACATATTGCTGGACTGATCCCACTGACCGTGTCAAACAATGTGGTCTTTGTAAAGAAATAATTGTTTGACATCATTTGTGACAGTACAAATACCGTTCCACACTTGCAAACAATCCCAACGATTGCCTCAGAACATACTGCATCTCATCCCATCGTATACATTGCACCGATACAAGTGACACTCTCCACACTTCACAGCAGACCACGTGGGTAACGTGAATCCACAAATCGCCTCTCGTTACTTCCTTCACCGATGTGTCACTTCTCTTTGGTTACGAAGAAAATTGCCGGAAGGTTTGATTGACCGGGTGAAGGGGATGGCGGAGTGATGAGTCTGTGGAAAACATCGAGGCAGGTGCTTTTCATTTTGCATCTCCTCCTTCAGGCACATCCTTGATGGCGATCGGTGGTAAGGCTGGGAAAGGATATAGTGTCTCTTTCTGCTCTGTATGCTTTTTATTCAAGCGGTTTGTCCATCGCGGTAATTGATCATATGTATCGTATGCACGGTATTGGTATTGATTGGGGTTGGCTTCGTCTTCTTTGGTCTTTCTCCTGACGTACCTGCAGTACTTTTCCGGGATCCCGCAAGCCTTGAGTTCTTTTAGTCTCTCCTCCTTAAATTCGTCCAGCCAGCGAGTCTTCTCATCAACCTTCTCCCTGGCATTGCTGACCTCATAGAGCCTCTCCCTGCGCTTGCCGAGGGCCACCTGCTCGCGTTCCCTCACCTGCTCCTTGATGCTCTCTAGGTGGGCGTAGGCGTCCCTCATCCGCTTCTTCTCCTTCTCCTCGTCTTTGCGAATCGCCTCCTGCGTGCACTTGAGCACCTGGTCGAACTCGGCCTTCTCTCGTGAAATCTCGTCAGCCTCGCAGTGCTTCTTCCACACGAGCTGCTTGTCACGCTCGGACTGGATTTTGCTGTTCAAAATCCACCTGTCGAGCTTTTTCATTTGATTGTCCCTTTCTATCGCCGCTTTTTCCCTCATCTGCTGGTAGCGATCGTAGGCCAGCCTTCTGGACTGCAGCTCGCTCTCCACCTCGTGCTTGACAGCAAAAAGGTCCTTCTCAATGATGTAACGCTTTCTTTCCTCAGCAGCCTTGAGGTCCTCTTTCTTTTTGATCGCCGCCTTTCTCAAGACAGCCAGCTCCCTGTCGATGATGGTCGGGCCTTTGGCTTTCGCGAGGATCCGCTCGTGCTCGGCGTGTGAAAGACCGATTGTCTGTTCTTGGAGCTCATCACGTGGGACTCTGACATTATATATGAAGCCTTGGTTGCAGATGACAATTGTCTTTTTTGGATGCATTCGTATCAGAGGAACCCTGTGGTTGGACTCCATCCCAAATAGACCTCCATTTAACTGGGAGGTCGGGTCCTTCATGCAGTACCGACTCTGCCTCCCTAAAGTTGACGAAACGCCATTCATGATTCTGTTCTTTCCGCCCGACGCAACAAGAAATCGTATTCAGTTTATTTCCAAACTACAAATGGATTCTTGTCCCATCTCTTCTTACAAATGATGTCAACACCAAGTCCAACATGTGAAAATCCACAACCTTAAAATAGAGGTGACTGATGACATCACAATTTGAGGACACAGTTCAACATCACTATCAAGTCACAGTTGGCTTTGTAACTGAGACGCCGTAAGATGACATCATTTCCACGAGATCCGTTGGTCTCTGGCGATTTCTGAAAACGACATATCATACATAATGCATGTGCAAATGAATGTGACTTAACGCCGCAGAGTTCAGCAAAGCAAAGATGCATCGAGAGCGACACGTGGTCAGATGGGAGCGCTTTTCCTTCAGTTTTGTGACAGAAAAAAATTGGAATCGCCATCACTGGAAAACAGCTTCCTGTGGGTTTGCTGAATCAAACTACCGAATGACAACGGAACCAAATATCTCAGAAAATGGACTGCCTACGATGAGAAAAAAAGCACTCTCTAATCATGAATATTCTAAACTCTATTCACATTTCCATTGACCCACAAAATATTTCCTTGAGTCATTCATACGATAGTGTTGTAGCGATCGTGATCGGGTGTTTGGGAGAAAGAAGTGCAGAGGAGACAGAGAAGAGCCACTGGAAGACTTGTTTCGGTCAGTTTTAATTTGCATACGGTTAGGCACTTGGACTACAAAACAGAACAAAAAAGTCAAGCGATGTCATGTGATTGTGCAAAATTCCCTCTTTACGACAGCCATCAGATGCACATGTAAACATCTCGTATCACTATCAGTGTGCTCGCTACCTGGCACCGGCATGAAAAACAAGCAAGGGCGGGCACCTTACTAAATTTTGTTGACCTACCCGATTGTGGTATCATTTACAGTCAATGATTGGTTTATTTTATATTTAATCACATGTGACTGAAAATCTCTGACCATTGTATCAAGCACAATAATGGTGTCTGAAGGGGTTGCTCATGTCCGTTGCCCGTTTTCAGCTGTGGCTCAACTCTACACTCATTTTTTTTTTAAATAAACAAATGAAGAGGTTATTTGCCCATCCATAAAACCGCCCAAGCCAAAAATAGTCAGATAAAGAGACACACCTCAAGTTAATAAAGATAAGACTCTACTTTCCCTAGATTCTTTGGTTTCGTAACAAAGGATCGGCGTCCAGCTGTGATAAGACGGCCATTGCGACAGCCAGCGTTGGTCAACTTGCAGTCATCCGTCAACGTTTGCGGCTGCCTTGTCCACAAACTGTTGCTCGGCGCTGTGCGCAGCTGGCCGGGCACCTCACCCTCGTCGTCCTCGTAGTTGTATCCATTTTACTCCACCTTGGTCAAAGCTCACTGCGCATGGTACTGGAAATGTTTGGATTTTATTTCGACCTGTGTGGTCTTCCTCTTGGCATAACTGCAATATTTGTCCGCAATCCCAGAAGCTCTGAGATCGCTCAGTCTCTCCTCCTTGAGCTCATCGAGGCACGTATTTTCGAAGCAAACCTCGTCAGCCTCCTGTTGGGCCATGTTGAACAACTCCTGACGCCTGACGGCCGCGGCGTGCTCCTTTTCCCTTATCTGCCCTTTGAGTGCGTCGAGGTGGCGGCGCCCCTCCTCCTTACGCCTCCTCTCCCGCTCCTCGTATTTGAAGTGCGCGTCCTGATGACACTTGCGCACCCGCTCAAACTCTGCCTTCTCTTTGGAAATCTCGACAGCCTCGCAGTGCTTTTTCAACTCAAGTTGGGTGTCCAGGTCAGACTGGATCTTACAGCGCTGAATACAGGTGTTCAGCTTGGCAATCTGATTGTCATTCTCCATTTGAGCTTTGCACCGCATGTGCCGATAATGTTCAAAGCTCTGCTTCTTGCACTGCGCGTCCGTCGTCCGTGACTCCTGCTTCACGAGGCGTGCGTCCTTCTCAATCATCTGCCGTTTCCTTTCTTCTGCAGCCTGAGTGTCGTCGTTTTTCATTTGAGAAGCCCTCGCCCCAGTCTCTTTCTCCTTGGCCAGGAAACTCGGGTCCCTGGCTCTCGCGAGGATTCTATCGTACTCAGATGCCGAAAGACTTAGTGGATCGTCGTGCGGTTCCTCACGTGGAACTCGAACATTGTAAAGCAGTCCTCGGTTACAGATGACAATTTTTTTTTGTGGCTCGTTTTCACGGGAAGGAACAGTAGGTTTCTTCTCTGATTTGGAAGGTTCCTTTTTGTTGCTCATCCCAAATAGACCTCCATCCAGTACCAGCTTTTTCTCCTTGACATTGAGGAGCTGGACCCCACACGCGCACACCTGATAGTGACATGGGTCGCGGAGGGTCAGCCCAAAAAAGAATGAATACAGTCAACCATATTGGAAGATGAATCCAACCATTTGCCTTTGATACTCTCAGAATGTGATGAGAACCCAAGTTGAAAACTCACATGGGTAGCATGAAAGTAATGGCTTGACCCTTCTTTTAACTCTAAGTGACATCATAGAGTTGACATTGTGACATCACGCAGGGGCTCTGATCCACAACTGCATAAAGAAAATAAGGGATAGAATAATGTCGGAAATGATGCAATAAACGTCCAATTAGGCATTGCACTTTCAGTGAGTCACAACTTTGTAGAGAAGCAGCCAGAAAAAAAGTCAGGCAACCAAGGTAGAAAAGTCTTATTTGGTACGTAAGCGCAACAATCTCCATTTCAGGGTATCTTACCTTATGAAGATGCCGCCACGAGACCGTTTTGCTCCATCTTTTGTCAACTATGAGTGAACCTTTCGCTTGCGTTGTCAGTTATGTGCCAAGCCAGCTGTTCGGGTTCGGGTATAACCAAATTCAACTGAGCTTTGATCCGCGCTCGTGTGTGTCAACCTGTAGTTAACTTGACGCGGAGTACGGTTTCGATCTTTGACGAGCAGGCAGAGGCTCTCCGGAAGGGGTAGTTTTCGTGAATTACAGTCCAACTTTACCTCAGTCCTTGAGAGTAAAATTGTTTTCCTCACTTCCACTGTGAGAAAAGACTCATGTGGTTCAGGCTAAGAATAGCAATAAAGGGCTGGCTTCTGCTGCTGCTGACAAGCCTTTTGGGGTTGTCTGGAAGAATATATCCTACTGATAAGCTCATGCATAGACACAGCGTTTGTGCTTTGCGTACATTTATGTGCTATTATACATTTGATGTATTTCAACCGACAGAAAAAGACTCAAATTTATTTGACAGGACCTGATTGCTTTTTTTCTTCTCGAGCAAAACTATAGCAGCTTGTGTGTTACAATACAGTCACGGAACATTAGTTGGGACGTTTTCATAAACAGGACTGTAAGTCTGGGAAAATATTAACTGCGTGATTATTTATTATAGGCCCGGGCCTTTCGAAAGAATTACACAAACATAACGTCCATAGCTGAATGCTTTCACGGAGCCTGGCTGCAGCCATTAAAAACTGCAGTAGTGCAGCAGGAGAAGTAGCAACTACTGACGTGAGCATGCATTAAAAAAAAAAAAAAACGCCACCTCGACAACCCTATTCAAACAACCAAACCCTGTGAAAATGTGTCAATCTAGAAAAAAAATACATCAATCAGCCGACCACAGTGGTTCCATTTGTCGTGGGCTTGTAGATGGAGATCTCAAGCCAAACTTAGCTGATAGCCTGACGGCAAAGTTCACCTCGGCAATCAATCATTCGATAAATCAATCACGCCGGCACCCTACTTTATTTCTGTTGAGGCTCTCGCTAAGTGGTTTGCTGCAGGCGCACGCCAAAGTCTGAACGAAAGAAAAGAAGAAAAGGAGCGCAAGTGTGTACTTAACTGTCGGCGAGAGCAAAGTGAATTGATTCTGTCGCGGGCAGAAAGCTGAGAAGAGACACGACTGAGTGAAGTGTGTCAAGCGACATTCCGATTTCACTTTCTGACCAGTCGAGACAATTTTCAAAACTCATGTCGAGTGGGTCCTCTCCTGCCTTGACTGTGTTTTGTCAGCGAGCGACCTGACACACAGATGTGCTTCCTGTTGACTTGAGCGCCATTAGGCTTGATCGTATGATGTCAAGCTCGACCACGTTTCAGAGCGGCGCTCCCGCCGTTCCAGGTGTTTTGGTCTCTTCTGCCAGCACAAAGTGTAATTCAGCCCCCGCGCCGAATGCTGCCGCTCATCAATAAGTAGATAGCGGCTCGGCTTCCAGCTGCTAATGTCCATCGTTCTCTGGTGTGTTTTTGCAGGAGGAGTGCCAGAACTACATCAGGGTGCTGCTTGTCAATGGAAACCGGCTTTTCACCTGCGGGACCAACGCCTTCACTCCCATCTGTACCAACCGAACGGTATAAGCAACACCCTAAGCTCTCGACACTTTGACCTTCATCATATCATCAACGGGCACGCATGGCATGGACATAATTTCAGAATGTGTTTTCCCACTGTAGGGAAAAAAATGTGACCAAAAAAAAAAAAACAAAAAAAGATGTACTGATGTCAATTAATGCTCGTGGTTCGGGTTCCTGTCACATCGTATCACTTTAAATTCTCAGTTGCACCAAACATCAAGCCCATTCTCAAGGTGTTTAAAAGGCCTTTATTGTAAGCTTTTAGAGACAATTCAATGTCCTTTTTGTACAGCTGCTGACTGCACAAAAGACCCGCTTTAGATTCACTTCGTCTTGCATGGATGGCTGATCTATCGCTCTTCCTTGGAAAGGCCCAAAACGGACTCGCCCGGGCCCGGCCCACAGGCGGAGTCCAGTCAATTGTAGGCTTTCATTTCAAGGCAGCTCGGGCATGCAGAAGCGCTCTGTTTTGTTGTGGTTTGGGTGGAGCAGACGTGGACAGAGCAAACGTAAACCCCCTTCTGATCCAAATCGGAAATTGACTCCAGAACTCACCTTTTCTTGTTGGGTGGAGTGCCGCCTGCCATTCTGGCCAACTCATTACATCTTCAGTCAAAGTGTTGTGAGGCCAGAGAGGTTATTGAGCTGCGTATGGGTCAACGCTTAGAGTTGAGCCAACATTGAAGGACTTGTGTCACCGTACGTGCGGAAACTTTGAGTGATAGGAAAGTAATTGCATCCAGAATCACTCCTCCGCTTCAAGACAAACTTAAATGAACTTCCCCCGAGCTAATCCTTGTGTATTGTGTTGACTATTAAATAATGCATCCTAGAGCAAGATGTAATACAAAGAAAATGTAATACATCTTGGAGGAAAGTGTAGGTTGTCAAAGTAATGTCAGGGTCAAGCTGGAAATTGTTTTTATATTGGGATGAGCAAAAAAAGCCTCTCAAAGATGTGCTTGAGTGATGTTTTTCACAGACAAGCACAGCTGCACTGCGTCGCAAAACAAACAGGAAACGCTGAAGCTAAGACCTTGGCAATGACTGGTGTCGTATCACATAATATTTTCTCTTATCTTTGAACTTGGCAGCTGCTGGATTTGTGTGCTTTATGCTGCTAATTAGCCCAAAGCTGCCCTGTGATTAGGTTTCGTCCATTTCAAGCTTTGTACTCATTTCTTTTGTGTGTGCTATATGAACCAAACATAATGTAATGATTTTTTTTTGTCTGCTCCATTTGCATCCTGGCAGCAGAAAAGAAAACATTACCAGAGCTCAGTGGTTTGTATTTTAATGTCGCCCTTTGATATGCTGTCCTCCATTTTCCTGCCCGTTTTCTGCAATGATCCATGATTGAGAAATAAGAAATGCATCTCATTTACGAGTACGTTACTTTTTATTTTGTTTCAGTTCCCAAAAGACGCTTGTGTAACAAATTGTGTTTTTTATGTTTTAGAAATATCTGGCCTGTCATTGACCATTTGTTGACTGCTGTGTTTTCCACTTACTCACCCGCCTGATGATTTGATTTTTTTCCCAGCTCACCAATCTGACCGAGATCCATGACCAAATAAGTGGAATGGCCCGATGTCCCTACAATCCCCTCCACAACTCCACCGCACTCATCACATCCAGCGGCGAGCTTTACGCGGCCACAGCGATGGACTTTTCCGGGCGAGACCCCGCCATCTACCGAAGCCTGGGCGGCCTGCCACCACTACGGACTGCCCAGTACAACTCCAAGTGGCTTAATGGTAGGCAGGTGTAGCTAATGGAATGCAAACGTTTGAGAGATTATATCCGAGTAAAGGGCCGTTAAAATAGGCCGAACAGTTCGCACGCCATTAAAACGCTGCACTTAGGTTTGAGTGATGGATTCAGCAGGCTAAAGCTAAGTGAAGTAGTTCGCAAAAGTGCGTACACCGCCTATGTTTTTGCAAATTTGACTGTTTGTTTATGTATTTATTTTTTGCCTCACCATAACGTCCACCACAATGCAAAATATTGGCACAGTTTGAAAAGAAGCGTGCAGTGTCAAGGTAGGCCGTCATGAATAATAATGGGGGTTTTCAAGAAGTGAGCAGTTCCTTCGGCATTCAAATTGCTCTTTGGCACTTTAATGTTCTCAATGCACCTTATCTACCCAAAGTAAAAGATAAACGACAGCAATTTAACGGTATGTTTAGAAATGTGTCTACCATAGCGTCAGAAGTACTTTCAAACAATCCAAATAATGTGGGAAGTGATTTATATACTCAGGTTGGCAGGTGTAATGCATGCCTCTGGGTTGAAGAATGACTTTCATCTCCTAATTCATTAAATTGGAAAAGAGCCTAATTTTGTTTTGTTTGGTTTTGTTTTCATTTCAGCCACATTTGTTAGTTATGGCATGCTTTCAAATCCATCACATCCCGAAGCGCCAAGCTTGTAATTCTTCCGTTTTTCCATGAAGATGAAAAAGCACTTTTGGAAAATGGCACCTGGGTGCGTCGTCGAGAGTTTAAGACAGCTTAGAGTGTTTGGCAAAGAGGAAGAGAAGTTTATTTGGTCAGGCAGTCCCTCTGGCAGACGTAAAAGCCAAATTGAAAAAATAAATTAGAAGTCACCATATGCTTCTAGATGACAACTCCTGGGAAAATGGGTGCTTCATTACTAATTTTCTGGCGTGTAGATTTGTTAGTCTCTCCTGCTCCGCCCTTTAAAGGTGCCGAGGATAAGAAGGTTGAAAAGAGAAAGGAGGGGCTGCTACACTTCCATTTAAGGATGAATTAAATCACCGCCAAGGAGAATAAAGCGTGCGGTTAGGATCCAATAACGTCATACATAAAAGATGAACGTGGTTGCTACGGCGGCGTCGCTGGGGTTACGCGTTTCTGACAGGGTGAGAACTGTTCGCATTCACCTCTTCTAGCCATTTCTCATCTCAACCTTTAAGAATGAAAAATGAGTTTTCCTATCGGAATGCAAAGACATTAATAACGCTGCCTGTAGTTCTGAATGCCGGTCACCCGCTGTTTGGGAGCGTCGCACGCCCAGACACGGCGACTGGATCTGTTTGACACAGTTTGCGCAGCAATTTCTCTTTTCTCCATCAACAGAGCCAAACTTTGTGTCATCCTACGATATCGGCAACTTCACCTACTTCTTCTTTCGGGAGTATGCGGTGGAGCACGACTGCGGTCGCACAGTCTTCTCCCGCGCCGGCCGCGTCTGTAAGAACGACATCGGCGGGCGCTTCCTCCTGGAGGACACGTGGACGACCTTCATGAAGGCTCGACTCAACTGTTCCCGGCCAGGCGAAATCCCCTTCAACTACAACGAGCTGCAGGGCACCTTCTACCTGCCCGAGCTGGAGCTGCTCTACGGCATCTTTACGACCAACGTGTGAGTTTTCGCATGTATTAGGATCGGCACCACGATTTGTGTCTTACCCACTGAGAAATTGGCGCAAATCAAAAAAGTCATGGCAAATCTACATTTTCTACACAAGGCAACTCAACGTGCTTCAACACTTGCAGTCGGAACAGCTGAAGACTTTTGCAAAGCAACGAGAACAAAACTAACTCACGAAATAAAACAGCGGAATATTTAGCAGGACTGTTGCACGTACCAAAAAACACATTTTGCAAATGTCAAGGAAAAAAGCGAAACCTTTGGGTTCAAATTCTTGCCCAGTGATCGTAAATAGTTGGCACTGCAGACTTTCTTGCAACTGGCATTGGAAGTGATTCTCACTCATTCACAATTACTCTGCTTGACTGATGACCTGTCAAGCCATCGGGATTCAACGCTCCTGTCACCGCCTCCACATGACCGTGTGATGACACTGATAAAAATGGTGTGTTGTGTTTGCTCCATTTGTTATTGAGTCAAGAGGCTGCGTGAAATCAAATCATCTGGAACCAGATACACTTGACGAAAAGTGCACTAAATTCAACACACATTTTTGGGGAGTGTGCAAGTGTGCTGAAGCATTTTACACAAGCAGATGTCGTCTTAAATAGCCATACATCAAAACAAAATAGAGATGCATACAAATCAAGGGAGTCGTTTATTTTAGCATGCAATCCTCTGGTCAGTTTAGCAACACGCGCACAGACACAGACACTTCCTAAAAGCTGACTACCGGTAATCTCGATTCAATGGCTCCCAATTGCTGGAAACAAAGTCGTTTGCAAGGTACTGTATTGGAAAAATTCCGCCTGCAGGTTCTAACTTTAATAAACAGCCACGTCAGATTCTAAATCGCATGGGCCAAGTCTGAGTGGAGAATGAAAACCGTCCTCTCAATCTTGTCTTCCACTGTTGCGGGACGACATTTGGACATGCTGGAAGTGACAGCTGGGAAAGCCGAAGCTGTATTTCACAGCGGAGACGTGTGCCGTTAATCAGACAAGCCAAAGCGTTTAATTGTGTCCCGTTTTTGAATTTACGAGCCAATAGCGGCCATCATTTACCGCAGGGTGGACCTTACGGGTGTGTTTGATGTGTATTACTGGCTCACGGCAATGCTTTGGCCGTCTCGTGCGCACTAACGCTTCTTTGTATCTCTCGTCCATCATCTGTGTCCCGCCATCCCCCTTTCTTCCCGTCTTGCCGCTTCCTGACTTTCAGAAACAGCATCGCCGCATCGGCCGTGTGTGCCTTTAATCTGAGCGCCGTATCGCAGGTCTTCAACGGACCCTTCAAGTACCAGGAAAACTCCCGCTCGGCCTGGTTGCCCTACCCCAACCCCAACCCCGACTTCCAGGTAGAGAAAAGACAAAACATAAAACCTTGAGCAGTCTCAATCAGCCTCAAACAACCCACGATCATTTCGGTCCAATTAATTTCATCCGTAGCGCGCGCTTGCGTTTTAAATAAATTCAATGGTGCTCTCTACATTTTGCAACTTCATTCAATGTCTCCCAGACCTTGTGCTCGCCATCCTTGTTTTTCATACGCGGCACTGAAGCGCTTTATCCTCACCGCTGATTACACAGAGGGGAAAGGGGGATGTTTTATTAGCCCAAGTGGCTCTCACGCTGAGAGTTTTACAGATAATCCTCGGCGCTCGCCGCGAGGAATCGGAATCCCTACAAGGCCGAGCCGCCAAGCACCGCGCCTTTGCCTGCCACACATGAACACGCGCGCCCTGCGCGTATTTCCTGCGAGCAGAAGCACTCAACGTGACGATGTTGTACAAGAGAAAACTCTGCAAACACTCCGTGACATGGAAAGCCACTCAGCGCTGTCACATTTTCTCATGTCTGCAAACAAGCTGTTTGAATGGAAGTCGTTTTCCTTCGAGGAACTCGATTTTCCTCCCGCTCAAGACTGCCAGCACATTTCCCTTTTCACAGCATACTGGCGCTGCACCCCACAGAGGTGCTTTCAAAAGTTTCTCTTGCGTCGCCATCTCCCCCTCCTCCCCCATTTAAAATTGTAAAAGTAGCTGATGCTCGCCACTGGGCCGACGCTCACTTTATCTCGGTTTCAGTGACATCCTCATCAATTCGTCAATGCTGCTGGATTAGATTTATGAGCGCGGAATTTAAGGTGACACCATTTTATTGCTTCATCCCTTTGTACACCCGAGCGGACATAGGCATCGTTCAAAACGCAGCTAGTTTACAAGAAAATATAGAGGATAATAATAATAATACATTTTATTTATAAGCGCCTTTCAAAACACTTTACAATCAGGAACAATAGCCTTCTGGCAAATAATGACGTCTGTGAAGCCATCATTCAGCGCACGCATCCTGATCAGTCAATGAAAACCTTGCAAGCGATCGGTCTTCACAGAAAATCCCGCTGTTGGTTTGAATCACGCACATTGATTTTTAGATGTATTGCGGCTGTGGGTTATTGTATGAGCGTCTGTGCTGGGGGAGGCTTTCTGGCACGTTTATTAATAACGTGAAGGTACTCCGATTCATCATGAATGTTTGAACCAAATATTCATGATTAACTCATTCAGTACCAGCCAATTCTAAACCAAGTCTTAAATGACGTATAAAAACGTCTTTGGGAGTGAATGAGTCAATACATTTCAAAATTGCATCGTTTAATTTTGTTTCACTTCTTGCCGTCTCCATGAATCAAAACGGCGAGCCCTTGTGTCGTGAGCAATCTCCCCCCCCCCCCAAGCGTGCAATTCTCATGCTTTTGCTCAGTGGCTCTCGCAATCTGCTGAGGACAGAAGGTGAGATGGACCCACTCGCGCACACGCCACCAAATGATGCTTCTGTCCCTCACCTCAACCGGACCGAGCGGGCAAACGCACGCATCCATCTCAAAGGTGCCCCCGCGTGTGTCTTGTCACGATGGCGGATATGCAATCATAGCGATCCGCCCCCGCGCACAAGGCCAATCTCGCTGAGCCACAACCACGATGGGGAGATGCTCTCACATGATATATGCTCAGACAGCATCTCTCTTTGCTGAGAGGAAAACAATATAAGAGCAGGCGCGCCTAAAGGCTTGATGCTGTCCCTCACCACGCGCGTTCCCCGTCTGCTAAAGTGGTGAGGGCGATGATCCATCGCCCATCACTGGAAAAAGCCTCCATGATGCTCATCTGTCAAGTCGGTGGAATGCAGGGAATCGATCCGTATAAAGTGGCCGTGCTGTTACTGCAGCCAGTCGCTTCGAACTAATGCTCACACGATGGCCCGGCCTCGGCTCACTGTAACCTAAAGTATGGTTAGCCTGAGTTAAATCACAAGTCATGATAGCACCGGGGAGTTACAAGAATATAACCACATTAGGTACACTCCGCACATCCAGGACGTGTTCATGAGCTGCATGACAAAAGCTGACAAAGATGATGGATATTCCTCATCATTAAAATTCTACACACGGGGTGAAAAAATGTACCGACAGCTCTCAGTATGATGATGTGCACAGCAAGACCACTGCCGATAACGAGAATGAAAAGATTGTTTACTGCCAAATATTGTGGCCGGTTCATTTTTTCGTGTCAAAACAACATATTTGAATTCATCGCCGCAGCTCTCTTGAAGTGTCACCGACATGTACGGATAACCCGCAGCTTGCCGCGCGTCGTCTAATTGACAATTTCCAACATGTCCAACTCCGCAGTGTGGCACCATCCACTCTGGTTCGTACGTGAACCTGACGGAGAGGAACCTGCAGGACGCCCAGAAGTTCTTGTTGATGCACGAGGTGGTCCAACCTGTGGTCGCCGTGCCCTACTTCATGGAGGATAACGTCCGCTTCAGCCACGTGGCCGTGGATGTGGTGCAGGGCAAAGACATGCTCTTTCATATCATCTATTTAGCCACAGGTAACTTTTCCAAATGAAGGAACAGTTCTTCGCCGCGTTTTTGGAGTCAACCAAAACACAGCCTCTTTGAGCAATAAATAAAAATCGCAATGAACTATAAAGTATGAACCGTGCGAGTGTTGTCAACGTTGCACATATTTGACATCCTGCAGACGTAAAGCTCGCTCCGCCTCATGCAATCCCACACGTGGTATTGTTACGACCCTGAAAGCATTGTGTTGAGGAAAAAAAAAATAACAATCAAGTCAGAAGCGATTAGAACGACATCTCGCGTGTATTCTCGCAACCTTATTGTGTGTCACCAGCAATCAGCATCCCGTTTGATCTCACTCGTGTCACAATAGGCTACGACAGCCGCAGTGAAGCGTGGAAAACGTTATCGGTGGGACACCAGGCACTCGACAGGCATCTGCTTGCTCTTCTGTAATCATTTGTTACACATACCGGAGCTTGGGAGGGGAGAAATTGTAGCAAGCTCAACATTAGTGATTTAGTTGGGAGTGTTTGTTTGAATGACACAGAGACAGACTTGTATTGAAATGGCTCATTCCTGTTCAAAATGTCCAGGCTCACTGAAATCGCAAGAGTCCGCATCTTCTTGATGCCGCCTGGTCTCAGAAGTGCTCTCATAAATTTGGTCCGCGTTCTACGTTTAGATGTACATACAAATGGGGTCTTTTGCTATATCAAAAACAAAAACTCTATGCTTTTTTTTTTTTTTTGTGAGCAAAACCCACTCCTCTCTCTCCTAGACTACGGCACGATCAGAAAAGTGCTCTCGCCTCTGAATCAGTCCACGGGAAGCTGCCTCTTGGAAGAGATCGAGCTGTTCCCCGCCAGGAAGAGGCAGCCCATTCGGAGCCTGCTGATCCTGCACAGCCGAAGCGAGCTGTACGTGGGCGTACGAGACCAGGTCATCAAGATCCCCCTGAAGCGGTGCAGCTATCACAAGGGCAGAGAGTGAGTACATGCGCAAACAAACACCGTTTGTCTCAATGGAAAAAGCATCCAAAGCGAGCCAGCACACCTCGTCTTGTGTCGGGTGCCCTTTTCTGCAGTGTTGGCCAGGGGCTTTAGCTAAGACTATAAGGGGAAGAAAAAAAACAAACCTCAGCGTTCATGCCAGAAATGAGAGACGCCCACGACTGCGCTTCTGTCTTACTATCTTCCCCCTAAATTGATGATCGGTCATATAAATTTCTTCTGTCCAACTGGCAGTCGGATAAGTGTTAAAACCCGAGACAAGAGGCCCCGTGTAAAAACTGCGCAAAAGGGTGGGATCCCATCCATCATCGCACATGCTAAGAATCAAACAGCATTCCTTGTTGAGCGCACAACAACTTGTTTTTGTTTTTATGTTAGTGGTTGCAAGGCACTTTTCCTTCTTCCTGTGCTCTCTCTGGACCTATGCAAGATGTGACAGATGAACGAGAATGTTTTTTGTTTTGTTTAGTTTTAAAAAGCCTCCTTTTCCCTTTCCAGTGCGTGCGTGGGGGCCAGAGACCCTTACTGTGGTTGGGATCTCCTGCTGAAGAAATGCACCACGCTCGAAGAAAGCGCCAGAATGAGCCAATGGGAGCAGAGCATTACAAAGTGCCCCGTGAGTCTCCGTCACATTTTGGGACTGCCGCTTTCCTCTTTTAAAAAGTCAATACATCCACATGACTCTCATATTTCCATCCACATCCGCTCTGGTTGCTCAGCATTCACTCAATTCATCCCCAAGAATCCGACTGAGCGAGGTATCCTTTCCAAAGAAATGCATCAAGGGAATCAACAAGCAAAGTTTACGGGAGCGGCATGTCTCGGAGGCCCGCTTCCTCAAATCATTCACCTCTGGCTGCTTCTCCATTTCTTCAAACTCGTCACCATTTGGGGAGCTACAACCGCTCAATATTTTCAGCGGCGCGCCGCTTTTTGAAAAATATCCCTTGTGTGATTTTCACGAGCAGAGGAGGCTGCCGCGTGCCGTGTCGCATGTTCACAGGCAGGTTGTCAGTCTCTCAAACATGTCTTCAGGAAAGCGCGCATAACGGCATGCGCAAATCCTGACACAATTGTCAGGGCAGGCAGTCTGTGGTTTCATCGACAGAAGCTGCGGCAGCGACTTGAGCGGTTGTACAACAGCCGGTTGGCCCCTCGATACACTTCCTCACGGCCTCCCTCGCATAGAAAATGAGGGTGTTTTGCATAAAACCTGTGGCACTTTTTTATCCCTCGGCATCCAAATCATTCAAACGACCGAGTGTCAGTATTCTGTGTGCGCCGTTTAAATGATCGCCATTCGTGTCGAGATGCTGCTCATGATAAAGATGACTTCATATGCGTACGCACAGGTTTGTGCATGCATAAATAGACACATCTGCAAGTAGGATTAATACGATGCCATTATGGCGACACAAATTCGGTTTTGGAAATACTGCCGGGGAAATTTGTCACATGAGCAGAAAATGCAGCGCTTACATCTGCAGGCAGATTGAAAACGCTCGGACTGATTAGGAACAAGGGGACGCTGATGTGCAATTGGTACCTGGAACTTCACGATCAATAGTGTGCCATCTACATCATCTGGAGCAGTTCAGGATTCTTATCACATCACACAAAACCTTTTTTTCCATCATTTAAATAAAGATGCATACGTTGCACAGAAATAGTCAATCTACTGTTTAAGCGTGTGTAAGTGTGGGACGTCATTGTCATTGTACACACGCAATGAATTGAGTGAAAACTGTAGAGCCACGTCGAATCTTGATATGGAAAATGGCAAAGCAACAAATGTTTGTTGGACATATCACAGTTTTTTCAAGACATTGCAATATGCTCAAAAAATAAATCATAATAATGACCAGAAGAGTAGAGTTACCAAGATGCGCTTTTCAATTAACACTCAGCCACGTGTTATTTCACAGACCGCGGATATGTAAAATATTATCCTCACTCAAGAATGCATAGTTGAAAATGTATTGAATGCATTCATTGATGTATTTAACGTTCAATTATAAGTATGAAATCTTGGGCCACACACACAAACACAGATACACATGTGTTTGCGTTGTAACGTCTCTTATCCACCAAGGAAAAATCCGGTCAAAGCTTCAGGACGATCAGTGAAAATTCATATTTGAAATATTTAACTTTTTATTTATTTTTGTGTCAACGTGGCTCATTTTAGCTTTCCTGCAAAGCACAAATTCATTTAGAGTTCCGCCGAGAAAACAACCTTGCAGTTTCATTCCATTTTGTTTCTTCTTTCTATTACGCTGGCTACTGTCCAGAGTGTGCTTGTGCGCCGAGGTGGAAACGTGTATTTTCTCATATCGCTGTGCTTCCGTGCGTGTCCATTACGTGCATTTTGGAACATCATCTTCCGAGACGCATTTTCATCAGTCCGCACACCTCGGTTGCCGCATATTTGCCTGCCAGCGCCTGACTACTTCTAGATGCCATAGATGGGGTTTTTTTTTTGCGTCTATCTGGGAAAAAAATAATTTTGAGTATTGCGCTCACCGGCCTCCGCTTGTGTTTTCCTGCCAAGCAACGCGCTCCCAAGGCCAGTCTTGAGGACAAGCCGTTTCTTTTTCAAGCTTTTGACGTCATCCGCTTTCATTGCTAACAGGTCCGTAACGTGACGGTTGATGGCGGCTTTGGCGCCTGGTCGGGATGGTCGGCTTGCAGCCACAATGACGGCGGCAGCGCGGGGTCCTGCCTATGTCGGACGCGCGCCTGCGATAGCCCCATTCCTCAGTGTGGCGGTCAGAGGTGTCACGGCATCAGCGTTGAGGTCGCCAACTGCTCCAGGCAAGTTTCGTCCGATGCATTGACTGCAAAAACGCTCATCCGCTTGCTGTCCAGAGTGTGCTTGTGCGCTGAGGTGGAAACGATGCTCCAAATGTTTTTCCACTTAACGTGCTGTTGCCATGTGTTAATGAGGATCACAAATTCAATCTTTGTTTGGAAGCCAATTATTTGGTGCTGTTTTTGCACCTTTCCCAACTTTTTGAAAACGTGACAATTGACGCTTTTGTTTTGCATCTTGAGTTCTCGGCAGCAAAATGAGCTTGCCGTCTGTTTATTCTACAATGTCCTAATTGGTGAACTTCTAGTTAATTCTGTATGTGAAACCTGAAAAAGAACAACTGGACGACGGGGCGCTCTTCACTGATACGGAAGTGGGGATAGCCTAGAAACTAACTGTTAACATTAAATTGCCAGTGACGTACTCTCGACTGTCTTGTAATAAATGACAAAGTATGATTTGTTCTAAATTCTTTGTGTGTCTCCATAGAAACGGAGCCTGGACCCCGTGGACTTCTTGGTCTCCCTGCAGCACCAGCTGCGGTATTGGCTTTCAAGTTCGTCAGCGCTCCTGCAGCAACCCGACCCCTCGTCATGGCGGCCGAGTGTGTGTGGGGCAGAACCGCGAGGAGAGGTACGACAAACGTCCACTTGTCTTGGTTGCGAATTGATTTCAAAAGCAGGGGGAAAAAAAATGTCAAAACGACTTTCATGTCAAATTTCAAGACCAACCCATTAATGGCGCGAGAGCCTGTCGGACATCTTAAAGTGAAGTCATAATGATGGCGATAATAGATGAATTTTGCGGAGTTATAAAGTGAGGGGCCGTTTGAGGCTCAAAATGGAAAAATAAATGAGGTACGGAGTGAAGAGAAGATTCACGGACGACAAATAGACACGCAGTCGAGTTAATACTCGAATAATATGGAGAAAAGTAGCTGGATTAACTACGCGACGCACACGACTGATCCATCACCTCATCCTTTCCTTTCGGGAAATTGAGCACCCCACATTATTATTACAACTAAAACGGATGACGATTTTCGGATATCTCTGCTGTCGCCTCTCAATCCATCTTTGTCTCGCCCCTCCTGTTGCGGCAGTCCTTGAGATGTGCTCTTCTGCTCCACCAGTTGCCTTGAGCAAAACACTGTGACAAAAACTGGCAAACTCGTGACCTAACAAAGACTGCAGGAGGCCATGGGAAGGTTCAGCCACTCACCTCCGTTTTTTTAAAGATGAGCGCTGCCATGTGCAAAATGCGGGAGGCGGGGGTGGGGGGGATGGGCTTTACGCCTCAATGGCTGTTGTTCTCATCTCCACCTTCCACTCATTTTGTGTGTGCACGTATATATGGTCTGTCTATTTCTCCCAAAAACTGTACCAGGTAATCATAAACAACAAAGATGGCTGATCGTGCTTTGTTTTGTTCCTCAAAACATATTTTGATCACGAGCAAATCTGCCTTTGGACAATAATTTGCATTATAGAAATCGAGCAATATTTTATTTGATATATTCCTGTTAGGTTTTTTTTTTGAATGATTAAAGCGCAGTTTGAAGCTCTTAATCCGCTGAAGCTGATCACGAGCAAATCTGCCTTTGGACAATAATTTGCATTATAGAAATCGAGGAATATTTTATTTGATATATTCCTGTTAGTTTTTTTTTTTTGAATGGTTAAAGCGCAGTTTGAAGCTCTTAATCCGCTGAAGCTGTTTTTTCTTGGCGTGACTCGTTTTGCGAGCGCGTTTGTGTGCGCGTGACTTTCTGTAAACCAGCTCATTTGCGTAGCGCACACATTTGCGATCCAGGCTCTTCTTGACACTTTTTCTCTTCTTTCTCCCAAGTCCCCCCATTCTGTTGCACTTCAAGCACGCAGATTAGTCTACATGAAAAAGAAGACCCCTCCAAGGATTATTTCCTCCAATCACAATATTCAAGAATATCGCTTTTGATTTTCCACGAAGAGACGAGTATTTGGAAATAGCACAATGGAAAGGATTCCATTTCAGCGTGGAAAGCTATTTCAGCACTTAAAGCTATCCCAAAAGACACGCGAGCCAAAACACAACAAAACAGGAATTAAAGCCGTTTTATAGCGTCTAGAAAAGTTGTAAACTATATGACAGCCTGACAGCGTTATTGTAAAATAACTGCTTTTACCCCGTCTCATAAAAATGTTGCGATGAATGCGTTCCCGAAGCCTTGTCAACCGTCAGTTGTTCCTTTGTTGCGATGCGGGCATTTCAATTGTAATGTCCCGAGCACGGCGACGCCACGTTCGAGCCACGTGAAGAACAATGTGCCGGTCTTGTCCAATTTGTCAACATGACTTGCCTGTTCGGACATCCTTGCCTTGCCGTATGAAGACTTTGTAGCTGTTTCAGTTTGGTGGCGAGAACACACTGCGGAGGAGGCATCGAGTGCCTTCACATTTAATTATCTGTCACTCAAAGGACACTTGTCATGCTTAGTTTTGTTGTGGCGCGAATCGCTTTGCATTGGTGTGACTGCCGCAAAATAAATAGTGAGTCGGCCATTGTTTCAGCGTCGCCTAGCAACGCATCTGGCTGCACACGCGTACGTGTCATGTCTATGGATTTTAGGCCCGGCATATATTTCTAACAACTGCTTCAAAAGCACCAATGACTGCGGTTGTTGTGAGGAGCACTTTCAGACAAACTTCAAGCCGCCGGCACGAGTTAGAAGCCGCACTGAATCTGTCAATTGACTCACAACACTCGCCCGACTTCCCTGCAGGTGTGGTTTCGTTTAGCACACAGTGATATGAATGGTTGTCTCTGTCGATACGTGCCCTGTCGTTGACGAGCCACCTTTTGCCTCAAGTCAGCTGGGATAGGCCTCGGCTTCCCGTGACATTAACCAGGAGAGGCCGTCGAGAAAATGAACGCATACATAGATGGATATACTGCGGCTCATATTACAGCTCCCTTTTTCTTGGTCAGGTACTGTAACGAACACCTGCCCTGCCCGCCACACGTCTACTGGTCGGGCTGGTCGGCATGGGAACGCTGCAACGTGCCTTGCGGCGGCGGCATCCAGTCGCGCCGGCGAACCTGTGAGAATGGCAACGAGTGTCCCGGGTGTGGCCAGGTACGTCATGCGAGAAGAAATGTCCTCCAACGTTCATCTGATGCACTGCCCATCCGCTCACGAAGAGTCTCACTTTGCCCCATCCTGGTCACGTTTATAGTGCGGAAGCATCCGTCCGTTATATTGCCGGGAGCCGTTTTGTAGCACAAATACCATAAGCCGCATATCAACAGGTTTAACGTGTTCCCAAACAAAGGCACAGGGCTTGCCGATGAATCGTTTTCTCTTGTTGCCTGTGTGATGTGGCAATCACATCATCTCTGCTGCTTTTATCTCTGAAATGAAATTGAGATTTGTGGGTGTTCTTTCCTCCTTGCCCCTTCGATGTTTATATGAGTGTTATGCTTCGAGAGAAAAAAAAGCTCTGCCGGATGCAAATTGTTTAGTGACTGCGCCGCCGTCAGCAAGCCATTCAAACCTGCTGACCATATGGACAAAAGACAACTTGACTCTTCTCCAGCTTCCACTGCCATCAAGGTATGCTTGGATGAGTTTGGTCTGGAGGAAATCCCATTTAAGGCTTTGTTTTGATTTCTTCATTACATGCAGCTCTCCTAACTAGGTCATTCAGAAGTTAACCTTCCAGCAATGGCATCGGTGTCTCGATTTTTTTGACCTACTACTGTGAAGAATAGCCTGCCGGGGGGCAGGGGAGGGAAATACGGGTGGAGGTGTTGACTCGAGAGCGGGCTTTTGTTTGTACATATATGTTTTCCGAATATTGAAGAACTTGATCACATCATAGTCTGCCGCAAAGCTAATCAAAGCTGTTTCAAGGTGAAGTCTTAAGGATGGGCACAAATTAAAATTTGAGTCATTTCAGTTAGCAACAGTTGAGACACAGACAGAGTTCAAATTGGGAGGAAAAAAAATACTGCAGCGTCAAAGTAACCTTTTCGGCTGTTACTTAAAACCTACGACGATGCCCCCTACCCACGACTCGACTAAATTTGTGGAAAAAGGCCGCCCTAAGCAGTATCTAATGGACCGTCTGATAAGATGGAAACAAAAGTTCCGACTGCATGATGAAGCCTCCCTCACAGCCTGGTAGCCTCAGCCCCGCAGACTGATAATTGACCATGACATGTTAGTTGCTACACAACATCACACAAATGGAAACGGCGCCTCCCCACTTCCATTGAGCGGTCACACGCTATTGACCCTAACGCTCTTTCTCTTTAGCGCTCAAGATGTCAAAATAGCCACTTCCACGCATCAGCCATAATGCTCGGATCTATTCAAGGAACGTCGCGATGTTAATAGTAGACTATACGAATGGATTTTGAGAGAAGCTCAGCATTCAACACTCGTGTTTCCCAAAGCGGAAAGTCTGGACTGATTTTGAAGCGATGAGGTGTGATTGAGGTGACTTATCTGTTCATGGAGCGTATTAAGACGGACTCAAATGGCCACAAATCCGGGAATGTCTTCAATGAGCGTGAATAATTCAAATTCAGGGAGAGCAAAGGGATCCAGCACTTGAATCACATTGTCATCAAGTTCAAATTCCATCCAGATTCAGATTTTGGTTGACAAAATGGCATCATGGCCAAAGGTTTTTTTTTTTTTCCTTTCAGAGTGATAAATGGATATGTATGGAAATCAGGGTTCAGAGTGCGTTGGAAAGTGGACATCAACTTTTCGTAAGCGTGTCACAGAAGTTGGATTTTTAAACAGTCACAGTGGGGGGGGCGTTTTGTAATCAGTTGCGGACATCATGAACTTTTGTAATTATGGACAATTGACGCATCATGGAATGTGAATGTCAGTCAGATCTTTCAGATAATTCAGCCCGGTAATTACAGTTACCCCGCGTTGCAAATCACGCATGGCTGATTGCGAAACAGTTCCGCAAATGAAGGTCACCCAAACAGCCAAATAAGCGGGGAGGTGATGTGAGGAATCCGTCTTTTTATTTTAAGGTCAAAAGCCTATTTTCAATTTTTCATTTTTAATGTTCTCTCCAGCAAAAATGTCTTCACGCGTGTTTTCGCAATGTTTCCTAGCTGGAAAACGCATCAAACGTACAAGGTGTGCGTACCCGCTCCCCCTTGCCTAGCTACACGTAATCAAGGAGCAGACGCGTGATCGCTGCAGCAAGATTTATGGGTCTCTTGAGACGTTGGAGACGCAACTAATCTTCCACCAATTTGCCGTCAAGCTTTTGAAAATCTGCAATTCCGAAGGCCTGAAATAGTTGATTGGATTTGGTGAATGATTGTTATCGCGCAAAATGTAAATGGTTGAAGTGAAAATTTGCGGGTATGTGTTTGTACATGATTGCAACTTTGCAGCGTGTCATGGAAATTACTCAAAGTTCATCTCCTGGGCAACTGCATCCTCCATGATGAAGTCACACAGGGCGAGGCCTGTGTTTGACAAAGTGCGCTGCAGAGATGAGACGGTGCTAATTAAACTGATATGCCATGGAAATGTACAGAAGGCTCCGTCGCCATGGACACAATGGCGTTGGATAAAGCCTCCGAAGAGGACCAGCCACGCAAAAATTTCACGTCTGGAAGTTTGTCTTAAATGTCAGGGAGCCGATGTGTACGTAAATAGGCAACAGCACAACCTCGACACGCAACGACAAACACACCAATAAGCAGCGTAATTAGTGTAATCATGGTGGGAGGTTAGATGGGCAAGACTCGTTATTATTCACCTCCAACTGGCCGAGCGCAACAGGACCATATCCAGAAAAAAACAAACACCAAAGGAATACACCAGGCATACTTTCTCCTGCCACAACGCCAAGGTACACACACGCAGAAGTGCGAAGCCCGATACATATTTCCTTTGTGTTCATTTGAAAAGAGACGTTGTGAGCGTGCTCCTTATACATTTGTTTTGGGTTCATGTCGCGGGGTCGTGCGTTCACATTATTTTCATGTCGATAGGGAAATGACATTTAATTTGTGTACACGTTTTGCTAAATACAGCATGATGGCAATATAGCCTCAAATACCTCAAATGAAAAATCACTTGTAAGTCCTTTACGATTTATATTTGCGTACCTGTACTGTAGGGTACGCAAGGAAACTCTGGCATCAAAGTATTTCACCTCTTGCTAAGCCACGTCGCTCTTTATGACGGTTGAGTCAGTGTGATGTATTTATAAGCTTTACGTTGACCATCTTGCTATAAACTATACAAGCAGTAGTTAAGACGGCCTCTTGAGTCACTGAATGTGGTTTAGCTCTCGGCCCAGTAATGATCTCCTTAGGTCTCTGCATCGACATGATTCCTTTGAGAGCATTGGTGGGAGGGGGCATACCAGCAAAGTTTCATGAAATATTTACTGTGTTTGGCAACCATTAACAACTCGTAACACCCACAGACCACTTACCTTTATCTGGCTTTTGTCCACACGTGAGCTTTTCCTTGTAATTGAGTTGCTGCGGGCGCCAGAAAGGCAGGAAGGATGCCTTTGCGTAGCCACACAGACAGGTGGCGGCTCGTGTGGAATCATGTTAAATATTCATGTGTGGCGGCGATTACGGCACTAGATGGAAAGAGGCAGGAAGTGCAGTGGACGTGACGCACTCGATCAGCGCAGACGCTAACGGAATCTCAACCTTGGCTCTCAAAGAGGGGGAAAGTGTGACGATTGCAAGAGGCAAAGAAGGATGAGGCCGATGCAAGTGGTGGAAGGAGGACCGAGAAGTGGGGATGAGTTATGAACTGTAAAAGAGAGCATACAGAGATGGATGGAATGAGACAAGAAGTAAAAGTGACGATGAGGAGTGGTGTCCACTCACAGGCCACTTCGTGCAGAATAGGCTGCTACACGTGAGCAGATAATTGGTTGTCTTCAGACTTGGTGCCGCAGTTTGTATCCCAAGGCTATTCTGCATGACTTGTTCCAAATAACGAAAACGTGGATTTTTGTCACCACAAGGCAGCTCCTGCTCAGTACAAGTGCCACAGAAGCTTCTTAGTTCATCAGAGGACCGTGCGCTGTTTCCGGTCTCCTGCCCTACATGCAGTCTGCCCTCGCTGCAAGAATGACGACGTCCACTCTGGGTGTCATTTATTACAGTAATATCGAAAATGTTTTCCCACAACAGGGCCCAAGACACTGAACCAAAAGTAGAAGTGAGAGTCGCCCTCCACCAAGGCAAAACAATGCTCATTTAGAGCAGACGTATTTGCCATGTTAGTACGAGGGGGGGGGGAACATTTACGGTTTCCAATTGAATTGCATACAATGAATCGTACAACTTTTTAGGTCCCTTAACATTTTTCCCGATAAGAAACGGCTATGGTGTGCAGCAGTGACATTAAACAATGAAGTTATCGAATCAGATTTGAATGTGCAGGTGTACCTAATTTTGTGACCTGTCACACGACTATCCGCCAGGCTCTTATCTTCTTTTTCAAGGTCTAGCAGTCACTTAAGGCACATTCAGCATAAATAAACAAGCCTGCAAGGGGAAAATAGCAGCCGGTCTTTCACTTCTGCCATGGAAGCGCCGTGATTATCTCCTGACTCTAGTTATCATCCCATACAGCGCCACAAATGTTATTTTCTGACCACTTGTCCTAATGGAAGCCGGTGGAGGCAATTTAAGGCCATACATTCTCACGGTGTTCCTGAATGTGACTCACATTGTGAGCTTCAATGATGCGTTTTTCATATTTATAGCCAGATGCAGACAGGAGAAAGCGGCTCATTTCTACCTCCATGGTTTCTCTTCCTCGCCTCGCATCCTTTGCTCTCCCCTTCTCCCTTTTTTTTTTCCACTTGCCTCTGAACTCCATCAATGACCTTTTCTGCCTGCTTTGTTTGCGTCTCGCCATGTTCAGTGAAGGCGTCTGAAGGGAAGGTATCCTCATCGGGCCCCAGCCAGCCGAGCGGATATTTTGGCGGGGCAGACTGCCACATCAGCGGCATCAACCACCCAGAACCAGAATCAGCTGCCTTTCAAGGATGAGCGGCAATGAAATATTTGAAAAGGCGCTTTGTTTCTACATCAAAAATCGCATTTGAGAATTTTTCGGAGCAATTGCCTGGTGTTTTTTACTCGGCTTGGAAAATACTGCAGTCGTTTCTGTCTGAAATATTCATGCGTGATTGTCACTTTAACAACTCGTGATTATCTTCTCCTACCTGCCGCATAGAAACATTTTCCCCTCCCCTCATCCGCAGGAGTACCAGTCATGCAACTCCCAGCCTTGTCCTGACCTGAAGAAAACCACTCCGTGGACCCCGTGGACACCGGTGAACATTTCCGACAATGGCGGGCACTATGAGCAGCGTTTCCGTTATACGTGCAAAGCTCGTATCCCGGATGCCAGCCTGCTGGAGGTGGGCAGGCAGAGAATCGAAATGCGCTACTGCTCCAGCGACGGTTCGACGGGCTGCTCCACTGATGGTGAGAAGCCATTGCTGCCTCGCCCGCTGGATTTTTCTGCCTTGGTGCAGCCCCGCTGTCTTCCTGCATGTTTTTCCCTCAAAAAAAAAAAAAAATCATTTTTCGGCTTCTGTCATTTATCAACAGGCCAATGCATCAGACATGTTAATTAACTTCAGCCCAAAAGCCAATCTTTACATTAAAGCGTCATCAATCTCTGATATGATGAACAATTTGGGCAAAGGTATTTTGGAGCAACTCCTTCATTAATCCAAAGGTGAGGCTAGAATCACTTGTCCTCACTAGGGTAGCGGGCGAGTTGACATTTGGTGAAGCGGTGGGGCGAGATTCAAACCCAGAACCTCGCAAAGAAGAGAGGCATCCAAGCTATCCGCTGCCACGCAATCATTCCATCGAAAGAGAAAATGTTTGCGGAGAGCATACAAAGGAAGCCAAAAAGAAATGAGCTCTACCCACAAACACAAGCGCCTTTCACACGACCTGCAGCTGGCATCTTATCCCGTTCCTTTTCAGACAAAAAAACACAGAAAGACTGGGCCATGTCCACAATATGTGCTCATCAAAACTGCGTTCCGGGACAGAGAGAGCAGCTAAATGACCGTCACGCCTGTGGCGTTTTATTGGCCTTGACACAATATGGAAAACAAGGTGTGAATCTTTTCCAAAATGTCTGGTGATGCAGCACTGAGATGCGCCTCAAGAGAAATCAGATCGTTTCCGAGCACCTCGCAAATCAGGCAGGGAAAACAAAATCTAAGTGCTCGTATGCAGAATGAAAATAGATGTTTACGAGCCGATTGCATTCACGGTCAGCAGTGTTTCAGGTTTACGGCCTTCATTTTGGTTTCTCATTTGAAGTCGATTCATGACAAGCTTTCTCCTTAACACGCTGTCTGGCTGCTCCGCCAATCTCCGCCAATCTCCCATCACATCATCTTGTTCGGGACGTCTTTTGCCTCGCCGCCATATTGTGTGGGCTTCTACAAATTGCTCACATGCTTTCATCTCACACCGTCATCATGTGATGTGCATGTGATGATGGTGCACGAAGAGCCTTCATTGCTCTTGACTAATGTTAAGATGTGTCTCTTGTTTTTATGACAGCAGATAAACGGTGAATGTGTTTTGATTTTTAAGCTTTTACACTGCAGTGCATACTGTGCTGACTCACAGATTGCTCATAGCTTAATGATAGCAATGAATGAGTTTGTTGGAACCTGTGATGGCTAAAAGCTCAGATGTTAGAATCCAAGCCACGATGTCCTGCTTCATGCTTTGTCCATTTCGGATGTATTCTTTTCATTTGGTTACATTTGTGTGAGTGATGTTTTTTTGGTTTGTTTTTGTTTTGCAAGGATTTATGGAAGATAATATTTCTTGGCCAATATTTCCCATGACTTCTCAGGGTGTGAGAAGAAACCCACAGCCATCACTTTGGAAGCTTGTGAGTTTATTCCATGGTCAGCTCGCTTTGGTGAGCGATAGCTTCATTGTTTCCCCTGGAGAAAGTGCGGGATGTCAGCAGGCTTGACGCGTTTCACTTGAGCTGATGTGCTATCAGGGCCAGGACCCTCTTGTGGGCAACAGATTACTTTTCCACACAGCACAGACTTGGTCGACGCACGGCAGTGCTGACGGATGATAACCGCTGCGCTCTCCTTATTGTCTCTGCTTTTGTTTTCCCTCTCTGCTCAGCCAGCACGCTTCGCTTTATACGGCTGACTGGCTTTTATCAAGACAGAAAACAGAACGGGCTTAGCTTACAAGTGCGCGCGGTTTATTTGAAGTTTTCTATCACGGGTCTTTTCCTGGACCTTTTTTTTTTAAATGAATGCAAATCTAAGATGAATAGTATGAATGTCCATTCCACTCACCAGAATGATTCACATGTTTATGATAAACTGACTTATTTTTTTGTATTAATATTTTGAGGGGAGGGGGGGTTTGCTTCCATGGCGTCCTGATGGTGCCTCGAGTTCCAGGAGGAGAAGAAAGTCTTATTTTTGACAATACTGTAGTACCAAAAAAAAAAAAAAAGCTGACCTTGTCGTCTTGCCTCTCAATAGCTTTTGTTCTTTTTTTCTTGCTGTATATTTGATACATTGAAAACCATCAAATTGAGTCCCACATCTGCACCGTGCGCTCCGACTCAACCAAAACCTTTCAACCTGGATTTTTCAAAAGCATACCTTTGCATTATAGCTGTAATTTATTCCTACGAGCATCTGTTTTCAAATGATTTCCACTCATCTTTAAAAACCGCAACATTGTCAGCATGGAGTAACTGGAGAAGTTCTATGCGGCAAAAACAATTGGTGAGGGCCAACCGTCTGTCAGAAGCTGAGATCAAGCGATTCTCACCAGACAAACTAGCGGGCCACATAAACGATAAGCCAACATATGAAAAGAATTGCTGGGTTGGCATTGTGATTTAACATCCTTGAAGTCAGGCTTTGATGGAACCCATATGGGTGACGAATCTGATGGTTCGACAAAACACAACCGTACAGTGGAGCCGGACCAGCGGGATATCGCGTTTGTTACTGTACCCTCCAAAGCAATCTAATGTGACCCCCCAGCAGCTTTCACGTTGGTGGTGGTGGTAATGTTGTTTCTTCCTTTGAAGACCAAACTCCACAGACGTGTTAGGAATGAGGCAACTTTGATATCTTTGAATACATGTCACATTCACGGCTTCAAGAAATTCAAGCAGCAACTAATAATTGGGACGAAATGTTGCTCCATTCCTATCCCACATAACACCATGTGGATGATCCGAAGACACGCTTTAGTCTCTTCATCCGGCCGTTTGATTCTGCTTGTGTGGGTGGCAGCAATCCAAGTAGGGAAGCCGAGACAGGGAACTTGAGTTCGATCAGGGTAACGCAGTGGTGTCTCAGTTGTGAGCCATAGCTCCTGCAGCTTGTCCAAGATCTGCAAATATCTGAGCTAAGATCTTCAGGATCGCCAATCTGGAAATCTTCAATGCCTCCCCTGCTCCTCAAAATAGTGAATAGTTGGACTTCTGTAGCTTCTAACATTCTTCCATCAGCCTTTTTTGTTGTTGATGAGCCACATCCCCTTTGTAGCAAAACAAATTCAATATTTTCTTCCACTTCCTGTAACGACCAGGTGTCACATTACTTTTGTGAACATCGTTGTATATTTCATGGCTATTTGTGAGTCTGTTCTGTTTATTACACCCCTGTGCCCTTTGAAGAGTTTTAATTGCTTTCTCTTTAGTTGTCTCCTCCATGAAAAGCTTCCCTTGAGGAGGCTGCCGCCTGACACGTCTCAGGGCAGCCAAGAGATTTCTGTTGCATGGTTCCACTGTGGCCAACCACAACACAACATTTAATAGAATGACACACACACACACACAGAAAATGTCTGTGCTGCCCTGAATCTAGGACACTTCTTTCTCACTAGTGGGCGTACAGTATGTGAAATTTAAAAAACTTACATTGGACGCTGTGCACAGATTTTGATAGTGAGAAAATGGGTTTGACTCCTGTGTGGAATTTGCATGCTCTCCCCGGGTACTGGTTTCCTCCCACATTCCCAAAACATGCATGGCAGGTTGACTGATCGCTTGTCCCCAGGTGCGATTGTGAGTGCGAATGGTTGTTCGTCTACGTGTGCCCTGTGATTGGCTGACAACCAGCTCAGGGTGGACTCCGCCTACTACCTGAAGAAAACTAGGATAGGTTCTGGCACGACCCTCGTAGATGGATAAAAATGGTGGCATGACTTCTAGCAAACCTTTTCTGTGACAATGAGAGGAGACGTTCCCGGTTATGTGAAGGCCTGCATTGATGAGATGAAACAAGACGGAGCTCGCCAACATAACAGTCACGAGCAGCCGTTCCTTAAGTGGCCCTGAAAGAAGTCTGGATGAAGAGTATCAGGTCACAGCTGCAGGCGGGTCAGTCCGTGCCATTGCACGCTTAGACTCGATAAAGAGCGCACAGCTCGACGGGCCCGATCGGCGCACACGCCAGCTTGTGAGGTGATGAGGCTGTAAGCTGCCAAGGTCGGCCATATTTATGAAGGGGTTGAGGACTAGCGCAAGGTAAACACTCCGTCTCCCCGAGATTACAAAGCAGCCCGAGGGCTGGAAAAAAAAACAGGTTCCGGTTATGTTAATGAGTGTGGGGTGGGGACAAACTTCAATGGCAAAAATAGACAAGAAGAGGAAGAAAGGTACAAAAATAAAAGGCCTTGAGGAAGATGAGAGATGATGATGATGATGATGAAGATTGTCCAAAATTAAGCCTGGCTTTTGAGAGCCGAAGCTGCATTATCGTCTGTAAAATAGAAAGTGTTGAAGGAATGAATGACTCATGCAATAGTGACCTGGACAGTCACTGTAATTTCATTGCAGGTGATTATCATTGCCTCTGACAGATGGCTTCTCATTCAGAGAGACCAGATGATTCTTCCCCGTAGTGCTCAATGCCTCTCACAGGCCGCAGCACTTTCACAACGCTGATTAATGCATGTGGTAATTAGAGTTTAATAAAAGATTCACTTTCTGATTCCGTGATTCATCCCGCATGAGAGCACCAATGATGGAAACTGATGTTGTTTGATGAACACAAGACGCCGCACTTAACTTACTGAATCCATCTTCAGAAAATAGAAACGAGGTCTGCGGCGAACACCGCGATACACAACAGCCCCGCGGCTGTTTCTAATCCATCATTCCCACGTCGCCATTTCTGTCGACGTAGTCACACGAGAAAGTTTTACATGTGCAGATCTTGATTTAGCTGAAGTCATCTTAATTGTCCGTGCTTTAGGTGAGGTTCTTCATCTGGGCAAGATCTCCGCACGCACCGTCAACGGTGGCTGGTCCTCGTGGTCTTCTTGGACCCAGTGCAGCAGAGACTGCAGTCGTGGCATCCGCAGCAGGAAACGGGCTTGCAGCAACCCAGAGCCAAAGTACGGGGGTCAGACCTGCCTGGGGACTGCCCAGGAGTACCAGGAGTGCAACACCACTCCTTGTCCCGGTAAGGGATGCACACAGAGATTCACCAGAGAGAGAATATGAAGACGTATCTCACTGATAACTTTGGAAATGTTTTGACAGTATTGTGTATTCGACATATTCAAGTACAGTGGTACCGAAAATTAGTTTAATTGCTCTACCCACTAGAAACAAAAGGGGCTGCGTACTAAAAATATTATTTGTTTTTCCGTGCGGAACAACTGTGTCATGAGAAGAAGAAAAAAGGTACACTTTTGCAAAGGACTCGAGATTCCATGTCTCCATGGCAAGCAATTACTTCCCCTCATTTACGGTCCTACACAGATGAATACACACATCCACTCATCCAACCTGAGTTATCTTTTCCCCTTGAGTAAAAAAAGTGAGAGAAAATCACGGTGCCAAATGACTCGCAAATCTTCAGGAATCACAAAAGAAATCAGACGCGGAAAGAGAAGCTGTGATGAAAACTCCAATTAACACCAAGGAATCAAAAGAGCCCCTCCCTGAGGCACTCCGCTATGTAATTACATAACAGATAAGCGATGCCGCCGGCGACGGCAGCCCTTGTTCGCCGTCAAAAGCCCGGAGACGATGCAATTTCAAACCGCGGCAAAAAGATGCATTCTGATGAACAAAATCTGATGCTTGAGGAAGGAAAAGCTCTTTCTCAATGGAAATGCCCAATGTTTGACATCAAACGCGCAGGTCTTAAAGAATATTCGTCTGCCGCCTCTTGAGAGAAGGGTTGAGATATCTTGCTAATAGCCTGGCTGCGCACGTCATCGGCACCACCTTCAAGCTGTTTTACTCAACGCTGCCAAACCTTTCCGCCTCATGCTAACGCATGCAGCACATTGTGTGAAGACTAATCACACCTAAGCGATAGTTGGGGCTCTCAGGTTTGAGCAGCAATGAATACAAATCCTTCTCCTAATAGTGTTCATCTGAAAGTCTGACACCATTTTTGGCGCCCCGGCAGATGCGGCGTGAGACCAGCTGGGATCTTCCGCCGTCTTATCCTATCGTCTTTAATCCAAAGCTTTGAAGGAGGAAAACAGGTGTCGCGCCAACCATCCGTCTGGTTTAGGAACAAATGAATCTTGTGTTTTTCTCACAACTTCGCCCAAGATGAGACGATCCGTCACGGAGGGCCAGGAATCGACTCGCGCGTCACTTTGAGATAGAGAAATTACGCCGAGATGACAAAAAGCCACGGCATCTTCAATTACCTGCGCAGGAGCTGCCAAGCGCCAGCGGGTCTTTAAAAGCAATTCTCGGATGCTCCTGAAAAGGGGAATTACTCTCTGCCAAAATGCACTTGGCATTTACCCATATGATTGGATATTAACGATATTAACTTGTAATTCTCCCGCCTGCCCTCATAATAGTGCTTCACTTTTGGTATGCTAGGAATTTCTGTATGTCTTATCGCCCCGCAACATGACACCAAAACAATCTCGTGATTTTCTTTTGTCCTTCCTCTGCTCCCTTCAGTGGATGGGAGCTGGTCCTGCTGGTCTCCGTGGTCCAAGTGCTCCGTGACATGCGGAGGCGGACATTACATGAGGACTCGAACTTGCACTAACCCCCCGCCTGCTTACGGAGGGGACATCTGCCTTGGCCTGCACACTGAGGAGGCGCTGTGCAACACTCAAACCTGTCCAGGTATACACACACACACACACACACACACACACACACACACACACCCATATCCATCACAGATTCCATTGCTTATTCTTTTCAGTCACTCTAGGCTCCGTGGAAATCAGTCATGCATGACTAATACATAACCAAGGACCCACACCAACAACACAACGCAGCTGGGAGATTTACTGTCATTTTTTTTTTTTCGCAGAGAGCTGGTCCAGCTGGTCACAGTGGTCCCAGTGCGACTCCAGAGGGGCCCAGTTGCGTGTCCGTCATTGTGATGTCCTGTTTCCTACTGGGAATCAGTGCTCAGGAAACAGCAGCGAGAGCAGGCCGTGCTCTCCTGAGTCCAACTTTATACCAGGTACCATTGACACAAGACACACATTCACAGACGAAGGCAGTGAGGATCCAGCTCGAGGACGTAGGCCCGCTGCAGTCATCTCAATAATGACACGATACACCTTATTTATCTCACTCTGGGCATTTGTGTGATGTAAAAGAGTGAAGAAATGACACCTTTGTTCAAGCCAAATGCACATGAAGTTTGTCCTTCATCAACAGCCATATTGCTTTTGGCGGAAAGTAACCAGAGACGCGTCTGTGCATTGATTTCTTCCACAGTCGGATCCTTAAAGCAAGATGGAACACATTAGTCATAAACAACTACAGTATGTCAACAATTTTAACGCTAAGTCCTAAAAAGAAATGACGACTTTACACTATTCATGAGCTCCAAGCTAACCAGCACTTCCATTAATCACGGAGTAAACAATTAGCTGAATCAAAGCTCGTTAAGCATTCTGCATTAATTAGCAAGGATATAATACTTTCGCGAAAGTCTTACGGAATTACCCATTTTCGTTCCCCATCAATCGCCTTTAATAGGAAGGCTTGTCAATGGGGGCGTATTAGAAATGTTTTGTACTTCATTTTATCTAATGAGGACGTCTATTTTTCATAAAACACTCCAGGTGCCGCCACGGCCATGATTATAGCTTGCAGTGTTTCTCCGGTAATCTTTCTCATATTGAAAGCAGCTTTCATCTCGCCATTCGCCAACGGAGGTGTAATTTGTCACACGGGCAGGGGTGTGTTTGTGCCGGCTCCAGGCCTAATTCTGATACCTTTTGCTATTTTTTTTTCTTTCTCATTTTATCAGAAATCTCCATTGCACGCTCCAGTCAGGAGGAGAGACACTGTGGAGGTAATAAATGTGTGAGTCTAGTTGAACGCGTGTGAGAGAGAGAGAGAGAAAAACCTACATGTGGCGTACCAATTTGCAATTCTGCTTAAATGAATATAAATCCCACCCCCCAAAAACGACGAATTGAAGGGAAATGCTGATCTGATAATAATCTCACTGCAGTAGTCTAAATTACATGCTAGGCCACACACACGCACACACATGTCCTCCAGTAACGTACTGCAGTCGCACTTAAAATTCAGGTGCAGAAAAATCCCGAGTAAAATGTACCGTAGCTACACGGTTACAGTTTGAGGGGATCAATCAAATCTCTTTGAACCATGTTTACTTCCGCAACAGCTGCAGGAATGCTGATGAAAGTGCTCAAGGTTCATAAGAAGCGCACGAATGCGCTTGCATATGTTGGTGCACGACTGGCAGCTGGGAGTCAAGTCGTGGAAGTTCACAGCCAAATACCCAAATTGTGACTGTCACTGGTGACAGCTTTTGACGGTTACTGACAAGATTTGCTCGTTTGTTCTCAATTTTACCAGATATTTATAGAATTGCATGCAATGTTGTATATGCATCAAAACGATAGTAATGGTCGTACCTAAAAAAAAAACAATGCAGCCTATTTATATTCCCTCCTTCCCTCTGCTTCGCCTCCATTCAGATTTCAACCTCTTCCACATGATCGCTGTGGGGCTCAGCAGCTCCATTCTGGGATGTCTGGTCACCCTGCTGGTGTATTCGTACTGCCAGCACTACCAGCAGCAGTCGCACGACGCCACCGTCATCCACCCCATCTCCGCCGCGCCGCTCAACACCAGCATCACCAACCACATCAACAAACTGGACAAATACGACACCGTGGAGGCCATTAAGGTCTGTACTCTATATTTTCCTAACGGTTACTGCGATGAGGTTCGCTTCCCGCTGCATGACTCGGACTGTTGTCACGCGACCGCCTGCCGAGCGCTGACACCGTCTAGCCTTGCAAGAGATTGACAAGTGTTGCGTGGCTTTCTTTTTTTCATGTACTCCGCTGGCGTCTCACTGTGTCACTTTGTTCTATGTCGACGTCAAACCTCTGCTTTCTCATAATATATTCATGCGCCTCGGGGCCGTCAGGGAACACTCACCGTGTCTCGGAGATCTCTCCTTATGACAATTTTTGAGTAGCGTCGTACTGGGTGCTGCGGCTCCATCCCAGCTTTTATCAACCTCTACAATCTGTTACCTTGCTGCATTTTAGATCCGCAGTGATGACCTGGAAAAATTGGAGATGATTACATAAGCGGCACTTTATGAAGGAAAAAAGCAAACGCCCAGGGGTTCTGTTAGGCAGAACAGATCCTTTGGCTCAGCGCAAACCTCTCCGAGTGTAATTTCATCAAGGCATGAAGGTGTCGGGAGCATTCATCTGTCATGCAATTAGAGTCGGGGGCATAATTCACTCTGTTCATTTGCAGACGGAGGCGAATATTAATACAGACAGTCCACGTCACATTACAAAAATTAAAGAACAAAAAAAAAGCCTATTGTCCTCCCCCCCGTCTGTCTTTCTAAATGGGCTCGATGATCAAATATACAAAGACAAACTAAGCCTCGTCCTCCTCCCGATAAGTCCCTAATGCTGTATTTCCAATGATGGATGTTAATTCTCCAAGCAGCAGCTTCATCCTGAGCCAAAGGAGCCGCCGCATATTGCTTACTTGGTGTCCAGTCAATAATAATGAAGCAAAAGGTTTGGTGTTGTTTCCTCCCTCTCCTTGCAGCCAGACGTTTCGGTTCTCTTGCCCTTGGACGAGCCCGCCATGCACCACCAGCCTGTCTCTGCTAACATGGGGGTGTCTATGCGGGGCCTGGAGATATTCTACTAACCGCTGACCTCGCTACAACATCCCACCTCTCGACCCCCCCCCCCCCCACCCCTGCCCTTTCCCAACCAAAACCGAAACTCCCTCTTCCACCCCCACCGTGCTCCTTCCACTTGCTGTGGCACTTCCTGTGCGTGACAGGTTGGACTACAGCCTCTAGTTCATCTCCCCATGCTCAGACCCCTCCCCATCATGAAGGACTCACACTCCCTTCCTCTCCCCTGCACAGCTCGTGAGATGATATTTCTCTTTGCGATTGCCTCTATTTGCATGTTTGTGTTCCTTCACGTTTGTCTCTCTTGTTTGTTTGGTCATGTTTTGTGTGTTTAATTTGAACGCTCCTCTGTTCATCACAAATGCCAGTACAGCTTGAAGCAATATTTTAACCGCAAGTCATTTGAAGAAATGAAGTAAGTCTATGAATGCGGGCTTCAATCGTAGATTAGGCAATAATTTAACTCCTATTGAAAATGAATTTACAGTGGATATATGAAAAGGAGAGCGAAAGAAAGGATTTCCATCATTAATAAGACATCAAACCTGTGGAGCATAATTGAAGTTTTCAACAACAAAAAACTTACAAAGAGGGGATGTAAAAATACCTTCTGAGGTAATAAGGTTAGACAAGTGTGCACACTCTTCAAAAATAACAAATTACATGTTAAAAGGAGTAAGCGTACACATGCCACCATCTAGACTGCCTTTAATTAACCCGGATTGAACTTCAAACATTTTAGTTTTTAGTGCCTTTTTTTTTTTAATTCTAGCAGTAGCTACATTTACTGCAGGTTTAAACTGTTCATGGTTCTCTTTTTGTTAATGAACAGTGTTGTGTTTGCAACAGGGATCATGACTGGAAATTTCAGCCGTGGTCAAATGTCAGGCTTCTGCTGGAAAAGAACAAAAAAATCACCAGGGTTGTGAACACTTTTTATCCTCCATTTGCTAAATGTACAAACTTTGAATCCATGGCCACAAAAAGAAATAGCCCATTGTAACACTCGTTCTATTGAGTTATTTAAATTGTCCTTGTTGTGTTGCTTCATTGCAAACTACTCTTGTCTTGTGGACATCCGTTTCATCAACTAATGCATAATTATTCCTACTTTTCTGCAGCAAGACGCTGCGATAGTTCCGTCTGCATTCACACAGTACATTTAGCATGGCAATCGGATCCTTGACTCGGTACATTTTCCAACACATTACTGCGAATGCTTGATTCTTAGGAATCAGACAATCATTCAGTCAGCGCTTTCTTGGTGAGAAAATGCTCATTAGCGCTCGCGCACAGCTGCGAAGGAGCCGCCAAGGGGCCACTTTCGCAGGGATGCTGTCGAAGCGTCCCCGGGGTGCAACAACATGTTGATTGCATTCCTTTGTGGACAAATTACTAAGCAGGACTGAAGCCAAATAAATGCGTTCCCCCTCGCATGGTGCCCTCACTCCCTATCAGCGTCGGTGTATCCGCGGTCTATGCAGCATCATCAAGTGTTCAATTACACAGCCCCTCAGCACGTAACAATATGAACACATCCAACTCGTCAAAATTGCTGATGATGTACTTAGCTTCAAAGCCGATTCCAGGTTCACAAAGGTCACAAAAGAGGACAGGCAACCCCGCGGCCGTCCATATTGCGAACTTGGAACGTACCGGAGAAACGGCTCATGCTGGTTGTCAAGAGATGACAGAGACCACTGCACAGTAAACAGTCCAATCACGTGGTGGCCTTGCGTTCTTTGCAATCCCTCTTCCCAATGCCCTGACATTGCCTTTTTTTTTAAATGGATGTTTCATTTCATGCCTTTCAGTTGCTTGACGTTTAATTTGGGCCCCACTGAAAAGAATAAGCACAATAAGGACACTTTTTTAAGCAGACTCTAAATCTACTTTAAAAATGTATCTGGATCCAGATGAGTTTGTGTTTTTTTAGTGGACAAGAAAAGTTGTAATTTGACAGGAATCAATATTTTTTTAAACTAGATGTTAATATTCCAATCTTAAAATCCTCATAATTCAAGAAAACCATTTTATTTATACAAAGCTAAAGGCTGTTTTTTTTTTAATTTCCTATTTTTGTCTTTTCAGTGCAGGCCCTGATACACCTTCCCATTTCTGAGCTGAATAATGATTTAATCGGTATAAGGAAAACGAGAGCAGACTGACGGGTCACTTCGGTTCTTGTTTCCTTTGCGCAGGCATTCAACAAAAACAATTTGATTCTGGAGGAACGGCAAAAGTACTTCAACCCACAGCTCACTGGGAAGACCTACACCAACCAATACTTCACCGACCTCAACACCTACGATGACTATTAAACACGAAGACCCCAAACTCCCGTCCTTCCATGCCGACTGAATTATTTTGCATTTGGTATATCTTGAGATTCGTGAAACCACGCGTCGGGCAGCTCCGTTCGCTCTGAGACTTCTAGCGGCAAAAACATGAACACGTCGCCATGCCAACAGAGGGAGCGGCCCACTCTCAGGTGCCTTGCGGTACGTTCGGAAAGCTCAGTTCACTTTCTGGGAAATGGACCACTGGCTCTCCCACTGACCCAACAACTCGACAAAGACGAAAGGGGAATTCATTTGAACTTTTCCTGTGACCCTCGGTGAAAAGTGCCGCATTTATAATGAGGCACCAAAAAAATCTGCTTTGCATGACACATCTGACGTCTCAGTTTGCATGGTAGCATTCCATTTGTTCGTTTTTTTTTTTCACGTTTCTTTTTAAGATGACTAGCAAGAATCAGGATGTAGATATTTGAAGTCAAGTTTTTTCCTCTTAAAGACTCGTGCAACAAGTGATTGAATCAGTTGCGGTCAACTTTGTAAGTTTTTCTCTTTTTTTTTACATTTGTCTCAAGTGTTAAAAGAATTTCTTGGTGTATTCTGAAAAGTAACTGCTACCAATTCAGTCACAGTAATTTTTGTATTTTTTGTAAAAAAAAATGTTCCAAGATAAAACAGTGTTTGCTTCTCTTTTTTTTGTCTTTGTATTTGTGGGAGCAGGATTTTAATGGTATTTACTGTACAGATGCAGTGTAGCAAACACGATCCTTGACAGCTTCTACCCGTGTATACTGCAAGCAAAAGTTGTCATCAAGAAAAGACATTTTTGTTCATAACCAATATTAGGTTATTCAGTGGTTTGGTTGCGACAAATTTTTTTTACATGTCTGCTTGTGTTGCTGTGCTTAAATTAAAAGCTGCTTCAGACACTATATACCTGTTTGTGTTGATTGTTTACACCTACAAGTCAATAACTTTATACACTTGCTTCATTTGGTACCCACATGCCAAGTCAAAGCCATGGTTAGAAGTCATTCGCTCAATGTTTGGTTAAACATTGAGCTAATGACTTGAGATTTCTAATTAGGACTTACTCTAGGTTAGTGATAGACTATGGCACGTTTCGATGTAGAAATTCGGGTTATGTCACCACTGTAGGAGGTTGGTGGCTTTGAATTCAGGCTGCAGCCTGTGTGACGTTTGCATCGTTTGATTTTTGATGGAAGACATTTATAATAATAATAATAATAATACATTTTCTTTATAAGCGCCTTTCAAAACACCCAAGGACACTTTACAATCAGGAACAAGAACAATAAAACACAATGCAGGTTGAGCAGCGGCAGCCAAACGCGCCAGCGTTCACTCAACCCGGAAGTCAGAAAGTGCACAAGTGACAGGGATGACCGTAGCCTAGAGAAGGTAATCAAGCAACTGCAATTCAGAAATCCGGGAGAGCTTCATAAAGAATGGACTGAGATCCATTTGGTAAGAACTGGCCTTCTGAAAGGCAGGTGCCTGCGTATTCATGAATCTGGAAGAGTTTCCCTTTTTGAATTGAACATCTGGATGAACTTTTCGATGATATTCAACTAATAGAGTTGTACCTCTATTAGTTGTTTTTTTTTGCAGGTATATGTAATGATACTGTACAAAATCCAGTCCGTAATAACATCAGCAATTCACCTATAACTTGAGCAACAACACTTTTCCCAGCAAGTCTTGTGCAGGCAGTGCAGCGACAAATTATTTAGTAGTGGAAGGATACCTGAAGGATAAAAATGCCGTGAGGCAGCAGGAAAAAAAGAGACTGAAGGAAAACAGGAAGGTGGGGGTGCTTTGTGAGGTCGAAAGCCTAATGCGTATGATGGTGCGTAATACCACACACTGTGATGTTTTCCATCAACCTTCAACCTGACGTGCCGTCTATGCGCAGAGGGTAATGGACGGGGTGTCATTAATCACGCTGTTTTGTTGGCTTGGGGATGGGGGGGTTGATAGGGGTAAGGTGGGGGGTGCTGCTGATCCAGCCCGATGTACAACCCGTCTCCATCTGGCTCCTCAGAATCAATCTCTTTTTTACCTTGACTTCATTGTGGTCGCCTGGGAAAGCAATACGGGCGCCAGTATGTGTGCGTGCGTGCGTGCGTGCGTGCGTGCGTGCGTGCGTGCGTGCGTGCGTGCGTGTGTGTGCGCGTGTGTGTGTGTGTGTGTCGGAGCTTTTCTATTAGTGTTATTTGATTCAATGACATTTTCCACTGTTCCCTCCGCACTGATACTTTGACAACTCATGAATTGTATTTTCACAACGTTCGTTCACACTCTGTCCAGGAAAGACCGTCTTTCTGGCATCTTGACATTTTTGCAAACAGTGGGCACATGGCTAACGATCACGGCTGAAGGTCACTCGAGAAGATGTCATAGCGCTTGTCTAGTTATCCGCATGTATCTTCAAAGGGGAAGTCAAGTGAAAAATGTTCTTTCACATGTTCTGTGCGGCACCGCTCGTCGAAACACGATATTCTGTTTCATATGGCGTCTGTGGCATACGAATTAAGCAGCAAAATCCACCCGCTTTTATCACTGACATATCTCGTGGACTAACATTCGTCCCCTTGTGGCAGGCGGCAGCCATCTTACGTTGCCAGTGTTACCGACAACTTCGGTTTTCACTGAAAACACTTACCAGTGTGTGATTTACCTGTCTTTCACACGTACATGCAGACACACACACACACACACACATTTATTCTTGTCTTAGCGCTTTTATTCCCCAAAGTTTGAATATTCAAATGGTTTGAATATTCAAACTGTGGGGGATCAACCATTTCCAAGCATGCTTTATTATTCTTGTCACATGCGGTGTAGCTCGCCATTGCCTTGACATCGAGTATCGTTTACCTGGCGTGGATCCAAAGATTGCCTGCTTGCGTCGGCGGGGTGTTTGTGCTTCCAGCATGTGAAACGAGTAATCCTCTACATATTGTAGGGGGGAAATGTAATTTATTTGAGACCTAACATATGGCCAGTGCAGCCAAAACAAGCTTGCTCAGAAATTCAAGCTGACAGGCAAAAATACTGTACTGACCCTGCACTTAATGTCTTGTGTTTACTCTAGTTCTAAATACCTGTGACTTACGGTTTTATGACTTTATCCTGTCCCACGTACAGTCACCGCGATCAGTCATAATGACTACATGTAAACGATAAACTGAAGCAAATTGGATGGTTTTCTTTAAAAAAAAAACCTGAGGTTACTTCACTCAGTAGGTTTTTTTACTAACTTATCGGAATGTATTCAACATGCTGTGATTATATTTTTCGACCCCACTTGACATCAAATGAAGCCGTAGGAGGCCCCCGAACTATAATGAGTTTGGCGCTGATGTATAAATCTAGATTGTCATTTAACTTGACAAGGCCGAGCCATATATTAAGTGCTCTTTAGATCCATGATTGCTATCTGATAGTGGTTTCTCTTTGCAAGTGCAAAATATATATATATATATATATATATATATATATATATATATATATATATATATATGTGTGTGTGTGTGTGTGTGTGTGTGTGTGTGTGTGTGTGGCCCGGTAGTCAGTGGTTAGCACATTGGCTTCTCAGTGCAGAGGTACCGGTTCGATTCCAGCTCCGGCCTCCCTGTGTAGGAGTTTGCATGTTCTCCCCAGGCTTGCGTGGGTTTTCTCTGGGTGCTCGGTTTCCTCCCACATTCCAAAGACATGCATGGCAGGCTGATTGAGCACTCTAAATTGTCCCTAGGTGTGAGTGTGAGTGTGAGTGTGGATGGTTGTTCATCTCTGTGTGCCCTGCGATTGACTGGCAACCGATTCAGGGTGTCCCCGCCTACTGCTCCAGCACCCCTGCGACCCTAGTGAGGATCAAGCGGTTCGGAGGATGAATGAATGAATGATATATATATATATATATATATATATATATATATATATATATATATATATATATATATATATATATATATATATACTTTTTTTCCTTCCACCACTCATTGGACCAATATTAAAAACAACTGAAATTTCAAATTCCGTCAAGGTCTAAAAAGGAGAATTATAGATTCACACGACTTTGTTTTTTGTTTTTTAACCCACTTGGAGCCACAGGCAGCCTTGCATTTCACACTTGGAGATGCCGTGTTCAAACCGATGGTGGCATGCCCTCCCATTTCAAAACGTCCTCCCTTTGTAGTGATTGAAAACCAGAGTATACAAAATCTGTATTCACTGCAGCGATGCCAATATTGACCCAACAAACCGTCAGTATGATGCCTGAGAGCTTCTGCTCTATTGCAGAGTCTCCTCTTGACTGACAGCCATGTCATGTGATTTGAATGTGAAATAGATTCATTAACAAGGCCTCTCCAAACAAAAGAAATGACTCGGTGCAAAACAATTTTGTTCAGGAGGTAAGTTAATTGACAGCGTGCACATGGAGGAGCTAAGGGAGGCAAACAAGATGAGTAAGGGTGACTGTTCCCGTCGGCTTGGAAGCAGAGCGTGAACATCACGTTAAACGTGGATTTTTATGGGTGGACACGTCTTTGTGGCATGATCAAATAGAAACCAAGTGTACACCATCTATTCTTTGTGGTTATTCCGAGTCGTCTGATTGTCCAGACAAATGTGATTTGTTGGTTTGGAGAAAGCTGAAGTTAAGACTTGGAGGACAAGGATTTAGGACTTGGAGGATTTAACCGTTGGATGTTGTCTGGTCAAATTGTCTTGGCGTGAATGAGATGATACAAGTGATGAATGCAGCTGCTGATGAAATGAGGCAAAGTCATGTACTTATCGTGTGTCAAGTACGGGTTCTTGATTTGACAAGTTTGGCACCGGATCAAAGCCTTTGATTTTCATACAAAACAAAGTGCTTATGTCATTTAGGGTATTTCATGAAGTGTGCAAAGAGAAAATGGCGGAAGCACGAGCAAAAAACACCCGCTACTGCTGGGAAGCACATCGGGGTTAGCGTGTCTGCCTCACAGTTTGGAGGTTTGTGCATGTTTGCATATCGCTGTTACTTTGGCAAAGTTTCTTGGATGTCCTGCCCAAAATCTCCCATCTGCCCTTGCTTTGTCCCGCCATCCAGGAGGGCTCACAGAGCCACTGATACATGCGGGAAGCTGGCACGACACCCCCGGCTCAGCCATGCCAGGCTAAAGAATGATGAATGTCCGTGTGCCCTAACGTCGCTTGAGAGATCCCACTGCCGATTCTACCCCGGGACATCTGGAATCCCAGGTGCTGGTCCGGCGTTCCAGGTCTCAGCTGCCGGAAGCCGAAAGAAGCACCGGCCAAAACCCCACTGACGCTTGTCAGCACCTCGATAATGCCTCGCAGGCCTATTCAACCCACTCAAAGCGGCTATTTAGGTGTCGAGCCAAGATGGAGGATATCGGCGCGCTCCGATTAGCCTCCGTGTCTCCGCCAGGTTCCTCACAAGCTTTGATTCATCTCATCGGACCCAGCTGCTCTGGCTCGGCCATCCCACGTCGCTCTCGGCGCACAAGGAGAACAGAAACGCTCTGTCAACCCAAAGATCGTGCCCACAGAGAGCAGTGGAGACTCATCAAGGCCCTATCAGGTGCGGCGGCCTCTTTCAAAGTGCCGCTATGTTCGACCAACAGAGCTGGAATTGAATTAGAACAACATATTCATTAAAACAAGGCCTGGACGGCATTTGCATTGAAAGTCAGTTTGTGAGCTAGTGTGTTATGATCATTGACTCGTAGCTGTTGTGGTGAAATTGTTTTGTTGTAGTCAAAACAATTGGACAGGCTTATAACGACAGTGAGTGGTTGCTCGTTTATCTCCAGTCGTCTGTGCTACGTGATTGACTGGTGACCAGTCCAGGTAAAGTCAAATGCCTGGGAGAGGCTCCACGCTCCAACTCGCGTGACCTTGATGGGGACAAGCTACTGGATTGATGGATGTTTATAGCAGCATGCAAATGTGATGGCCTCCGTTTAATATGCCTCGATATATGACCGCTTGGATCAATTGGCCAGCGAAATAAAAAATCCTATTTACCGTAGTTTGTTTGGCACTTGGCTTTGTCACTAAGCGACTGTCTTTTATTAGTTTGAGCAAAACCCATTTGATGGAATATCACGTCACTTCATCGAGGGGTTCATGGTCCCCCCTGGATTGATTGTAATTGCTCCAATGATCCCATAAGCCCCACCCACCACCCACCTCCGTAGCAGCGCCAGCAGGTCACATATTCAATTTCACCTGTGAAATATCAACATCTACAAGACTGATTGCTTCACGATTACATTTTTGTCCCCAGATGATGCCGAATAACCGGTGAGTCGGCTGAGCAGGCGTCACTGATATGCAAAATTAAAATAGCGTTTAGATCATTGAGTGAAACCAAAATGGCTTTGATGTATTGTTTTCTTAACAAATCCCCACGATACTTAACGGCCACGCGCATCCGAATCCTGTTTGATGCGTCTTGTGCTCACTCCGCACGTTGTCTTTCAATTTAGAAGTTAAACTGAGTGTATCCTGTATTAATCGGCGTCTTTGATAATAATGACAAGACATTTTTGTAGTGTGCAAAATACGGCTAATGCGGCACCTTTGGGCTGTCACGTGATAATGGGAAAAAAAAGAGACTTTTGACAAATATTTCCTGACTTTGTGAATCCGCATCGGTTCTGTCTCATTTGCGGGAGAGCGGAGGTCAGTGTGGATGTTTCTCCTTACCCGCTGAATGACAAATGAGCTTTTCATCAGTCACCGCATGAGTAAAGTAGAAGTGTGTAGATGTTGGAAAACAAAAGCGAAAGAGGAACTCTCACCCTGTTTCAACACAAACCTTTTTTTTGTCTCACTGGCATTTTGGATGAACAATTGAAGATCCCTCCAGGGTGTAGTTTGTGATTAATGGAAGTACTTTAGCATACTTCAGGCGGTGAACGCATACGGGTCTTGAGCTTCTAAGAAAATTGATTATCTTTAACTAGAAAACAATGCAAAATGAGAAAGTGTAATGACTGGATACATGTTGAAGTCCACACTCATTACAGATTCCAAGAATGCGATCGATTTGTTCGAGCTAGAATGCTGCTGCTGTGAAAGTGAGAAAAACATCACCTAAAGAATCTAAAATCGCAGGGCGTGTAATGCATGGAGCGCTTGCATGAGGATATTTTGCTTTTAAAACGATCCTTCGGGTGATCCATTGTGTTTTCACTCGTGGAGGCAGCGTGTCATCCCCAAGCCCCGGATTGACATCTGTCAATTTGTTTGGCACATCTGTGCGTGCGTCGTGTGCGGCGGACAATTGGCATCAACGTGGCCGAACATTCGGGAAGCCACTGGTTGTCAGAATCTAACGCCGATCACGCTTTTAGCTCATGCTAATCTGTGCGGCTCTGCTTACCTATTGATGTGATGAGAAGAGGTGACAATGAGCTGACAAAAAGAAACTAAGTACAAACCTACTGACAAACGACGAGGCACAACTAACCAAGATACAAGTGAGTGGAAGGAGTTGACTGATAAGAAGAGCAGGAATGACTAGACATGGTGGAGACTGGCGTCATGACCAGACAGGGTAGGCCCAAACATGGAACACAAGCAAGACTCCCGATAACTTGAAGCAAGCCCAAATCTGATGAAAAGAATGCAAAGTAGATCCAAGACGGCAACAAAAACACAGACCAGGACAATATTTACTGGGTTGTTTTAATTTCACACTTGACGGGAAGGCAAGCACTACGCAGAGAGATTCGATAACGACCAATTCCGACAGAATTTCAAGACAGAAGGATTCTATTTACACACAACAGTGTATCACACGCGAGCACACACTAGCACCGTTGTGTTGTGTGTTTCTTTGTGGTCAGGGAAATCATCAACTAAATGAAAGCAGTTGGCTATTTTCCATCCGCTGTCCTTTCTCTTGACGTGGGCATGAAGGTGAACGAAAAGCCACTCCCTCATCCTGTTATCTGTGATGATTTGGTCCAAAAATAACAGATAATCCATCCACTGTTTTACAGTTAACAATTGGATGCATGCTTTTTGCTGCCCCTATTTAGCCAACTCCTCATTTCCTTGCATCATTAAATCCATCTCGTATACTAATGAGCCTTGTGATGAGCTATTGATCTACGCTGAGAAGACACAAGTAGTAAAACAGACTATTGCTAAACGCAGTAGTGGGAAGTGAAGTACAAATGCTTCATTACCATATATATATTTTTTTACATTTCAACTGAACTTGTTTATTTTTCTGATGACTTTTTATATTCGCTCTCTTCATTTGAAAACTGATGTCTGGGCAACACTGTGTTCGATTCCGGCTCGGCCTTCCTGCGTGGAGTTTGCATGTTCTCCCCGTGCCTGCGCAGCTTTTCTCCGGGTACTCGGGTTTCCCCCACCCGCATTCCAAAAACATGCATGGCAGGTTGATTGGGCACTCCCAAATGTTCCCCAGGTGTGGTCGTTCAACAAATGGCCAACAGGTTTGCAAATTCATCAGCACATGTGTGCTCACCAGTGCTGGCCCATTGTACTCAGAAGTCACAACGTGGAGATGAGGTTTTCAATCCGGTATTAATCTGGCAAAGAAATGATCATTTGACCGCTGGAAGATTTAAACCTCCCGAATGAGCAAAACATCAACCAAAATTCAAAATCACCAAGAATCGGTCTTGCTTAGCAAAACTCCTCCTCGGCAGTTTGATTTGTCATTCATGGTGACGTTCTTCATTTCCAAACGAGGATGAGATAAATTATGAGCACGGGTGAGTAATGGGGGTAATTAGGGTGGGGGTTGTCCTATCGTAACCTCTGCACTTCCACTTTCTCCAGCCCTTTAAGGACTTTGGACTTTGACTTTGGCGAATTGACGGCAACGAATGAAAGATTAATAACATCCGTCCATAATTTGTGATGAAGCTACGATCATTAGCAAAGCTTCCCACTTGGCCTAACCGCTATCCGAAAGGAGACGACACCGGTGTCATTTATTCACATGTCGTAAGGTGTCAAGAAAGCAAAATGAGAATAAAATGAGGACATTTGACTTGAGCAAGGACAATCAGCTCAAACTGCAACCACTGTATGGCTTCCGTCTAAAATTCAGTGCGGTGTCCGGGCCTGTACTGCGGGCCCGAAAGGCGTTTGAATTTGATCCCACCCGGAACAAATTGAGATGCAGCGCACCTGCAGTGCTCAGCAGTCCAGCGGCTCGGTGGGGCCGCATTGTGCTGACCAAAGTGCTGGCGCACACCTACACAATGGACCTTTATTCCCAGGCGCTGCAGGGAGAAATGGGGTCATAATGGCTTTCCCGCATGCAGATGTGCATCAAAAGTAAAAGGTGAAGGTTTGTGCAAGCGTGTTTATTTTTGCACTTTCAAAAATTGGTTTCGTGTTGGGAAAGAGTGGCCAGGTCTGGGAGTGTGAGCACGGCGCACAGGATGATGCCGTATGGGTTTTGGACACATAAACACCTCTGGGATCTCGCCAGGGGGCTTTAAGTTCATCGGATTGATGTTGCAAATCCCCTTGAACTCACACACACACACACACACACACACACGCACCAAAAGCTATTTTTCGGCTTCCATTGCTTTATTTTCTTCTTTGCTCCTGCTGCCCTCGCTTCTCACCTTGCTTCATGATTAGATTGACTCGGCTTTGTGTTGCTCAAGGCAAAACAACCCGATGAAGTGGAATTGCCTTTAACCAGTGATGACGGTCATTTCGGTTTAGGCGTAAACTGTGGGGAATTCTCTGTGTATTGCACTTCCTCTTTGCAGTAAGGTTAGCCACACAAGTTGATTTATTTATTTGTGCACCCCCTTTTTGTTTCTTAGAGTCGCTTCTCTGATTTGCTTTTGATACAGCTGTGACATTGCGGCGTCCTCTCGGTCTCAGAGTAATGGCGATCATAATGAGCAATGGACACACTTACAAAACAAACGCAAGCACTACATCAGCAGATTTATGCTTACCGTCGACTTGCACGCACGCACTTTGACCATTTATTCCTCGCACCCTTGGCTGCTTTCCATGGGATTTGTATCAATTTGTCCTCATTTTGACTCATCCTGTTTCAGTGGCGTGAAAGCGGAGATGCAGACGGAGGGGGGAAAGAGCGCGTGTCGGTGTGCGGGAGGGAAAGGAGAGGGTGAAAGGTTTCTGCCCATGTCGCAGGAAGGAAAGATTGTGGCCTGCAAAAACGAAATGCCAACCAAATGAGGACGGATCAGGGGCCTGAGAGTTAGCCATCCTGAGCCGCCATTACGAAGATGGATCGGACAGCTCGTTCTGCGAACAGGTTCATGAATACACGCTGAAGGACACGGTCACATACACAATAAGCATGACTAAGACGCTGACTTTTTGAGAAATAGGCACATTGTATGGAGGGAGAGGCTCACTCTTTCAAGGGAACTCTAATAGATACAGTTTGTTGTGTGAGTCATAAAACATATTGGGGTTTTTAATCTGTTCAAAGACAGAAAAATCATCTGAGCAGCATCTGCCCCTTCATCGAGACTTGTGAATCTTTGCTAAGGCCCTCCTGTGTGCAGTTTGCATATTCTTGCTTGAACCTGCTCCTGCAACGTGTACATGGATCAGGTGAGTTTCTACTGTCTTCATTATTCATTTATTTTGTTTGTCGTATGAATGATTTTTCGCTCCGTGTACAGCGGTGGTTGTTTTAAAGTGATCTAGAAATACCATTGAGTTCAGTTGAATGCATTTCTCATCAATCTGGGAGCAGCAAACATGATGTAGTTTGGCCACCACACACAGTGACGCTCTTCTCACTTTCAGATCCAAAAAGCATTTGGGGGGGAGGCATGAGGACACCCTCCTCCTTTGTTTTGGAGGTCAGCCTTTTGAGGTGTTGACGCCCTCCGTGTGGCACCCTACCCACTGTCACCTCACAAAGTAAAGATGGCACTTGACTGTCATGTTAAGGTCATACGAAAGACTGCAAATGATACTTGAGTCATTATCCGCAAACAAGGTGAGTTATTTAAATTATTCACACTCTTTCTGAATACATGCATACCTAACGCTCATGCTACAATGTTGCTAGATGAATGTGTATAATATTGTGTTTCCACAAACATATCGGGGACATGAATCATTTTCCAAATGTAGAAAAACAAAAAAAATGAAAATTGTAAATATTTGTCTTCTTTCGTCCTCTTTTTGTGTGTGTCCTTTATAGCCAGGCAGATACTTAATATCAAGCTTGGTAGGAATAATTTTTGTGGAAAAATATCCATAGAGAAGCAGTACGGTGATTGTGGTTCGTGGTGAGCACATCTGCCTCACAGATTTGAAGTCCAGTGTTTGAATCGTGGCTCCAACCTTCCTGTATGGAGTTTGCATATTCTCAGCATTCTTGCATTTAACAAGGTCATCCGGGCTCTTCTCTGATTCTAAATATGCTACATTTTTCCCGTTAATTGAAGAATCACAATTCCCCAAAGGTGTTAATGGTTGCTCGCATAAATATGCATAGAAAACGGATGGTTGGAATATCCATACGGTTGTTGAGAAGCCTATTTATAAAATGATCAATAATATTAATTGATATGGTGACATTTTCTATTGCTGCGGCTATTGCCATTGCAACATCTCATCAGGGACATAAGTCATTTTCGTCGCAGTGGGACAAGTGAAGGAAAAAAAAAAAACATCCCAAGGCCACAACTTCTGCAGCAATAAAGGACAACAAGCAGCTGCAAAGCGCCAGGAGAGCACTTTACATCAATCCATTAAGAGGCTGAGACGCAGCACGGGCCAATAAATGTGCACCGTGTACACAGAAAGGTGGAGCGCAAGAAGCGAATTAAGGCAAAACAGAAGAGAGTCAAACAGGAGGGCTGAAGCAATGAAGAACACAAGCCCAACACTTGGAAGCAGCGGGATTTAATTAGGAAAAGAAGCGATGGAAATGTTGAGTGCAAACAAAAAATGTTTAAAGTCACATCACGTCCCATGACCTTCACATATGAAAGCTATGAAGGGCATGGGACGATATCAGACGATTCGATTGTCGCCAAACTGCAGACCTACTTGCATTGATCAACTTTTTTCCCAAAAGATCGATGCATTTTATATGCAGTATTTAAGACTTCATGTGTTTATAACTTATTTGGTGACCATATTAGGTTTTTGCCTGAGCGCCTGCAGATTTTTTTTAATATGCGTTTTGGCCATTGGACATTTGAGTTGTTTCAGATGGTCAGTAAATATTCTATAAAACTCGATAAATGGACTATAGTCTATTCAGAAAATACAAGTAAATAGACTTGTCAACCCCCGCCCCCCCAAAAAAGAGGCACAAACTCATCAATGCTAACTTGGATATGTAATTTACATTCAGACTAATTGTACAATCATGTACTATTTATTGCTTGTACCGCTGCATTCTGACATCGACGGCTTTGTAGTTTTCTTTCATCTTCTCAGTAAGGGGGGCTTGGAAGCGTTCGACTTCACCCTTACAGTAAAGACACTAACAAATGGCACCCTTAAAGTTGACGGTTTCATGTCGGGTTTCACTTCAAGTGCAGCAATCAAAGACGCCCTGCTTCTTTCAAGTAGTCATGGGCATCAAAGTGTGCTCTGGAAAACAAACACTCACTTCAGTCCACGCGAGTAAAGTGAGCGCCTCATTTATCAAACCCCGGTGGGCCAACGGTGGGTGGGCACCACCGTCAGAACGGCCAATTAACAAGAAGTCCATTGTGAGCGCATTGAAGAGGCTGACTACAAATTGTGTATAGGACACAGCGGCATCAAAACAGGAGTGGAGCTTTAAATCCCCCCCCCCACCACCCCCCCAAAAAAATACATGCAGCGAGGGCATGTTTTATTCCTTCATGTTGAACATTTGTGCAGCAAAGCAAGGGTCTCCAAGCCCACAAATATATCCGGAGAGGATCAATGTTGAGATGCCCTGTCGTGACTGATAGAGCACAGAGATGAATGTTGTTGGTTTGATGGCGTTTGTGCAATTGTCTAGCGTTGGCATTCAAATGGAATCTCATTGTACAGCTGGATCAAAAATCCGACCTTCCCAGTTTTGTCCTTCATTCACCGTAATTGCTTTTGTTCGGGATGTAGCGTTTGAATGCATGCGTGTACAGCATGTGTGCATGTTGCGAGAACAAGGCTGAGACAGCACTTCATGTCGAGCTTGCATGTTTTAAACCCCCCCCCCTTTGAGACAACGAGTGATTAAGGGACTTTGTCGAGCTTAGTGGTCGTTTTACACAGTGATCCTGCCATCTTGCTGTTAAGAACACATCATCTTATACCACCTTGCCTTGTTTGCACGGAACCTCCTGCAGCTTGACACCAATATAATTAGGCTTCTCGTTCTTTTTGCTAACATTAAAACATACCCGCATATTTTTAGGAGAGCGAGAGAGAGCCCTTTCTCACCGTGATGTGAAGTGGTCCGACCACACGATCCTGTAAAAGCACAAATGTGTGCTGCACACCTCATGCAGCGTGCGTCTCGGCAAAGTGTGCGGGCCGGCGTGATCTTGGAACGTAACAGTCAGCAACATCTGACACAAGATCTGACTAAATGTAGTAAAAGGCTTTTACAATATTTATTGTTTTATGAAATGCATCAGAGGAGGGATTGCGCAAGTCAAGTTTGGCTGGACTAAATGTCCACATGAACCGATGTCCTGGTCCATGAATTGAGCATTAGAACTGCCAGCCAAAGTTTGATCTTTGGCACTTTGGTTTATGGGTCCAACTGCTGTGGGAAGTGGGGTGCTGCATCTGCTTGACACCTGTAAAAGGGATGAGAACCATCCCCAGAAACAAAGCATATTTTTCATCTTTGAGAATAAAAGCTTCACCACACCGACATCAGCACACCCCACTGGAAATGTGAAAAATGATCTTTTGAATTCACTCCGTTTTATTTCATCAAGTGGCTGCACAAAATTCTTTCTTTTTTTTTTAAGTAGATGTCTAGTGCCCTCAAAAAAATCACCTGGATGATGCAGATGATTTTATTTTGTGCAACAACTTGACGAAATCAAATTAAGCAAATTCAACAAAAACTTTTTTTTTGTCTGTGGAACAAATATAATGTGGATGGGGGGCGTTTTAAAATAATATAAAGTCAGAACATTGTTCAAATGTGCCGTTTGGTTATCCTTTGTGTCCCAACAAAAAAGGGATGAAACAGTCATGTTCAGAAATTGTGAGCGCAACACGCGCTGCACCCCCGGCAGTGGACAAGGACGACGAATCGTCAGCTCGTGACTAGTTTTTCTTTTGATCTGAAAATGGCGCACCTGAACTAGAATTCCGCACCGCATTGCAGCCAAATGTAAAAATCCCGGTGGATTAATGCACCTTCAAAAGCCTTGTTGTTGTGCAAAGCCAAAGTTAGTTGCCATGACTACTGTCTACTTTAGAAAAAAATGGCTTTATTTATAGATAGTATAAATAATATCATCTTTCTGGGAATCTGCGTACCATTTCTTATGCAGCATATACCTGCAAAACATCCATAAAGCATGTGCTCTAATGGGGCCTGCAAGCAGATACTCCACCTATAAAACATATCCAAGTGACAATATTATGGTTGCATCAGGCGTTTTGCAAGGTTAAGTAGTTTTACTTGAGTGTTATTATCCATCCATTCATTCTCTGAAGCACTTATCGTGCGGAGGGTCGCGGGTGAGCTGGAGCCCACCCCCATACATTGCTCAATTTATCTTTACACTTCTAAAATGTTACAACCGACGACTGTAATTGTTACGTTTTATAATGGTGACCTTTGACCCCGGAGGTCATTTATTTGTTTTACATGATTTCCAATGGGGAAATTCCAACAACTTAGAAGTCAACCGGCAGCACGGCACATTGTGTTTGACTTTAGAAATCCCGTTTTAGGTTAAACAGAACAGCGCGAGTAGGGCGGACAAACTTTATACCTTCACGTACACACAGGCCGTCATATTTGTCAAGGCAGAATCACTCTACAGCTCTTGAAATGGATCCATTTAGATTGTGAAGGATAATACAACGGGCCGCCCGATGGATATACGGATGTCATCTTATTTACCTGTTTGGGAATGAGGGGATTTAGGTTCCTCATCTGTTATGATCGTCCTAATCTAAAAAGTATTTTCTCATTTCCGTTGGGTCTCATTTCTCACTTTCGAGGGTAATGAGGATCCTCCTGAAGGTGAACGTTAGGCTTAACCGCGTTGAACTGACGGCCATGGCACCATTCATTCTGGAACAAAATGCCATGAGATTTTGATTCAATGAAAAATAGAACTTGGGATTCAGAAGATCCTACTTCTCGATCTTCAATGACCGAGGTTTATGATATGAATAAATTGACAAAGCGGTTCAATATGCACTGACCCTCTTGGTGTCGGTGTTCTGTCTTGCTCGGTTACGATTCATTTCTTTCCTTCAATCGTGCGTTCATTTTCAAAGCGGCACTAAACTGTTTTCGCTCAGTCAGTCAGGCAATTTTCCCATTTCAACTCCACGTTACGTAGAGCTCTAATCAAGCATTTGAGGCCTGCCACGTGAGTGCCAAACACCTTTATTTCCGGTTTGTCATTTTCGTCCTTGAACCAATTCCCAGAAAACAAATGCGGAAAGTGAAGACATTTATTCCAGGCTCACCCCCATATTGCCCGAGCGGACCCAAAGTCACATTTGATTATGCCTTAGTGTTAATCACTCTTACCGCTAAAACGACACTCCATTCACTCCCGCAGAGCAAAGCCAAATGAAGTGGGCATTGTGTCGACCGGGCTGATTGGACTCCTCTAACCTCCTCACTGCATGGAGTACTTTGTGTGTCAAGCGGGTCTTGTGCCGTTCATTGACATGAAGTGCACCTCTCCACTCGACGCGTTCGACACTCTTCATAATAAGAGTCATGAACGATAGCGCACATCTTTCTGCTTCATTTAGCCATTTTTAACAAGGGGCGTCTGTCACTGAGGTGTTGCTGCTCTCCGGTCGCTCTGACCTCCAATGAGCTCTGATTTATTCCAAACCATTGCCGTACTTTTTGACACCGTGGACCTTTTTAATTAGCCAGCCATAACTTTGAACTTGGCTCAGTCTTTTGCGGTCACGGGATAGGGTGACGCGGGCCGCGGGCAGCGTGCGAGGCTCTGAGTTTTGAGAGAACGCTTGTTGTGTCGTCACATTCTTAAGATGATTAAGTCCAAGAGTCGTTTTGCCCTTTTTGACAATATACTATGAAAGCAATTAGTCACAGTCGAGGGTGGTTTTCTAGAACGGTGCCAGTTTTGTTTACCCGGCTTGAGGACGAATTAAATGGTGTGTCATCAACGGTGGAAGGCAGTGGAAGATTGTAAACATGTTTTTCCCCCCCGTCTACCCTCCCTTCAAAACGAGAACTAAAACGACCGCTGTTAGAAGATTTAATTCTGAGGAAGCCTCTCTCTGGGGCTCTGCGGCACACCACAAAAAGACTTCAATTAGCAGATGCTTTCGTTCTCGTCACCAAAGGCACCTTCAACTTTCAAGTCGGCGAGATTTCAATTTTTAAATTCAGTAACTACAAATTTCACATCTTTTCACCATTGCAAGTTCATAGAGTCGGGTCATTCGCACCCGAAAACCCACAAGCGTCATTTTGAGCAATAAAGGGGGAAAAGAGGAGACACCGGAAGCCAATTCGAAATTATTTTTATTGCCAGGCCGCAAAACACGAGAGGGGGTGTGTGTGCTTGTGTTTGAGATCCTAGGCTGCATGGGCAACATTCAGAGGAGTCCAAAATAACAGCAGTCCCAAACAAAGCAAAGTCAAGTCGGATGCATTCCTCTTAGCGCTCAGGGCTGAGCTTTAGGATGGATATTTATGCCCGATATGCACACGCTGAACTTCGCACAAAGAAACAATCCACGTATTGTGCCTGTAATCATGGGAGCTCTTTGTTTTCCTCAGTTCCAATTCTTGAAAGAAGAAAAAAGAAAGGTGACTCCATAATAATGTCAAACAGCATAAAAGCAAACTCAAGTGTTTAGTGTGGAGTGATTGGCGTGTGGCCTTCGGAGCTTCTTTGCGAACGTCGGGTATTTAGTTGGCAGTGGATTTTGCACATTCAAAGAAAATACCACAATGCTAAAAAAAATCCATTTCTAAACCCTGCGCAATCCTTTCATATCTGTATGCGTGCGTGTGCGTCAATGACTTTGTTGTTTATCTAGGGAGGAACCGCAGAGCGGTTTCAGTCTCATTGAAATCCCTCCATCAAAGTCGACTTAAATGCTTTCCCTGGGCAGGACAAACACGGAGTGCTTGTCAACCCTCAAAGCATTTTCACACCACCAGAACCAATAAGCAGCATTATTGGCCTGGCCAAGGTCACTTTTGCTCAACAAGCCAAGCATGAGATGATGTCAGCACGCCGTGTTCTCAGGTCAGCACGTTGGACACCTTCTCCAAAGCAATGCAACGGATGTTCCATCGCGGTTATCAGCGGCTACCCCGTTTTTTAGCACACAAAGACACGGCTGAGAACGTATGTTGGATTTTGTGTCATTAAAAAATAATAATACTAATAATAATAATAGAAATCAAAAAGTCCTCCGTTATCCCCAGATGTCCTGCAAGTAACGTTTCTCCTCCCTGAGGCCAGCCAGTTGCTTCATGGCCTCCAGTTGGTCCACCTGAAGCTCACGCTTGATCATCTCCATCAGGGTGTCGTTTACGTCTTTAGCCATGTTCTTTGCATCTCTGGTGAGGGTGGAAAAAGATGGGAAGAGAAAGGAAATCAGGCAGGTGTCAGAGCAATACGGCTTGGAGGAACATCCGGGCAGGAATTTCTTTTTAGCGTCAAACAATGTCAAATTTATGCCGCATATAAAATGCCCATCCACCCTGCACTTTTCAAGGTATTAATATGATCATATATATTTTAGTTTTTTTGTTTTTGTTTTTTTGTTTTTGTTTTTTTTTCGTTTGGTTTTTTGTTTTAGGGGGGGTTGCATTTTGTGTGGTTTGGTAAGACTGTACAATCCCCTACTTTTAACCCCAACCAGAAAAAGGCCATTCCCCATATGTGGTTGTACATGCTGAATGACAATCTCCATAAATCTCAAATTGAGACGCGACCTAGATCTTGCGATTGCAGCATTTTGTGAGAGATTCATCATTCTCTTGACATGGAGGTGGGATTTATTTCATTTAATTTAGTCCGGATGTTTCAAAGATCATTTAAGAGAAGCAGGTAGCCCCGCAGTGATAAAAAGGGAGATCCTCGCGATAAATCATGGCACTCCGAGCTATAAAACTGTTGCCGTGACTCATTGTTATGCATCATTCATCGTCTTACTGAGACTGCACTGACACACACAAATATATGGGAAGTGTGCAGGTATGCATAAAATAATATTTAAGCCGTGTTGTTATTGTGGCCAAGGAAAAAGTGTGCACAACCTTTTCATTGGTCTACAGCAACAAGACAAACGTGCGTTTGCACTTTTTTGCGGGAGGTTTATCAAGCAGTTTATTTATTTTATCATGCAAGTGCACGGCCCTCCTTTATTCATCTTAATCAGTGTGCAATGGAGAAAAACAATATTTCCACTCCAATCAAGACCGGCTTACACTCCTGGAATTAATTATTTCTTGCTGTAAATCCATTTTTCTCTCGCTATCTTGAAATATTTCTGAAAAATAGCTATTGTAAAATTGACAGGAAAGTGCGTTCGTGTGTGCGTGTGTGTGTATATATATATATATATATATATATATATATTTTCATTCATTCATCTTCCGAACCGCTTGATCCTCACTAGGGTCGCGGGGGTGCTGGAGCCTATCCCAGCTGTCTCCGGGCAGTAGGCGGGGGACACCCTGAATCGGTTGCCAGCCAATCGCAGGGCACACAGAGACGAACAACCATCCACGCCACACTCACACCTAGGGACAATTTAGAGTGCTCAATCAGCCTACCATGCATGTCTTTGGAATGTGGGAGGAAACCGGAGCACCCGGAGAAAACCCACGCAAGCCCGGGGAGAACATGCAAACTCCACACAGGGAGGCCGGAGCTGGAATCGAACCTGGTACCTCTGCACTGTGAAGTCGACGTGCTAACCACTGGACTACCGGCCTTATATATATATATATATATATATATATATATATATATATATATATATATATATATATATATATATATATATATATATATATATATATATATATATATATATATATATATATATAGAGCTTTTCTCCGGGTGCTCCGGTTTCCTCCCACATTCCAAAAACATGCATGGCAGGCTGATTGAGCACTCTGAATTGTCCCTAGGTATGAGTGTGGGTGTGGATGGTTGTTTGTCTCTGTGTACCCTGTGATTGGCTCATAACCGATTCAGGGTGTCCAAGACAGCTGGGATAGGCTCCAGCACCCCGCGACCCTAGTGAGGATAAAGCGGTTCGGAAAATGAATGAATGAATGAATGAATATATATATATATATATATATATATATATATATATATATATATATATATATATATATATATATATATATATATATCGGACACCCTGAATCGGTTGCGAGCCAATCACAGGGTACACAGAGACAAACAACCATCCACACCCACACTCATACCTAGGGACAATTCAGAGTGCTCAATCAGCCTGCCATGCATGTTTTTGGAATGTGGGAGGAAACCGGAGCACCCGGAGAAAAGCTCTTCATTCATGGGTTATAGAAAATATAATTTCATGTCAAGTAAGAGTTCAATCTTCAGTATGTTGCTGATATTTTGGATTGATCATTAAAGACAGGTGAGGTCATATTGTCTTTCAAAGAGATTTAACATGGACAGAAATGACTTGTTAATGAACTAAGGGCCAGTCAGTCTTACCCACAAACATAGAGGCAACCGTTGTTTTTGAGCAAGATGTTGATGATTTTGTGGCTGTGGAGCAGCAGGTTGTGTTGGACGTATCTGGGAGAGCCTCCTGAGATGACGGCCTCCTCGTCCTTCTGGTCATTTCTGGAGAAACATACTTGGAGGTGGTCCAAAGTACCACTGGACACAAAGCCCTCCAGCTCCTCTCTGGCAGCAAAAAATAAAAAAGAGGGGAAAAAATAAAGTCATGTTTGGCTAAGATGAAGTTTTATGCTAACGTGCCAACTTCAGCTTTGTAATGGACAACCGGTCGATAAAACTCAAGTTTGGAATTTTGGAGCATGTATCTGTGGCTTCTGTTACTTTCACTGTAGTTGACATCATTTGGGTGAGGCAAAAAAATAAAAGACCGACGTCATGAACTACTTTTTCGAAAGGCCCTCAACAGACGCCTCTTCACGCTGCAATGTATGTAGCGCGTGCACTGACGACTTGTATCTGTGCCTGTTAAAAGGCATCAAGTGGGCACACTCATTCACAATTACAGATGCATTTGTCTGCAAATACTGTTGTTGGTAATCATGGAGAATGTGCCTATAATGTCAGCACTTGTAGAGCAAAATCTGGAGCGTTTCCACCCTCATGAGGAGAAGCTAAATCTAGACATGCACAGCAATAACCTTGTAACACCGCACACCAACACATCCAAAATCCCCTCAAGATAGTCAGCGCGCAGATATCCTCACCAAACATTTGCAAAGAACAAAAACAACTGTGGGGCTTAATGGAAAAACAACACGGATGAGCAAAAGGTCTCAGGAAAGCTGTGCCAGACAGCTAATTTATTTTGCTTAACGAGAAAACGAGAAAGGTCGAGGCACTGTTCAAAAACGCGTTTCTCTAATCAATCCTGCTGTTGGGTGTATCCTCGCTCCCTGTCGGCTGAGGTGAGCTTGCCAACTTCTCGCCTCTGCCTCGCTATCTGCGGGGCCTGAGGAGGAAGATGGCCAGTGAGCAAAAACGCTCTCAGGGGAAACGGAGATTGTGAGCCGAGGTGTGCGCCTCAGGTACGCCGGTGACTTATTCAAAGCGCACAATACTAGAAGGAAATGGTTCATCTTTTGTGTTGGACGGTGTTTACCACCCAAGCATTTCAAAATCCAGCTCAAATGTGAGCACACAGCTGTAGCTGGAATTGCTTACAAATGTCAAGCAGGTGTATGATTCGACTTGGGGGGTTAGCTTGTGGTTGCCACGGCGATGCCATGGCGTTACCGTGTTTAATTTCGGCATCACAATTTATTTATTTATTTAAGTGTGTGAAGACATGTTTAATGAAACGAAAATATAGTTAAACTACTTGGGATGTGCAAGGCACGTAAGAGAGTGACCCAGAAGGTGCTGTCAGCTAGCGCTGAGTGTGTTTCTATTGCGAGGCAGCGTATGGACACCTGTTGGGCTTTGCGGTTGCTTCATTGGTATGTCCGCTTTGCACAATTCATCCTCAACATGGACAGTTGTGGAACTGAAGAACATTTCAATGAAAATCTTACTTTGGACTATTTTGCATCAGAATGTGATTCTTTTTCAGGCTTGTGATTGGTTTAATAGGACCTGACAGCCGGCAAATTCATTTTCAAACGACATTGTGGGTGACCCTAGATTCATTTCACTCCCACAGTGAGGAAGATTTTAAAATAATATGCATGCAACCCTGAATGTATGAAGATAAAACACACGTTCAGGTTCATAAATATTGGGACAGCGAGAGAATTCACATCATTTTGGCTCTAAAAATGAGCTTTTGAGTGTGTTTTCCTTGATATCAGGTGAATGGTGAACTAAAAAAGTGGGAGGCATCCTGTCTCAACAATTTATTGGAATTCCTACACCATTCACATAATTTGGATGTAACTACCTTCAAATTAAAGCTGAAAGTCTGCAGTGAAATCACATTTAATTTCAAATGCATTGTGGTGGTGGATGTGAGCGAAAAAGGTGAGAATAGTGTCAATGTGCCAAGATTTGAGGACCTGACTTTCGAATTCAATGCAAAAGGGATATCGTCTCCCGTGCAGGAGCTCGTTATCTTTTGCTAAACGGGCTGTTGTGATTCTAGTAAGCCTTTTTAAATGGAGTAGAACTCATGGGTGCATCACACAGATCAGAATGATGGCTTTGGTCAACAATGCCGGTTCTCTTTAGAGAGGTCCACACGGTGGGCAAACACTACTTCGGTGTTTGGCGATATCAACCTAATAGACGGGAAAACAAAAAGGGATCAAATCATCGTGCCTGTGATCTATTCTCATGATTAAGGCAGCTAATCCATTCACGCTATTAATCCTGCAGAACAGCTTGATCAGTGCACCGGTGCTGAGCAAACATTGATGCTTGGACGATGACCAATCAATTCGCGGACATGAAAAAAACAAAGCAAAACAAGCAAAAGAGCCAGAGTAGTGGGGAAAAATGATAGGACTGTTGCATTTTTTTTAAACTGCAAAAGGTCAGAGCAAAAACACAACACAAATCACATTTCCATCTTTGCATAATTTTGAGAACTCTTATTCGCGAATAGGTGAGCATGAGCAATCGGTGATGTAGGCTCAGTATGATAGCACTATGTTTCCCCATGTCCAATTTTAGATGTATCGCCCTCAATCCAATCAAAAACCATAAAATATTGTTTCCAAATCAAAACTCATTTGCTTAAGGAAAATGAATTGTGGAAACTCATATTAAGACAGTTGGACACACAGACAACCTGCAATCAACCCGAAAGGAAACAATTTTCACCGAACAGATGATTATACAAGGAAATAATTGCAAGCTTGAGTGCCCACTAGAGAGAATGGAATACTCAAAGTATCCTTCTGACAAGGTGAAGAGGAGCATACTGTCGCAAAATAAGGGACTAACAAAGGTTTAGGCAAAGTACGTGAAAATGCAATTTCCAACTTGCCTGAACAGGTAGTCTCGGTCTCTGTAGCGGCAACCAAAAAACAACCAGGTCTCACCGAACACCGCATCAGGATTCCGCTGCCTCTCCTTTTCTCTGAAATTTCAAATAGAGACCGCTATCGGTCAATCTTCATTCACAAAAAGAGAGAAAGCAGATGGGCGAGAGAAAATCCATTCCGGAAGCAGAGGTTAAAAGAAGAGCGGTGACACGGTTTCAGCGACAACTGCAGGGACGGCAATTGCTTTATGCACAGGAATGACCGTTGCAAGGACGTTATGCGTGTGACTCGAGGGGGATTCATTCCATCACTATAAACGGAGAGAAAACAATAAATATCATACGGTGTGTGTGTGCAACAGTGACGGATTGCACAGAAAGTGGAACATTTCATGGATTCTTCTTGAGGGTGTGAAGTCTGCAAAAAGAATTTTTAGTAGGTGGAGGCAAGAGAGCGACACAAAGCGTCTCTGTTGCTCTCACCTCCCTCCCTCCCCAATGCCACACCTGGTCCAAAGGTGCCAACTCCTTTCCTGGATTAAAAAGAGAGAGAAAATGTTGACCCCCCCCCCCTCAACCTTTTCACGATGCCATCAGCAGAATCTCAAAAGCGCATTATCTGTTCCTGCAGATGCAGGAGATGAGCGGCGAGAGCAGCCACCACCAGCCGAAAGTGGAATACAGCACAAAGACAATCTGACCCGCGCCCTATTTTGGCATCTTATCTTCAAGCTGATAGCTCCAATTACTGGAAGCACAAATTGGAAGTCCAATTACCGGTACTGCTTTTTTTTTTCCCACCCTCAACAGCAAAATGAAAATGTTTAGGCCTCATATTACTCATTTTTAATTACTATGCTTTATGAATACTGTATCATAAACCCAATTTAATTACTCTGTGTGTGTGTGTGTGTGTGTGTGTGTGTGTGTGTGTGTGTGTGTGTGTGTGTGTGTGTTGCTAATACCACTAATTTATTTTCTTTTAACTGAGCCCACCTTCAATCACTGAATCTGTTGACTCCCACATAAGATTTGCGATAAACTCATAACACGCAGGCCAGTATAATGGTAACAGTATTGCTAAACGGTTGTAACACTGAATAAAATCGATTCGGGAGCATTTTAAAGCGCTGACACTTTCAATCCAAAATACGAGATGTGTTTTGTTCTCCTTTACGAAACGAATGCCCTGCTGTTCACACAACTCATTATAGTAAACATTGTGGTTGCAGACCCGTCAAGAATGTAAAGACACTTGACAATATGCAAGGTCAAAAAAGTTTGCATTTTCTCCACATGATTGGATGTGATTTCTCCGAGTTTGTCCCACACTACAAAAGATATGCAACGTTCAACTCATTAAAGACTCTAAATTGTCCATAGGTGTGATTGTAAATGATTTTTGCCTGTCTCTGCTTCGTGATTGACTCACGATTTATTCAGGCTGTACCTCATCTCTCACACAAAGTTAGCTGAGATGGGTTTCACGTCAATGCGTCCTTATTGAGGAAAATTGGCTTGATGGTTGTGCAGAACACAATCAGGTACGGCTAATAAAAACCGCAAAGGTTTCTTTCAATCACAAAAAAAAAAAAAAAATGCAGAGGCATGACAAAAACAGACAAGTGTGTTTGACTTGGATCTACTCGCTATCTCTTTCTATGATCAAGGTCAAAATAAGATATCAACAGCCAAACGATTATCTTGAGCTCATTCTCGAATCTCTTTTGGGAAATGCCGGGCATCCGTAGGCCCCCTTCACAATTTACCAAGACCGAATCCTTCTCTGCATGTGCTCTACGCAGAATTAAGCAGCTGACTCCTTGATGGTCTACGGCACAATGCATATAAATGAATGCTATAATTTAGTTGCTGATGAACCAGTTAGGGTGTTTGAAAATTTGAATGCGTTCATCGTAGAGCGTCTAGTAATTATAAACATCAGATGAAGGGAGGGGGCAACAACAACATTTGAACAAGCTCCCGCTTGCGTGCGGGATCATGATCACATTATGACATCATGTTTTTGGGTGCACATGTCAAACACGTTACCACTTCAAGCAAAGGACAAAATAGATATTGTGCACAACGTTCATATACCAGTAATCTTTCATCTTTGAGTCCACTTTGACTGGACTGCTCACAAGGACCATATATATAATCTACACGCATTTAGGAACAGTGAACAAACAAGATTGCTTTTACATTTAGCGAAGGATTCAGGTGAGTGTATTTTCTCCCCTGACAGCATGATGAAATGCACAAAGAGGAGACAGGCAAGAAAAGCGAAGGAGCTGTCTATCAAGTATGCCAAGGTCGGAAACAAAAATTTGCCAGCAGAGTCTCTCCTTCTCTCTCAGGTTCACTGTCGCGTAGTGAGAAAGCTGAAAGTACTGTATAATTTCTACCCCAATATTGATTGAAATAAACCACACAAAGTACAACCCCCTTGACCCCCCACAAAAAATATTTGCTTTTCAAGTAGTGTAATCATGACTAAGATTAATATAAAAGAGCATGGTAGGCCTTGTCCAAAGAGACAAGTCTTTCTTTTTTGTGTCCATCATGTTGGATCTGGGAACAGAGGCGCCTGGCCTCTAATTCTTTCCATTTTGCATCCCGGGCATGATCGTTCTGTCCCGCCAACAGCCTCAAGTAAACTCATTTTAGTGCGCTCGTCTCTGTTCGCCGCCTACCCTGAAGGGATCAATACCGATATGAAAAAAACCTAGGTTCCATTCTAGACAGGCCACGTCGGCGCCTTTCCCTGAATACAAATGATATCATTGCATCGGCAGACTCTGAAGAGCGTGCAACACGATCCTATCAGGAGAGCAGCGAGAGGAGCCCTCCATTTGGTCAGTGCTACAAGTGCGCCATTTAGTGAGGCGAGGGCCGAGGGTTAGGACTCTGTAAACATCCCAATTATCTTGTACGGCGCATTTCAGTAGGTGACTGATGGGGTCGCGGTCGACTCGCCTGACTTCCGAGCAGGCGGCGTGGGCTCCATTCGGATTCGGTGACACTGTCAATGTCTGTGTGTCTACATACGCCCTGGAAATGACTGCCGATGTACAGCCGTGGTATGGGTAAAATAATTATTCTCTCGTGGGATGGGACACGGCGTGATGTATTGAGCGGAAACATGGAGAAGTTGTGCATGAAGCACACTTGACACTGAATCAACAGGAGCTGTACTGGTTGCAAGTAGCTGACTGACTGTGATTAATTCACAATCAATTCCAACATTGGCACATATCTTCACAGGTCATCACATGAATTGATTCGAGTAATCCCTCGCGATAACACGATGCAACTTTCACGGCTTTGCTAGGTTTGTTTTTTTGTTTTTTTGTTCAGTGCATTGGGTCTTGCATCCTAAAGGATTGGCTCGTTGTCATCCTTGTCAAGTTTAGTCTTTGGCATCAGTTTTCTCTTTGACGTCGTCAAGGATATGACGGGTGACAGCTCAGTGTTATATTTATTTCACTTCCCTCACTGCTGTGAGCAGTAAAAAAAACCCAAACAGACATCACATGATTCTACATAGAATCTTGTACAAAGATCAATGCCAGACAAATAAGCTGGGGAGCATGTTTTTTTTTAAATGGCACCACCGAGTGTGCCTGTGACCTTTTGGAGAGGCTTCTTCCAGTCGCAATCTGAATTCAAAGATTTATTTTTACAAACAAGCATCGATTAGCATTAAGAGGATCTCGGCATGATTGTGGGATGCTTTTCAGGCCCAGAGGCAGATAGCACGGCCCCCTGGTGAGTGTTATCTCCGAGTAGACGTCAATGGGCGAGGTCGTGTTTGGAACAACTCTGCTTCACACCAGGACAGGTTGACGCAAGCCACCTGCGCTCCATGCAGACAGCAGGATGTGGCGCAGAGGAGGAGACGGGAAGGTGTGATCAGACAGGAGGCATGCTGAATTCTGTACATGGGAAGTTTAAGCTCCAATGGCGAAGGAAAGCAAATCAAAAATTTTAACCGGAACAAAAGCCTTGTGGGGAGGCATCTTGCCTCGGGGTTCCGGTGTCTGTATTTAAAACACAAAACCTAACGAGTCAGGTTTTGAATATTGCTTTTTGGTCAAATAAACAGATGTGCATCAATAACGTGGAAATGATCATTTTGATATTTCAAATTGTTTGGCAATGTTGACAGATCATGTTTTGTTCCTTTGCTCCATTTGGCTCATGAATAAGCGCTGCCCGGCAAATAATACCGACTGTATTCGCGTCATCACGCCAAATGACATTTATTATTTTAACAATTATTATTTTGTGGATTTTGGATGGGGAAAAGGTGCACATCCATCCAAAACTGTTGCCGTGGTCGTTGTGTGATGCTTAATGTGTTTTGTCGAACTCTCTTTGTTTCAGGGAAGGTAATTGCAACCACCTGGGAAGGGCCAATTGCAGCTCTGACCTGATTGGCTTGCAGCTCAGCTTGGAAAAAGGGACTGAGGAAGTCACTGAGCCGGACAGCATTCATGCATGTGAGCTGTGTTCGACTGAACTCAAAAGGGAAAATCTCCTTCCTGGCTGAACTGATTTGTATTGTTTTTCCACAGGGCCTGCTTTTTTTTAGCCACATAACAGTAAGCAAATGAAAAGTGCCTCTTCTCCAGTTCAGGATGTGCCACACCCCAAAGCCATTTATAATCATCTTTCAATCGGTTGGCCTCGAACTCCGCCATGATTTTGTTGCCATTACAAATGATTGTTGAAAACCGTGAAGTCATATTGAAGCAATCATATTTCTCAACAACAATGAGCAAGATGGCTTGCACATTTGAATTTAAAGATATTTAGCTCGCAGTTGTCGGCTCTGCAGCCTGTGTGCATTGTCGCACTGCTTTTTTTTTTCCTTTACACAGGCACTTCATTCTTTTTCACTCCTATTTATTTTTAGAACAGAAATAAGAATCAGAGCTCAAGCACTTTCTCAAGGATTATCAGACACCACAAAAATGCTTTTTTATCGTTATTTCACAATCTCTGACCAAGGAAATTTCTATCAATGTCCCTCCCTCATGTGACATGTCAGATTTCTGCCATCGATCTGCTGCAAGGATTTCACTACAGTGACTGCCAACGCACCCCACCCTTCAACACGGGTCAGCTGTCCAGGTGGATTAGAGACAATTGGAGCTGACTGGGGCACCACCTCATCGACGCAAAGTCACCCGTGACTTCAACGTGTCAGTCACACTAAAAAGGTTTGCGCTGCTTCCTGACAAGTCCAGGGAGACACGGGCTCGGTTCAACGCACATCTATCAGCCCGGGTAAGAGAAGCTTCAGACAGTCTCATTAACTCTTCATGACAGGCCATCTTGCAATCTGGGCCTAACCATCATTTCAAAAGCTCTGCAAATTTTCACAAAGTGTCACATCCAAATATTCCTGTAATTAAAGTTTAAATGAGACAAGCTGTATGTTAAAAAAAAAAAAAAAAACTTCACATCAGCATTTACTCCACGGCTCTCGCTATTTTTTCATGTTTAAATCGATAGGCATCCATGAGCTGCTCCTGACTCCTGGCTGCTCATTATACACCAAATTATGCACAGCATGTGTGAATGTGTCCATTCTAAGGGACCTCATTCATTCCCGATGCAATGGCTAAAACGAGAGCCGGGAGGACCGCAGCACCCAGTGTTTAGAATTATTATGCCTCATGTGATAGAATGACGTCAAGCTTTATGAAGCTTGAGGGGGCCTCGTTCAACTGTCAGGGCAAATTAGCTGGAAATGTGCAGTGATGAAATGACCCTAAACACTGCACGCCATGAACATTTATGAATATCTAGAACAGGTCTGGAAAGGTCAGAGCAACAATCTCTGCACAACGCCAGCATAAAGTAGACGAGAATGCATGCAAATACATTAGTTCACCTTTGCTGGAGGAAGCCAATGAAGGGCGCGACACCCGTACCAGGTCCGACCATTATGAGAGGCACCGATGTGTCGGATGGCTGTCGAAAGGAGCGGTTGGGTCTCAAAGTCACATGGATCTGAGGTGTGAGGGTCACAGAACATTAGTGCGCATTCTAAATAATGTAAGTAATCAGAACACTACTGAGGAGCCACTCTGGGCCTCCCAATCTATTAATTGATCTACTTAACATTCAAGGCGGGCTAATGAGAAAACATATGAGCTGCAACTAAAATCCACAGGGTGTGATAGAGAGGATTGAGTTGCTTTAATTCAAATTCTGTTTGATTTCCATCGACCCCAAACCCGGGCAATCAGTGGCGTCTCAAAGAAAAGAAGTCAAACGGGGTGTTAATTGCATTGACAGAGTGCACACCTATACCAAGGCAAAAATCCTACTCTATTATCACTTGTTTTGTTTATTTTTATTCTCTTTGTGACAAATCATCCCATCTGCGTAAGCGGGGAACAGGCATGCACCTTTGCACTTTTCTGGTGGGACCAGATTCTCACATGAAAAGAGTACAAGTCCAAGCACATCTACAAAAGACTCAGGCATTAATGTGAGAATTTGGCCCTTTGCTCCTTGCAGACGACATTCTGGATTTAAATTAAACTTCAGAGAGAATAACACATCAAGACATTCTTGGGGATAAAAATATATAAATACATGTCGAGACAACAGATGGTCACTTTGCAGCTTCTCAAGTCTCGAAACAATGATTGCTTTATTTCAATGTTCCCTCTATCCTTTCAGATTTCCACTCACCTGCGGCAAGGCCGCGCAACGCTGCGATTCAGCCTTCCCTGGGAGAACCAGGAGAGGGGTGACGAGGTCAAAGAGCCAACCAGTACACAAGCCCCACCTCCCGACAGGACGACCCGAGCATGCTGGAAACTCGACGACGCTGAGGACAAAATTCAGCTTGCCTGGGTGCCGAAGGCAGGAGCTGTGAGTTCGAGAGACGATGGACAAAAATGTGAGAAGCAAGTGTTTTTTTTTTTAATTGAAAATTGCATGAAAAGGGTATCAATAGTTGTTTATTAAAACAAGCCAGGCCAGAAATTGCACCCTTCTTCTATCTGTCCATTTTCGATACCGCTTGTCCTCGTGAGGGTCATAGGTGAGCTGGAGTCTATCCCAGCGGACTTGGGCTAGAGGCAGGGTACACCCTGGACTGGTCACAGCCAATCCGGGGGCATGTTTTGGTAAACAATGATTGACACTGCTTCTCGATTCAACAAAAATGTCCGCCTTCCCTGAAGGCCCTTGCACCTGTCCATTTCTTTTCCTTCCTTCCTTCCTTCCTGTTTGCCAGTGGAGACCTCTTTTGACTCTGGTATCAATAATGCAAGCCTCTAATGTCTCGAGTCTGCATTATCTGATAAACTACAGTCGCCGTCTCTCTCTGAGCGCGCTCTTTTCACAATCGAGGAAGCAGCAAAGCGAGTAGGAGAGCAACTGAGAAGTTCTGACCTTGTCTTTGACGCTCATGTTCCTTGTGAGCTTTAAAGCAAACCCTAATGGGTACGAGCTAAACAGCAAGAGCAAATCGATGACCGGCTAAGTGAGGCAAAAAGATGGAACACCGATTTAAATAAGACTCGCAATAGTCCATTTGTTTTGCTCGAAATTCTCCCATCACAAAGTTCATTAGGGAATTACATCAGCGCACTTAACATGGACTACAGAGCAGGCAGGTGCAAGAAGGTGACCCAAAATATTTCTCTTCTTGAGCGGAAGGTTCACTTTCCATCATTCTTGACTTCTGATGTCAAAACTAGTTATCTGTCTATTTGTTGTTCGCTGTGTAGTATGCGGAGGTGGTTAAACATTTATATGGCTTCACAAAATTCACAGTCATGATGGCCCTCCTTCATTCAAGCATTACTAGAACAAAACGGTGTTTCTTAATCAAGACATTTGTCAGTTTCACTGCAAATTATGTATTCAAGCACGACTAATAATTACTGTCAAAGCCAATTCGGGATTTTCTTCCTTTCAATTGCCTATAGCTGTTCTGAAACTATTTTTACTCGTCATTGTGCAGAGAGGAAATGAGAGTACGTGTATTAAGGTTGAAATAAGAATACGACAGACATTTATCATCCTGAGGCCATGTTAATGTGAGCAAATGATGTCATCGCTGTGAAAAGCGCGCTCTTTATGCTCTCCTTACCTGGCGGCTGAATAAGGCCTTGGCTGCAGCTTGGGCAGATGCTCTAAAAAAAAAAAAAAAGAAAAGCAAGCACAAAGCTGTCAATCATCCTGTTGTCTTGTGATAAAACATGGATGGAAAGTCACTGTGATCGAAACCATCGTCTATTTTCAGTTACGCTCACCCAAATTCCACTCTGCTTTGCGGACAAGCTGCTACTCCGTTTGTTAAAATGACAAAGTCGGGCAGTTTGAATCCCAAGCGGCCAGATGTGAAGCCAGTGGGAAGCAGATTGCTTATGCAAACCTGATTGCAAAGTCAACCATGAAGGTGCCTTCTTTTTGGTCATCAGCAGTGCACACTTGCATTGGCAAATGGTGGGTGGCTGGAATCGAGAAAAGGTAGGAACAGCGCTTCCACCTGGAGCAAGAGGATATGCCACTACCGCACCGCCGCCGTTTCGATGGGGCAAAAAGAAGTGAATTGGATCACCTGAAACTTGGAAGTATATAATTGATGAACCCTGAAGAGCAACGCCAAAAGCTGCTGAGGCCCAGCAAAAATACTTGATGCAGCCAAGTCGTTCGAAAAGACAAACAGCTGGACAAAATCTGCTCCCACTCTTAGTCTAACGCCCGCTAATAAATCACGGCGTTTTGGGAGGAAGCTCAGCGGGTTGACTTTAGAGTCGTATCAATTGAATGGCATGCACAAAACTAAATATGGAACAAGATCTATTAGATGTAGTCCACAAAAACATTGCTGTGCTTTATTAAAACATCTCTATGCTCATTAAACCTTATTTGGATTTGTCCTCCATCAAATTGTGGGTAACTCCATGCTGCTTCTATCTAAATTTTGTCAAAAAGAGTCATGTATTATTGATACTAGTTTCAGAAAAAAATGTAGCTATGTCAAACAACTTTGTTTTTGTTTTTCCAGACTCCACCGAGGCCTGGCAATGCTTATTTTGATTTGGGGATTTGGGATCAGAACTCAAGATCACCGCAGTCATGACCGTAAGTTTGGTAAGTGATGACTCCTTTTGGAACTGATCGTCTCACACCTCAGTAAGCAGCTTATGAAACATGCACCTGATTCTTACTTGAGAGAGAGGAACATTTTTAATTTATCTCAAAAAAATAAATTAAAGTGCAAAAGTCTCGCGAAAATCCCCATTTTCATCCCAGTATCTTTACCATCTTTCCATTCAACTAAGATGGAAAAAAGTGAAAAACAAGGTAGAGAAATACGGTCAAATATTTATGCATGAATAGTTTCCTCGCCAGCAGATGAATGGGAAAGGTTGTTGCACATTTCAAAGAATCGCCCTTACTTTTTAATACAACACACTTTTAGTTCATTTTGGAAGAGAGGTCTTGCAAGTTCACCGATATTCACTGAGCAGACTTTCAAATGCTTTTCGTCAGACTGATGATGAATATCAAGCAAGCAGTGAGTGGCAGCGAAGGAACTTCATTCTCAATGTTCATGTTTTTGTGGACTGAGGAACAAGCCTGTGTGGTTCCACAGGGTCAAGAAATAATTTGTGTTTGACCTGGTACGACTACTACCTTTGTGCCCTGCGATAAATTAGACTGAAAAAGATGCTTCCAGACAGCAGTCTGCTACGACCTTTTCACATATGGGGGAGTAAAAAAAATAGGATAATATAATAAGAGAAAGCGTATCTGTATTCGTATGTGCTCTTGGATGCTCACCTCATTATTTATAGTTACTCTCAAATCATAAGTATAAACCCTGATCTTGCAGTCTAATGAACACTGAGGGGCACATAACGCTGCGTCCTTGGCGCGCTGAGTAAGGCTTCGCCATTAACCTCTGCTCCAAGAGCACCTCTGCACTTGTCCAAACCTCGGACCCTCTGCTCAATCCAATCAAGCAACATCTGTTGCTCGGGGAAGCCTCCAGCTTCCCACTTTCTCACATCATGATGCATGATTTCTGCATCTGATCACTGCTACAGGGGGGGGGGACACGCACGGAAGCCAAAAGTAGCTGATAACTTTTATGTAAAGCCGTCACGAACACATTTCACTGTCGGATCAAAATTTGATCTACCGAACTATACCGCGTGGCTAATGAATGAGGAGAATTAATTTCTAAGCAGGGACACGCGTAAGACGGCATGATTGAAAGCGACATTTTTTAAATGCATTAACAGAGGAAAATGACAAAAATGGCTAATTTGCTTTTGCGGAGGAAAACTGAGACAGCACAAGGACGGGAACGTTGCCCCACTGAGAAGAACTCAGTTGTGTGTAGTTTGCTTTACTGGAGCAACAGTGCCGCTTTCTGGATGAAAGTTGCAACCCTCTTGACTCGTGGAAAAGTGAAACGAAATCCCAGCCACATCATTGTTTTATTTTGTTTTGGGGGGTTTCTTTCTCCCAAGATGGTATATTTTCATTGATGTTTGTTGTTGAACAAAACCAATGAGAACCGAATATGATTTTTGTATCTGTGGAGTAATTACCGGGTTATTTTTAGTCTACAGTTTGTATTGTATTGTACATAATTAATATGGCTCTGGCAAAAGAATAATAATAATAATAATAATAATAAATACTCAACCACTAAAGCCTTGACATAATGGTGCCTTGTCAACATCAAGAACTCCTCTTTGCAAAATAACTAAGAGAAAAGAAAGTGATCTGACCTATAAAGAGGCTGAGGGGAGGTAGGCAGGAAGGGAAGGCAGCGAGAAGCTCCAAAACACTGAGGCTGGACTCTCTCACAAACTGGTTGTAGTCTGCGGCGCCTTGTTTGCTACAAAGCTCCTGCAACCTCCTCTTCTGCACACTGTCTGCTGTATGCTCAGCCAGTGCTCGCAACAAGGCCTGACAAAGGAAACATGTCTGAAAGTCACGCTGCGAAACTTGCCAGAAAAGTGTTTCGTTTTTTTATAGCGTTGTAATAAATGTTAAACATCTCGGAGTTGCTTAATACGAACATTTTGGCATTTGTCTGATATGATAGCAAGGTTGAACATCATTAAATGGTTCTGCTGTCTTTTTTTTTTTTTACTGTGCAGATTAAATTAAAAGCATGAAGAGGCTTTATTAAAAAGATGAGCTCCAGCTTTACACTGACGGTGGTGTAAAATAAAACATTTGCCTTCAGATTTATGGTGCACTTGGGGTGTGTGAATTCGATAAAATGTAAGCGGAATTGTCTGCTCGCACAGAAACCCCGCATTGAGATTTATTATAAATGTTAATAAAATGTATTTTTCATATCTTCTGGCACAAAGATTCCATTTGTTTTTTGTTTTTATCATGGCAAAACGCATGTCACTCTCTACAGGATTATTTAAACATAAAACCGCATGCTGTGCTGTATCTACTTCCAAATGTAATCCTACTCATTGAAGAAAGTGGAGCATCCCTCGGTGAAAAAATAATTTTCACAAGGTTCAAGAATGTTTGTCTGCGCTTACCATTAAGTGGGCCGTATTTATCTACCCGAGCTTGAGAACTTTTGAAAGTGAACTGAATTTTTAATATTTTTACATACCTTCTTTGGAACACTTCTAATCTCCAGACACCATGTGAGCAGGTACAGTAAAGAAATGTTCTGAGGGATGTAGGAGGGTACCTGAGCACCTGTGACCCAGCATGAGAAAAAAAAAAAAATTTACATCACCGCTGTAAGGAAATGTAACCCCATATTTTTTGCTGCATGATTATTTACCGGTAACATAAAAGATATCCTGCTTGTGTCATATGTTCTTGCTTGGCCATTTCAACACAGTGCTGCTCAATACATGCTACAAATATTTGTCAGGTGTATACTGACCTTTTTTCTTTGTGTTTTTGAGTAAAGAAACATGGACATGATGATTCTTCTGATCCTCAAGACCCAATCTTTGAAGCAGTTGCTTGACCTCAGAGGCTCGATTTGGGCAGAAAACATCAAACGAATCCCCAGGTTGATAGGTCAACATGGGGTACGTCTTGAGAGGAGGAAAACATGTTTACAAAGCAATGTTTTTTTTTATTGAATTCATTGAGGAATGCAACAAAAGAGAACATTTTATAAATCTTACAGTGATGTCAAGTTCAAGAAGGATGGCAGTCTTGACTGACTCCCCTGTTGTTAAACAAACCGCACGGGATATGGGAACCTCATTGAGCGTTTCAACGTTCAAGGGCCCAAACTGCTGAAAGAAATAAGTGCTCATTTTTTTAAATGCACAAATATACGGGTATCATTTGAAAACTTTCAGTCTAATGATAACAGGAAGGAGAGAGAAAAAGAATCCTCACCTTCTCCACAGTGTCTACTTCCTGAAGACTCACGTCTAGAAAAGGTAGAGGTAGACTTGGAACATTTAGAGACAAATCGGACAGCGGAGGCACTGAGTGCGATAGTGAAGGTGTATTGGATGTTCCAGGATCTGTGTGTTGTGTCTCCGCTGATGGCGTGGTTAAACTGACACCTTCAACAGACGTGGGCATAGGCTGCGTGGCAGGAGATGAACCCGGAGATGCAGATTTGGGGTCCAAATTAGGAGACTGAAGGTCAGTGAGGCTTAGCAGGTTGAGTTGGACATGTGGTATCGACGAATCTGCAATAGTCTTCTCTAAATCCTCTTGAACGCTCCAATCAGAAGCCATATTCGATAACGCTGCTTTGATAGCTTTCCACAGTCCTTCAAGCCAAGGGTCCACAACTACCTCCAACCTTGGGAACAAAGAAGTATATTACACCTGCATAATTAAGTGATGTATTAGGGGACATACCAAATGACTGAACGGGGGGGGGGGGGGGTCACATCGACTTTCCGATGCATCTTGTTTGCTAAATGAATGGATTTTTAGTTCCTGTAGTATATTTATATTACTGTAGTGCTTATAGTAGGACTACTTTAGAGTTAGAATGTAAACAAGTTGTATGGTAAAATGTCAGGGTGAGTACGTCAGGGTAAGTACCATTATTTAAAAATGAAGGTTGCAAAGATGTTCTTAAATGGCCAGTGAAGCAACTCCGTCCACCCTATAATCAAACCGCTTAGTGTTGTTTAACAATATAAAACATGTATTTATATGGTATGGTAATGAAGGTGCCTCACTGTCCTCCACTTGGAAAACGGCAGTCTTAGATGTTTTTCACATTGCTTTGGATAACTTACCCTGTACCGTCATCTGCATATCCTGTTGCATAGAATGTTTGGGCTCCAAGTTGCTGTAGACGCCGCTCAATTGTCTTGCCACAGTTGCAAAAGTTTTCATAATTGGTGTCTCCTAAAGCTGGAGGCACAGACAGAGCAAATAAGAAATCAATACAGTGGACTCAACAATTTCATGATTTACACAAAAGACACCGCAGATCAAGGTTCGTTTACCTAAAAGTGCATAGTAAAGGTGTTTGTAGTGGTCAGAGGAGAGTGTCTTCTTCTTGATGTGCTTCACAAATTGCAGGGCATTATCTGGTGGCTCCCCATCTCCAGTCGTAGAAACAATAAAGACCACCGGGGACTTCTCCTTCTCCAGATTGTACTAAAACATGTCATTTTAATGTACCAGAAATGAGTGCTTCCATCAAGCAGAAACAAGCATGTTGGAGATCACTGCGTTTGATGCATGATGGCATTTCAGCAGCATGAAATTGCTACCTTATCTTTCTGATTTAAGCAGCTGACCTCAGCAAGGAGACCGTGCTCATCTGCCTGTTCAGCTATCCCCTCTGCTATTGACTGGGCTTGACCCTTTTGAGACCCATAAAGTACCACAAACCGAGGCTTGATTTCAATGGGCATTCTGGAGGAAAACACATATGTCTTTACATTGAGCAAGGCATTCTAATGAATGTAGCTTGAGGGAAAAAAACATCTCAGTACTTTTTTCTCAGTTTAACTTCAACAGATGAGATGAGAAGTCAAGTTGGCAATCTCCTCAGCAAAAGCTCAGAAAACAAACACTTGCCTGACACTATCCGGATGTTACGTCATACTTGACAGCTTTACACATGGAATCTAGAAGTAGGTTCCAAAACGGAAAACAAATGCATTAAGTGGCGATCGCAAAGATAGAATTGACCCATTTGCATGCTCACAGAATCATATAAAGCTAATGTTGAAAGAAATGAAGTATACCTTTCCGAATAGGCAAGGAGAACCATCCAACCCGGCCGTCTCGCAACCCTTTCTCTTTACCCAAAGGTTTAATTCACGCGAGAATCTTCGTGGTGCACTTCACGCGACATGACGGTACACGGCGAGATCGAGCGTGATCGGAAGAGCCCACCACAAAAACGCACGTTTCTTTTTATTACAATTATTTAAAAAACAAATGTAAATACTTAATCGTTCTTAGTATCACATTTAAGCATATACATAATGCTTGCCTTCTACCAGTGTGAAATGACGTGCATCTGTAAAAGTTAAATATTTCCACTTGGTCCCGCCCTTCCCGCTCGTGGAGTCTTCCAGAAGTCGCCGGCAGATCCGTGCGGCTTGGCCCTCCCCAACGCTCCAGATTTTCATCTCTCATACGCATCATTTTATCCAGGAAAAGTCAAATTGATACTCCAATTTCTCCGTCAACATGTCAACAATGGGCACGCTTGCCTTCGATGAATATGGGAGGCCATTCCTCATCATTAAAGACCAGGATAAGAAGACAAGGCTAACGGGCATTGACGCACTGAAGGTACACTCGGGCTAGCTAGCGAGGCTTGGTCTGGCACGTTTACTCACATATCACCGATTTCCTAGCAGTTTTATGATCACCAGATCGACCTGGCATTCTGCGGCCATCGGTGAAATGCACTAATGTTAAGGTTTTAAACAGCCTGCGCAAGATTAATGCGATAGCGGCGTCGTGATTGCATTTGTAAAAGGCTAACAGGTCTGTTTTCTGGGCACCATGCTAACACAAGGCCCATGTGCTTGCTTGGGGCGATCGGTTGGTGGGTGTTGCTGGATAGGGTAGTGGCCTCTGGCTCTATTGAGGATAATGATTTCCGAATTGCATCTAAATTGGCTAATAGACTTTGCCAAGTATACTGAATTTAAATCAACCATCCATCTGCTCATTGTTGTGTCTGCAGTCTCATATTATGGCAGCCAAGGCAGTTGCGTCAACGCTGAGGACATCATTGGGACCGAATGGTGTGTAGAATCGTTGCAAGTCATAAAGAAAATAATAGTAACGACTGATTTTTGGGGACACAACTTATTAGAATCCCCCTATCAAATATAATTATTGATTTTCGTGACCAGGGTTGGACAAGATGATGGTTGACAAAGATGGAGAAGTGACTGTCACCAATGATGGAGCCACTATTCTCAGCATGATGGATGTTGACCATCAGATTGCAAAACTTATGGTGGAGTTGTCCAAGTCCCAAGATGATGAGATTGGTGATGGAACCACTGGAGTTGTTGGTATGTAAAAGCAAAAACATTACAGTTAATGTATTTTTAAAACGCAAAAATGTATTGTGGCCACCATGAATGTAGTATTGTATTGTCAATCGTCTTGTTCTATTTTTAAAAGATTCATGAAGAAATCCACAAAGTAAATATCGTAATGACACCATTATGATTTTGTAATCTGTTCCACTCGTTAATTTTTCGTCTCACCAGTACTGGCTGGGGCTCTGCTTGAACAAGCTGAGCAGCTCCTGGATCGCGGAATCCACCCCATCAGGGTCTCTGACGGTTACGATCAGGCTGCACGTATTGCGATTGAGCAGCTCGACAAAATGGCAGAAACCTTTCCATGTGATCCCAATAACACAGAACCCCTCGTTCAGACCGCTATGACAACACTGGGATCTAAAGTGTGAGTCTCCTACGCAAGGCGGTTATGTTTCTGCTTTATGAATTGATGCTTTCCGGGGTGCTTGTCTGCTAAGCTTTTTTATTTTTTTCCTCCCCATAATTCAGCATCAACCGGTGCCACAGGCAGATGGCAGAGATCGCAGTCAATGCCATTCTCACCGTGGCTGACATGGAGAGAAAAGATGTTGACTTTGAGCTCATCAAGATGGAGGGTAAGGTAGGAGGCAAGTTGGAAGACACACAGCTCATCAAGGGTGTCGTTGTCGACAAAGAGTTCAGTCACCCTCAAATGCCAAAGGTACAAATGTCACAGTGTGTATAATTTGACTGGCAGTCTAACAGTTGCACAACCATGTAGCTAATTCCGACTTCACTTTGTCTCCATTCAGGTCCTGAAAGATGTTAAAATTGCAATCCTTACCTGCCCGTTTGAGCCCCCGAAGCCCAAGACCAAGCATAAGTTGGATGTTTCCTCTGTTGAGGACTACAAAGCTCTCCAGAAGTATGAAAAGGAGAAGTTTGAAGAGATGATCCAGCAGGTTAGTCGCCCGACAGGACAGCTGTTGGTATTGACAAAGTGGAAGCGCAAATGGAAAAACCTCATTTGTTGTAGGTCAAAAGCAACGGTGCTAACTTGGCCATCTGCCAGTGGGGCTTTGACGATGAAGCCAACCATCTTCTGCTGCAGAGCAAGTTACCTGCTGTCCGCTGGGTCGGAGGGCCAGAGATTGAGGTTAGAGACGCACTTTAAAGGCAATCAAGAAAACAGGACGTTGTCCTGAATGTTATGGGTGGTCTTATTCGCTGTTTGTTCATTTTCCTGGTTTAGTTGATTGCCATCGCGACCGGGGGCCGCATCGTGCCGAGGTTCTGTGAGCTGACTCCAGAGAAGCTTGGCACTGCTGGCCTGGTGAAGGAGATTTCTTTCGGCACCACAAAGGATCACATGCTTGTGATCCAGGACTGCAAGAACACCAGGGCTGTGACCATTTTCATCCGTGGTGGCAACAAAATGGTAAATCGCTGAAAATTCAGGGCGATGACTTCCAAGTTAAATGTACCATTTAGGTTAATCGTCTCCTCCTACTGATTAGATTATTGAGGAGGCCAAGCGTGCGCTCCATGATGCTCTTTGTGTAATTCGTAACCTGGTCAAAGACAACCGTGTTGTCTATGGAGGAGGAGCTTCCGAGATTGCTTGTGCTCTGGCCGTCAACCAGGCTGCTGACAAGGTAATTGCCCGTCACAGTTCCTAAAGGCCCCCGTGGCAGTAACTTTTATCTTTGCATTGCTCAATCCTAATTTTTTTTTACCAAGTGCCCATCATTGGAGCAGTATGCCATGAGGTCATTTGCGGATGCTTTGGAGGTAATCCCAATGGCACTGGCTGAGAACAGTGGCCTTAACCCCATTCAGACCATGACGGCGGTCAGAGCCAGACAGGTCAGAGACAACAACCCATACCTGGGCATCGACTGTCTGCATAAGAACACCAACGGTGAGTAACCAAATGGACTTTTGCCTTCATTCCAAAACATCTCCTCTTCATACAGTTGTTGCTGAAGGTCTTTCTTTTTCGCTGCAGACATGAAGCAGCAGCATGTGGTCGAGACCCTCATTGGCAAAAAGCAGCAGATCTTGCTGGCCACTCAAGTTGTCAAGATGATCCTCAAGATCGATGACGTACGAAGCCAAGGAGAGTTTGAAGACTGAAGCCCCCGCCCCCAGAACATCTGAAGGCTCAACTGTGCTCTAGAATGTTGCAACCTGCCCGAGCGGTTCTCGAGGTTAGAGGCACTTCCCCAGCACTGCATCCAAACCGCACTGCTTACTGCTATTTATCATTTGATACAATTTCCTGTTCTCGTATCAAAGTTGCCATTAAAATGTTGGTCTGGAGATTTTTTTTTTTTTTTCCATGCAGTCTCTCACCCACACTCTCATGCTTTCTCAACATTAATTCACATGAACATGGGTATTTTTTTTTCCTGTTGTCCACATTCAAACTGCAACACTTTTGGGAAACTGACCAGAATGAAGAAACACTGTCAATATTAGCTCTTTTTTTAATTAACTTCTAGTCTTCACCAACATCTTAACTCAATTCGGACTGTTCATTAACTCTGTATAAAATTAAATGGTATACAATTTTAAAACTTTTGATTGGCTTAAAAAAGGTGTTTGCTTAGTTCCATTCACAGTTTTCTTCATCCCCTTATTTTAATTTTTTTAACCCCACTGGGGAGAAATGTTTCTCAAAAAACTCATTTTGCATATTTGTGGATATGCTGGCAAACACGTCTAATCAAGGTTTCACCACAAAGGCACAAACACTCCTCCCTCATACTTGACTTTCCACTTTGCAGTTATTTAAATGTACTTGTTCAGCCAGTTAATCATATCAGTTCTGGCCTCCTGAATTCTCGGCTCATCTGCCGGGCTGATGTCCTCTCTCTTTCGATGGGCAAACCCGTGATTCTGCCCTGGAAAGATCTTGACCTGGTAATCCACGGTGCATTTCTCCTTCAGCTTTGCTTCAAGGCCGTTCACCTGATGAGCACAAGTTGCCAGCAGTAGTGCCGCAATGTGTAAAATGGTGTTAGGATAATAGTTATCCTCATGAACATAATTTCTTACTTGATCCGTGGGTATTAAATGGTCTTTCTCCCCAAAGATAAAAAGGGTCGGGCTCTTCAGATCATACCTGTCCTCTCCTTCTCGTATGATGCCTATGTGATATTAGCTACATTGTAACCCTTGGCGCTAAAGTTTGACAGCATGTTTGTACTGAAGTGCTAGTATCAAAGTTATCGTTGCGCATGGGACATACCGTAAAATGACACTCCAGCTTTCACCTCCGGGTTGTGCAGGACCAAATAATGTGTGGCAATTCCTCCCCAACAGAAGCCAACTACTCCAATGTGTTTGGCGCCACATTGTTCCTTCAAGAAACGCAGCAGTAGGTTCACCTCTCTGGAAGGTAAATGGAAAGTGGGTTAAGGTCTCCAGCCAGACCGTAATACAACCGAAGAATGAGATTTAAAGTAGAACCAATTGCAGTAGTTGTTGAAATGCAAGGCTGCCTCCTGGCTAACTGCTGAGGTGACCTTGAGCAAGACACCAATCCTATCTTAACAACTGCAGCACTACTTGCACGTCCTGTTTCTCGGACATCTCCCCTTGCATGATTGCATGCAGGATTCTGTGATGTGCAACTCAAAATCTTCTGCAGAGTGTAGTTGTTACTTGTTGATGTTGGTCGGCTTTTTATCTTTGAGCCATTCCGTAAATGTGGACCAGTCATGTGATGGGCTCCATGGCTCTTTTCCGAGGAAGAGGTCAGGACAAACAGCCCTGCAGAGCAAAAGATATGACAGACAAAACTTTCGCACTACGGGTGGAGAGCATTTCATTTCAAAATGTTCTAACATATGACCATAACCTCCTCCCAGTTAAATAAGTCTTCATATTATTATATATTCAGTTAGTTAATAAACATGCATCGAACACACAAGTATCCATTGGCAGCAAGCATATCAGCCATGTATCTGGTGTTTGGAAGCTGCCATCCAAATATGTCTTGGATGACAATGATGGCCTTGTCTGATGTTGCCGGTGGCTTCACGACATATGCTTTGAAGTGCTCGATCTGGACCTCCTGGCCAAGACCTCCATACTCCATTCGATCCCCAATATCGCAGGGACACGGCTTCGCTTCGTTCGCCATCTGTGTGCGCACACACACACACACACACACACACACACGCGCGCGCGGGCAGGTCAGACGGACAGTGGCCAAGGAACAGTCAGTGACACTCTGACGGTGCAATCGCCACCGTGTTTCAAAAACAGCAGAAAGAAACAAGCTGCATGTACATTAAACGTCAGTGCAAATATCACGAGTACAACAGCAAACATGTGTTTCTACGTACCGTGAAGTTGTCCAACTCGAAAGAGAAGAAAATGAGAGTCAAGCAGCTGGTAAGGAAGAGTTTTTGATCCGGATTCGACAGTTATTGTTGTCAAAACTTTCAAAATAAAAGCTTGTCTAAAGCCAAGATGATGAACACTCCGATAAAATAGTAGTACGTACAGTACTGTATTGTAATGTAATTCAAGTCTTGCCGAAGTTTACAAATGCCATATATACGATGAAGTCATATGGTGACGTCATTACCTCAGAATTTTCGACTAAAAATCGTTCCTATACAAACGTATGGCATTGATCTGTGACTACTGTTTCTTCACTCCTGAAAAGGACAACTGAGATTCGAACCTAAAATGCTCTTTTTCATTCGAAATATACCATACATTTTCAAGGTGCCGTGTTTCATTACCACCTAATATTTTTAGAATTTAAAATTAGAGTACTGCTGATGTATGAAGTCGGAACTGTACAGGTATTCTCACTACAGGCTCCAAAATAAATAGGGAACAGGGCGTGTGAATCAAAGGGTAACGCGCACGTTATAGATTTACTCCCCGACACACTAGACGGCAGTATAAAGGCGTAGAGTTCGCTTTCAAGTGACTGTTTTAAAGAAGAAGACGTTGGGCGAAAAACTGTTGTGACGGCGCCTCTTACCCATGGCGCATGCGTGAGGCTTCAGCTAGCCATTTGTCTTTTAACAACTGTCAGTGCAACCTTAAGGGAATGCGGTGTTTCTCGTGTTAACTTTAAAAAGCCAACGTGAAATTAGCAACGTCGAACGTATTTTGGATGTTAAAATTGGACACGGCAAAGAAGCAAGCAGCGGGAGTTTGCGTCTGTTGGGAAACCATTTTCTGGTTGCCAATGCATTCTGACCCATAAGGTTAACGTTGTACTCGTCTTGCTAGCGGAACTTGGCTAGCTAAGCTATTTCGTTAGTCGTTGATGGGTTCGCTGAACGAGCACCACCTGGAAGAAATAGCGACCGTTGCTCTGTGAACAACATGGACACGACCGAAGAAGGTAAACTGTGGTGTTTCGTCTTTGTTTGCGTTACTCAGCATTAGGTCAGACTGATCGTTAGCGCATCATCGAGAACCACATCAAGCCGAGATGGCCTGGTAGTGCTTAACTGGCTAACCTTCGATCTTAACCACATACAGGTAACATTGTAATGTAGAGCCAACTGAGGATGTAGACTAAATGCTACTAAACGATAGCATGTATCAGATGGACTTTAATCAAGAAGAACATACTACGATAAAACTAGCGCCGATCAGAACTTAGTGATGTCATCAGCCATGTATAAGCACAGTCAGTGGTCACCTCATTCTGTCCACCGTCGAAATATGCAATTACAATATAAAAAGACACACCCATTGACGCACTGATGACAAGGCATTATTTCAACAATATATTTTGCAGTTGTTATTAGTGCATCATACTGAGACATAGTAAATGAATGTTACCCTCAATCAAAGTAGGGTGATCATTCTTAAGACAGAAATTGCGGTACACTGGATTTCCTTTCAGAGTATATTGTGCATTTTTACTTAATGAAGAATGTGGAGAGTGGATGTATTTCTAACTTCATAATACCGTATAATGTGATCTGTATTAATAAATAACCCAATCCGTGGAGCGTAGTGGAAGGATCACATTTTGAAACATAGAGCTACTTCTTGGATATTGATTAAAAGTGTAGGATTGTCTGTTTGATTCACCCCCCCACCCGTGTTAATAGTTTTTGGCTCTAATATTGAAAGTAACATACCTGTCTTGGTTTTGTGTGTGTGTGTGTGTGTGTGTGTGTGTGTGTGTGTGTGTGTGTGCGTGTACGTGTACGTGTACGTGTGTACCCTCAGCGGATATTTGTCGTGTCTGCCGCTCCGAGGGGACCCCGGACAAACCCTTGTATCACCCTTGTGTTTGCACCGGCAGCATTAAGTTCATTCACCAAGAATGGTAAGTAAAAGCGATCAATACTAAATGAGAATGTGCCAAATCAATGAAAAATAGATCTGATTAAGAACAGACATACATACATTGCAAAACAAAAACAACAATTTTGAAGTTCATCATCAAATGTCCTCATTATTACACCGCCGCTTGAGTGACGTTGGGGGGGGCTGAGAGTAACTGATTTGGATAATATCACATGTGGGCTATTTTTAGTGTAGTGAGTTAAGGATTTGTGTTTCCCCTGGGTGTTTAAGCCATTAGGTAATGATCAGAACGGGTTTATGGTTAAATTACTACATAACTGTAGAGGGTAAACTCCAGCAGGATTTTTCATTTTTGTAAGGGACTTTGAATGTTGTTATGTCAGACCAATCTACGGGATCCCTCAGAGGAAAAGGGCTGAACACGATTTTTACATGATGTGTTGCATTTGCATTGTTCATTGCCGGTAAAAGGGGCTGGGAGGGGGTGGTGGGGCATGCGGTTATCCTCTGTGTAGAGGAAAAGAGCATGGATGTTTCTAGGCAGTTGTTGATAAACTACCGGTAAAAGCAGGACGATATATTTTCAAAGTTTTGCCAATTAAAAAAAATGCTAATAAAACCATCCCTCCGAGTCATATTTCATTCTTGTTTATGCAGGTTCAATCCCTGAGTTCTCAAAAGGCACTCATTTACCGGAAATTGAAATTTTGTACCTGTCAAAGATGACAATGCAAAAAAAAAAACGTTACATGAGATCTGTGTTTGGATACTGGTCGAAACCCTTTTATTACTGGTCGTGAACCCTTTTATTTCTATACCTTGTGACTGAACAAATATTCCATGCCTGAATTTTGAATTTCCCCTCCCAATTTTTTTACTGTACAGTTTGGTCCAGTGGCTGAAACACAGCAGGAAGGAGTATTGTGAATTGTGCAAGCACAGATTTGCATTCACACCAAGTAAGTGGATGCAGTAGCCTTTGGCATGTGTTTGAATTTCATTCACCGATGTGTAAGAAGCATGAATAGATTTCCTAACGTTTATATTTGCAAATGTGTACCTTTTCCAGTCTACTCCCCAGACATGCCGTCACGTCTGCCCATTCAGGACATTTGTGCCGGCCTGCTGACAAGCGTGGGTACGGCCATCCGCTACTGGTTCCATTACACACTGGTGGCTTTTGCTTGGCTTGGTGTGGTTCCTCTCACCGCTTGTGAGTATTCAACGTAGAGCGTGCATATTCCATCTAGTACTTACCTTGTGTTGAGGGTTCAACGAGAGTCAGAGATGTTCCCCTTTATCCTAAAAACGAAGACACAATGCACAAGAAATTTGAAGTCCCCCTCGATAAACCAAGATGGGAAGATCTTTTCATTTGTCATGTTGTGAGCTTTCTTCCTCTGTTGTTTCTGCAAACTGATAGATAATTATCTTTTCCCACTTGTTTCAGGTCGCATCTACAAGTGTCTTTTTACTGGCTCCGTGAGCTCCCTTCTGACACTGCCATTGGACATGCTCTCCACGTGAGTGATGCTCATGAGAACAGCATTACGAAACGGCATACACACTTACCAATATGGCACCTTGTTTTCTTGTTTTTCAATGGAAAAACTTAACTTGCTACTGAGTCATTGTTTCTCTTTGTGGTTTTCCGTTCCTGCAGCGAGAACCTGCTGGCTGACTGTCTGCAGGGGTGCTTTGTGGTTACCTGCACCCTGTGCGCATTTATTAGTCTGGTGTGGCTCAGAGAGCAGATCGTCCATGGTGGCGCTCCGCAGTGGTTGGAGCAGCACCATCCTCCGCCAGCCAATGCAGCTGGACAGGCCAATGAGGTGCCTTTCTTCACTCTTGATTTGAGCCACTTCGAGCTTGACTTTTAAAGCTGATGTGCCTCATGTACCCTTGGCGACACACTGCAGTATACTTGTCAAAGCTGCCGCGATGTTCCTTCAGGCACAAGCAGCGGGCCCGGGAGCAGCAGATGAAGCCCCTGCTGACCAACCGGCCCCTGCAGAGCCAGCAGCCCAGAATGATGCAGAGCCAGAGCCCCCCGATCCACCAGAGCAAGGCGATGACCCCGAGCTGGAGGAAGAGGAGGGAGTGGCTGCTGAAGATGCCGACCCGAACAACGGAGCGCAAGGTCAGAGAGCAAGTTCATTTCCTTGACCCGTTTGATTTGATATCAATGCGTGTTCCCTGACCGACGTGGGAGCGATCTGAAGAAAAAGTGGAACAGATTGCTGCCTAGCCACTCTTATTAGATTCAACATGGAAATATGTCCTGCAGATGACATGAACTGGAATGCTTTGGAGTGGGACCGAGCAGCCGAGGAACTCACCTGGGAAAGAGTATGTGCATTAAATTACATTGCACTTGAGTACATGAAGCACTCAAATTTGGCTAATTTTTCAGATGCTTGGCTTGGATGGATCACTGGTTTTTCTGGTAAGTTTTGTCCTTATTCCCAACTATTGTGCCGTGTGAGAAATCATCAGATGCGATGTGACATAGGATGTAAATTCACCTTTTTAGTTTGAAAAAGATTTATGGGACTGCAAGTATTGGACATAATAGTGACGAGCAGAAAAATGAAATGCACTCCCCCACCCACTAAACATCACTATTCGGTATATGTGGCATTTTTGTGGGTTGGAGTGCTGTCATTTTTTTCCCCTCATGTAAAATGACCCAATAAAGGTTGTGAAATCATGCCCAAATGAGAATTCGTTTTGCATTCGGAATCCTCCTACTTCATGGCTTCTGTTTGTCTTGCAGGAGCATGTATTTTGGGTGGTGTCTCTCAACACACTCTTCATCTTGGTGTTTGGTAAGTACACTCGTCAATATTGCCGGTACTAGAACGAGCCTTCCAAGTCCTCTCATCGGAATCACTCCGTCATCATTACACTAGATCACGTAATCATGTTGCTGGGTGAGGATGCTAATTAAATGCGAACATAAGTCAAAATGTCCACCGTGCCACGTCAACAAGCTCACATTTTATTTTTTGCGTGGACATGGGCTACTTGTAGTTCATTTATTAAAAATGTGGGAGCTTGACCAATATGAATTTCTCACACCAAGACAATGAATTTGAAATTCAGTGGAAAATCTCAACTTTTGTCGAGTGTAGTGGGGAAGTCGATGTTATCTTTAATATCAGCATTTCTCTCCTCCGACAGCATTTTGTCCCTACCACATTGGACATTTCTCTGTTGTGGGGCTTGGCTTTGAGGAATATGTAAGACATTGTTTTCACAACCTAACTTTGAAAAATGTCACCTTGTATTATGAATGGTGCGCTTAAGATTTTGACTCCTCTTGGTATTATGTTTTAGGTTCAAGCTTCACATTTCGAAGGTTTAATTACAACCATCGTTGGCTACATCCTGCTGGCCATGACACTTATACTGTGTCACGTATCCTTCCATGGCACATGCTCCATGCCTATTCAAGATGTTTTCATAAGTTTCTGGTGTTGAACCTTAACAAGGATGCCGTAGGGATTGGCCGCTCTGGTCCGGTTTCAGCGCTCCCGACGTCTCCTCGGAGTCTGTTACATTGTTGTCAAGGTAACCTGACAGCATACCGTATGCATTTGCTTTCTTTCACTTGTGGAGACATACACTGTCTGAATACTGTATACCTCTTGATGTGACACAGAAAGTACAAATGACCACATTAAACTACTGTAGTATTTTCTTTCTTTCTTTCTTTGCACCATGATGAGATTTATTCTTGCTCCAATCAACATTATTCATTGGTTGTAGGTCTCCCTGCTGGTTGTTGTGGAGATCGGTGTTTTCCCACTGATCTGTGGATGGTGGCTTGACATCTGCTCTCTGGTAAGAATCTCTCTTGTACATTTGTCATTTTGTTTAACCGCACCGTGCCGTCCTACAACGACAATTTGAAGTGGGTTGAATGAAGGCCCAGGTCTGGTTTCTTTTTTTGCTTAGTTTTTTGGTTGTCTGTAGCCTGGAAGGAACCTTATGAATAGAGCCACAGCCACCACTTCTTAGTCTTGGGATTGCTGATTGGATAATTTAATGGCCAACACAATAATAAATATTGGCATTGTTTTATTCATGACAAAGCTAGCTTTGTCATTTGCCTTATATCTCTGTGAGCTCGACTTCAAAATGTTCCATCAAAAACTCAAACCCAGACGTGTCCTGCTTTTAAATGCTGTCTTGGAGTAAACAAGGGATAAAATAGATGTCTGATCCCTCGTGTGGGTGCACATGCGGAAGAAGATGCCTTTGTCTTCATCAATTTGTCAGAAATAGAACGCGGCTTCTCGCCCTTGCAATTCAAAACAGCTCTGTACAGTTGGATTAAATGTACAAGGTCCAAAATAGACATTCTTCCCAGAGATGAACAAACACTACATTCACAACTAAGAGAAACTGGATGATTTGCCACTGCGCAACTAATGGGCTGTCACGGCATGGGAATTGTCGAAACACAAATTTGAATCATTGTTTGCCTTCTATCAACCTTGAATGTGCAGGAAATGTTTGATGCCTCTTTGAAAGATCGAGAGATGAGTTTCAAATCAGCACCCGGCACCACCATGTTCCTGCACTGGCTCGTTGGGATGGTCTACGTCTTTTACTTTGCTTCTTTTATTCTGCTTTTAAGAGAAGTAAGCCCGTTTGCAGCAGGTTATTCGTGGCTGGGGAATAAATAACATTTGTTAACTTTTCTTTCTCCCCACCTATTCATTCATGTGTCAGGTGCTGAGGCCTGGAGTGCTGTGGTTTCTTAGAAACCTCAACGACCCCGATTTTAACCCAGTGCAGGAGATGATTCATCTTCCCATCTACCGACACCTGCGGCGCTTCATTTTGTCGGTGGTGGTGTTTGGTTCCATTGTGTTGTTAATGCTGTGGCTGCCAATTAGGTTGATTAAACTACTGATGCCCACTTTCCTGCCATACAACGTCATGCTCTACAGGTAACCAGCAGACTACAACATTGTTGCGGTGTTTTTTGTTTGGAAAAAAAAATATCTTTTTAGTTATGCCACAGGGAAGAAATAGATTGTTCTTCTCTTTTTATTTGAAACAAAATTAAGAAGTTGAATTGCAACCATTGTTTGTTGTTGTTGTTTTGTTTTTTACATGCCCCTCCATACGTTGTTGAAATGGCTTTTTCTGAACCTTTTTCCCTCAGCGATGCCCCAGTCAGCGAGCTGTCTTTGGAGCTATTATTACTTCAGGTTGTGCTGCCAGCTTTATTGGAGCAAGGGCATACTCGCCAGTGGCTCAAAGGCTTAGTTCGGGCCTGGACCGTCAGTGCCGGATATTTATTGTAAGTCCCAAGGCCAATGTCATGCTTTGGTGCTTTCAGCACCTTTTCTTTTCAACTATGATTTGTTTATCTCTGCCTTCACAGAGATCTCCACTCGTACCTCCTTGGAGAGCAGGAGGACATTGATGCTAACCAACCCGTGAACAACAATAACAACCCTGCCCCGGGACACCATAATAATAACAATCCCCCACCGGCGGTTGGCGAGGGCTTGCATGCGGCCCACCAGGCCATCTTGCAGCAGGGCGGGCCAGTGGGCTTCCAGCCATACCACAGACCTCTTCGCTTTCCATTCAGAGTGAGTTGATCCCATTTCTGCAGGGTTTTTTTGTGTGTGCTGCTTCATAGCAGTTCCCCTATAATTAAGACAACAAGGAACATGTGTCAAATTGAACCTCAACTCAAGTTTTGCTTGGGAGGAAGAAAACTCCCTCATAATTTTCCTTCAAATTCACAAGGGTGTGGTTTCCAGTGGATAAGCTTGTCAAATATTTTTATTTGATTGCAGTGGGTGTAGTTGATCTGTCTGTGTGGCCTTAACACTGACATAAACATTGTTACTCCTTCCTCTAGATTATGCTCCTGATAGGATTCATGTGCATCACCCTGCTGGTGGCTAGTCTTGTGTGCCTGACACTACCAGGTGAGAGATATAGTACAGATAGCATTTTTTTTCTCTCATCCACTCATCCGCATCCTGACCAGAATTGAATCTTCTATTTATAGACTTGTGTGATGTTTAAACAGCTCTATCTTTCAGTCTTCCTCAGCCAGGCCACATGACCACCTTGAAGTTGCAATAATGAGGAGATATACACACATCCATCTATTTAATTCATTTTTGTCCCCAGTGTTCACCGGACGATGGCTGATGTCCTTCTGGACCGGAAGCTCCAAAATTCATGAGCTGTACACAGCAGCTTGTGGCCTGTATGTATGCTGGTTGTCCATCCGCGGAGTCACAGTGCTGCTGGCTTGGATGCCCCAAGGACGCACCGTCATCGTGCACAAAGTTCAGGAATGGACGTTCATGGTGGGTGTCAGGAAAGCACATTTTGTATTTGCACCATCTGAGTGTTGTGATAACAACTTTTTCCCTGGTAGCGGACACTCAAAATGTGGGTCCTGTAGCAGCAGGCACTCAAAATATGTGTGTACTGTATTAGTAAACCTCAACCCTGCATTTAGGAATACTTTACCTATTGTGCTTATAAGAAGCAAGCTCATCATTTTAATAAAACCATAGTTGTTACTCCTTTGTTTGCTCATCCGACTTGAAACTTGTGTAGATTCTGAAAACTCTGGTTGTTGCTCTGCTGGTTGCTGGAGTCATCCCGCTGTTGTTGGGTCTGCTGTTTGAGCTGGTCATTGTAGCTCCCCTCAGGGTACCCCTGGATCAAACACCCCTCTTCTATCCCTGGCAGGTAATCTCCCTCGCAGGATTAAACATGTATATCTATCATTTTTACTTTTCTTGTTCTTTTGGAGCAGGGCATCACGAGTACCCTGTGAATCATGCAAATTTGATCTGCCTGTTTTTCTGCAGGATTGGGCTCTTGGAGTGCTTCATGCCAAAATCATTGCAGCAATTACCTTGATGGGTCCTCAGTGGTGGCTGAAGACAGTTATTGAACAGGTACAAGGGTGTTAACAGTTGGGGAATCTGTTTTTAATAATTAATTTTGTGTGTCACTGTGGCAATTATGTTGCATTTTGACTGAGTATATTTTGCTTTCCCCCCAGGTGTACGCCAATGGAATTCGCAACATTGATCTTCATTTCATTATCCGAAAACTGGCAGCACCGGTCATCTCTGTCCTGCTGCTCTCCCTGTGTGTGCCCTATGTGATTGCGGCTGGGGTGGTGCCTGCTGTTGGTGAGTGTCTGAACACTATAAAATCCTTGGCCCGCTTAAGTTGAATGAGTTTATTCAGCACATATACAGTACTTCCTTTTCAAGCCACTTTTGTTTTTAACCACATGGTGGTGCTCTACATATGTTAAACAAATATGTTGCTCTCATAGGGGTGACCCCAGAGATGGAAATTCTAATGCAGAGGAGAATCTACCCCTTCCTCTTGATGGTGGTCTCACTTATCGGCATTCTGTCCTTCCAAATTCGACAGTTCAAACGCCTTTATGAGCACATCAAGAATGACAAGTAAGGATGGTTTTAGCGTAGCAAGTGGCGGGCTTTTCATGTGTGATCTCTGTTTTCAGTGTTGACATTTGCTAAATATAATAAAATCGTTTTTGTGTGCAGGTACCTGGTTGGCCAAAGGCTTGTCAACTATGAAAGGAAAGCAGGAAGAGCAAGCTCAGTCCCCCCCTCCAACCCTATCATAGAATAAATAGATTTTCACCCATGAGCCCTGCATACAGTACATGACACACCTCTCTCCCACCTTTTGATTTGATCAGTCAATGGACTGTAATCCTTTTAAAATATCCATTGGTTCTTGGTGAATTTAATGGATGTTCTTCAGTCCCCTTATTTCCCTTTAATCCCCATCACAGTTGGGAAGGGAAACATGTATTTTAATCATGGGACAGCAATGTAATCTCCACAAGTCTGAGAAGGAGGGTTTTGATTTGACCTTTTGTCTGTCATTCTCGCCTTGCTTTGTAAAGTGCTGCCTGATAATTGTACATGTGTAAATACTTTGAATGCAGATTTTGTCTTAAAAAAAAGACATGGAAAAAATGCAATGACCATTGTACATCTTAAAAGTGTATGTATAATTTATTAAATCAAACCAGCAATTTCTTGTTGTTTTATGACAGAGATCAAGTGAGTTTAATAAGGGTTTGGCATCAGGATGTCCTGACAATTCTCATTTGTGATGACCACAACCCGAACGGTTATTTTTCTGTTAGAAAGATTATCAATCGTTGATGGTGGTGGTGAGGGTGCGACCTTGTGTGTAGAGTCAAGAAAAAACTATATTTCTCTGTACCAAGAGTGATTCATTCCTAATAGACCCTTCTCCCTGAGGTCATTTTAGCCAAAATACTGTAATTAAGTTTCTGGTCATATATTCAAGGGTCCGCAGGCAAAAGGAAAACACAAAGAGAAGCCTTAGCCATTTTTAGCATTATCAGACTGTTTCCCCTGCAGAAGGGAAAAGGGGAAACTTTGCTAATCATGCATTTCAACTGAATCCATCATAAGAAATCTTAAGTTGTACCATTATAAACTGTCTTACAATTAGAGCAGGAATGGACAAATGGACAAGGCATCATCCACAAAGCATTTACATCACTGAGTCCACCAATATTTGTTGCATCAATGTAAGTTTTTTTAATGTATTAATCAAATAGTATTAAATATTTACAGCATAAAATAATTGGTTAATAGTTGTAATTTTTACAGGTAAACATTTAACGTTTTATTTTGTAATATATTTGGTTAGTAAAACTAAAGATTTAAAAAACAAGCATACGGACATATTTTACTTTCGGATTCTGTTTACGTCTGCGATTTCCGGGTTCGGTGGATTCTCTCTGGTGACGTCACACGCAGGCACTCCCTTTCCCCAGTAGAGGGAGAAAGATGGCGCCCACTCACGTATTGAGATGCTGTCAACGGGGCTTAGCATGGATACCTGTGATTTTCATCGCGATGGTCGTCTGCTGGTCCTATTATGCTTACGTGGTGGAGCTTTGTATATGTGAGTAGACGCTCTGATGCCCCGTTGTGTGGCTTCTTAGACTTCTATTGCCGCCGTTTCCATTGTACTCGATACACAAGCAGGAAGCCTCCTTTTTGGGCAGGAGGAAGTACTGTAAATGGAAAGACTGTAGCCCAATCATAAAACTGGCAAGCCCCTTTTAATTCTCTTGATATAGCGAACAAGCAGACAGACAGCTGGTATTGTTTTGAGTTGAAGTACAATCTAAGTGATTAACACGCTTTGGACGGAGACAAAACTTTCCCCGGGGGTGTTAATGCCTTGCTAACAGTTTTAGGTTCGAGCTCTCTAAGGAGGCGAACATCATTTGTTTTTACTGCCTCATTTGGTTGTCTTGTCATCGCAAAGACTTGCTTGTTCAACATTCGTGACATTATGACCTTCGCCCAAAAAAAAACATTCTGTGACCGAAGGAAACGATTTTATTTGACCCCAAGTTCTCAAACTTGGACGTCTATTTTTGTTTAATTATGGAAAAACAACAACAATACAACAACTCCTTGACCACTTTGTTTTGTCTTCTAATCGACGAACCCCTTTCTTCGATATGATGACAACTTTCACCTAAAAATATCCTAATACAGGCCAAAATGTCAATGAGTCAAAAAGAAAAAAAGTCACTGCTGAGCTATTTTTAGAAGCTCCCTTGTCAGATCTACAATCACCACTTTTATGTGTCACTTACATATTTTTGTCTCTTACAGTCACCATCACTAGTATAGGAAAACAGGGTAAGCTTCCTGTATATTGGCTTCATCTTTTTTTATGCTGAGTCTCTCTCATTAGCCTTTTTTATATGTTTAGCGGTATACCTTTCCCTCTCGGCTAATATGGTTATTTTTCATATTTTTACTCCAGTTGTATACCTCATCTTCTTCCATCTCTCCTTCATCATGTTTGTGTGGTCTTATTGGAAGACCATCTTCACTAAGCCTGCCAACCCTTCCAAAGAGGTAGCGTGTGATCCCGAGTGACCCAACGGTGCTGTTCAGGTCTGTCGTCTAAAATGTCCTGTTTTTGGTTTTGTGCTGCCTCCAGTTCTGCTTGGCTAAGGCTGAGAAGGAACGCTATGAGAAGGAAGAGCGGCCAGAATCCCAGCAAGAGATTCTGTGGCGAGCTGCCGCCAGCTTGCCACTTTACACCCGCACTGGAGCAGGAGGTACGCACACACTATGCACTTACCTTTTCCATCCCAGTCCATAGCTGGCATAGTCCTCAGCTTACCATTTTGTCCCACAACAATACTGACATCAGTTCTGACCAAATTCTGATGATTTTTTTTTTCAGCAATTCGTTACTGTGACCGCTGTCAAGTTATCAAGCCTGACCGTTGCCATCACTGCTCCGCGTGCGACATGTACGTTTTTAGTCATGAACTCGCATGAGACAAGATGCGCTGTCTCTTCTTCTCTGTCTACCTGGAGAGTCATGTTTCGTCTCATTGCTCCATCTTTTTTTTTTCTTTGATTCGTAGGTGTGTGCTGAAGATGGACCACCATTGTCCCTGGTACGCTACCAACGGTGTTTGTGCCAGACGTGTTACGCACTCAGCAAGCACAATATTAGTTGCGCTCGCACAAGATCCAAGATGAACGGATCATTGAAATCAGAATGATCTATTAGTGTGTTGTAATCTGGAGAGTTGTACTGGAAGGATTGGGATCACTTCTTTGCTGTGCAGCATATTTTTACTGTGTTGCTGCCTCCAATTCAACCCAGTGTGACCTTGGCCTTTCTGTCTTTCTCCAGGGTGAACAACTGCGTGGGGTTCTCCAACTACAAGTTCTTCATCCTGTTCTTGGCCTACTCGCTGCTTTACTGCTTGTTCATCGCAGCCACCGTGCTGCAATATTTCATCAAGTTCTGGACCGTGAGTAATGACACACTTGGGCACAGTTGGGATCCACTTCAACGTCCACGTACTCCCTGACGAGTCGGCCGCGCATGGTGTGGTGTTGCCCCCCCTCACCCCCCCCTTGTCTTCTGTCCTCCTTCAGCTCCACATGACCTTCCGTGTGTGTCACATCCACCATACCGAGCTGTTTCATCCGACCCGCTACACCCCTCCACCCCCCCACTCCTCTCTTATAGTTTCTTTGACTTGACCAACTGTACTCTGTATTTTCCTGCTCACCATCTTTTCCGACCTGTTCTTCTCTACCGGTGGTGCTAACGAGTCTCATTTCTGTGTGAACGAAAGCTTTGCCGGAGAAAATCGGCTGAGAACTGCCCAAAGGTAACATGGCCATCCGTCCAAGCCTTTGGCTTTCGCACCACCTCCCGGGTCATCCTTGTTGTGATACGCGCATGCTGTGTCTGTCCCTCCCTGTCTGTAACCCCCGCCCGTGATCCCCTCCCACAACAATTGCCCCGCGTGTCGACGTATTATTAATGCTTCTGTCGCTTTCCTTTTCTTCTCCCGTCTCTCTCCCAGAATGACCTGCAAGAGACCCACTCACACGCCAAATTCCATGTCTTGTTTCTCTTTTTTGTGGCGGCCATGTTCTGCATCAGTATTCTCTCCCTCTTCAGTTACCACCTGTGGCTCGTCGGAAAGAACCGGTCCACCATAGGTAGCGCCTTTTTCCATTCCTTTTCAGTACCACTTAACCTTACTCAGCTCGACAAACGACTATTCACGCTCACAACTATGGACATTTAGCGTCTTCAATGAACCGACGACCATCCACATTGAATGCACTGTTAAAATGATTTCACTTGTGACGTGATTATATTGATTATGTCTCAGAGGCGTTCCGAGCGCCCGTCTTTAGGACCGGCTCCGACAAGAATGGCTTTTCATTGGGGTTCCGGAAAAATATCTCTCAGGTGTTTGGAGACCAGAAGAAGTACTGGCTACTGCCAGTCTTCACCAGGTAGGAAATTGTCCACGAAAAGTTGTCTTTTGCATGTGGGGCATTGCTTGGGCTGACTTTATCCTCGTTTGCCGCAGCCAAGGAGACGGTCTGACATTCCCCACACGGCTTGTCAACGCTGACGTTGAGCAGCCGACAGCCGCCTTGCACCCAGAGCCGAATAAAAGGTGATCAATCAGCGGTGGGCAAAAAGGGATTTTTGTTGAGGTGTCAGGGTTCACGCAGTTATTTTATTTGCAGTGAAGTGACGGTGAGCCCACTCAGCGAGTCACAGAACCGCCTCCTGAGCAACGAGCAGAACACCAACAGCGTGGTACACCATGTGGCAAATAATCCCATCAAGTCAGGTGAGTTCCCCTGCAATACGGAATAAATTGAAGTGGGACAGCAGTCCAGTAGTCCTAGAATAGCAGTCCACAGAAGACTCTTGACAAGTTGGCTGTTTAAAGCGCACGACATGTCAACAGTCATAGAACGGGGGGGAGTAAGCATATGTTTGCATTTAAAAACTAGTTGAGCCCCCTTTGGCGGACATTACCCCATCCGGATATTTCTCCTTATTTGCAGATCACAATTGCACAATGATCAGGAGGAATTTTGGACCGTTCTCCTTGACAAAACCGTTTACAGTTCAGCAACAATCCTGGGTTGTCCGCTGTGAATAGCGTTCTTGAGGTCATGCCACAGTATCTCAATCGGGCTGAGGTCAGCACTTTGACTTGGCCACTCCAAAACTCTTCTGAAGTCATTCTATTGTTCATTTGCGTGGTTTTGGGACACTTGATAGATAGATAGATTGATTGATGTGTGTGGATGGATAGATAGATTTTAAAAAGGGGCCTGACCTCAACCTGAGTGAGATGCCGTGGCATGACCCGGAGAGAGCTCTTCACAGCGGACATCCCAGGAATCTTGTTGAAGGGCAACAGTTTGTAAAGCGCAATGTCCAAAATTCCCCCTTCACAACTCGGAAATCTTTGTTGCATTCATCACAAACCGATGTGTCTTCTTGTTTGGTTTCACAGCCCCAAGTGAGAGCACCGCCGTCTCCATGGAGAGTGAATCCTAACCAGGTGATTTCTTGTGCTCATGTGTAGCGGCCAGTTACGTTGCGTGCTTTAAAGCCAGAGCAAGCGTAACAATCAATCTTCCAATTGAACTCCACCCGATTGGCCATTGCGTCCTCCCCCGCCATCGGAGCGACTCCTCAATCATCGAGTCTGATGCCTTAAACCATGCGACATTTTCGCTCATCACCATGGTAACGGCCTCTCAGTGAAACCTCAGAGTAACTATGGAAATGCTTTCCTTTTGCCTGTCACAGCACAGAGTTGCGTTCATGGCAGTGGCGTTTTTCCACATGCAGCAACACCAGCTGTGTGTGTGTGTGTGTGTCTGTGTGTGTGTGTGCGCGCGCACACAGACACACGCGCACACACGATACACACTCATTGATTTCATTGCTACACTTGTCTGTCTCATTGGACTATTTCACTTTTTCTGGAATATTTATTCTGATTGAGGAAATTCTGCGCAGGAGTTTTGAGCTGTTTTTTTAATTTGTATTTCTTGGTTGCCAAAAGCTACCTGGATCCACATTAGATGGTCTCATAGCTACAAAGCTACAGTCAAAAGTGGAAGCAAAACTGGACATTACCTTATTATTATTTGATTTTTTTCAATGAAGAATCCAATGACGGGACTATTGTTTTTCTTCCTTAAACTGTATTCTTGGAAAATTATTGTTATTTTTTGGAAACATGAAAGATTTCCCAGCACAGATGTCCCAGACGCCCCGAGTCAGTGGACTGTTTTTGTATGAGCACAACATGGTGCATTTGCATTGCTGCGATCATTGATGTACATTAACCCAGTGCTGCTTGTTCGCCGGTTGGCAAAGCAACACGTGTTGAGTGAATTTTTCAAGTGTGTGCTGTGTGTGTGTGTGTGTGTGTGTGTGTGTGTGTGTGTGTGTGTGTGTGTGTGTGTGTGTGTCTGTGTTTTGACGACGTGCAGCCTTTGCTTGGTGTTTTTATGCATTTGCTCATCCAGAATTCGTCCTTTGTGCTCTGTTATATCTGCAGTGCTCGACAAATTCAACATTAATTGCCAAAATAAGGGCTGCACCAGCAGGAGCTCAGACTTCTGAACCTAAAGTGTTTACAGCATCCTTAGCTTTACCTTTACCTCTGTGGGTCAAACTGCATTAAGAATCTTTTTTTTTTTCCAAGCTGGACCTCTTGCCTGTCGTGTTGTCTCTGTTTGACCAGCAGATGGCGACAGGTCTTTACTTTTGCTTGCAGTACATCTTATGACCAGTAATTTTTTTGTTTTTTTTTTTGGGGGGGGGGCGATCATGAGGGGGAAAAAAAGCATCTAATTTTGTCAAGTCATATTTGGCCTTGTCTGCTTGTCCGAGCCTTAGCTTGTGTTTTGAGGTGAATTGTCTCATGTCGTGGCATCGCAGGGAAATCATCTATCTCACAGTATCTCAACTCTGTCATGTTATTCTTCTTTTTTTTTTTTACTTTTTTTTTTTTTTGTATAACCAACGATGTCTGTTCCACATATGTAACTTTCTCATTCCTCATACACACCTCATATTCATGTCTGTCCAATGGCATTCTCATGACAGTTGCCGGATGAGCCTCCTGCTAATTGCATCCCAGGCTGTGCAAGTTTACAGCCGTTTATGTATTGTATAGAGTGACTCGTGGTGTTGTACATTGTTTTCTATCATAGTTGTGATACATATAAGCAAAACGGACAGTCTGCGCTGACAGAGAGTTTGACAATGCCTGCTTTCGGCATTTTGTTTACGTGTTACTGTTCAAGCAAATGGCACCCATTGGAAGATACGGGCTTCCCAACATTGAAGCCCCATCGAAATGGAACAAATCAAAATTGAGGGAACAAATTCCTTTACAGTCAACTCAAAACAAGCGTAATGCACTCGAACCCTTCTGCTTATTGCCATTTATTCCCAATATTTGGACCGATCATCCTCTTCTTTTCTATAAATGGCCTCTAATCTTTTTCTGGGCTCTTAAGCCTTGAGATTGACACGTGCGTGTGTATTTTTGCACCGTGTTGTTTTGTAATATTATCGTCTTGAGAGAAATGCTTCAGTGCAGCAACTATTTTTTTGTTTTGTTTTGTTTTTTACACATACGTTGTACGATGTGCACAACGCCAGAATAAAGCCCGTAAGCATGGCGCCTCACTGTGAGAAAATGTGTTTGTAGCCGTGTGTCAGTGCGGTTGAAATTGAAGGTGCATCATGTTTGAAAGCAGCTTTACTCTGGTGTGCCCGAATAAATGAAGCCATAAAACCACAAATAGGCCCGTGCATTTGTCATTTGAGTGTGTTCCATGATGTCAGTTCTGTTTGAGGGTTTTGTCCCATTTTAGGCAAATGGGCCAGAAATACCAACTGACCCTGTCGCTCTAGCTTCTTTCGCTGTCACAGTCTGCTTCTATCCTGCAATTTTTCAGAAAGATATAACACGAGCTGCCTGATTGATCAACGTTTTCTTTATTTCCCATGTAGCAAAATAACCTAAATGTTTGTGATAGCACACTCAGTAAAAAAAACGCCATAAATAAACATAAAAATGTGCTAACTTTGAATGTCAATAGGTATACCTAATTTTGTGCTAGGTTAGAGTGTGTGACAACAGTGTTTGAAGTAAGCCAACTTTAGAGTTGAACCTTGAGCTGTCTTAGAAAGTTGTCCAGCAGAAATGACATTTTATGCACGTCAACTCCAATTCACTTGATTTCAAAATACTTTCATGTGTCAAGATGCATTTCATGCAAAGAACATGAGGGTGAGGTCACGGATGAAGCCCATCCACTCAGTCGCCGTGATTCCGAAATCCTTTTTGTTTGTTTAGCATGTGCTTATTTGCTCCCAAGGCAATGGCCTCAATGTCAGTTGTTGGGTTTTTTTCCCCAACTAGTTGGAAAGCAAACACGTCGCAAGGCCAAAGCGGCTCGGCTTTCACTGAACAACTTTGGATGGCTTATCCATTACTGATAAAACAAAAATCCACCATTAAAGAATGATTTTCACATTTCCAGTGTCGAGTGCTATTTGGCACTAAATCAGAAGTGAAGCCATTCACACATTCAAGGGACCGTCATAGCTGGAAACCTCATCATTGAAGTGATACTTTAGGACTCTTTGTTCGAGAGCACAAAGTCAAAAATGGTACAATTTGGAGTTCAAGATTGGCCTCACCCCATTTTCATGCGAGCGGTTTGCAAATCTAAAGGATTAGCTCCACGTTTTGCTTGTCCTTTGGCGCTTTTCTTGATTATACACCAGAAAGGTAACGTGAGAAGAAAAGTATGATGCTAACCACCGAACAAATGGAGCATATACTGCGACGTACAGTAGGACAGGTCATATCACTTAAGTGCACATAATCATCCCGTCATGAAGCATGTGGCTGGTGATATCGAGGCTGGTGACCACTATTGTCAATTGCCAAAGACTCCTGCCAACAAACTGATGAAATGAGCAGGATTTATTGTTATTTTTTTAAGTCAACCTCGACTTCACAAAAATGTACACAGAAAGAGAGAGAGGGGGAGAGAGAGTAGGAGGGGGGGCGAGCGTTTTCATTCGAACGCCAACTTGAGAGGAAAAAACGGATGAGTTCCACGGAATGGGGACATTTATGATAGCTGACATTTCTATTCGACAACTCTATTGCGCGCGTGCGTGCGTGTGTTTGTTTGTTGTTCGTGCAGGAGTAGGCGGGCCCGACGGGGTTGCAAGCATCAAGGGCGGGGGTGCCCCAATGGCCCCCCGGTGCACGTATGACGGCACCGCCAAGTAACAGCGAGGTCTTTTTACTTGGGAGACCCAACGCTGCCACTTCGGAGTCCCGCGCGAGTCCGTGGATGCGAACTTGGGACCAGCACGCGACGCCGCCAAAGTTCCATCGCTGAAAGTTTTCGGGAACCTCCGACATGAACGAATCCATCCCGACTATGGACCCTCGGTGCAAGGGGAAACCTCCCCTGGCCATTGACATCATCCTCCGTGAGTAGGCTGTTTCTCGCACCCACAGAGGAAGGGACGCGGTGTGGGGTTCGGGGGTCATGCCCCCCTTAAAAACATCTTTTCTCCTGACTTCATTTAGACATCATATCCGTGCATGTCTCCACCTTGTTTTATTTGTCTTCGCGTGCTCCTTCATGGGCAATAGCGACACTGATTTCACTCCGTGAATTTCTCGGGCAAAAATCACTAATCCGAAGCACGTGTGACATTGGAACACTTAGTTTGGCGTTGTGCTCGGGTTCAAACCTTGAAATCATGTTTTCCGACAACTTCATCAAAAAGCCACTTAGGCGTTATTGCAAAGCATTCTTTTCAGCTGACTGCACATTCAACTCGTTGCTGACATTTTCAAACAGCATCTAAAGGATGAGGATTTACATGTCCAACGTGCTGTGATTTTAAAATATTGTAAGATATACCAGGGTGTCCCAAAAATATGGATATTTAAAAGAAATTCTCTTGAAGTGATGTTTGTTTGTTTGTTTTTTCGGACACCCTGTATTATATTTCATTGAATGGGGAATTCGCATAGCAATCAGTCCAAGGGTCAACTCTACCTCTTGCTCAAAAATGGTCCTGAATGTTCTGAACGTCTGCTTCCACATCTCCAATCTTAGCCATTGCCGAGGTTTGCAGGCATGTAGCTCCACTGCCACTTAATGGAACGTCGACTAAACAGCAAATCAATTGATACTGAATCAGCAGAGCAGCTGCTGGATGCAGACTCAATGTCTATTCCGTTTTGCTTCATTGAACTCAGAAGCTGATCGATCAGTTCCACACAAGGATCGCCGATGCCAACCGTTCCTAAATAATGTCCTTTGTGGGACATCTGTCTCTCTCCATGCATAATTTCAACTTTTTTCCATTTACGTTTTTGCCCGCTATACACAATCAGGCCCTACACGTAATGCTTGAGATGTTATTCTGCACTAAATAATTAATTTCCCTGCTTGACAAATTAAAAAAACAAATGAGGATAAGCGGTTCAGATGATGGACGGATGGAAGAATATTTGTGAACAAATAATTCCTCAAGATCAGTCATGTAAAACTCAAAAACTCTCGATAATGATCCCGATTTGGACACAAACTCTCTCAGTAGATGCTGAGAGAAAGTCCCTTTTATGAAACCGAGTGCAACGTATGAAATCAATAATTGCAGGCACACAGTGTAAAAAGCGGGTATTGTTTATTGTTACATTGACGTGCACGAAATGACATTGGTTACCAGAAACCCAACGACCCGCTTCCCCAAGAATGACGCTCAGTTACGGACAACCAAATAAAAGCAATGACTCAAACTTTTTTTTTTCTTCTCGAGCATAAGTAACATGTGTGTAGCGTCTTTTAAATCGATAGCAGATGTGTGTTCTTTTACATGGGCGCTGTATACGCCACACAGTGAGAAGCACAGTTGCCTGTTATCACTTCTATTTATTTTCCCACTTCTCATTTGTAAAAACTTGATGAATTCCAATATGTTGATGTTGCAATACCGAACAACAGTCCAGATGTTACCTATGCCTGCTTTAGAAGAGGTCAAAACAAATGTACCCTTGAGACCGACTAATAATGTTTGCATTGGTTGCTTTGTGCTGCAAACCACGGCACGGCAATGCTTCGCAGAGCCGAGCAGCCTTCGTTAGTATTGCTCATTGTACATTGTCCTCTATCTTCGTCATTATTCTGCCATTTATTTCTGACAAGATGCAGCACACACCGTCAAACATGTCCCCACAAATGAGATCACAGAAATGCATCTCGACTGCACTCTGACCTGAACTTTTTTTTTTTTTGGTAGTACTGTGATGGTGCAATTAGAAAATGAAGGGGGTTATGACAAAATGATTCCCTTTTTCCGAGGCATGCTGTCCTTGCATATGGCAACCAACGGATGAGTTTCTCGCCTCGTTTTGTTGACATGCTTTTAAAAAAAAAATTGCGAAGATGTTGAATGCGTGGTGTGACGTGTTTCTCAACAGAGTTGGACCTCTTTGGCATCATCTTGTACTCTGTCCTCACCTTCATGGCAGCCACGTCCATGCTGATCTTCATCGAAGAGTGCGTTTATATTTATAAGAAAGTGCCAGCAAATAAGAAGAGCACCATCATATGGGTGAATGGAGCCGCACCGGTAAGAATTATGCATTTGGGCAGATGGCTGTGTGGTGGAAAAAAAAAAAAAGTCATTCGATCTTTTGTGATGCTGTGCCTCAAACGATTTATGAGTGGTGTATTTCATTATTATTTAGTGTTACGTGTGCATGAGAGTTGCTGGCTGGGGGGGGAGCTCCTGGTCCTGTCAGAGCAAAAGTGGCACTTGCACTCTTTTGTGCGTTTTTTTTTTTTTAGGTGATCGGCACCATGTCCTGTCTCGGAATGTGGGTCCCCCGAGCCACCATGTTTACCGATATGACCTCGGCCTGGTGAGTGTTTCTTCCTCTGCTTTCGAATCCCTTTCCTCATCTTCCCCACCACTCCCCTGCATCATCCTTCCATCGCAGCTACTTTGCCATCGTGGTGTTCAAGTTCCTCGTCATGATGATAGAGGAGGTGGGCGGCGACGAGGCCTTCCTGCGGCGGGCGACGAAACACAAATTGAAGATCAGCACGGGGCCGTGTTGCTGCTGTTGCCTCTGCCTGCCATACGCGGCTATCTCGAGGTAAACACTCCAGCCACCGGTGCAATTGCTCTGCTTTTTGGATTATGGCCGAGTCCATAGGAAAACTTTTCTGCTGAACACTTTATCACAAATGCTACGAACTGAAACCTCATGTGGCCATAATGAAGCGCAGGCCTGTACAACCTCCACGTGTGCACATGTGAGACGATATGGAGGATTTCTTTTTTTGGGGGGGGCGGTGCTGTTTGAAGGTTACATAAGATGGGGAGATCCTCTGCACGTACTGTACTTGGAAGGCAGGTTAAACACTCCTGGGCATTCAACTTTTGACTGGCCGAGCCAACGCGTTTATGCACACGGTTAAAAGTTCACATCCTTTTTTTTTCCCCTCACGTGGAGGCAACGCTAAGGAGAAATGGTTTCTGATGCAACTTGTCAAGATACACTGAAAGCAATGTAAATGGGGCGATAATACACACGCTTTTAGTATCTTTCATTCATGTTCACAACAGGGGAAAATAATTACAGGAGTTTCCTCTGTTTGCAGGCGTTCTCTTTTCCTGCTCAAACTTGGCTCCTTTCAATTTGCTCTGCTCAAGGTCGTCTTCACCGTCCTCTCCATCGTCCTGTGGACCAATGGAACCTTTGATTTAGCGGATGTGAGTTGATCGCTTTGATGCCTTGACGAGTTACTGACGAGTTATTTTATATTATGTTTGAATATCCCTTCATGGGTTTTGCAAGATCATTTGAAATGCCTAGCCGTTTCGGATGTCTGGATTTCTCGGTATTATTCAATTTGTAAATAAGGTGTGCTGCGATTGGATCGCTGCTGTCCTTAATGTGACTATGGGGAACAGGTTTCCTTTGACTGGTTGTCGGAGATGTCTCGGCATCTTGTGACGGCCGTGTCTGATCATTGCGAAGCCAAAATCAAAAGTGTCGGTGACTCACACCCACACAATGAGAGCCTTTAAGGTTATACATACAGTGTGTTGTACTGCATGAATATCACTTGCATACTTTTTGCCGACAATGACTGCAAGCTTTGCTATTTCGTCCTGAGGTACATTTTTAATTCTAAATATAGTTAACTATTGTTGTAAAACACACACGCAGACTGTATACTTATTAGTATAAATACAAATGTGGACACGATGCAAAAAGCTTTGCACTCTAAGCTTTTGTTAGGAAACTTTTCAATGGAATTTTGGTTGTTGCTCATGTGTTCTGTCCTGTCTTGTCCTTGCTGACACTCCCAACGTGTGACTGATTCAGTTGAGCATCACCGGCTCCGCAATATGGATCAACCCCTTTGTGGGCATCTTGACGATCATCGCCCTGTGGCCCGTGGCCATCACGTTCATGCACCTCCGGATCACCTTACGCACCATCAAGATCATCCCCAAGTACGCCATGTACCAGGTAGGGCTCCGGGAGCTGATCCACACCACGTGACATCACAATGGGATTTTCAGGCCCAACAAGTGTTTGCATGTCGGCAGCTCGTGCTGATACTTAGCCAGCTTCAGTCGGCTATCATCAACATCTTGGCTTTGAACGGAACCATCGCCTGCGCACCGCCATTCTCTTCTGCCGCCAGAGGATACAGTGAGTCACCATCCATCCTCGCTTCATTCTTACATTGACTTGTTCCATCGGCGGCGACCGTGTTTTTGGTCGTCCCAACCCCACCTTCACCCTAATCGTTTGCTCATCAAAACATGTTTCTCCCTGTGACGTTCATGTGCGTCTCCGCAGTGATGAGTCAGCAACTGCTGATCCTGGAGATGTTCATCATCACGCTGGTAACACGTCTGCTGTATCGCCGCCTCTATGATCCGCTGCCCGAGGAGGAGTGTGACGACAACGAGAACACCAAAATGGTTACTTTGCCGAAAGCCGTATGAGTCGGTCTTACGTGTGCGTGTTTTATCCTTGTATGTTGTGCATTTCATCAGGAGATTACGAGATGTTTAATTAACTGAGCAGGCTCTTCGGTTGCACAAACGTTCTGAAGTGTAACATTTGCTGCCAATTTTTCTGTTTTTTCTGTCGTAAAACCCTGACAAGTTATGCAAGAGACTGTTGGCACAGCAACAATGTATTTGGAATGTAAAAGACAGTTCTTGCTTGCATTTGCAATTTTGAAGAGGGAATGAATATTTAAATATTTTTTTATTAGAATCTGCAAAACATGTTGGACTTGACATACGTTGGAAAATAACTTTATATTTTAAAAACGTTATGTTTAGTTTTACCGCATTTTTCCGACAGTAACATGACATCACTTTTAGTGACTAACCTTTAATAGCATTTCAGTTTAATGTGTCTTAATAAAAATGTGCAGGAAACAGACTTTATTTACAGTACACAGTAAATGTGATCTCTTTTTGGAGACGCTATTGCATTAATTAATTTTATTAATTACATTTATTTTTATTTTTTGCTAGACCTTTACTGTCACTCTTGTCATGCACAAGACTAGTACAGTTGACATTCCAAAGACACTCTGCTTCTTTGTGGTGTTTTTTTCGAGTACCTGCCTGTTGACCTGCTATTAACGTTTGTTTCCGTTAGGTGGCAGTAAAAGCTAATTTTGACGTTGATGATGAGTAGCTTTCATAAAATTAGAATACAGTACATGAATAAGAAATGAATAAGAAATGCAAACATGTTTATTAATAATATGAATCATTCATGGTAAATAAAAGAAAGTATCAGGTCCGAAAATATTTTCAAATACAGTACCTGTATTCTACTCAATGTAGTTACGTAACTGTTTTACGCGGAGTACCGGTAAGTTTTGATTGATGCTACAATTGTCCAATAGAATTCATAATATGTTATGTGTTGTGTTTATTATTTTACTTTATGTTAACTGTTTTGTTAAGCGCTTTGTTACAGCTTCCGCTGTTGTGAAAGCGCTATATAAATCGGCATGTATTGTATTGTATAATAGTTGGCTCCGTCATTTCCTTTGGCCAATTCATTTAGCCTACCGGCTGGCTTTGTCGAAGGTGGTTGACTCGTGACTCGTGCAAAGCATGCTGCACGAGCGCCTGACTGTAACGGAAGCAAAGGAAGCGTCTTACAAAATTCAACTCGACTATTGGTCATGAGGTATTAAAAACAAAGTAACCACGCTTTTGATCGTTTATTTTCAATTTTATGTTTAAAACACCCTGTTGCTTGTATAACCTAACCCCATACATTTATTTAATATTTGTCTTTGTTTGACGTTTGAAAAAAATATATATAATTGAATATAATTAAAAATTGAATATTTGACATACAGTCGCTGTACATACTTATTCGGAGTTGCATAAGAGCATTTGTGTCTTTATTAAAAGAATGGTCGGCTTTTATCGGACGAGTTTTTTTTTGCACTTATTTTGAAAACCCTAGCAGAAGTCGAAGTAGCGCACAAAAACTTGACACTTCCTTGACGTGTCTGAATTGATGAACGCCGTAGACATTGGAAGACTAATTGCAAGATTATTGCTCCCATATCAGCCATAAACCCGCATGGACAAGAAGCGTTTGCCTCGCTCCGTGTCCTGCGGGCCGAGACCGATGTCATCGCCGCCGAGTCGGATCCCTCGACACCGAGCGTCAGATTGTCAACATTACCGGGGATGAATGGTGGCGCGTTTGCTGAACGTCAATACTAAAGCGTCAAAATGAGACTGCTGTTTTCTCTGCTAAAGAACAACAACCCCAAAGTGGAGTATTACTCCAGGTTCTCACCGTCACCGCTCTCCATCAAGCAGTTTTTGGATTTCGGTAAGTGCAGACATCAGCCGTCAGGTGGCTGTTTTGGCAGTGCTTATTTCCTGTGTTGTTGTTGACCCGATGCTGGTGTGTTTGCGTTGTCAAACTACTCATCGTCTTATAGTTTTTAAGAAGCTGCACCAAACGTTGTTGTCCAAGTGTTGACCGTAGTGGAGGAGACTGCATGTTGTGACTGCATGTTCATGTTTCTTCTGTAAACATGCAGAAATACAAGGAGACTTGAGGTCTTGAAACTACTCACTCAGTCGTTCATGTAATACAATTAGAAACCGCACTCATGGGGACGATCTAGGTTACATAGTTCTTTTGAAATTTGTTTTCATTATATTTTCTTTCAATATCATACTGGCGCTATGCATCAAAGTTACTATTGTTATGACAACCCTTGTTGCAGATTTTATTAGCGGTGCGGGTGTACCTATTACTGTATTCGGTAAGTACATATATTTTTTAATGGGATTTTTATTGCAAAGCTCTGGTAATATTCAAGTTTTAATAATATTGTGGCTGGTTCAACCATGCAATTTTAGTTATGCATAATATCTGTATACACAAGCAGACATTTTGTGCAAATTACATATTCAATGGCAATGTGGTGTGTGATATGAATAATATCTGATTCTACAAAAATATTCAAATAATTTGCAAAGTTTGTTTGTTCATGGTCAGTTTGTGATAATTTGAGTATTTTTTTTTAATGACACCTTAGATTCATTGTTGTATTTGATGGCGTAGCAGACAGAATTTTTGATACTGCCTTTGTATTTGATGCAATTTAATGTACAGGTGTGTTTGATAAGTGAATATTCTATTTCAAAGTTTTAGTATATGTATCTCTTATGTTAACAAATATCAGTACCAATGCACATTTCTTCTTCATCCATCTATCCATCCATTATCTGAACGGCCTTATCCTCATGAGGGCTGCGGGCGTGTTGGGGCCTATCCCGGCCGTCTTCGGGCAGTAGGCCGGCTACTCCCGGAACTGGTTGCCAACCAATCGCAGCACACACATAGACAAACGAACATCGGCGCTCACAGTCACATTTTAGACGAGAGTCTTCATGCATGTTTTTGAAATGTGAGAGAAAACCCATGCAGGCATGGGGAGAACATGCAAACTCCACACAGAAAGGCCAGAGTCCAGAATCGAACCCTGGACTTCTGGACAGGCAAATTGTTTCCTTTTTGTCAGAATCATATGCATGTTTTTTTTTTCCTCACAACTGCTGAGTCTGTCACCTTCTAGAAAGGCTTGAAAGTCAAGCAAACAGTTATTTCCCGCAACATGCAAGCAGTTCGCTAAGCTTTCCCTTAATCCACGTGTGATTAAAAGCGTTGGTTTACATTATGTCAGTTCTTCTCACGACTGTATGGGAGGGAAGCCAATAGCCATGCAGCATTTTTGCAGCAATCTTCTCAGCGGGCCGAGTAAGGGCCACGATACACAGCATTTGTTGTTTTATGATCAACAAGCCACATCCTCTCCGTCATGCTGCTGAATCAGAGGAAGCAGAGCGGGAGAGAGTTTTGTTCTGCGACGTCATCTGGTTTCTCCAGGCAAATCGCATATTTGTTGTTTCGGAGTCGCACATATTGCGCACTGGGTCACCACAACCGGTGTGTACATGACGTCCTTTTTAGAGCGAGACACTTCGGTTTTCCAAAACATAACCTTCCCATGACTCCCCCGACTGAGTGGAGTAACACGATTTGTTGTTTCCACTCCAAACAGTGAATCCAAGTCTAATGGGCCTTGGCTTCAGATCTAAAAAGCTCCCCGTGTGACTTATTGTCTCGCTTTGATTTGGTAAATAATTGATCGTGGGTTCAAGATAAACACACTCAATCACAAATCGGCTGTCATGACAAGGGTTGAAAAGAACATTGTTTTTTTGTTTTTTTTTAATCTGCACCTTCCTGATATGCCCATCTAGAATCTGAGTTTGACTTTGAGTCAACCTTAAAAATATCTCCAAAACGTGATGTGCTGTGAAAAAGTGTTGCCATCTCTGTTTAAAACAGTCCTTGTTAACCAGTGTAATGAGTAAAAATCACCGAAGGAATGTTCAGGGGCGCTCAGAGGTGCTCGGCGCGGCTCGTATTTGAGCACCTCTAAAAAAGGACAAAACAGGCTGATCCTTACTAGGTCAAACTTCTGACCACATGACCCTTACAACACATCTACAGTACATTTCTGTTTATCATCATTTCATCTCCTTTTTGCCATCACGGGTATCGAATGATGTCTCAGGTGAGTGCATTTGATCGGGTAGCAGGATTTCACTATAAAGGCTGACTCGTGAACATTGCCAAGATGTTGCCCTCGTTGCCTTCCAGGGAGGGAGAATGCATGTGAGAAAACATCGTACATGTTCCTGCGCAAGGAGCTGCCCGTGCGTCTGGCCAACACCATGCGAGAGGTCAACCTGCTGCCCGATAAGCTGCTCAGCCAGCCGTCCATCCGCCTGGTCCAAAAATGGTGAAATGACATTTTATTGGTTCAAATTCCTCTGCAATACTGTGCATGGCCACTTTTGAAATAGAAGGTCTGCTTGTAATGTAAGTTAGGGCTGAGATATTCATGGTTCTTTCTTTTTTTTGTTTTTTTTCACCATGAGTTTGTAATCGTTCAAAAGAAATGGAATTTGCGATGGAGGTGGAATTATTGGAATCGAAACCGTCTATATGGCACGCACTCGATAAGGTGTCTGATAACAGTTGCCCTTTGCTTTTTGTCTTTTTTATTAGGTACATGCAAAGCTTTGTGGAGCTGCTGGACTATGAGAACCGAAAGCCTGAAGATCCTCATGCATTGAACGAGTGAGCGATACATCCATCCATCCATTCTGAAATGAACGCTGTGTTTGCCGCGGCTTTAGCTCCCTCTGCCACGACATTGGTTCCACTGTCATTGATTCGTGGAACAATGTGGACAGAGTTGATCTCACCTTTGCAGCTAGAACAGCCTCTGCTCCACTGGACAGAGTGAGTTTTCTACCGAACGTCGTCGACGGCAGCGGTCCCCATCCGCCGGTTTCCTCGGACCGGGACCGCCCCAAGACGGCCTCGTGAGCCATGCGCAAATTTACACCATCAGACGTGGCGGAAATGTGCGCGACTCGAGCCAATCGGTGTCCCCCTTCTAACATTGGTTTACAAATTAAAATCAACAGAGTCCGCCAATATATGAAAGAAGAAGCAGAAAGCGGAACGTAAGAGTAACAAATTGACCAAAAGTACAGCTCGACGCGCTTTTGTTCAGACAGTGGCTGCGCAAGTGGTGCGTGTTTACATTTCGACCACGGCCATGTGATAAGCGGCCATCCGCGGCTGACGCCGGCACGAAGGAATTTGGAGAAAGGAGAACGGCGTTTTCTGAGAATCGTGCCACCCGTTTTCAGTTTGGAGACCTCTTTGAAGGCCCCTTCCAAATCCTCCCCGTGTTGACCCCCTCAGCTTCCTGGAGTTGCTGATCGAGATCCGCAACCGCCACAACGACGTGGTTCCAACCATGGCGCAGGGCGTCATCGAGTTCAAGGAGAAGTTTGGCTTCGACCCTTTCGTCAGCAGCAACATCCAATATTTCCTGGACCGCTTCTACACCAACCGCATCTCCTTCCGCATGCTCATCAATCAGCACAGTGAGTCTTGAAGGATGAGTCTGCATGACGTCATCTGGTTTGCGCGTGGCTTCACTTGTGTACCCGTCCAGCGCTCCTGTTCGGAAACGACACCAACCCGGCTCATCCCAAACACATCGGCAGCATCGATCCCACCTGCTGCGTGGCCGAGGTTGTCAGTGGTGAGTTTGACACGCAGATTCTTTGGGAGGCGGCGGGACACACGTCGTCTGTTCTCCGCTCAACGTTTTGTTGACATGATTTCGGCACTGGCGGACTTCCTGCCGTGAGACGGCAAAGCCGAGTGACGCGCGGAGAAGCAAAAGACTTTGTGTTGTTTCTTTGTCCAAGTCATATCGTCTTTGCTTGATCCACCAGATGCATATGACACGGCCAAAATGCTGTGTGAGAAGTACTACTTGGCTGCTCCTGAGCTCCACATTGAGGAGTTTAACAGTAAGAGATTTCAAGGTTGTTTTGGGAGCCCCATCCTAGTTCCAAAATAACTCGAAACACGATGGCAAATGGAGTGCTTTGTTTTTTTTTGTGTGTGTGACCGCCCGTCATTACTTTCTAGTGAAGAGCCCCAGAAAGTCGATCCAGGCCGTGTACGTGCCCTCTCATCTGTTCCACATGCTGTTTGAGCTCTTCAAGGTTCGTGACCTCAGAATGCCACTGCATGCGATGCTCATTGGAGAAGGGGACATATTTGATTGAGTCGTGCTTTCTCTCCAGAACTCCATGAGAGCCACGGTGGAGCTTTATGAGAACAGCACGGAAGGATTGCCAGCCGTGAAAGCAAAAGTCACTCTTGGTAAAGAGGATCTCTCCATCAAGGTGAATCGCACCCCCCATCTTGTCCTTATCTCTGTGGTAAAATGCCTTTTTGCGCGCCTCCCAGATCAGCGACAGGGGAGGAGGAGTTCCTCTGAGGAAGATCGACCGCCTTTTCAACTACACGTACTCCACCGCCCCGACGCCCAGCCTGGAGCCGGGCGCCGTCCCCCTGGTACGCTCCGGCGCTTTTCAAAATGGTCCCGGCGTTGACGTTTTTGTCTCGGCTTTTTTGTTGTTCCGTGAGCCGTGCGCCACGTGGCTAACGAAAGGACGCGCTCGCCTCCCCGCTTTCAGGCCGGCTTTGGCTACGGTTTACCCATTTCTCGGCTCTACGCTCGATACTTCCAAGGGGATCTGAAGCTGTACTCGATGGAGGGTGTGGGCACCGATGCTGTCATCTATTTGAAGGTAAACTAAACGAGAGCTCTGCAGCAAGTGGTCTGTCTCCACGTTCTGCGCTCGCAAGTCACACGCATGCAATATGAGTGTGTTGACACTGACTAAACACCTCGACCAACCTACTTGTGTACATGCCCCAGAGGCACAAAAACTGTGTCAATATCAGGCAGTTACAACACAGAAGTCAACATGATTAACTAATACAAACATGGATCACGACAGACCGACGCAGGGGTAGAATATATCTTCCCGATTGCCCAACGGTGTTTCTCCGCCCATTCGCGGATTCCTTCTCGGAACCAAGCCCCGATGATGGGCTGAAGCTCTCACCTGTCTGCTGTTTTTGCGCTTGCGCCAAAGCTCAGTCTCATGTGAAAATATGATTTTGGAGCCGCCATGCTCCCAGGGCGCTATTTTGAAATGAGGGTAGGCGCTTCATTTGAACAGGCCCCAATTGGATGGCATCTGCCATAATAATAATAATAATAATACATTTTATTTATAAGCGCCTTTCAAGACACCCAAGGACACTTTACAATAACAAAAAACACAAAACAATACAAAACACCATAAAACATTTGAGGTTGGGGCATGACTCTTATCTTTGGGTTAAGAGCCAGCACAAAGACAGGAAGCAGAAGGAAACAGCTATCTGGCCCTGCCCAAAGTTACACAAAATGATGTCCAACAGATAATCAATTTTAAATGAATTACTGGTTGTAAGGGGCGGGAGGCGTCGGGGGGGGGGTGGGGTGTCACATGTTGCGATGTGTACAACAAAGACTTCCTGGAGTGTTCCTCGGTCGCTCCCAAGGGCAATCAGTCAGGAAAGTCAAAGAAAAACTACAAACACGGCAATCCATCTGGCCAAATCCTCCTGAAATGATGCTGCTGCGAGTTCAACGTTGATGTAAACAGGAAACACTTTGGAAAATTCGTTCTGCGGATTAAGCAGCTGCAGTGCATCAAATGCAAAGTTGAATCGAAATCATTTCATCAGAAGGGGTTCCTTTTTTTTCCTGCATCATGTACGGATGAAAATTTTAAAAGGACACGTTTTCGTCGATACTTTGCGAGAAAAGCCCTCTTCTGTAATCCATTCTACGAAAAGAGGAAGCTCACGTACTTTCCTCATCTGTGCGAAGGCCCTGTCGAGCGAGTCCTTTGAGCGGCTTCCCGTTTTCAACAAGTCGGCGTGGCGGCACTACACCACCAGCCCCGAAGCGGACGACTGGAGCAACCCCAGCAAGGAACCGCGTGATGCCAGCAAGTCCAAATACAAGACCAACAGATAACTCGACGCGCTCCTTTACAAATGACCAGATAAGCATTCCAAAAAGTCTCACTCCCGCAACTCCATTTCTTACGCGCCGGTGACGCTCGCTCAAATGTCCTTTTGTATTTTTTCACGCGCTGCTTAGCCTACCTCAGCTTGGCACACGGCTTCCTGCGCTTCGATGAGTCATCCGTGTCTCTTTGGCGTCCAAAGGGCGTTTTCGCTTCTCCCCTCACACCCCGGCTTCGTGTTTCAGTGGTGTCCTCCTTTCTTTGGGAGATCACTTTTGACCGGACACGCAAGAAGTGGCGGCAGTGGTCGAGTATTGTTACAGCCTGGCGGGCAAGAAGCAGAATTCTGCCACACAATTCCACTCCGATAAGGCCTTACTACTGAATATTACGGTGGGTGTTTTAGGTTTAGAGTCTCAGAACATAATTGTGCAATGCCGATGGGTTAGTGATGCGCCCCCCCGCCCCATTGCTCTCTGTAGTCAGTCAACAAACGGAAAAAAAGACAACAGGTGGAATAGAGACACAAGGGAACGGACATGTGCAGGTGGAGACAGAGTATTCAGCACCCGAACCGCGCACCGTCATAGTTAGAACGTGATTTGCTTTTTCTTTTAATGTTGGGAGTGAAAATGAGACCAAGTGCCAGCAAATTGGCTCTTATTATACAAGAGCAAACGCGCCTTCTGTCAACATTAGTTTTCCGCTTGGTTGTACTGTACGGCTTTTCTTTTATCATCATTATTTTTACTCGGAGGGGGGGGGGGGTCATTTCTTTTAATCAGGCAGGACACAAAGGCTGAAGGCTTTGTGGGCTGCAAAAGAAAATTTCCTGAATCAAACACAATACGAAAGAGTGCACTTTACTAATATTAAGCTGATGATGTATATTTTAATTTGACCAAAGTCATAGTTTAATCAATTGTGAAGAATTTCTAATGCATAGTTTTAGTAAATTCCGTCCTCAAGGAAGATTGAAATTGGTTCAGCCTTTGAGGGACGGCGGTTACCGCAGCGGACAGCTTACCATGTGATCAGGTTGGAGGGTGCATGAAAGGCTGAAAAGAACAAATGCAGAGTTTGCGATATGAAGGCCCGTTGAAGCCCGATATCCAATTGTTGCTTTTTGCATCCGTTCTTTGAGTGTTGATATGTTGCATATGTATGCTGCCAGTGCGGCGGCGACGGCTCTCATTTTCCCTCTCCTGGCGGCTTCAAACCGTGTCTGGATATGCATGAACTGTGATGGCGGCCCCACGCCGACATGCAATCCCGAACCCAAAAGCCAGCGAGAGAGCAAAAATCGGATTCAGCATAAGAATAAATCACCTTTTGTCAAACGTGACAATAAAAAAAATTGATGTGTGTGTGATTTGTGTTTTTTTTTTTAAGGACAAAAAGAAAACATTGCTTTTTTTATTTACATACCAAATATTTAAACCTTGAAAAACAGAAAACCTACATTCCCAAAAGCGTATATCGGATCGCAGAGGTTGCACATTTATACACAGAGACGTTGCAGCAGGGTGAGGTCACGCAGGCATTTGTCTCTCGGCCGCGAGAGACTGTTGATATTGATCCGTGTCAATGACGTGTCAAGTCGTGGCAGGTGAGCTTAAATGCAAAGTCACCACCATTTTGCGTTAAGGTGCAATTCCATATATTGCCGTCAGTAAAAACCGGTTAAACACAAACAACATTTCGAGGCTTGTCGAGCTTTATGGCTTTTCTATTGTGTGATGCGTGAACGGAATCAAGCCAAGATGGATGATGAGACTGTGACCGCAGGTTCACAAGTTTGCATCGGACGATTACAAACTTTCAGTGTCTTCTGGTACTTTTTTTTTTTTTTTTGCACCTCTCCTATCGGTCGCACCAACACCGTATTGCTTTCATTCTTAGAAGAAGGGAAAGACAGGATTGATGAAGATCAAGTCTCTGTGAGAAAATGTTTTAAATTGACCGATTTGACGTCATTTTCTCCCCTTTTTCTTTCGTTGTTCCCGTTTATGTTGGATTGCAATTTCAAATTGACTTTTCAAACACTTGAACAGTCTCGGCCTGACTTGTTTTTGCTGTCGTAAAGCACAGACCTCAGGGCCCGGCACTCTTGCAAATAGACGACATTCATCCGAGCCCCCAATTATTCATACCCATGGGGTATGAATCATTTTGCTCTTGGCTAGAGACATTTCGGTGACATGTCAACATGTGCCGCGCCGTTAAAATTGGAGTGGTTTTCATCTACCAAAAACGACTAGGCAATGAAAACGTATTTTGCGTGTCTACCATTTTCAATATGCTGGACTTTTTTAAATTATTCGGGGTTGGGGGTTTTTTTACATGACGCCAAATTTTTTTTTTAGTTACTCAATTCAAATAATGTTTGACTTTTTTGTTCTTCATTTTTGGTACACCATGGATTCTTTTTTTTTTTTTTTTCCCGAACTACGAGAGACCCGGATCACGAGCAGGCGTCATCCGGTTTGTGACGGCTTCTTCAAAAGCCAGAAAAACAGACCTCTCATGCACAGAAATCCCACAGCTTGGGTATGCTTTTGCTATTTTCCTTGAGGTCAAGTGTTTTTGGTGGCCGTCCAGTGTTGGTGTGGGAATTGTACGTGGGCACACGTGTGACAAATTGTCAGGCGGCGTTCCGCGAACGCGCACGTTGGAGCCGTCGGCGGCCCGTCTACTTCTCGTCCTCGTCGCCTTCGCTCATGCTGCTGATAGACGCCGAAGCTCCTTTGGGGGAGGTTGGCGGCGAGGGCCGCGCGTTGTGCCAGCGGGCGGGCGGAGACGGCGGCGACGGCGAGCGCAGGGGAGACAGTTCACGCGGAGGGCTGTTGCAGGGCGACTCTCTCGGAGACAGAGCGTAGGAAAGCATTCGTCCGCTGCGCTCCTGAAACACCTGCTTCTGCTCAAGTGCAGAGAGGGAGTGGAGGGGTCAAAGGTTACGCCATACAACAGTGCTTCTTACACTGTACTTGAAATTTCAACCTCACTGAGAAAAAAAAAACATTTTGAGAATCACTGTCATAGAAATCCCCCCCCCCCCCCCCCCAAAAAAAATGTCCGTTTGAGACGCTTACCCAAGTCCCATCAGGTCCGAATAGTTCCAGGAAGTTGCCGATAAACTCCCTGGATTTTTCTTCCCACTTTTGAATGAGGTCGTGACTCTTCTCCTCCACCCGGTAGACGAAATGTTTACTCTTCTCCTCAACGTTGCGAACCTTTTCTTTCATTCGGTCCACTTGGTTCTGCAGCCGGTACTTCTTTTCCTGTAGAAATCACAGCCCGGTCGATGAGATCTGAGATGATGGCTCCCGGCTGGCTTGGGGAATCCCGCCCCCCCAAACATAGATTCCGTTGATTGGACGTGATTTGGAACGGCACACATTTGTCTACAGGACGTTCCACAGCCGACAGTGCACAAACTAAGCATGAAGTCAAAGAAATTGTTTGCAGACCTGCGAGACGGGATTCTGCGGAGGCACCGATCCGGCCGAGAGCACAGAAAAGAGATGACACGATGCTTACATTGATGTAGCTGACGTTGAGCTCCTTGGCGGTGTAGCCACGTTGAAGGTTGCGACGGGCGTAGACGTCGTAGTCCCGGACAATCCTGGTGATGATGTCCGACGTGGAGATTCCTTCGGTGCGTTGAGTGGGCACAAACATTCCTGGAGTGTGCGCATGACAAATACTTCCCAAATCTCAGTTTGTTTGTTTTTGTCGCATCATTCAAACACACCAACCTGCCTCCTTGATGTGTTTGTAGACATCCTCGCTCCCTGCTGAGGAGTACGGAATATCATCATGAGCCACAAAATCGATCTAAGAAGCAATCAGATGACATTGTATTGCATGGAAGGACGAGCCCCGGCTTGGCCCCCCACAGGTGTGTGAACCCGCCACCTCTCGCTCGCACCTTGTGTTGCTCCAAAAACTCGGGCGTGAGCGTCCAGGGAGCGTCCCTGAGCACCTCGTCGACGTAGCGGCAATGCCTGAGCGCTTCGTAGCGTTCCGTCTCCGTCATGACGGTGAAGCCCTTGTACTTGTGGGTCAGCTCGTCGCTGCACACTGTCGCACAAAGAACACGCACGGCGTGGTTGAAGTGGATGGTTAGCCACTTTAGAGGTGGCCTTTCGGGTCCTCTCCCACCTCCCACGATGAGGTAGGTGTAGGGGAAAAGGTTCTTGGCCTGCATCAGAGCCCGGGCGTGGCCCGAGTGGAACAGGTCAAAGATGCCGTCTGCGTAGACTCTCACCGGACGATCCGCTGAAAGCGCACATTGAATGTATCTTTCATTATTATAAATTAGCCAAGTAAAGTGCGTGAACACGTGACGGAGGTGGAATGGACTCTCCTTGACATGCCTCCATCGCAACGGGAAGCTCCACTGTCACTTGAATGTATACCGTTCCATTTCCTGTTCTCGTTACTTTCCATTTGTTCAATTTAAATGCTTACTGATCTGAAGTCTGAGGAGAAATGTGATGGCAGGAAGTGCCAAGATGTATTCATTCGTTATTTTGGATCGTGACATGAACTCTGATGAACAAATGGTTCTTGACGTATTTGACAGGAATATCCTTGAAATCAATTTCACATTAACCCCGCCGGTTCTGGATATTTTGGATATAGTGCAGCCGACAGCTGAGTCTCGCTTCTGTTGAGGATGACGTCGCATCTCAGCGCCAAGGTCACCCTCTCGGCTTTGTCAAGCAGGAGGGCTCCTTACCCGGGGTGCCTCTGCGGGCCTGAGCGATGGTGAGCTTTTCATGAGGGGCGCGGCAATCGCAGCTGGTCTCTCTTGCGAAAATGGCAGGCTCAGTCAGCATCTGAGAAGAACAAACCAATGAGAGCTGGCTCATGACAGTCATGCCTTGAACGGCTGCTCCCGACTAGGACCTGCTTTTAGTGTGTCCCCCCATACTGGATCAAGGAAATTGAGTCACGTCCGGCCTTAGTCCAAGGTGACATCCGCCTTTGGCTCAAAGTCAGATGGGGCCCCGGCACCAAAACAAAATTGAAAATGGATGAATCGATTCCCTTCTTTTATCAATATTTGAGTTCAGGTTGTGCATCATAACGGGACAATTAATCCAATTCAATTCGTCGTAATGTTGTGGAATGCAATTTTCAAATTGCAAAGGCTACACTTTGAGAAAAAACAAAACAAAACGTCATTTCAGTCAGCCAGTATGCTATTTCCAAGTTTTAGTCAATTATTGTTAATTTCAATGTGTGGTTCATTTGCCATTTACGCAAGCATAAGTCTGACCTCTAAGACAAAAACATCTGTGTACAATGACATTCTGACATACTTAATTGTAATGTATGATGTATTCCTTGTATTTGTTGAAAGAAAATACATGGGAGGAGGATCTTGAACAAAAATGTGTCGATCGCCATGGCAATATTGAGGAAAACATTGCAATTAGATGACAGCAGTTTTCAAAGTCATTCAGCCACGATCACAATTTCAATGCCTTTTGTTTGTTCAACAGGACTCGCAGGATATGTGTTTACGCCGCGGGAACACCCACAATACCCATAATTCCTCGAGCCAAGCGTGAGCGGGGGCAGAGGGAGGGAGCTAACAAACATTCGGCACAGGACAGATGGTCAAGCTTAAGACTGACTGGCCATGAGCACAGGGGCCTATCAGGATGAGCAACTGAATGCCCTGGCACAAGTGAAGAATATCTGCCATAAGAAGGATTAAAGCCAAGGGGAGACATGCTGCAGGGGGTAGTGGGAGGGAGGGAGGGGGCGGGGGGGTTGACACGAAAGGGAGGTCTGTCTGCAAGATGAAAACAGAGGTTGGTCAAGGATCTCGGGGCACTTTGTCCTCGCTGCGGTTATACCGTCTTTGGCTCATCATCCGACCCACCCACTGTTCAACATCTCCCACGGGCACATGTGATACGGGCATCTGTTTCATAACCAGTCCAGCACCCTTTTGTCTGCCTTTCCCCTCACACCCCCACACACACACACTGTACATCATATGCAAACACAGACGGAAACAAAGAAGGCCTACCGTCCGAGGATGGGGGCAAGTGTGTTCAAGCTCCTCCATTATTCCCTGAAACTCATGAATGCGGCTCTGGTCTCTCCGTTAAGTGACTCAGCATCGGTGAGGTGATGCCTCTCTCCTCACCACTGTGTTTCTTTCTTCTTCGCTTGCTTCCACTCTCACATCCCTCCTCCCATCACCCAGCCTCTCACCCCCACCCCCACCCCACTCCATCACCGCATCCCATCCACTCTCATCTTATGCTGCACAGAAGAGCTTTGAACAAAGAGAACCCACTTTGCCAACCTGCCCATGTACCGCACACCTTACACCCAACAAGTCACAAAGATGGCCATCAGTTACATTTAATCTTTATGGCGAGGGCCACCTCTCTGTGGGCGAAAATCTTGAATTGAAAAAAAAAATCAGCCTCATATCACGATGTTTCCTTTTGGGACATGTGAGCTACTCGTTGTCAACAAAAGAGAGGATCTTGGATGTTTCGCTGATCATCGGCAGAGATCGCTCGCCCAATCAGGGGCGAAAACAGAAAAGGAGGACACCGTACTCTTTGGAAACATTCTCAGACATCAGCGCATTTATGTTATTGTACTCTTACTGAGTATCAAGCCGATAGACGTTATAAAATGTAGACCTTTAGAATTACAGACCGGTACCAGTTGACAGGCACACGCAACTCATTGACGGGACTCTTGGCGACAAACTGGGAGATAAATAACAAACTGATACAATTTAAACATGGATAGGCTTTGGATTTATTTTCCCTCTACATTTTATAACTCTCACACTTTCCGATGACAATTTAAAATGACTTTTGTGACAACCCCAAAGTACCGTTAGAAACTTAAAATACCTATACAGTACTTTATTTGTTTTATACATTTCGACATTTTCGCAATTAATATTTGCTTAAAATAATATTGTATGAGTAAACGTTTTAAGCTAAATGTGCGCAAATAAATCGGTCTTAGAAAGTAACCTTTGCATTTGCAAAACAGTGACAACCGTTATTTTATGATTGTCTTGTTTCCCGATGGACCACTTGACCCTCCTCTGCACCGAGGACGTGTTGCATGCGAGGAAAAGGGACTTACTGTAATGGATCCGTGGCCCCAATCTGGGGCACGAATCTTTTGTACCCTCCTAAATTCCGCCTCGTTACCATGGGAACGCGTTTAGTTGGGATACACACACTAAAATGTGCAGGTCAATGACTCAAATCGTAAGATTAAACATTTATTCATCGTAAAATTACTACACACAACTTGTCTTTGGACGGTCCATATGCTCCCCTTGTTTCACAGCAGCTGCAGATGTAACAAAGCGCTTTCTAGAAGAGTTAACATCAAATAAAAAATACGGTAATATAACAACACATAACATAAGTCATGCAATTGTAACCGATATTCCTGCATACGGCTAAAATTTATCATTCAGGTCATTTACGCAGTTTTTTTTCAATCGATCCCTGGTCAAATGACAAAAGTTTTTGTTTTATATTGTTTTTATTCGTGGTGCCTTCGGTCAACGTTGAAGCGTCTCCCATCCGGAAAGACGTGTTGCGTCACCGGAAAGGGCTCATTGTTCTGGCGGAGACCACACTCCCACCATGTGGACAGTTGATACCACGGCGTGTCGTCCTCGTTGGTTTGGACGTCACTTCCGCCACGTGACTTTTCCCGGGAAAAATAATTGGCGCGGACTTTTTTGTTATTGTGTGCAGCTGCCGCTTATTCCTCGCGTAGAAGCTGTCAGCCAGCGCACAAAACCGGACGAAAGTCATGGCTCCCGTCTCTACCTCCGACAAAGACATAGACGCACCGGATGGAGGTGGGCTTATTTGAGTCCGTGTTGTTTTTAAACTCGCGTTTGCCCGTCTGAAATGAGCTAACTAAGTAGCTAACGTAAATGCTTTTGCCTCTGCGGATGCTAACTTAACGCTTCAGCATCAAGAGTTCAAATTATAATTATATAAATCAACAAAACACCTGAAGAATGACATTTTACATTATGGTTATTTACATGTGTCACTGGAGGAACAGTCATTATTTTGTAGGTTAAAAGAATGACATTTAGGATATTTCGCCTGTTTTCAACTCTGACACGATCAATATGGAAGCTTTAAACTCCATTTTGTACTGCGTATCTCCTTGCCAGACGATGTGGGTGATTCATGTGGTCTTGCCAAGTCTCGCTCCAGACGGGAGAAGAGGGAGAAGGTTGGGAGGAAATCCGCTCTGGAGCAACTAAAAAAGGCCAAGCGAGGGGAGAAGATCAAATATGAGGTCAGTCCTGCATGATGTGCAATTTCAAAGTGATCTGGCTCGTAAAGCCTTAAACGCTAGCATGACTGTCGACGCATTGGATGTAAGCTTGAATTCAACTCATAGTTTGAGTATTAATGGATCTATTTTGCAGGTGGAGGAGTTTAGCAGTGTGTATGAGGAAGTGGATGAGGCACAGTACTCTAAGATAGTCCGGGACAGACAAGAGGATGACTGGATCGTTGGTGATGGTGAGTGGTAAACATTGTCCTATTTGTTCTGTGTTCGTTGTTTTCATTTCTCCTCCTCCCTCCCGTCCTTCAGATGGAGTAGGCTACGTGGAGGATGGCCGAGAGATTTTTGATGATGATTTGGACGATGATGTGGTGGAACACAAACAAGGTATGAGCAGTCACATCCCAAATACCATATTCCATCTATTTTTTTCTGCAATTTATTGATATCTTGGTATTATTTGTTTTGGCAGGAAATTCTAGCGCCAAAGGAGCCACCGCAAAGAAACAAATAAAAAAAGCAACAGTGGCCAAGCCCAACAGCATTAAGAGCCTCTTCATGAACAGTAATGTCAAGAAGCCAGCTGAGGTGCATATTAGTTTCCTGTGAATAAAACCTCATACTGGTGCTCCAAAAACACAGAAAGGCGCGCACACGCACACATAAACACATTTTTATATGCATTTACTGGCGGTTCTCAGTTTACAGCAGAGTTCCGTTCTTATGCCACCTTTGTCAGGGCACATAGTGTCCTCTTACCAACCTGTGTGAATGACACAAAATCAGTCAAAATAGCAATAAATAGCCGTCTGTAATGGTATCTCTCGCACACAGCCCTTTACATCGCGCCATAGAGTTTGAAATGTAAATATGTTTTCGCTCTGGCGAGGCAATTCCAAATCTTGAATTATCTTCTGGTGAAGCCAAATCAATAAAACCTAAGACCGTTTTATTGTACTGTTAATATTTTTTCTTTCGCACATCTTGCCTGTCCACTAATCCAAATTGTGACCTTTTGCAGAAAGATGTGGACTTGTCCAAGGACGATCTGTTGGGAGACATTTTACAAGACCTGCACTCAGAGGTTGGCAGAGACATAAACTTGCGTTTTTGCCTGCAAATGCTCCTGACTTGCTTCCTTTGAAGTTGCTGGTTGCCTCTCAAAATTCCTCTGCAAATATGGCTTGCTCTTGCCCACCCAGAAAAGCACCATCTTGGCCCCTTTGGTAACATTGAAGAAAAAGAAAGCCCTTGGATCCCCCCTGAATCCGTTCTCTGTCAAACCACAGATGTCCAGGGTAAACCTTTTCAGTTTTTTTTTTTGAGGGGGGGACAGCTGGGCTGGAAATAAATAAATAAAATTGTTATATCTGTGACATCAGGAGCCAGCTAAGGCCAAAGTCATCCATCCACCACCACCTGACACCCACAAGCCACCAGCCACTTTGTCTCCTCCCTCCAAAATGGCCCCAGCAGTGGAGAAAGAGACAGAAACAGTTGAGAAGGAAGAGCAAGGTGATTCAAGTTGGCCGTGATGACTGATTTGCTCTTGTTCTGACTCTTGGGCTAACTTTAGTAATCATGTGGGTTTTTTTGTTTTCGCCCCAGTGGCTGTAGATCCGGCGTTCGACACGATGGACTTCGATGAGCCGATGGAGGTCGGACCTGAGGAGCCTCCAGAGCCTCAGGTCAGAGGAGAGCCTCCGTCTGAATCTAAAACAGCCCTCGTGGCTCTCGCCAAAGAGAAGCCTCAGGATGCCACCCTCCTGTGAGTCTTTACATCCTCTTCTCCTTTCTCTTTTTTTTGCACACAAATCATCCTGACAACTTGTATCCCGTTTTTGCACTTTTTTTCATTTTAGAGGCAAACCAACATATTACTGGTACAGAAATTAAATAGATTGCTTCAGTAATTTGGTCGGAGCCATCAACCGCTTAAAAGCCTTGTTGGGGGGTGGGGGCGCCCAAGTCAGATCTTGTTTCCTCTAGTGATCTCACTGCATTTTGTGTATTTTGTATCGGATTGTTGTGATGTGTGTGGTTCTGGATGCAGCAAGACAGGAGGTTTCTGGGCACTCGATGATGGGGAGGGTGCAGTCAGCGAGGCTCCTGCAGACGTGCAGGTGGACTCAAGAAAGCTGCCATTGGTGGAAGGTCCCGATGGCGAGCGGGTTTTCCGATTCTATTGGCTGGACGCTTTCGAAGACCCTTACATTCAACCTGGTATGGCAACATACATACACCCTCTGACAAATCGTTTGTATATTCTTCAAGCACAACCTCCCCCTGATTTTGTCACGCAGGCGTGATATACCTGTTTGGGAAGGTGTGGATAGAGTCGGCCCAGACTCATATAAGCTGCTGCGTCTCCATCAGGAACCTCGAACGCACCATGTATATCCTGCCACGTGAATATGTATGTTGCAAACAGCAACCGCGAGAATGTGAACATTATGATGTTGATATTTGTAGGATGCTCATGAAAACAATTTGAAACATTCAATTCTTAAGTCCTCATGTTTTCACTCCACAGAAAGTAAACCCCAAGACGGGGGAGGTGTCTGATACGCCCGTTGGAATGATGGACATCTACCGGGAGTTCAGTGAACTTTCTGAAAAGTTCAAGATCATGAAGTTCAAGTCCAAGGTACTCCTCCCTCTCCATCACCTTACAGCACAGCCCGTCAATTTTTTTAATCAAATCTCACCCGGGTTTTGGCTTCAGAAAGTCGAGAAAAACTATGCCTTTGAAATTCCTGACGTGCCCACGCAAAGCGAGTACCTGGAAGTCCGCTATTCAGTGAGTAAATGCTCATGTGGCAGCCCGCCCCCCTTTTTTTTTTCTTCTGTTGAAAACATGAATCGAACTTGTTTTTGAAGGCCGAGTTCCCTGCTCTGCCACCTGACCTTAAGGGGGCAACATTTTCCCACATTTTTGGAACCAACACTTCCAGCTTGGAACAGTTCCTCCTCAGTAGGAAGATAAAAGGGCCGTGCTGGCTGGACGTGAAGACACCACGTGAGAGGAGATTTTTTATTTTTATTTTTTAAACTAAAATAAAGTGTCTATTTCAAATAGTTCTCAATAAAATATGTAGACAGACAAATGTTTCCGTTTGCGCGCGATAGAGCCGCTCAGTCAGGCTATCAGCTGGTGCAAAGTCGAGGCTCTTGTCCCGAAGAGTGATCTGGTCACCGTGGTGAAAGACTTGGCACCGCCACCCGTCACGGTGATGTCTATCAGCCTCAAGACAGTCCAGAACCCCAAGACTCATCACAATGAGGTCAGAGCTGACTGGTTGATATCTTTTGGAGGACTTTTGGCCATTTTCTTCATTTTTTTTCTTTCAATGGAGGACTGTTTCTTCTCTCCTTGTGCAGATCGTGTCCCTGGCAGCACTTGTCCACCATCGCTTCGACATGGACAAACCTCCTCCTCAGCCGCCGTATCAAACTCATTTTTGTGGTGAGCTCCTTCTGAGACTTCTTTTGTTCATCGCACACTGCTAAGATGTGAACCAACCGGAGCTCATAAAATCCCAAATTTTGTCTTACAGTGGTGACTAAACCTTCTGAGTGTATCTTCCCTTTCGATTTCAACGATGCACTGAGAAAGAAGGTGAGCTGGCCCTTTTTTTACCTCCTTGAGAAAATGATGTGTTGTTTTGATTCAACAAAAATTGGGTTTTTATTGCGTCGAGAGCATGAAGATGCCGTTTTAATAGAAAATGATGGCGATTCCGGGGTCGTACTGCTGATGACTTTGGGATAGAGGAGGTGGACTCTGGACTGGTCGCCAGTCAAAAGGGGACACATCGAAAAACGACCATGCATCCATTCCTACCGCAGTGTACCAAAAAGAGATTTTGTACAAGAACGGTGGCAATTAAATCTAACTTCAGAAGGATAATAATGTTCCGCTTTGATGAATGGATATTGAGTTGTATGATGCCCTCCCTTGATGTTCTGGACCAACATACTGAAGATGCCTTGCTCTTGTAGGATGCTAAAGTGGAGATAGCCACAACAGAAAGAACTCTACTTGGCTTCTTCCTGGCCAAGATGCAGAAAATTGATCCTGATGTACTTGTGGTGAGACTTTATATATATATTTTTTTCTCCCCATCCACGGTACGTTTACTTGCTTGGTTAAAGACTTTCTGCTTCTTCCTTTCAGGGCCATGACATTTTTGGCTTTGACCTTGAAGTGCTTCTGCAGAGAATCAACTACTGCAAAGTTCCGCACTGGTCCAAGATAGGACGCCTCAGGAGGGCTAACATGCCTAAACTAGGGGTGAGATTGATCAAGCCACCGGACAAGCGCCGTGCCATCTTGCTTTTATGACTAGCGGCCGTTTGCTTGCAGGGCCGAGGCGCCTTTGCAGAGAAGAATGCCACCTGTGGCCGTCTCGTGTGCGACACGGAGATCTCTGCAAAGGAGTTGATTCGCTGCAAGAGTTACCATCTGACCGAGTTGGCCGCGCAGGTGCTGAAGACGGAGCGAGTCACCGTCCCAGAGGAGAGCATCCGAAATCTTTACAGGTGTCCCTCCTGTCATTAAGACCATATCTATCATTGTTTTTTAAATTTTTTATGTAGTCACACCTGCACTGTTTGGTCCACTTTGAACAGACCAGGCTGTGTTTCCCACGTTGATTGGTCCGGACCTTTTACCCAAGTGTGAATGCACACAAACGAATCCCGGTGCGGATCAAACAACCGGAAATTATTTCTGTAGATATATAATCACGTTGTGGACGTCAGCTTCTTTATACCTCGCGTGACACATCATTATTATTTTTCTTTCTGCGTCTGTCTGCACGCCAGTGATTCTGCTCGTCTGCTCCACCTGCTGGAGCTGACGTGGACCGACGCCAAGCTGATCCTCCAAATGATGTGCGAGCTCAACGTGCTGCCGCTCGCCCTGCAGATCACCAACATTGCCGGCAACATCATGGTAACGTGAGATTCCGCTGCGCGCTCACACTGCAAAGTTGCCTTTTAATGGTCCAACTTAATCATCTTCCCCGCAGTCTCGTACTCTGATGGGCGGTCGGGCCGAAAGAAACGAGTACCTGTTACTTCACGCCTTCCATGACAAGAACTACATCATGCCGGACAAACCGTCCTTTAAGAAAATTCAGATGGACACGGTAAGACCTCAAACACGCCAGCAGCTGTCGCTTTCCTGCTATCAATTTGTTTGCATGACTGCGGAAAATAACACCGCTTTTTTCAACATGTCCCAGCATGAAGGAGATGATGATGTCGATACTGGCAAAGGGAAGCGTAAGAAGAAGGCTGCCTATGCAGGAGGACTGGTGCTGGATCCTAAAGTTGGTGCGTTTGGTTTGCATCATTCTATCTTTCTTTATATTTATCCATTTATTGAGTTAATTAAAAGGAAAAAAATCCTTTCTTCGCTCTGCAGGTTTCTACGACAAGTTTGTGCTGCTGCTCGACTTCAACAGCCTGTATCCTTCCATCATACAAGAGTTTAACATCTGCTTCACCACCGTGCAACGGGAGGCCTCCAGCAAGCAAAAGCGGAATCAGGTGCGGATGGGTGTGTGTTTGTGTGGGTGTCACTGTGGTTTTATCTTTACATTCGCTCTTGCGTTGCTGAAGCACTTTGGTGTTAAAACGTCGCGTTGTTTCTCTGGCAACAGGAGGATGAGCCCGAAGAGATCCCAGAGATTCCAGATAGTGACCTGGAAATGGGAATCTTGCCCAAAGAGATCAGGAAGCTGGTGGAACGACGCAAGCATGTTAAACAGCTGATGAAACAACAGGACATCAACTCGGACCTTTACCTGCAGGTGCACGCAGACGCAAACTTGAGCACAATCCTCCCAGGTGACCAAATGCTTGTGAAAGTTAAACCCCGTCAATTTGCCTTTCTCAGTATGACATCCGCCAGAAGGCGTTGAAGCTAACGGCTAACAGCATGTACGGCTGCTTGGGATTTAGCTACAGTCGCTTTTATGCCAAACCGCTGGCTGCCCTGGTCACCCACAAGGGCAGGGAGGTGAGTGCAGCGCACACACGGGAACACACTCCAATCAATTTGACGCCAGCTCACACTATTTTACTGGACACATAACACGGCCTGTCTTGTATATGCTTAATAACGAGTTGACGCTGTCAGCCACAAACCAGATTTTCAGCTGAAATGTGCTACCATTCACTGGCTGGCACTTGGTAGCGCACGTAATACATGAGCTATATTCAAAAATAGGTTTCAATCACAACTGAATATTGTCTTGTTAAAGGTAAGATATTCGATACAGATCCTGCATTACATGAGATTTGCAGGTGTACCCAATAATCCGTGTGCGCTACAAATATCATCCACAAGGGGCGTTGCTGCATCACATTTGTTTGTCGACCACCCCTGCCTGCCTTTTTCCACGAACCCCTCTTTTGCGTGTTTAAATCTAATTCCCCAAATAAATATTTGTCTTCGCTAATGTAATGTATTATATTTCAACCATGGAACTGCACACAAAAATAGCCCTGTTAAATCGGATGTAATGGCTTCCTTCGACACTTCCTAATGGAGAAACGTGCACACGCCCAGTAAAGAGGTGCGAAGAGATCTGTGCAGCATGACATAAACAGTTAAACGCGATATCATAATTGAACTCCTCACACACACACACACACACTTGCCACATCCAATAGAGAGCATCCTCATGGAGGTGTCAGGCGCTGCCTTGAGTGAGTCGTTCATTAAATTCTTGTTATGCACACATTGTGTTCCTAATGGAGGGCGGGGCCATAAATCCGTGTGTTCTTGTTGCTTTGTCAGCCCATTTGTTCCTGCAGTCACACAGCAGCACAGTAACGTTTGCGTGTGATTGCCTTCATGCAGGTGGGATTCTTCTTTGTCGCGAGTTCGTGGGCAGCGCACAACAACTTTTATTACTTTTTAGTCTTTTGCTGTCGCATGAACCACAAAGCGTTGCTGCGGTTTCCTTTTTAAATTAAGATCTTCCGCTATCTCAGATGACTTCTGTAAATCATTTTTAGGTATTTATTTTACATTAATGTTATTGCAGTGGCAAGGCAAAATAATTTATATTAAAAAAATCAAAGCAGTGGTAATTCCTGATACTGTTTGTGTTTTTCCAAACATAAATAAGGTTCCGGAGTAATAAGCAGTATAGTTTAGAGTCATGAACATTTGAACAATACTCATCCCTAAATCTGAAAGTGAAACTGATCTAAATAAACAACTTTCTAACCCGCGTTCAAGTTGTACAGCTAAATGAAGCAAAGTGAGCAGAACTCAGGCTGGACGTCTGTTTGACCAAATGAAAGTCATTTTCATTACGTTTTCTTGGAGCCCTGAAATCACATAGCTGTCAGCCAAGCACTTCTCAGTTTCCGACTGCAGCCAGACAGAAAGGCCAGCTGGCATTTATAAGCGGCATCCCGATGTATTTGTGGCTAATGCCGTTTGCACCTCCGCCCCCGTTTTAATCATCGCATTTGCACTTTCCTTTGGTATTGTGATTTAGGAGCCCGTTTTATTTTTGTATTTGTAACACAGACGCACCTCCTTCTGCGCGCAAATCCAACCCGCCCTCCGCTCCCCCGTCGTACTTTTTGCCGGGGAATACGCGCCGTGTAGTCATTGATTGGCTCTTGTCTTTCTCACTCGTTTTAAATTGGGCCCTGGTGTGGCGGGTCGAGTCAGGTCGAAGGTTGCAGGTTTCAAAGACAAGGAGGCAACGGCTCAAAGAAGAGATGACGGCCTTTATGGCCGCCCCGATCAATTGTGCCAAGCCAAATTTTTGGTTTCATCTATTTGTCGTACATATGTCCAAGTGTTTGGGTATGTTCATATCTGTGTGTGTGTGGTATATTTTGTGGGTTTGTGTGCTCAAGTGCTACTGCCCGAACTCTGCCCTTTGTCGGCGGACCATTTGTTGTGGGCCAACTCTGTCCTGGTATGCGTGGGTATTAAGGAGTGAGCGGAGGTTGGGGGGCAGTGGTATTAAGAGGAAGGTGAAGGTTTAGGATTACACGGCCGTCGATCTGCCACAGATTGATGTCCCGCTCAACCCCTCGCCGTTATTTTGGGTCCTTTTGTATGTTTGCCAGAGAAGTGTCGGTCCCATGAAACATGCACAACAAGCAGTTATAATTGTCTGCTAAATGCATTTGTCACACTCGGAAGGCATTTATTGTCTGATGAGTACTGTCCGGCTGATCCATGATCTCATGCTTGAAATGACGTAGAAGTCGGTATATATATACTCCGTGTGTGTGTGGGGGGTGTCAAGTTGAAAAAAAAAATAAAGATAAGATCCAGATATCAGCGGTATGGAAGACTCTAGGATCTAGCAGCTTGCTGGTGTTCATTTTCTGTCGTGGCGTTCATGTTGTTCCTTGCTGCAAATTGAGTCTCTGTGAGCAGTTAAGGGCACACCACAAAACTGAGCACTTGACTGTCTTTTATTGTGCTGTTCATTCGTCTTTTTTTTTTTGTAGCTTTCAGGCTACAGATTATAAAAAGTAACCGTATGTCATCCTAATCAAGTGATGTAAACAACGCAGTGAGCTGGAAGCCCGCTGATTGTTTTGGAATGCATATTGGTTTGACCTTTGACATTTTGCCAGCAAATCTGACAACCCTTAGCAGGTGCGTGCGTGCGTGTGTGTTTGTGTTGGGTGCAGGATGACTCCCTAAAAGCCATGTAATTGAGTCTCTGTCCTTGTGTTTAAAAACAGACTGACAGGAGCTCGTAGTTGACATTATTGGATGGCATGCACGGTGAGAGATGGATGCGAGCTTGGGTAACAGAGGCCAGGGTGCCGAGAGGTTAGAGTGTCGTCAAGGTTAAACCCACCCCGTGTGAATGTGTGTGCTTGTAATCAAGTCAAGGTAAATATTACCGCCCCCGCCGTCCTTTCAGTTTTGGGATCATTCCTCCTGTCTCGCGATTCACAAATCATTTCCCCGAATTAGATACAGGAATCCCGCAACCATCCGATCTTGTATCGTGTGTGTGTGTGTGTGTGTGTGTGTGTGTGTGTGTGTGTGTGTGTGTGTGTGTGTGTGTGTGTGTGTGTGTGTGTGTGTGTGTGTGTGTGTGTGTGTGTGTGTGTGTGTGTGTGTGTGTGTGTGTGTGTGTGTGTGACTAAATCGTGTTGGCCTCGTGCCTATAGCTGCTGCTGTCTCGGAATCAAAGGGGTAATTTTGACATTTCATCGTATTAGAGATGGCCGTTACAGTTGTGTGTCTCTGAATGTTTGTTTGTTTGGTGTGGAAACGAGGGCTGCATGTTTCCATGGTCGTCTTCTGCCCCCCCCCCCCAGCCCCTCCCGCACCTCCTAAAGAGGTGGCTTTACTGCGGACTTAACAAATAGTCACATGGGAGCAGTGCTGCTATTTTGGCTCCATTAGCTCGCGGTGGTGGCAGACGGTCGACCGAGACGAGATTTTCACATCCGAACTGTCACTTCAGTAGCGTTTGCTAATGAGGCCATGTGAGACGAGACTAATGGCTGGGATGGTACCTCGCGGTGTATTCATCTCATGTCTGGTGTCTCTGTCGAAGGAGCTATTAATGAGAGAATAATAAGGAAGTTGTTTTAATTGGCTCAACAAACCATTTCCTTGGTCAAATGTTAACCAAACGAATAGTCGGTTGTCAATTTTTAAATATATACTGCTACTGTAAATAGTGGCCGAAACATACTAAACTATCAAGTTTAGCAAAAAGGCTTTGTTTTGTTTGGAAGCAGCACGTTCTCGTCCTTTCAGTGACACTTTTATTGTGTTGACTGTGTATACTGACGCTAGCTGTCCACGATGGATGCATAACAATGTGAATGACACATCTTTGAATATTACAGTTCATGCGATATTTGTTTGTTTGAGCAAGTTTATCTCCTCGCACAGAATGTTGAGTGTGTGTGGGGTTTTTTCCATTTCAACCACACACAAGTCAAGGAAATCATGACGTCCATAACCGCAGCTCTTGAGCTACGCTTCGATGACAAAACCCGTTGATTCGTTTTCATCTGAGGCCACTTAACTGCCGCAAGTAAATTAGCAGTTAGGACATGAAACATGGCTTATTTGCTTGACGTCACACAATTGACTTGGCCTGTGTCAGCGGCAGCACGGCAACGCTGGAATGTGTCCTTTCCGTCTGTTAGTGCGCCGTATTTTCTAATTGAGTGGACTGCGGGCGCATTGTTGTCATTGGAGAGTTATTTACAATGAATGCCTGCATTTGTGAACTCTGCCAGCGGTATTAAATCAGACACGGCCTTGTGACAGACTGACCCGCCCAGCGGCAGACATGACAACGCAGCTGCGGCATCTTTTCAGACAGGTGTGTGTTTTGGGAGCAAAGCCTCTGGTGCTTTTGTGTGCAGAAATGCTCACGTTAGCGGGAAAATAAGAAAACTTTGTAATTCCCCCCCCACACTCTCTATCCCGAGTCTTTTTCTTGGAGTGTGTTAAAGCACATACCCATGCATGTTGCGTGTGCACTTATACCCTCCACCCTCGAGCGGCACCGACAGCACCGTGTTCCTCCACAGGTGCTATTTTGGTCAGGCCGCGGCCATCCCAAAATGCTTTTCGTCGGGGTGCTTTTCAAAACAATTGGCGCCGTTGTCCCAGGCTCCTTTTTACAAGCGCTCTCAGTCCCAAAGCAGTTTTAACGTGCTAGCCTCTCATGGGTGGATCTTGCATGGTATGCAAATGATCACGTAACAGGAGATTGGCGTGAACCGGTCCGTCTTTTTGTGGGTCCATTCCCAACTCATCCGAGCAGGTTAATTAAGGTTGATATTTGAAATCAGTAAATGTCTGCCGAAAGATATACATGAGGCAAAAGGGTAGCAAGAGCCATTTCAACCGCGTGACATTTGATGACCTCCAATAATGAGGGCTACCCAATAACCGAACAATGGCATCTATTGGCTAACTCTTTCTCTGTTAACATCAACTGATATTCTTTGTGATCGTGGAGTAAATGTAACACAATCGAAACCATTGTCAGAGATAATAGCTAATATTGGCATGCTTTGGAGCACATCCCAGTTCATGTGTATTTAATAGCTCAGTGAAATTGAGCATGATAACATTTGAAAAGACGTAAAGTTTCATACAGCTCCGGTAAGGGGTTTCATTAGCTTATTTTGATTTATAGTGTGTGTGTGTGTGTGTGTGTGTGTGTGCGCGCGCGCGCGCGTGTGAAGATAAGTGCTCACACCACCAGTTGCACAAATTCCAGTGCCATGGTCAAACGACTTGTCTTACACTTGGCCCATTCCTTTGAGCGGCCCGCCCCGTTGGAAGTGACAGCATATGGAAAACGTGTCTAAATGAGTCCGCGCATTATTTACATCAACACATTCTCACTTTGCTTTGCCTCACGTTGTTGTCACCCCGACTTCCCGGCATCTGTCCACTTAGCACTTGTGTAGCCTTTTCTTCTGTCTGCCCGCTGCTTGTTAGACTTGGAACACGCCAACGTTGTCCCTCTTTGGTCACAGATGAAATGTGGACATGGAGAGAGGCTTTCTCTGTGAGTTGTGTCAGGACTCGCCACTTGCGTTGTCAAGAGTCGACATGATGTCGGTGGGGGTGTTCGTAACTCGAATTCCGACATTCATCAATGGAGTTTCCTCCTCGCTCAAGTTATTGGCGTGAGTCTTGTTTCCGAGTTTGAAATTAATGGAGTAGCATGAGACGGTTTGAGCCTTTCACGGCCTTGGAATGGTTCTCGCCCTTTTCCTCATTTTCAGCATGTCGTTGCGTTGTTGAGTCGGCGAAAAACCTCCACCGCAGGTGTTCGCGCGCGTGTGTCGAGACCTTGACCTTGTTGCGCAGCCTCTAATGGAGGAGGCTGTTGGGTGAATGACTCAAACGCCCGCCTCTGTACAGTGGCATGTGACACTCCATAAAACATGCTTAAGTCCCACTCTGGTTTCAGGGAGTGGATGTACCCCACCCAGCCCCTTTCTTACTCCGAAATAGCCCGCGTCCTTGTCCCCGTACACCGCTCACTGTCGTCGGTGCACACGCGTCTGCCGCCCGCAGTTGATTGAGGTGCAGATTGGCAGTGACAGATCACGCTGTGTTCGGTCCGGCCTTCTGACCCCCCTCCCCCTCTCAGGTTCAAGACCCGGAGCCCACACCTGTTAGGATCACTTTGCTCCTTTAGATGTCGCACACACACACACACGCGTGCACCAGTCCATGTGCACGCGCACCATGGACAGCCACTGCTCGTGGTCTTTGTCCTTCAGTCACTCCTCAGGTGATTAATGCCATTACGAGTCATTAAGAAGGTGTGTGTGTGTGTGTGTGTGTGTGTGTGTGTGTGTGTGTGTGTCAGGGTTGAAAAGATGGCTGTCACAGCGGCGAGCTCATAATTGCCCTCTTAGCCAATTATCCCCCCGTTTAAAAGGAAATCACCTGCTCTGCTTTTGTGTCCAGACGCGCATGCTCACACACACAGACAGGAAATTATATTGATTCATCATATTGCGTGTTGTTTAAAATGGGCAGCGTCACCAATTTTGTTCTAATCTTTGTTTTTTGTCCGCATTTGCCGTCATTCAGATTCTGATGCACACCAAAGACATGGTCCAAAAGGTTAGTGTACCCCATCCATTCATTTCTTGGCACTCTAGCATTTGAATAATCGAACAAGAATTGGATTTGTACTGTAACTCACCTAATAAAGTCAGAGCCGAAAATTTTAGTCCGAGCAAGTGTGTATTTTTTTTTCTTGACTTACTCTTCTGCGCAGATGAACCTGGAGGTCATCTATGGAGATACCGACTCCATTATGATAAACACCAACAGCCGGTCTATGGAGGAAGTCTTCAAGCTGGGCAACAAGGTGGCTGGAGACCCCCCCCCCCCCAAAAAAAAAACACACTTAGTCAACACGTTCGGTTCCTTTTCTAATACTCAAATTGCATCTTTGCTTTTTGTTCATTTTTCAGGTGAAAGCAGAAGTCAACAAGCTGTACAAACTGCTGGAGATCGACATCGATGGCATTTTCAAGTCACTTCTGCTGCTGAAGAAGAAGAAATATGCAGCTCTGGTGGTGGAGCAGCAAGGCGATGGGCGCTACAGCCTCAAGCAGGAGCTCAAAGGCCTGGACATAGTTCGGCGAGATTGGTGTGACCTGGCGAAGGAATGTGGCAGGTACGTTGCCGTCAAGTAAAACGAGAGCGCGATCGGGGGCGCTCATAACAGAGGGGCTTTCCTCTCCGGTCGCAGGTATGTGATTGGTCAGATCCTGTCAGACCAGAGTCGCGACATCATTGTGGAGAACATACAGAAACACCTGGTGGAAGTGGGAGAGAAGGTCGCCGGCGGGGCGATACCGTTCCAACAGTACGAGATCAACAAGGTAGCCGACACGTTGTCGACCGAGCAACGTTGCATTTGTCGTCGCCTTCCACTTCCGCCTCGCTCCTTCCCTCCAGGCATTGACCAAAGATCCCCAGGACTACCCAGATAAGAAGAGTCTGCCCCACGTCCACGTGGCTCTGTGGATCAACTCCCAGGGTGGGCGCAGGGTCAAGGCTGGCGACACGGTCTCTTATATCATCTGCAAGGTGCGTTTGCTCTCCGGAGACATGAACTCACCTTGTTAGTTGCGACTGTTGATCCAACTCTTCTATAGACTAAATAAATTATGGCGTTTGCTCCGCGTAATATGGCCTTTGCTATCAAATGGCCCGATCGGTTCGGACTTTCAAGCTTGAATGCAAACGATCCCCGGATGAGTGTAAGGAGCAATCAAATTTGGAGTGCAGTCTTTTTGCTCACCCCACCCGACGCTTTTTACCTGCAGGATGGCTCCACGTTGGCAGCCAGCCAAAGAGCGTACGCTTTAGAGCAACTCCAGAAGCAAGACAGCCTCAGTCTGGACACGCAGTACTATCTGGCCCAGCAGATCCACCCGGTGGTGTCCCGCATCTGCGAACCCATTGAGGGCATCGACGGCGTGCTCATAGCCATGTGGCTGGGTAGGACACGGGGGTTCATGATGTTGAGACCATTCTGCTGCAAAACGGGCGAGGCGCAATTTCAGCATTGGTTTCTGCTTCAGGTCTGGACCCCAGTCAGTTCCGGTCTCATCAGCTGCACCGAAGAGAAGAGGAGGTGGGCGGCGCTCTCGGAGGGCCGATCCAGCTGACGGACGAGGAGCACTACAAAGACTGCGAGAGGTTCACTTTGATCTGCCCTCAGTGCGGGAAGGAGAACATTTACGAAAGCGCGTTTGAAGGAGCCGTGAGTTGTTTTCCTTCACTCTTTTGCAAGTGTTTGCCCTCGTCATACAAAAGAATACTTCCTTTGACTCGGAAGCACCTCATCCACATGGTGGAGGCTTGAACGTGTTTTGATGAGTTGTCATGCGAGCGTTCGTTTTGGTTAAATCGCAAAATACCTGCAATACGCTGTCGGCTGCTCGCTATCCACCTTCATCTGATTGGACGGAATGCAACCGTTTCGAAAAGTCAAACGGATGATGCTTAGTTTCCAAGTACGTTTGCAGTGGCGTCTTAATTTGAGATGGTTTATTAGTGTGCGGCGTAGAGTGACTTGGCGCCCTACTGAGCCGTCTTGTATTTTGGTAACCTAATTAATCTACATGAGTGGGATATTGAAACCACTCCCAACTGTGACGATCCCTTCAAAAAGTTCCAAATGCTGAATTCGGAAGCCGTATATGTCATGGTCATACTTCAGTCGAGCCAATGACAAACCCAATCGAGATAACCGCCAAGGCTGAGAGATGAGTGACGTGTTCTTTCCGAGAGTGGCGCGCTCTCATGTCCTCCGATGAGAGTTCAAAGTGGCTAAAAGCAGCTTGGTTGTAATACTTGGAGCTAACAACTTTGATTGAGCAACACCTAAAGGATGCAGAGGATGCGTTCCATCAATAAATGTCAAGCAGATGGTCAAGACCCTGCAGAGATTTGTGCCTAATAAAAACAAACTCTTGAAATGTTTTCTTAAAATAGCCGGTATCCATTGCAGAGTATCTGACCAGTTCATGACTCTCTGGTCCCGGCTAACGGCTCGCCTCCATCCTGCACCGTTGAACCTACGTAGCTGCCGTTGAGCCTGCTGCGCAAACACAAGTTTGTACTGTGTGTGTACAGCTTGAGTATGCAATGAATTGAAATGCTAACGACATGATTGTTGGTGTTTTTTTTTTAATCGTTAGTGAGCATTTGGACCGGTGAAATGGACTCTTGGGCAGATCGGTGTAAGAATGGTGATTCATGGTGCAGTCCTCCTCTATATTGTGTCTCCGCTCGTATTTTTAGACAGCCTCCTGGCTCCGATACGGACTCTGTTTTCACTGGCATAGTTTGGATGCCACAACTTGAAAAGCCTCTCCTTAACCCGTGCCGTTCTGTAGACACGCACACATTTGCGCAGATCGCTTGTCAGGCCAAGGTTATGTGTGCGCTATCAGCTTGTAATGAGGAGTAGGGCACGCAGCCTTTTCTCGTCTTAAAGCCTCTAATAAACCTGACATCCCGCTTATCCTCCGCAGGCTCAAACAGCTTCTATTAAATGAAGGCTTTCTGGCCATATTTGGAGTCGAAGGAATAAACGCCAAAGCTAAAGTCTTGTTGCCTCTTCAGAATCAATCTAACGTGGAAGTTAATTGGTTACCAGCATCAGACTTGATTGTCCGCGATATGTTTTATTGCTTGTGTTTTCCCCGCGATGAGTCACTGATAAGATGGTAAGTTAATTAGGGTGGCCAACGTGGTCAAACGGCTCATTGAGAGGGGAGGACAGATGGGCCTTGACGCAAAGCCAGGCGGGCTCGGAGGAGGCGGTGACAGATGATGGAGGACAGACAGGGGAGGAGAGTCGTTTGAAGGTGCCGCAGAGGGATTCTCCCCCCCAGTTCACTTTTTTTAGAGGTGCGGCCAGTTAAATCAACATGCACATTATCGTGCCGCAGATGAGTAACACTCAGCTGACACAGTAAACCGTTTAAAAATGTCGAAGAGCGCTAACGTGCGCTTTTCAAGGCAGGCGGGAGGCTTGGGATGTCAAAGATATGTTCTTTGGGTCACGTAAGCCCCCGCGCACAAGATTGATTGCAACTCCTTTGCGAGGATGACATCAAGACGAGTGTTTCATAGTTTTATTGAATTGCTCGGTCATTAAAGAGCTGGCAAGTAAAGTAAGGAGGTGCATAATTTTGTTTGGGGGTGGATGTCTGTTATCGGAATGAAGCGAGCGAGTTAAAAAAGTAGCAGGGGAGGAGGTCATGTAGAGCAGAGAAGGAATGAAACACAAAATTGGAGAGACTTCATTCATTGAGCTGCCTTTAGGCCAGGCAGGCAGCTGACACCAAGGCATCAAAAGTCTTTGTTTTTGCTAAAAGTGCCGATGCAGGCCGAGTGGTGGGGGGGTTGGGGGGGTCACCCTGCATGCGCCCGTCTTTGAAAGCTTTTCTTTGCTGCTGTCAGTGCACTCGTTAAATGGAGTTCAGAATTGAAATGGGTGTTTAAATCAGTTAGACTGTCTAATTGTTATGGACTGTTTTTTTTTTTCTTTCATGGATGTCTGATTTTTTTTACCAGGAATTGACTTCTGCAAGCCCGATTGTGTCTTTTCCTTGTCTAATGTTGTGACTGACCACAATATACTTTGAGTGTGTGCAGTCGGCTGGGTTAACAATTCTCGCTTTCCAAGGAATAGCTTGTTGTCAATGGAGTCTTCATTCGCAAAGAGTTGTATCAATCAGAAGAAGAAACCTTTCCTACGGTGTAGAATTCATTGGATATACCTAAAGTGCCAAACGGTCACATCGCTGAAAATGCACCCACGCGTGCATCGGGAGTCCACCAACTCCTTAAAATGGAAATGAGTCAGAGACAGATGTGCTATTCTTTAACTGGTGGATACGAAACAGATGTGTTTTCCTTCTCGCGGTGAGAGCGGCGATTAATTTCAGCGGAGCCCGTGATTCGGTGATGACAACCGAGCGCTGCTCAACACCGGCACTACATGACGCTATTCGAGCCAACGTCACTCGCGTCGTGTATGACGTGCTCAGCTGGTCAGGTCATTGCTGTTTACAACAAATCGTCTCGGTGAATGTAGTTGAGGTGATTCATGAACCGTTATGAACTCATGCGGTTGTCGATTTTTTTTTTTAATTCTCTCTTTTTATTCTTATTATTTTTTAAGTGGAGGGATGCATGTTGTCTTTCAGGGATCAAAGTTGGAACCCAGCTTTTTGCGCTGCTGCCACGTGCCTTGCGGCGGCTGCCCCATCGACTACGCTTCTAACATCAGCAACAAACTGCTTCTCGACATCCGACGCCACATCAAGAAATACTACTCTGTGAGTATTTCTGTTTGCGGTCGGGTACACTCGTGTGCCGTCTCCTATGATAAATCACCGCAATGCTTCTCACACACACCGACTGTCTGCAGGGCCTCCAACCCATTTCGGTTTCAACTTGCTTGACTTGCACATCGCTGCAAGTCACTTTTATCTTCCAAGCTGGTGCTCATTTGAATCTGCATTGCCTTTTGCCTAGCAATGGGCTTCATTTGGTTAAATACATGCGTCTGCGTTCAAGCAAAGATGTAGTCAAGTTTAGCTCGTGTGTGAAAATGGAGGCAGCCCGTGCTGTAATGGCAAGGGAAGCAATCAAAAAAATATCTTGGACAGAAGATGATGCAAAGCCCAGCGGGGGCACTGCGCTGACATTTTCTACCAAAGAGCACATTAAGCTTGCAAAAGTAAGAGAGCACCAGTTATATTTGTTTGGATCATGATCCATGAAAATACTCAAATGTCAATTGAAGAGCAAATGTGTCCCTTTCCTGAGCCGTTTGTAAATTTAACATGTGGTCGTGTTGGATCCTAAAGTGACAAAAAGAATGCAATTTTGCCATGATGTGGCAATGAGAAATCTGCTTGCGTTACAGTACGTGCCTTCCGTCACCCGGGCACTCACCAGACTGTTGCTGACGGCTACAAAACTGCAGTGACGATTGTTATTGATCAGGTCTATATCTTTGTGACCTTGTCCGGGAAACTCCCTGAGCACTTAGCATTCACGCTAAGGATCATTTCCATTTTTTTCCTGCAGAGGAAACAATGAGTCCCAAATTTAATCCCGATTTTAAACAGGCTTTTTGTCAACATCTGGATCTCTGATATTCGCTTACTACTATTTCTTGGAACATGAACCGAGCGAAATGCACTTGGTACACACAAGACATTGCATAAGAAGAGTCAAGAGGTGATGTTGCCGCCGTTGTGTATTGTGACCATGACTTAGTCGTATGTTGATATTCATTAACCATGCTGCTTTACAAGTGTTCAATGTCACAATTTTATAGGGGAGGCCAAGTCGCTTAAAAAAAAAAAAGCACAAAACAATCAAATTTTCCTTACTTTTAATGCTGGTCAATTATGTTTCAAGTGTTGCTGGTTGTGCTGCCCCACACACACACTCACACTCACACACATTCCCCTTTCTCTTTCACTTAGGAATTTCTGGCAACTTAGATGTTGGACCTGAGGGAGTGGAATGCACTGTCTGTAAAAGTGTGTGTGCGCGCGTGTGTGTGTGTGTGTGTGTGTGTGTGTGTGTGTGTGTGTGTGTGTGTGTGTGTGTGTGTGTGTGTGTGTGTGTGTGTGTGTGCTACTCTCCCACAGTGCTGAACAGAAATCACTTATTGGGGGGAATGTGTGGCGAATAAGTCCCCCTCAACTCCTTTGTCACGATGTGTGAAACAGCTGCTGCCACTGAATACTTACACCACACACACACACACACACACACTCTCTCTCTAACACACACACACACTAGTGACTGAACTGCAGTGGACACAGCACACACAGTGGGGCAATGAAGAGGGGAAATATTGTGTAATTAAGGATTCCTTTCAGCCCGAGGGAGAGTTCAAATAGAGCCGTTTGTCTGGCCAGAGAGGCAAAGCTTTGCATTTGTTGTGTGTGGGGGGTTGTAGTAACTTGCCTACAATTGCGTTGGCATCCTCAACCACGGGGACATTAATCATTTGTGAATCCCCACCAACCCCTCCCCACCATTATGAATAAACCTGTACTCTGAGAATAGGCAAACACTGTGTTTTCTTTTTCTGGTCCTGCTGTCTTTGCAAAATGAGAGATTCATTGAACCAGCCATTTCTTCTTCTTCTTCTTTAACCCCTCCCATCAAAGCGCCGTTGCCATGGCATTTAACAAATTATTGCAATTACCCTCAATGTGCGGGTCGCCCCTGGAAACCGGCTGAGGGGCAAGACAAGAAGTGGGAAAGGGTGAATGAAGACAGGAGAAAGTGAAAATCCTGTTCCGAACAAAAGGTCAAAGTGTTGAATTGAGAAGCTTTGATTAAGCGGGGGAGTGTACAAAGTGGAACCGTTTGAGCTCTATTGTGTGTGCGTGTGCGTGCGTGCATGCGTGCGTGCGCAGAGTTGAATGTGTTTGTAAAGTAGATCGATTTTCGGTCTTTGTGACTCGAGCTGGCAATTTTGGCAGCCAAGTGTTGGTGGTTTTGTGTCCGTGTGCAAGTGGAATCCACTGGTACAGGGAATCATGCTGGCTCCATGTTAATATTGACAATAGATCTCAGACAATTATTCCATCCGTGGAACATCAAATAGCGTCTTTTGTCATTTTGACTGATTTTCTGAATTTCACTTTTTTTTTATTTTTCATCATCTACCCATGAGGGGCAAAATACACCTGCAAACCAGGCCTAGGAATCACAGAGTAACTCGTCATACCATACCCCAATATTTGGTCAATGATATCATGATAGCTTCTTTGTCTATGTGTGCCCTGCGATTGGCTGGAAGGTTTTTGATGTCTGCCTACATTTATTTCCGAGGATCCTGCCGTGTCCTGCTCTTGCCTTGTTTACTTAAATGATGTAGAAGTCATTTTGACGTCTGCATACAGTATGTCGTGCATCCGCTCATATAATTACGCAATTATGGGCCTTTATACCGCCCACGACAGACTATACACCTCCACTCCCGAGTCTGGCAAAATACCTTGATTAGATGGCACCCCGCGCACCTCTTTGCTCCTCCTGATTCCCTTCTTTCAGATTTCTCCCTCTCTCTTTGTCTATCAGGCTAATCTATGGCTTGAATCTAAATTGACTTGAGAATTTATTTCAGCAACTTGAGCAAACCTACGTGATTGCATCAGCAATTTTTACTTTTCAGCCCATTGGAATCACAGTTTTGGGAGGAGCGTGGAGGTGGCAGATGCTGTCGGGATTTTTTTGGAGTTAGTGAATGGAAGGAAGGAAGCTTGGGCATTGATGACTGTGCTTCTTATGCTCTGTCATTAGTTGGGCATTAACACCCCCCCCCCACCCCTCCATTTACTAATAACAGGGCATAAGGAGCTAATGGGAGGAGTGGGTGGGCTGCTTGTAAGAGTACAGGCCTATTGCGATAGTCGGGCCTCAGCACCTGTCCAGGGTCACTAACTCGACCCGGGGGGGGGCTAACTGTGGCTGCCCACTGTGCTGCCTGTCTGACAAGTGCACAGCATCATCCCTCTTAAGTTTACCATTTCATCACCCAGCTGCTGAAGTACAATTGGAGCGGTGCGGCGCCTAATATTGGCAAATGCAAATAACTCCCACAGCCACAACTTAGCTGAACATGATGATACCATGCTCATATCATTACCACCATCGGTCCAAGTCGGGTTCGTAAGCATCATTCTGCGGCCCTTAGCACAAAAACTGCGTAATGCATGAACTCACCAATGCATGTACAAACCAGTACAAAACATGCGCACAAAAAAAAATACTTGTGTGTCTCTTGAAGGGATGGTTGGTTTGTGAGGACCAGGCTTGCCAGAACAGGACCAGGCGCTTGCCCGTTGCCTTCTCCCGCCACGGACCCATCTGCCCAAGTTGCAGCAAAGCGACACTGCGGCCCGAGGTAACGCACGAGCACCTCATCACTGCTTGGGTTGAATCTGACATAAATCCACACACAAGCACACCGATAGTTACTGGCGGATTTGTCCAGGTGATGGTGCTGTGGAGCTGAAAACTCCACATGCTGTATGGAGCATCTATGTATCAGCGTTCTATTTCACACCTCATGAAGTACATCAGCACCGTGGACGTAGATGTAATACAAAAGCTACATTAAAATTGTGCCTTGACAAAGGTTTTTCTTTCACAGATTCAGTACGATTAAGTTTCTTACTGTGGTTGTCCACTGTGTTCCAAATTATCCGGCGTATGTTGGTTTTCCACATTTTTTGTATAATAATGGTTGAAATGGTGGGACCCTTGTGGCACTCAGGTCGCCCAAATTCTCAAAGTCCAAGCCCCTAGTGTTATAAAATATGTCTCTGAGCTAGCCATCCAAAGCTCGTTTCTAGCTAGCTGGTTCGACGTAAAAACCACACCGAGCTTGGCTCGACCTCCGACTTTTCAAGTGTCGGTGACATGCATGCGTCGAGTCCAGCGAAGCCTTTGGGGACCATTTTGGCGGTTCAATTAGCGGAAAATCATCAGTCTCTGGTTGTCAATTTAACACAGTAACAAATTTAAATTGGCTTCGGCCATGACACTGGCACTGTATCGAAGTACACTGCGTCATCCTAATCTTTTGCCAGTCTAGCTAAAGGGCTCAATGTTACCTGCTGTTTTTGGAACTTTCAGCACCTTGTGAGCACTTTGTTAGCTTGACCACTGGATTGAACAACACTCTCCCTCTTGAGCGTGACTGTCCAGTCTGCCTGTCCTCAGTCCCATCCCGTTTTAACTCTTGCCCTAACTCTCCTGTCAGGGTGGTGGTGGGAGGTGGGGGGGGGGGGGTGTCTCTTAATCCACTGCGCTCAATGCTTTGCTGTCTCTGACTTTGTGGCGACAGATTGTAACTCAGAAGCCCAATTTATGCTGTCACTTTGGCCACTTAGAAGGCTGCTGGTGTGTGTACCTGAGGGCTGTGGCACTTGAAACCACAGGCTGGATAAAAACTCTCCCCTGCTCACTCAACCATCGTTTCTGTACGTTTCTCGCTAAGCCCTGCAGCCTCTCTACGCCTTACCATCTCCCGAACATCACGTTTAGCGACACACTTTGTCATTACTTATTACGCAGAAGATAATGAAGACAGCCAGCTGCAGTACTGTTGACAAGACTGTATAACCACCGTTGACAGTGAGCTTATTATTTTAAGAAGAGTGAGTCAAGGGCTCCACCACTGCTAAGAATGTTGAATGCTTTGGAGCTGCAATTTCTCTTTGACGCAAGTTAGATGATCGATCCTAATGTACTTGGAAATAATCGCGTTATTAATATAATCATGATTGATGAGACAGAAAGGCAATCAGATTTTCGTGTCGCCGCATCCGCCACTGGAATGTAAATAGACTTGTTTGGTCCTTTTATTTTTTTTTTTCTGTTTAGCGTCATGGTCCATTTGCCATCACCATGGGTGCTGCCTCCGCTCGCTTCTCTTCCCTCCCTCGTATCGCGCTCTCCATCCCGTCTGTCTCTCCGTCCATCTCACTCTGCCTTTGCCTCTTCCGCCCTCTCCGGCTGGACACGGCATCAGAGTGCCATCCGATCTCCATGTAATGGCGGAGTAATAGGCACTCTGCCTTGATTGGTTGGTAATTTGGGGGAGTTATGCACAGGTGCAATTTGTAATATTTTCAGGAAATTAAATGTCTTTCTCTCCCTTGCTGTTCCTTTCGTCACCGTCCTCGCCGCCACCCACCCACGTACGCGGCGCTTAACTCAAGTAGCCTCTCTTTCCACGCCCTGTTTCAGATCACTCCTGACTTTGCCTTTCTTTTCCCTTTTATTCACCGCTTTCTTGCCCCTGCTCTTTTCTTTTCACTTTCTTCCCCTCTCCCCCCCTCCCTCGTTAGCTCTCCCACTTATTCCCCCCCACCCTCCCTCCACAATCCCCCCCCCCCTTTTTGCTTTATTGATGTACGCTCAGGCGCCCATTAGAGCTCCCTTTTTCCCTCTAGTGGAAATTGCACCGTGTTAATTTTCACACAAATTACGGCAATAGCAGGTATCTCTATTTGATACATTATAGCGGGAGCAATCAGAGATAATTGAGTGCCTTTCAGAGGGAGACGGCTGCATTCACCGCCGCCTCAAAGCTGCCCCATTATCGCCTAATCGCTCTTTAAACACTGAATTTTGCCGAACAAAAATTCTTGTCATAATTTTGCTTAAGTGTATTTGGAAATCACAGTCCTTTGAGCAAGGATAATTGAAATCAAATCCCTTTCACTGGAGCTGACATTTCTACATTTCTCCCCAATTGAAATTAATTTCAAAAATTGGGCATGAATATCTTCAAATAGCAGGCAATTATGCCTTTCAATATAGAGAAATTACCGGCACTGAATGGGTTGGTGGCTTGCGGGCGAGAGCACCAGTTAAATGCTTTTGTTTCCCCGTCGTGTTTGCCTAGTAAAGATTTACATATATTGACTCATTATGGTGTCTTGTCAAGCTGATCAGCGCGACTAGCTCCAGCGGTAATAAACGCTCATTGCATCTTCAAAAACACACACAAAAAAAACAAGTTTTAGAGCACGCTGGAGTCACAGCTGACAGAAAATGTATGTTAGCCTCTCACCGGCATCGCAGCTTGTTTCTCGCAGCTGCACTCATGAAATGGCCGGATGCCGTACCAGCGCGGCCTTGTTGTTCACAGGTGCCATCCGTACCTTCCTTGTAATCCCGTTGCGGCCCATTGCGTTTTTGTCCCCACGGCCATTTCGTTTAATTGCATCTGATTTAAGCAAAGTCAGACGCACAACTTCTTGGGACGCTGTTTGTGTACCGCGCGGTCTTGAGTGCTCTTTTTTCCTTCTTCTTTTTTTTTTTCATCTGAGAGCAACTCGCAACGGGTACAGAATGATTCGGAAATCAATTTGTACATTTTTTAACGATTCATGTTTCCTTCTGACATTCCTGTTGCTTGTGCACACATTTTTGGGTGGTGGTTTTGGAGTGGGGGGGGTCAGTAGGGGACGGAGACAAGCAAAGGGGGTACGACGTGGTGAGGAAGGAGGGGGCGTCCTGCGCCCCCGGGAGAGAGGCAATTTCACAGCTGGTTTGCTCCTTAGGCAGTCAGGCTGAAAATGCTGCAGATTTGTGGAGCAAATTGAAATGGTGTCAGCGCGGGAACAAAGCGCTTAGCCGAATGACGAGGCGGCCATATGTACGCGTATGCCAAAGAAAGGTGGGGTTGAGGTGCCACAAATTCAATAACCACCCTGTAATGTTTTAGCCACGCCTTTCTGACACCTGTCGATCAATCAGAAAGCAACTATTGGCCGGCCTGTAATCAGCGTTTCATTGTGTGAACGCGTGTGCGTGTATGTTCTTGCGTTTCCTGCATGTGGCGCGACGGGCTTCTTTCCAAGATGGCGTGCGACTGCGCTTGCGCCACCTTGGCAACCAATAGCGAGGTTCCATTATCGGCCCGACATGGTTCGGTTGTTGGCGAGGCGGCACATCGGCGGTTAACAGCTGTGCGTGCCGCGCATGCAGCCATTGACGGCCATTAAACACCTCCGACCTCTCGCGCGCAGCCAGCCAGCCACCCGCACGCACGCACGCACACACTCACTCATCATATTTGGCGCGCAGCTACATTAGACACTCTTGCCACTTGATTATGCCGCTGTAGTAAAAACTGAAATTACAATTACGGTCGATTGGCAGGTATAATGGGCACGCGCTCGCTCCAGCGGTGACACGCAGGAATTGTCGGGGGATTCTTCTTCCCGGCGGTAATAATAAAGCACTCTGCACACACCTGACGTCGGCGTGGGGTCGGGGCTGAGCGTGCCCTCTCCAGCGTCGCGGGGAAATGACGATCCGATAACTGCAATTAAACATGCAGTATAATGGCTAATCAAATTGACAGCCTCGGCTGTTCGCGTTCTTTGCTCACAATGGCATATCACAACAAACTATTACGAGGGAGGAGGGAATTTCAGGCCCGAGCCCGTCTTTTCACTCTCTCTTTCCATCTGTGTCTCCTTCTGTTCATCTCATTCGTCTTTCTTTTTCCCTTTTATCTTTCTTTCCTCTCCTCTTCCGCCGAGAGGAGTCGGTGTTGCTGGTTGTCATCCACCCCCGGCTCATTTCAGTAAAGGTTAAAAGAACAACAAGCACAATTTATTTTCTCGCCGTGCAGAGGAACGGCGATGTTCCGCACGTTTCCTCTTTGTCAGCGTCTTCTCATAAATGCGCCAAGCTTAATCGGTTTCTTTGCATCCGTTTGCAGTACTCGGAGAAGGCCCTCTACAACCAGATCTGCTTCTACAGGTTCATCTTCGACTGGGACTATGCGGTGAACAAATTACTACAGGGAGAAGAAAAAGTAAGCGCGCGCACACACACACACACACACACACACACACACACACAGCGGACAGTTTCCCTCTCACTTGGCCTACTGTGAGTGTGCGGTATAATGCACAAACCGCAAAGAAACAATTTCCAATGAAATTAGTAACACATTTTCAATGGGTAATCCCCCGAGGAATAAAGACCGGATTTGCATGCTTCACTTTTTGCATCCGTCAAATTTTCTTTCTGAGAAAAAAATGTGGGTATGGCTATTTGTACATTCTAGTGCCGACTCATTTAATGTGATAAAGTAACATAAGCTATTTTTGAAGATATAAATGTGTAAATGTATAATTGAATGTAGCTATGGTAGTAACCACCTACATGTTATGAAGTTGTTTTATAATATAGTTTCTCAAGTTTTGTGCATTTGCAGTTAGTGGGGGAGGGTGGACATTGCTTTTTAAATGCTGTGATATTTTATTCATTTTTGCTGTTTGTGTTGGAACGCCGCAGTAGTGCTTTGAAAATCGAAATCAGAGCAGTGAGAGTGCCGTGTGAATTTTAATGTCCCCCCCATCAATTTTTGCTCACAAATACTGTAAATGTAACGTAGCATTAACAATCAATGGCTCCAAGTAAGCCTGTTACCCAGGCTGCACTTAAAATAGTCATCATTGCTGCCCCATTCACACACACACACACACACACACCAAAGTATGGGCATTGTACACGGGAAGGGGGGGTTAAGGACATTCATCTCCTCGAGTCAACAGCCCTAATTTGGGAGACGGATTCAATCACGCACCCGTACAGAATGCAAAATGCTCCAATCACCGGGAGAACGGCGGAAAGAGCCCTCCCTCTGGCTCCCCCAGCCCTTCCCTCACTGTCCACCTTTACCGCTCTCTCTCCCCGTTCACTCGCTCTCTTAGACAGGCACTCGTTTGGCTGTGTTGATTGAAAACAGGTTTTAGATTTGGTGAAATGATAGGGGAAGTAATGGGCACGCTGAAGAAAGGATAGCCCTTCTCCTGTAATGGGACATGGAGCGTATATTCCTACCCCCCTGGACTCAAAGAGACCCTACTCCAGTCGGTGGGTGCGCTGGGGAGGCAGAAGCCGCAAGGCCTCTCTACGCATAGTTCTCCCTGATTGATGTCACTTGATTAGAAAGGACGCCTCGACCAAACGATTGATTTATTTGATTAAAGATTTATGTATGTATGCCTGAATTGGCCGAGCTGTGTGGCAGCCGGCCGGCCGCGAGTGAGACAACGGAGGTAAATATAACTTGTAATCAGCAGATGACCACTCAGATGATGGAAGGCGCTAAAATAAAAGGATTGAACCAGTGCAGGGCTACTAACATGATTATAGCTCCCCACTTCTGCTTTCTTATTATATTTTTGTCTAAGGCTGGATGCGGGCAATCATTGCCAATCACTTCTTGACTCGCCACCCTTCATTTTGCTGAGCTTTGCGGCCACTTACTCTTGTATTGTACCGCCCCGCGCGACCGAATGGAACGTGTTTTGTAAGCTGTTAGGGCCTGTTTTACAATTGCAAATTCAATTGGATGTCACATAACCTTTCCGATCCTCAAAGCCGGACGGGGCGGGGGGGGGGGGGGGTCACCAACGTGGTGCCAGCGGGCACCGACGAGCTCGCGGCCCTGTTCTTCAAAATGCAGATTGGCATAGATTCATAGAGCAAAAGTGTTGAATATTGCTCTGCGTGTTTCCGAAGAATATCACCAATGTGTATTCATAATGTAAGTAGTAAAAGGGCATTCAAGATTTTTTTCCTTCCACGAGTGTGTATCACACTGGTAGCCCCTTCGCATGAAACGGTAAGCAGCAGTAACGGTTGCTTCACCCTGCTCCAAGCTTTTGCCCTTCTTAGCTGCACATGGGAGCTAAGAATCTCCTCTGTCATTTTGGTGTTTTAAAGCAGTTCGTGCAATATATATATATATATTTATTTATTTTTTGTTGTTGTCACTATTAGAGTATGTTTATTCGCTTTGTGTTGGAGGAGGACAACACAGTGAAGAGGATAACATGACTGGCAGAACGAACTTTAAGTGCGTTTTTTTTAAATTATTTTTTTTATTTTAAGAAATGGGTCCGTAAAAAGATTTTCATTGCTCCCGAACAGACACACAACTTCATGCTGATAGAAAGTATAGGTTTAAGGCTGTTCTCCTCTGTCCTGTGGCCATAATACCACATATTACTGCATTACACACCCGGGGCCACATTGCTGAGATTACGGGTATGAGACAGACAATTCTATTCTCTGTGCTTTTCGTGTAAGAGCGTGTGCATGCGGTTAATTTTAATCTTGTATAAAATATTTCCCTCCCCAATTCATTTCAGTGGGCTCCAATTTTTTTGCAGATTTTGGTCCCTATTACCCGCTTAAATTTATTGTTAAAATTTCTTTTAAAAATGTTTTTGCTTCCTTGACTGCAACGCGTGGCACAATGCTTTTAGCATTGTGTGTTTGTTTGTGTTACCAGTAGTTGAATGTGTGTCATGTTGAACACATTTGTTGGATTTATATTGCGCTGTTATTTATTTATTTTGAATGACCGGTCAGTCGAATATATTTAAGGATGCATCCTATTCGTCCGCCCGATTAATCCGTCGGACCCTAGAAAACACTAAAGAGTCCCTGCTTTTCGTGTCTACATTCATATTACGTACAGTTCTTTGGTGTTAAGACTTTGCACGTAAAGCCGCATTTCATCCAGCGAGTTGATGTTGAGATTGTTCGTCAGTAATGTACACAAAGTCATTGCAAAGCATTTCCCCAACATCGCCAATCACGTTATATAAGACTACAAATGCCACAGAATATAATGTTCTCTGTATTTTGTTTTTTAAATATATACTGTACACATATACCAGTTAGCTATTTCTAACTGCATAATTACAATCGAACAGGCAAAGCGTAGCTCTGCTAGTCCAGTTTCAACACAGTGGCCATTTCTGTCCTTTTGTATTTTCAGTTTCGAGCCGCGTTCACATGTGTCCGTCTGTGCATTTGTTTGTGTACGTGCTCACAATAGGCCACATTGTAGTCGAGCGGCTGCGGATGGAGCGTGATGTTGGAATGAGCGAGCGCGTCTTATCTACATGTGCGTGGCGTTTTTGTGCCTGATTGCTGCGGCTGGATAAAACAGGGAGGTAATTTCATCCACGGCAGGAGAGCTCCTAATAATGCACACGCCACCGCCGCCCGCTCGTGAGAACGCCCACCCCCCACCCCCACTCCCCAAACCCCCTCGTCGGTTGGCATCTCATATCGACGAGTTCCAATCATTTCTTGTCACTTTTTCATCTTTGCGTCTGTTGCTTTTTGTCCTCCCCTCCACGCGTCTTGGAGTGTGGGCAGCGTGATTGCGCGTGAGCCGTAATGTCATTTGGCCGCATTGATAAAACGAAATTGGCCTTAAGCTGCACTATTCTAATGGTCCCTTTTACTGGCTTCTGCATCTGCCCCCCCCCCTCCTCCTCCCCCACCTCCCTCTCCTCTCTCTTTCCCTTCTCCTCCTTCTCCTCTCCATTCTCTCTACCTCCATCCCTCTCCTCATCCTCCCTTTTCCTTTCTGGGGCATGGCCAAGTCCGTGGGTGCGATTGTCGACTCAATTATTCATTCTGTGCAATTACACTCACACAAAGAAGTTTCCCCCGTGCTCCGAGTGGTGATTAAATTAACTGCTATTCCAGCTGCCCGCCGCCACCGGACTAATCGAATATTCATGGGGGCGGCCGACACGATGGCCGATCTCCATTAACTTCATCATGCTCACTTAATTACAGGCTTGTTATTGTATTTACACCTAGTTAGAGCGTGCGGAGCCCTGACATGCTCGTGCCCAGCGCCGCCGGAATTGCGGCACCTTTGCTGAAGCAAAGGGAACCCCTGAGGTGCTCGCATGTATCCCTGCGTGTATATTTTTGTAAGTGACGCGATCAATCAAATCTTCTCCTGTAGATGTTGGGCATAATTATTGGTTTGTTGAACCTCAAGAATTCGGTGAACTGGATCGTTGATGAATCGTATCTCAAAGCCCGTGCTCGACATTACCGCCAGCCAACCCACAAAATGCGGGTGAATTTGGCGAGCGGCAGGTCACTCGGGCACATTTGCCACTTTGCTTGTTCCAACCGGAAGCTTTGGGAGGCTATTTTGATATGATTTTGATGGTCTGGAACTGGCTGACCACTGAAATTTAGCGACAGAAGCGTGGTTGAAATGACGTGACGAACAGCGCTGATTGATGGCTGACCAATGACGTAGCGGAAAAACTTTGTAAAATGCCCACCTTGGGCTGTGACGCAGCAAAGATCGTCATCAGCGGTTCGGTGTGCGGCGGACACCCGAGTACAGTATGAGCGTCTTAAGTGGCCCGCTCACATAATCCGTACTCATTGCGATGTAGATGTAAATTTATCCCTCAACCAATCGACGGTTTGCCGCAAAAGCACACGAGCAATTAAATTCTTCCAGTCGCTGCAGATTAGTAGATCATGTCATGGAAATTTCGTCTCGACTTTCCAGACTTCTTCCGGTGGAGGCGATTTGTATGAGCTCCTCTGTGCATACTTCTCCAACTTCTCTTCTATTTTTGTTCCTCTTTTAAATCCTTTATCTATTCAACGTTTGTGATTGAGGCGGCAGCGAGGGGAGGAAGAGCAATGCTGGGGGGGATGATTTTCTACCTTTTTAGAAATGATGACATGATTGCTTTCGCTTGATCATGCACCATCACCCCCAATCCCACCCCCACCTGCCTGCCCCCCCCCCACTTCTATTACCCAGATAAATAGACTCATTTGTGTCTCCCTTCTCCCACCATCCGTGTCCCTGTTAGCACGAGTATGTTCTCATGATGCCGTTGACTTCGACCACATCACGTGTGTGCGCGTGGGAGTGTGCGTTTCTGTGTATCTAACCTTTGTTCTCGTGGCCGCCGGGTAGGCTTCTATTTATACAGCACCCACTAATGTAGGAAGAAGGAAGGACAAGACGGGAGATGTGACCATATGGACAATTTGGACGTCTGTGTTTGCATTAAGTCCTTTTGGGTCTAATATTTACGGTACCTTTCCATCTTAATGTATTGAATGAACACTCTTCGTTACCACTGCCCCCCCCCCCAAAAAAAATCAATCGCTGATTTATTCTTTCTTCCGGAGCAACAAATATTCACTTCAACTTCCGTGTGGTGGCGGCAGCAAAGTTATCATTAAAGATACGGGAAGGGAAGATGTGGCGTCCTACTTTAAATTGCAATCAGAAAAGAATAGAGCCATATTTGAATTGGGACATCCGCACGAGTGGCGTAATCAGACCCAACATGTTGTTAATTGCGGTCCCTTCGGCCGCAGCATCATACGTCTTGGGGGCGGACAGTGCGCTATGACTGAGTTTTATGCCACTTGATGCGCACCCCTCGCTTGCTGTACCGATGGGAAGATTTTGCGGCCATCCTGTCTGAGATGCTATCGCTCGTCTCACAGCGGCCCACCCGAGGGGATAACACGCGAGGTATTGACCTCACGCTCTCGCTGGACTCCTGTATTGATCTCTTGTTTCTCTGTGCTTGCGCCGCTCCAATTGTGTGATCTCCATCCAGGACCCGCAAAGTGATAGCATTACAGGGAGATAGCAAAGCATCTCCAGGTAAATACCTATACGGGAGATTTAATACGCTGGGGAACATTTGGGGTGGGGGGGGTCTGTTGAGTCCGATTTTTAGGCTGATTACAACAAATTGGTGTTCTGATTCCAAAATTGCAGTCTAGTTTTTTTTTTTCGAAGCTTGTAACAATCCCATCTTAGTGTTTTATTCACATCACTTATATATTTATTTGTTTTTTACGAAAACGGTGATCCGACAGCCCCGAAACTTGGTGTGACAGAGGAAAACTGCGATCTGTTTTGCATTCCGCACCCCAAAAAATGTTTCAAACCGGTGTCGGACATATAACCTCAACATAAATTGTCTTCCCCAGTTGTTATTCACCACATGTCCCCCAGTTATATGTTTGATCCAATTCATGATAATTGAGAGTAACAAAATTATTTCCACCCCGCCTTCCCCTTCAGCTCGCGCTAGCTGGTGGACCAAAGAAAAGGAGGTGTACCGGAAGCTGAAAGAAGTGCTGGAGAAATCGCTCTCCACCAGTGGCTACTCGGAAATTGACCTGGCCAAACTCTTCCAAGCCTTCACCACCTCCCTCAAGTAAAAATGGGATGCGGGATGAGATTTTGGTTCTGGGAAATATTTTCAACCCCCATCAATTACACCGCTCTTTAGGAAAGTAATGACATCTCAATGACAGACCAGGCTACAGACCGCATCTCTGCATCTGCGTGCGTTTGTCACAAGGCAGCATGATAAAGGATGCAAGAGTTGATTTTGCTTGGGGGTTGGGGGGGGCACACGTGTTGCCATCCCTGCATGGAGCAGCAAATTTTCTCCTTTTGAATGTTTTGGTCCCTTTTCACTCCACTCCTCACTCCCCCTTGCCCCCATCTTGTCAGATTATCACTTCACAATGTGTTTTTTTGTTGTTTTTATATGCTTGTCGTTTTCTGTCAAGTGTTGTAATTAAGAGAGTCATTTGTGTTGTTATTTTGATATCGTTGCGCGTGTCCTTGATACTGAAACATTAAAAAAAGGGAAATAATTGTGGTCTCGATCTTGTCATTTGTGTTGCTCCCCACGGCCTCTTTTTCGACATGATCCCAGCGATCACGTTTGGTAACGCGTCAATTTCCTCTTGATGGACGCTGTGAAAGACATCAACATACACGTAGTTGTTTGTTTGCGGTTGTAACGCCTCGTCATGAGACATTATGACCGCAATAATAACAATACGTACTGCGAAACGAATCCTTCTCCAGTAGTGTCAATAAAATCTGATCCAGTATGGTCAAGGTAAATTATTGTAATCATGACTTCAGGTGTACCTCATGAAGTGTCCACTGAGCGGGAAGACTTCCTTCCTCCCTTGAAAAGCCTCATTTATCCAAAAATAATGGAAATCTTGCGGCTTTTCTTTGAAGTGGATTATCCGAAGGGATTCCAAACTGCACGTCCCCATTGCACCGGCAAACCACTGATTTGAATGAAGGCACTAATAGTTGGGAAGGGGCATTGTCTGATTCCTTGTACACCACCGCAAAGTGCCTCCGCACCACCACCACCTCTGAGGGTGCCAATCCAAACGGAGCCGTATTCTTATCGATACAGCTCCCGTGTTGGATGTCGTTCGGCTATCCGGGCGTACGTAATGGTGCCGTATATCTGCTTGTTCGCCACAATCGGGTTGGATTTCCTGTGTTGTGGTTCAAGTGTTCACGCGTTTCCCATCAACAATTCGCTGTTAATACATTCAATCGATTCCCTGTTCAAACGCTGTTCTGCTGTTGACATTTGCATAAACTCTACCCGCCTCACAAATCACTTGAAACCATTGCAAGCCGCAAAGGCAGCCTTGAGTGGACCGAGCACTTAAATCACGATTCACAAGGAATCGAACATGCTGCGCGCCACCCAGCGCAAGTGTATTTAAGTTGCAGGAACTTTACATCTTTATTTGATTCTATCGTCTCCTCCAGCTGCTCAGCCTGTTTGATTTTATTCTTTTCTTTTTTTTTTTTTTTTTTGCTCTTTGAAGATAAATAGCAGAGGCCTGCTATTCTCACCGAGCGGCGAGGTTCTTGTTTTGTCCCGATCTGCTGTAAACCAGTCAAATGGAGTCCCTCGCATTAATTCGACCCCACTAAAGCTAATAAGGTCGAACAAGTCTCTTTGTATTGTGGTGTTAAGCTTTATTGCTTGTCGTTTTGACCAGCGATGGACAAGGTAGGCTTTGATGAGGGAATTAGTCCTCCATTCTGTGGCTGTTATTCATAGCGCGCTGGAACGACAAGCGGCCGAGAGGGTGTCAAAAGGAGAGCCGGTCCTATTGCAAAGTGTCTCCCTTGTTGGAGCTGAAAGGGCGGTTATGAGACGATAAACCGCTTAATACACGGAGCTAATTGGATGAGAGCAAGGGAGACGAGGAATTAAGGGGCAACCCGAGAGGGGAGCGGAGTGCCGTGGCCCCGCTATTCAGCTCTTTCACGGGGCCCGGGGAGGGGAGGCGACGTCGGGGAGCGGGGGCTGTTCATCAAAGCGCATTGGAAGCTCCTCTCCCAGCGACTGAGTGAGTGGCGACTGATCCAGCTGAGGCCGTGGAGTGATTGGGCCTATTCTCCTCTCTGCTAGGGACGTGGTGTGAAAAATGTGGGCCCGAGAATCCAAATCAGGGGTCAAATCAAAACCACAAGTAGGTGTGAGGGAGGGGTTGGCGTGGGGCATTCAGTGGGAGGGACACCTGGACAAACCTGTGTGGCATGCGTTGTGGGCGTTTCCTAAGTTGTGTAAACTACTAACATTTCGGTATCAATGTAGAACGATTTGCGATGGGGGGGAATAATATAAACGTGGCTACACAACATTGTGATGGTCACAAGTGCTTATTAATGTAAAATTTGGGTTGTTCTTCACAAAGGATTATGAATATTTGCCTGTGAGTATTGCCAAATGATCTGTGAAGTGTTGTGTGTTTTTTGATATGCTGTTTTGTTATTTCTTGGGTTTTTGGATGTGTACTTTAGTTCAGGGGTCTCAAACTGCGGTCCTGGAGGGCCGCTGCCCTGCATGTTTTCCAAGTCTCCCTGTTGCAACACACCTGATTCAAAGGATCAGATCATCAGCAAGCTCTGCGGAAGCCTGACATTGAACCTGTTCATTTGAATCTGGTGTGTTGCAACAGGGAGACTTGGAAAACATGCAGGGCAGCGGCCCTCCAGGACTTGAGTTTGAGACCCCTGACTTAGTTATTTGTTGTGATTTATTGTTTTAATTGTCTGTTGCTTTTAGTGATTTATTGTGGATTGCAACTTCACGGTCACTGTGTGTAATGTGTGTGTATATGGACGATTTTTGCAGCAGCTGTGTCCCCTGCATGAAGCCTGTGTGAATCTGTGAAGACATGGCAAGTAATTTGGCAAATCTAACTCTTCCCCTACTTGTCAGCTGTGTTCCGAAACCCTCTTGTTTGGAGTAAATTGAGTGATTAACAGGTGTCGGACCTGCAAAACAAGTCCACCGAAGGAAGACGAAGAGGCTTTTTCACTACGGCATTCAATCAAAAGAGGGACTAAATTAATCCTCAGGGTAATTTCACGCGATTTACACGGGCACCAAAGATGGGTCAAACGGAGGAGAATGCGAATTGATTGCTGTAATAGTCACCGCATCAAGTAAGATCCTCTTGGGAGGGTGGGTGGGGGTTGAGCAGGGAGAATTGGGCGGATTTGGGTGGGGAATTAACCATGCGAGAGGTGTATGTGCGTGAAAGGCGACTGATGAAGTGGTTTGTTACTTCATTAATGACAAAGAGGACTCACTTCCAGCGACAGGGCATTACAGATGTTAAGACCAATTTAGTGGCTCTAAGCCTTTTTTCAAGGAAGTTTTGTCGCCACCCGCCCAGCTAAAGTGCTGGATCTAATTGAAAACCCCTCGCCTTTGTGCCTCCTTTCACACGTCGGGGATTAGGCTCATGAATATATGCTCTCTATTTTGTCAACTCGCCTCAAGAGGAGAGACACGACTGAAATATGTCGCCCACTTTGTTTGCCCCACGCTACGCGGCGCGTCGCAGCCAACGCAACCCTGCTCCCCAACAAAAAAATCAGCGTCTCCTCATAACACTTTTTATTAATAGTTCTATAATATTTCACTTCATTTCAGCCCCGAATGCCAAAAGAAAAAGAAGGTCAATTACGCAGATTAGACTTCTCAGTTCATATTGGGAGGGGGGGGGGAACGTCTGGACATAAATAATGATGTAAAAATCTAATAATTGATAAAACACAGATGGACTTCTACACAGGGAGACATTCATCACACACTACACCGAGTGCAAATTATCAAAACATGACCTCCTGAAATATACACGCACTTGAAAATGGATCACTTTTTTGTTGTTGTTTTGTTTTTGTCCTCCTTCTTGACACAATATGTACAGCTTTCTTTCACACAGTCTTTCGAGAGGTCCCGGCTCGGCCGGTGTCTCCTGAAGCCGGACCGGACACCGTGTGTGGCCTGAGGACTGCTGAGCAGCGGGAGAGGAGTCATGCTTGCAGAGAAGACTTAAGTCAGGTCTGTGGACCGTTTTCCTTTGGTTCTGGGTGGGTGGCTGGACCGGTTGTCGGCGCGGTGGTGGCCGCCCGGGTGTTTGTGGCAAAGCGATCCCGTTTGTCTGAGTGATTCTTTTTGGATCGCTTCACAATTTAGTGACATTTGATCTCCTTCAGCTTCACGTCAGTTGTTGCGGTGCTTTTTCGTGACATTCTTAAGTCAAGCGTGGTGAGCCATTCGTCGTCTGTGGGCCATACTGATTCCCGAAAAAAAAAATGACGATGTGAACAAATTGTTTTGAAAATTGGGTTGGCGGGCCCGGTTATGTATGTGGCCCATGACTTCTGGTTGAAGTCGAGATATGGCCGGAAAATTAGAGGTACATCTGCACAATCTAATGAGATCCGGAACAAAAACTATCAAACTAAATCAGTCTTCATAAGGATAGTGTTCATTTCTGAATGAGAGTCTGCTATTCATGTCACAATATGTTTTTTTATTAATGCAGTGGGTGTAGTGTAGCGCTGTTTTAGTTCAGAATTTGACTCTAATGTACCCAAAATTGTAGAAATGTCATATACTGTACTGTGTATTTTGAATGATCACATCTGTGACAGTGTTTTTTGGGGGGGGGGGGGGCATGACACATTTCGGTTTGGGATCTCATTAGATTGCTGTGGCCAAAGAGTCTGAAAAGCTATCACGCTCAGTGCGTCTTGTTTTTCATCAGTGTTTGTGCGACTTTGGTCGTGCTACTATGTTGGGGGGTCAGAGAGCGCCAACGTTCGGAGTGGCAGGGATATCATCGAATGGGAGAGGGAGGCCTCGATAGGTTCAGCACACCTCCTTCCCCGCTGCGCCGGGGGGCAGGATGTTGATCTGGGTGAGCTGAGCCGAGTGTTCCTTGGCCTTGAGGCGCAGGGCGGCGATGCTGGAGGCTCGACGGTCCGCCGCAGCTGAGGACGAGGGGGCGGAAGCAGGGGTCGGGTCTGGGAGGAGGGTGGCCGGATGGGCGCTGTCGACGGCGGGGGCGGGCTGCCGCAGGAGCACCGCGGCGGTGGAAGCGCTGGTCAGGGGGCCCATAGTGGAGAAGAGCCTGCACGCGACGCAGGGAAAGATGTGCTTTGAATTCATCCCCGACCCGAACCTCCTTTGGCGTAATAACAGGAAAGTGTGGTGGCAGAAGACGCGTTTCCCCTTAATTAAGGCTTTCAGTGTCCCTCGCGGCAAATGAGGAGCTAATTGTGACATGTGGTGTTTGCGGTGTCAGCCCCCTTCACAGCTTGTTTTGCGGGATCGCACATTTGGTTAATTTATTAAGACATTTGGCAGTGATTACACACCACACTGCGAATGGTTACCAGTGAAACACATTTCTAATCAGAGGCCCCGAGATAAACAGCAAAGTGCGGAAGCATCTGTCATCAGTCTGGGCGCTTGTTGTCGTTTCTAGGGTGACCTCCCCAGAAAGTGCTTCGTGTATGACTGAATAGAAATAGAACAGATGGAGCTCACCTGCCAAAAGTCGGCCCCATGAAAGCCGGGTGGCGAAACATGGCGGCCGTGCCCAGGAAAGTGCCCAGGCCGAGCGGGGTGGCCAGAGGAGGCGCGGAACCGTTGTGGTGTGGCGGGACGAGGCCGGGGAAGGCGGCGGCGGCTGCGGCCGCCGTCCATGCCGATTCGAGGGCGGGGTGCGGGTGAGGCGGGAAGGGGCCTCCTTCCAGGTAGTGGCTGAGAGGGTGACCTGCAGCCAGAGGGCCCGGGAAGGGCAGGCCTGCTGGGTGGCCTTGCACCCCCGCCTTTTCGCGTTTCCTCCACTTGGCCCGACGGTTCTGAAACCACACCTGGAGGAAGACAAGCAAGGTAATTCAAGCTCCATTATATGTTGATGTATTCAGACACATTTTTAGCGACAGGTGTTCCAGCCCCAAAAAAGGGTAACCATCCACCAAATTATTCATAATATTTGAAAGAAAAAACAGGATATACTGATGAGTCAAGACGTTAAAAATGGGCTGCAGCAAATATATATTTTTGTTTGCATCCAGGTCACAATGTGTGTACATGCTCAGCAAATGGGAAACAACACAAGTCAGCTGTTTGGGAAAACATACAAATCTGCCGATAAAAATGATATACTTTAAATTGCTGGTATAATACTATCCCTGTAACATGGCTTTTATCATCTTTTGTCCCTAATAAGAGTGTAACCAAAATATAATAAACACCTCTCACTATGATGTCATCAACATTCACATCCACACACAAACAACAAATACCGATAATTGTTAAATGAACACTTCTCTGACAGCGCCAATCAAAACAGAGGATCTAATTGTCAATGTGTTATTTTCCTAATCGTTTTTGCATTGAATCACATCAAATGATGCAGGCATTCCAGATACAATTTAACATTTTGTTTTCTTCTTGACTCTTGATATATATAAAATATTCAATTTTCAAACGACTGTTTGACCAGCCTTCTTTTATACGCACATACAGCAATACCGATCTAGAACTAATCTAAAATGAACTCCGAAAGCTCATCTATTTGAAAAAAAAAAAAAACGGACATATTTGCTATAGTTATAGTTAATTTTATAAAAGTAAGATGTCGTTTCAGTCAGTTTTCGTTTTTACAAGCCTTTTTGTGACTTTACCTTGGTCACAAAAAATGTTTTTTTTCAATGTTTGTTCATTTACTACAACAACTTTGATTTATTGCCTTGGAGAATATTGAACGCCGTCGTCCTTTTCGGGTGAAGGACTAGAATGACGGTAATTACGCGCAAGGTAAACCGTGCCAACGAACAGACCCCTTAAATCTACTTTCTGTCCAATTAAACCCCGTTTTTGTTGCCTGCCTCGGGATGGAGGGGGCGGTTGAGGTAATTAAAAGCTCTGTTGACTGAAGACCCACAAAATTGCCGCTGAACTGGCTCCAATGACAATTAATGCGCTTTAAATGAAATTCTTGAAAGCGATGTCGAGCAAGTGGGAGTATTTAACTTTCCCACGCACCCACTCTCGCTGCTGGCCAGTTTGCACTGCAGGCGCACAAAGAGCAAAACGTCAACAGGAGCAAAGTGATTGAGCGACAGCGACAGTGCGCGCACACACTCTCACGCACGATTCCCAGAGGGCTGTTTAGCATTACACAGCCCCTGGGGAATTTATGAGTTTTTATCACCTCCTGATGGCGCCCGCTAAGTGATTTGTTCACCTACAGCCCCCTAAAGAGACATCTGTTGTATCACCGTCGGCCATTGACCCTCCAGCCGTGTTTGAACTGTCTCTGTGGTTATGAGCCCCCGCTTTGGGCATGCATGCGCACGCTTTCAGTGCACTGGCGCAAGGGAGAGGAGGGGAGGGTGGGGGGTAGGAACAAACACCTTTAATGGCTTCTCATTCGCTCCCAAGTGCCACGCATGGGATCAATGCAGGTCGTATCGCAATCACAGAATAGGAAATCAAATAGCACTAACGCCCCCACCCCTCCTCCCTTTCCTTCTGATGGGAATCCAAACACCGCCTCGTCCCGACAATATGTTTACTCGCACACTAAGTGAGCGCTTTCTGAATCGCTTAATTGCCGCTAAAGAGCGATCACGCGCGAGATAAAGCACCAATAACCGGAAGTGGCCCTTGTCGAGCACGCGCATTGCTGTCCCCCCCCCCCGTGAAACACGTTTCACAGTCATAAATGACCGCCTCTAATTGCTCCTTTCATCACTGACGCACATATATCCGGAAACGTCAGCTAATCAAAACTGGAAATCGTAACAGGCATACAGTTTTGGATGTTTTGTTTATTTTACTGAAAAGAAGGCCGTTGCCTCTTTTGACCACCTGGACAGATCATAATGACCCAAGCACTGTGTGAAAACAGGTGCTCATTCTCACTTTTGCTTGACACGGTCATCCAGCAGTATTCATTTAATTGTCATATTGTCCAAGCGCATCACACTGAGAGGTGTTTTTATATAATGTGTCAGTGTCTGACTCGAAAACAGATGCTTAATTATGTTCGTTAATTCTATCTGGAACGCGTGTGACGTCTGACTATTTTAATGCATCCATGTTTTCCACATGGAGAGATTTTTTTCCAATTCAAGTGGGTTGTGACGTCTTGCTAAACGTGGGAGGCCAGTTGTTGTTCGATATGAAACATTAGAGATAAAGACACCTACTTGGACTCGGGCTTCGGTCAGATCCAAACGCATGGCGAGCTCTTCCCTGCAAATAAAAGAGCAAAGCAGGAAAAAAAAAATCAACGTTTTGAATTGTTTTGTCCCGACCTGTTGTGCCCTGTCAACAATACAGGCGGCAAAATAGCCTTGATTCTTTTCATTTTTCTTTTTCTTATCCTACTTGCTAGAAATAAAATACATCATTGCACATGTTCTATTTTCCCTGTCTGCAATAGGTGGAAATGGGCCTCGTTATTGTTGGATACCCCCCCATCCTGGCCCTGTCACAGTAACAACATAATGGGTGGAATAATGACATCCAAACGAGTCTGCCACGCACAAAAGCAATTGAAGCTCCCCTTCAGCCGCACCTCAAATTAAATCCACAAACTACACTGTGAAAATATGAATACTATAATCCCAGTAGAAACGCTGCAAAAAAAAAAGATAGAATTTTTTTTCAAGTCATAAAAGAGGCTGGATCAATTCTCGAAGTCACATCAAAATCTTAATAAACACATTTATATTCGCGTCTAATTCATATTCCATAATATAATGAATTTACTACACACATGCCAAAGAATTATTAAAATTGCGCTTGCACCATCGGCCATTGCTATCAGCACTTGTATTTATTAATTTACTATAAAGGGGTTTTAATGTGTCCGTTTTTGAAGTGTAATTTTTTTTACGGTTGGGAAGTATTTTTATATTCTTATTGTTATTGTTTTGAAATTACGAGAACATATTCTAATTAGGTCGTTTGAGTATTAAGTGAGTCATATAATCTGTTGTATTTGTCATAATGCCCATAATGAGAACAATGTGAGAAACGCACATACTTATTTTTGCCTCCAATAATAACACTTCTACAATCCATATAAATAATATCCAATCAAGGACAATTGGCATGAGTTCAACTGAAGTGGTTTGCAGTAAACTCGCAAGAAAGGCGAGGCGAAAGAAATAATAGCGTTACCTGGTGAAGACGTCGGGGTAGTGCGTCTTTTGGAAAGCCCTCTCCAGCTCCTCCAGCTGGTAACTGGTGAAGGTAGTCCTGTATCGTCTCTGCTTGCGCTTCATCATGCCCTCCTCGGAGTCACTGCCCGCCGACAGACACACGCTGTCCTCCCCGTCGCCGGCGTTCAAGCCCTCCCTCTCGTCGTCTTTGGGCGACGGGCTCGCGGCCGCGTCCCCGCAGCTCTCCTCCTCCGTCTTCACCGCGTCCTCGTCGAACTTTAAGGTGGCGAGCTCCACCAGGCCCGGCGCGCCGCCTTCCTCCGAGCCCTCGCCGGGGCTCTGCTCGCCCTCGGGCCGACTCAGGGTCGCGTTCTCCCTGTACGACTTGCTGCGGCTGATGCTCACCTGCGGCGCCTGTATGATCTTGAGGCTATCGGCGGCGCCTTCCAGGAGGAGCCGCTCGCGGTCCAGCTTGTCCGCCTGCTCCTGGAGGTACTTGCCTCCGGGGCCGTACAGGCGGCGCAGCTTCGGGGGCAGATGCATGTCAGCGCTCAGGGAAAGCTCTTTGGTCGGCCCTGATCGGAAAAGCGCGTTAATTCACAGAACGCGATCCCGAGCGACGTAAAAAAACAACAAAATAATTTGACGGCGGATTGCAATAAATTTGTGAATAAAAATTATACGTTTTTGCCACTCATCTCTTTGGGTTTGGCCTTTGGAACTAGAGAATCACAGTTCAAATTGCGCTTTAAAAAAATTGTCCAAAGATTCTAATGCGCTGCTTTGCTCCTGTCGAGGTTCCCTTGAGCAAGGCATCGCCACCCTTTCACTCTGGCATCTTTCATTGTATGGCTGTGTGTTGCGTGATTTGCCTCTACGTGTAGTGTGCGCACAAAATCGTGTTAAACGGATTTTCCATTGAGGGAGTATGGTGGGATAAATTAAAATAAAATATTTAACTTGTACTACTTGATTCATCTCTCAGCCCACCCTCCACCAAAACTAATTTCTTGGGTATTTTTCTTCGGTCCAAAGAAAAACAACAACACAATCACTGGAACTATCTATTTGTGTTTACTGTTATAGTCATGTTCTCAATACTCAATTTAAAAATCTAGCTTTTACTTGCCAACTTGTCACCAGTGGATTGAAAAACCTGATCAACAATCGGTAGTTGTCAGCTGAGTTTTTGTGGCTATTCTCAATGACTAAACGTAACACCAAGTATATTCTACGGACCATTTAGTCAATTTGCTACCATTTTAAATTCAACGCCAACATCGCCACAACATAGTCAAGATACAATAAAAAATCTTATTTGTCTAAAACTATATAAAATTCATGTGAAGTAATTTGCTGTTTTTTTGCGCTTATAACAATGCAATTCTGAACAATTATCAACTTAATTTAAAAAATAGATCCGATCAAATAAATATACTATAGCTCCACTCCCTACAAGGACACTTAACAACAGGGCAATAATGTCAAAAGACGTATTTATGTGTCTTGTTTTGACAAAAAAAATATCTGAAAACTGGTCTTGTCACCTTTATGTTAAATTTACCGGTGCAGTATAGCTTTAGCAAATTAACGTAATTCTATTAATAAAAGGCATATGAAAGTTCACATGTGCACCTCAGCAAAAATGTCAACATTAATAAACAAATCAAAGTTTCCAATTTATTTTTTGTTCGCTCCGTAAGGACGTGGCTCGCCTTTTTAAGTAAACCTTAACAGGTAAACGTCAAAGTGAACTAAATGAAAAATGAAGCGTACCCTCAGACGCCTTGTCGAGCTCCCCTCTGGCGGGCAGTGTGCTAATGAGACGGACCCTGCACGGGCTGCGGCGGCCCAGAATGCTGTCAATGCAGTAGGAGGAGAGCAGCGTGGGGACTTGCTGCCCTTTCTCTCGGCCCTTTCGCGGACGTCCTCGTCAAAGTGGCCGCTCATGTCGACTCTTCTCCGGCCACTTGAGTGTGTCGTCTGGCGGGCGCACAGGACGGGGCTCGCCTGCCTCGCACCTCGCGGCTGCTCCTCCACAGCTCTGTCACACGCGCACACGCTCGCGAACACGCACGTGCTGGCTCGGTGCGGGCGCCTCCTGATTGGTCGACAGGCTTAGCGCGTGTGTGTCGAGGGAGACTCGCAGGAGCAGCTTTATATATTTTACATTAAGGTTAATTTGAGGGGAGGGTGACAAACGCTGACATGGACTCCTTTACACCATACGGAATGAACCTTTATCTCGTTTCTACTTTGATTCCGATTCACGGGTTGTTAATCGTCTATCTTTTTAGTTGCTTTTTTTTTTTACCCCTTCGGTGAACTGAGACCAGTAAAAAATTAATCTAATTTTAAGGATCAACTCCCTGTTGTGCAGAGATCCTCGTTTAAAATTTACTTTTGGATGCTTTTTTTTAATATTGTCCCAAATATTTTGGCCAACTAACAACAAAAATACCTCTTTTATTCAAAAGAATGACTAATGTTAATACACACACACACACACACACTAAAAACCGTTTACAAAAAGAATAGGTGTTTGAAAGTGCCTGTGCGTTGGGGAAAATTAATAATAATAAAATAGTAGTAACGTTTGTATTTTTAGTTCATGAGCTTTTTTTCCCTGTACCCCCACGCCCCCACGTTTCTTAAGAATCTAAATAGGTCCTTTCACACCATTTCTAAGTCCAGATCGGGATCTCGGACGTCTGCTAATATCGTGTGACTACCCAATAAATTACCAAGTGCCGCAGTTGCTTGCCCAGTACATATAATTTAGCTTGAAAACTCCTAACAATGCAAAACACGAATAGAAAAATATCTTGCATATGGCCATGCCTCGCAGTACGACTTTAATTTAAAAGTGTTGCAGCAATAACGTGGATATTCATTCAACAAATATAACTTAATATTCATCGCCATTGTGTGTTAAATTTTGATTCCAAATACATTTTATTTATTTATTTTTTTCCAGACTGGTGTCCCGGATAAAATACTGTCCACCATGTGACTGTAAGTAATTGCTTGACTTTTTAAGAATTATATGATTTCCCTGGTGGTATCGTGGCACACACGCCTGAGTTTTGTGCGTGCCGCATGTGGCCACTCAGTGACTGCGAATGGTTGTTTGTCTCTGTACGTAGCCTGTTACTGGCTGACGACCAGTTCAGGGTGTCGTCTGCCTTCCGCCCGAAGTCAGCTGGGATCGGCTCCAGCAACTCCCCGAGGCCCTGTTCAGGATAAGCGCTGTGGATGGATGGATGGATGCCATTAAGCAGTATATGTAGAGAATGTGACGTATGTGCATGTCCGTCACTCTGCATGCTCACTGCCGGAGACTTATAAAGTGAGGGTGATGAGGTGCCGCAAGGGAAGACGGGATTGCACATGGGGACTTCACCGTGCATGGTCGGGGGGTGGAGGGTGGTCGGGGGGTGGAGGGGTGTGTGCGTGGGGGTTAGATAGAGAATGTAATTTTAAATGAAAGTCTATTTAACCCGCTGTGAATGGCGACGTGACCTCCATCCTCGCCTCAGAGCCCATCACTGTTAAAAGGATCATTTTCAGAATTCAATCCAAAAACTTGAGCAAGCTGCAATTTACTCTGCCCCCTTTCTTTCTTTCCTTGTCGCCTTCCCCTCCGATCTGTCTCCGTATAGAAGAAAGACGGCACAATGTCCAGAAAATTGCTCATAATTCCCAATTTTGTCTTTATTTCAGTCGGGTCACATTTTTTTTAATCTTTTGGGCGCGCGCGTGTGTGTATGACTGCTCAGATTAGTTAAGGCTTCACTTTTGATTTTGATCGGGTTGCATTTAAACAAACCCAACCCCGCGGCGTGCTGCCCCTTCCAATTTCTGATGAGACAAAATTGAAATGAGAGTATATGTCATCTTTTCTTGACTGCGCGTCCTCATACCAGTGCTGGTGTCACATTCCAATCATCCGCAACTTCTAAACTTCCGAGCTTGTTTATTTGCAGGCAAATCAATGTAATGAGCGTAATAACAATAGGCCTATAAAATGATCTTGGCGGTCACAAGCAAACGTGCCTGATGCAGATGGGTATTTAGAGTCGCTCTGTAATTTGCGGCCCACAATTTGATTCATTTATCCGCGCACTGTTATTAACCCTGTGGAAAAAGAGATGTCAGCCGCCATTTCGAGCAGCAGGACATCCGCGCTTTGTTTAAATGCACTAATTACGCGCATACATTAGACGAGAAAGGAATAGCCTGCACGCGTGCAATTTTCACATTTCCAATTTTCCGTTTAGCTGCTTGCAGGTGGAGAGAAGGCTTCTGGACGCCCCCTCTGCATCACTTTAGCACGTACGGCAAACGCAAAAACCACGCACCATTCCAATGCAATTAATTTGCAAAGATGATGTTATATATGAGAGGCAGTGACAAAAAGCCGTTTTGTGATGCGCACTCTCTATTTTTTGTGGTTTTAACTTGCTGTGATGTAGTCTACAGGCTACTGCTCTGCATCGCACAGAGGGGCTGTTTCTAATATTGCTCTGACTTTGTTTCGCTTCACGGAATGGAATATTGTATTTACAATGATTGTTTTCATGAGCTTCCATTTTTATTGATGGAAATGAACCTCTATCCTATATACATCTAAATGTCTGACTCGTATGATGTATTCTTTATTTCTGGAGAGATAATGTTAAACATTTCTCGACCAACATGGGGTATACCTAAAAAAGAAAAAAAAAAGGATCATTCGTGTGACAGCAGGCAAGCCTTGAAAAGGTGTTTGCGCTGCTTGTCATTCAACTGGCGCCATCTTCTGGGCAGAAAATGAAAAGGCAACAAGCTGGAGACCAGGTTTTCGCAAAACAGCCCCCCACCCCCAAATGTATGTATGTAGTCTATGCATGCATGCACATATGTATGTATAGTTTGTGTGTACAGTATGTATCGTATGCATTTATGCAGAGTATGCATGTACGTATATATGTATGTAGGCTTTGTATGTATACATTGAACCCAATCGAATCGTTCCACTTTGAATTATATCAAAATACGTATCAAATTATCTTTGGAGGGCTATGTTTTAGAAGGAATTGAACAGATGAAAAATAAAAATGAAGGAATATTTAACAATGATGTTATTTCTAAATTATGCAGTAGAAGTAGCAAAAAAAAAAAAAAAAAAGTGCACCTGCACGTTGCAATGTGATCGGAACAAATGTCGGAGCATGTCAAGTGGTCCAGTTGGATCAGGCATGATGACGTCATATCACCCATCCAGCCTCGTCTGGTCCTCCATGTATGACATAATTGGACAGTGCGCCACTCCGGGGTGCCAAAGCAGGAAGCGGAGGGGAGGATGGGGGGCTGGTGTGAGTGTGTTGAGGAGGGGAGGGGAGGAGGGAGGGAGGCCTTTGGAGGCGCGCGTTAGCAAAGTTAATTAGCGGTTATTAACAGGCCGCATAATGAGTGTGAGAGGGAGTCAATTTAATGAGTTTGTTAGTGCTCAGTCGAGAGCGACAGGCAGGCGCGGAGCGAGACAACAAAGGCACGCAGCCATCATGTGTAATTTCCAGTCCTAATGCGCTCTGATCGGAAACAAAGAGCACTAATTTCGTTCAACTGACTCGATAATTTGTCCCTTATGTAAGGAAAATAATAAATGATGCAACAGGAGTATAGCTTTCTATTTGAAAGGATGCGGAAGTGGATATGAATGAGGCAAGGTCACATGGGAATGCGGGCCTGTCATTATATGCATCATCACATTTCAATTTAAAAAATGTCACTCCTTAGAGTTGCCTACCAATGGACATATCAACACTTGTGTTTTACTGCCGCGTCAGCAATGGCGTTTTGCAACAGATTATTTAACAATACTCCTCGTTGTAGATATTCTTTATCATCTTTGAAAAATCACAACTATTACTGAGTCACAGCGGTAGAAGAAGTCTGTTCTTCTCTGACCGCTGGGGCGCATTATACCGTACGACCTCCTGGGGGTCAAACCAGAAGGAGCGGCACAATGACTTGGATTGCAGCATTAAATCATGATGCGTGAACCAGCTAATTCTTCCTATTGTATTTGAAAATGTGATTACGCCATCGCACTTCCGTTCTGTTCCCATTTGGGTCGCGGGAATACAACAATAAAATAGAAGAAGGCTTTCTCGTTCCTGCAGTGGAAAAAATCTGCTTTTACAACAGCAAAGTGAGCGCGCAGATGTTTTAAAGACAAATCAAAGCAGAGCATGCATCAATGACAGGCAGGGTAGTCAAGCTTATTGTGGCCCATGACTGCAAAATGACGCTGTCTTCACGCATGACCTCATCATTCCACAGATGGCTTGAATTATAGGAAAGATGCGAGCGCCATTATCGGCCAGAAGGGGTGGAAGGGGGCGGGGGTGGGGTGGGTGACTCCAAGTCGTCTGTTTGGATTCATGACGGGTTAAAAGGTGATTCAAAAGAGAGAGGCTATTTCACGGCTGCTTTTGTCTCCTCTGATTACCGCCATGATCACATGAATCCAGACTCTCGCTACCTCCCGAAGATTGTGAGCTGAAGAGGTCATTTTCATCCTCAGCCTTGTCATCATCATCGTCACCGATTGACCGTCCAAAACATTGAGACGCTGTGTGTTTTCGCAGTCGCGTTGCCCTTTTATTGATTGCGTATCTTCATTTTAATTCAATTGCGCCGGTGTCAAAAAAATAAATAAAACCTTGGCGAGAATCATCCGAGTAATGAGATAATCAAAGTAATACATGCAAATCAGTTGTGATGCCATCTTATCAAAACCAGAGTGCCCCGACCCCACCCCCCTGCACCCCCTTGAGTGTGAAGAAGTCCTTTTATTCACTTAGCAGCAATACCTTGAGCGGATGGCACCATGCAAATGACAGTTGATTAGACTAAATTAAGAGCCTGACCTTGTCTGAGTTTTATGTAAATGCTCTCTTTTTTTTTTCCTTCGAGGTTTAATGTGATGGAAAATGTATTTTACACGTTGGGTCCTAAACTGCGCATTTTTCATATGGATAAGAAAAACAAAGTTGAGTGTGAATTCCCTTGAATGATCCTCTCCACGAGCGTGGATGTACCTTGACCTCGGCGCAACCCCGCTGGGACACAAAGTGCGTCGTTCGAACTCCCTCGCTGAGAGGGAGTGCGCCATCGAGATTGACTGTGCGCCGTTGTTTTACAGCAGTGCGGCTGAGACTTCCTCTCCGTGGGGTGTGCGGCCTGCGGATGGGAAAGGCCTAAATCCAATATTGATGGCAGAGCCCGTCGCCTCCCGCAGGGGAGCCTCAGACTTGCAGGACAGGATGGAAGAGCCGCCGCCCCCACCACTCCAAATTGGTCTGAGAGGCTGTTGAGCTCCAACCCCGCAGCTGAAGCCGCCTATGATCTAATGACAGGACTGAGGATGGACGTGTGGAGCGGTACGTGCACCTGAACAGTAGCAATACTCCACGGGATTGTATGTACACCTTATTGTTTGCTCTTCAACACTCATTTCTTGGGCAGAGATCGTTCACTTCATGTCAGACCTCCCTAAAAGTGTGACCGAGTCCAAGAAGATAGTCAGTGTGTTGTCAGGAATACCAATGCAGTAGATCCCGATATGCTTTGTGGCTTTGAGGCCCGTTTTTGTCCCAAGTGTGTGAAGATGGAAAAAAACTCCACTTTTTGTATTTTCTCCCTTTTATCGCGCTCTCGACTCGTCGTTTAATGCGCAACATAAGTGACGTAAATAATTCCCAAATCCTTTGATTAACTTGAAGGGATTGTCTTTCAAGTGCTTCGGTAATTCTGTTTCTGTGTGTGTGGTTGATTTTATTTTATTTTATTTCTTTTTTTACTCTAAGCACCCCTCTCTCTTTAAGGCATATCTTTATAACCAAGCAATTCCAAAGCAATTTTCTCCGTGGGAGGAGAGTGTAATTTTCTATTCTGTGACACTGTGATGTGTAAGAAACTAGGAGCCGGCGCCAAAAGGCATTTGCGGTGCGCGTCGTGGTGTGGGTGTGAGTCGTTTTAATGGCCGGCGCGGGTTGTGGGGAGTGGGAGCCGTGTCAGGGGAGGCCATCGTTTAATGACCCCGAAAGAGCGCACTCCTTGTTAGAGCTATCGTCTTGGAAACACAAAGGCTTTTGAACCAGGAGAGCGCCACACGGCGCCGTCGTCTTTTATCTTCGCATTAAACCATTTGCATAACATTAGGAGGGAGATCGGACTCAGAAGACACGCGCGCAGAGTGGGCGCGTGAGACACAGAGAGGGTGCGCTTCCACGTCCTTGCAAATCTAATCAGTGTTAAATGGGGCTGTCAAATTTGGGTGTGCGAGGCGGGGTGGATATGTCTCGTGTCAGGTCTAATTTAGCGTCGAACTCGGCTGCGATTACACTATCCAAGCTAGTTCTTGTTCGACCCAGAATTCACGCTTAATAACGCAAGAGTAGGATACTCGTTGAGGCCACAACGTCGTGGATGGGCAAAGTCACAAGTTCGGATTGATATGCCTATCTTGCATCCTAGATGAGATGGATTACCTCGCAGAGTGGATATAAAGTCCACGCACCCCAGTCCGTATGATCACAAAGCGCCAATAACACGCATCTAGCATGTACACAATGCACCCATGTTACATTGCAGAACACAAAGAAAGCAACTTCACGCGACGGTCATTGATAGTATTAGTTTGCTGGCAATACAGTCACCGCTGAGATGAAACTCTATCATGAACCACAACCAAAGCGCCTATCGAGGTCCAGTCGTGTGTGAGGTAGGTGGAATGTGAGAGGGGCGGGGTATGTTGAAAGGGCAGCCAACAACTTTGCCTCGTTGTACCCTTTTGTCACTAATCTACACTAACGTCACAATTGTCTTGAGGCTCTTGCCGCCGGATTAGAATTTATTGTTGGACAAACTATTTGTCAAAATATGTGACGTCCGCCAATCCATTTTCTTGACAGATGGTCCCCATTAGAGTTGTGGGGGACACTGGCAATTTGTGCAGTCACTGCCTCTCTTAAGCTAAATTGAAATCGAGGCCAAATTGTCACTGCCAAAACTGTCCCGGTTTATTGTCGCAACGAATGCTGTGAACAAGCTAACCTAGCTTGTAGCGACCAAGGCCGTGGTCTCATATCGAGGAGTCGGCGTGAAAATGTTGTGCGTGCGCATGTGATGGCTTTTTTAATGCATTTTGGCAGACTGCGGCAAGCAAGTGTAGCGTTTACCGTTGAGCCATTGGGTTCAGCAGGCATCTAATAACAAAGCATTTCTGGGCCACTTACGCATGCATAGACACAGGTCTATTTGTCAACAGTTTTTGTCGCCTCTCTTTAAGCGCGCGGGCACCATCCCGATTGCAGCCAAATACTCTCGAATTCTATCATGAGACACGGGGCTTGAATTAAAATCGCCTCTTTACTTTACTTTTCTCCGTGCACGCTGCAGATCAATTTCCGGGAATGGTGACGTGATATTCGGGACTTTCTCGTCTTGCACAGCACCCTAACTGCCTGCCAGCGGGGAGGCCCGGGCTTGACTGCACGCCTCGCCGGAGGAAGCGTTACTTCTGCCGCGGCGAGTTTATTTGCGCCTCGCTAGGAGAATTGCCTTCATTTACCCTTCCCCAACAACACTTGCCGAAGAAACGAAATAGACAAGCGAGGCATGAATGGGAAAGACGAAATTGATTCGGTTTGACACGTGCGCCTGGGGTAGACCCTCGTTTGAACACCCATTTTAAAGATAAATGGAGAAAAATTGCCTCATGCATAACCTTTTTCAGCCCCGCATGTTGTCGTTTAGCGGGAATCAGTTGTCCTTGGCGCCCTCTCCGCCGCAGCCGCAATGTTCGGTACACTTCCCGCGGATGCGACATACAAAGTAATCAGGTTTTGTTTTGATTCACACTTTGACACTCGTTAATTTAACATGAACTAACATCACCTTTATTCGGATGGCGTTCCATCAAAGTAAGAGCTTCCACATACGCTTTGCTCCCCACGTGCCTCCGTGATAGCTAACATTAAGATACAGTCGCGGAGCATGCTCATGAGACTGTCTTACCTTTTTTAAATTTTTTTTTTTAGTTTGCTCGCAATCACAATGTCGCAACTCGACCTCATCTATCGATCTATTTGTTACCTCCGTAGCTTGGAACGCTCCCCATCCTTGTTTGTCTTGGCAGCATGGGACACTCATCGTTCTTTGTGCAACGTCCCACCTCTGACCTGTCCTCTCTCCGCTTTTGCCATAGGCCCTCTCTCGTTGCGTCACGCGGTCTGCGCAGGCCTAATTGAAGCCATATTGACCAGGAGGGAACAAATCCAGCCCCCTCGTCCAGGCACTGCCGACTTGCAGCGGAGTTTGCTCCGGGAGAACGTTGTGGGAGTCATTCATTGATAACACTTTCAGCTGCCTCCGGGAGAGACTGCACAATGGCTGAACTGAAGGTAAGGCAACAACATTTCTTTCACCGCATCGATTCCCATTTCAGCAATGACAAACACGTAAACGTGCAACAAACAAGCTCGAATATTTTCACGTGAAGCAGACGGGCTGAGAAGCGGGCGGTGTGGCTCCTGACCAATCAGGATGCGGCATTCAACGGCTGCCCAGATGTGGCCACGGAGACTTTTCAAGCAAAAAGTCCCCAAACAAAGGCATTCGAGTCCATCAGGAGCCCATTATATAGAAGCAAAAAGTTGTTTTGTTTGGAGGCGGAGGCACGTCAAGCACGGCAAACATACCACGGCGCGCGCACGGACCGCATTTGCGCCCGAGTGTGCACACTAACAGTGACTCAGCAACATTTGCAGACAGGCCATCGGTCGCCGAGCGGTGCCTAGTCAGTGCAAGCTGTGTCTCACACAGAAATCTGGCTTGAAATCTCACTCCAAGCGTACAGTGGAGGACGGCCATTGAAATTAATTCGCCTCTTTTTGGAACAGCCAACAACGGGTGACTGCGCTTTGTTTTTATCACCAATCTAATGTGAACCAATATGACAACCATTAAGAAAAGCACTTTAACGACGAGCCTTCCAATTTAATCACAACCAGCGTGAAGACATTCATCCCGCATGCCAATGAAGCCGCACGTGTGTCTTGAGTTGAATTTCTCTTTTGCAGTACTTGTGTGGGTTTGGGAACGAATTCTCCTCTGAAGACCCTCGCTGCCCTGGTTCTTTACCCGAAGGACAGGTAGGATACGCAGAAGTTGAACGTGGCCGTTTTCACCATGGCCCCTGAACGCACCGCCCTATGTCCCTCCAGAACAATCCTCAGGCGTGCCCCTACGGGCTGTACGCCGAGCAGCTCTCCGGCTCGGCCTTCACCTGCCCGCGGCCAGCCAATAAGAGGAGGTCTCCATCTCGTACTCTTGTAGACTTTATCCACGTGCACCCACGTCGGCATGTCAGATTAACCGGATATGCTTGTTGACAGCTGGCTGTATCGCATTCTGCCCTCTGTCAAGCATCAGCCTTTCATCCCCGCGGCCTGCGGGGATCTGACAGAGAAGTGGGACCAGGTGGAGCCCGATCCCAACCAGGTAACATTTGTTTTGGTCATGCGTTGTCTAGTCTCCATATTTCTGCCGAATGACGATTTTCTGTTTGTGTTTGCTCTTCCAGATGCGATGGCGACCATTCGCCATTCCTCCGTCGACGGAGAAGATAGTGGATTTTGTGTCTGTGGGTTTCTCTCTTGCTCTTTGGCAATGTTCCGACTCGAAAGCAAAGCTTTTCAGTGGCCTGTGAATCCGGCAGGGTCTGCACACCATCTGCGGCGCCGGGGACGCAAAATCTCGCAGCGGAATCGCCATCCACGTGTACACCTGCAACACCTCCATGATGAACAAGTGAGAACGGGCGTCGGGACCTGTGATGTTTATTATTGAGGTCGTGAAGTGAATACCCCTCTGCCAGTGTCCATCAAAATGGCGCCTTCTTATCTTTAAAAATGCGTGTTTGTGGCTTGAGATTCTCAAGTTGGACCCGATGTTGTCTCTTGTTTCCTGTGTTCCAGATGCTTCAACAACTCCGATGGAGACTTTCTGATCGGTGAGCAAAATAAAAAAAGGAGGGCTGTCGGCACCATTATCTGGCACAGGAACACCGATGGCTCAATTCCCAGTGCGCTTATTCCCGAATACCGTATGTTCTTTTTCCGGTTTGCCTCTTACAGTGCCGCAGCAGGGTGAGCTCTTGATCACCACCGAGTTTGGCAAGTTGATGGTCGAGCCCAACGAGATATGTGTCATTCAGGTACGTTTCCTTTGCCCGTGCCCGCATTGCGCGGACACTTTTTGGGCCAAATTTGGAGAGGTTGAATTGTCTGCACGCTACTAGATTCACATTGCGACACACACATGGCGATTTCGTCTTTGCCATAAGGAAACATGAACGCGTTGGTGTCGACGGCCTTAACAAAAGAGATTCAGCTCTTGCGTTTTTGTCTTGATGTTGCTCCAGCAAGGGATGCGCTTCAGCGTGGATGTGTTTGGAGAAACGAGAGGTTATGTTCTGGAGGTGTACGGAGCACATTTTGAACTCCCTGACCTCGGCCCTATCGGTGGGTATCACTTCGGACACCAGCCCATATGTTTCATTCAATTGACATGAGAATATTTTCCGAGTTGGTTCACAGTATTCAGGCTCCCTGCACTCCATTGCAGTGGTGAGCAGCAAATTTTGAAATAGAGATTGTCTTATGTATCATTCAACGTAAATGTAGTAAAAAATATCTTCTTTGCCGTCACTGGTACCATTCTCCAGTGTCATCATACAACAACAACAACAAAAAAGCCTTTTGGGGACAGTTTCTTATGAAATTGTGACTGTATTTTCTGGTTGCTCCCTAATCTTGTAAAGCCAATAAAGAAATACATCAAATAAGTCAGCGTATGCTTGTGTGACTCTTTGCAGGAGCCAACGGTCTGGCCAACCCGAGAGACTTCCTGTGTCCAGTGGCGTGGTACGAGGATCGGGAAGTGTCCGCGGGTTACACCGTCATCAATAAGTACCAAGGGAAGCTCTTTGCCTGCCAACAGGTGTTTGGTGTGCTTTTTTCCGTCCTTGTACTTGAAAAGTGTCCTCCTTGCCACGTCAGGCCTCTCTGCCCTATTACCCCATTTGAGGTCTGCGCGTGCTTCAGTAAACATCCCGGCGAAGCGTGACAATGACTAACAGCCAGGAAACTGTCCGAGGCACCAATGTGATCCATTCGCCGTCGCCGCTGATTGACTTATCATCCCCGGTGATTTAATATCCAAATGTTTCCACCTCACTTACGCGTCCTAATCACTCATAATTAGTTAAGGCGTTCATGAGTTGCAGACAGCGAAAAACAAGTTAGGCATTAATTGCAACATATTTCATTCCGAGAACGACCCCCTCCCTGCTGCAAAAGTCCCCACAGATGGGCCATACATTGAAAGAATTTGCTGCATGTTTTTTTTTTTTTTTCTTTGGAGAGGTTTAAAAGTGGCAGCTTCTTTATCCTGATGCCTGGAGCGTGGGGCGGGATGGGGGGCTGGAAAATAAGATGGGAGGTGGGGGAGCGAGGACTCATCTGAGAGAAGATGCTGCCATCTTTTCCTGCTGTTTTGTCCCCCCCGCCGTGAACCGAAATTGCTCAAATTAACTTATTATTTGCTTGACTGGGCCAATATGTGTGTGTGTGTCTGTGTGTGTGTGTGCGCGCGTGCGCGTAACTCTCTTCCATTTTTCATTTTAATCGAATCTAGCTGTGACCACAAGTGAACGTTCAGGAATATTCCTGCACAGCGTTGCCCAAAGAACTTTGAGTGCAGCGGCAACTCCATCTGTGTGTATAGTTGATTACAGTTATGTAATGAAGTAGGATTATTTTCAGTGTGTGGAAGCGTACGCGGTAATTCGTGTGTAAAGACTGTCATGGTCAAGAAGACAGCTTGAGTTGTGATGAACTATATCGATTTTGGAGCCGTTGCTGTATTTCTTTCTCAAAAGAGAAATGCTACAAAATTGTTTTTTGGTTCCTAACAATCAAGATAAAGAAATGGCTCTGCACCCAGTTACCGTTGTACATCTCACACCTTCTTCCATCAATCTCAGTGCGCGTTGAAATGATGAAAGTTTGCGAAAGTTTGATTTTGTTGCCAATTACTGAGTAATACCTGACTCGCCTCACAAAGAACAAACGGAGTGGAAGAGAAGCAGAAAAACACTTTATTTCAATGAAAAAAATGTCATGATGACCATTTCCCTCTTCCTCTCCTTTCCATCAATCAGCACTAGTACAATGACGTCAATCATTCTTTGTCCCATACGTGAAAAGCTTCACCCGCAGTTGGTTGCCTACCTGCCGCTGGTGGAATTGTCATGTTTTGTTGTGTTCTTTCAGGATTTCTCCCCCTTCAATGTGGTGGCCTGGCACGGCAACTACACACCATACAAGTACAACCTCAACAACTTCATGGTCATCAACTGTGTGGCCTTCGACCATGCAGTGGGTCTCATTTGTGTTGCTGTTTTCCTCTGCAAAATCATGACCGGCACTTCCTCGTGAGTTTCTTTTTGCTGCCATTTTTTTTTAACAGGATCCATCCATCTTTACTGTGTTGACGGCCAAATCGACCAGACCGGGCGTGGCCATTGCCGACTTTGTCATCTTCCCTCCGCGCTGGGGTGTGGCTGACCACACCTTCCGTCCACCATATTATCACCGTAAGACGTCATATTTGCGCACGTGAAAAAAATGAAGTAGGATTGACTTGCTTGATCAATGCTGGCTATTTGTGTCCACTTCCTTTTGCAAAACTTCCAAAGGATGGGCCGAGTAGAACTGCTTACAAACAGTACATCAATATAGTTTACTTACAATTGCATTATTGTTTTGGGGGAAAGTGTAGGAAAATCAAAAAGGTATATGAATAGAGACTATACTCGATGTTAATGTCATTTTACATTGTCATTTGTTCTAGATTTTAATGTCATTTGAGATGATCCGTCCACCGTCTGTTCTAGTGTTGTGAAATAGCTCCCCCTGTCTCTGCTTCAAGGTAACTGCATGAGTGAGTTCATGGGGCTGATCAAGGGCCACTATGAAGCCAAAGAGGAGGGCTTCCAGCCAGGCGGGGCCAGCCTCCACAGCATCATGACCCCGCACGGCCCTGACACCGAATGTTTTGAGAAGAACAGCGTGGCTGATCTCAAACCAGAAAGGGTGGCCGAAGGAACCATGGTAAATACTCGGACCAAGAGAAGCTTACGAATTGTCAGGAAGCAATTGACATTTGTTGTACGCGGCCTCCCTCAGGCGTTCATGTTCGAGTCGTCCTTCAGTATGGCTGTGACCAAATGGGGCCTGGAGACTTGCCAGAAACTAGACAAGAGTTACTACCAATGCTGGGAGCACCTACGCAGCCACTTTAATCCCAACTGGAAGCCCCAAAAACACTGACGGTTTATGGCAAAACAGGGCCAATGGTCAGAGCTATGCAAAGATGAAACTATTGTCATTTCAAAACAGATTTAAACATTTCCACTCAAGATCATTGGATTCACTACTCTAGTTGGAGGTAGTTTGAAATGGTTCCATTTTTTTTTAAATTGGATTAACTTAACATTTATTGGACGGGCAAAAAAACAATATAAAGTGTGTTATTATCCCATAATTGTCACTTGATTTTTGAGCCATGACTGATTGCACCATGATGTGTATGGAATTAGAAATCGGTTGTTTCTCCCCCAGCATTCACCTTTTTCGAAAACATTGAAAGCCACAATGTCAATGACAGTCTAGTTTTATTTTGTTAATAATTACACACACCAAAACAAACGTGGTCTTTGTACAGTGGCGCTCATGATGACAAACTGAACTTGCGTTCCAGGGTTCCGTCTTTAATGTGCTGCTCTCGCCTGTCCTGTAAAGAATCAGAACCAACATATGATGAGGAGAGCAGTTAAGGATTTAGATGTCATCCGTTGCACACTCACAAATAAAACAACTAGTGCACAAACCCTGTCTGTTTTGAAGACGTAGTAGAAGAAGAAGAGCGGAAACACCCCAAACATGGCGCCCAGCAGAGATGTCTTGTTTGTGGCCCTGAAGTGTGGGTAGGGGTTGGCACGGGCGAACACCCAGCGCGTCAGGGCGGGATCTTCCTGTCACACAATAAAAAATACTTTAAGAACACAGGCCTTAACATAGTTTATTTGAAGAGTAAGGATGGCCAATATTGTAACACTCTGTGGAGCAGCAAAAAGTTGTCTGTTCACAGACCGATAGTCTTCGTGAATCCATGCAGGTCCGAGAGTACGAAATCAAGATGGTGGTAAGCCTCACCTGCTTCAATTATCAGAATTACCGCTCGTCTTAAATGAGTCATAGCAGCAGTATCTCTAGACTGGGATTACTTATTGCAATTCTCTCACATGTGGGAAAAGAGCGCCAAAGTCTGGAATTCACGTTTTAGCAGACGGTAAGACAAATGCAATTGGTACACTTACAGTCCTACACCGGACGTGCTGTTGGCCACATCGCACCCCCAGACTGAACCTGACATCACATACACTTTGTATGTTGATTTATTTTTCATTTAGTACGCTTAAGGTGTTTACACAAGTGAGATTTAATACGGTTACATGACTTTTAATACATTAAAGGGGCTTAAATGCTTGCCATTTTCGCTGTTTGATAGATGCATCCAATTAGGCGAGCAATTTGTAATTGTCAGCTGTAAGTAATCAGTATTTTCATTGAGTACAAAGAAAATACGAAAGTTTGCCTTCCGGTTCGCCTAACACAGCAGCATGCATGTCAAGTCAAGTCAACTGTATTTATAGAGCACTTTCAAACAGCCATCGCCGCATACAAAGTGCTGTACATGGAGCAATTTAGCATATACAGTAAAACAATCCTGCAGGAGTCAAACATTGTGCCCTTAAGGTATCGTTAAAATCTTAAACACATCAGAGTTGAATGTTACGTCAAGTGGACTGTTGTCAACGTTTCCAAGTGTATCGGTTAGCATGCTAACTCGACTGGTTCTCCAAGGGTGACATTGTTAGCTCGCCGGTAGCCACTTACAATAAGCTCTTTTCTATGCGGATTGTTAAGTTGCATCTGGTACTGCCTCTTCAGGTTCGCCCGCAGTGCCGCCCTAGCCTCCTCAGCTCGTCGATACTCCGGCGAAAGATTAAAATATTCATTTGGGTCCAATGTTTTTGGCCGTGTTGCCAAGGGCGCCTCTTGGTAGTCGGCCATGACAGTTTGCTAACGACGGGTAGCGAGAATAACGAACTCTCGCGTGGTTTGACTTGCCAGTGACGTGACTGCGATTTCTCGCGTGAACACGTCATTTCCATGGAAACCTACGTAATGCATTTAAAAACAACACAAGCGGTCGAGAAGTCTCACGGAAAAGAGATCAACCTGTGATGACGCGTTGATATACGAACGTCAACGCGTTTGATTATTCCAATGTAATCGACGAGAGCTAATGACGTTTTTTCTGGACGTTGCCACTTTTTGCTGGTGGATGTACTTGGGGGGCCGGGGGTCAATTCAGGATGACGCTCTGAGGAGGGATAGTGTCAGGTTTTCTATCCAACTATGAACACAGACGATAACGCAATGGAGCAAGACGATTCAATTGATCCCGACGGGGATGATCGTGAAGAGAATAACGGTGTTGATGATGAAGTTGATGTGAATGATGGTGATGACGGGAATGGTGGTGATGATGACGACGGCGCCGATGGTGTTGATGGTGATGATGATCACGATGGTGGTATTGAGAATGCTGATGTTAGGCCTAATGAAAATGAAGAAGAAGATGAAGAAGAAAAAGATGATGATGAACAAGTTGATGATGATGATAATGATGATGCTGGTGAGGACGACGACGTTAGCTTGACAGAAGGAGAAGAGGGCTTGGAGGCGACAGTCAAAACCATAAATGAGCGCGCGAGAAGAGCTCATGCAGTTTCTTCCGGGTTCGATGCGTCCGCCACCGCCTCCGAACTGCACGTCAACGCGGATGATTTTATCCGCAATTTTCTCAGTCAACTGAAGATGACTGCAACTCTTGACACTTTCCAAACGGAGTGGACGGAGATGGCGCAAAAGGGCTTGCTGAATACCAAGAGGGTCGGCGAGGTCCCGGACGTGTATGTCCAAAACCAGCGTTTGCACAACGAACTAAAGAACGCGCTCCGGGAGAGGGAGGAATACCGACTGGCAGCCTCAACCTCGGCCGAGACGCTGGCGATGGTGCAGAAGACCCGAGACACGCAGTGGATGAACCGCAAACGTGCTGGCCAGGAGAAGAACCGACTGGTGGAGGAGACGAGGAGGCTCAAGGCTCAGTGCCACGCGTACGAACCCGCACTCAGGAAGATGGACGACAAGTTTCAGGTCCTTGTAGAGCAGACCATGCGGGCGGCTCTGGAGAGAGACAAAGTGGTGAACTTTGCTCCATGTCAACCATGTCCCCCCACTGTCCGAAGAGATAAGGAGCAGAAAACCAACAGCTGCGTGAAAAGCTCACATCGGTTAAGTTTAAATAAAATGCAAAAGAAGGTTGGAAGACAAGTCACTTGATTGTATAATACAATTATTGTTGTAATTATTATTATTAAAAAGGACAGGGATGAAATAAAAATACTCTCCATAGAAACATTCATGGTTCATGTTGTATTTTCTTCATGAAACCACTAGAAGGCAATCTCTACTCGTCAACACCAGAAAATTAATGTCACGTTTAAAGGCCCAAAGTCTACAATTTATTCTCGCGAGTTCAATGACAGCAGACACAAGAATGATAGCACTTAGAAAGACATTACCTGAGACTAAGTGTGATCGTATATAAGGTGACAATTAAGATATTACTTTGGACTAAATGCGATAGTATATAAGGTAACAATTTATCATGTCCTGATTAAGTGGCCTTATATATGAATTAGTCACTCTTTGCATGTGAATTGGACTGGATATAAATTGTCTGTTGTGCTGCCTACAGAAATGCTGATAATAAAGCCCTTTTAAAGCTGCAGCGTTGGAAAGGCGAACAAAATGATTGATTCCCCTCCAGGAGATCTGAAGTGCCACAGGGAGTTCGACTTCCCTTGCCCAACAAGCAATCAAGCCTGTCAACACAGTGGCCAGGGAGACACAGTATTTAACCCCGTGAATTATTCATGTTTTAGCTCTTGAGTCATTTCTGTGCGCATAACGCAAGTTTTCCAACAGCGTTCGATGCAAAGAGGCCGAATGTGACAAAAATGTGAACTGAAAACATTTTTCATAGCCGTGCTAACCAATGTTGTTGTTACTTTACAATGGCCCCTAAAATGAAGTCAAAACGTCTGCAACCACATCCCCAATATAGTTTTGCTCTTTACCAGAGTTCCTTGAAGTGGCTTGTAAACTTACAGACGGTGACATCATGCTGCTTCTTATTCATAATATTTCTCGCCTCAAAGATTCCATGAGCCTCTTGCCTTTGAGGAATGTTACAGGAATGTAATGGTCCACCCTTGTTTTCAGGAACGGCACATCGAGACTTTGTAATTTTCACAGATGGTATGAAACAAGTCAGTGAGGTGGTGTTTAAAGGGGACAAGATGTCCATTTTGTACCACCCAAGCTGCCCTCCCTGTTTGCTCTCATCCTGCCTCTGTGCTTCCTTTCTGTCCTGTACCTAAGAAGTTTTCAACTTTGCGGCTACATCAGAAATATCTCACGGTCACTGGAGGACGGTTTATGGCAAAACAGGGCCAATGGTCAGAGCTATGCAAAGATGAAACTATTGTCATTTCAAAACAGATTTAAACATTTCCACTCAAGATCATTAGATTCACTACTCTAGTTGGAGGTAGTTTGAAATGGTTCCATTTTTTTAAAAATTGGATTAACTGAACATTTATTGGACGGGCAAAAAAACAATATATAGTGTGTTATTATCCCATAATTGTCACTTGATTTTTGAGCCATGACTGATTGCACCATGATGTGTATGGAATTAGAAATCGGTTGTTTCTCCCCCAGCATTCACCTTTTTCGAAAACATTGAAAGCCACAATGTCAATGACAGTCTAGTTTTATTTTGTTAATAATTACACACACCAAAACAAGCGTCGTCTTTGTACAGTGGCGCTCATGATGACAAACTGAACTTGCGTTCCAGGGTTCCGTCTTTAATGTGCTGCTCTCGCCTGTCCTGTAAAGAATGAGAACCAACATATGATGAGGAGAGCAGTTAAGGATTTAGATGTCATCCGTTGCACACTCACAAATAAAACAACTAGTGCACAAACCCTGTCTGTTTTGAAGACGTAGTAGAAGAAGAAGAGCGGAAACACCCCAAACATGGCGCCCAGCAGAGATGTCTTGTTTGTGGCCCTGAAGTGTGGGTAGGGGTTGGCACGGGCGAACACCCAGCGCGTCAGGGCGGGATCTTCCTGTCACACAATAAAAAATACTTTAAGAACACAGGCCTTAACATAGTTTATTTGAAGAGTAAGGATGGCCAATATTGTAACACTCTGTGGAGCAGCAAAAAGTTGTCTGTTCACAGACCGATAGTCTTCGTGAATCCATGCAGGTCCGAGAGTACGAAATCAAGATGGTGGTGAGCCTCACCTGCTTCAATTATCAGAATTACCGCTCGTCTTAAATGAGTCATAGCAGCAGTATCTCTAGACTGGGATTACTTATTGCAATTCTCTCACATGTGGGAAAAGAGCGCCAAAGTCTGGAATTCACTTTTTAGCAGCGAAAACGGTAAGACAAATGCAATTGGTACACTTACAGTCCTACACCGGACGTGCTGTTGGCCACATCGCACCCCCAGACTGAACCTGACATCACATACACTTTGTATGTTGATTTATTTTTCATTCAGTGCGCTTAAGGTGTTTACACAAGTGAGATTTAATACGGTTACATGACTTTTAATACATTAAAGGGGCTTAAAAGCTTGCCATTTTCGCTGTTTGATAGATGCATCCAATTAGGCGAGCAATTTGTAATTGTCAGCTGTAAGTAATCAGTATTTTCATTGAGTACAAAGAAAATACGAAAGTTTGCCTTCCGGTTCGCCTAACACAGCAGCATGCATGTCAAGTCAAGTCAACTGTATTTATAGAGCACTTTCAAACAGCCATCGCCGCATACAAAGTGCTGTACATGGAGCAATTTAGCATATACAGTAAAACAATCCGGCAGGAGTCAAACATTGTGCCCTTAAGGTATCGTTAAAATCTTAAACACATCAGAGTTGAATGTTACGTCAAGTGGACTGTTGTCAACGTTTCCAAGTGTATCGGTTAGCATGCTAACTCGACTGGTTCTCCAAGGGTGACATTGTTAGCTCGCCGGTAGCCACTTACAATAAGCTCTTTTCTATGCGGATTGTTAAGTTGCATCTGGTACTGCCTCTTCAGGTTCGCCCGCAGTGCCGCCCTAGCCTCCTCAGCTCGACGATACTCCGGCGAAAGATTAAAATATTCATTTGGGTCCAATGTTTTTGGCCGTGTTGCCAAGGGCGCCTCTTGGTAGTCGGCCATGACAGTTTGCTAACGACGGGTAGCGAGAATAACGAACTCTCGCGTGGTTTGACTTGCCAGTGACGTGTCTGCGATTTCTCGCGTGAACACGTCATTTCCATGGAAACCTACGTAATGCAATTAAAAACAACACAAGCGGTCGAGAAGTCTCACGGAAAAGAGATCAACCTGTGATGACGCGTTGATATACGAACGTCAACACGTTTGATTATTCCAATGTAATCGACGAGAGCTAATGACGTTTTTTCTGGACGTTGCCACTTTTTGCTGGTGGATGTACTTGGGGGGCCGGGGGTCAATTCAGGATGACGCTCTGAGGAGGGATAGTGTCAGGTTTTCTATCCAACTATGAACACAGACGATAACGCAATGGAGCAAGACGATTCAATTGATCCCGAATGGGATGATCGTGAAGAGAATAACGGTGTTGATGATGAAGTTGATGTGAATGATGGTGATGACGGGAATGGTGGTGATGATGACGACGGCGCCGATGGTGTTGATGGTGATGATGATCACGATGGTGGTATTGAGAATGCTGATGTTAGGCCTAATGAAAATGAAGAAGAAGATGAAGAAGAAAAAGATGATGATGAACAAGTTGATGATGATGATAATGATGATGCTGGTGAGGACGACGACGTTAGCTTGACAGAAGGAGAAGAGGGCTTGGAGGCGACAGTCAAAACCATAAATGAGCGCGCGAGAAGAGCTCATGCAGTTTCTTCCGGGTTCGATGCGTCCGCCACCGCCTCCGAACTGCACGTCAACGCGGATGATTTTATCCGCAATTTTCTCAGTCAACTGAAGATGACTGCAACTCTTGACACTTTCCAAACGGAGTGGACGGAGATGGCGCAAAAGGGCTTGCTGAATACCAAGAGGGTCGGCGAGGTCCCGGACGTGTATGTCCAAAACCAGCGTTTGCACAACGAACTAAAGAACGCGCTCCGGGAGAGGGAGGAATACCGACTGGCAGCCTCAACCTCAGCCGAGACGCTGGCGATGGTGCAGAAGACCCGAGACACGCAGTGGATGAACCGCAAACGTGCTGGCCAGGAGAAGAACCGACTGGTGGAGGAGACGAGGAGGCTCAAGGCTCAGTGCCACGCGTACGAACCCGCACTCAGGAGGATGGACGACAAGTTTCAGGTCCTTGTAGAGCAAACCATGCGGGCGGCTCTGGAGAGAGACAAAGTGGTGAACTTTGCTCCATGTCAACCATGTCCCCCCACTGTCCGAAGAGATAAGGAGCAGAAAACCAACAGCTGTGTGAAAAGCTCACATCGGTTAAGTTTAAATAAAATGCAAAAGAAGGTTGGAAGACAAGTCACTTGATTGTATAATACAATTATTGTTGTAATTATTATTATTAAAAAGGACAGGGATGAAATAAAAATACTCTCCATAGAAACATTTATGGTTCATGTTGTATTTTCTTCATGAAACCACTAGAAGGCAATCTCTACTCGTCAACACCAGAAAATTAATGTCACGTTTAAAGGCCCAAAGTCTACAATTTATTCTCGCGAGTTCAATTACAGCAGACACAAGAATGATAGAACTTAGAAAGACATTACCTGAGACTAAGTGTGATCGTATATAAGGTGACAATTAAGATATTACGTTGGACTAAATGTGATAGTATATAAGGTAACAATTTATCATGTCCTGATTAAGTGGCCTTATATATGAATTAGTCACTCTTTGCATGTGAATTGGACTGGATATAAATTGTCTGTTGTGCTGCCTTGGTTACAGAAATGCTGATAATAAAGCCCTTTTAAAGCTGCAGCGTTTGAAAGGCGAACAAAATGATTGATTCCCCTCCAGGAGATCTGAAGTGCCACAGGGAGTTCGACTTCCCTTGCCCAACAAGCAATCAAGCCTGTCAACACAGTGGCCAGGGAGACACAGTATTTAACCCCGTGAATTATTCATGTTTTAGCTCTTGAGTCATTTCTGTGCGCATAACGCAAGTTTTCCAACAGCGTTTGATGCAAAGAGGCCGAATGTGACAAAAATGTGAACTGAAAACATTTTTCAAAGCCTTGCTAACCAATGTTGTTGTTACTTTACAATGGCCCCTAAAATGAAGTCAAAACGTCTGCAACCACATCCCCAATATAGTTTTGCTCTTTACCAGAGTTCCTTGAAGTGGCTTGTAAACTTACAGACGGTGACATCATGCTGCTTCTTATTCATAATATTTCTCGCCTCAAAGATTCCATGAGCCTCTTGCCTTTGAGGAATGTTACAGGAATGTAATTGTCCACCCTTGTTTTCAGGAACGGCACATCGAGACTTTGTAATTTTCACAGATGGTATGAAACAAGTCAGTGAGGTGGTGGTTAAAGGGGACAAGATGTGCATTTTGTACCACCCAAGCTGCCCTCCCTGTTTGCTCTCATCCTGCCTCTGTGCTTCCTTTCTGTCCTGTACCTAAGAAGTTTTCAACTTTGCGGCTACATCAGAAATATCTCACGGTCACTGGAGTTCGACCCTCGCTTGCTGTGGTCGCTTGCTGTGCTCCAAATTCTGCCCCTCCTGCTTGTCTCTTGTCTGACCCACCCGCGCGCCTCGCATCCTGCGGCCGCTTTGGTGTCGTCTTGCCGTCTGAAATTTTTTTAAACACAACAGAATTGCTGAAACCATTCTTTCTGCTCTTGCACCGTATTCATTATAAAACACATTTAAAAGAAAAACAAAACTCTGGTGCGGCAGACCCACTGTCATAGCACCAAACATGGTCATCTCTGTCTGAGATTTTCTCAGACATTTTTGCAGTCAATTTAGAGCAGTCACTGAATGTATATATGATACAGTACTGGTACATGTGAAATATAGTGATTCGAGATTTCTGACAAAATTCTTGTTCGATCATGCTGCATTGACTCACCTGAGGTCATTTCCTACAGTATTGCATTTTTTTGAACTCGAGTCCAGACTTTTTAATGCTCATGGTTAATGTTTTCAACATGATCCTCTGTCAATTCTTTCAATAATCATTGGCTGACAAATATTAGCAACATCTTCCTGATTTTGACCCACAGGAGAGAAAGAAAAAAAAAAAGAAACCTTGAGAAGGGGCCGCAGATGGGGGAATTACCCTCTTCCGGGATGAGCAGGCAGCAATGGATTTAGCGCAATATCCTGCCGCAGAAAAATCTATGCTATATTGTAGTACGCGGTCGCATGTGAAATGAGAAATATGCATCAGATTGTGTCGCTGCAGAACTGTACAGCATTCAAGAGCTAGTATCACCATATTTGACTTCCGCTTGACCTACCGGAATTAGTTCTGTGCAACAAGAATTTAAGGAAATGCACCAAAAAAAGTGACTCATCGTATTTCATTCAAAAGTGACTGCACTAAAATGGTGACAACACCCCCACAAATATATCAGACAGTGACGACTGTGCTTTTTGGGGCGACAAGGATGTTCTAAAGGCAACATTTATATTGCGTTGGTGAGTGGATACACCGTAATGTGTTGCATGACATCAAATGGATGCGAATGTGATCGAGTTAACACAAAATCCATATGCAGGCTAACAACCAAATGATTTATGTATGATTCTATGCATAACGTGTCGTGAAAAAGACTCCCACACACGTCCTTGCTGTAAGTCAGGTCAGCATGCGGAGGAGCTACACAGATCGAGTAACAAAACATCCGTATCCTGCCTTCATCCTGAGAGCATGAGTGATGCTGCTGTGACGGCACTTGCAGAATGGCGCTGGGCGGGGCCAGGCGAGAAGAAAGGGGGCGAAGGGGGCATCGGGTGAGGCAAGACAACAGCCGCTCGTGTGCGTCCGATCCAATCAGAGACGGCCCGGAGATGAACAAGAGGAACGAGGCGAGGTCACAGTATGCGGTCAGCTTGAAAATAGATGAGAGGGATCCACGGCGGGGACGCTGTGAAGGGAATACCTCGTCTTCACTGTCAATCGCCACAAAATCTCAGAGGGAAAAACGCTAAAAATATTCCCAGCTTTGATGGAAAGATGAAATGAAACTAAGCTTTTGATTGTATAGTGCAAGTCGGGTGGCTTTCGGTTTCCATTTATATGGAGCTCAACCAGTGTCTTTTCCTTGCTGTCATCGTTCAATTAGAGCTGACACTGGTGGAAGTGAGGAGAACTCACCGTTTTTCAATACCACATATCGAATGGTTTTCACATGCGTCTCGGTTTCAGTGAAGACCCAAACTTGTTTTAGACTTTAATCTTCGTCCCATATTTCACCTTATGATGAGAGGCTCTCGTCAACAAGCGACAAACACTTAAGCGACGGTTTCTGGTGCTTGCAAAGCATGTTGGCCGTAAAGCTCGCTAACTAAATTCACAACGTGCCGTACGGGAAATAACGCACGTCTCTGATGACACCATTTTCCGACCCCGAGCCTACTGGCTGTGGACCGCTTTTACACGGCACTCCAGAGTCACCACGACTCAGAATAATTGTTTGTGTGTGACAAATGCTGCGATGGAAGACCCTTTTAACATTTGCACCGTCACGACGGAATGGCTCTATTTGTTCCCCAGCGTCCGCCACAATGGAGCATTTTTGTGGTTGGGGGACCTTTTGTAGTATTTGGTCATCAGTCGAATGTCTTGTGAAGTTTTCCCGGCCCAATGTGTTTTGTGGGTGTTCCACCTCCGTTTTCTTTGTGGGCTAAAGGTTCCAAATGCGATGAGTGACACTTCCCTGATCTTTTTTGATCATTTTAAATTGTAATGATACCGTTCTTGACTAGAATGGCAGACATCACTTATGAGCACTTTCACGTGTCCATTAGAGAAGAAGAACACGTTAATGGAGGCTCAACGTCCTCTTTCGCACATGTTAGAGTGCAACTTGAATTTAACTCAACACTACGATATGCGTTCAGTTGTGTCTTGGAGAACAAAAATGGATCCCTACAATTTCCTTTTTTTCTGGTAGTGTAGGTCGGAAAATTGGTCAAGATGTTTTTTTTTTTTGTTTGTTCAGCTAGCAATTTTGAAAAGTGGCACTCCTCGCTAGATCTTGTTTATATAATATTGTCTAACTTTTAGTACGGTTTCCTTCTATGTTCTGCCGAGGACAATGGAGTGGAATGAAGCCAAATAGCTTGAGATGCCTGTGAACGGAAACACAATAAGACCTTAGTCTTTTGTAGAGCGGCACTGTTTTTAGCATCCCATATTTGTTTGTAACCAAGACGACCGCTCACATCCCGGTAATCCAGGTTGTGCGATGAGTCCAGTAGATCATCGTCTCACGTATATTCCCCAGACGGCGCATATTCAGTATCCCTGATGTGCTTCGGCCGGGAAAAGTATTGTGTCAGATAATTCCTTCACTTGCATCGAACAAGTCTCAAAAACATGGTAATAGCTGATCGCTTGGGTTGGTCGATGAGTGGTGGATGAGTCATGCTGTTCATTTGGATTGTCTTGGAATGTACTCGTTCTGATAGTCAGATTGTCCTTCGCATGGCGGGCGGGGAGTCCTGATGAAACAGTGTTGGATATCAGTCCTGCAGCTTTTATTTCCAACTCATCACTCATTTGGTGATTTATTGAATCTCAGCTCACCCTGACGCTGTAAATAGGCAGAGTTGTTGTTCAAGCTCCGGTTAATGTGCGCGCATTGACGTCAGTGTCCTGCAGAAGCACTCCAGTCTAATCTGCTGGTCTGGACCACACTGTTTCCATTTTGTGGGCAAATGAATTAAAAGTGACACGAGATACTGGAATAGATGTATTATGATGCATGAACCAGATGGTCTAAACTACATTTTATTTTATTTTTTTTTTGCTACATCATTCACTCACGCACTTGATTTGCACTCAGTGGCCTTTTTACCCTCTTTTCAAACTTTCAAGCATACCTACAACATTGCCATTGCCTCTGATATTTGCTTTCGTGAGTCAGTCATACTGGGCAATTATGCAGATGCCAGAGTGGGAAATGAAAGGTTTTATTGAGAGAGAGAGAGAGAGAGAGAGAGAGACTCCACTGCATTAAGGACTGCTATAAACGGCCTTAGTATGGGCGTACTATCCTGATTGAGAAGGAAATCTGTAACGAAGCTTGAGGATTTATACACAGTCTTTCTCGACTAAACCTTTATTGAAATTTCATTGAAAAACAACAAAACATGTATGCAAAAATATACCCGTCAATATCTAATAAAATATAATAATAATTAAAAAACAAAAAGGCCTCGTGCGTCTTTTGCTGAGTGTTTTCATAATATGCAAGCATGTAACATATTAGAACCTTAGCATATAATTGCTAACTGATCAATCGACTCTCTTAGAGCTGAAACAGTCTCAATGGACACATACAAACTAATGAGCTGCTTGTGAGATTGTCTTTTTGTTTTCCTTCAAGATCTGGACACATCGCTTCCCGCGTAGGTCGACTTTGCCCGAATAACGGCGTCGCACTATGCTGTTATTGGCCTCAAGCTTCTCTTGGGTCTTCCATTCTGCGGATTTCCCTGGGCAGAAAACACACAGATCCTATGTGAAAGGCTGCTTTTGATGGAGGGGAAAAAATGACATTGAAAGATGACTCACCAGGACAGAGAAAGTCCCAGTGTGACCGGACTTGGCATATTTGGGCTGCTGGTTCTTCACCTGCCTTCTGGCTCTGATCACCTGGTGGAGAAAACCAATTCCCAGCATTCAGTCGCTGTGATAGGTCCGGCCTGTTCAATGCATTTCGAGAGCTCTGTGTACGATGGGTGCCCTGCTGCACATTGATCCAGCCTGCACAACAAAGGCTCTTTACCCCAGCTACGTTTCTGCTCAAGGGTTGTCATGGAGACTCACCTGTAGGGGGTTGGATTTCTTATCGTTGCTAAGGAGTGAAAAGGAGCCGACGCGGGATTTACGCTTGTTCTTCTTCTTATTTGCAGCCTGAGACAAGTGTCGCCTGGACCTGTCCGCCTGCAGGAGGGTTGATTTGGCAATTAGACACCCGCGACCACACACACACACACACACACACACACACATACACACATTACAGCCATGTTTTGGGAAGTGTGTGTGTGTGTGTGTGTGTGTGTATTTACCTGGATGAGACTGTTTGGAAAGCCTTTTACAGAGAAAGCTCCGGGGAGGCTGGAGTGACCCGGGCGGGCGTGGCTCCTCCTCTCCACCTGTCTCTTAGGCCTGAGCGGAACCTACATCACAACACTGTCATCATGCACAACGATACAGGTGGGCATCTCTCTGACTGTACGAAGAGAGTTTTCATATGAGCCGGAACGACACCACCATTGAAATCTAAATACCCGTTCCTTCGGTTTTAGTAGCAGTCCAACTCTGTTCATTCGTGGCCATAAAAATCCACTCCCGCATTTCTCATTTCTCGGCGCGTAAATGAGGGATATGTTATTGATCGTGCCGGTGTGCCCTAACAAATGGACTGTCGGCGCGAGAGGCAACAGGTTTCCAATTTGGACTTTGTGGTCAATTTATTACACTGCTGTCGTTTCTCGACTATATCAATAATTCATCTTCTGAGCTAAGTAATCACAAAAAAGAGGATCTGTTCCTTCTTTTTCATCCCTCGCAAGTCCCTTTCTGACCTGAGATAAAAGAAAAGAAAAAAACCCCATTGGCTTTCCCAATTAGTGATACTGTTTACAGCGCTTGCCGTGATTGACCTTGACCTACATTGAAATGACTGCATCCATTTTTCATCGCGTTTCTACATGTGGCTTTTTGGCACCGACATATAATTGGAACATGCATCATTTCATTTCGTGTTTCCAAGCTGCCAAGAAGCCAGATTGTTCATCTGGGCCCCACCATGTTTCCATGGTCACACCGCTATAGCTTTATTACAACTACGAGATGTATCGCTGATCCAATCTTAATAGCTTTGAATGAAGCCAGGAAGCTGTTTTGCATTTCACGGCGTACAAAAGATTCAAATCTGCAACCAAGCAATGCTCAATTTCATTTTCCTCACTGGCGTCTATCTGCCGCCTTCCTCACACAAGCGTGCTGAGCATCCGAGCCGTGTGTGGACTCTCTTTCGATTGTGTGCGGATGATTCGAAAAGGTGGCGCCTACCTGTTCTACACTTGCAGGTATTGGTTGCAGCAGGCCCCGATCTCCCGTCTGAAAATGGAAGGGGAAAGCGCACATGATAAATCCTAATAATCCCACTTTCACGTGGCCAAAGAAGCTCAAGGGACATTCCCCGATCAATGACGTGGTTCTATGACTACCTCTACGACAATGGCAATGAAAGTGAGCGCCTTTATAAAATAATATTTTTCGAGCATTGGATTATGTTTTTTTCCCATGAGTTCTTCAGCCTTCATTTCACTAAGATCCAATGGTGTCCCATTCTGCGGCACACATCATGAAGCAGGGTGCCATAAACTCCTTTATCAGACATTGCACTGCGTCGAAGGTGCTAATGACCATTGGGGACACCAAATTAAACCGTTAATTGTGATTCTGCCTCTCCATATGAAGCTCACAATTGTGCGCGCATGCTGCAATCACCTTTGCAAAAACGAAAAAAGCTTGTAGGTGGCATCGACATCCTGAGATGGAGACGAAAGTTCCTTCCCATATGAAAACTTTTCCGTGTGGGACAGGCGATTCTTTTTTAACTCGGGCAGCTGTACAATCCATAGTCCAGATGAGCAGGACTATTATGGACAAAACGCGACGACTTTCCACCGAAAAACGCTGAACCGCACGTTTGAAGTCAAACAGCCTGCGGCCACATGAAACAAAAACAAAAAAGGGCTCAGAAGGATTTTTTATTTTTTTTTGGGTTCCACAGTGGGTTTGGGTGTTTTTGGCATGATGGATGCAAAAACCATTACAATGAGATGCTGTGCCAGTTAGGCAATCTAATTATATGTTATTGCTGTTCAAGGTTATTTTGTCTGCTGCAATCTGGAAGCACACTTGACCGCAACTGTTGTCACACATAGACACACACACAGCCGCCTCTTTCCAGGGAGTCACAGGGAAAGAACAATACCGCAGATGGACACATGAACGAAAGGAGTTTCCATCTGCAAGATTAAACATGAAAGACAATGTCGATGTTTGAAGTCGCACGTCTTCTCGGAAGACTTTCTACAAGGTTTTGGAGGGTGTGTGGCGGGAGGCATGAAGAGCATCTACAAAGTGATCAATATGTTGTCGTTCAACCACATCATTTTTTGGATGGACCTTTGATTGTGCGCTACCAAATAACTAAATGAAGTTTAAAGTTCAGAATAGAGTCTCCGTTTCAAGGTGCGTCTGTATACTTTTGATTACAGTTGCGTGACAGTTAAAATCCTATTTATTAGATGACATTAGAGGGTAATCAACAATCAGTAATTAGAATATTGGCGTGAGGCATGATTACTGTGTTTTCTGGAAGATGCAATTCAAGTCAAATAATCTGTTAGATGATTCTAAAATACTTATTTTAGATTTGCTTACATAATAATGGGATACATTTTGTTGAAATAGATTTGTACATTGTTTTTCAAGCATTGAAGTGATTTTAGAATTCATTTTCATATCCTGTACAGAAGTGACTGGTTTGGATGGCTTGATTTAAGTTGATTTTAACATCAGAACATGATCTTTTGTGGAGGGAAAAAAAAAGTGTTTCGTCGCCAATCATTTTCTTTCGTTCCGCTGTTTCAAATGCGCTGCGACGATGACAGATGGTGAGAGATCCTCAGTCGACACGGGTGAGAAGACGAGTCCTACCTGCTCGTCCGCCGTCTGCGTGTTGACGCACAAGTCGGCCAGGCTTCCTCCGGAGCAGTCAAGCGCGTGAGACAAGAGGCTCGCCTGCAGGCAGAGCAAACACAGCCACACAGTAAAGCCCATGATCCGGTCTGCAAGTCGAGTGTTCCCAGCCCCCTGTCAGCTCCTCGCTTTATACACTCGGCTCCTCTAATGAGGACCAGATGCTGGGAAACGCGCGTCCATGCCAGCTTCACGCAGACACGCAGCCCACCGCAAGCCAGGCTCTCCACGCCTGCAGCCAATGGCCTGCGGTCCTGCGCAAACATGTAAGACATCTTCTGCAGCTGCCCCACCGCAACCACCTTCATTCACCCTGAAGAGCTCACAACCCCATTGGACAAAAGATGCGTTGAAATCTCTTTTTCAACTTAGCCCATCAATGTCCATGCTGATCATTTGTGTACAAGGAAAGGAAAATGTCACCCCCCCTCTCCAGCATTGCATGCAGATTTGTCTGGATTTTTGGGGAGTCACCGCCTTGTGTCCTGCACGAGTTGCCCCGACACTGGGCGGTAGGTAGCATGTGTCGACATTTAGAACGAAAAAAAAACATGTGACAACACTTCTGACAGTCGAGCAGTGGAGATCAGGAATGGGATATGTTCACAAATTGGACCCAACCCCTTCACCGGGGCTTTATGAAGAGCAATTTTGTTTCTATTTTAGTCGTTAAGAGTGTATTTGCGTCCAATGTCTGTTCATCTAGAAAAGCTCAGTATAAAACCAATGAGTAGCCTTCGTTGTTCTCATGGGCGTCGCACCAATTAGGCATGTGGCAGACCCCCCCCCCCCCCCCACCCCTTATAGAGTCGTGGGCCGGCTCAAATCTCATTTTCATGATATGCCCCAGACTGCTAAAAAATAGGATCACAGCCCGAGGGCTGGACTTTATAACGCCTCTGCTGAAGCAATTGAAAATTCCTTCTTTTGTTCCCACAGCATATGCAGACAAGTTTGTAGCTTCGTTTCACTTCAGGAAGGCCAATAACAATTTGGAAACTTACATAAACTGCGAAAATGGTTACCGCGTGACTGACATTACAAGACTTACACATTGTGGAAGCACTTAGCACACCTTATGTGGGAGTTTTATTTATTTATTCCCCCCAACATCCTTTATAAAGTTTCCTGCCAGAAAGAATGTATCTCCTGGCCGGGAGCAAGTAGCGCATGAATAGGCAGCTTGTCTCAAGGTGTGTTAGACGATGGAAGGAGTGACTCGGAGGGAGTGAGAGCGCGAGCGGAGGCTAATGCCTTCAAGCTTTGAGCGTTTCGTCACAGGGGAATTGTTTCCCGCTGCTGCTATTGGAAACGTGCAGCTGAGAAAAGGCCTTAAATTGTCGAGACTAAATGTGCTTAATTTCCTTCCCAGGTTAAGACCGTTGTAAACTCGACAGTTTCCTGATATATGAGTAAAAGATGTGCTCGTCACCGAACTCCCACAATTTCCCAAAGGGGCCCAAAAGTTATGTGGGGCCTCTTATTGCAAAATGTCTCTCAAGCAAGACCACAACTGCAGGGCTGATGAGGGGATGGATGGGAGGCATGTTTGAGACTGGAGGCAAGGAGAGAAAGGATGAAAAATGACCTTGCAAACATTTTTTTGGTCCCTGGTAGTCAAGCCAGGACGAACTTAAGAGGACCGATGCTGTGCATTTTCACTAAGCGGATCATTTCGGCCTTATAGCCGCCTGAGTTTCGATGAGATGTTTCAAAAAACGACACGCTTTGCTTACATTAGCCACATGAACGCCACAGTGAGTCCATCAGAAGACATGCCAGTGAAATGTCTCATCAGAAACATCCCGTCAAGCATCTAAAGCCATCTAAAATCCCAATGGGACGCTATTCTGTGTCTCACGCTTCCTATGTTGCTCATCAGTGCGCAAACTGCCGTTACATGAGGATGATGCTTTGCGGTGAGCGTCGGCTGACGTAAAAACTTGTGCGCTCTGACCAAAGGTGACACGGCAGGCCATGTGTAACACAAAGAGTGGGTAGGTAGACGCGACACAGCTGTTTGGCAGTGGTTTAGGAAACAATATTTGGGTCATAGGAGACATGACTCACACAATAATGGATGTTTTGAATGAGTTGAAACGTGCTCTTCATTGTGACTAATTACAGACAGACCTTTTCTCACTTAAGGGACATTTGCAGATGTCTTGCGCGCAGTCATCTCTGATTGATTGGTGAATGGAAGTGTAGCGCTTTTGTTTTAATGGGGGTTCTGACCCTGTTATCTGGTCAAGGATTTGTCATTGCGGATTCGTTGAGATTTTGTCTGTTTTTATATATTTGATTCCCCTTTTTTCAACAATTTGCATCTTTTATATGTATATTTATATTGTTTATACGGCATGCGCTAAGCTAACCTTGTGGCTTGTGAGCCTTCTTTCAGAGAATAAACAAAAAATATGAGGCAATATACTGTAAATAGGACAAATATTTGGAATTCTCAGGTGACTCAAATGACGATATGGTTCACAACATCTTTCTTTGTGTCTATGATCTTACACTTCTGCAGTTGGTGTGAAATGAGGGAGCAGGGTGGGGAGGGTCTCATGCTTTCATGCGGAAGGAGCGCAGAAGTTTGATTACTTTTCATCTACCTAAATGTTGTCTGGCTATTTCTTGTTACATTTATTACCTTAGCCTGCGCATGTGTTCTGGACAACTGTGCTCCTGCAGGAAAGCACGTTCAGTTTATGGATGATCGGCTATGTAGATTCGGAGTGACAGTGACTCGGGGGCGGGGGGGGATAAATGCCTCCGTGTGGTTTAAAATAGTATCGGTGAACCAATCATATGCTGCGAAAGCTAGGAAGTGGGTCATGAGGAGTGCGATGATGGCCTGAAATAGAAAAGCGAAACACCGCTGGAATGACGGGGTCTGGACCCTGACACATATTGAAGCTGGCGTAAAACTACGCTACACATATATGGTGATCAAATCCATTTCAGGAGGGCCATTTTGTCTTTCTGACAGTGACGTCATGATCACGCACAGGTCATGGCCTCTCCCTATTTCACATTTATCTCCCCATCATCTCTCAGCTCTGGTTACCATGGCAGCAAGCGGTTGTTTTCAAACAATGCCGCCGTGGACTGGGAGAAGAGCAAGATGTGTGCGGATGAGAGTGGGTTTCCGGCAGAGGCGGGGGGAGATGAGGATTATTCCACACTCAGGTACGCGGAATGAATCTGTTTACATCCATCAAAAATGAACTGCCCCACGTGTGTTTTGTTTCCTTATTGTATGGTGTTGTTTGCATGCTTTGCCTTGACTGCGTTGGTGGCAAAGGTACTCTCTCGGTTGGTGTGTCTGTATTGATCGGAGTAGTTTGAATTCTTAGCGTCACATTGACTGTGTCTTTGTTGCGTGCATCTGTCTCGCAGGCTGTTGGAAGGATGAAATGACTGGCCATATGTGTGAGTGTTGCTCAACCTTCAACACGCTTCCACGCGTCGCGCTTTGAAACTGTTGCAGAAGAGAAGCTGGCAAATTTACTCACACTCATAAAACACACAATGCCCGAGGAGTTAGTGTGACTAATGTCATCCGGATGGAGAGCAACCACACAATATGTTGTGGGCTTTCCTCACTGGAAAAAAAATCATTAGTAGGAGGTGAGTAAAGGCAGAGATTCTGGCTGTGTGGGAGCTTTATACTAACACAAGCCTCTCATGGAATTATCTCGAGTCAATATCTGATTCCGCACAAGCTGCACACACGTGTCATATCTCCACAACGTAATCTGTTGCGGAAAGCTGGTAAACCTCTGATATGTTTAGAAATCAAAACCAGGAAGTGAAATTGAATCATTGTGTTCCACAGTCCAAACGGTCACAATCGCAAGGGTAGTTTGCACCATGCGGCTGGGAGGTCTCGCATTGCAAACCCCCAATTATCTGGACATAAATACCTTTCCTCCCATTCAGATAAGAGGTCCAAAAGTAAGTCTTCTGCTACTCTTCATATTTGTGCAACGCTTCACGTTTCCTCAACTCTGTAATTGTGTTTCCTATAATCGTGTTGGCGCGCGGCTAACGTTCATCGGCGACTTACAGCAAAGCGGCTAACCAAGATATAACCCCAAAAAAAAAAAAACAATAGGTGTCACCGTGGGCCGGTTCTAAAATTTGGGCACGCAAAATATTTTCCTCTTTATTGTACAAACTTTAAGACTTTTGGATGGTGAGGCTTGACCGTCAACAAATAACCACCCATATATTCTTTCCTCACTCTGAAAAGCAACGCAGCAGCAATGACTCATGACAAATTATTTGCTGCTCTGGTTCCCACACTGCCATGGCCACTTTTCACCAATCAGTCAAATCGACGTACAATGGAAATACAGTCGATAGGGAACAGAGAATTTAACACATTAAATTTAAAATCACAAAATCTAAATCTCTTTTTTTTCAACTCCAGTGCGTCTTATCTAATACCTTTTGATAAGCTAATAATGCCTACAATGTTGTATCCTATTTTTTTTTAAAACATGGATGTGGCAGGAGCAAAGAGTCTCTGTGTGCTTTGCGCTCACCTCAGTGGTCAGAGGAAGTGATTCAGCCTTGAAAGAGAGCCCCCTCTCCCCCATGGGAAGGGACAGTCAACGGCACGCCATCACCGCTGTCACCAGCTGGTGTGTGCATTTACATCAGTATGCAGCGGCATCACCAGACTCACTCGCTGGCAGCTTAAAGGTCACAGGTGAAGGAACGCTTCCTCTCAAACTAGGAGGGTGTACCTGCACCTATTTTGCCAGCAGGTGTGATACTTATTGGGGCTCTTCTAAAATACTTCTCCGATATATGTCACATGTTGTCAGCCAATAAGAGTGCTCTCGCTGGCCATTAGAAAGGAAATGGGAAGTTGCGCATGGACTCAAGGGACTTTGAATATCAAGTGTGCCAATCTCTGTATGCACATAAATAAATAAATGGCAGCTGGCTTTTTCTCACCTCGGACCGAGTGTCCCCCAAAGCACATGGAAGTGACTCGGCAGCAGATCATGAGGTCCATAATAAGATTTACAACACAATATATTTGTGAGCAAAAATGTCTTTACGGTTGCAAAAATGTGCTTGTGACCAGGAGGATTAATAAGAACTGTTGGCCCAGTTCCTTTGTCTGTGCTGTGAAGTGAGAAAAGAGCATGCATTTGTTCTCCCCAAATCAATTTTTGTCATATTTGTTATAACCGCCATTATGAATTGACAGTAGAAGCCGACATGGGAAATACGATCTGAGAAAAACACTCCAGCCATCTCCGGCCCCATCTTCTGCCTCGACTTTGATATAGAACAAACCACCGCGTCCAAGGAACAACATCCAACAAAACCTTGAAAATGACAAACAATGAGTGTTCTATTAGCCCTCATTTACAAATCAGTTGCTATTTCGCAGTAGCACTGCAACAAGGCAGGGCGAGGCCAGAAGAGCCATCCACTTAGATGAGTGTGCCCGCATATGTCTGATGTGGTCGACTCCAGCCGCTATTGATCTTGTGTTTAGGGCCGGTTTCTGTGTTGCCATGATTAGTGCCTCCGTGCTGTCCTCTTCCACTTCTGCCTTTTCCAGCGACTGGTGTGTTTCCTCCATGTCAGACACTTCTTAAATTTGTCAGTGGCACATGCAATGCTTCTCCATCTGGCTCCTTCTCCTTACTGGGTTTCTGTTGTCTGAAGCATTCACTGAGATGCATCATGAATGAGTATATCTCTCTATCCATGCATCCATTTATTCTCGAATCCTCTTTTCTTCACGAGGGCGTGTCTTTCGGCAATGTGGGAGGAAACCGGAGTACCCGGAGAAAATCCACGCAGGGACAGCGAGATCATGCAAATGCCACACAGGAAGGTCGGAGCCGGAATCGAATCTCGCACCTCTGCACCGTGAGGCCGACGTGCTAACCAGTAGGCCACCGTGCCGTCTTGTTAGCCTTTACTGTGGGCTTAAATATCGATAGTGAGAGAGGCTGTTTTCACTGATTCCTCTCTAACATGATCTAAAAGTGACTCATTGGTGCAGGATTAATTGGGATGTCTTCATTTCTGCTTGGCAGCTAATTGCACTGCGAGCGTCTTTGTGAATGAAGCAGGCAGCCAAGGCAGCCTCCTCCTCCTTCTTGCTCCCGCGCTTCCTTGCGGTGCCAACAATCTCGAGCACGGGTGCCAACATCCATCACATCAGCCCCTTTCTGACCAATTGCATGCGCTTTCCAGCACTTTCATGACACACAGCCACTCAACGAGCCGGTAAACAGGTTGTGTGCCAACCCCCGCGCTCACCTCGCCTCGCCTCCCCACTCCCTCCCCCCTCCCTCCCCCTCCTTCTCTGCGTAATACAAACCTCGTGATCACCCATTCACTTCTGCAAACGTCTGCCTGTCAAATGAGAAGGCGTACAGGCGAGAGGGGGAGGCTGGGGAAATTAGGAGGGGTGCAGGCAGGTGTTGTGGAAGTTAACGCTGGCCCGGAAGAGCAACGGGGAGAGTGTGGCCGGCCGTCCACCGGTACCGGCTGATTGATTCCGCGTAAGTGATCCACAACAAGTCGCCGCCGCGCGATGGACTCGTAGATGATGTTGTTGTGTGCATGTGTGGGTGTGATTGCCTCTCAGCATGAGTGTAACACAAGCTTATCATTGCAGCTTTGCATGCGGGTATGTTTAACGTCAGTGATGATTTTACTTTTTTTTTGTCTTCCTAATTGCGATCGAGCAAGCTTGCGTTTCCTTTTTTGTTCATGGTGCTAAAATCACGCCGATGTCACACGCTCTCAGCACTAATGTGGCAGTGCGCGGCTGCTCCTTTTTTAAAATGTATTTATTTTTTTAAAGTAAGATAAAAATGCGTCATTTAGCAAGGGGGCGTGTGAAAATGTGCATGGCGTGGAGCTGGAGGTAGCCGAGATGAGGAGGAGGAGGACATGGGGGCTTTAAAATGATCCAGCGCATGTGTTTGTGAATTGCTTCTGGTGAATTGGTGAAATGACCTGCAGCTTGGAAGAAAAAACAAAGTCATGTTTTGTTTCAGAAGACTAAACCCTCAGGAATGCAAGCTGAAAATCCGGCGCAGAGTGTTTGTGGAGATTTGGGTGAACAAGGCGCACAGTTGATTTGTTTGTGGTAGCCGCTTACCTGTTGACAACACTCTGCCATCACTGCAGAGTGGATACGAACGAACGCGATATCTTCCGATCGCCAAGCTTTTGTTTTGTGGTGGTTGTCAACATTATGGCATGCATCGGCACCCAATATCTGAAGAGCAAGTATGCAGGTCATATTCGCCCCCACAACGATCGTATTTTTTAAATGTGATCATAACATTGATGGACCGAGTGTCAAATTTGCGAAACAAACAATCTGCACGGAATCTCATCAGATTGTGCCATTGTAACATAAATCAGGTCTGGTCTGTGTTCTGCTACATTATATTAGTTAAGTTGATCTGATGTTGTGAGTTTAAGTTCAGTTCGGTCTGTTTTGGCTGGTTACTAACCTGCTCCAATGGCACCCGTCACCCAGTTTTGGTGTAATCGCACAGACCGAGGGCAAGCAACAGACGTGTGGGACTTAATCTTCTTGCTGGAATGAATAAGAATAGTCGTGAGGCCCCTTTTCTCTCAGCAAACCTTTTGACTTGTTGTTTTGAACGAAGTGAAATGACTTTGGGAGTGAATCAGAATTTTTAGAAAAAGAAAATGAAAAAGAAGAGTTGCTGATGAACTGTAACCTATCCCGGCTGACTTTGAGTACGTGGTGATTTATGTTGCAAACTGTTCATGTTTTGCACTGTACAATGCACTCTATGGAAATGAAAAATGACCTGAGAGCTGACACAGGGCGATAAGGCTTGACTTGAATCTTGGGCCTAACACTCCAGAGTTTGACCTATTCCTCGCCTTTATATTGCATGAAATCAATCGATGCAGTACACTATTCTCTAACGGTTTGACCGGTTATGGACTTGGAGTCATCTACTTTGAACCTCAGCCATCCCAGTGTTGGATATCGTTCAAAATCAATTGGATGACTCATTCCTGAATCACTGAGGTTGGACGGTTGCTCAGCATTTCTCAGATAATCGAGTCATTTCCTCCGGCCGCAAAAACTTTGCTTTTGCTACGTGAATTGTAAAATCCTCATGTCATTTCGCTGAAGGAGCGCTCCAGAGTGTTGCGCTCAATGTACGTTGGACGCTGTGACTTTTACCAGCTGACCCAACAGAGTTGGTTCAAACAAGCAGGTCATTTTGTGCATGGCTGCACCTGCCGTTCTTTCATGAGCACGCTTTAGCTCAAGCTGGTGTGTGGTCGGCATCCTTTCTCACTCACATGGTGAAATGTCGTGAATTCGATACAATAAAAGTGATGGTGTGACATTTTTCATTTCGTTTCCAAAACAAGTGTCACATCGGAGTCTTTTGGCATTTGTTCTTCGTCTCGTCAAAGCTTTCGACAACTACGACGTTGTGAATCTATTGCGTACGTGTTACGTGATTGAATTTTAGAGTTAAATATTGCCTCCAAATGAAGTCGTGAAACCAAACGACAGCAATTGTTTCCTGCACAGGAAGGACTTAAAATGTATTTGAACGAGCGTCTCCGATCTTCCTTATAGCCGCTATAGAAGCCTCACACTCATTTGAATAAGTCATCAGACTTGCTCTCACTTCTTCCAGCATGTTCCTTTCATGTTGTCATGGAGACCGTACCCTGCTGGACTGCTTGGTCCTCTCATTACTCTATGCAGCTGCTGTGTATCGGTGCATACTTCACTAGAAGGGCCTGATAGCGGGATCCGTCACTGATTTACTCGGGCTATTATGGTAGCAATGCTATGAGACCCTCATGCTAATCCTCAATGAAAATGCAAAGAGTCGAGGCACGGACAGCACCACAAGGGTGTGATGGGATGGTTTAGCATGGCATAGCATTTGACCAAGTATCTTTCAGATTGCTCTCGTGTCATGCTTTATAGGGCAGGGGTCACCAACTCTGGTCCTTGAGGGCCCCTTGTCCTGCAATGTGATTTAGATATGTCCCTCCTCCAGCACACCTGAGTCAAATGGCCAGCTTAAGGGAAGCATCTAAAACATTCAGGGTAGGGACCTCGAGGACCAGTGTCAAAATAGGAGTTCAAAAGATTCTGACAGAGATTCCCGGGTTAAAACCAATCACCCCCCCCCCCTCAGCCGCCGCAGGAATAAGATCGATACACGAGTCCTCCCCATTACTTTGTTTATGACGTCGTGGGACGCAGCTCCAGCTTGTTTTCATAATGCGCCGCAGGTCCTTGGCTGCGCTCGCTTGCTGCGTACGAGCACATGTCGCCGAGTGTGTGTAACAGTTGTGAAATATGACTGTGTCAGAGTTGGCCTTTTCCCGAGGCAAAGGCCAAAGTCTCTCATCACAGAGGCCGAGCGAGGAGCGTATGTGAATGCCACGGCGACCGTCCTTATTTACACCGCGCGCCGCCTGACACCCGATATGTCGAGATGTTGCCGCGTTTGTCTTCTCCAGAGCTGACAATGTGTCACAGGCTCCCGCACTCTTTACGTGTGTGCCCGCCGCGCGCGTGTCCTTGTCGGTTTTCCATGACGCTAATACTCCCAACCGAAACAAATGACTCACGAGATCCCCCAAATGAGAAATCTGTTAGGCTGAAATAGGATGATGGTTTGAGGAAGAATATTGAGAGATGCTTTCTCTGCAAAATGACGCCAGGCGGTCAATTGAAAGCAATTTGACTTTGGCGCTTGAGCCAAGGCACGTTTTTCCCATCGGAAAATATGTCACGGCACACCACTTAGCCGAACGATTCCCAAAAAGTGAATACACGGGTTAATTGTGTACCTTCTGTCATCTCGTGGAAGGGCATTCTGTTCTGCCACTTACTATCAGTGCTTGCCAAGATAAATCGACACCAAAATGTATTTTTTTACAGAACATAAATAGTTTTCGTCCCGATAACTAACACACCTGGTGGCACACCTGATGATCCATCACGGAAAACTTTTGTGCCACGGCACACTGGTTGTGAATCACTGCATTTCGAGGCTAATGGCTTAATGCAAAATGAATAGCGACAGGAAGCTGAAGAAAAAAAAACCCCACACACCTACATCAAGTATTGATTTTATTCATTTGTTGTTTTTCGGGATGAGGGCAAAGTGGGCATATCATTTCCACTAAGATGGGACAACTCAAGGAATGAGTGATATATGTTTTGGAGGAGGCACTTAGCCGATGAAGCCATCAAGCCAATAATAGATCAAGCATAATTGTCTGGCCTTCTGAGTCATCGTCACTCTGCAAGTGCACTCCCATCTTGTTTGGACACTGTGCTTAATGGACCTTCTACTTCTAGCCATGGACTCATCAGTCTCTATAGCGCCCTTCCTCTTGTCTTTTTTCTGTGTGCTTGTTGTCATACTAACTTCACTTTCTCCCCGTCATCCCCCCCGCCCCATCCTGAGGAAGAACTCACCGGCCATAACGTTTTAACACTAGCAATACCAGAGTTTTTGGTGCTCTGGATTGTGACCAAGGGTGTCCCTTTTTGTGATGTTATTCCAAACTGACGACATTAGCATCTCTGTACTTGCAAATGTACTTGCAAATTCGGGCCATTACCTGAGGAGTGGGATGGGGGAACCTTGCTCAAAAGGTTATGCCAAGTGCCCCTTCTACTGCCTTCTGCATTCTTTCATGCTTCAGTACGTTCGTATATCATCGCTACATAATGAAACATTGCATCTTTCCTGATTTCTTGGCTGATTTCAAGTTGTTCTGTTTACTTGGTGGCATGGTGTGAGTGCAACCAATTTGGTCGCCTTGTACGTTATCATTTCTCAACGGTTTGACAGTGACAAGATAAAAAAAATCTATACATATCTTTTGATGTATATATTTTACCCTCTGAGAAATACTGGTTTTATTTTAATATTTCAGTTTATTTGAGCAAGTGTTTGTATACACTAAAGTTGATCAATCATCTTTCAGCTGAGTCAAGAAACATTTTTACTTATTTATTTGCGGTGAAAATGATTTTTATAATGGCCAGTCATTTTACGGAGGGCATCTTGCATACTGCCAATCCTAAAATTTTCGAGGACAGAGGAACAAAATTAGCACCCCACACATTTCAATTAGAGTTTAGAAAAACAACAAACTGTATAATTCGGAAAAGACAATTTTTGTTTCACATAAAGATAAGCAAAAAAGGACAAATGTTTCAAGAAAACAATTGTTCCACACAATCTTCACAGCTCACATTTGTCACAAGGTGAAGTCCGCCTACATTTGCCACAAGTAAATTTGCCACAGTAATTTGCCAAGTACTTCTGTTATTATTGCAGTGTAAGCGTGCCTGCCACTTATTCTTTATCTGCTGACTCTCAACTTTCATCTTACGGCTCAGCTGATTACGCTCTTCCACGTGTTGTTTTTACTGCATCATCAGTCTCCTTTTGCGCTCCTCTGGAACCTCCTTTCTTTTGACCCTGTACATGCTGTGTACAAAACATATGTGTTTGTGGCAGCCATGTCAAGGAGGTTATGAAACACAGCCATCGGCCATCTCCTCATACCTGCACGCACAGAGTAATTGCGCAATCTCTGGTCGAAGATGGCGACACCACATTTGAGATTGGGTAGGACAGCTGCGTCTTTGTCAGTGAGTGGGTAAGTCCCCACTCGTTGATGAGTACTTGAGAATACAATGGACAGTAATTAGGGTGTGACACATTTTGGTTTCTGTGGGGTTGAAACAGAGTTTAGACTCAAGTCTCCCTCTAGCTCTCCGTCTTTTAGGCAATAATAGCAAGTAGATGATTACCTGTCCTTGCCATCGAACAGCTGGTTGCACCAACGCAACCGCTTTTTTGAAAATCTTGCAAACATATATATCAAAAGCAAAATATACCAAAACACCAATATTTTTGCCTATGTTTTTTATTGTTGTTATCCTGCAAAATACAAAAAATAGGGAATCCACCGACTTCTCAAAATCTCAAAATCCACATTTGCGTTTTGCGTTTGCCTGGTCTGACTGGGATGTCAGAACAGGGTCGGCACTTCAATGCTGGCACCTTTTGCATTTGCCATAGGTGTACTTGTAGCAGTGAACACATCTGCCAGCTGCAGAGTTCCGTGCGCATCTGTCCTGAACTTGACACTTGGCTCTTTTACCGGGGCTGGGTGTGAGAGGCTGCTGAAGAAGCTTGTTTTCTTTTCGTGATTCCTTTTCATTTTTGTGAGATGTGGCCAGCTCTTTTGCCAGTTCAACCAGGAACAGTGCTCGTCTTTCCTGCACCCTTGTGCATGCCTGATAAACAATGTGAGCATTCAGTGCAGCCATGTCGATCATGTTATAGAACACAGCAATTGGCCATCTCCGTGTTCCTGCACGCACAGTGTACTCCCGCACCATCTGGTCCATCACATCCACTCCACACTTGGATTTGTTGTACTGGGTCACAGTGTTTGGCTTTTACTTGTATGTATCCTCAGTCTCAACTTGGCTGTGCGTGCTGCCATCGGCCATCTCCTTGTACACTCAAGAATCATATCTACAATGGCTCGAAACCGCTTCCAAAGCATCATGCAACATCTCCGCTTTGATGACATGTTCACATGTGCTGAGAGAGTAGAGACTGATAAGTTTGCTGCTATTTCTACTGTTTGGGAACACTTAGTCAAAAACTGTATCTCAGTCTTCAAACCTGGCCCACACATTACTGTTGACGAACAACTTTTCCCATCAAAGACTCTGTGCTGTTTCCTGCAGTACATTGCAACAAAACCTGACAAGTTTGGCATCAAGTTTTGGGTGGCCTGTGACTTGAAATCAAAGTACATTTGCAATGCAATCCCATATCTTGGCAAGGACCACAGTCGCCCGAGCGGTGAGAGACTGTCAGAGCGTGTAGTGATGAAGCTGATGGAGCCATTCATGGACCAAGGCAGAACTGTAACAACAGACAATATCTTTACGTCACTCTCCTTGCACAATGCCTGCGTAGCCGAAGAACCTCCATCCTTGGAACTGTCAACAAGATTTGCCGGAAATTCCTCCATCAACAAGACAGAGTGACCAGATTCAATTCACAACAAAAGTGTTTTCCACCAATGAAGCAACCCTGACAGTATATGCACCAAAACGCAAGAAGACTGTCTATATCCTCAGAAGCATGCACAGCCAAGTTGAGACTGAGAATACACACAAGAAAAAGCCAAACACTGTGACCCAGTACAACAAATCCAAGTGTGGAGTGGATGTGATGGTGCGGGAGTACACTGTGCGTGCAGGAACACGGAGATGGCCAATTGCTGTGTTCTACAACATGATCGACATGGCTACACTGAATGCTCACATTGTCTATCAGGCATGCACAAGGGTGCAGGAAAGACGAGCACTGTTCCTGGTTGAACTGGCAAAAGAGCTGGCCACATGCAGACTTGAGTCTAAACTCTGTTTCAACCCCACAGAAACCAAATATGTGTCACACCCTAATTACTGTCCATTGTATTCTCAAGTACTCATCAACGAGTGGGGATGTGAAGATTGTGTGGAACAATTCTTTGCTTGAAACATTTGTCTCGCTTGATACCTTTGTTCTTTTTTGCTTATCTTTGTGTGAAACAAAAATGGTATTTTCCGAATTATACAGTTTGTTGTTTTCTAAGCTCTAATTGAAATGTGTGGGGTGCTAATTTTGTTCCTCTGTCCTCGAAAATTTTAGGATTGGCAGTATGCAATATGCCCTCCGTAAAATGACTGGCCATTATAAATATCATTTTCACCGCAAATAAATGAGTAAATATGTTTCTTGACTCAGCTGAAGGATGATTGATAAACATTAGTGTATACCATAGGTGTCAAACTCAGGTCCTGGAGGGCCAATGCCCTGCCTGTTTTCCAACTCTCCCTGTTGCAACACACCTGATTCAAATGAACGGGTTCAATGTCAGGCTTCCGCAGAGCTTGCTGATGATCTGATCATTTGAATCAGGTGTGTTGCAACAGGGAGACTTGAAAACATGCAGGGCATTGGCCCTCCAGGACCTGAGTTTGACACCTATGGTGTATACAAACACTTGCTCAAATAAACTGTAATATTAAAATAAAATCAGTATTTCTCAGAGAGTAAAATATATACATCAAAAGATATATATATAGCTTCTTTTTTGAAAATCGTGTCACTGTCACACCGTTGAGAAATTATAATGTACAAGGCGACCAAATTGGTTGAACTCACACCATGCCACCATGTAAACAGAACAATTTGAAAGCAGCCAAGAAATCAGGATGTCTCTTGGGAGCCGAAATGTAAAACAACAGACAGGGGTGTCTTCCTCATGTGCCCCCCTGTGGTGCATGAGGAACGGCCCCATTTACAAAACAAAGGCAGTTCTTCACACCTTTGCCTGGCTGTTAGCCCTTTCACTCTGTCCTACAAGGAGACAGTCTTGGGGCTGATCCCGGGATCTCCAAAAAGGGACACAAATGGTACTGCTAGTGTTAATGAGACCCAATACAAGAGCTCCTTCAAAAATTGTGCCTTTCCAAAGATGACAAGTATCCAATCTCTTAGATTCTAGAATCGAGATAGAAGCCACAAGGTCGCACGATTAATTAATTAAAAAAAAAAAAACAAAGAGTGTCAAACAAACTCGTATCGCATTTTAATAGTCTGCTCTCCCTTTGTCTTTCTCCAGGATCTTACCAGCCAATAGGATACGAGTGCCTTTCCTCCTCCTCATCTTCGTTATCGTCATCATCCTGTGTTGGACTACAAGCGGCCCAGCGTGGCAAGCCCGGTGAAGATGGGCCGCAGGCTAGACTTGTCCGGCCTGACGGACGACGAGGCCGAACATGTCCTGAAAGTTGTCCAACGGGACATGAAGCTGAGGAAGAAGGAGGAAGATCGGCTCAGGTGAGGTTTTTCGATTCATTTTCAAATTCAGTGGAAACACCAAACTCAAATGCGCTCAAAATGTTTCCTGAGGTAGTTAAATTCATCGCCATGCGGATGACACATTGGAAAAGTTGCATAAATGGTCTCAATGGGCTAATGGAACATGCGTGTACAGTTTTGCTTGCATGTTAGGGTGCAAACAGTTGCGAGGCCCATGTGAATGCATTTCAAAACCGCCTGCTGTTTTATGGAATTCTGTTTCAATAAACAGTCGTAGTCGTAATCGAGACTATGGATGGAATGTCACTGGTTGGTGTGCAGTAAAAAAAGTTGTGTCTTGTTCGCATCTTCTTGTACTTATCGGTCGCCCTTCGGTTCCAAGATTGAGCCGTGTTTGCGGAGCAAAAGAAGCTTGTTATTTTTCATTGCGGCACCTACTGTTAGTGTGGGCTTTTTTTGGCTTGCTGGCTGTCAGATGGGTTGGCACCTTCGTCTCTTGTTGTCACAGCTTCTTTTTGGACATATGAGGAGGAGTTAGTCCCTTTCTTCACTCCAATTCTTCTGTCCTCATGTCAGCCTGAATCCCGACGGGGGCTTCACTTTTGACAGACTTCGCCCCCGTAGCGCGTCTGCCAAATATGTGGTCATTTGAGGGTGTCTCCATGTAATGTCTCGGCAGCTCTGCGGGGGTGGCTTTGCATTAAAATGGCGACATTGTCACAACCAGTTCCAAAGTGTAATTTGCAGTTCTCAAGTTTGGTTAGACCCGACAATTTTCCGAAACTCAAATATGTTCTCTTGACGACAAACCAGAGCCCAGCATAAGCTAATCCATTTTGGAAATTTGATGTCTTTTTCTTCAGATTTGGATGCTGTTCTTCAGTTCACTTTCTTGCTTTTATTTTGAGATGAGGCCCTTCGCGATTTGGTTTGAAGTGAAAAACACACAACAGAGGAACCACAGAGAAGCCACTGCATCTTAAACCTTAACTCCTTTTCCCAGAACCAGTTTCAAAGTAAGGACGATGTTCTGCGAAATTGCTGGCGTGTAAATGCTCCCATCCCACACTTTGGTGACAGATCCCCGAAAATATGGCTCCTTCACTTGTTTGATGAATTCAGACAGTTTCCCCAGAGCAAAGTGGCTGCAGAGCAAAGTGGCCTGCTCATATTGCAGATGTGACTTCTTCAAAGCAAACCAAAAAGGAAGCGCCATCGCCACGGTACATGAGCAGACAGATTGTAGAAAAGCCGTCTGACTGCCGCCGTGTACGCTCCAGTGTTTCGGCGGGTATTTAGCTCCCTCTGGGCTTCTCTTCGCCGTGCGTGGCTGATATTTGCTTTCCTTGCCCGGGTAAAGTCAGCCCTGCAGAGTTGTCAATTACCCAGTCGGAGGATTCATGGAAAAGTAAATAAGCCTCAGCCTGGGCTCTAATGCTCCATTTTATTTCCCCCGCGAGGCCTTCTAAGAAATGAAAGTTTTGGCTTGCACTACCCCTTTTCCGCAAACACTGAGTCGTAATGAATACGTATTGTAAATAACATCATGCACACAGCTATATCATATGATGCCGAGGTGACAACTGACCGCGACGGCTGAGTAATTTATAGCTGGATATTAACTTTGGAAGGCTTTTTCGGGATGTTCTAATTTATTTACGCCAAAAGAATTTTCATCCAAATCGGACAATTAGCAACATGAAAAAGCTCCACAAATATGTCACAAGTTGCAGCATCCTTTAGGTTTTGTTGACTTTTGTTGCTATGGTTATAATGATCAGTGTTTAGCCAACCCACTTCCCACCCAGACTTCCTCCCTATACTTACTCTCTTGCCATTCAGGCTGTAAATGTCCTCCATTACGCTACTTTATGATTACGATGACCGCTAGAGTGCAGATCACATGCATGTTGGTCGTTCTAAGTGATAGGTTTCGGTGTTGTTTGACCACGCTATAAAGTCTGATGTTTAAAAAAATAAAATGATTTAGCCGTTATGATAAGCAAATGTTTCTTGTGTCTGTCTCTCTTGTTGTCTGTCCCTTAAACTTTCAATGATTAATTGTATCTTTAGAGCAATGTTGATTTATTTTAATTGGTCATTTTCAGTCACTAATTCGAATCACCTCGGCGGCGAGGCTGCCAAAGTGTCCAAGTGTCATTCCGCCAATTAGAGAGCCTGAGCAGCTCAACAAGCCCCGGCTGGCCTCGCCCGTCTCAGGCATCCACTCGGAGAGCCTCATTATGGAACAGCAGGACGCTCACGGGGCGAGACTCGGGACTGGTTAGCAAACAGCTCTCCCCAAAGGTTCGGGAGACACTGACGGGGAAATCATTGTCGATAGCAATAGTCTAGAAGGTGCCAGGCGCTCTCGCCGGTTCACTTTTCCACTTGAAAGACCGATTTGTCATCCTTAAACCTGCCCCACAAATCATTTTTTGAACCCAAAAAAGAATTTCTATGTAAGCGTCCTTGAGCCATTGAAAATACCGGTAGTTTTGTTTGAGACTTTCTGCAGCCTTTTGTGTAGCCAGACTGGCCTCCCCGGAGAAAAACGCCCATAATCATGGGGACCGAATGCAAACTCCCCACAGGAAGCCTGGGGTTGAGGATCTCATCACTGTGAGGCGTATGTGCTAACCACTAGCTCACCCACCGCGCTGCCCAGTAAACATTATCTTTCTAAATGAAGAAGTGTCCTTTGCGTGATCTTTGAGCCATGATTTGAATTCCTTTGCACAACTACGGGAGCTTTAAAAGGCCCTGTTCCGTGCATTTCACTTTTTGTGCGGTGGAATGCATGCGCACAAATATTCTGATCAGAATGTAAAGGGTGATCCCTATTTGGAATAATACATTAGAAAAAAACCCCAGTTAACATTTCAAGTCGATGTGATACCCAAATGCCAAGGTTGTTATTTGTTTCCAGTCGGACAATAAAATAGTTTTGCTGAGATGTATGACTCTGACGCTGTAGCATTTTGGTTCACATTTGCCGCCATTATCAAACCATGTGTCGCTCAGTTTATTCGCAGACTAATCCATGACACATTGTGTTTGAATTGGCAAACTGTACGTTGAAAGCATTTATGGCCCTACTCGGAGTCAGATTCGTCCATTTGGGACAAACATGACTCATGCATTCAAGGGCATTTGCGTCTGAAGGTCTTCTTTCTTACATTTTAGCTTCCTCGAATGCATAAGCAGAGCAGTGGAAGTCAAGTATGGAGGCGAAGGAAGACTCGGGCCAGTGAAGATTTAAGGGTTCAATGTTACGGTGTCAGGGGAGAGGGAAAAAAAACAAACCCCTCATCTCCCAAATATGAACAGTAGACTCCATGTTGGTTCGATGTACTTGCGTGCAATCCAAGCCGGGTTCTTTTTTATTTTTTTTTTCTAGTTTCAGTTGTGAGCCACCGCTTTCAGTGTACCATTAGTGGGGATTAGCTGCTGTTCTGGTCCGAGTTATTTGTCTGAGTCATGTTGATGTGGTTTTGTTTTTGAAGTGGAAGTGCGTGTGTATGATGTCATCCCGTGCGTTTGCATGCGTGTGTGAAATGATGTCCCTGCTCTGTCCGCCGGGCGTCGATCCCCTTATCGATGGATGAAATCAAAGATGCCCTTGTGCTTGTGTAGCGGTGTGACGTTTCGGCACTGAATGTTAAAGTCGCCCACTCGTTTTGATACGGGATGTAGCATGTCGGTGAACGGAAAGTTAAGCGCTCCAAAGTATGAAAAATGGAAATGAATTGCAAAGAGAAGCGTTTCGGGACAGCGATGTGATGATGCAACGCCCTGCACAACATAGAAGTCGAAAAAAGAAGAAAAAAAAACCAACACACGGGATAATGAGCTTGAATTTCACAGGGCTGTCTGAGATCGACGCTACAATTGCCTCAGACTGTGAGATTTCTTATTAGCGTTCAATACGGCTCCTACTTGATGATGTATAATATAATGAAACTTAATTAGCTAATGGGAATAAAGCTGCCAAGACCACAGCAGTGATAAGTGGGCATGCCCGTGCATACTGTGTTCAGACACACACTCACGCATACACTCGCATACTCTTGAATTGGCCCTTTGTATTCCATATCACTAACCGTAGCACACCTAAAATTTTCAATTGGCATATTTTTTTCATCAAACAGCACTCTGAAGGTGTTTCCAGAAATCAGGCCCACCCAAAGTGTCCTTTACTCGAGTCTCGATGACAGATGGAGACATTGCTTTCTTCAGGTTGAATTGTTCTGCCTGTGCCACTGGCATAGATGGGCAAAGTGAACTTATTTATATTCGATCGTACTTTATGATTTATTTACGAGGCTTCCCCCCTTGGACATGTTTGCTGAGCCACACGGCGCCTTTAGACGCATGAGAACGATTCCCAATGTTTGACTGTGACAAATCGGCAGTGCGGCTGCGCCACTTGGATTGGCTGGCGAGATGGCGAAAACTAATCCTCCTGGTGGCTCACACGCTCCTCTTCAGCTGTTCCCCACTGGATATATCGAGCCAATAGATGTCTCTCCTGTTACTTTGTCTCCAAACCAAGTAGCGCTGCTGCTTCTCCAGAATAACAGGCCCCAGTGTCATCTCCTCGAGCGATCGTCCGTGCTGTTACCTTTCTATTTGTTCAGGTCTGCGGTGATTACTTTCGCTGCTGGCCAAATGTCAAGTGCTGTTTTTAGTCAGAGGGAAATAGCCGGTTGCAGCGGCGAGATGGTGCCCCATTCATCTCTTTTCCTACCTGTGAACGTGTCATTTCTCCCTTTGCACCTCTGCTACCAGGTCTCCTTTTTTTCTTCCCCTCTTTCATTGTCTCATTAGCATCCCGTGCTAATTGGGAAAGCTTGCGGCTGTGCTGAACCGCTCTGTCCAGGGATGAGGACTCCGTTTTGATCGAGACTGTGGGAAAGACCACTTTCAATTTGTTCAAAATGGAGAGCGACGTGAGTTGTTGCTATTGAAAAGATCCGATTTTGGCCCAGGCCACGTACGACTCCACTTGAGTTGAATCTAACCAGTTTGGATTGCGCGGGTGTACGAAATGTTGTGCAAGAATGACAAACTCTCAGAGGATCCCACTTCTGGGCTTTTGGCGCGGTGTTGAGACACCGAGAGGGATATGCTCTGAGAGGAAAAGACACCCTGATCGGATTCCTGCTTTATAAACGTGTTTGCATGAAAATCACCTTGCAGTATTTTATATTGTGCACCGTTCAAGCCTCTTTGTGTGATGTAGCCCACACGCTGACGGGCTTTGCTCAAAGTATGCAATATTACATAAAATGTGGCTGATGAGTCACGACGTTGTAGGGGAAATCACTCCTCCTTCACTATGACTGATCACGCGTGTGTTTTGGGGCTGAAAGACAAAGTGCGCGCTGTCAAAATCCAGCAACCTCCAGCGCAGCAGCTCCCCTCTTTGCTTTCCGTCTTCCTTTCAATCCACTCTTGTGTCAGGAACGGTGCCAGGATGGAGCCGCTCCACGCTGCAGCGGTGATCCTCCACTTATTCGCTGAGTCAGACGACCGGCGTATTTGAAACTCGGCCCAAACTGTGGTGATGACGGTGCACAAAACAGACACTTGTGGCTTTGCTTGTGCTTGCTTTTTTGGATTCATTCATTCGCACCACCTGATCCTTTCTCTTCCTCCAACATTTTGTAGAAACATTCCCTCCGAGTTTGTCACTACATTTTTTTGGGGGCGGGGGAGTGCAGTTTGAAGTTTTTCTTCTTTAAATATTGATGACCGGTATATCAATAAAAACAGCCATATTTCATTTATCAAGGCAGATTTAAAAGAACAAAACTAAAAAACGTTTCATCTCTATTGTCAATCGAATGATTTCTGTATAATCCCCTCCTATTTTCACATAAATGTTTAAGTCTATCTTCAATTTCAAGCCCTTCGCACACGTCTCGTGTGCCGTTCAGCTCAGCATTGAACGCCCGCCAAGCTTTCCATCTGTAGTTGTGGTCAGGTGAAGGACAGCGGTGGTGAAACCTCGAGAGGGGCGGCAGACAACTTTGGACTTCATATGGTTGTACAAGGGAAACCATCATTCATCTTTGGTTGCAATTAAATATACGGTAGCCGGGCTTCCGTCCTGCCATTTACGTTTAGCCTGCAGAAAGGACACCGTAGCAGTAGCAGCCAGGGACTGAGAATGAATCCAGATGTGATGTTTTAACAGTGAGCCAGCAGCTCCTGCTGGTTTTCTCCTTGGTTGATAAAGAGGGTCAAACTGTTTTTTTTTTTGTTTGGTTTGATTTTCCTGTCATGACTCCTGCAATTTGGTGGTTCCGCATGCCAGGTTGTGAGATAATGATTTCAAAATTTACAGCCGACAAACTCATTCAGCAGCAATTTTTTTTCTTCTTTTTGGAGCCATCATGAATGTGTGAGGGTACTCAAATTTATCGGAAGCAAGTCGTGTTGGTGCTTGTAGTAAAGCGAGAATGTGAGTTCTCTTTGACCGAGAGGATGCCGTTCGGTCCTCAGATGAACCTGTGAGTGCATTTTCTTTCCCCCAGCCGGGGACTATTTAGGAATTTCTGTGCAAGTACCCGTAGGGAGCACTGTTGTCCGCGTTGTGCATGGCGTGTGACTGGACTGGACAACACTCCTTAAATCCTTTTGTGCTGGTTTTTATTCTGGCCTGTCACGTATTTCACAAATGGCAAAGGAAGTCAAGAATCGGTCAAATGTATTCAGTTGAAGTCAGACATTTGTAGATGTTGTCGTTCAGTCTTTTTAAACAATTGTGGACGCAGTCCTATTCGCACAGCTGAAGGCGTTTACTTCTCCTTTGTCGGTCACAACAATAATAATTTAACGCCAAATTAAATGTGTAGTACAGCTTTGTACTACTCCAACTGCTATTTATTGATTTTAATGCCCTCCTCTGGACCTCGACGTAATTGCACCCGGTTGTCAATACTCCTCAGTTTATTGAAGTCGGCGGGATTCGGCAGTATCACGTTGTACTTTGCTTTTATACCGTGAGGAAACTTGATTGTGAGAATTGACAGTGGCTTTTTATCTGTGTGGAGTCTACTTTCTGTGCGCGTGCGCGAGTTGATCCTGAAAGCAACTTGCAGGGGCTTGTGGGTGAGGAGGGGTCAGGGAACAGTAGTGCAGCAGTTAGCTCGGCGAATATTTCTACTGATGAAACAATGATTCAGTGAGGTACTCAACGGGGTGTATGGATTTATATTGGCCGGCCGTACGCATGCTTGTGGAGATGTGACTTGTGAGGCCGGGGCAGTGCACCCTAATGGAACATTGCACCTTATCTACTCGCCCCTTCACTGGCATAAATAATATGCTCCGTCGAATTAGCACACAGATACTGCAGTCCTACTCTCCTATAAACATGAACTGGTCACTTAATTACGGCCACATATACACCATCGAATGAGATCCAGGTATTTGCTTTTATAATAGAGTGTATTCATTGTCAGTTTTGATGGATGAGGATGGCGAGTTCTTGATTTAACCAGCCAAAAACGTTTGGTGCGGTCTAGTGCTGTCAACACCAACCACCATATATGAATGCGTTGTTAATGTGTAGCCTGTACTGCCACAGACAAATGCCTTGTGTGTTCTACATACTTGGCCAATAAAGATGATTCTGATTTGAATATATGCAAAGCAGACCTTGCGCAACATCCGAGGTCCACTTCTGGCAATGCCTTGAGGTTTGCACACAAGGCTGAGTCACAATTTGATAGGTTATGAATCGTAAACTTAGTTTTGGCAAAGTCCAGGAATGACCATTAGCATCCCTTTTTTTTTTGCATGATTTACCATGCTCCGTTAAGTTGTAAAATAACATCTTTAGATCTTGTGAGGTCACGTGATACTATTTCAAATGTGACCACGGAGACACCACAATGATGCTTAAGGTACATGAGGCAATAATAGAAAGCATCTTGCGCAATAGTGATGTGCTGTTAATTCCCCTCGAGTGGACAATTGAAATCCAGCGTTGTGCGCAACAATATTGGAGTGTTTATCGCTTGACGAAATAAGGTATTACTATACTTACTGTATTATCACACAGTCAGTTAGGGCCAATTGCATCAATAAGTTGTAGTTGTTTCTGCTGTGGCCCGCATTTAAAATGTTGAGCCAGCTCCTTTTGGCCCAATTGTCTAGAGGACTCACTGGCCGCAACATTAGGTACAGCTGCCCAATCTAATGACACCAAATACAATGCATCAAATTCTACCTCAAGGCAGAGGTTTGTAGTCTCACGAAAATACCAAATGAGAATACTTCTCTAAATGCAGAAAGTTGGGGAAAAAAAAGTGTCCGGCCTCATATTTGGGCTGTTGTATTTCCCCTTGGCCAAGTTCGTTTGAGCCTTGTCAGCCACTTTAAATCGTCATTAACATCTGCGAGTCACCTCTGGGATCAATTTGTCATTGACTGTATAGTGTGAGCAACACCCTGACACCTCATCACTTAATGTTGTGCCTCGCAGCTCTTGGGGAAGATCTATTTATTAATTATTTATTTTCATCACGCCGTGTCAAATGAGAGGTAGGGGCACAAAGAGGTCACATCGAAAGCAAAAATATATTTCGATGCAATGACAGGACAAAGGAACACACACTGTGATTGACACTGTCAAGGAGGTCTTCGCAAGTGAGTCAACTGAGAGTTAATTCTAGTATTTAGACGCTCCCGGCACGTCTTGCGGTTGGAATATGTCGTTTATTTCCTGAATCATCTTGAACTGCTCAATGTCTGTATGACAGGAAAACAGCGGGAGTGTGGGGGGGGGGGGGCGTTCAGGCCTTGCGATGAGGAGATAAATGGCTGCCATGGAAGCTGTCGGTAGGGTTATGAGTCGAGGTTGTGAAGGTTGACGCTCTTTCTGTTGGTGAAATAAACATGCAGCCTCCCCAGCGTGAATGCTGGCTTCAGAGCTGCCAAGTCTCTTTGCATGCCAGAATCGGGGCCCATTCATAAGAAGCGCGCGCATGTGTGAAAGTCTGTGCGAGGAGCAAGATGACACCGTTCTTGTGCTGGGAAAAAAAGGATGCCGTGCTGTTCCGCTGAATCGGGCTCCTTCTTAATCGAGACGAATTGTCGTGGAAGGGAAACGCATCCCATTTCCGCTGTAGCTAGGAGTTATCGCCACATAAAGATTGTGGCTCAACAATTCCATAAAAACCGTCATTTTGCCCCAACGATGTAGAATTAACTGCACAAATAAAGCCAGCCCGCAGTTCATTACATTTGCAGCCTTTAACGCCCATGCCAGCTTTGGATTTGATGGATTTCATCACATTTTGACAACGTCCCACAATACACCCGATGAGTCAATGTCAGGTTGGCAATGAAGGCGGCCGGATGAGTGAGTGCGTCGCTCGCTGTCATGAAAATGAGTTAGTGACGAGATGACGGGGGCCGGGGACGTCTTCCTTCCGCAGCTGTCGTGAAGACCGCTTCAAGTCGAGCGAAACGAATCCAACAAACCGCTGGAGAAAATAGTCGCAGTGACGTTTATATATCGAGGCAGTTTGACACCTTGAAAAATGGCTCTGAGGCTCTGCTAAGCCCGCTTGAATGTTCCGTTTTCTTGTTATTCCACCGCGCGTGGCTCGTAGCTGCAGAGTCATGATGGACGTTTGGAATGGTTGCCTCAGCTCACTTCAAATTTGATTTGTGGTCAACATTTCCTTGGTTCAAGTTGGTTGCCGAACGCTACTTTCAAAGGGACCGGAGAATCGCTCTTTGAATTCCTGTTTTGAAGGTCAGGCTTGTATTGAGCCGCGCCGACGAGTTGTCAAAGACTTCTCTTCAGCAAACCTTTTCAAAGCTGTCGCGTCATGCGGTTGTTCTTTAGAAACTCGACTGAATCAACAGGGGCGCCGCAGATTATAGCCAAGTAGCACGCTCCACTTGCCTCATGACTGTGTCCACACAATCCGCAGTGGTACAGCATTGGTGCGGTCTAGTGCTGTCAACACCAACCACCATATATGAATGCGTTGTTAATGTGTAGCCTGTACTGCCACAGACAAATGCCTTGTGTGTTCTACATACTTGGCCAATAAAGATGATTCTGATTTGAATATATGCAAAGCAGACCTTGCGCAACATCCGAGGTCCACTTCTGGCAATGCCTTGAGGTTTGCACACAAGGCTGAGTCACAATTTGATAGGTTATGAATCGTAAACTTAGTTTTGGCCAAGTCCAGGAATGACCATTAGCATCCCTTTTTTTTTTGTTTTTGCATGATTTACCATGCTCCGTTAAGTTGTAAAATAACATCTTTAAATCTTGTGAGGTCACGTGATACTATTTCAAATGTGACCACGGAGACACCACAATGATGCTTAAGGTACATGAGGCAATAATAGAAAGCATCTTGCGCAATAGTGATGTGCTGTTAATTCCCCTCGAGTGGACAATTGAAATCCAGCGTTGTGCGCAACAATATTGGAGTGTTTATCGCTTGACGAAATAAGGTATTACTATACTTACTGTATTATCACACAGTCAGTTAGGGCCAATTGCATCAATAAGTTGTAGTTGTTTCTGCTGTGGCCCGCATTTAAAATGTTGAGCCAGCTCCTTTTGGCCCAATTGTCTAGAGGACTCACTGGCCGCAACATTAGGTACAGCTGCCCAATCTAATGACACCAAATACAATGCATCAAATTCTACCTCAAGGCAGAGGTTTGTCGTCTCACGAAAATACCAAATGAGAATACTTCTCTAAATGCAGAAAGTTGGGGAAAAAAAGTGTCCGCCTCATATTTGGGCTGTTGTATTTCCCTTGGCCAAGTTCGTTTGAGCCTTGTCAGCCACTTTAAATCGTCATTAACATCTGCGAGTCACCTCTGGGATCAATTTGTCATTGACTGTATAGTGTGAGCAACACCCTGACACCTCATCACTTAATGTTGTGCCTCGCAGCTCTTGGGGAAGATCTATTTATTAATTATTTATTTTCATCACGCCGTGTCAAATGAGAGGTAGGGGCACAAAGAGGTCACATCGAAAGCAAAATATATTTCGATGCAATGACAGGACAAAGGAACACACACTGTGATTGACACTGTCAAGGAGGTCTTCGCAAGTGAGTCAACTGAGAGTTAATTCTAGTATTTAGACGCTCCCGGCACGTCTTGCGGTTGGAATATGTCGTTTATTTCCTGAATCATCTTGAACTGCTCAATGTCTGTATGACAGGAAAACAGCGGGAGTGTGGGGGCGTTCAGGCCTTGCGATGAGGAGATAAATGGCTGCCATGGAAGCTGTCGGTAGGGTTATGAGTCGAGGTTGTGAAGGTTGACGCTCTTTCTGTTGGTGAAATAAACATGCAGCCTCCCAGCGTGAATGCTGGCTTCAGAGCTGCCAAGTCTCTTTGCATGCCAGAATCGGGGCCCATTCATAAGAAGCGCGCATGTGTGAAAGTCTGTGCGAGGAGCAAGATGACACCGTTCTTGTGCTGGGAAAAAGGATGCCGTGCTGTTCCGCTGAATCGGGCTCCTTCTTAATCGAGACGAATTGTCGTGGAAGGGAAACGCATCCCATTTCCGCTGTAGCTAGGAGTTATCGCCACATAAAGATTGTGGCTCAACAATTCCATAAAACCGTCATTTTGCCCCAACGATGTAGAATTAACTGCACAAATAAAGCCAGCCCGCAGTTCATTACATTTGCAGCCTTTAACGCCCATGCCAGCTTTGATTTGATGGATTTCATCACATTTTGACAACGTCCCACAATACACCCGATGAGTCAATGTCAGGTTGGCAATGAAGGCGGCCGGATTGACGGTCACGCGGTTCGCACGTTTACCTCACAGTTGTCATGTTTGTGTTTTTAATCCTGGCTCCTGCCTTCCTGCGTGGAGTTTGCACCTGACTGCGCTTAGGTGGCTTTCCTCCACAAACGGGTATGTCGGGTTCAGTGAAGATTCGAAATTCTCCGCCGGTGTTAATGGCTGCGCTGTGCGATTGGCTTGCAACCAGCGCAGGGCGGACCCCGTTGCTCGCAGCGCGTCCTCCTGGCCAGTCTCCATCCAGAGGACAGGCCAGGCTCTTCGTTATCAATGAGTCAGATGTCATGCCCGGCCACAAGTATTCGATGGAATCAAAATTATAGCTTGTATAAGAGTCAGGTCTTGATTTTTGCCATTTTTAGCCACTGACTAAAACCGACACCTCTGAATGGTGAGCAGATGTGCGTCTCTTGATATATATATATATATATATATATATATATATATATATATATATATATATATATATATATATATATATATATATATAATATATACATATATGTATATATGTGTATATGTATTCATTCATTCATCTTCCGAACCGCTTGATCCTCACTAGGGTCGCGGGGGGTGCTGGAGCCTATCCCAGCTGTCTCCGGGCAGTAGGCGGGGGACACCCTGAATCGGTTGCCAGCCAATCGCAGGGCACACAGAGACGAACAACCATCCACACTCACACCTAGGGACAATTTAGAGCGCCCAATCAGCCTGCCATGCATGTCTTTGGAATGTGGGAGGAAACCGGAGCACCCGGAGAAAACCCACGCAAGCCCGGGGAGAACATGCAAACTCCACACAGGGAGGCCGGAGCTGGAATCGAACCCGGTACCTCTGCACTGTGAAGCCGACGTGCTGACCACTGGACTACTGGGCCGCCCATATGTATATGTATATATATATATATATATATATATATGTATATATATGTATAAGTATACATTTTTTTTTAATATATATATTAGAGCTGTCAGTTTAGCGCTTTTTATCGACATTAATTTAAATGAATTTTATCGGATCAAAAACTTTCTGCGAGATTAACGCGGCAGACGTCACAGCGGATGTGACGTTGCTCTATAAATAAACCAGAAACAAAACATCAAGCGCGCTGCACAAGTCCACGCACGTTTGTTTTGCCAGCCACGGCAGCGCGAGACACCAAAACGGATATTTAAATAGTTTATGAATGGAAAGTTTACTTTTAAAAAGTTGCCAGATTGTTCCACTGACAAGACCAAAATGACCTGGATGTTTTGCAGTCGTAAACTGAGCTATCATCATAGCACGTCGAGTCTGAAATACCACTTCATTAATGGCCAAGCACACCGCTGACGTGGTAGTCCGCCCCCCTTGTCTCAGACAGACGGCTATGGATCATTTCAAAGCGAAGAAAATGAATGACACGACAAAGAACAAAGTTGCTGAAGCAATCGGCAATTTAAACAGCGTGGGCTAAAATGTTGCTAGAACACGGGTGTCTTTATTTAGCTCATTTGTGCATAGTTGTCATGTTTGTCCGTCTGCAATCTGACGTTTAAAGAAGTAAATTGCGTTGCAGCCGGCGCTCCACTTCCGGGTTGGACCTTTGGGACTTGTAGTTCTTTTGTTCGATTCGACTTGATATGTTCATGCCGGCGCTCCACTTCCGGGATTGAGTATTGGGACTTGTAGTTCTTTTGTTCGATTCGACTTTATGTTTGTGTTGAATGGTTTCTTACGTTTAAAACAATGAATAATGATGACGATAATGATACATAGTGAAATCAGGGTTGATTACATTATTTATTAAACGTATTTTTAAATAAAGGTATTCATTAATGTCAATTATATACATATTTACATTGTGATGCAGAAAGATAGATATATTAATTTTTTACTGCATTTATGTGTAGTTTAGGTTATTACCTGCTTCTGATACTTCAGTTACAACTACTACTACTCCTACTTCTGCTGCAAAGTTTTTTTTTTAACATTGAATACCCTGGGGCAGAATGCATTGGCAGTTCCACTCTTTGTATGTTTTGGAGCAGCCTTGCATTGCAGTGAATCTTTCTCACTCAGGAATTCAGTGAGCGTTGCACATTTGTGATCTCTTCTTCTTGGCCGCCACAGAAATAGCCTCTTGTTCCCTGGCGGCGATCGCGGGCCTCCTCCTTTTAATACACGGCAGCTCATCCTTGTAGCCTGCAGCTTACTGCGCACCTTGAACGTCACGTTTTGCAGCTGATGTTATTACAAACGGAGTCGCATGATGACATCGCTTGAGATGTTTGGAACATTGTTTTTTAAAAACAGGCCTTCAAAGTAAGTTGGGAAGCTGACTGCCGCCGCGACCTTCCTCATGAAGAAAATGTATGGCGCGAGATTCCCCTACGTTGCTTAGCAACCTGACTGATCAACTCGTACAAATATTGCTGTCCATGGTGGCTCAAATGGTCTCTGACTTACCAAATGAGTCTCCCAGACGAAGCTCAGCCGAAAATATGAATTGGCAAAGTTGACGATTTTGACAATCATCAGTAACAGCAAACAAAATTATGGCAGAGTTCGAGGCCGACATATTGAAAGATGATCGTCAACGGCTTTCGGGCGCGGCACATCCTGAACTAGAGAAGAGTCACTTTTGATTTACGAATGAATGTTTTCAGAGATGAAGTCGGAACGCTACCATTGTTTGTTTCATGTCCCATAAAATATTTTTTTCGTCATTAAAACGTATTCAGATTTGACACGTTTCTACTGTATCCTGTTTTTACATGTATAAATGTTCATACTGTGTTAGACATTCTAATTGGCAAAGATTTCATTGGAAATGGTTACGATGAATGACCGTTGTTACGTACAGATTTGTTCTGTCCCTCGAGGTACGTTGTCACGAGGTCCGACCGTACCGTCCACTGGTGTGAATATGAGTATGAATGGCACGTCTCCCAGCCGTATCCAGGGTTGAGGGGTCCAACCACATCTTTTCACTTGAAAACAATCCCCAAATATTCCACCCATCCTGTGTCTTGAGACGGAGCAAGTGGCGCAGATTGCTCCCGCTTACTTTCTGCAAAATGATTGTGCCCATCACACAGACGAGATGCACAAATTAAATTGGGAGTCTGTTCTCTCTCTCAAGTCATTTGAGGGTCAAAACATTCTTATCGGAATGCAAAGTATAATCCCTTCCTCTCTCAATGATCTCACCTTGCTGAGATTGCCCATTTTCTTTGCGTTCCTTATCGCTCATTTTTCCCTGGCAGAACTCCTGTGCCAGGCGGGCCGCTCTGATTGGAAAAAGCTTATCAGCAAAACACACATTTGATGCCAATTGTTTGCCTAAAATGAGGGCTCATTTTAGACTAGTTGGCCGATGTTCATCTGACAAATTCCGGAGTTTCGAGAATACATTTACTTTTGGAAAGATCGTAATATAGATGTGATCTTTTTGTAATTGAAAAACAACTATGCATATATATATATATATATATATATATATATATATATATATATATATAATGTGTATATATATATATATATATATATATATATATATATATATATATATATATATAATATATATATATATAATGTATATATATATATATATATATATATATATATATATATATATATATATATATATATATATATATATATATAATTTGTTATTTGCATGGGGAGCTGCTGGATATACTCGATAGCGTTCCCGCTTGTTGTCTTTTGAGAAATGTTTCGTATCTAATGCGCTCTACATCATCCACCCCACGCTTCAGAGGAACCAGCAAGTACAAAAGCCAATTAAAGCATTGCCTCATTTGTGCTTAAGTTGGAGTTGAAACTTTGTGACTTTATATGTCTTAATGAGCCCAGGCCCAATAGTTACCCCAGGGCTCTTGGCTGGCGTGTTGATCTAAGTGCTCTAATAAAAAAGAGAGAAAAAAAAACTGACAGCCTCCAGCTTAGTGGTCCTTTGTATTAAAAACATTTGACACACATCCTGAGCTTGTCACATGAGCTCCCGTCTTCATTTTATCCCCGGTGCACATACGCCTTCTCTCTCCCAACCACCCGACTGTGACAACACTGAATTTCTGTAGTGCGGTTTTTAGTGCAGGGTGTCACTGCACCATTCATCATGATGGTGTAATATGTGCACCACAAGATCAACTTCTTTTTTTTTGTGTGCATGCTCGTAACCCTTGTAGGGGAATTCAGATGAGCTACTGCGCATACAATGTGTCGTATTCCTTTGACTGTTTACACGATTTCAGAGCATATCATCTAGTCCCACAAAAATTGATCATTCTATTTCATTTTCTATTCTTTCCTGCATTAATAACAAGCACATAGAGAGGCAGCACGAGCATGGTCTTTTGAAATCGATTGGGCACTTACAAAGCTTCTCATTTGGAGCCTCTATGATATGACTCTCTGGGCAGGAACAACAAGAAAGAGCTTTTGTAGCAGGCGCGCACCGGAAATCAAAGCAACATTTTGAAATTGCGCTGTTATAGCTGTCGGAGAGCCCGCAATCAATTCACAATTGCCAAGTGCTTCATCATTTTTTTTCCAGTTATACTTCTCAAAGTAGAGCCTATCCAAGATCAATTTCTAACACACATACGCACACAGCCAGAGGCTGTTTAAGTCTGTATTCTTTATGTCTCAGGCACACTAGCTTGTCCATGATATGTTATTCATTGATGCTGTACGTCCTAACTGTACTCGTATTGGTTCATCTCTAATCATAATAATCATCATCATCCCATTTTTGAGAGTACAGTAATGTACACTCTCGGGATTTCAGCACCATGGACAGCATACACTAGAGAACAGTGTGTTAACTTTGGTCCCAGAACAAATCAAATCATATAAAGCAGAGTGAAAGGACGCGAAACCACAAAAAGGTCAAACCAGGCTCATCACAGAAGCCCTTTAGACTTGCACGCTGCTGGGGGCTTTCACATGTTTTTTTTTTTTTTTAAGCCAAAGTGCAAAGTTCACGTGCGACAATCAAAATCTCTGCCGCGACTTCACTCTGTCCATTTTATAGCTCCGTCTCTGCTTTAATGACCCACTGTGAACATTTCAAATTGCGCGGATGCTTGCGCTAGCTGACTGGATGCATGTTAACAGGCGAGTACTCATCGAGCGACCGTGAATGCCTATTTTATGAGAAGTGGTTTTGTAACCAAGATGAAATTTGATGTGGAGAGAAACTCCAAAGGACAAGCGCTTCCTTGTCCTTGAATAAATAAGGACACGCGCTCATGTATTTTATTCAAGCTGATCATTACCACAACTGCATCTTGATGCATGTTACCCCCTAGACTGTTGCGAGAGGACGCTTGTATTCAGCCCCATACCTTCCTTCACCGTGCGTGAAACGGTTTGCTCATCTTGTTAGTATTCTGCATTTAATGATGCATAAGAAAAGCAATCTTTGTGCCGCGGGAGGATGTTGTTGAGGAGCAACCTTTATAATTTATTGATATTATCGCAGCAGCACCCCACAACACACACTTAACATTCCCTCTCTTGAGCATGGCCGCATAATGTTTTTGTATGTTTGATAAACGCTGTTTGCTTAACTCACGTTCACTCTACCATCCAATATAAATGTATTAGAACAGCACATCTTGTTGACGACATTCAATGGCACAAACCTAGTGATTAGCGAATGGTTTGAGAAATCCATGTCAACTTTGGTGCATTGCTGAATATATGCGCACAGACAGCAAATGCATAATTTAATTTATCTGTGTTAATTTCAGCTGCAGTTGATTAGTGTCAAGAGCCTAGTGCACTCCCTCTTAGGTCTTCTTTTTGCTTCCTTAAAGCCACGAAAGATTCTGAAATGAAGCTTTTCATTCCCTGCTGCTTTGTCCAGGTGACCTTCAAAGTAGTGTGATTTCTGCCTTTTCGAGATCATGACCCTCTTGCTGGCCATGCCTTAATTGAGGTGGCTCATCCTATAGTTTGCGGATGCAGTGGGGGCGGGGGCTTGGGGTGTGCACAGACTGCTCTCCTCAACTGTCGTCTGATGTGGTGTGCAGAAACAGCCTGACAGGGTCTTCCAATTGGAAATGTCAGCCATCGTAACACAGAATCTGAGTGCACAGTGTGACAGAGACAAAAAAGGGCAGCTGGCCAACTCCTGTGCACTGCCGTTGCGCCCCTTCCCCTTGTTCATGCATTTGTAATTTGCCGTAGCACCACCGATTAGTCCACATCGCAGTTATTTTCGATCACTTGACCAAATGCTCTTCTCTCCTCCTCCATCTCTTCACCCCCCGACCCCCTCTCTCTCTCTCTCTCTCTCTCTCTCTCTCTCTCTTGCTCGCCCGGCTCTAGTGAGATGAAGCAGGAGCTGGCGGAGGAAGGCAGCAGATGCTCCATCCTCTCCAAGCAGCACCGTTTCAACGAGCACTGCTGCATCCGCTGCTGCGCGCCCTTCACCTTCCTGCTCAACCCCAAACGCGAGTGCCTGGACTGCCAGTACAACGTGTGCAAGACCTGCTGCACGTACAACAAGAAGGACAAAGCCTGGCTGTGCGCCGCGTGCCAGAAGGGCAGGTTTGTACTCACGCGCACACGCAAACAGGCGGGAGATGCCTTGGAATGGGGTGACTGGCGAAAGAATGGGACTGAAAATGCACTGGAGGCAATTATGAAAGAGAAGGAGGATGATTAAATGTGAGCCTTTTTTTAAAAAATTATCATCATTTGCTGTGTGGCTTTTATTGACATCCAACTATGTCATTTCATTGAAAGAGTTCCTCTCTTTTTTACGTGCTTCGTAGTAGGTGAGATGAGATGTTGAGATTGTGGTTAAAAAAAACAAAAAAAGCATCACGTCAAGGGCTATTTTGTTCATGACACTTCTTGGTCGTGATTCATGCATCTTTGGTTTCCAATCACATCTCTGTGAATACAGTCAAGACTTGAAAGATGGCTAATATTTGCAAGGCGTATGTGTGTGTGTGCGTGTGCGTGCGTGCGTGCGCGCGCACACGTCTGTTCTGTGCCCCGATGCCTTTGGGTGTTAGTGCCCCCACTTGTCACTGGATGAAAAATATTTTTCCATTAGCAGGGAGGGGGTGTTGGAAACACTGTTGCATCAGAGTCGAGGAATTCTTCTGTTAATGGGGGTGTTTATTTCAAAGCAGATGTCAAATTGGAGAAGTCAAGGCGCGGGTGTGTGCGCGTAGGTTTGGCAGGATGCTGTCCAACGATGTGTTACCCCCAAGCACCCCCACCGTCTCGCTTTTTGACTTTCATTAATTTTTGCAGTGTCTTGAGGTAGCTCCGATAAACGCTTGTATTGCTATATAAGACGCGAGGTAGATGACAATGTAGGAGGGATAAGAATCAGAATCAGAAGAAGATATTAGATGGAATCGGATGTCATTTGAATGAGGTGGGTAAAGTTCAGCCCCGCCCCTCACGCACGCCTTCGTTGGATATAGGCGTCTGCGAGCGCGGCCGCCTCCCAGGGGCTCGGGAATGTTCTCATTAGGGGTTTAGACTGGTCACAGATGGGCCCGATGTCACAACAGTGCCATCGACCAGCATCATGTAAACGGAGCACTTATCATTAGCGCACTAAGCGGCCTTAAATCCGCTCTTAGCATGAATTACTCTCTCCGAGGGGTGTTGTGTCATTGGAAATGACAATTTACAGCTGCGAGAGTTATGTGCTTGAAAATATTTCTCTTGGCAAATTAGCACACTGACTGGAATTATGTTTCAGTCTTTTTAAATAACAACAGGGGACTGTGTGTCACCTTCTTAAAACGGAGGATTTCGTGATTTCATACACAAGCATGCGATCATCATAGAGAATGTCCACATTTTTATGAATGAATATGCCAAAATATGCAGAACTTTTGCAATATTGCAATCAAATGTGCTTTTTCTGCCCATCTCAAATATGTAGCAGCAGGATTTGCTTTTCTCGAACAGTGAATTGCACATGTGCACACCTCACGTTGCTGGAAAAATAGTTACAGTTCTGTGATTTATGTACATTCTATTAGAAAAAAAACCCAAAACATGATCTGTATCTTTAAAAATCATGCCCTCCATACCAAATCCCCATTTATCGCCCTGCATTTTTCAAACGGCATTCTGCAGAATCAAAATGTAAATCCAATTCCCAATGGGGCTGGCCAAATGGTTTCTCTCTCTCTGTCTGTCTGGCTATCGCTCGCTCTCTTTCTCGCTCGCTCACTCTCTCCGGATGTCCAATATTATTCTCAGTGGCACAAGTGTGATCCCTCTAGAACAGTGGACTTGTTATCAGAGCTCACATACACGCTGAACTCGCCTCCTCACACTCATTTGTAGGAGTTCTGTCAGAAAAGGTCCGGGACTGGTGTCACAAAAGACGTTATGAACTCAAACACACACACACAGACAGATGCATCCTAAGACGCGCATACACACATATTTGATTGAAATGAATTATTTTAATGAGAAGCTTAAGCAGAAATGGAAATATTGATTGGGTTGGGAGTTGTTACGACCACTAATCGAGGCTGTGGTGTTGAAGAGGGCAAAAATAGATCATGGAGAGATTTAGGCGTGAGCCAGCATGGCTGTTTGCAGATTGGAGCAATTAAGACCCCCACCATGTCATATCGACCACTAGCGGCACACACAAGCCGGGATGTATTTTTTCATATTTTTTTTTGGGGGGGGGGAGAATATGAGGACTCCACTATCCAACCCCCACCTTCCGTTTAGGCCCCAAGCTACAAGCAGCCGGGGAACTGTTAAAGGGAAAGAGCAGATGATTAAGAGAGATGAGTGCCGGAGGTCGAGAGGGAGAGGGCAGGAGGAAGAAAGGGCAGCAGGATAGGGAAGAACGTGTGTCCTAATTAAGAACACACTTATGGAAAATAGCAGTTTATTTTTCCTCTGCTGACATTTATGGTTGTTTCATCTACTTAGAGTTTCTATTTTGAATTGCTTTCCTGTCTTTACCCACTTAGCAATGTCCCACATTTGACATATTTGCATTTACAGTGCCTGCACGTGTGCTTAATCTGCAGAAAAGGATGATTTATGGGCCATGAAATAGATTCTGAAATGAAGCTTTTCATTCCCTGCTGCTTTGTCCAGGTGACCTTCAAAGTAGTGTGATTTCTGCCTTTTCGAGATCATGGCCCTCTTGCTGGCTATGCCTTAATTGAGGTGGCTCATCCTATAGTTTGCGGATGCAGTGGGGGCGGGGGCTTGGGGTGTGCACAGACTGCTCTCCTCAACTGTCGTCTGATGTGGTGTGCAGACACAGCCTGACAGGGTCTTCCAATTGGAAATGTCAGCCATCGTAACACAGAATCTGAGTGCACAGTGTGACAGAGACAAAAAAGGGCAGCTGGCCAACTCCTGTGCACTGCCGTTGCGCCCCTTCCCCTTGTTCATGCATTTGTAATTTGCCGTAGCACCACCGATTAGTCCACATCGCAGTTATATTCGATCACTTGACCAAATGCTCTTGTCTCCTCCTCCATCTCTTCACCCCCCGACCCCCTCTCTCTCTCTCTCTCTCTCTCGCTCTCTCTCGCTCTCTCTCTCTCTCTCTCTTGCTCGCCCGGCTCTAGTGAGATGAAGCAGGAGCTGGCGGAGGAAGGCAGCAGATGCTCCATCCTCTCCAAGCAGCACCGTTTCAACGAGCACTGCTGCATCCGCTGCTGCGCGCCCTTCACCTTCCTGCTCAACCCCAAACGCGAGTGCCTGGACTGCCAGTACAACGTGTGCAAGACCTGCTGCACGTACAACAAGAAGGACAAAGCCTGGCTGTGCGCCGCGTGCCAGAAGGGCAGGTTTGTACTCACGCGCACACGCAAACAGGCGGGAGATGCCTTGGAATGGGGTGACTGGCGAAAGAATGGGACTGAAAATGCACTGGAGGCAATTATGAAAGAGAAGGAGGATGATTAAATGTGAGCCTTTTTTTTTTAAATTATCATCATTTGCTGTGTGGCTTTTATTGACATCCAACTATGTCATTTCATTGAAAGAGTTCCTCTCTTTTTTACGTGCTTCGTAGTAGGTGAGATGAGATGTTGAGATTTTGGTTAAAAAAACAAAAAAAGCATCACGTCAAGGGCTATTTTGTTCATGACACTTCCTGGTCGTGATTCATGCATCTTTGTTTTCCTATCACATCTCTGTGAATACAGTCAAGACTTGAAAGATGGCTAATATTTGCAAGGCGTATGTGTGTGATGCGTGTGTGCGGCGCTGCAAGCACACGTCTGTTCTGTGCCCTGATGCCTTTGGGTGTTAGTGCCCCACTTGTCACTGGATGAAAAATATTTTTCCATTAGCAGGAGGGTGTTGGAAACACTGTTGCATCAGAGTCGAGGAATTCTTCTGTTAATGGGGGTGTTTATTTCAAAGCAGATGTCAAATTGGAGAAGTCAAGGCGCGGGTGTGTGCGCGTAGGTTTGGCAGGATGCTGTCCAACGATGTGTCACCCCCAGCACCCCCACCGTCTCGCTTTTTGACTTTCATTCATTTTTGCAGTGTCTTGAGGTAGCTCCGATAAAAGCTTGTATTGCTATATAAGACGCGAGGTAGATGACAATGTAGGAGGGATAAGAAGATATTAGATGGAATCGGATGTCATTTGAATGAGGTGGGTAAAGTTCAGCCCCGCCCCTCACGCACGCCTTCGTTGGATATAGGCGTCTGCGAGCGCGGCCGCCTCCCAGGGGCTCGGGAATGTTCTCATTAGGGGTTTAGACTGGTCACAGATGGGCCCGATGTCACAACAGTGCCATCGACCAGCATCATGTAAACGGAGCACTTATCATTAGCGCACTAAGCGGCCTTAAATCCGCTCTTAGCATGAATTACTCTCTCCGAGGGGTGTTGTGTCATTGGAAATGACAATTTACAGATGCGAGAGTTATGTGCTTGAAAATATTTCTCTGGGCAAATTAGCACACTGACTGGAATTATGTTTCGGTCTTTTTAAATAACAACAGGGGACTGTGTGTCACCTTCTTAAAACGGAGGATTTCGTGATTTCATACACAAGCATGCGATCATCATAGAGAATGTCCACATTTTTATGAATGAATATGCCAAAATATGCAGAACTTTTGCAATATTGCAATCAAATGTGCTTTTTCTGCCCATCTCAACTATGTAGCAGCAGGATTTGCTTTTCTCGAACAGTGAATTGCACATGTGCACACCTCACGTTGCTGGAAAAATAGTTACAGTTCTGTGATTTATGTACATTCTATTAGAAAAAAAACCCAAAACATGATCTGTATCTTTAAAAATCATGCCCTCCATACCAAATCCCCATTTATCGCCCTGCATTTTTCAAACGGCATTCTGCAGAATCAAAATGTAAATCCAATTCCCAATGGGGCTGGCCAAATGGTTTCTCTCTCTCTGTCTGTCTGGCTATCGCTCGCTCTCTTTCTCGCTCGCTCGCTCTCTCCGGATGTCCAATATTATTCTCAGTGGCACAAGTGTGATCCCTCTAGAACAGTGGACTTGTTATCAGAGCTCACATACACGCTGAACTCGCCTCCTCACACTCATTTGTAGGAGTTCTGTCAGAAAAGGTCCGGGACTGGTGTCACAAAAGACGTTATGAACTCAAACACATACACACAGACAGATGCATCCTAAGGCGCGCATACACACATATTTGATTGAAATGAATTCTTTTAATGAGAAGCTTAAGCAGAAATGGAAATATTGATTGGGTTGGGAGTTGTTACGACCACTAATCGAGGCTGTGGTGTTGAAGAGGGCAAAAATAGATCATGGAGAGATTTAGGCGTGAGCCAGCATGGCTGTTTGCAGATTGGAGCAATTAAGACCCCCACCATGTCATATCGACCACTAGCGGCACACACAAGCCGGGATGTATTTTTTCATTTTTTGGGGGGGAGAATATGAGGACTCCACTATCCAACCCCCACCTTCCGTTTAGGCCCCAAGCTACAAGCAGCCGGGGAACTGTTAAAGGGAAAGAGCAGATGATTAAGAGAGATGAGTGCCGGAGGTCGAGAGGGAGAGGGCAGGAGGAAGAAAGGGCAGCAGGATAGGGAAGAACGTGTGTCCTAATTAAGAACACACTTATGGAAAATAGCAGTTTATTTTTCCTCTGCTGACATTTATGGTTGTTTCATCTACTTAGAGTTTCTATTTTGAATTGCTTTCCTGTCTTTACCCACTTAGCAATGTCCCACATTTGACATATTTGCATTTACAGTGCCTGCACGTGTGCTTAATCTGCAGAAAAGGATGATTTATGGGCCATGAAATAATCACATTTGTGTGTGTGTGCGTGTGTGTGCGTCACAGACTCACAAGTCCCAACTCAGTGTGACATGAATGAACCGACAGAGCCAGTGTGACCCTGCCACGATGGTTGTAACACAGTAACTGTCATACACAAGACAGCAGGCTAATGAAATCAAAGTTTTCTGGTGAGAGACGCCTTATTTGCATGGCCGAGTACTGTGGGTGCGAGTTCTTTGTACTCGAGTCAATCAACACCCAAAGGCACATTTTGGTGCGCCAGTTAGTTGACTTGTCCATGAGGCCCCATCAACATTTGAGCGCCTGTTATCATTATAAGAACCAACTGGTTGTAGCGCTGTCTCAATCCGGCCATATCTTAATCCGGCCATATTTTATTCCTGTGGCAGCCAATAACCTTTGCTCAGATGTGCAGCCAAACTTTGAGGAGTCACTGGCGCAAACGGGGATAAACACAGACTCACGGGTCTTTCGGCTGCTCTTAAAAGCAACGCAGCCCAAGCAAGCTCGTTTTCTCTTCCGCTACTTTGTTCGCCTCTTTGACTAAAAGTTTGATTCATTTTGTTTTGAATGAATGAAGAAGATAAAACATCATGCCTTTAGTTATTTTCAAGGTATTCCCCATCCATTCTCTTCACCTGCCTGCATATTGTATTAAGTATTGAAGCATCCCAGAAGGATTCTACTACCTTTGCCTGCGTCGTCGTTTCTTTCGACACTCCTGGTAAGAGCCTCCATGAACTCTCTGCCTGCCTGCCTGCCTGCAGACAAGCACCTGCAGCTATGAGAGGTGGGATGGTCTTTTTTTTTTTTTTTGGTCATCCTTCAGAGAGTATTTTTATCGGAGCCAGCAAGCATGACTGCGCTCTCGAAGGGAGACTGTGCCCTACGGCAACACAATGCAGGCACCGCCCACGTCTCAACTTTAATAATTTACATGTCTGCGTCTCACCGTTTGCTTGCCTCGTGTTTTTACTTTCAGGCTATTTACACTTGCGTCGATGGAGGGAAAACAAGCAAACAATGCAGGTCTATGGGGGCCGATGCCACCCAGAGCATCCAGTGTGGAATTTTTAGAAACAATTAGAGGGTTCATCCTAAGAATTGCATACCACTTAGATGGGTCGCGGCGCAGGTTAACGCCAACCACGATCGCGCCGTTAAGGTAGTTAGAGTGTCGCTATACGGCAGAGGATGGCGACGTGGAGATGAGGAAGATTTCACCAAAAAAAACAAGCAGAACAGAGAACCATGTGGGGTTATCAGGACGATCGCAGATGTAGAGGAATGACTCCCTGGACACGTGGAAGATTTGCGCAACATGTTGAGCGGTGATTTATCTGATTTATCGATCGACAGATGAATTATTAGATGGAAATGTGTTGGCTGACGAGTTGCTGACTGAGGAAAATGTCAGAGGAGGAAGAGGTGAGAAGCTTGCCGTGTGCTGGTGCCTGTTCTCAAGGAGGATGGCGATGTGCAGAGCTGTGGCGAGTAATTAGGAATAAAACTGATGAACCAGACAATGAGGGGAAGAGAGAAAACTAACGGAGGCTCGAGTCAGGACAGAAGTGAGCATTTGTGAGCTGCTTTCATGCCTAGAAAGAGTCACACAGTTGCATTGTTTGCCTTGAGGGTGTTGATGCAGAAGTAGAAAGAAATACAAAGTCCCAGAGATCAACTGTGAAACTGCATGAGGAAGTCTGAATTGGCAGACAACTACGTTCGGATAGGAGAGAGCATGTATGAAAGGTGTCGGCGGCTCCGCGGTGTGCTGGGAGGGTACAAAGGACAGAGAGTCTTTGCCCTCGTAGATTATCTCACTCGATCCTGATTTTTGTTAGTCATGTACGGCTGTACTGTCATTTCCAATAGATTCCAATATGGCCGGTGCGGCCAGAAGCAACATCACTCCTCACATATTTCTCACCCGCCATTACCCTCGCAATCCAGATCGCTATTTCCTTCCGCAGAGTTGATCGTAACTCCCGGTGGTGGCCCTGTCAGCCGTGACGCAAGATGCACACAGAGGATTGCTGAACAACGGCCACGCAATGCACACTCGGCATGCTGAAGATTTAAGTTCAGACCGTCCAGGCATTTAGCTTTGATTAAAACCCACTTAAATGCCGTTCCCTGATTGATCGAAACGTAACCTGAATCCAAAAGCGTCTGTGCTGTGAGAAATGCGTTGCTCAAAGCCAATTCAATTGGCCGTCGCCTTGCGAGCAATCCGTCTTTGTCCTTATCGTGTTTCACTGAGTGTGTGCCTGTTCCGGCTTTGTAAGTGCGCCTTGCTGTGAGGGCCCACATTGCTCCATGATAGGGGACGAGGATGTGTGGCAGCTGATAAATCGCCACCATCCACGTAAACAAGTGGCCATGTACGCACAAAACAAAAAGAGGCGGTTTTGTGTGATTTTGTCAGCCTTCGAGTCAAAATAGCGTGTGTCATTTTGTAGAATTTCCTCGGAGCGATTTGAAGTTCATCGGTCGGCTTCCAGCTCTCAGGCAGCTTTTGGACATAAAGTTCAGGATCCGCGCGTTTGTGTGGCTCAGACTGAATGGGCGGTGTTCTTGGGTTCACTGGTGAGCCCGCTCACCGCAGCCTTCCTTGTCATCACTTGATGATTCTTGGAAACTGAGCGGCACGCTGCACGTGATCCCGTTGATTCTGTGGCTGGCGGCGAGTGCTCAGTCAAGTGATTGCAAAGCTCACCATCCCTAAAACGGTTTATGCTGCAAAACTGTCACCGCTGTGACTGGGTCTCACAATATGGCATATTGCCGTTTGGCCACTGACCTCCAATCTGCAAGGACAGATTTCAACCCACGTGCCACCGCTGGGAGGTTCAGCGGTGTAGCGAATGTATAGATGGACGGGGAACAAAATGATTTTGCACGACCGCTGACTTAGCATGTCCCAGTACTTCTACCGTACATGTTCGACTTCCACACTTCACTCTTCAACTATTTTAAATGTCCTGCGATTAAAACAGATGATTTTTTTTTCCGCTCTATACTGCTGTTAGACTGCAGATGGTTTTCACACACTAATTTGCATGCATTCTCTCGCCAACGTGCACGCTTATGCATCGCTCTGGGCATTTGTCTCATTGCACCTCCTCTCCATTTTTGCAGCATTGAAAATGAGGCTTTTGCCGCAGAGAGGCCAGGCTGTGTTTCCTCGTGATTTTCCGCTTGAGTGAGGAGAGCTGTTTGAACTCATTAAGTTTAAAAGACAGTGATGTTATCACGTTTGCGTTAAGTTCCGGGCCTCCTGGGACGAGCTACTCTCTGCTGGCCATCTCCCAATATGCTTGTCCCTTTGCTTCCGTTGGCTCGAGTGCAGTGTGTATTTTCGCATACGGATACTGCGGCCGCACAGGTTGAATCGAGGCGTCTCGACTCTTTTGGGCGACTGGTTAGCACCCTCTGCCTTCCAGTGCAAAGGTGCGGGGTTCGATTCCGGCCTTCTTGTGTGGAGTTTGCATGTTCTCCCCATGCCCCGTGTGGCTTTTCTCCAGGTACTGCAGTTTCCTCCCCCATTTCAAAAACCTGCATGGCAGGTTAACGGAACACAACAAATTGTTCCAAAGTGTGATTGTGAGCGCGAAAGGTCTCTCATCTGTGTGTGCCCTGTGATTAGCTCACAATCTGTTCAGGGTGTACCGCGTCTAATACCCGAAGACAGCTGGGATGGGCTCCAGCATGCCCGCCACCCTCGTGAGGAGAAGCCCATTATAAAATGGATGGATAAATAATGCTGTTCGGCACATGTGTTCTTCTGTTCAAACTCGTTTTGGTTCATTACCATAGCACATTAGAGTATGTGCAAATCAACCTAGTCACGACTCATTTATCAGCCCAGCTTGTCACCGAGCTTGCCACAGCGGAGTCAGCTTGGTCTCCTCTCCTGCCTGAAATCAAATCAGCCATTCTGACATCTTATCAGCGGAAGCCAGTGGGGCGAAACAGACATCTGTGGAAGGCTGCCAGTGTTTTCTTGCTTACACAGCAACATTGCTGTTGCCAGTGTAGCTCTCAAATCACATGGAATTCCAGTTTCAGCCCCCCCCCCCTCCCCTTATCTAGCAGCAAAATCCATTCTCGGTGAAAAGTCTGCTCCAATGATGACAGTTTCATGACGGTGTCGGTCAACTCTAGTATGTGACATTTTGAAACAGCTGTTGAATTGCATCTTGTTTGAATGGGCAGCAGCCATCCCTGCATTGGCCAACTGTGGAATGTTTGCGCACACATGCTGCTTGACATGCAGGCGAGTGGGCAAAGAATTGAGATGGAATAAGCAGACTAGAAGCGTTTGAAACAAGCTTGAGCAATAAACTGCTGCGATGACCTCACCGTGCAATCTCCTGTGATCTTGACCGCCATTACCGTGCGGGTGTGATTAACTTGTTACACGTACTGTCGGAGGAGTATAATTAAAAGACAAAATCAAGTCAACCGCATATGCGAGCTGAGCAAGTGGAATCTTTCAATGGCATTTCTTTCTTGCCATTCAATCCGTAGGGAAAATTGCAGGGGTGTTCTTTTTGGGATGCCTTTGAGAGTGTCTTGGGGCTCACGGTTGATGGCTGCTGCAGGATTTTTCTCCACGGGCAATCTGTTCTCCTCACTCCTAGACTTGATCGCAACAACACCCTCCTTCCATAAGCAATGTTTCTCATCAGTATCGCAAGCGTGACCATCTGTAGATGACCAACGGGCAGTATGCCGAAAAATAATGTTGTGTTTCAATATTTATCAGTATTGAAACACGAAATGAGCTTGACGCTATCTTGACATGGATGCTCTGGGAAACAAGGACGCGGTTGCCCCTTTGTGACCAAATGTGTGATGGGGAGACAAATTCAATAGTCGGCAGCTAAAGCCAAAGTCACATCGAAACGCTCTTAATAATGCCATTTTTGGCACATTTGACCTGAGCACTGCTTACCAGAGCAAGGACATTTCCTACTTTGTTTTCAGAGCAATTCCCCCTCTCATTCCCACCAGCTGTCATCAAAATCCCGTGGGAACGCATGAAATGAATGGGAAAGGATAGTTGAGTAAGAGAGAGGGGATTATTGTGTACGTGCATGTGTGTGATTCATCCTCGCCCGTCGCTCTCCCACGCCCTGTCGGCCAGACGCAGCAGGAGATGCTTCATGCGACGGCTGAAAGGAACGCTCACAGTTTACGTAGCTTCACTCCGATGAGAATGCCCCGAACTCTGCTGTCACATGGTGCAGCGAACAGAGCGGTTTCTAAAGCGTCTGTCAGAGTGATGCGCCAAATACGTGTTCTGGTCATGTAACATGCAAAACAAGGGTGTCATTACGCGAAAGCTGGCATGCATCAGAACATCGAAGAGCTCTAGCGGCCAGCCAAGCAAATTATATGTTAAGTGACTTTGATTGCAAGGCTGCCGGAGCAGTTTGAAAAAAAAATTGAAATAAAAATAACTTGAATGAATGTTGTTGGGTTATTCGCCAGCATACAATAGAGAAGTCTCGATAAATTGTTCGTGAGCTTTCATTTTGTCTGGTTTTGAAAACAGCCGCACAATTATGAGGTTGAGCGCTAATAAAAGTGTCAAGTCTAAACCTTTTACAGAGAGATGCCACAAAATGGCTCCATCAGACACAGATTGGTTTTTGAACCAAACCCAGTGATGTGAGCTGTGCGTGCGGCTGCACAGCGATCCGCGGCGTGCCGGAATCAGACGCTGAGATGCATGGTAATGCATTTCAAGTGCCAGCTTCTGACGTGAGCTGTTACAATACTTGTCGCACGCTGTCATTGCTTTGGAGCACAACACAGTGGGAGAAGATGATAAACGATATGAAATGATATATTTACATGTAACCGTCACCGCATTGTGAATCATTTTTCAAGGATGGTGACTCATCCTAATAGTCACTTATGCAATCATTATTATCTGTGGTGATCTGCTGTTCTTCCGGGAAATAAAACAATTGTCATCTTTAAAAAAAATAATAATCATCATCATTTGCAAGTTTTGCCATCAGTCTCCAGGTCGCACGGTCGCCGGCCTGTCTGGTCATTGAGTTGCTTTTTGAAGTTACTGGCTGCATGTGCCAAGACTGGACGTCTGCAGCTACTCTGTGAGATCATCTCTTTCTCAGGGCTTCCTTGTCTTATCAGGCAAAACCAGATTGCTGCCTCCCTACTTGTCCGCTGAATATTTCTTTTGGGAGTGCAATATATCGACCGGGTATGTGCTTTTGAAAAAATCTTCAAAGTAACTGAAACACTTTTAGCCTTTCTTTCATGGTGCCAATCACCGCAATGACCTTTAATTTGGAACTCAGCAGCTGCCTTTTGTCCTGCTCTTGCCTCCGTCTGCTTTGTATTCATTGCTCACTTACCGCCACCCGAACTCCAACCGCTCATGCTTTTCAAAGGTAAATGCAGGACAGAACTCTCTGATCGTGTCCATGCAAACTCAGCATTGTTGTCTTGAAAAGTGAACATTTAGGAATAAATCGTGCTGATGATTTGTCAGACTGGCTCAAGCAGGCTAACAATCTGACAGCCGCAATCTGCCCTCAGTGTCAGAGCTTGATCACGTTGATGACCTTTAATCTGCCGTTTTACTGTTGCCATCAATTGAGCTAACAGTGGAGTCCATTGTCAGCGACAGCTTGCACTTCAACATGTCTCCGATCGATACAACGGTCTCAATAAATATTGCTCCGTATGCAGTACCTTGAATTGAGTTGTCCTTACAATGACATATTGTTCATCTACATTTCCCACAATGCTGCCCCGTTTGTTTAGCCAAAGACAGAAACAGCGTGAGGATTTCTTATATTCGCTAAAATTTGCTGAACTGTTGCCAGGCATCCACCGTTCCTCCTAAATGGAGACGTTTCAATGAAACGGGTAAATGAAAGTAATGAGCCTTTGTAGTTTTCACACAGCGCACACCGCACATGAAACAATCGCAACAGTCGCTCACATTCGTTTGTAATGCAGAAGGCCTCTCTTCATTCGTCTTCCTGCCGATGCGAATGGCAATCAGAGAGCCACGGGAGGTGATCGATATTCCGGCGGTTTCCCAGAAAGGTCACAGGCCGGGCTAGTCGCTATGAGCGACGCGCTTGCATCTGCTCGCTGCCAAATGATTCCAAATGATCCTTGCGCAGGAGGAGAAAATCTCATCTGCTTTTTAGCATTTGACCCGCCGCCTTGTCCTCTTTGCGGCAGCCAGTTGTGGCAGCTCGGAATAAATAACCCGGCCTGTTTAGTGCGGTGGGTAGCTGCAAACAAAACAAGCCCAAATTCCATTTCCTACACCATTGTGTAAATGCCTTTGCCAGTATGTTAAACACAAGTCGGGATGTTGGATTAAAGGACGGTTTATTTAAAAAAAAAAAAAAAAAAAGAAACAAAGCTAGATGAATATTAATGTCCTTTCCTGTTGTGTTTCAGTCCAGCAAAGTGCCTGGATAAAATATCAACGCAAGCTTGGGCAGAATACAAACATGTTGATGTTCCAACAGAGATTTCATCCTCGCCCGTCGCTCTCCCACGCCCTGTCGGCCAGACGCAGCAGGAGATGCTTCATGCGACGGCTGAAAGGAACGCTCACAGTTTACGTAGCTTCACTCCGATGAGAATGCCCCGAACTCTGCTGTCACATGGTGCAGCGAACAGAGCGGTTTCTAAAGCGTCTGTCAGAGTGATGCGCCAAATACGTGTTCTGGTCATGTAACATGCAAAACAAGGGTGTCATTACGCGAAAGCTGGCATGCATCAGAACATCGAAGAGCTCTAGCGGCCAGCCAAGCAAATTATATGTTAAGTGACTTTGATTGCAAGGCTGCCGGAGCTGTTTGAAAAAAAAAATTGAAATAAAAATAACTTGAATGAATGTTGTTGGGTTATTCGCCAGCATACAATAGAGAAGTCTCGATAAATTGTTCGTGAGCTTTCATTTTGTCTGGTTTTGAAAACAGCCGCACAATTATGAGGTTGAGCGCTAATAAAAAGTGTCAAGTCTAAACCTTTTTACAGAGAGATGCCACAAAATGGCTCCATCAGACACAGATTGGTTTTTGAACCAAACCCAGTGATGTGAGCTGTGCGTGCGGCTGCACAGCGATCCGCGGCGTGCCGGAATCAGACGCTGAGATGCATGGTAATGCATTTCAAGTGCCAGCTTCTGGCGTGAGCTGTTACAATGCTTGTCGCACGCTGTCATTGCTTTGGAGCACAACACAGTGGGAGAAGATGATAAACGATATGAAATGATATATTTACATGTAACCGTCACCGCATTGTGAATCATTTTTCAAGGATGGTGACTCATCCTAATAGTCACTTATGCAATCATTATTATCTGTGGTGATCTGCTGTTCTTCCGGGAAATAAAACAATTGTCATCTTTAAAAAAATAATAATCATCATCATTTGCAAGTTTTGCCATCAGTCTCCAGGTCGCACGGTCGCCGGCCTGTCTGGTCATTGAGTTGCTTTTTGAAGTTACTGGCTGCATGTGCCAAGACTGGACGTCTGCAGCTACTCTGTGAGATCATCTCTTTCTCAGGGCTTCCTTGTCTTATCAGGCAAAACCAGATTGCTGCCTCCCCTACTTGTCCGCTGAATATTTCTTTTGGGAGTGCAATATATCGACCGGGTATGTGCTTTTGAAAAAAATCTTCAAAGTAACTGAAACACTTTTAGCCTTTCTTTCATGGTGCCAATCACCGCAATGACCTTTAATTTGGAACTCAGCAGCTGCCTTTTGTCCTGCTCTTGCCTCCGTCTGCTTTGTATTCATTGCTCACTTACCGGCCACCCCGAACTCCAACCGCTCATGCTTTTCAAAGGTAAATGCAGGACAGAACTCTCTGATCGTGTCCATGCAAACTCAGCATTGTTGTCTTAGAAAAGTGAACATTTAGGAATAAATCGTGCTGATGATTTGTCAGACTGGCTCAAGCAGGCTAACAATCTGACAGCCGCAATCTGCCCTCAGTGTCAGAGCTTGATCACGTTGATGACCTTTAATCTGCCGTTTTACTGTTGCCATCAATTGAGCTAACAGTGGAGTCCATTGTCAAGCGACAGCTTGCACTTCAACATGTCTCCCGATCGATACAACGGTCTCAATAAATATTGCTCCGTATGCAGTACCTTGAATTGAGTTGTCCTTACAATGACATATTGTTCATCTACATTTCCCACAATGCTGCCCCGTTTGTTTAGCCAAAGACAGAAACAGCGTGAGGATTTCTTATATTCGCTAAAATTTGCTGAACTGTTGCCAGGCATCCACCGTTCCTCCTAAATGGAGACGTTTCAATGAAACGGGTGAATGAAAGTAATGAGCCTTTGTAGTTTTCACACAGCGCACACCGCACATGGAACAATCGCAACAGTCGCTCACATTCGTTTGTAATGCAGAAGGCCTCTCTCTTCATTCGTCTTCCGTGCCGATGCGGATGGCAATCAGAGAGCCACGGGGAGGTGATCGATATTCCGGCGGTTTCCCAGAAAGGTCACAGGCCGGGCTAGTCGCTATGAGCGACGCGTTTGCATCTGCTCGCTGCCAAATGATTCCAAATGATCCTTGCGCAGGAGGAGAAAATCTCATCTGCTTTTTAGCATTTGACCCGCCGCCTTGTCCTCTTTGCGGCAGCCAGTTGTGGCAGCTCGGAATAAATAACCCGGCCTGTTTAGTGCGGTGGGGTAGCTGCAAACAAAAACAAGCCCAAATTCCATTTCCTACACCATTGTGTAAATGCCTTTTGCCAGTATGTTAAACACAAGTCGGGGATGTTGGATTAAAGGACGGTTTATTTAAAAAAAAAAAAAAAAAAAAAAAAGAAACTAAGCTAGATGAATATTAATGTCCTTTCCCTGTTGTGTTTCAGTCCAGCAAAGTGCCTGGATAAAATATCAACGCAAGCTTGGGCAGAATACAAACATGTTGATGTTCCAACAGAGATTCAAACGCTGCACTGTTTAGTATCATATTCATAGTTGAGCGTTGTGGCTGCTGCATTATTAATTGTCCTGCTCTTCGTCATTTTTTTAAATTGCATTTTCCACAGGCATCGCTCGATAGAGCCCATTTAGAAGGCGAAAGAGCTGCCAGGAGTGACTGAGTAGCGGCAGTCGATTTGCCAGCATTGCAAGCGGTCTACTAAGATGATGGGAGAAAAGGAGAGAAGCAGAAATCAGGAGAGTTTCCATCGGAATCCCTTTTATTTATTCATGCAGCAGCTCAGAATATGGGACTGTCCCAACCTCATTATGCATGTTTTTCCCATAAGCTCGTGCGGCTCATCCAACACTTGAAAGCTTCTACTCTCTCCTCTCCGTGCTCATTTTTTAAACCACGTCACTCCAGGGAAGCGATGTCGTGCTTCATTCATTGAAAAGACTCTTCCTCCTTCATGCTTAATCTCTAGCTCTCCTCATCACCCTGCTCATTCTAATTGTGCTGAATTAGGTTTTTTTGGTTTGTTCAAAGACTATTTCAGATTTTAGCAATATTAGGATATGCAAACAATTTGACCCGAAACTCGTTCTGCACTTATTCAGTGCTCGCGAATGCATGTGCCCGCATGAGCATGTTGCTTGATTTACACAGTGATTAAGATTCCGCACTTTGTTTTCTGCTCACTTCAAAGGTCGGTAAACGTGGAGCCTGACCCAGTGCAGATTGTTTGTGTTGTGCGTCGTGCCACCTCATAGCTCCCTCGGTCTCTTCCTTTTGTGTTGTCCTTTCCAATGAGAGTGACTGCCATCGGAGGTTTCATCTTATGATGGTGCAGTGCAGCGCCGCCCCTGCGCATGAGCCTGTTCCTGTACTGGTTTTCAATGATGATTCATAAAGTCTGCATTGTTAGTTGTGTTCACTTGAAATAGCGGAACACACTTGAAAGTCAAAGCTAAGCCACTTCCGGTGCGAGCATTTTGCCATTTATGAGTGGAATGTCACATTTCAAATTTCAGGTTTAAAATACTGTACAAGTGACTACATGAAGGTATTTACATATCAATAACGATGGTCTTCATACAAGCCGTCCCGATCATGCAGCAGAGTGTGCGCGTGAAGCATTCTGCTCTCATTCCATCCTGCTGCAGTGCTAATGGTGACAAATTTACTGTCCATAAAAGTACTTTTTGCTGACCATCCACTACTTCCTCTGTTAATGCGTACGGCAAACCCATGGGCATCGCAAAAAGCCTGTGCCTATAACAAGGCTGAATCGTAACCAAATCACTTGATGTGTGGAATTTGAAGGATAATGCAGCCTGAGCTAAAAAGCTTCTCTTTCATTTGTGTTCTGCAGGATTTTGAGGACACAGTCCCTGGAATGGTATTACAACAATGTGAAAAGACGCTTCAAGAGATTCGGCAGCGCCAAGGTTTTGAAGACGTTATATCGGAAGCACATTATAGAGAGAGGAGCGCTATCTGATCTCCCAGGTAAACTCAGCCTTACCTGTGTGTGTGTGTGTGTGTGTGTGTGTGTGTGTGTGTGTGTGTGTGTGTGTGTGTGTGTGTGTGTGTGTGTGTGTGTGTGTGTGTGTGTGTGTGTGTGTGTGAGACAACATCTGTATGTGTGCTGATGGTTTCCCCGCAGCCTTGCCGGCTAATACGTGCAGTAGGCTGCATCCATTTTTGTTATGCCCTCGTTGGGTCGCTCTGTCGTGGGCAACAATGGGGCAGCTTTTATCCATTCTGCACCCCCCGCCCCCCACCCCGATAGCATTGTTTTGACCCGGCTGCAGCATGATCAGTCTGTCTCCACAGGGCATTATTTCCAACCCCAGTAGGCTGGATTAAATGGATGAAGGGAGCACTGAGGGGATAAATCAGGTCAGCCTTTGGGCTAAACTGGATGAGGGGAAGGTTCAGGATAAGTGAGGGACTGCGAGACATTTGCCTGAGTAATGTGGACGTTTTTTCCTCATAATAATGATAGTAGTAATAATAATAATAATAATAGTTGCCGGAGTAATTATGTATCTACGCTATTTGTTTATTTTTCTATGACAAATGTTTGAGTCGTGAAAAATACAGTTGTGTATTTGATATTAAATTAATCACATTCAACTATCACATTTCCAAATGTCAAATGCACGCATGCAACACTCTCATTTTATTATAAAGTATTTGATACGGCTTAGGCAATTAACACAAACACACAGTCGCAGGCGGGCGCAGACATTCCCCGTTAGTTTTCAAGTCACACATGAGCTTTATCGCCTTCCACGGAAGAAGATGAACATGAAAGGCCCGGATGGCCGGCTCCCTTTTCTCCCTCGCTGTCTGTTTGAAGGTCACCCATTCATTGTGGACACGTGACTGGTGTAAAACATCCGCCGCTCTCTCGACGACCGCCACGTCGGCCGCCATCTCACGCCTCCCGACAATTGATCCCGTGGAGATCAGTCACTTGGCGATGAATAAAGAAATAAAAGCCTGCGTTGCCCCAAGGCATATGAAATCCGCCCAGTGGATGGGAACAAGTTTATGAGAATGCTTTACATTCCTGAGGCGTTGCCCCTATTTGCATGAGAGTCCATTATTTTGAGTTTCTAGGTCGCATCATAAAATCCCATTCTGGAAGTAGACCAACAAGGGTGGTGTAAAAATGTTTATTAAATCAGTTTTTCATTTCAGCGCAGCACATAATGGAATGAACCACGTGCGGACGTTGGGGAATGTACAACATGTCGTGTCCGGGAAGTTGGAGTATGGAAAAACAGTGGGATGACTTTATTATAATATATAAAGAAGCATATTTTTCTTTGTTGACTAACTGGGAGAAACGTCTTTTGTTGATAAAAGGATTCCATTTTTGAGGCGTCCGTGAAGTGAAGAGCAGGCCAGAGTCGAGCATTCAAGGTCGTCCGTTGATTTGATGCTAAGCTAGCAAAACAAGTTCCAAATGAAAGTGCCAACATTGAGTTGACCTTCTCATCTCGCAGAACGTAGCGTTTCACAGAATGTTAAACAGCCCCATGAAAGAGTTCAAAACAAGTTTATTTGAGGACCTGTGGGAGAAAGCCAGAAAAGTGCTTTTTGTGCTACTTTTCTCTCGTCCTCTGTGGCTCAGACTCTCTGAGAAGTAGGTGATGGATAAACATAGCACTGCAACAGTGAAGGAAGTCATCACTTCTCTTTGTCTATGTTCCTTCATCTCAAAGTTATTGGGTGTGATTGGCCGAATGTTGAATGGAAGCAAAAGAGTCACTTGGATGTCTGCAATGAAAGTGACATTTGCTGAAATTATTGGAGAAAAGGTCTGCTCGCCCGCATCGGGGGTCATCTCGTCATGAGACGAAGGCGAAGTGAAACTCTAACCTTTTGTCAGCTGAAGCAAATCTTGCTCACTTAACATTCACTGTCGGATTGAATTACGCCCATGCTGCGAGTTCCTCGACTGATCCGCAGCCCGCAGAGACGCGACTTTTCAGGAAGCGGTTTTTATTGTCATGCGACGGGTAGATCTGCCTCGCTCCCACAGTCCTTTTCACCCAAATGACAGGTTGTTTAACGCATTTAGCCCAGGCTGCTTAGAATTCAGCGTATTTTTCCCCGCATACTCAAATGTCACACACGTTTATTTCAAATTAAACGACGGCGTGTTTATGCTCACGGCCATTGTCGAGATATGCCGAATGATTTCCGTTTTTTCTGCTTGCATTATTTAATTACATGAAAGAGGCAAAGTAGTTGGAGCACCTCTGGAAATGTTGCAGTCGGAGTAATAAACATCAACAAGTCTATCTGAGAACATGAAAGTGATATTGCACGTTTCATGTCATCGGGGGTGGGGTGGCCATTGGGAAATTCTGGAAAATGTGTTTATTTTCCCAAACGAACGGTCCTGGGTGTCAATTGGATCTTATTAATGAACAAATGTACCAGATGTTGAATGTGGTAGGTTCTTTTAGTAGGTTTCAAGTGTGATTTGCTGGATGGATGTCCCAAAGAAATGCGAAAATCTTCCATTGGGGTTGACTGCGTGGCGTTGGACGTTATGACGGATCGCAATTAAACGGGCATCACATCATCAGAACAAGAGACAAACTCTCGGGGGGTGGGGGGGGATACAGGAGACCAGCTTGCTTACATTGCTCCTCTCTTGTGATGTTCGAAGATAGCCTGTCAGTTCAGCCCCTTGTTGTGACAGCGTTGTTAATAAGACATTTGCTGACAGATGCTGCATTGTAATTGAAAGGACTCTCCCCCCCCCACCCCCCACCCCCAATCTCAACGCTGACGGAACTTCTGTGCCGTCTTATTTTCTTTTCGTTTTCTCTATCTGTATGTAATGCTCAATGGCGACTTTGGAAACACCTTTGCTGCATAAAGGCACTCACGACTTTAGGTGAAATGTCAATCAAAAAGAGAATGATTACAATTTCTTTTTTCATTCTCTTTTCAATTCAATAATTGAATTCACCACCAAGGCATTTAATTTTCAGAATGACATTTTATTTTTGTTCCTGACACTTTTGGGGGACAAATAACATGCCCCGAGTCCAATTTGACCCAAGTTCATTCTTGCTCTACCCGAGAAACTAACTCAGTACACCGAATCGTGTGCACTTAATATGGCGCGACTGTTTACTGTAAATGTTCTCTCTGCTGGATTGAAATAGAAATCCATTTAATTTGTAATCAAATGCGTCTACTGATTTAAAGCAGCGCTTGATACCTGCAGCCTTGTAAAGTTGTAACGTGGCCGCACCGCGTGGAGGTTGAAGATCAGCAATCATTTGCTTTAGTGTTCCACAAAGGCAAATTAATACTTTTGCAGTAATTTAAAGGCATCTCTCCGGAAAGCGCCACGTTCCATCGGGATGCTGCGGCATGCATTACGGAAGAGATCAAGGTAAGGGGCTGTGCAAAGAGTGCACAGCTGAATGCTAATGTCAGCACACTCACACGCCCCCACAAATACTATTGAGGGTCTGTCTTAAGAAGGTTTGCCTGCCTCCGCCGGTCAACCTTAAAAGGCTTGGCGACAGCCGGTCACAGATGAAAAAGGCGCCGTCTGTTTCTTGAAAGATAAAATGCACGATGCTCGCTTTGGCTTGCACCGCATTCATTGTTTTCTCCTTTCTTTCTCTTCTCTGCGGTAAATCCTGCCCACATTTCTTGCGACGGTCACTGTGAAATCCCTCGGCCGCATCGCTCCCATTGGAAGCGATAAGACGCCGTCATATATTTTTCTATTTGAGTGCCTGTTGATTTGATTGAGCCATCCCCTCTGCAACGTCAAAGAATATTTGGCAGCCTCGTGAGGAATGCCTCGAAGCAATCTTCAAATATGAATTTTGGATGCGGCGTCCCATCTGGTTGTTTTCTTTGATCAGACGACATGTAATCCTGAAATCACTCAACGTGAATTATTGATAAAGCTTTTGTCTCTGTGTTATTTCAACTCGTATTCGATATACGCGCTGGTCACAACTGCTGTCAGACAACGATGCCAGCTCCGATCCCAATCACGCCGCCGCACATCGACATCAGATTCATATTGCAGTCGAGTTCATTTACTGCATATTTTCCGTAGAGGAACACTTATGGGAAAACGGAGCTCTCATCCAACGTTAACACGGCGTTGCAGGAGAGCGGCGGTTGCCGGAGCTCGGCTCATCTTCGAAGCCGGGTGACAGTTTGCTATGGCAGAGGCCATTTAGCGGTTCTGGCGCAATCACACCAAAACCGCGCGAGTGAATTTGGACTCTCAAAGAGAAACGGCAGACGGTCCAGCTGGAAGACGAGTCGCGAGTGAAGACTCTTCCGTGGCTTTCGGTTTGGAAGAATGACTCGGAATTATGGCTGCTGTGTTTTCTCTGGAATTTGTATTCGGGTTTCAAGTGTGAGGCGCAATCGTAAACGCGTCATTCACCGTGGAATGTTTAGTTTGTTTGCTTCTGAATCTGCGTGCCCGTTTATCCCGGAGAATGCGGGCGTAACGGTCCTTGAAGTAAGAGGCAGTTTCACGTTATTGACAATATTCAAACCATTTTTCAATCAATTGTAATCACAACATTCATATTTAGGTCACACGAATATCCGAGATTTCCGAGCTTTGTCTATAAATATGTCAGCTGTGTTCCTTCAGAGAGCTGTCCTGAATTGTACAAGTGACTGTTGGAGTATTTCTTTTGAAAGCAGAATCGTATTATCAGATGAGTTGCCTTTGGGATTTTGTCAAAATAAGAACAATGAAATGAGGAGTACGCATGACAAGAGTACGCAAGGGGCCGTGGGGATTAGTGGCGCCCTGTTATTTGCAGATTTCAATATGAACACAGCGTTGACGGGGTGTCAGATTTTCGGGTTGACTCACAGCCTCTCCGTCTCTTTCACTCAGAAAGCAGCGTCCACGAGGGAAGTTTTGGCAATGACAACGATGGAAGCATATGCGGCAGTGACTCCGTCTTCTACAAACAGAGTGAAGGTGAGGACACTGCTGGATTGATATTTCTGCCTCCGGCCCCCTTTTTGTTTTGCTGTCACTACGTTGCCAGCATGGATGGATGAACAAACATTGATTTGTATTTAATAAATCCCGATTTTGGGTCAAATGAAGCGAAAATGGATCCTTTCCCCCGCGGGGCGGCCCCTTGATGATTGTGTTCTTCATATGTGTGGCATCAGGACACAGTATGGCTGAGACGCTCACGGTCGCCTTGCGCGTTGCTGAGGAAGCCATAGAGGAAGCCATTGCCAAGGCAGAAGAGTTCAGTGACAGTTTGGTGAGACTTTTTGGCAGCCACTCCGCTTCCTCCATTCTGTTTATCTCTCTCTCTCTCTCTCTTGGATGAAAACACACAAGATTAGGCATACCTTTACAGTAAAATAGCATTCAATCTTAAGAGCAGTATCAATAATTCTACAGTGCTTTTCAACACCACAATAATCAAGGTATTACTCAGGTAACGCATGATTGTCTTGGCATTTTTTTTTTTTTTCACAGCATGCGGTGATCATTCAATTGTGCTTGCATTCTTAATGAGTCGTATGTCGATGCAGGAGAAGCAGAATGAGGCTCGATATCTACGGGACCACAAAGAAGAGCTCATAGAGGAACTCGCTACAACCATTGTCCAAAAGGTATTTTGAAGGGCTTGATTTCCTCACGCTCATTCATTCGGCACTCTCCAGTAGGTAGAGGCAAATGTTTGGCTGGCTCTATTGACGTGGAAGTTCACGCGGTAGAATGTAAATCTAATACCTAAAATTCCCTTTGACAGAGACTTTTGCATGACACACCCATCCAAAACGAATGCGAGGAGTGAGTCTAAATCATTTCTTTTTTGTGTATTCTGAAAACGTTTGGCACAGAGGGGCTTGAAAAAAGGTAGAGTTAATATTTAGATGCAAATCCCGCCGGCTTACTTCCCTTTCACCACAGGTTCTTTCCGTTTTTTTGTTTGTTTGTGTGATGGGCGGTTGCTCCTTTGGGTGTCTCGCTGTCGTTATCGTCGTACGTTGTGTTTCGCTGCTTCTCACTCCTAAACAAAGTCGATGTCCTTCAAGTCTTGTGGAGTAAACATGTACAATAACTTGAAAGGCATGTTTTTGTTACCGCCTGATGTTCACCAGATCATCCAGAGGAGGAAGCGCTCGGAGATGCAGACAGAGTATGACTTTGTCTGGCCTCAGCCTCAGTCTTTGATTCAGACCAGTGATCAAGTGTCACCTTCGCAAGCTCAACCGTCTTCACAAGGATCTTCGGACCCCCTCAAAGCATCCTCCACCCTCTCGGTTAGTCAGCACCTGCACACAAGCACGCCATACAGCCAACATCCCAAGCAAAAAAAAAAAAAAACAAGTAGAAAGGACTTTTTGTATTACTTTCATGAATTATGAGGGTCTTGTGAGAGACTGTTAGGGGCTGCGGGTGTCTATGACGTATTATGTTTGAAATCCCATTTCACCTGAGAATAAAACTGGAAAATGAAACAGATGCCTCCAAATAAGCAGCACAGGCTTCATCATCACACTTAGATTCTCACAAATTTGCCAGCGGGGACTTTTTGTCATCAGTGACATTTGTCATTACCCCGTGCTCGAGCAAAGCATCAAAGCTGCGCTCCGGGGGCCTCCTGCTCCGTTTCACGCGGTTTTACTGTGCCGTGATCAAAGTCCCGGGAATGCGCTTGGATCCTTCCTCAGCAGCTCAGCCCGCCACGGGACAGACTGGCTTTATCAGCTTCAGTTCAAACACGCTCAGTTAGACACCCTTGCGTGAAAATATGCAATGGGCTCCCTGTGTTGTGGTCTCGGCTCACGGTGATCTCAGCATTGCATCCGCCTCCTATTATTCAGCCTCTCTGCTCAGGATTATAGGCTTGCTTTTAGCTCCACCTACTGATGAGAATTTTTATCCTCACTGAGTTTCTCTTGACTGATTTGAAATGGAACTTTTTGGTGGATTAGTTACCTCAACTAAGGTGATGATGTTCTGACTGCTATTGTATTGCATCGACTCAATTCAGGCGCACACGATGCAGAAGGCTTATAATTTGGTGCTGACTCAAATCAGTAATGTTCAGCCGCCTATACCGTCCCATTCGAGTGCAGCATACGTGGTCCTTCATGTGCATTTCTACGTGTGTGTGTGTGTGTGTGTGTGTTTTCAGCGCTCACGCTCAGCCTTCTCCCTCACCAGTGACGACTCTCCCGAAAAAGTTCCTCAATACGAGGCCGTTGGCACGGGCGGCAGCCCACAGGAATACTCTTCTTTGAAGAGAGAGCCCAAGGCCGCATCCCTGCCCACCTGGAAGAGTGTCGACCGGCTGGACAATTCCAGTAAAGTTTATGTTTTGTATCCCACCAAACCTTTGGTCTTGACACTCTCTGACTGGCTAATTTTGTCTCACCGTGACAAGTCATGATTAAAAAGTGAATGACAGTAAAGTCACGAGATGGCGCCAGAGAGGGATGGTTTTTCAAACGACCATTTGAATAATTCGGTTGCCGATGTTGATTCCCCAAAGCGCTTGTTGTGGATGAAACAATACTTTCATTTTTTTGCCCTATTGATCCAGGCGCATCATCGGTCCTCCAAAGTCCAGACGGCAACTGGATTGCTCTCCACAGCTCTCAGATGTCTCGTCCCAGCCTGCTCACCAAGAGGAAAAGCCTGGTGTTCAGCGTCTTGGAAAAGGAGTCCGGCGTTGTCTCAGCCTACGATGAGATGGGTTCCGACTCCGAGGAGGACGACCGAGGCAGCTGGGGCGCGGCCTTGCAGCAGTTCCGCCGCAAGCTGTCAGATGAGACCTACTACACCGACTCGCAGCATGACCCCGAGTGGACGTATACGCAGCACCTGCCCGTGACCTCGCCTTCTTCTGGCCAGTACACCAACACGGAGACTCTCAATTCTGATTCGGAAGCATCCTCAGCGCGGTCCTCGTGTCCTCGGCGACCACCTCAAAACCTGCTTTGGAAGAAAGGACCATCAGACACGCACCTTCACCCTTACCACGTACCGCTGTACCAGCAACACCTTCACCAAAACATCTCTCCGTATCCGCTTCTCTCAGGGGCTCTCGATGTGAACTATAACCCCAAGGTGTGTAGAAATGCAAAGATTAGCTTTTGGCTAAACCGCCGGATGTGATATTAGGGATACCTTCACGGACTGATACGGGATGATTGCATTCTACTCGGATTATTATTGAAGTAGTAGAAAGGTCAACAGAAGACGAGAAGCGCATTTCTGTATGATGCAGTGCACTTTGCAAGCAATGGTCAGCAACTGTCCGTAATTATCTTTGTAAAGGAAAATGGCGTTTCTCTCTTCAGTAAATGGGGTCAAAATGACCAGAGAGCACAAAAAGGCTTTGTCCTACCAAATCCTGTCTGGAAAACACACGTACCTACCCCACCCGATCTCCATTTGCAGGTGATGGCGGACAGCAGTGAGGCAGAAGAAAGGCAGAACGAGCAGGTGAGGAGGTCACGGCGACGACGCAAAAGCAAGAGAGATTCATCAAATGAGAGCCGGTCCGGGAGCCAGAGCTATTCGCAGTCGATTCAGGTAACATTGTACCAAATTCAAATGGTGGCTCCCTCGGAGATTGCGCACACATGTTGAGAAATGCGATCGCGTCTGACGTCAACTGTTCCGGCAATGGAATTCCTTTGCTGGCCTTGATTGTGAATGAATATGTTCTATTTTGTGTATGAAGGAGAGTAGCGGTTTTCTTCTGGATGACCTCCTGAAAAGGGGCTTAAGCGAGGACGAGCCTGTCGCCGACACAGTGCCCATGAGCACAGCAGCACCAGATGCCTTCCCATTAGATGCCATCACACCCGAATCCCATGACTTGGACCAAGCCACCCCGAATTCGGTGGACCCAGGCAGTCCTTCGGGGCCCCGCCACGGGGCTCGGGACCTGTGTCCGGCACAGCCCGCCCTCTGGAGGAAGAACTGCGGTCCAGGGTCAGTAAGCTGGTCAGGAGCCGCACCAACAGCACAGATCGCAGCTCGTCGGATGAGGAGTGGCCCCCGCACAAACAGATGGAGGAAGAAAGCGGCAGAGCAAAGCCGAAAGACACGGAAATAGAGAAGACGAGGTCAAGTGTCAAATTAAAAGAAAAAGAGGGCGAACCGGCCCGTCAATTGAATGGTCAAGAGATGACGAGAGGTGAGAGGTTGATCAAAAGTCCACCGTTGAGTGGGGAATGCCGAGTGAAGGAGAGGAGGCTTGAGAAGCGAGCGGGGAGTTGGGAGGAGACACTTGATGAGAAGGAGCAGAAGAGAGGAGAGCGAAGAAAAAACAAGAGACAGCATCGGCGAGATTTGGAGAAGGAGATGTCAGAGTGGAAGAGCGCCTCCGGTGCTGCCAGCGCGTCTGCTGTTACGCCATCTACCCAGGAGGCGGTGCTGTCTGACAACCAGGTAAGGTGGTGGAGCAACCCAAGCTCTGCCTTTTCGTCGCGTTATCGGTGCTGTGCTGAGAGGGATCAATACATCTACTGATTAAAGCTTCAGCCAGTGATTCATTTCATATTAAGAAAACATCTGTCTCTCTTCCCTTTCATGGCCAGCGTTTGTCTACGTATGTCTGAGCATATTTAGCACTCAGACAGACACAATCGAAACATCATCAAGCAGGGCACGGTGCACTTATTGAAATACCTTGCATATTGAAAATGTGAACCCCCAGACTATGGTGCCTTTTTTTTCTTCTTGTGGCTCTTTGAGAGTTTGTTGATTGATTTTTGACTCCATTCGTGCGTTTTGGCCTCAGATACCCATTTTCCACCCCAAAAAACAAGTTCTTGCAAAGAACGTAGTCATGACGTCATCGTAAAGCGCCTAAACGTCGATGTTTACCCAAGAGCGCCTTCCGTATTGTCGGGTCACTTTGAATAATTATAGTTCTTTTTTTTATTTTTATTTTTTTAAATAGAGGTCATTTATCAAGTACGACACTAATGGGAATCGATGCACCTTATCAATATAATTAAAATGGTTTTGATGTCATGAAATCAGGGAGTGCTTTTATGGACCCCCGTTCCTTAGTAGAGCTGATAATAAAATCCTTTTGTGTGTGTGCACGCGTGCGTGTGTGTGTGTGTGTGTGTTTCTCTCAACTGAAGCAGAAGTATTCTGCGGCCTCACTCTGCAGCATCACCACAGAGGTGTTGAAGGTTTTGAACGCCACCGAGGAGCTGATCAGCGAGGCAGGAGGGGATGGCTCCACGCCTTCAGAGCCTCAGAGCACGACCGCCTTCTCCAGCAGCTCTGAGACTCGCAAACTGGACCAGAGTCTCACCAAGATGGAGGAGAATGTAACTTTTAAATGCTTGGTCTCCCCTCAATGGCTAAAGGTTATTTTTCCAGTCCTAACAGGACCTCAATGTTTTTTTTTTACCTTGAAGGTTTACCTGGCCGCTGGTGCTGTATATGGCCTGGAGGGGGCCCTGGGGGACTTGGAGAAGTGTGCCCGCAATATCAGTAGTGGGACCTCGGACACTGAACTGGCATTCCTGGAAGACCAAGTGGCGACTGCTGCTGCTCAGGTCCAGCAATCTGAAATGCAGGTACTGGAGGAGTTTGAGCGCCTTTGGTTATCAGCATTTTTCTCGTTCACCACATTTACCGGGTGGAGCACACCAAATAGAATCCCAGCTGGGTGGCTAGCAAAGGCCGGGTCCTTGGTGGTCCGATCCCAGCGACAAAAGCTGGCTCTTGGGATATGGAATGTCGCCACTCTGGTAGGGAAGAACCGTGCGAGGTTGAGGTGTAGTGACAAGATCAACTCGGCCTTGTCTCGACACAGCTTGGGCTCTGGTACCGGTCCTCTTGTCCACGGTGAAAGATGGCGAGCAAGTTTGGGCATCCTAATTGCTACCCTGCTAAGTGTCTGTACATCAGGGTTCATTCCAGATTGTCCTTAACAAATAACGTGTTCAAACATAAGGTTGTTCACATTTTCACTTGGCACCAGGACACCCTTGGCCACACTTCAACGATCGATTCTGTGATTGCGATGTTTGACTATTAATTCGGTGAAACCACGGAGAACAACTTCCGATGCCTAAAGTCATTTACTTACAAGTTAATCGACTCTCTTGCATTGTATTTCCACTTGTAGATATCCAACATTGAGGCCAGGATATCGGCTCTTAAAACCGCTGGGTTGAATGTGACCGTTTGCAATCATTTCTCCAAGTTCAAGCCAACGGCAAAGGTATCCAACCGCAGAGCCGCTTGCTGTTAAATGACTATTTACGTCAAGGAGAGTCACGATCATGTCTGTTGTTTTACCGACGATGCAGCCGCAAACCCTGGACTCATCGCGCCATCAGAGGAGGAAGCTGCCAGCCCCTCCGCTAAAAGATACCAAATAAAGGTTTGCATTCGAATAGAAAGCATTGCACATGTTCCACCAGGATTTACTTGACCTGTTTTCAATGCACACACGCATTACTTGGGGGGGGTGCGACATTGCGCTAACACACTCCACAAACATTTTTTTTTAGATTTTATATTACATTAGGAGTATTTCATTGATTAAAATAAAAGGTTTTAGGGTAACCTACATTTATTTTCTTTCTGTATGTCTGTCTTTCATATGAGGAATCAATAACTAGCAAGATTTTTGGTCCAGTCAATCAGAACCTTTGAAAATACCTGAATAAGAAATAGAAATCTCATCCCCAAATTTTTTTTCCTGTAAATCTGTTAAGTGTCACCGAGCTGCCCTTTATCTCAGTTAAGATGATAGTCATTTAAAAAAAAAAGAGAGAGGGGGAGAGATCTTCCTTAAAGTGCTTGCTCCTGGTGTGTGTGTGTGTGTGTGTGTGTGTGTGTGTGTGTGTGTGTGTGTGTGTGTGTGTGTGTGTGTGTGTGTGTGTGTGTGTGTGTGTGTGTGTGTGTGTGTGTGTGTGTGTGTGTCCGTGTGCGTGTGTCCGTTCATGTGTGTATCTTCGGTCAGTGTGTGACAGGGAGAGAGAGGCATTTTATTCACTTTTGCTTCAAATCACACAGTTCCCGCATTGTGCAAAGACAAAAGCTTGCTTGCTGAATGGAAGTTAAAATGAATACATCTGCTGGCCAGTGGACTAATTAGCTGAAAAGCTCCATTAGATTCAAAGCATCCAAATGGAAACTTGCACAACAAGAGGCCAAAGCTCTTCTATCACCCAACAAGTCGCCGTTTCCTTTTAATAACATTGAATGGGTTTTCTTCCCCCATTTTTTTTTTGAATAACCAGCATCAACTCATTTACAGCTCTGATTCAGATTTTTTTTTTGGGAGGGGGTTGCACGAAACATTGCACAGACCAAGACATCTTAGTCACATCACTGATTTTAGATTGATCACCTCTGTTCGGCAGGAGGGAAAGATGTGTTGTTTTGAATTACCGTTTGAATGTTTCCCTTTTTGTTCTGTTATTGCCTTCTAAAATTCAGATAAGATGGATGCCGAGCAGTCGATGGAAATCTTTCGGCCACAGTGTGGATGAGGAGCAGCAGCACAAGTCCCTCAGGGCCACACGCCAGAGCCCTGTGGACAAGGGCCCCCACCCCCACCCCCACCCCACTCATGCAGTGCCTTGACCCAGCGTCCGCCTCCACCTGCCCCGTTGCGGCCCACAAAGCCCTCAGCCCTTTCACGCCATTGACGGGATACGTAGGGCAAAGATGAGTGGATAGTCTCTGCCGTAAAACCTCTCCAAAACCAATCTGTGTACAAATTGGACCACTTGAATATCGACCATGATTAGGATGTACAATTAAGTCATAGGCTATTAATTATGAGACGCTTATCCCAGTTCGGGCTAGAATGTCACAAGGGTTCCACCCATGAAGACCCGTGCACACACACACGGCTACCAAACGTTAATTCCCGTTCAGGAGGATGCTTGTCGTTTGAAGCTCATTTGGGACTGCTGGGAAGTAAGACATGTCCCATTTGGAGTTGACCAAGTTGGACGTCGAAGCATTTTTGTCAGACGAATGACCCCAATACTCCCAAGTATCAACAATAAATGTAGATAAATATATTTGACATCTTATTTTTTGTGGTTCCTTGCTATTAGGAAACGATATAGTACTGAGCCCTTCCACAAGTAGTGAAAATTTGCAGTTGATTGACCCCCATGCCCCCCATCTGAATGGTGCTTCTCCATTCACTTCAACACTGTTCAGCGGCACCGAGACCAACACGGTTGATTGTCTTTCGAATACATTTTTCCAAGTTCGAGGTTGGAATTTTCTGAGTTAACAGCGGTCTGGCACAAGACTGCCATCCAGCAAAAAATGACCAGTGGCGGAGTTTTTGTTGTTTTGATACTTTTCTGCTCTCTTCTTGAACTGTCGACGAAAGCTTGAGCCAGTAACTGGCAAGCTTAGCATCGATGCCACCTCTGACAATTAGCGCATTATCGAGCCCTCATTCTGGTTTCGATATGTTTTGAAAATCAGACATTTTTTCTTCTTGTTTCCACACGAGCTCAGCAAGAGATCCGAGTGTCTATCCATGTGACATCTACATTTCCTCATCTAACTTTGGACTAGAATGCAAATGAAAGTCTTATTCAACAGCACTCAAGCGGTCGCCGCAACAGACAAGATTCAAATGAGAATTGATTTTGGAAGGCATACATCAACACGATCATGCGAATGAATCCAACGTCAACGTTTCAGCTTGAAAGTGAAAGCGAAGCACGAGCCACCCCTTCGGTGCAATATTGTCTTCTGCTCTCCTTTTCTCTCTTACTCTCCCAATGAACGGCCTATTGTTTGAGCAACAGAGCTCTCCCTGTCCACACCTTGGTGCCACATACAAGATTTTAACGGCCTGGTTTTGTCAGTATCAGGAAACCACAGTTTTTGTGACAAGCAATTTATTTTTATACTTAAACATTTTTAATGCGCATTATCACGAATGACAAAGCTTTATTTTATCCCGAGTGGTTCCTGTGAGACACGACTCCAATTGCTTTCTGTGTCCGTCTGCTTTGAAAATTCTGATGACAAGGAGATGAGGCTAACATGATTCTTATTAAATGTGAGAATACCGCTGTCAGGTTTTGATTTTGTCCCCGCAGAATATCCATGGGCAATCCGCAGGAGTGCAGAGTTGATTTCCTGACTAGTATGGTGCAAACTAAAAAAAAACAAAATGGGCAATCCATTTGCCCATGTGCACTTGCTCCACCTCTTTCTGTGAGAGATACTTTCTTGCAACCTTCTCATGTTTTTTTTTTCCATGGGGGGAGCACATTGGTCCTGTTATTGTTTGTCTCTCTTGGAGTGTTGATGCAGTATATAAAAGCATGTTTGTGATGTACAAATGTCATGAGAAGCACAGCTAAAACGGTCCAATCATCTGTGTCCTGTATTTTTGTAAAAATGTCATCTCAGAATTTAATATACAGTATGTATATGTATGGGAAAAAATGGATATGATAAAGACTATGTGTACATGGCCAAATCCACATTCACTGTCGTATGGCGCTTGTGAATTCACACAGGAATTAACGGAACTGTGTCCTGCGATAATAATGGAATTGGGTTCCTGTTTAAAGCCGGTGTGACCGACGAGTTTGACGTTTACCGTGCGCAGTGCCACATTCACTTTATGTGCTGTCGTTTGTTGCAGTCCATTTGACATTTTGGGGAAAATATGACCATGCAAAAAAAAAAGTCTCGATAAATAATACACCCATGCGTGCCGCTGTGCACCTGGAGAAAGATGTATTAGGAATGAAATTAAATTTGCAAGCTGAAACATTCTCTGGATGTGTGGTGTGTTGCATCCACAAGTCGAGCCTGAACGCTATGAAGTTCATATTTATTAATCGATATAAACTACATTTCCATATGTACACAACACATATTTGCAGGTTGATTTTATTAACAATCACCGGGGAGGAACACGGAACGAGAGTGTTGTATCAAGCAGAACCTCAGAGTTTGTTGGTTGATGTGAGGGAGAGATGCATGTTGTCATGGTAACCAGTCCCCATCCTCTCCATTCAGCACCTTGCCCAGGTTCTCCTTGTTCCGCAGACTGTTCAAGAGCAGCTCCAGCATCCTGACAACAGGCTGCATCCCCACATCGCCCGCTGCCTCAACGCCGCTGTGTCGCTTCCCGAAGCGCCCGATGGGTCTCACGCCACGGCCCACGTACCAGAAGGGGTCTATCTCTGGACCTGGACGACAAACAGGTGCATCACTTCTGTCTTTTAGATGATACATTTGAGATCAAAATTCACAGGAGAGACGTTGTCACTCATACAGCAGTGTGAAATAAAAATTAAAAAAGAAAAAAAGGGCTGAAAATCAATTTCACCTCTTCTTTGAACGTCCATAATATACGCTCACTGGTCACCGTACTCAAATATGATTTTTTTGTATGATTACAAACTTTTAGTGTGGCACTACAATATGTAAAAAAATAAAAAACTCAATTTTCCATTTAACAACTACATTCTATATAAACCCATGAGATTCAACTCTGACTTACTTCTGTTGTCAACGTTGTGCACAATGTGGAAGTCGTGCTCCACCGTGGTGCTGTGTGCGCTGCTGAGGCTGCAGGAGGAGAACAGGATGAGCAGGACGACGAGGAAAAGAGCCAGAGGTGCAGGCAGCCCGCTCCTCGCCTGGACATCGGTCACTCTCCCGGGCAACATGCTGAGGAGTCAGCACTGCAAGAAAGGGATGGTCAGTAACCTTACACACACCTCACATGCTCAAACAGGTGGGAAGGTCCACTGACTAAATCATGCACTTCTCTCCACTTGGTAACACACAATTTCAAATGGAGACTATTTCAAGGGAGCCAAACTTGATATATCCGCTTACCTGTTGAAAAATGACAGAGATGAGACAGTTTGAAGATGTGAGCTGAGATTTTCACCGCTAAACCTGAATTCATACACATTTGCCATCATGGCAAATCTTAAGCAGATCCAGACTAAAATTGGTTATCAAATTGATTTTGTGATGGCGTTAAAAATAAGTGCGAGAATGACTAAAAAGTACTAATGTACAATATTGAATAAAACAGTACATGAAATACAAAATATGATACGAATTAAGTGAAATGCTCTACAATGCCAAGTATACAACATCATAATGATACATTTTGTTTTTTTGGGTTAAATGTTTTGAAATGCCACGTACATTAAAAACGCAATAATAAGCTTACCCTGAACTTTGGTAAGAGGCTAAGGTCAGCTGGCGAGGTCTGTAGTTGTTCGAGCCAAGCAGGTGTGCTGCATCTTATATATCTCTGCTTCTCATGTGCCCTTGGGATGATGAATAAACACACACACGCACACAGAGGACGCATCTCCCCCCACCCACCCCGCGCCCCGCGCCCTTACCTTCCCACTCCCGGAAGCCCTTTGCAAATGGACGTGTTCGTTTTGAGTCGTCCTGCCGTCTGTCACGCAGCAGAGGTGTCCATCAGCAAGTTGATGACATGAAGACAACTTTAAATTGGTCAACGTGGGGGAAACCCAGCACCTCAAGTACATCTCTGTCAGACTGTGATCCATAACTGTGGTGGGTGGCTTTTTCATGGACCTTCCATCAATGTTTTTGATTCCCGGGGGCAAGGCAGGACACAATTAGTGGTTTCTGATCTGAGCGTCTACTGAATGGAAAGTGCTCCTTTGTAATTGATACATTTTACATATATATTTTAGAATCTTTGCCCTTGTGACAGCCCCATGTCTGGTTTGCCTCTTCAAAAATAAGACTGTCATCAGCACTTGACTGAATGACTTCGCATTCATCACTTCTGTGAATGGCACCACAGGTGAGACCTGGGCGAGTCAGAGCATGAGACCACATAGTGGATGACTGCTTCCATGTGAGATCTTTACACACAGGGGGAAATATCAACTCTATAAATGGATTCTTTCGGAAATTCTGAATTAGAATGTCACAACTTGCTTGGTACCCGAGCATCCTCCCACTGTGCTGCTTCAAGCCATTGAGAAATGTGCTATTGATTGAGAAAGACCAGCCTCGGTGAGTAATTCACAACTTGGCCGGCCAAAGCTGTGTTCTCTAGCTCATTCCCTGTACCTGCTACGGTATATTTTGTTAATTGCCTCGTAAATTGTAGCCGAAACATGGCGTGGGCTTAGTTTACTATGTTTGGATCATCCTCTTACCTGAAAAAAAAATGCTTCAAGTAAGACATCAATGGGGACTTTATCTTGACTTTATCGGAGCATTCACTCAACTTTTTAACAAATGAAAGTTTGATATCCACTCATTGTTCTTCTTTAGAGGTGTCAAAAAGCCATCATGAGTGATCCAGCTGCCTATGGCATCACCGACTAGAGCCAAAAATTGTGGGTTCAAGTCCAACACGAATCATGGAATCTGAAGAACATGAATTTAGAAATATTTTCAGAAACGTTTCTGTATAAATATTGAAATCAAGGAAATAATGTCTGCAGTGGCCGATAGTTAAAGCAAAATCTTCGATGGGAAACGTAACATGCGTTAACTTTTATGTAAACTTTGCTGCCCTCCTGTGGTGAGTTTGATGTACACACTATTTTAACATCATTCATCGTTTCACTGTTGAGCCTCGTCAGCGTCCGCTGTATTTTAAATAAGACATGATCTGTAAAGGACATGTTAATTTAGGTAATCATCTCCATGTCACAAAGGTTTATGAGCGAACCTCTTCCAAGGTGATGTTAGAATTGGGGTGAGAGCTCTCAAGGAGAGACGACCACATTATTTCTCTCGATGCACGTAGAGCACGCAAATCTCAAACATTAACTTCAAAGTAATGTCCAACACAGGACAGACCGCAGTCAAATGTTCTATGACTATGTAGTGTATTTCATTTCATTTTCTCCTTGTCAATGCTACCGCCCCCCCCCAAAAAAAATCTGAATTATTAGGTTTGTGACCTCACTACACATGTACACGTCGGAGCGGCCCTTGTATGTGTTTTTAATAGAACTTGAGTATAGCATTATTAGAATACAGCGACAGCAAACAATAATTCAGATTAAGGTATCATCAATTTCCCCATCATTAGCATTACACATCCTAGAGTTACTTTGTAAAATATGTGATCATTTATAATTACTGTTTTTTTGGTCATATTAGTTGTGTTTTCAGACTTGCGATTGTGCTCTGCTGTCTTTTAATTGTACATGACTACGGTTAGTATCAGAATCAGAATCATCTTTATTGGCCAAAGATGTAGAATACACAAGGAATTTGTCTCCGGTATAACACGCTGCATTAGTATCATCAGAAACATGGACATGACAAATAAGTATGGAAAAATTAAGTATGGAAGGACATTTCATAATGTAAGTGAACCGTAGTGCCGTGGTACCACTCCGTGACAACTGTGAGACAATTGTGCAAAGTATCAAGCAGAGCTAAAGTGATCAGTGGTAGAATACAATACTATGTTGTGTTTAGTGACCAGTGGATCTGTGAACCCTGAACTTCTTTGACTGCTTTGTCATTATCAGATTAACTGAAAAATCCACGCGGTATAAGAGGTATCAGCGGACTGATGGACTCTTTGGCCCACTCTAAATGTTTGCGTATGATGTTACTGTGAATTGTATTGCTGCCCAAACAAAATAGAGCAAATTCCCAATACAAACACCTATGTTTACCAGGCCATGCCTTTTCACTTTGGAAAACCATATCAGGTAGCAAATTTGCACCAACATTCAATTATTCTTCATTTATTTATTCGAGATTTTCGCAACGACACGGAACACAACAGGAGGGTTAAAGTGTAGTTGCACACCACTCCAATAGGCGGCGGTGTACACTCTTTGCTTTGTCTCGGTTGTAAACAAGCCGAAGAAGACGAAGCAGAAGTAGCTGACGGGTTCAGTCGGAATAAAAGTCGCTTCTGAAGAAATTATTTCATATTTTGCTATCTCCTCTGCGTGAGGTTCAACCGCCTTTGTGTTGCAATAGGAGCTACAGTATAGAGCAAACGAGGAGACCATTTCGAGGTCCGGGACCTGACATTTGACAGCCCACGCAGTTACTTCCTGTGTTGTCGGCGGGGAGGCAGATACGTCTGGAGCGATCAAGAGGTTGACACTCCGAGCAACAGCGTTTGAAGCAGAGCAAAACCGTGTCTGTTTTCTCAATGCGTCGCCGGATACCATGTCACTGAGTTCGGGCGGTTGGGCCGCCACTGTCGCGACGGAACAGCGCGCGTTTCCTTCGCCTGTCGAGTATGGAGCGTCGCAAGCAGAACTCAACTGTCAAACCGTCCTTATGTCTGTTCGGGTGTCGTTGTGCCATTCTGGTATTCGACCGCTGCGTCTTCCGAGAGCAGGCGAGGAGTCTCTTCTTCTGCAGCTCAGTATGGACTTGAATAAGTCCGGGGAATTCCGTCTGTCACTGCAAGAGTGCAGCGGCGATGGCCGTTGCGCGGTGAGTTCGCTGCCAGGCATCACAGTGGGGCTGCACGTTTTAGCTGTGGTATTTGGTTAAGGTGGAAAAACAAAACACTTTATTCATTATGATCAGCGAGAAACACATTTTTTGTGGACTCCAATGCTCGTGCTTTATACCCATTGTATTGCATGTTTGCTCGGGATACACTCGAGGGCCGTTTAATTGCGTCAACAAAACAGTTTTCCGTCTTTGATCCTATTGGAGCCTGTTAAGTGTCTGAAGCCCTGGTGCGTAAAAGCGTATCTTTTCATAATTCCCTGTTATATAATCTGCATGCCAGTTAACTCTTGATCCCGAGAAAGTGGCAGACTAAACGGCGAACCGTACTATAAGTGTGGAAATGTAGTGTTTTTGCTCATCACGTAGTGCCACGCAATATTAAGTTGAAATTGATTCGTGATCTAAATACTTGATCTCTGATTGTAAGAGGCATAAGAAACCACAATTCAACAAAAGAGTACAATACAAGGCATGTTTGGGTGTGGCGGCGCTCCTTGAACAGAAACAGAAACATGTTGAGACAATCTATCTTTATTTTTCCGATAAGACATCATTATCGTCTTACTGTTCGTTAATCTCTCCTCCTCCAGACTATCGTCAAGTATGATTTGAGATCTGTGAACTATGAGGTGAAAACGCCAAAATGTCACGAGCTGAGTCTGTCAGCGCCTCCGCACGATCGTATCAGCTTCAACTTCCATTGTGAGCAGGAGGCTCAGCAGTGGGCCACTGTCATGACGACATCACTGAGGGAAGCGCACAGAGGTCAGGACGCCTTCCTTTTGACATCCATCAACTTACCTTGCACAGATACAATCACGTTTTGTGTGAATGTTTTAACTTTCATAAATCGTAATAAGATATGGAGCGGCATGGCTCAAGTGGCCGAATTGTCTTCTTTCAGCCTGAAGGTTGCGGGTTCAACCCCCAACCCTTGTGATCATGTTAAAGTGTCCTTGAGCAAAATACTGAACTCCCAGTTGCTCTTGATGCTGTGTTATTCATAGGCGAATGAAAAGATTGTGTTTATGTGCTGAACCCTGACTTTCTGTCATTGTTGGGGATCTTTGGCATGAGGTCGATTCGAATTTAGATGCCCAAATTGCGATTTGATTCGAAAACACAATCTTTAAGGGTTGGTATGATTCTATTTGATGCAGTGCAGGAACAATGTGATTGGTAACAATCATCACAAACTTGCACAAGGCTAAAAAGGGCAAAATGGTGTGGCTTGGATGGATATCATCACCGCTCCTGCAAAATAAAAAAACAAAACAAAACATGCCTGTCTTGGCTAAGCAGAACTCAAATGTGAATCTGTTTTTGTACAATTACATTTTGGGCCATTAATCAATTACACGAATATGTCAATAAACTAAAGGTGTAGAATTTTTCCTCAAATCTAAAGATGTCATTTTCATTGGGGGCTGTTGGATCAGGTGATGGCGCTTTCATCTGTGGGTTTGTAAAGCCCATTGAGACTCGTGCGAGTCTGGGCAATACAAATAAAGGTGATTATTATTCTTACCGGTACTCTCATTTTGTTTGTTCTATATTTTTACAATTCTTTTATTCAGCAGCAGCCACTAAAGATGATAACGCAGAGTTTGTCCAACTCCAGGACACCTTATCTTTGCAGCAGTTAGGTGAGTATGAAATATTTTCTTATTTCTCAATTTGTTCACCTCGTAGATCTAGAAGGTAACTGATCACCTCTTTATTATGGATGTGCTCATTCAATCATTAATGCATTGCCCCATTGGAGCTCCGGCTACAGCCTCATCATGCATTTGTTGATTTGTATTTATTTATTTATTTATTTATTTATTATTTCACCTTAAGTGGGCCCCGCGTGTGTCTGTGTGCACGTGTATCTGTCAACATCTGTAGAAGACGCATGCATCGAGCTGACCAGAGCCATCGAGGCCGGCGACATGAAGGCAGCGTCCATCTTTGCTACCAAGCTTTCCTGCCAAAAGGCCATGCTGAAGATCCAACCCTCCATACGACAATGTGAAGAATCTGAAATCAAGTAGGTTGTTTGTTCCCAGAAGTGGTTGCTATTTGCCACTGCACCAGACGCCCGAACAGCTGTCAACTTGCAGGCATGATGTATTGTTGCGTGCCATAAATGGTGCACTTTATGGACAGCACCCGTTAAAGCCCTTTAATAAAGGGCTTTAACAAGCCCTTTATTAATAAATAGCTTTATTTAAAACTTCATAAAGGACTTCATCGATGAGCACATCATTGCCGTCAACTGGGATATCCTGACACAGTTGCTCTTTATAGGCCAAAGCGATGGTGTAGGGCTTCCCTCTGGGGTTACGGAGCCAGTAAAACATCATTGATAACACGCTGTCATAAAGAGACTGGACCTTCATGCCGTTTCATCACCAATAGCTGCCGCCATACCGTCATACTACATTGACAACTTTCAGACAGCAATGTTTCATTGATGGAGATCGTTCCACTTCTCTGGAGGGCTGTGCTTTCCCGAGTCATCTTTACCTCTCTGTCTGCACTTGCACAACATCGGCTTAGCTTCCTGTGTGACCTCTAACAACGTTGTCAGAATGCGACAATTGCATTCAACACAAAGGTGAAGAAGTGAGTCTTAGATGTTCAACTTCACACCTCCATTCCCATCTTCCTGCTCTGCTTGTGCCTTTCACACTGCTGCTTACAAGCCTCTGTCACACTTTAGGTTACCTCAGATGGAAAATCTGAGAAATGAGCGCCGTCTTCACCCCCTCACGCCATAATGATACTTTTCAAAGGGAGCAGAGACATTGGAAAACAGTGTGAAAGGGCATTTTGTGAAGAGGCAACTTGGAGCTCTTGCATTTCATCTCATTCTGTTTTGCTGGCATACCTAATTATGTGGCCGCGATTGACCACAGTGGCAGAGTTTCTCAAATGTTGCCTGTTCTCCAAACAGATTGACTGTTGTCGTGGAGGATTCTTCTTCATCATGTTGCGTCAAGATGAAAGTTTCTCCTGTAATCACTACCGCAGCTTTGAAACAGCAGGTTTGTTTATGATTTCAAGTTTATGATTTCAAGCTTATTTTCACACCCCTTGTGATTGTTTTCCTTCCGACACCTTTTAGATGTTCCTGGAGTACGGCTTTCACCCGTTGCTGCAGCGGTGGGTGATTGGCCAGTGCCTCTGCACTAACCAGCGCTCCCTGGCCTCATACGGCATTCGGCAAGATGGTGACACGGCTTTTTTATACCTGTTGTCAGCGTCCCACGCTCACTTGACCCGCCAACACCTCCAGCAGGACCAGGAGAGCATACTTCTTCAGAGTTCTCTTCCAAGCGCTGCTTTGCTCCCTAACTCCTCTCATAACAGTATCGCATCTCAGGAACAGAGATTCTGTTACACCTTGCCGCCTAGATTAAATAGCGGCGATGCTGGTGAGCGACACTCCTGATTTTGTGGCCCTCACACCACGCCAATCAAGTGAACTGACATTTTCCATGTTTGTCTGCAAAGAGTCCCAGAAAAGAAATGCCAGTGAGCAAGAAGTCAAGGCCTTCAATGTGACATTGCCTCAATTAAATGAAGAATTAATCCGAGACACACCTTTCCCTCAGGTAACACACTGGAAAAATGCATTTAATGGACACAGCCGCACAAACGTAATAAAGTCCACTGAAAGACCCGTCCGTACATGTAAAAAATAAATCAAAAAAAATATCTTTGGATAGGGATGTTCGATACCACTTTTTTTTTTTTTAGACTATTGTGTGCACATTCTTTCCTGAGCAGAACAAGGAGGTGTTTTTTTGTGTGTTTTTGTTTTTTAAAGAGAAGCCATTCATTTATACAGGTGATGACGCAATGGAGGTGGTCTCGATTTGAGGAGATGCTGTGAATTGATAGCTCAAAATAAAGAGTAAAAGTTCCGATGATGTATTCCTTTAGGGTTGGCCGTGCCCTTCTTGCACGTACATCAACAAACCGACTCGGCCAGGCTGCGAGATTTGCAGCACGAACCGCCCCGAGACCTACGCTGTCCCGGGCGAGTACCAACCGGACTCACTGGAACTCCGATGGCTCCAGGAGGAGAAGGATGCAATCAGACAGTTCCAGCTGGTAGGAAGACCGTTCTGTATCTGGGAATAGACACCAACATGTAGGAGTTGTCCTGACAATGACCAGACATCTGGGCTATTTGGCGAATGTCGTAGAAATATCATGAGAATGCAAGTGATCCTCTCGTATATTTGGGGTTGAACACACGAGCATCGGCAGGAAGGCGACATACTTCAGGCTGACTCTCTTCTCTTCTGTCTCTTTTTTTCTTGAAGGAGAAGGAGAAAAGAGGGGAGCCGAGGGGTGCGGGCACTCAAAACAACTCTCTGCTCTATAACCTGGCCCAGGACTACCAAACACGAACGCACTCCCAGGCAAACACATGCACCATTGTTTAGAAGCAGTGCCTTGCGAAAATATTAGACCCACCCTGAACTTTTTGAGCTTTGGGGCGTGCAAAATTATACACCCCTTTTCTCTTAGTGCAGTCTACTACTGATTCTTGAAGTTCCCTGATTAGTTCTGAATGATTCATTGTTGACCTAAATGCAATAATTGTCTTACAATTTCTACATCATTCATCCATTATCTGATCCGCTTCTCCTCACAATGGTCGCGGGCGTGCCGGAGCCTATCCCGGCTGTCTTCGGGCAGGAAGGCAAATACGCAAGCTTCAATGTGCATGCGTGACTGCAAAAGCTGCTACATGAAATGCAACGAATCACTAATGGAGCCCATTTAAGCTTGATTAAAACACAGCGATGGACTCATGTGTTGTAAGCGTGACCCAGTCCTTGTTGCTTATTATGGTGATAAACATTTGTGTTTATGTGCATCCAGCATACCAGGGATGGCCAACTAGCGGACCACGCTGCGAGTGGTCCCTTAATTCCTAAAATTGCAGTTTTGTCATCGATCTGGTTAGGAAGCGTGTGCCCTCCCCAGCAGTGCTGATGAAAAAAAGTTTTCCCATCCCCGCTGTATACAATACCCACGGTCTAAGAGCAGCTGCGTCGAAGTTATGCCTATAATGTACAATAAGATCACGGCTCATGGAAATCCTTCTTGTCCCAGGCAAGAGAAGAGGAACGGCAGCAGAATTATGCCCAACTGGTGAGGATGGACGGCCAGGACTTGGTACCAAATCCCGAGCCTTTGGACTGCAGAATCTGCTATGTAGAACTTAAGCCAGGAGAGGGCGCAATGCTCAGGGAATGTCTCCACTGCTTCTGCAAGTAAGAAGAGTGACGAGGGAAGTCTTACGTGTTATAAAATATGGCATATTAAGCAGGCGAGGCACTCCATAGACACTCACCGGAAAGACAGCAAAAACACAAGGTTCAGCCAAATCAGCTACTATGATATTTTTGTGCATGCTTGCCTAGAGACTGCTTGCGTTCCGTCATTATGCTGAGTGAGGAGCCTGAAGTGTCCTGCCCCTACAGAGATGACACGTATGCCTGCACGTGCTCCTTGCAGGAGAGGGAGATCAGAGCCGTGAGTAAGCCCGAGACACTTTGGAAGCTCTGCTCCGCTGCTCTTCTCTTAATGTTTGTCTTCAACCCGTTTGGAAGTTGGTCACACCAGAGCAGTACCAACGTTGGCTGCAGAGAAGTCTGTCCGTGGCGGAGTCCCGATGCGAAGGAAGCTACCACTGTGCCACCGCAGACTGCCCGGGCTGGTGCGTGTACGAGGACACGGTCAATGTGTTTCACTGCCCCGTATGCGCGAGGCAGAACTGCCTCATTTGCAAGGTAATAATTACCACACGTGTTGCACAACATCAAAAAGTAAATACTTTGGCAAAGTGACAGCCACTGGCCAACATATTAAATGTAACGATGCAACCCCCCCACGCCCCCAAAAAACACTGGCTTCCTTCAGGCTATTCATGAGGGAAAGAACTGTAAGCAATACCAAGATGATCTTGCGGCCCGCGCGATTAACGACTCTGCTGCACGGAGGACAACAGATCTACTTCAAGTGAGCATCATGCACAGCATCGCAAGCGTGTATCCGTCGTCCCAACGCATATATTGCTTTTCGCTAACAGACCTTAGTGCAATCCGGGGAGGCAATGCACTGTCCCCAGTGCGGCATCATTGTCCAAAAGAGGGACGGCTGCGATTGGCTGCGCTGCACTGTCTGTCACACTGAAATCTGCTGGGTCACCAGAGGGCGACGTTGGGGGCCAAAGGTGGGTTGTTCCACCACGATGGCATGCAAGACCCATGTTCACGTATTCATTTTCATCCATACGATTGTGGCGCTAATAAAACAATATGTTTGAAACAATTGAAACAATCTTTTTGTATGTCATTGTTTGTTTTCAAGGGTCCTGGCGACACCACTGCAGGATGTCGCTGCAATGTCAACCGTCAAAAATGCCATCCAGATTGTCAAAACTGTCACTGAGTCGTTCAAGTGTGGTTTGTATGGAAACGATTGACCTCAAAACCAAATAATGTCACACCAAGTGTTCGCTGAACAAGTTGAGAGCCAAAGGCAGACTTTGAAAGGTGCTACCATAAAATGCACAAGCTTTCTGATGATAACATAATAATGACTCTTGTATGCGGTGCCTTTTGAAAATAATTTCCTCTGCAAATCTAGCCTTCCAGATGTGCGTGAGATGCAATACATGACACCAAAGTGGACCTTTCCTTGTACACAAACTCAATCAGGGTGTTCGTCCCTGTGCCTGTGCAATGTTGATTATTTCTTAGAACTTTATATTGACTTCTACAGTTTTTATAAGCATGTGTGCTTTGTTCCATAATCTGATTTTCTGCCCGCTGAATGGAAACTGCATGTCGTCTACGTTTGATATCATGTAGCAGCTGATGGAAAAACAGGTACCGTTAATGCAAAACTCATAATCATAACCTGGGTGAGTAGCATATTGATTAGTGGTCTAACAGTAACAGGGAAACTTGTCATATGTCAACACATGTATAAGCCGATGGCCCCTTCCAAATCTGATTTATATATTCGATAGATCCGTAAAATGTATCTGAGTATTCGCGATCCACTGTTTGCTTCAAATGCATGGTTTGAATGTCATGATGTAAAATTTCAAGCAGTGTCCCCTTGAGAAAAAAAAATCCACCCTAAATAGAGTACCTCCTTCAAAGCACCACCACCCTGCACTGACCAGCCATGCAAAATACTGCACTGTCTTAACTTGTGATCAAATTACATCAATGTGTGGTGTCTGGTGTGCCTTAATGCTCATTAAATACCCTTTAAACGGTGACCTTTTGTGGGTACTCCTTTTATAATGCTCTATTCATCTGTGCCTGCTGCAAACAATGTTAAACTACACATACTCATACTTAAAAAAATTATCACAACTGATAAGCGCTGTGTGAAATAGTAGAAGAAGAAAAACTTTTATTTGTCTCACAATGGAGAAATTCGCAATTGTGTAGTACACCGTACACAATAACTGAGAATGCTGATATTGTGGTCACTAATGAACGGGGTGTCTTGAAGATGCTGCCGTCAAGAAAAGAACATTGATATCAGTAGAATGTCACAGTTGCAGAAACCATCGATACTGCACCCAACCACTGCCATTTATTGCATATTCATGTAAATATATGACCAGAAGTAAAAATACATCATGCATGTGTTTTGCTCGTCCAAATTTAATCTACACGAATGTAAAGCAGGTTGCTGCATATTTCAGAATCCTGCACGAACTTTGCTCTGACCTCCACAAAGAGGGAAAATGCTCATGATTTATGCCCCGTGAGGCAAACTCTCAATCCGAGTGGTTGAGGAAACACTCCCGTTCCTAAATTGGACTGCACTGTCAAGTCTAATTAAAAAACAAGGCCAGACTCCAGTTTATGAGAGGGCTTTCGCTTTTCATTTGAAATCTACGCCCTACTTGCTATCTTGATAGCGCTTTCAGTTTTATTTTGAAATCTGTCTTGCCTTTTCCGGTTTGATGACGGTATCTGGCTGCAGCCAGTTGGAATTGACAAGTCAGCGCATGGAGGATGACATCTGATTGGTTAAAACATCCAACATCAACCCCCAAATTCATTACAGGAAGTACAACGAATAATTTAACGTCGCATTTATAGAATTAAATAATAGAATTTAGGTTGTACATTTAGGTCAGTTCTTCTGATAGTGTTGAGGCTACCTGCAAATGCCCTGCTGGCTCGAACGTACCGCCACTTGCTAGGAAAAAAAAACGTTTTAAACGTTAAATTATACTTAGTTCAACGGGTATTTAAAATGTAATTTCTGTTTCTCATTGTTTGTGCATATTACATCCGTAAATTGCAAAATTATACCACGTGTTTGGCGACTGCCCTTTACTTTTTACCTTGTCTGACTTGTTATGATTATTAAGAAGAAACCATATTTTTGCTGTTGGGAGGATTCCAAGGGGCGGAGCTCCAGATGTGCGTGCGTCTGTGTGTGAGTGTGTGTGCGTGTGTGTGCCTGCGCGCGCGAGTGTAGTTTCAAGAGCAAGAGAGAGGAGGCTACTTGATTTCAGGACGGGAAAGGGTTGACGCAGAACGACCTTATCGTCGATCATCTTGCGGCTGACGGGTGAGTTGAATCAGTTAGCATTTCATCGACTACACCGCACTCGCAAACACGAACAAAGTCGACCACTTGCACCCCAGTTTAGCTGCAAACCTTTTGTGCATACAGTTGTGACGTCGCATGAGGACAGACTTGCGTTCTATTCCTGACCACATGGATGTACAATAGTATTTTTCCCCTGCCCCACTCTCATTTGTACACGTGTCATATTTCCGTTCTGAATACAGTACTTGTTATGCGTACTGTATTAATATGATACAACGTGCGTCTCACATTGTAACTCATTTTGCAGTTGTCTACCAAATTGCGAGTACATACTGTAGTGCTTAAATATCAGGCATCGCTAGTAGTTTGCACAAGACCAAAAACAGTCACTGGTTGGAACTGTCAAATGTAGCAATTTGTACCTCCCGCTACTCTTAGCTTCGAGAAGTTCAATGCATGGAAACGGCAAATAATAGATAAATAAAAGCAAACTCTGTGTTGTCGGTACAAAATGAGCAGAGCACACGCTCCCTCACCCAGATGTCTTTCCCAGGTGTCCACACTGCTCACCATGGCCCACACCGAAGGGAAGTTTGACTTTGCCATCGACCGAGGAGGAACCTTCACAGACGTGTTCGCTCGCCTACCAGATGGCCGTGAGAGGGTCCTCAAACTGCTCTCCCGTGACCCTCAGAACTACAACGACGCCCCCACCGAGGGCATTCGCAGAGTCCTGGAGGAGGTAACCCTTGATGTCTTAGCTACAACAACCGTAATCTCCGGCAGTGTTGATCAAAACAGAGCATGGTTGTTTTTAACCAACCAAGTGTTTGATCTCCCAGCTGACCTTTGGTGAGAGATTATTGCAAATCATGAAAGCACTATTATGGAGTCAAACAACAACATCACAGATGCCCTTGTTTTATTCCCACGTGATACTTTTGAACCGAATTTGCGTTCTGTCTGTGTCTCGGTCGACAGGAAACGGGACGCGCCTTTCCTCGCGACCAGCCCGTCGACACGTCTCGCATCGGCTGGATCCGAATGGGCACAACGGTGGCCACCAACGCCCTACTCGAGAGGCAGGGGGAGAGGACGGCTCTCCTGGTCACCAAAGGCTTCAAAGACTTGCTGCACATTGGAACGCAGGCCAGGCCTAAGCTGTTCGACTTGGTTGGTAATCCTCACACTGCAGCAAAAAAGTCCAATACGGTTACTTTGGAAGCCTTTGGGGATAACCCGGGTTGTTTGTCATCTTTCAAAGAACCGTCTTAGAGTTTGCCCCTTGTCCAGTGAACCATTAATGGTGAAGTAGTTGCTTATCCATGAGGGTCAGTGTTGGAGGTTAAACAGAAGTCATTTGTGCTTGTGTAAGGTGTCATTTACAGTTGTATAAATTATACTCTGATCCCACCTTGCTCTACAAAGGACGCGTGTATGTCCGTATGTCTCTATATGTACCTTCCTATCGGTTTATCTTCGCCGCTCTGTATGTGTCCGGTGTCCTTCATTGTTTTTTGCACATGATCCAGTTTGACAGAACGTATTGTGTAATATGTGCATTCACAGGAGGTGTCAGTGCCTGAAGTTTTGTATGAGGAGGTTATCGAGGTGGATGAGCGCGTGGTCCTCGAGCAAGATGGCTGCCTGCTACCCAGGAAGGATCGCAAGCGCGTTGTAACAGGTGTACAAATGATCTCCCCACACACACTTTTGGAATGTTTATTTATTTTTATTTTTTGGAGCGTCACCAAAATATAATCAATGGGGCGTCACTTTGTTTGCACTAAGGCCAACAAAACCATTGTTTTTCTTTGTTTGCATGTTTTTCCTCAGAATGGTGCCACATTGACAATGCTTGCATTGGCATCAAGCATTCTCTAGTTTTTAATTGGTGTTTGTACGGATGCTTATGTGACTCATGTATGTGTTTGATTTGCTTTTTGGGGTGTCTATCTCCAGGAAGCACCGGCGATAGTCTGGAAGTATGGCAGGAGGTTGATCTGGAACGTGTGGAGAAGGACCTGAAAGGAGTTCTGTCCCGTGGAATCACCAGTGTGGCTGTGCTTCTGCTTCATTCCTACACGTCAGTGCGGCTGCATGCGTTTTACTCTTAAGCTAAGTCTACGTGGTCAATCATGAAAAGAAAAAAACATAAAAAAGCTTCCTACCTCTGCGGCCTAAAGATCTACGTCCACAAACAATGACGTTGGAAGAAAATCTCTGTACACGTGAAACCATATTTGTTGGCTCGAAAGTGCGTTTGAGCCAATCAAAAGCCAGCATTTGCAGAGAACAATACATTTTGGATCATGCGAACATGACCTCGAGGAGACATACAGACTTCTCCCTCTCAATGGCATCAACTGGTTTGGACGCTATTCGGTGATGAAACAAGTGAGCTGTGACTGCAAATGTCCTTTTTCCCCGTCGCAATCTCTTTCCATCTCAGGTGGTCCGACCACGAGAAAGCCGTGGGCGCCCTGGCTCGTCGGCTGGGTTTCACCCAGGTCTCTCTGTCCTCCGAGGTCATGCCCATGGTCAGGGCGGTCCCCCGAGGTTACACCGTCTGCGCCGATGCCTACCTCACCCCCAAAATCCGGGAGTATCTTAAAGGCTTCACCTCGGGCTTTAAGGGGGCTCTGAAGGTATGCTCTTTTACTTGAGCGTTATGTCGTCTGTCATGAACGTAGAAAGTGCGACGTGTTGATTCTTAAACGACATCGTCATTTCAGAATTGCAAACAGAATCAGGAACAGAACTACCAGTCTGTCTCGTTATTTTTGTCTGTTAAAGCAGAGCCCGCTTGATTGATACCTTCCGCAATTGGTAGCCGGGTTGAAAGGTCACAAATCGTGTAATTACAGCAGAGCTCTAGTGGCTGGGGAAATTGCATTGAATGCGTTCGTTGAAATGAGACGTGCTAAGTAATAGCAACAATTAAGGAGAAAGAAGTTCAAGCATTAACTTCAGACCGACTCTGACTAGCTTGAAATAGTGCTCTGTCCTACCTCCTTTGCCAATGGAAAAGCAAAATTTCCCCTCTGGACATTAGCTACAAAAGCAGTCGGGCAGGAGCTAAAGTTATTATACGTCCATGTACAGTATATTGAGTACATGACATGTAAACGTAAAATGAATAAAAACGATGAATGAACTGATCATTTTTAATACGACACCAAAATGTGCCTGGTGTCTTCCCACAACCGTGTAATCTCACGTTACCCCGTGTCATCAGGATGTGGACGTCCTGTTCATGCAGTCGGATGGTGGTCTGACTCCCATGCAGCAGTTCTGCGGTTCGCGCGCCGTCCTGTCCGGCCCAGCCGGTGGAGTCGTCGGTTACGCTGTCACTTCTTACAGCCAGATGGAGAAGAGACCTGTGATTGGCTTTGATATGGGTGGTAAGTCTGGGCTACGGTTTGGTATGTGCAGTATGAACATTTGTCTCATGTAAAAAACAAAACAAACAAAAAAACGCCATTCTGTGGCCACAAAAAAAAAATCCTGCTTTCTCGACCTCCGCAGGCACATCTACCGATGTGAGTCGTTACGCGGGCCAGTTTGAGCACGTTTTTGAGGCGACGACAGCTGGCGTCACCCTGCAAGCGCCTCAGCTCGACATCAACACCGTTGCGGCGGGCGGAGGCTCGCGACTCTTCTTCAGGTCTGTCATAGCCATTTTTCTACTTGGTTGAGATTTGTTTTTCCAGCTATCTACTAGAGTTGTGTTTATTTTTCTGACTGTGTAATGTTACTCGATAAATTGGATAATATACCCGGGTGTTACCTAGTCTTTTTAGGGCTAGTCTTGTCTTATGCCATCCACTTCAAGATTCTGGCAATATTCTGAGACAAAAAACAGAGCACTATGAAAGTCATTGAAAGAGGGAACTAGAATGAAATGTTACGTTTTTTTTTTCTTTATGCCAAATTAGCAAAATGGGTATTTTATGTGACTGACCGTAATAATGTGTTTTTACTTTAAAGTCTGTACTTTCTTCCTTTGACTTGAGGATTTGAATCAGAACTTTGACCTTTTTTTTTTAACTCAAGTATCAAGTACTTCAAGTATGTGTACTTCAACTCAAGCGACAGAGTGTGAGCACATTTCACACGATTGCGTTGCAGCTATGTGCAGTAAATATTGGCATGACGTCGTACTGTATGTCTTTGCTGATGGGTGTTTGTCTTCTCATTTCGCTTTCCTTGTCAGGTCAGGGATGTTTGTTGTTGGACCAGAGTCTGCTGGTGCACATCCAGGACCGGCCTGCTATCGGAAAGGTAATGTACAAAACCATCAATGATTGACTGGTGTTTTGACATATGTGCATTGCACTGGTGAAACGTAACCTGACATCCCTTTTGGATTTTCCTAGGTGGTCCTCTGACTGTGACGGATGCTAACTTAGCTCTCGGCCGCCTCCTCCCTTCCTTCTTTCCCAAGATCTTTGGGCCCGGCGAGAACGAAGCTCTATCCCTGGAAGAGACCATGACGCATTTCCGTTGTCTGACCAAAGAAATCAACCACTTCCTGTCCTCTAACCAATCACAAGTAGGTTGTGCTAATGTTTAGGCCAATTTGAGCAACATACGGAGTTGTTTTTAACACATATATAATTTTATTTATGTATTTATTTACAGGCTAGTGCAAATGGCACAAACCCCTCAAACAATGGTACTTTGCCCAAAAGCCAGTCTGAAATGACTTTGGAAGACGTGGCCATGGGATTCGTCCGCGTGGCAAATGAGGCCATGTGTCGGCCAATAAGAGCCCTGACGCAGGTATCCAAGTAAAGGGGTCGACTTTTGCATTTGGGTCGGCGAAATGGGTTGAATGTTAACTAGCGTGTATGCACTCCAGGCAAAGGGCCATGACACATCACAGCACGTGTTGGCGTGTTTCGGGGGCGCCGGTGGCCAGCACGCCTGTGCAATCGCCCGAGCCCTCGGGATGAAGACCGTCTTCATACATAAGTAAACATGATACTTGAGAGTGTTGTTTGCCTTCGTCTCACTGGATACTCTATTCGACACACGCGGGAAACGTTAGCCAATAACAACCCTCCGTTAGTATTTGCATTTTTTTTTGTTAGGGTATCTGGATCACTTTGGCCAAAAGGTGGGTAGAGTGTAGTGGTCGCCAGCCAATTGCAGGTCATATATACATCCCACCTCCAACAAAATGAGCTGCGATTGACTGTGTCAAAATGGATGGCTAAAACCTGAGACCGTGTTAATTCAAGTTATAAAAGTTCAGTTGAGAGTTGCAGATTTAGTTCAAGATCATTTTCCATCTCATTGGATAGCGCAGGTGTACCCGACGTGTTTTTGTTGAGCTTCACATACATACTACACACCATCACTTTTAGCTTGTAATATTTGTCACTTGCTTGCTGTACGGTATCTTTAGGTACAGCGGCGTGCTGTCAGCCTACGGTCTGGCTCTAGCGGACGTTGTAGAGGAGGTCCAGGAGCCGTGCTCGCTGCGGTATGAACGCAGCTCTTTCAGCGAGCTTGACCGTCGAGTTGAACTGCTCTCCAAACGCTGCCACGACACCCTGCGCGCACGTGGGTTCAACAGGTCCGTCTCGCCACTTGTTTGCTTCTTGCAAGACGAATGTCGCCGTTTTGTTACTTGGCATTCAAAGAAGTCTTTCGTGTCCACTCAGTGGCCAGATAACCACTGAGGTTTTTCTCCACCTGCGCTACGAGGGCACAGACTGCGCTCTCATGGTGACCGCAACCGGCCACCCCCGCAGTGAACAGACTTGTCAAGCTGGCGACTTCCGCGGTGCCTTTACGCAAAGGTTTGTGCGCCAAGATTTCGACTGTGTCTGCCCGCATGACACTGAGCGGAGGCTTTTTTCTTGCCTAGGTATCTCAAGGAGTTTGGTTTCACCATCCCAGAGAGACCCATCATGGTAGATGACATCAGAGTGAGGGGCTGCGGCAAGTCAGGCATCAAATTGACATACAAACCAAAGAAGGGGCGCGGTCAGGCCAAACCTGTCAGGGTATTTGGACTTTTTTTGCAAAATAACAAAAAGGACATCCCTACTGCTTACCTCAAATCTTAAAGGCTTGTGGTGTGGACATGAGCTCAATGACAATGCGTCACCATTGCTCTTACCCCTAGATGACCAAATGCTACTTTGAGGACGGTTACCATGACACCGCGGTGTATCTGTGGGAGGAACTTCTTTGTGGTCACGCCATCGTGGGACCAGCCATTATCATTGACAAGAACAGGCACGGGCACTTGAGTTACGCTTTGAAATAGCTGTGGCTTTGTCATTGTTGTTTGCACACCCGCACAGGTATGCGTGTTTTGCAGTGCATCGTATTGCTTGCTGTTATTTGCCCCGTTCGTGTCATTAACGAGGTGACCACAAAAAAAAGGTGTGATTTTGTTACTATTCCACAGAAGAAGTCGTCATGAACATTTTCAATCAAATGTAGACATGAGATGTATTGAAAGACAGACCTGACCTCTCGTATTGGGTTTCATTCCATTTTGTGGGGTTGGCTGATGAGTAGTTTTGTATTTCCTCCTCAGCACCATCTTGGTGGAGCCTTGCTGTGAGGCCTGTTTGACAGAAAGGGGGGACGTGTGCGTGACGGTTGGCTCCGACCCCCACTGCGCAGTGGGCACAGAACTCAACACGGTGCAGCTTTCCATCTTCTCCCATCGCTTCATGAGCATAGCAGGTTGGCTGACAAACAGTATCGGAAACAAAACAGAAAAAAACCCTCCTATTAATACATATACTCATAAGAAGTCATCCATGCAAATTCTGACCTTTTGTGGGCCTGTAGAACAAATGGGCAGAGTTCTGCAAAGGACTTCCATCTCGACCAACATCAAGGAGCGTCTCGACTTCTCCTGTGCTGTATTTGGACCAGATGGCGGTCTGGTGTCAAACGCCCCCCACATTCCTGTCCATCTCGGTGCCATGCAGGAGACTGTCCAGTACCAGGCATGGAAGCTTCTTTGCGTGCTGTGCACTTGAGCTTGTTTGAGCCCAAATATTCAATTCTTCTTTTCTGATTAGATCTTATCTCTGGGGGATAAACTAAAAGAAGGAGATGTGATTCTGAGTAACCACCCATGTGCCGGCGGCAGTCACCTTCCTGATCTCACAGTCATCACCCCGGTCAGTCACTGCCGCGCAGAATTTGTCTTGTTTTTCTTGTTTCTTACCTCGCCCTGCTTTCCGACGCCAACGCTCCCTCCTTGAATTCCAGGTCTTTCAGAAAGGTGTAAGTGCGCCGGTGTTCTTTGTAGCCAGCAGGGGGCACCATGCAGACATAGGAGGCATCACTCCTGGCTCCATGCCCCCACACTCCACCTCCCTGCAGCAGGAGGGAGCCGTCTTCATTTCCTTCAAACTGGTAACAGGCGGGGTCTTCCAGGAAGAAGGTAGGCCAAGAACAAACGATTAGCCGTCTTTGTATTTATTTGTCAAAGCGTTCAGTGCTGTGGATAGGATAGACCTTTTAATTAAATGTTTCTATATTCATTTCAGCTCTGCACAGGCACAGACTACACTAAAAATACAATGTAAAATAAAAGTTGTCATCACAGAAATGCCAAAGATCTAATATTTGGATATTTAAATGATGGCGCAATCTCTTTTGAATCAAGACGTTTGAGATTATGGGGATAAAGACACATTTGCATAATCTATAGTTTTTGAACAGCAAATGTCAGACAGACGTTTTTATATAATTTTTAACCTCAAGCCCCATTTCACTTACCCACGCCTTTGTATTGAATTAGGTTAAAATGCTTTATGAAATAATACATTGGTCACGATAAAAGAACCACAGCTTTTGTGTTTTGCTACTCACCAGCGGTGACGGAGGCCCTCATGGCTCCGGCCCGATACCCGGAGTCGTCTGGAACTCGGAACCTCCACGACAACCTGTCGGATCTGCGCGCTCAGGTAGCAGCCAACCGGAGAGGCAGCCAGCTGGTGGGGGAGTTGATTGACTGCTACGGTCTGGCAGTAGTTCAGGCCTACATGGGCTACATCCAGGTAACAACGACTCCAAGAATAAACGGCAGAGAGCGGACCTCCGGTAATGGCGTGTTCGCTGCCCGTTGCAGAGCAATGCGGAGCTGGCAGTGAGGGACATGCTGAGAGACTTTGCGCGTCGTCGGCGACAACACACCGGCTCCCTCGAGGTGGAGTCGGAGGATTTCATGGATGACGGCACCCCGATCCGCCTGCGGGTCCAGATTAACGAAGATGAGGTGATGACTTAATGAAGTCGACGCCATCTTGCCAGTGACCTTCAAGGTTTTGTCTGGGCGCATGCAAATTAATGTAGCACAAGCAGTTCAACGGCAGAAAGTTTCAGGGTGCATTTACTACACCGACACTGCATTTCATTTCGTACCGCTTGCCTTCTGTTATCATACACATTACTTTACAAATGTCGATAGTCACTATTAACTGTGTTCATATCGTGGCAGTCTCTTTGACTTTTAGGACTTTCAGGATCGAGCTGTCTTATCCAGTCTATAATGCGTGCATGAATTTATGACGTCCGCTCGAATGAGAGGCAAAACCTCTTTGGAGGGAACCAGAACAGTCCAGTTGCAATCGATTCAATGCCCTGAAAATGGAATGACCTCAATGAACGAGAATATTCACAGGCATGCTCGTGTCTGTTCTCCATCCTCCATGAACAAGGAAGTACCCCGCTTCACTCTTTATAGAGAAGACGGAATGTTGTTTTTGTCAAAAACCTCCATCGTGAAACACATTTTCACACGCCCAAAAAGTTCTTGCCAGGCAACCAAACAAGTTTTCAGCTGAATCGCTGTCTTGGACTCTGCTTTGGAGTGAATATGTTAGCATTAATAGCCTTTGACCTCGACAGGGCACTGCTGTGTTTGACTTCACTGGGACAGGCACGGAGGTTTGGGGCAACTGCAATGCTCCACGTGCAATTACCCTCTCGGCCCTCATCTACTGCCTGCGCTGCATGGTGGGACAGGACATCCCCCTCAATCAGGTCTGATGCTTCTTTCTCTTTCGGCTTCACCTCATTTGTCTGGGACGAGTTGAGCCACAAAGCCATGAAATGAGCTTTTGAATGCTTTTCTCCCCACACACACTCAGGGCTGTCTTGCCCCGATCACAGTCGTCATCCCCCCGGGTTCCATCCTGCAGCCTTCACAGAATGCCGCTGTGGTTGGTGGGAATGTGCTCACGTCGCAGCGAGTTGTGGACGTCATTTTCAAGGCATTTGAGGTCTGCGCCGCCTCCCAGGTAAGGATGGCTGGGATGCGATGGCGGGAAGATCGTCATTGCGTTTGAGAAGTGGCCCTTGTCTGACAACCCACATCCTTTGTTCACAGGGTTGCATGAACAACGTTTCATTTGGCAGCGACAAAGTTGGCTATTATGAGACCGTCGCTGGTGGCGCCGGGGCAGGGCCAAGCTGGAATGGGAGAAGTGGCGTTCACAGTCACATGACCAACACCCGCATCACTGACCCAGAGATTCTGGAAAAGAGGCAAGACATGAGATTTGGTTGAACAAAAGATTAATTAAAGCCCGGTCTCATCTAAAACGATTGCTTTGATGCCACCTTGGGGTATTTTGGTGCCAAGGAACTATGTTGAAGTGAGGGCCGGGGGCTTCAATTCGTCAGCCCATGTCCCCGTCCGTCTAATAGGAAAGCGGTGCTTGTCCACAAATTGCTGCCTCTATAGAGCTTTTGGGCAGTTGTCATTTACTCGTGGTGCGCCTCGAGCGTAGGAATTCTGGATAGCACCCTGGGACCAGCATCTTTGCATTTTAAAGAAGTTAAAAACAAAAAAAAAGTATATTTTGTTTGTTTGCTACCTCTGAAAATACATGTACAACGCATGTTATATTTCTATAACTCTGTTTCAAATCAATTTGACTATTCCACCAAAATCATTTTGCTTGCTCCCTAACCAAAGGCCAAGCTGCGCTGCCTGTGTTTACATACCGGTAATCCTGTAAACTAGTGACTAGAGCACAAATGAGTAACATTTCCTGTCGCTTAATGAATATGTTCCACGTTGGTTACTTGGCACGGCTCTGTATTGTACGTAGTAAAACAGAATACAAGCACGTGTAATGTTTGAACCGCTGTCCACAAATCAACCCAAAATGGGTGCGCGACCCACTCTTCAGTCCGGACCTCCCAGTTGAGACTCACTGGTGTAGATCAATTTTATTTCAGGGTTTCCATGCAACAAGTAGCAAAGCATTGGGCGATATAGTATCGCAGTTAAGTTGTGCGCTAACTGTCTTTGTTAGGTACCCGGTGATTTTGGAGCAGTTCTCTTTGCGACCTGCATCAGGAGGTGCAGGGAAGTACCGCGGAGGAGACGGTGTGATTCGGAAGCTCTTATTCCGGGACAAAGTCGTCCTTTCTATACTGAGTGAGAGGCGATCCACGCGCCCCTACGGCCTTGAGGGTAAACACATTGAAACTGACTTCAAAATGTCGTTGTGTTTGAATTGCGTAACCCTTTTCAACAATGTTCTCTTTCTCTGCTGGTCAGGGGGTGAAGCCGGTGAGGCGGGTCTGAACCTGCTTCACAGAGCGGACGGCAGAGTGCTCAACTTGGGTGCCAAGACCAGCGTCAGCCTTCAACCCGGGGTAGGACATCAAAATGACCTCTTTTCGATGAGTTGGATTCGAATGGATGAGTTCAAAACAGGGGTTCAGGCCATTTTAAAGGGGTCCTTCAAGCCAGCTTAAATAATATTCAAAAAGATCAGACTCATTTTTACCGTAGCCGATCCAGAACAATTACGTACTCTGGGTCAGCCTGATGGTTGGGAATCCATGTGCTAATTCCACTCCGCGTGTGTTTGTTTCCATCTACAGGACATGTTCTGCCTCTACACCCCTGGGGGAGGGGGCTATGGGAAGGTGGAGGAAGCAAATAGCAAACTACAGACAAAGCGCAGGCGCTTGAATGAGACTTTCCCTGAGAGAGGCAGCGTCTTTGAGTACCGCATGGCACAAGAGGGAGTGTGACAGCGGAAACAAAGCAAATATAAGTGGAAAGGTGCGGTGCTTTGAAGGAATGACAAGATTAGGAGTTCAGCGAGAGATGTCCTTTCAAAGGAGGCACGCGTTGACAAAAAGAGACGCATTAAAGGCACACGTTTCTCAGTAAAGCATTCGTCCTTTATTCAACAAATATTTTTAAGGCCGACGTCTCCACAAGAATTTCAGATGACGACGGTATTGACAGTCACACCTTGCTGAAATACATTTCTAACCATATATCAACGTTTGCGAGGGTTTTCAAATCAGCAGCAACCCTTCCACCTTTATCTACCCGACACTTAATCTTTGGTTTGAAGATTTTTTTTTAATGAAAACGGTCGAAAATTCTTCAATACATCCCCCAAACTGTAGTTTGAATACCGGAAAATTTTGGTTGCTCTCGGAACCAAGCACAAAAGGGTCTCGTCGCACAAGTCGTACATTTCAATTGGCGTGAGTGATTGCCGAGGTATAGCCCAGCATTGTCTTGTATTTGGGTGGGGTGCATGGGGGGTGTTGTTATCCCTCCTCCCTTTTTTGGGTGAGGAATGATGCAGGGGGGGGGGCACATGGTGAAGGGAGTGCTGGCATGCGTAGGCTGCTGATAAAGAGATAGCGACCACTGCGGAGGAAGCAGCAGGAGGTTGACGGCTGCTGGATTTTGGATGTAAATCAGATGGCTTCTTCGCGCTCACTGCAAATTCCAATTCGGAGCCCGTGGATGGTTGATCAAAGATAACTTCCTTGTTCAGGGATCTCAATTCCTGTGCTCAAACACCATCTGTGGGGCGATGAAGATTGGAGACATGCCCCCCTTTGAGCCTTCCCAGAATTATCTCCTTTAGTTTATCAGCTCAAAGCTTGCAAGAGCTGCGGTCTCATTGACACCAAACATGACTAATTTAAGCCTGAGCAACTATCAAAAGACGGTTCTGTAAAATGCAGACGCCTAGATATTTTTTTAAACTATGAATGGAAGAAAGGCGGAAGAATCTCTTGTGCGAAAAGTAAAATAAGTTTTACTTTGACATACTTAAGAGCTTTAAAGGATGAAGTTTTATACAAATTATATCAACATTCCATTTACACATTTAACATGGGGAGGAAACTGTGTATTTTCCAACAACACTGGACATAACATTTGGACTAAAACAGCATTTATTAGAGACCCTGTTCAACACTAACATTCCTTAAACAGTTCAACCTTGAGGCTGAAGGATGCCTTTTTTTTTTTTAGGACAAAAATATTCACCTGTCATCGCAGTTTGACATTTATAGTTTTGATAGACAATCACATGACTTCAAAAGAGTGCAAATTAACCCACAGTTCAGGGTCCACATTGCCGACAGTATAAAAACATGAGGTAGACGTCCAACGGTGGAAAAATACTGTGTGTGTGTGTATATATATATATATATATATATATATATATATATATATATATATATATATATATATATATATATATATATATATATATATATATATATATATATATATATATATATATATATATATATATATATATATATATAGACCAACCTGAGCAATATTTACTTTAAAACTGCTACAAGCAATCAGCTTGATTGCTCTGCACCTGGAGTAATGCAGAATGTCGATAATCAGGCCCTTCTGCGCCTTCAATGCGCTATCAAAGCAGTTTAAATTGAATGTCGATAATGTGTTTGTAACACCAGAAGGTTTTATTCTATGCCCCATTTACTGCCCTGCCCTCAAACAATTGTAAAATTCAGTACAAAACACATTCTGCTCTCCAGGAAAGACAATCTTAAAAAAAACAGCGCGAGTAAGGCCGGGTGCGGTGATAAATAAGTTTTATGTGGGCGTATGCAAATTGTTCTCCTTGTGGGATTGAGGTAGATACGTTTGGTTGTATAATATGAGGTAGTTTCTTCAATGAGGAGGAGTTTTTGTTTGCACCCGTTACTCAAACAGAAATGTCAGTTGTTGTTAGCATGCACTAAAGTGACAGTTTAAAGGAGTCCATAGCTCAAAGGAGTTAATACGGAGCGTATCGGTTTAGGGCCGACCCATCCTGCAGTGCGTAGTGACTGGCTGGTTGGTGGTGCGTGTTTTGACTGGGTGGCATGAGTGCGTCAAACACACTCTTATTTGGCGGCACGGACTGCAGCATGTTGTCCAAGTCCATGATGAGCGGAGGAGGGGGGGGTTGGACGGAAACCCGTCCGCTGGGGAGGATGGGCCAGTACGTGTGGCTCAGAAAGTGACCCGGCGCCACAGGAGAGCTCCCGTAGCCGTAAAGAGGAAGTCCGCCATGTAGGGGCATTAGAGACCCACCGTTGAACCTCATGCTTGGCGGGGCCACCGCATTGGGTGGGGCGTATTTGGCATAGGAGGTGGGCAGCTCCCAAGGGGCTGCAATAGCATCCCGTCGCGCCGACTTATGGAGCGGAGGTTTATATTCCTCATAACTGCCCGATCCCGCCTGACCGTCAGGTGGGAGACGCTTCCCATGAAGGGACACCCCCTTCCAGTCTTCTTCAGAGGAAGAGGAGGTGGTGGAAGCTGGGCTCGCCGAGCTGGCGGAAACACTGCGGGCAGAGGAGGCGTAACGGGGGCGCGCAGGGGGCGATAACTGGGGGCGCTCCATCTCACCCCAACAGTCTCTCATGCCCACGTCCACGACCCCCGAGCCACTAGTGGGACGGAGGCTGTGGAGCAAAGAGTCGATAGCGAAGGATGAGTCCAGCTTGGGTCGGAACAAGTCCTCTTGCGCTGGGGAGAGGTTCCCGGACCGCATGGGAGGGAGGCTGGTCACGGGGGCACCAGGAGGCTCAAATTCTGGCTTGTGTCCCTGCAGGATATAAGGGGCCAGATCCTGCGCAAAGATGGTCTCATCCTGGCGGGACACGGCCGTGTTCTGCCTCTTTAGGAGCTCCAAAGGAACGCAACTCAGCTCCACAGCCCAGAAGTTCCCTTTGCCCTGCGGCTTGTTGGGATCTTTTAACACCTGCGGGTGGAAGCATGCGTCGAAAATGATTATTCAGAGCCGACCACGCGGTTGCGCTGGCCCTCTTTCACATTTACTCGCAATCACCACCGATAGCAGCTTCAAACTGGTTTGGAGGTTTCGGCCAAAAGACCCTCCCAGAGTACTGCCGCAAGAAGTAGAAATGTGCAAATAGAAGCGCCGCATATGCAGTTTGGCCCAAAACTATCCAGACCCGAGCTAACCTACAGTATGTTGTCAATGATCCGAGTTAATTCGCATTTGTCGATCGGTTGTCTCAAAATTACAAGAAAGGAGGAAAAGACTGCTAGAACACGCCAAGTTAGATACAAACATTCATTTTATATATATATATATATATATATATATATATATATATATATATATATATATAATATTTTTCCTTTTAAAAACAACCAACAATGGTTTGCATTTGCAACGGTCGTCTTCAAGTGATGAATGTCAAAATATCATTCACTGAACTTCTTTCAACCGCCAATCTACGACACCATACGAACCTTAACAAAACAGTCGTATGAGGAAAGGTTATGTCGCACAGAATCCCTCCAGCCTTTGTAATTCCCCTTAAAGAACGGGAAGAGGGTGCTGATCTCCTTCAGAATCTGGAACCAGAACAACAAAACAAATCACTGTACAAGTCGGAGGGTGAATTTCTCTTGGCATTGATTCACAGAAAGCTGAAATGAAATGTCCTATATTTGAGATGCATGTCGAGGCTCATGTACCTGGCTGTATCTCATAATCATGCCCGTGATACAGATCACTATCTGCGGTTTCTCTGTAGCACGAGCTCATCACAGCAAGCCCAATACAGTACTGTACAGTACTGTACAGTACTGTAATGGCATGGCTGTCAATCACTCAACTGTCTATAAGCTTTGCTATGTGTGTGTGTTTTAACATTCACACAACGCCGACGATATCTTGTTTTCTTGAAGAAATTTCCTCTTTGGATGTATTATCCGAGTTCATGACTGCCAAAGTTAAACAGGTCCGTGCGTAAAACAACACCCAGAGCGACATTGCGTGCATTTGCAGTCCGACGCATTTTGTATTCCACTCTACCTCCGCTAAAGTTAACTTCTTCTCCGGAGAGCGTTGAATCACCATGGCAATCATTGCAAGGTACGAGTATGGTGGTTTGGGGTAGCGCTGATAATTCTTCTTCTTGCCACCTCTTTCGCCGGTCGGCTCCCGGGGACCGGCTTCGAGTTCGGGCTCGGTATCGCGAGCGTTCCCGCACGACGGCTGCGGAGCCGAGAGTTTCTCCATCAACGCGCCTCCGACGCGACCCCGCGGGTGCGCAACTGCGGGCTCCTCCGAGCTCGGCGGAGGGCGCTGGTTGCTCCGGTGCCGGACCGCGGAGCTCCGCGCTACGTGGCCGGGCGGACAACTTTGCCGCGGATCCCAGCTCAAGTCGAGCTGGTGGTTTCCGAGGTGGGAGAGAGCGGGCGGTGCCATCAGGCCGTGCCCCGGCCAGCGCTTTGTCATGCTGATGGTTCCGGCGCGTTCGGACAGGAGGACGGAGAGGTCGAGAGACAGAGAGAGGGAGAAAGAGTGGGGGGTTGGGGGAGGGCGGGCCAAGAGTCGGTCCTTAACTTGTGGCAGACTGCTGGCTCCAGGCCGACTATTTGAAGAGCAAACAATTAACAGTTTCATGTAAATCCCGCTGCGTAATCGAGAAGAGAATGGCGCGTTATCTGGGAGCAGGATGACTGATCGCCGCGGGGGGCGCAGGGAGGGACTTGTGTATGCGACAGTAAACCTGCGAATTACCTTTATGATACTTATCAGTACACCGCTTTAACGCGCTGATGCGGAGTTTGTTCTGGAGACTGTGCGGATCTGAACGTTTTACGCACGAGCGTTTGCGCTTTGTCGGGGAAGACGTGAAGATCAAATATTTAAAAGGGACATTCATCAGCACTAAATTACAATCATCGATCAGTATGAAGTGATACTGCGGCCTCTGTAAAGGAGGAGCGGGGGGGGCTGGGTTACCGGTTACAGGTGGTAATTTCGATTGAGCCTTACGCGCAATCAACAACTTCTTCCAGGCAATATACAAAAGGAATCTCTAATTTACAATTATTGCATCGCTAACTAGGACACCATTCGTCCTATTTTGCAAGCAGTTGCCTTCGGAGATTGTTACAGTTTATTGTCAGTTAAAGTCATCCCGGAGCACCCATTCAATACATTCAATGTTCGAAATTGGATCAGGAAATGCAACGACTTTGAAGAACGAAAACTTGCGCGCCTCCATGCAAAGCTCCGGTTTCCAGAGATAGTGCTCACCATGCATTGGACTTCTGCGGGGACTTTGCAGGACCCCCTTCACCCCAGAAAGTGGCGAGTTTCGGGAATGTGCGTCTTTTCTTCCAATTAACGGTGTGCTAATGTGCCAACTCTTGCTTCCCAGCAAGACAGTGAAAACAAGTTGGATTAGGAGAAACCCCGTTGGTCACTGACGACCGCCCCCAAAAAAAGCCGCTTACTTAGCATGTGAGTAGATTCGGGGGCCATTCAACACCATTTGTGGGTTTTGTGGGGCTGACAAGCTGCGAAGTGTCCTCGATAGGCAGGACATTCACACCTTGGACAAGAACAAACTTGTTGTTTGCGAAAAAACCCAAATATTCCCTTGCAAAAGTCATGAATCAACAAAGCCGTAATATCCTCTGCTAGTTCTCACGCTGAGCGGTCTGTATCAGTTTTTATTATGCCTATTATTAAAGGATGGACTAATGGGCACGTCATATATGAGGCTGTTAAGAAACAATGGAAGAAAGTAAATATCCACTACTTTCTTTTTTGCAAACTGGCTTTGGAACCTTTTTCAAACATTTTCCTGTGTTTCCTGTGTCCTTTAGTACCCAATTGGCAACACCGACATTTGGCATGTGGTTCCTGATGTCAAATATTCTTCTACTGGCCCAATCTTGTCTCTGTTTTATTTATTTATTTTTGTGTCAGCAGTTATTTTATTCAAACGTGTAATTTTAGATGCCAAATTTTGGCTCGTCATTCATGTTGTATTTCTGAAATGACTTGATCCCACTTTCCAGCCCTCAAAACTTGAGGCAAAATATTTACTTAAGTTGTTTGTTGCATGCTGCACGAAATGTTAAATTTCAGTTCAATTTCTTAAAAATAAAAAAATGGGTCTTACCACGTGATTCTGCTGGTTTAGTAACTTTCGCAGTCCCTCTCAATTTTTTGGATCACTTCCCTCGACGTTATCTGTTGCAGCTTGCTGGTCATTTCCATCTGAATCATAGCCCAGGCAAAAAAAAAAGTGTGTCTCCCTCTAGTGGTTTAGACTCAGTATCAGTCTATTATGCAGCGTTATAATTCTAGCGCCGTCCTTTAGAATTTGCCCCAAATGCATTTTGATACTCATCTAATGGATTTGATGCACAGCATTTTGTGTAAGATTGAAATCAAACATGTGCAGGCGACACGCACAACCGTTCACTCGGCGCAATTTGCATGCATAAAGTGCTCAGTGATTTAAATACAAACTGTCGATCGACCTCTTCCTGTGTGCTGGAGTGTCGTCTAATAGGTTTGCCCTGGATTAGTGAGCGATGGTGGAGAAGAATGGCAAACCATATGAATGGGAAAGGGGCAATTCTAGAGCAACACTGTTCACTGATTGTGTCTGGACAAATCCCCTTAAAGCTGCCCAGGGATGCATCCTGCCCATCCCAAGATGAGAAATGAAGTGAAGGACTTCAGTGGCAGGGACATTTCTTATTACTTCTGCGTTGGCGGAGGCGTGGGAACATTGTATTGGTCTATCCCATTTTGACTTTGCAATATTTTTTTTCATGTAAAGTTTTCTTATTTCCTCTATTGCAGCGACTCTAACCTTTACACCAAGTACCGTACCACCAAATAAATTCTCTCCGTTCATCCCGAAGTACAACCATCATGAACAATATTAAAATAAAGAAGCATAGTAGGCCGAAGCCTTCATCCAAAAATCAGGATGATGTTTTATTTCTAAAAACGTCTATTTCATATCATTGTATGTCAGTGTAACATAATGAGTTGTTTGAACAAACACTATGCTTGAATAGAGTAAAAAATATACGTCATGATTCAATTAAAAAGTATTTAGGGAGCGCAGTGATGCTTTTGCATACCACTAGAGGGAGTCCGTGTCCCACAAGTGACTCGTGGTACAGTACTTGTACAACATTTAGAGGCCTCGCTCGATTAGAATGTATTACTTGTTGATGCATCATATTGTGCTTGCAACATGAAAAACGTTTTTTTTTTCAAAAGGCAATGAAAGATCATAATCAGAGTTAAAAGATTAAAAAAAAGGATCCTTACATGAGGGGGAAGGTTCGCAAATGGAGGTTCAAGTAGAAGCTTGTAAATGCGACAATACCCTGAATCATATGACACGTGTTGCGCTGGAGTCAGTTGTTTGCTTCAAGCCCTTTGTTGTTGGATGAGAGTAGTAGATCTTTTATTCATGCCTTGGAAAATGCATGAGCAAAAATGAAGTGTATAAAGATCACGCATTTTGCATGTAAGTATGTATTTTGTCCATATTTAACAGAGCATTTTTGTCACAGATCTGTATTTTTTTTACTGATTGTTCGTTTGTCAGTGTCATTATGTCACCGTCCTTATCCAATCTTACCAATAGATACTGCTGTTGCTCTATGTTAACTTTTCAGGGTTTTTTTGTTTGATTGTTGACAAGTGTTGATGCTGTCGACTTGGAACGGAATAAGGGCCGCAAGACGCACACGTTTATTGCGATGCACATTATTATTATTATTATTATTATTATTATGAAGATGATGATGATGATGCTGTATGTGTGGCTTTGGCGCCCTCTAGCGGAGGCGGAGAGCAGAAGGGGAGCTTGCCAGAGTGGTTGTTATGGTGAAGCATTTCCCTGGAGGGGCCGGCCGTGGCAGGAGCAGCAGGGCACAGCTGACTGACTCAATTGCACCGGAGCCCTCCTCCACGCACACGGCCAACGGCGCAGGTAAGAAACCTTGTTGTTTTGAATTCTGCATTTTACCTTTACAAAATATACTGCACGCAGTGGTTAGACCGTTCATGAAATGACATCCCCGTTAGCTGTGCGCGCGACATCGCCGCTGAAAAGCAAAACGAATCTGCCTCTCGCGAATGCTAACACGGAAGAAGAATAAGGGAAAGTAGACTCCAGCTAAACTCGGCGGGCGTTCGAAAATCGGCCCGAGGGAAACCATGAACAGAACACACATTCGCTGGTTTTACGCGCTCGCTATTTCGTTGGATTCTCGAAATCGGGCAAGTTGAACGAACCGCCAACTTTACCTGCCTGATGAGCACCTGTTGAGGCGAGCTGAGCTATTCGGCTCCTTCCGTCCGTCACATGTCGCAACCGTCAATTCTTGTTTCCATTTATTTCTTCATGCACTAATGTTACGAATGGTAACCGATCAGCGATCATCATGGCAATTGTTTCGTGTTATGATGTCAACTCATTTTACTTCTGCCATGATATTGAACATCACCATGAAAAGTAAAATTAATTAATTGTACTATAAATAGAGTAGGCTACGCACCTATAATAAAAACATCCCTGAAATCGGATCGATATTGATGCGTTTTAAAGAAATGAACAAGACACTTAAGTGTGCATTCATCTTATTTTATTTCATTTTCGAGGAAAAGTCACTTTCAGGAAGCTGGTAACAGGCTGGATCACAATTGGTGAATATTTTGCCTAGGGGTTCAAATAAGCTTCATGTAGTTTTGTTGGAATTGGGCGTGTCACTCTGAAAAGGGCTCAACCTCACACACATTTTAGTCAGGTTAAATATAATCAATGTTTGCATTCTTGTCCATCCAGTTCTGCAAGCCCTGAATCTAATATGTTACACTACCCATTCTTGTTCACTACATGCAGTCCAACATTTGCCTATTTCACCTGTGTACAAATGAAATGAAGATTAGCAGGCAGGCTGTAGCTGACATGTGCACACCCACCGGCACGCAAGACGTTTATGGTGTCAGAACTTGGAGGAAATCGAGTAAAGGTCAGGTGACATTTCAACAACGTATTGAAGTTAGTGGACCTTGGTCCTCACTTCGATCGTACGACTAAAGCGTACCTGGTGCATTTTCATTTCACATGAACAATATTTTATCTTTTTGTGACTAGTTTTTATTGAAGGTTTACGAAAGCAGTGTTGCAACAAGGCATTATATATTGGTCGTTTTTTTGTTTTTTTTAACTGAACAGAGTATCAGGTGGACTGATGGAGGAGGATTTTATGTGTGCAATTTATCTACAATTTAAAATCACACTATCCACATATTCACATTGTACTGAATACAATTATACAATGTTTTAATAAATTTGTAAATCAGAGATACAAGTAAACCTTTCCAGATATTTTTGGGAAATCTTTTTTTTTTCTTGAGTAAATCAAGTTTCATAACAATAATAAATATAGTGTTATCAGCAACACGTGGACATTTTTTTCTAAAACATCACAGCTATTAATTGCAGTGCATGGTCAAGTCTATATTGCGCAGGCTTTTATAGGTCAAACTTAAAACCCAAAAATGAAAATGGGGGAAAAAAAGCAGATGTGTGAGGAGAAAAGTGAAAACATTCTTGAAACCAGCGTCAAAAATATGTTTAAAGACACCTCCATGTCCCGTTCAATTTTCTGCAAGATATCTTTTGAAACGGTTCCGATGACATTCGCCAAACTTTTAGCCGACGCTGCTGACTCGCACAAACGCGGTGCGTGATGATTTGGCAAGCAGATTAGTTCGCTTGGCGTCCGCCGGAGGGTCATTCAAGAATCATCGGCACTGAACTCAGCTTTGTTTCATCGAAAAGCTCAGCTGCGGCGGGCCGCACAATGCCCGCGCCGCACCATTTCATCATGAAAACGACCACCCGCATGCTCCCGAATGTTGCCACATTTTCGGCCCGAGCCAACCTGGGATTTAAGCGGGGCTTTGTTCCTGTGAGTTTTGCTCCCGCCCGCGTGATGAATGCTTCAGCGGTGTGTTCGTGTGTTTCATAGGGCTCTATTCATTGCCCCTGGTTGAATGAAAGTGTATGTGTCAGAGCAGCTCTGGACTGCCCTTCCTGTTAAGTCGTGAGGTGGAAAAAGTCCACAGATGTCAGATTGACCCAGGAATATTTCAGCAGGCGCTGGGTATTTCTTCATATTTCTGTGCGTGCGTGTGTGTTTGTGTTCCATTTAACACCTGCGGTTTGTATAATATCAGTGATTTAGCACGTCCCATTTTATCATATCAGTCCACAAAGCCAAACGGCCAGAACTCGGTGTTGCCCATCAGTCAAAAACTTTTTTGCTTAAGCGTATGAGATCGGAATTTGTCCAAGCAAAACCTGTCTACGAAGTTAAAAGACCCTTTCATGGATTTTTCAAGAAACAGGAACACAAATCTTGGATTGGGTGCTTAGATTGGAGGGTCTGTCTGTTATTTTCTGTACATCAAAGCAAATATTAAACGGTAATTTGTTTGATTGGACTGGTTAACTATAAATATCTGAAAGTTATTGTACTCACTTGGGCTCTGCCGATTATTTAATTTTTTTTGCGCGACTACAATTCAACACCTTTGAATAGGTCTAATTACGATGGACACCTATTGAAGGCAGGCAGTGGCCCATCAAACACCAACACTGATAAGTCGTCTAATATACCCGCATATCGACAAGTATGATCAGCCGCAGCGGGCTTCGAACGGTATCAAATAGAAGACTTCTGCCTCAGGCTGCTTTTGGAAGCCTAATTAGTCTCTTATCAGGGAGATTCTTGAGTTCATTGGCTGACTTCATCTTGTTCGACTTGTTTGCCAGATCCCATTTGGACCTGAAGCAGACAGAAAATGCACGGCGTGGGCGCTTTTGTTTCAATGCTGTCGATTTTTTGTTGTTGTTGTCAAAGTGTTTTTATTTTTTGTTCTCATCATGAATACCACAGCCTGTAAGACATTTTCCTTTGCAAAATCAAAGATTTCTCAGGCCAATCGGTGCTTTTGTTGAGCGCCCTTCAGTTTTAACTTCAATTGTGTGTGGGATTACACCTCTTAACACCGCGGTTAACGTTCCTGTGGGGATTTACCTCGTTTCTCCAATCCCTTCATCCTTTCAAACCCTTTTCAAATGACGCATATGATGTTGTTTTTCATCGGCTAACCGCATCCGAGTTTCCCTCTCAGTCTGACAGGCCTCCCATTCACCGTCGACGTGGAAATTGTGGCACTTAGAGCACCTGTACGAAGAGCATGTTTTTTTTCCATTATAAATGGAAAAAACATTGGTCTGAGGGCGATTGTGTTTTTTGCTGCAGGCCGCCAGCCCAGGGCGGCGTGTTAAGCTGTTGCCTCAATCTAAGGAACTCCTGACGCGTAGAAACAAAGTTGCCACCCTCAACATAGTTTGACAAAGTTGTAAAGGAGAAAATGACAAACATTGGTGTCAAGCCAAGGTTGGCCCTTGAATCCCCACCCTGTGGAGGAGGCCCGGGCCGTCACTCTCTATCTCACCGCGTGCCTGGTGCTGACCTTCCTCTCGCGTCTAAATCATTTATGTGTTACTGAGAAAGAGCCAAGTGCGCGTAGACGTTGCCCAGCGCGTTCCGCCAATGAGATCTTCCTTGAAGCATGCCAGGCTACGATGTTGCCCCGTCTCATGTCCTAGACGGGGTTCAATCCACCTCACCTCTGTCTTACCCTGCGTTTATGCCCAACGCCTGAAAACTTGGGCCGCGAGGTGTGTCAATCATTAATGACGAGTGTCCCGCCGTCTCGGGTTTCTTTCAGGGAGATGAGTGGCAGAGGGAGGGAGTTACTCGGAGGAGCTCAAGAGTTAACGGTTACAAGTGTAGGAGAGAGCTGCTTGTACATTGCACTGTAACATGTTCAATAAATCAAGTGTCCCTTCCCACAGTTGCCGCCAGAAGACTCGTGTGGCCCAACCCGCTTCCCCGAAGGCCCGGCCAGAAAGTTAACTGGCTGCAACGCAATCTACGGTGACTTTTGAATCATCGCCAGTCACCGCCCCCCAAATTTTGGAGAGCACCGCAAGCATCGACCGCCGCTGACACGGTGTGAGTTTTTGAGTAGCAGCTACTTGGATCTACAAAAGGTTTTTAGAGACGATCCCTTAGTTCGGACCCGCGTCTGGAAATCAATCACCACCGATATGAATGACAACATCTAACCGCATCAGAAATTGAACTTCAACGGTGGATCATTGCCCAAGCATCTCACCAATGGCATGGAGAGCAGGAATGACGATTGGCTGCAATCCTCAGCTTGACTGCTTTTGGGTTTTGACCCAGTTTTCATTTTTCCTGTCATGATCGAACTTCCGGTGTGAAAGATGGCAAAGAGACATTGCAGTCATTCTACGTGTTGCTCCTTCCTGCAACCGCGGCGATATCTGTCATCTGATCCCCCTACTTAAGTTTGAATCAGTGGATGCACGTCCTTTTTATTTTTTTGGCTTTATTTTTGTAGATGCATTCCTGCACCCTCGCAATGTCATAACAGACTTATTTGGAAGCATACAGCCTTCACAACACTTGAACTAAAGGAAGCAGATGCACCGAGTGACTGCGTTGTGGCATCATGGCTGCGGATCACAGCGAGTTACTGGCTGAGATGTCCACCATCGGCCGTCTGAGTGCCACCGAACGCCTCAAACACGCCCAGAGGCGGCGTGCTCAACAACTGAAGGCGTGGGCCCAGGCGGAGAAGGATTCGGCACGAGGCGCCAAAGCCAAAGCAGATAAGAAGCGGCGTTCAAGAAAAGTGACCTTCCCCGGCGCCATCACCCTTCTTGATGCAGCTGCACGCAATGACCTGGATGAGGGTAGGTGCCTTAATTTGGTCAGATGCGATCATTCCTTTGTACGGCGATGCGGAACAATCGGATGGAAGGAAGGTATTCACGTATAGTTGACGCTCGCCATCTTTCAATGTCCTTTGTCCGGTGCGGGATCAAGGCTAAGAATAGAGGCAAATCCTTTAAGTTCATTGTTAGCTTGCCCACTGACACGCATGTCTATATATGGAAGCAAGACTTCTGCAATGCATTTCATGGAAGGTTTATGGCTCTACTTGTGGATGTCACCTAGTGAGGGAGCTGCTCAACAGCGGTGTCAACCCCGACCTGGTCAATGAAGACGGACTGACTGCCCTCCATCAGGTAAACGCGCGACTTACGGTCACTTGGGTCACTTTGGGTATGCGCGAGCTATTTAAAACTTCCCGATGGAATCTTTATGGAATCACGACGACTGCAGCCCACGCATGTTTTCTAAACAAAATCTGAAGGTTGAACAGTTCAACAATGTGCAGCGTTATTCATCTGCTCTTCGGTTTCTGTCTGGCAGTGCTCGTCTTTATTTGGTCTAAGCCTTCACTTATCGTCATGATGCAGACGCAATGACTTTTTCCCAGGGTTTTAACTTGAAGGGGAGCATTCATTTCCTGAACAATTCCAGTCGGATTACGAGCACAAGGCCATAAAAGTCCTGTTTTGGCCGGCGAGCGCCTCTGCGAAAAGCACATTGCCACTATTGTTGTTTTCCCTCTGAGAATTTGCTTAATGCAAATGTCCACCTGTCCTGTCCTGCCAGTGCTGCATTGATGACTTTGTGGGCGTGGTGCAGTGCTTGCTGGACGCCGGCGCCAGCGTCAATGCCTGTGACAGTGAGCTGTGGACACCGTTGCACGCTGCTGCCACCTGTGGGCACACCGGCCTGGTGCAGCTCCTTATTCAGGCGTGAGTTGACTGAAGAACACTTTCTCCTGCTCTGTTACTCTTCCTGGTTCGATTGTTGTTTTGCATCAGAGTACTTAGTGGTGGAGAGCTCTCAAAGTTAGCCCTAACACAATCCTAACACCTTTTTTTCTTCCGTTTTTGTGTGTCTGGCTACTTGCAGTGGGGCCGACCTGATGGCCGTCAATACGGATGGAAACATGCCCTATGACCTCTGTGAGGATGAGGCCACTCTTGAGCTCCTGGAGATGGTCATGGCTGAACAGGGTCAGGTTCAAATAATATTTTGACATTTGACCGATGGCTAATCGCATCATTGAGCAGCAAAAGTCAAAATTGAGTCCGTTTGTGCAGGAATAACACAGGCCCGCATAGATGAGTGCAGAGGTGCGAAAGAGGCGGCGATGCTTGCTGACATCCGAGCTCTCGTTCGCGACGGAGCCGACCTGAACTGTCAGGATGATCGCGGGATAACACTGGTGAGAATTTTTCTTCCTAAAATGCAATTATTGCCCTATTTTCTCTCCAAAGCGCGGTTCTCCATGTTATGATGAAATAAAACAAATCATTTCATCAGTGAAATTTGCTTGATATTGATACTTGCGTTTGTTATATCTTTGTGGATTCTGTTGTGCCGCTTTTTTTATTGAACGTGTCCCCTAGCTGCATATAGCGTCCGCCAATGGATACCTGTCTGTGGCTGAGCTACTGCTGCAGCACAAGGCTCAGGTGGAGGTCAAGGACTGTGATGGGTGGACGCCATTGCATGCTGCCGCCTGCTGGGGACAAGTCAGTACTGCAGTCTCCCAGACTTCCTATTCGAACTCGCTCAAAACAATGCGCAGCAGGAAATAATGCTGTCTGTATCTGCATCATAGATCCAAATGGTGGAGCTGCTGGTGGGTCATGAAGCCAGTTTAGACACAAAGTCCATCCTGGAAGAGACTCCCCTGGGCATGTTTTGTTGTTGTTGTTAAATGTAAAACATCATTTTCATACTTCTACTACTAATAATACCTGAATGTTTTTAAAGATGTGTGCATCGATGAGGAGGTCAGAGCGAAACTGATGGAGCTCAAGCACAAACATGACGCCATCATGAAGAACCAGGACCGTCACAAAGGCACCTTGCAAAAGCGAGCTTCGAGCACTGGCAGCAGAGGGTAAAATCGGATGTTGGGCTCCCCGATCGTGATGAAGGAAAGACGTGGGGAGGGATTCGATTTGATACGCTTCTGTCTCGTTTGTTCGGACAGGAAAGTGGTGCGTCGTGTCAGTGTGAACGAGCGCTCCAACCTGTACAGGCGGGAGCATCACAAAGAGGCCATGGTGTGGCAGGAGAGGGGCCGCCAGCCCGAACCGCAAGATGACGATGAGGACCGTCTGACTGACAATGAACTTCATCAGCATGTGAGCAACTCCAGAAAAAAAAAACTGTCTTATCGCTGAAATTGAAGAAGCTGTTTCAAAAATGGAATTTGTGGGTTCACTCGGCTGGCGTTCCAGGAAAATAATGATCACCTGCTCAGTCACGTCGCCATAACCGTGGTGACGTCTGGGGCCTTCTCTCACTGCTTCCCTTCAGCGCTGTCATTATTTACTTTTCTAACTCACGCGTATTATCCACTTTTTGGGCAACTGCAGCTGTCATCCTTATTTAGCCGGGGGAAAAAAATGGTTTGCATATCAAATAATTTCACCCGGTCAGTTTACTCCCACCAGCACAACATAAACAGACACCCCATTCTGCCTCTATTCTTGTGCACATTTATGATCATGATTATAAATTCTTTTGAATGTATTCATACCAATTGCATAGTAAAGAACAGAGCCCTATGTTGCCCGCACACGCAAACGTCAATAAATTGATCAATCCTTCCTTACATTTAGACTGGAGGTGACGCCTCGTCACGTGCAGATGAGCCAGAAGCTACTGTCGGCGATAGTGTGTCCAGCCTCGGTAACGGAGGCACATCAGTTTCTCTGGCTTCCTCTGTGCCCGGAGAGCAATGGAGCGGGGGAGGTCGCATGGAACGCAGCGCCTCTTACCATCTCAACGCAGCATCGGGGCCCCTGGACGAAGAAGGCTCGGACTCTATGACTCGAGAAAAATCCCACCAAACGTTGGCCGACCTAAAACGGCAGCGGGCGGCGGCCAAGCTCAATAAGTGCCCGGCGCCTCCGCCACCTCTGACCCCACCCATAGAAGAGGAGCCCCCCTCTGCCGCTGCGTCCGAGGTGGCAAGTCCACCGGGGACACGCAGCGCGGAGACGGCAGCGTCCCCCAGCCAGGTGTTCTTCACACCAGCCAGCGGAGATCCTCCGCTCCTGAAACTGCGAGCCCCTGAGGAGGACCAGTCGACCAACAAGGAGCCTTGCTGTCGACTCATGTAGGGACACCCAAGCCGGACCCTCGTGAACACTCTTCACGCGCGTTTGTCACTTAGGCCACATGTCACAGCGCTCACAAGTGTTATCCTCACGCTTTCATCCCCGCCGAATGATTTGACCGCATTGTCAATCACTTCTGCGCTCGTCTCGTTGTTCGCAAAAGCCATAGAACGATGTCAACTGAAACGGGATGATGAAATCATTTGCGATTGATCGCTGTTGAAATCAAGAGCTTTGCGTTGCACTTGCAGAAACTGCCCATTAGTATGACGGTACATGTGCTAAGTTCTACGCGCATTTGCAACTTTTTATGGTTGGGAGCTGACTTTGTGATAGTTTTGTGGTACGGTACAGCGTCACCATTCACACAAAGAGGTTTACAAGGACTGTTACCTTGCACGTTTCCTTTCAATTTTGGAATCATACTCGAGTCTCTGCATTCATATTTTTCAAGCTGACGTTTGTAAATGGTCTTTTTCCTCAAATATATGAGTTCATCTATCGTATCATCACCGCAAATGAGTCTAATCATTGTCAAATTCCGAAAAACGCTTTCAACCGAGAAATGAATAAAACGCCTATTTTTCTGAGCACTGTAGGAGAGGTTTCATAACAATGATGACGACGTCTCAAAGGTTGTCTGACTTATCTACAGCCTGTGCAATCATCACCCACGTTCACGTGCGCAATCTGAAGTGATGCAAATTGGGTGCAGCAAACACTGCCAAAAGCTATCAATGCCACAGTTATCGAACAAGCAATTCATAGCTATATGCTATAGTTACAACCGAGGGGGTTGGTGACCCCTGGTGTACATTATCGGCCGGGGCACAAGTCGCATAGTGTAGCATCATGAAACTGTTCACGAAAAAAAAAAAAAATCGGGCTGCCCAGCTCCAGTGTCTCCACTTGCTAATGGCAAGCACGCCTAGCTTAAAATACCCGACATACACCGCTCATGTGACCCAAGCACCCGCGCATCACTGCACCAACCGAATAACACACGACAGATTATGACTCCTCCATAAGATATTCAGAACTTCCATGAAGAAACCATGTTTGAATGTTTGAATTTATCAGCAGGGCCTAAATTAAACTCCACTGCGCAGGAGAACTGAATGTGCTTTCTGCTTGCTTTGAAGAGCGCTTTTTGGTCTTTTTTTTTTTTTAAGCGCAATTATAAACTATGGAGCCAAGCATAATCTTAAAGCCAATATTTGAGCCTAAGATTATGAAACGTGAAGACTGAGACTTTATACCCTATTGAAGACTTTTATCTTCCATGTTGTTTTCCCTCTTTCCAGAATTTGTTTGCACAACACAACCTAATAAATTGGACACGACTCACAAGTTTGTGCAAAGGTTAATTGTAAAAGTTCAACAACTCAAATATAGTCTTGTGCGGTGATATGGGTTGTGGACACAGTCAACTCATTTGATTAGAAAGGTAAACAACTGGTGATGAACTTGGTTGTTGAGATCGTAAAGTTGCCTCCTCTTTCTGCCTCAATGCCAAAAGTAGGCTTGTTGTGATTGGATTGTCTCCCTTTCATAATTTTGCTGCTGTCAATTGGGAATTTCTCCATTGTGAGAGAGAGGTTTTCTTATCTTATCTTATCTTATAATTGATTGCGATACAGCAAAGCAATAAAGTAATCTGGCCCGCCAGCTGTTTCTCGAAATCAAACTTCTACGAAGTTCATTACTTAAGTGGGTCAAACTGCCTTCAAATGGAGAGCAGTGAAATAAACTCGTGACATTTTATGTCTGAATCCAGTGAGAAATGGTGACGATAGTTGCGAAAGGTTGACCATGATTTTGCTCATATATATGGATTGATTGATTGATTTGCAGTGTTGCTATGTGAATAGCAAGCGAGGTTGAGACTTATAGCGTGCCTTGTAAACAGTTACCACTTATGTAATTGTTACTGAGTGAGTTTCCTGGAATTTCACACGTATGTCGTTGTTCTGTGGGAACCTTGGACCGCTCGCTACATTCATAGTGGTGGCCACAAAACCATATATTTCCAGAAAATTGAGATACAGCCGTAGAGCCTTATTCTGTTCAAAATGGTGCCGACTCTTATACTCACTCGAAAACTCCCACACAGGTGGGGATGGGGCAGCCTGGCCAAGCCCATGTGACAATGTGTGACTTCATGGTCTCAACTGCTTTCAAATGTTGAATGTGCAAGGGTGCAGATCGATAGGAAGATGCGGAGCCTGGAGAGAAGGTCACAGTGACACAACGGCCTAGCTCAAACTCGGCTTATCAAATGACTACTACTGCTATGTGCCAAAGAGGCCTCATCTAACTATGATAAGGAGCAGGAACTGTAAATACAAGACAGGCTTAATGTCCTATTTTCAGAAAGTTATTGAGGAATCTAAATGTTAAGCAATCACAGTAAAAGTGATCCTCATTGACACAGTTAATAGTGGCGGCCCCTGAAATAGACATCGTGAATAAGACAAAAGTGCATTAAAGACGAGATACACAGCTTCATCATAATCATGCAAGTTACATAATTTGTTGTTGTTTGTGTTATTATCATATGCAATTAAATAAGACAATTTCAGAATTCGAAATTTGGGACTCTCTAAATGCATAATGGGACTCATACTTTTCTGATCAGCGAGTCCCTGGGACTCGTGAGGGTCAAACTGTAAAATTATCACTGTGTGTGTGTGTGTTTTTGTATATAATGTACATATATATATATATATATATATATATATATATATATATATATATATATATATATATATATATATATATATATATATACACACAGACACACACAGTGATATTTTACAGTTTGATATAAAAGTGTGTGTAATGTGTGTGTGTGTTTTGTATATAATGTACATATATATATATATATATATATATATATATATATATATATATATATACACACATATGTGTGTGTGTTTTATATATATACACACATATGTGTGTGTATATATATATATACACACATATGTGTGTGTGTTTTGTATATAATGTACATACATATATATATATATATATATATATATATATATATATATATATATATATATATATATATACACAGACACACACAGTGATAATTTTACAGTTTGACCCCTGCGAGTCCCAGGGACTCGCTGATCAAAAAGTATGTGTGTGTGTGTGTTTTTGTATATAATGTACATATATATGTATATATATATATATATATATATATATATATATATATATATATATACTGTAAAATGATCACTGTGTGTGTCTGTGTGTGTATATATATATATATATACACACACAGACACACAGTGATCATACAGTTTGACCTCTTGAGTCCCAGGGACTCGCTGATCAAAAATATATGTGTGTAAGCGTGTGTGTGTTTTGTATATAATGTACAGACATATATATATATATATATATATATATATATATATATATACATACATACACACACACACACACACAGGTAGCGTGTATGTTGCTCGTATTTATGGTCCCGCTTGCCAATGAGATAACTCTTTTCCTCTTGTCCCTCCCCTCGCAAAGGGCTTTAAAAGCACCGTTTTGCATGTTGGTGTGTTCATTCCGACACCTTCACTTGCACTCTCTGTCAACATGGACTTTTGCAAAAATGCTACAGAGCGGCCAGAGCCTCTGAAGGCAGAAGTGAAAGGTAGTTTCTCTTTTTATTTTTAGTCTGCGTGCTTGGCATCAGAAAACATTTGCACGAGTCATTCTTTTATTGTTTTCCTTTGGTTTAAGGCAACATCCCCTCCTGGCTGCGAGGCACATTACTGCGCAATGGCCCCGGGATCTTCTCGGTGGGCGATACCAGCTACGACCACTGGTTTGATGGCATGTCCATCATGCACAGCTTCTCCTTCAAGGATGGTTGGTGCCTCGCATGACTTTTTTTTTTTTTTTAATGAATAATTAATTGACCGACTGCTTTTGCTGTTGTCGTTGCTGCACCGTCACAGGTGAAGTGACTCACCGAAGTCGCTTCCTGAGAAGTGACACCTATAAAGCCAACATGGAGTCCAACCGAATTGTTGTGTCTGAAATGGGAACAATGGCTTACCCTGACCCGAGCAAAAACTTCATTGTCAAGTAAGCGTCGTTCTCGATCCTAATCTTGATTAAGTGCCTTGAGTTTGAAGAGTATTTGTGTCGGCAGATTGCACTTTCCGCACTTGTATTCAAGACAATTTCAAGTGTGATTGATGATTCCCAACTTATGTTTGAATGTACAGATGCACGGTAATGTAATAATGTTGATTGCCTGGTGCGCGTGTAGAACTGCAGCATATCACACTGCGAGTCAGTCCTGATATCTTGACTTCCTGTGCAATTGATTGAGGGAACCAAAACCTTATCTTGATCAATAATGTCAGTGACAATTCTTCCACTGGATACAGTGCTCAAGTAGTCATATTGTTGTGGCTGGTGTTTCCTTTTCCTGTTTCTGCTTCCTCCCTTGATCCTCTTTACAATCTGTCCCATATTTGATTTGAACTTTCCTTCCACACCTCATCAATCCCACTTTGTCTCGGACGCCATTAGAATGTGCCATTCTATTTCTTTCAAGGGCAATCACCTTCCTCAACCACACAGTGCCTGACTTCACTGACAATGGTGCCAGCAATTTTATCAAATACGGTCAGGATTATTTCGCCACCTCAGAAACCAACTACATTCGCAAAATTGACCCAGTCACTCTGGAAACTCAGGATAAGGTAAGCTTCATCCGTCTAAAAAAAGGGATGGCTTTCATGAAGTGCATTAAGCATACGTTTTGTTTTTCCTCTCAGGTGGACTATATGAAGTTTGTACCTGTGAACTTGGCGACGTCCCATCCGCACTATGACAAGGAGGGTAACGCCTACAACATGGGTACTTGTATCGCCGAAAAGGGCAAGACGAAATACCTGCTGTTCAAAGTCCCCGCTGTTTCGCAGAAAGGTAAATAATGACCTGCTCTACTTTGTCGCTACAATTCAACTGGCCGGATCCTTATCTGCGGTCAAAATGCAATACAACCTCCGACAAGAGACTGTGCATCACTAATATATGTCAGGCCAGACGTGCAGAGAGAATTTTAAAAATGACATCTTGTTCAAGCATTCAAGTGACTTCAAGTACTTGGATGACACCTCCAGAGGGGTTTTTGAGGTCTGCTTTATGCACAGATCCTTTCCCCCCCATCCCACACAGACAAAGACAAGAAAGTCCCCGCTCTGAAGAATGCAGAGGTGATCTGCTCAGTACCCTGCCGCTCCCTCCTGACGCCGAGTTACTACCACAGCTTCGGCATGACGGAGAACTACTTTGTCTTCATCGAGCAGCCCTTCAAATTGGACATCCTCAAGATGGCCACCGCCTACATGAGGGGAGTCAACTGGGCCAGCTGCCTCAAGTTTTGTCCAGAAGAAAATGCAAGCGCCGCCTTTAATCGAGCACCACCGAACACTTGGAAGTTAATGATCCTAAAAATCCAGTTTGTATCCCCTTTCAGACTCTGATTCACCTGATAGACAGAAAGACAGGCAAAGTGGTGGAGACTAAGTACTACACTGAAGCTATGGTCGTCTACCATCACGTGAATGCTTTCGAGGTCGACGGCTGCGTCATATTTGATGTCATCGCCTACAAGGACAATGGCCTGTATGACATGTTTTATGTGAGGAATCTGAAGGAAACGCCGGGATCTCGCAACGAAAACTACTCCAAACCAAGTTATAAGAGATTTGCGCTTCCCGTTCAAGCAAACAAGGTAAGGAGACCACATGTCGTTTTTGACTTGGACCCGAAAAGGGACGCTGAGCCGTATTCGGTGTGCAGGGCGCGGCGATCGGAGAAAACCTGGTGAAAGTCACATGCACCACTGCCACGGCGGTGAAAGAGAAAGAAGGCAAACTCATATGCCGAGCGGAGGTGCTCTGTGGAGGTAAACGTCATGCCGGTGTCTCGGTGACCTTCCGTGAGTTGTGTTTTGCTCATTAACACCCCTGTTTTTCTCTTCGTCAGGGATTGACTTGCCACGAATAAATTACGATTTTAACACCAAGAGACACCGCTTCGTGTATGGCAATTGCGTCGAGGAATCAGCGCTCTCGAAAGAGGTAACATTTGGCCTTTCTTTTCTTTTGCAATGACAAAATGCAACAACGATTGGAATTCCGTTGACTTGCCAGCCATTTTGAATCAGCAGAGATTCCAAAGGCAGGAAGTGTATTGTTCACAGTAACATTGTTTCCCCCCCGAGTGGCATCAATGACAAAACCACAAGGTGGGAACCTGTTAATTGTGGACTTCGAAGTTTTTCAAACAAAAAGCCAACCCCACTTGGCCTCGGTTACTGTCCCCATGGGTTGTCTTCATTTGGCAAAGTTATGCGCAGAGCTAACGTAAACAATGGGAAGAAAGGAAGTCCATTAGGCTTGAGTGGTACAGAAAATATACTTGAAAGAACTTCCCCTCATTCTGACCGGATGCCCGAATCCCCACGCTGACGTCAGAGAGAGGAAACGTGCACAGGCACTCGCCTCTTTTGGGTCAACAGGATAATGTTTAATTCTTCCGACTGAAAAAACACAACATCCTTCTCATCCGAGTTCACTCATCCCGCTCCACGGTTATATCTTTCCTCTAAAATTGGCATCTGATCTTTTGCTGTAGATTATGAAATTTGACACTGAAAGCAAGCAAATGTTGACCTGGAGTGAAGACAACTGCTGGCCATCCGAGGCAGTGTTTGTGCCCAGGCCCAATGGCGAGTCAGAGGATGATGGTAAGCATTACTGTGCGGTGAACGGGCACGTTATGTGGAAAATAGATCCGTCACTACATTAGGTACACCCGCACCAGTTGTATTCAATGCTTTGTTTTGTACCGCTGAAAAAGACAACCAGAACAATAAGCAGGAGGTAAAGTCTTGCAGACTCAGTCGGAGCCCGGGGAAAGATTTTTTTGACTATGAATGAGTATGACTGATGTCATGGTCTTACTCTTTTTCTAGGTGTGGTTTTATCATCTGTAATCAACACCAATCCGGGCCAGTTGAACTTCATCTTGGTTCTTGATGGCAGAACACTCAAGGAAGTAGCTCGGGGTTATGTGAACACTGAACTCCATAAGGACATGCATGGATTTTTTATCCCTCAGGGAAATTAGTCACTTATAATTGAGTAAGCATCAGTATACATTTTAGCAAAGACAAATCTCAACTTTGTCAACATGTAAAGCATGTAAATTACACTCCAGTATAGTCAGGACTACTGTACCAGACAAAGTGATGAGGATGATATTATAGATTGTATCATTTCTGACAGTATTTACAGAGAGCAATTTTGTGCTGGTGAAAATGTATGCTGCGCTATCCACTTTATTCTTATGTATCTCTTTGACTTTTGTGCCTCCTGTTTTCATTGAAAAAAAAATAAAACATTAAACTCACACTTAGAATACATCCAAGCACCTCTCAGCATGTGAGAGAATTCAGACGTGACACGTGGCGAGCTGGGTTCTCAGTCTCAAATTCTTTGCCTTTTGTCTGTTTTTCTAGAAGTGATCCCAAACTCACATCATCAGAGCCGTGTGTCATACTGTTATCTATAAATGCCTGTACTGGATACTATTTGGAATGGAACCTTTGCAGCAATTTGCTGCTCTTGAGCTAATATGGAGTACCGTCTGATGCCTTGCCATGTGAGAAGCGTAGTGAATAAGCATTTAAAAAAATCACACACACGCACAAATGCACACTCCACTCCGCTAGGTGGCGTTTGTGTACCTTACTGCGATTGCCAACCGCTATTGACATCAAACAAGAAATGTGTTTTCCACAATTTGCCATGGTGGATCGAAAGCTACGACAGTAACTACGTTGTCGACTCCGCTGTTCTGTCGACAACGATTCATTGTGAGAAGGACTTGGAAGCGGCGGTTAAAATGGGGAAAAAGGACAAAGGGGATCGTGGTGAGTTCATGAATTGTTATGTTTCAGCCTGCTAATTAGACACGATATCTCAGGCTTGAGAAAGGATGCGACCTTTCAAATGCGTTGTGCACATGCATTGTGTACAGTTTTATAAAATGCTGCCATCGACGTGGATATTGTCAACATTGTTACTGCAGTTTAGTACCTCTAGTTTACTTTGTATCGTATGCTGACACTATTGATCGCGTGTTCCCACTACACTGCATTTGGTTTGTGAATGAGCATACTTCGAGCCTTGGGACTATTGTGTGTTGTCATCTGTCATAAACATGTTACGGTCTACAGAGAAGAAATCCAAAAAGCGTTTCTATGAGGAGGAGGAAGATGATGAAGACGTGGTGAGTGGCAAGTCGCAGGATGCCATACCTGCTGCTGCGGGGAAACAAGTGGATGAATCCAGCACCAAACTAGACGAATATGGAGCCAAAGACTATCGTATTCAGATGCTTCTGAAGAATGACCACTCCTCACGACCCCTCTGGGTGGTAAGATCGACTTTCAGAATGAATTCAAGGTTCTTCATTGCTCTCATTCATTTGTCATTTATTTTGCCTCCTGCAGGCTCCAGATGGACACATCTTTCTCGAATCGTTTTCACCAGTTTATAAGTATGCACAGGATTTCTTGGTGGCCATTGCGGAGCCGGTGTGCAGGCCCAACCACATCCACGAGTACAAGCTAACTGCATATTCACTGTATGCTGCCGTCAGTGTGGGGCTGCAGACCTCTGACATCGTGGAGTATTTACAGAAACTCAGCAAGACCTCTGTGCCTGATGGAATTGTGCAATTTATTAAGGTATGAATTATCGGCGCGCCGATATTTATCTCAGGAGGACAATACTGGTACTCGGACCTTTACTAATGTTTTGATATGACACTCGATACCAACCTTGCTTCAAGCTGTGCACCAGCATTCCACTTGAAGTTTATTTTAAAAATCTAAACACAGACAGACAAACGCATAGAGGTAATTAGACATGATGTAAACTTTGTCTTATATCCGTCTGCCCGATCAATGCTAACTTGGAGCAGAATGCAAAAAGGCATTGACAGGCTAAGGAATGGCACCGAGGTCACAGTGGCTACCTTCAAGTAACAAATATTTAACAGCTTCTTTAGGGGTTGTTCAAATTCAAGTCAATCAGTGAGATGATGATGTCTTCAGCGTGCTTTTTTTTTTTTTGGGTGTGTTTGAATGTATTATTTGACATTTCTTTTCCCCCAGCTCTGCACTGTGAGCTATGGCAAAGTCAAGCTGGTGCTCAAGCATAATAGGTTCGAGCCACTTCCAAACGATTCCATTTTATTGTTTTGGTTGCTCTTTATTTCACTTTTTACCTGCACGTCTGTTCAGGTATTTTGTTGAGAGCACATTCCCTGATGTGATCCAGCGTCTCCTGCAGGACGACAAGATCCGGAAATGTCGGCTCTGTGCTCCCGATGGGACAGACGGCGAGCTCATTACAGAGGTCATCCGCAGCAAGTCAGCGGTATGCCCGCTATTACGACCTTCTGTCCAAAACTCTTTAATTGAACTTGGCCAGTGTCAAAACAACTGATGGCGGGAACCAAGATTGATCTATTTTCACATCCGATATTTTTTTCAACTGCTGTATCTAAATGTCCAACTGCACTCACGAAGAAAACAAATCGCTAATGTATTTCTTCAACAGATCTCCAAGACTGTTGAGGACAAAGGGGTGCTTCCACCTCACAGCAGCCCACTGATGGTCAAACGTCAGACCAACAGGTCCCCGAAGACATCTTCAGCTACTATGAGCAGATGGACAAGGAGGAAGAGGAGGAGGAAGAGACTCAGACCGTGTCTTTTGAGATTCAACAGGTGCGGTGTACGTACATATTTTGTGCGCAAGCTCGTTGGTTCCTAGCCAAAAGCACTTGCGTGGCGCGCAAGGGGATGTAACACTTTTGTAAGGATAGCTGTCCTATGGAAACTTGGAAATCCATTTGTGATGTACGCTCAGTGGGGAGGCTTGCAAAAGAGCTGCATCAAATATTCTCTTGATCCAAAGTCACTGATTCATCTCAAGTTGATTCTTGTGTTTGTAGTTTGCTATGCTATCGTACGGCACTGCATCATACTGAGGCGCTGCGAAAATTTCAGCTCTTGAATTAGACTCCAATAGAACGAATGCGACTGACCTTGAGCGTACACGCCAGTAACAAACTGTGCAACCTCCTTTTATGACTTTTCAACTTGACCTGAACGTCGTGGTTTTGTGTAGGAGATGATTGAGGCGCTACAAAAGCGCTGCATTGAGCTGGAATACCCACTCCTCGCCGAGTATGACTTTCGGAATGATACCGTCAACCCGGATATCAACATAGACCTGAAGCCGACGGCCGTGCTACGACCGTACCAGGAAAAAAGTCTGCGCAAGATGTTTGGCAATGGACGTGCTCGTTCCGGAGTCATTGTGCTGCCCTGCGGTGAGAATGCTGTTGGTCAAGGAAGATGGAATGACGAACGAAAAAAAGACATAAGTATTTTTTAACTGTAAAAAGAGACATTTAAAATGTTTCTCAATGCAAGCTGACTGCTTTTCTGTGTTTGCATAGACTAACTGGTCACAACGTTCTGTCCGTGTCCCGCTTTCCAGGAGCGGGCAAATCCCTCGTTGGTGTGACAGCAGCGTGCACGGTCCGCAAACGCTGCCTGGTGTTGGGTAACTCCTCGGTGTCCGTGGAGCAATGGAAGGCCCAGTTCAAGATGTGGTCCACTATCGATGACTCCCAGATCTGCCGCTTCACCTCCGATGCCAAGGACAAGCCCATCGGTTGCTCCGTGGCCATCAGCACCTACTCCATGCTGGGCCACAGCACCAAGCGCTCCTGGGAAGCCGAGAGGGTCATGGAGTGGATGAGAAGCCAAGAATGGGGTCTCATTATTCTCGATGAGGTACACACCATTCCAGGTAAGGTTTATCCCGATCACACATGCTGTTGCCTTGCCAAAGAAATGTCGTGAGATCCTCTGCTGATACCATGTTGCTCTTTGTAGCCAAAATGTTTCGGAGTGTGCTGACCATCGTCCAGGCGCATTGCAAATTGGGCCTCACTGCGACTTTAGTTCGGGAGGATGACAAGATTGTGGACCTCAACTTCCTCATTGGGCCGAAGCTTTACGAAGCCAACTGGATGGAGTTGCAGAGCAACGGCTACATCGCCAAAGTCCAGTGCGCCGAGGTGAACGAGCTAAAGTGCATCTGAGGGGGTTCTCGATTGTGGGCACTTTGCTCTAAACGTGAATGTCTATGTTGCAGGTGTGGTGCCCGATGTCTCCGGAGTTTTACAGAGAGTACGTGGCCATCAAAACTAAGAAGCGCATCTTGCTTTATACCATGAATCCCAATAAGTTCCGGGCGTGCCAGTTCCTCATTCGCTTTCATGAGCGGCGCAATGACAAGATTATTGTCTTTGCCGATAATGTTTTTGCCTTGAAAGAATACGCAATCCGCCTGAACAAGTATGTATTTTCACCCCAAATATCTTTTTTTTTTTTTTTAATACAGTATTTCACAAGTACATTTCTCTGTAATTGTCTGCTCAAGGCCCTACATCTACGGCCCCACCTCCCAAGGGGAACGTATGCAGATCTTGCAGAACTTCAAACACAATCCCAAGATCAACACCATTTTCATCTCCAAGGTAACAAAGCGAGAATGGGTTTTTGTCGAGCTGTGCAAGTCATTGACATTCAATTCCGATTACGACTATTACACGCAAGGATTACAAAATTGGGATTATTGGTAAAAACACCATCATTCTGTGGGTGGCGTGCTGCATGTGTGTGTACGTGAGAAATTTTATGCCTAATATAGTGAGCATATTAAAAATTTGCACTTGAGAGATCTATTTAAATGTTACAACAGTAGAAATGTAATTTAATAAAAAGTATCGAGCAAACTCCAATGCACTGTTTGTTTATGCAAGGAAATCATACTTGGACAGATTTGCACTATTTTATTTTTAAATAACTAATTTTATCAATTTTGTTTGGTCCAAAAGGAATTTAGACAATTGCAGTGATTCAAAGGATTTGATTTGTCTTCATATTTTTTACACTTAAACATTCTTGTTTTATTCCCCAAAATAAATGATCTTGCACCAGTTACTTTTAGTACCGTATATCTTGACCATTCAACAGGTTGGAGACACCTCATTTGACTTGCCAGAGGCCAATGTTCTGATCCAAATCTCCTCTCATGGTGGGTCACGGAGGCAGGAGGCCCAGAGACTCGGTCGAGTCCTAAGAGCCAAGAAAGGTTCATTTATTTTCGTGTCGTCACAGTATATGGTCTTCTATGCACAAATGTCCGCTCTCACACCGCCTGTGTTCCTTCTTAGGAATGGTCGCAGAGGAATACAATGCATTCTTTTATTCGCTGGTGTCTCAGGACACCCAGGAGATGGCGTACTCCACCAAGAGGCAGAGGTTTCTCGTGGACCAGGGCTATAGTTTTAAGGTAGATTCCAACTGTTCCACACATGGACGCTGCCTTTCTTGTACACAGTGGTACTTTGACTTTGGATCTCATTACCGAGCGACAGCTTGGTAACGAAAGGGTGTGGGGTGGGATAAGCCCCAGCCCACAGCCAAATGTCGTGTCAAATGGCCATTTGACATCTCAAAGCCATGTACGGTTCCTAGGTGATCACACAGTTGGCAGGAATGGAGGAAGAAGACTTGATGTTCTCCACCAGAGAAGAGCAACAGCAGCTCCTCCAAAAGGTCCTGGCTGCCTCTGACATGGATGCCGAGGAGGAAACTGTGGCAGGGGAGGTGGGCACAAAACCACAGGTGGGTGCCGCGAAAGCCTCACATGCATGGTCAGGCTTCGGCATCGCCGCGTCATTCTGCCGCCTTGGCATTTCTCTTTCCTTTCTTCTTCCCCAACAGTTTTCAAGGCGAACGGGGACCATGAGCTCCATGTCTGGCGCCGATGACACCGTCTATATGGAATACCAGAGTAAAAGCAAATCGTCTTCTCTCGGAAAGGGCATCCATCCGCTCTTCAAGCGCTTCAGGAAGTAGATGGGCTGGTTAAAGTTCTCACACTTGGACATTAGCTACAAGACGGTGGCGTGAAGAGGCCACGGCGGTTAGCGCGTCTGCTTCTCACTTCTGAGGTTGGTGGTCCCAATCTGGGCTTTGGCTCTCTTGTGTGGAGTTCACATGTCGAGGCCGTGCCCGTGTAGGTTTTCTTCATTTACTCCAGCTTCCTCTCACATTTGACTCTCTCTGAATGGTTGTGTGCCTCCCACCAGAGGTCAGCGGGGAGAGGCTCCAGCACAAACTTGTGAGGATAGGGAGTATGCAAGATGAATGGATGATTTCATTCACCGCTTTGTTTTTTTTGAACAACCGTTTGAGCCTTAGTAGACTTGAAGCTAAGAGATTCGAGTTCAAAATAACTAATGCAACATGTTTTATATCATGTTGATGCACTTCTTACATGGTAAGAAAATCCTCAGGTTGGAACGAGAGTCAATTGGGAAATGGTCAAACTAAATATTTTCCCAGTTATCAAAATAAACTTCAACAACTAAAACTACAGTTTTTTCCTTTCTTGCAGCATTTCAAATGTATCATAGGCTGAAGAGATTTGGCAGGGTTCCAATTTATTGCGACATCCCCGGTAGTCAAGTGACAGTGAATAAACAAGACTGAAGTATTCCCCCACTGTTGATTTAAGTGAACTTATCCACTCACTTATGTGTATGTCAATATTTTTAAAAAGAGTCAACTTTATTATTTCAATCAGACAGATTTATTTGCTCATCCAAACTATACAAAATAATCCCACAATTTTAGTTAAACCATACGACAATAACAACATGTTAAGTGGAACCTGCAGGTCAACTAGTGTTCACATCTTCATGCTATTGAATTGAGATTGAATATTAAAAAAAATCCTTAGAATATTAGCAACAATGCCAGTATTTGACACAGAAAAATGTGTGCACTGTGTTTTGGTAAACATTTTATGGAGACTTGGGCTGACAAACTGAAAAATCTCAAACAAACGCTGGATAGAACATGTGCCGATGACACACAATAGCACACTACTAAACGTGCGCGCAGTCCGTATTTCACATCATTTTAACCATCGTATCATATTTGAAGACACGCACGCGTGCACACACACACGGATGAGTAAATGTCAATCAACATCACTTTGGATTTATCCAGATTTAGCAGAACTATGAGCACACTTTTTGGACAGCGGAACCATTAAGTTCTATCGAAGACTAGGAATTGAATTATAAATTGGGAGCTGGAATCGATCGAGCACTTGGGCAACAAAATGGATCTGAAGAGGTGCACTCAAGGAAAGAAGGAAATGAGCATGACAAGAGTGCGCCGTGCATTCAAAAACAGAGGGGTAATGATTGAAGAAGGATCCAGTTTCCTGTGCGTTATTTCCTTCAGTTGGAACCGGGCTAAACACAACAACAGTACCATCTTCCGGCTATTTGACACACCTTAATATCAGGTTTGGGGTTTCTCCAAAAGAACACCAGAGGGACAACATGGTGCTTTCCAAACACCGCCTCGGAATCCTCAAAGGTGCGGTGGTGTCGTGCTTCCACAAGGGCAGGATGTTTGAGTCCTGAATGGACATTGAGGCCGTCCCCGGTAACCTTTAATGGCCCCAGGCCCTGCTCGCCTTTCCTTTCGGGACCACTGACCATGTTTCTTCACTTTGGCCTCTCAAGGAAAGGTGAGCTTGGGAATGGGGCCTTTGAAGGAAATTGGAACACGCCGAATGCAAAACGATACCGCGCTCATGGCGGCGAGTGAGTGGGAAAAGGTTTTATGTCTCTATCACCAGAAAGCACAACTTGCGCGGATTCACGGGCACCATTTGAGTTGAGAAACTTGACGAGCTGCCTCCTCATTGGCTATCCTCTTTTGTTGGAGAAGACTTCGCCTTGTCAGAGTCTTCTTCACCTTCATCAGCTGGAGGACAGAGAAGCAAATTGACAAGTCAGTCTCTGCAAGGCCTGCAGAATCTGCAATGTGCCGTTTTATTTTGAAGGTCTTATTTCTCATCATTGCTTGTGTTGTGGTTTTGACTGAATAGGAATTTGGTTAATGTCCCTGACATATTGCTTTGAAAACAAATGATCAATTGAGAATTTTGTATTTTAAATCTTTTAAATGGGACATGTCACTGGTTGAAGGGTGGTGAGCAAATCTGCATCACAGTACAGTATTGATGTTCCTCTATGGCCTCCTGTGTGACGTTTGCATGTTCTCCCGTTGCGTGTGTGGGTATTCGCCGAGTACTCCAGCTTCCTTCCACATGACAAAAACGTGCATGTTAAGTTCATTGGCCTTAGGTGGCGATGTGAATGGTTGTGTTGTGTTCACTTCTGGACTCGAGAGTTGAAGGACTTTGATTTATGACGCAGCTACTTTATTGCATTTTTACCCATGCGCACAAATCTTTGTGTGGGGACTTTGGCCCGTTCCATAGAAGACTTCGACTTTCCATTAAAGACTCTTATTTGGATCGATTTTCTCGGCATTCATGGGTGTACACGTTTGTGTTTAATAGTAGCCTTAGCAACATTAGCTTAATTCCACTTTTGTGTTTTGTTTTGTTTTTTAATTCCGCTTTTTGTGATGAAAATAATCAAACAGGAAATGTAACTTGAGTTACGAGAAGGTGGAGTTACGTGACTTTATAGTGTCCAATAATGTTAAGAGATTTGCCCCGTTTCAGACATTTTAGTTTGGTTGATTATTAGTAGAAATAGCAGATGCCTCTGGGAGGTTTCCACCCACCCGACACTGGTGATGCTGCATCATTCAGCTCATGTCTCTTAAAGTGCCAATTAAAACTATGCATTATGTTTACAATGTTCTGGCTGGGTATCCGTTGTGTTCACTCACTCTTACCAGGTTTGTTGATGTTGAGCTGCGCCAAGCTCGCCGACAGATCCGCGGGTCCCGGCCCCCCGGAGGCTGCTGGGATATCGTGGATGGCGTTCCGGCGGCCAGACCGTCGAGAGGCGATGAAGTCCTCATAGGTCGCCTCCACATCCGTCATCTCTGCCACGCCTCACCATCGCAGGGCCTGCACACGCTTGTCGAAAAAAAATTGGAAAAACAAGGTATGTTATATCGACGTGGGATTTCTGTATCTAGAAAATCCCCTTAACAAAAGCCTGCCATCTCTTTTTTTGGAGTTAATCCGTCAATCTCTTTGGAGATCAGTCCACAAGGGAGCCAAAAGGCACATTTGTTTCAACAGAAAGCAGAGTGTTCTTAAACTGACGACAAGAAGATGAAATTATGGCCCGAGGAGGAATAGATTCAAATTCTAGTTCACTTGGAATGAGCATAAAGCGTGATTGGAGTCGCGTTGCCACGGCGATTTGGGTGCCATTCACTTGCTCCCAGTCTCCTCCTCAACGCTGCACAGCCTGTTCTCTGCTTGGGCTGCGATGTCTTCATTAACAGGAGACTGCGACCTAACCTATGCAAAGCAACGCTGCTCCATTGGACTTATTGAATTGCATTATGCCCCGAAAGGTTGGTAGCCCACTGACAGCAGCCTCAAATGACTGTGCAAGCATTCTCGTCTATTTTCAGATACATCTTTCACCATGTGAGTGAGCAACGTAACCCACGCAGCTGCCACGTTCCCAGTGGTGTCAGCATGGGCGAGACCCCACAGATGTTCACCGAGGAATTGTGAGAGGATTATTTTACTTTATGTGGTATTGCTTCTGAAAGGCTCAGTTCCTCAATGACGCAGGGGCAGGGCCTTTTAGAAAACGACGTATCCTTGGCGCTTGTTTGGTACGCTCAAGTCCGATGCAATATTCATTTGGAAGTTTTCATAATTTAGACCTGCTTGGACTCCTGACACAGCCTGTTAGTCAAGTGTGTGAGTGTTTCCAATGTGGGAGCAGCGCTCAGCTGGACATAACTTGAAGATGCCAAACAACTAATGCAATCAGAAAAAATAATAATAAATCGTCATAAATAAATAAAATGGGAAAAATGCAAAAAGCAAGAAAATGGGTAATTCCTGGTTAGTGATGCTTTTACAGTACACATTCCAATAATACATTTTACTTAACAAAATGCTTTAAGATAAAATTTTAATTATAGATTGTGGTCTTACATTTAACAAACGCAAATGCATATCAATTTTTTTAGTAGTAAACATCTTGTTGCTTTTGTCCCAGATTTTCCTTTAAATTATGTCCTGTAATTTACATGTAAATACATAGAAATGCTCATTAATTAGTGGTCACCTTTAAATATATAGAAATATGGATTAAATGTATTATTTTTGATCATACAATTGTACAAAATGGATAATATGTAACCTTTCCTAGGGCAAGGAACCACATTTACTTTCCGAGTGAGTGCTCAAATGCAGTCGGTGAAGTGGTATTACCGTTTCGAAATCAAATAATAAAATTCAGAAAGAAGGCGTTGAAATGCACAGTGTTGTTTGGCACGCCGTGCGGCGAAATGTAATAATACGCATAGTACAAAACGATTACATGTGAACATGTGCGTGCAGGTTAAAGCCACGCGCACATCGATTGAAATAATAAACCGACATGCGTGTCTGCGGTGGAAGGCCCCTCGCTGAACCTGCAAACACAGCTTGCGTTGTTTACATCACGTCATTTTGAATCACATGAGCAGTTTGAATTGTTAATCGGTACCTGTAAAGCTTTAAAAAGGCGTCCAAATATTCGCATTTGGGGTCAAGTACATCAGGTGGAGGAGCGGTACCTCGGCAAATCTCGTCACACGCTCAAATAGGTTTACCAGCGTCAACGTCAAGGTGGCGACGGGATGATATGTGTGTTTCCGGTTTCCGTTTCAAAATAAAGACGACCCTCGTTGCGTTTGTCAAACAAATGGTGAACTGCGTGTGTCCGTTTGTGTGACGTGTGTGTGAAGTGGAGAACAGTGATTCTCTTGTCAGGCCCACACAGCCTTCCCTCAAATCAGCTGCTTGTCAGTAACTCCATTCATAAGACACATATGTGCTCAAGGTGCAAAACCGCTGCAACACTGTTTGCCTTGTGTATACGTTCAGATTGGAGAAAAGGCGTTTGCGCAGGAGACGCTAAAACAAAACGATAATAGCATCTTGCATATATGTACCTGAAAAAAAAGTCGATTTAGACTCCGCATTTCAGTTTAGGAGCAGAGGTTACCTCCCATGCTCCATCTACTGGTTCATCTTGAGCATGTTACATGAGCGCGGACCACGCAGTAACAGCCAATGGAATCCTGAGATGTTGACATATTGCTAGCATCATACAAGCCAGTTGCCATTGGTAGCCCAAAGAACATTAGAGTCAAGAGACTTCCCCGCTAGCCGGGTCTATCGGGACACAAAGAAACTCCCACACAATAATAAATCACGCTCACTATTTTATTTACATTTGTTTTACAATTTGTTGGTCATATTTATGTTTATTTGATTTAATTTCAAACATAAATCCTAAAGTAGAGCTGATATTGCTTCAAACGTTTGTCCCTACTTGGGCTTCGTTTGATCTCGGTTTATCGGTGGGATGTTTGGTGGAGAGGAGTTGACGTGAAAAGAGGAGCAAAAATCGAGGACCGAGGAGGTTCAAAGAATGAAATGCCATAAACTCCCGGCGTCTGTTAACAAAACAGGAAATGTCTAGCGGTGAACTGTTTGGCATCATCGGCGAAGACAAGTATCTTGTTTGTAAGGACAGCTGAAGTGCATCATCTACAAGTAAAGAAACGGTAATGATGGACGAGTTCGATGGTAAGCTAAATTGCGGTGTTTCCTCTAGCTTCACGTGTTAAATTCCAGTTTGCGATTTTGGGGCGGTCAGTCATTGTGAATTTTGTCAGCGACTTCCTATTGTTTGGTTTCTCGCCTCTGCCAGGCAATGTAACGTTTGGCGTGTACACGCTAGCTGTGGGGTAAAGACTGCAATGGACGTGTTTGTATTTGGGAGCTGGTCGTCATTAGCATCAGTGCTCGCGATTAATTGTACATATAACACACGCTTCTTTACAGCCACGCTGTTTCTAAATAGATACAGTTAATCTCAAACGTCAACATCTTTGTTGAGATTGTGCAGTCCATGTAGATCTATCAATGATTACGATGTAAACAAAACAAAAAAAAGAAGTTTTTTTTCGGAGATGGGCGTGATGCCCTGCAGGGATCAGGATCCCTTGATCTGACGCTCATTGTATCTCAAAATGGAAGAGCGTCTCATCAGTCAATACCCATTTGTCATTCAGGAACTGCTTATGCACTCTGATCACATGAGGCTGGAAGGCTTACATCTAACGCTCTGCTCCAGAGTCATGTTAACATTTACTCTAAGGAGGTCATACTGGTAGGTCATCACAGGCACTGTCAGTAGTGCGACCTTTCAAAGGCTGTCTTAATGCCTCCGGCGCTGGGTGTGGGTTGGGTGAATGTCGGTTGTGATGTCCTCAAAGATGAAAGAAGAGGGTCATTTTGAGATTGAGCGCTGGCACATATAGGAGTTTTAGATGACTGGGTGTGGGTTGTTGTCGATAGCAGCTCTTGAATAAATGAGTATTCTGTTACCGCTCGGCAGCGACAAAAGTTTGTCATCTTTGACTAATGCCAATGACTACGTTTCCCAGCTTTGTTTTTTTCAAAATTTGCAGTACAATGCCTCATAAAAACATATATTGACATTATGTTGTTGAACTTGGACTACATTTGTCACTTTCAGATGGGGAGGCCCTTCCTGTTGGCGATCTATCGCAGTGTAACACCTGTAAAAGAATGTTCTTCCCTAAAGTTCTGGTAAAGTCAACATCATTGCTAACATTCTGAAACACTGGCCATTTTAATCATGGCAAACGTGTTCTGGGAGTTGCAGTTAGGTGGTATTTGGTGTGGTTCCTGGGAAAGGGTTTCTCTTTTTCTCCAGGAGAAGCATTCCAAAATCTGTCAAAAGTCTGCGTCCAAACGGAGGAAGGTTTTTGACTCCAGCAGGCAAAGAGCTGCCGGCACAGACATCCCAACCCTCAAACCCCTAAAACCAAAGGTAAGGTCACACAATGATGTCGTGGCTGGACTCCAAAGTTTCAGATTTGAGTCCCACTGGCCTCTCAAAGCATTCCTGAACATGCAATATTTCCACTTGTGTTTATGACCTAATGCCAATGGTAGGCAGCTTTTGTTTTTTTGGCTTTCTCAGCCACTTCAGTTCTTAATTGTGATAACACTGTTCACCCCTTGTTGTGCTGATGAAAAATTGTGGCCCCCTCCCTCTTTTAAGCTGCTCATCTCTGGTCCCAGCAGTGCCATCTTGCTCTTTGTCTTGTTGACGTGATCACATCAATGTGTGCAAATTAATGTAAAATGTCCCTTAAACATTGAAGTCATTCCTTTGCTTGGTGTCCACATTTGCAAAACGAAAAATACAACTACTTTATATTTCAGTCCCAAAGTTCATCGTCTTCTCACAAAGTAAGTTGATTTATTTATTTTTGTTTTAGATAACAATCCACCTGTGAGCTGTAGCCTACTTCCTAACAGTGTTTAAGACCCACTTCCCCCATCTCTACCAGCTTTACACTCGTTCTAGCCTCTAATTGCATGAATTAAAAATTCCTATGCTACAAACAACACATCTTTTCTTGAATGGTATGATTAGCTCCCATGCAAACGGGAACAATTTGGAAGGCTTGGGTGATCACTTTGAGGGCACACATGGAGAAAATTGGCTTTTGCGGCCATCAAATCAGAACTGCGTCTGAGCCTAAAACCCACGAGAATCCGCTTCAGTGTTATCGGAGGCTCTGTGTGTTGCTGTTTAACTCGCAGACATATCCGGTATGTACCCGTTGAAATGACAGAATGATGTTCAGAATGTTGCCTCCTGCCAGGCGGAACCCCAAAGAAGCCATCCAACTGGCGCAAGAAACATGAAGACTTCATCGCGGCCATCCAGGCATCCAAGGCCAGCATGAGGGCCATGAAAGAAGGCGGACCATTGCCCCCGCCTCCTCCTCCTTCATATGACCCAGGTAAGTCAGATTCGGCACACTTGAAAGTAACTCGGACTGAGACTTAAAAAGTGTTTTTTTCCCCCTCGCCAAAATCGGATGTCCGATTTAGATCTATTCAATGTTTATAAATCGTCAAATGAATCATAAATGTGCATGACTTGGTTGGCCTTGATGTAAGCGTAACAGCGCACCCCCCTCTGGGTCTCCCCCGGACTGTTCTCACGTGTATCCAGGCAAAATATTTCTGGCTTGAATGGTGAACCGGCTTAAAAGGCATCCAAGATTTTGTTAGATTAAAAAAAAAAAAAAAAAAGATTTGGCATGGGACCTTGAAAGTACAGTAATCGCGAAAACATGGCCACAACACTTTGTAAATGTCATATTGCCACCAAAGACTGACACGTTTTCTCTGAATTTCTTCTTCAGACCTAATCCAGTGTCCTTATTGTCAGCGGAGGTTCAACGAAAGCGCCGCTCAAGGACACATTAAGTTCTGTCGGGATCAGGCTTCCAGAATGGGAAACAAGAACAAGTTGGGCGATGTCAAGAAAATGCCTGCTCGCACGCAGGTATTGTCCAACATTTTTGCACCATTGTATGTGTCGGGGGTGTCCGCTGGCTTTGAAAAATGTCACTGGACATCTTGGAAATAACATGACCTATGAAAATGCATGAAGACGTATTTAATTCAAAGCTTTCTGTCTAAAATGTTTCTTTTTTGGCGGAGTTGCAGTTCACTTTGGTTCTGCGATCCAAATATTGATTGCACTCTGCTCTGTGCTTAGTACAAGCCGCCCGCACTTGTCAAGAAGGTCAACTCTACGGTGTCAAACATCCCTTCGGCCCCCTCTCGTCTGCCCGCGAAAGCGGGCCTTGCCCAGACTACCGGTAACACGCGCAGCAAGATTTGTTTGAAAGCACTTTCACATTCAGCACCTCCGGTTAGATGGATACGCGAGGTCACGAGCTCGAGAAGAACAAGACGTCACATTGAGTCACACGGTCTTCCTATTCTAGGAGTGCCTTCCGGTAAGGCCCCCTCTGCAGCTTCACTGAGAACAAACACATCTGGGGTGACGAGCCCCGCTTCTGGGTGAGTGCGCCCCGACCGACGCATTAGAATACAGAATCATCCGTTTTTCCTCTTGCATTTATTTCCCTTCGACGTGTATGTCAGCGTGGCAATGAAGAGCCGAGTGGTGGGCTCTGGGTACGGTCCCGTGAGAAACACTCCGCCCGGAAGAGGACCACTCCACAAGAAGAAACAAGAAGACACTTGCATAACGAGGTGAGCAAACTCCCCAGCAACTCAGGAAAAGCTCCTAGGAGGAAGTTCATGCTTCGCTTTCCTGACCTCTTGTGGTTGGAAGATGTATTGCATAAGCCATGTGTCAATCAGAAGCATGTACTGCTTCACAGCTGAAATGAAACAAAAGATTGCTTTATGGTGTATCAGTGTGGATTTGGCTTGCCATTATTTCAGATGGGGAAAATGCGTTTTGAAAACTAGTCGTGTCCAAAGTCTTAATAGTACTTTTATTGACTGAAATAACCCTTGGAATACACTTGGCAAGAATCGCAGCATAGGTGATGTCACTGGAAGACATTAGATGTTCAATAATCAAAGCAATTGGAAGTTTTTTCAACGGTGGTTGTGTTCAATTTTGCAGGGATGACGTGGAGGGCTGTCACGCCGTGGGCAATGGTGAAATCAAGAGCAAGTTTTGTCACTCATGTGGGACCAGGTACCCCATAGAATCTGCAAAATTCTGCTGCGAGTGTGGCATCAGACGGATGTGTATCTGAGGCATCCATTTCTTCTTCATGGAATACTAAAATTTTTGTTCTCCTCGCGTGGGCTTAGAATTTAAGTTGTCTCGTCATTTTCTTCCCAAACATGCGTCATACTGCTTGATTCCGCCGCACAATGTCGGCAGCATTCTTCAGTCAAAATACGCATGGCAAAAAATTGCAACACAACACGCATCCACAGGAGCCAGAGTTAATTAAGTCACTACAATACACACAATAAGCTTTGCCCGCTACGTCTGGTTTCTTCAAAAATTTTCCAAGAGCTTCTGTAACTTCGTCGAACTTGGAACCAATTTTAACCTTTACAGTGACTTTTCTCTCTAGCCAGTCCCATCGGAATTTATTCTTGACATTTGAGTCAATTTCTAGGATTGAAGACTCCTGATCTTTTGTCAAAAATCTCATAATTCCACTCAATACGATCCCAGAACAACGAATTTGCGAGACGAACAGGCCGCCATGAATAAGGTAAAAAAATATGTTACATGCAATTTGATTGGTCCAATCGCTTGTAGTTAACCAATCGCTGGGTCGTATACAATCAAGCTAAGACATCTGCAACAAATAATGCTTCCAGTGATCTGATTAGTTGAAGCTTTCATACACGTCCAATCGCAGGGCTGTTTACAATCAGTTGTGAGATGCGCATCATTTCCCCCAGTCGCTCAGTCCTCAGTCAAGCATGGCGGTCACGACGGCTACTTCTCAATTTCATCAGATGAGAATTTGTTCCTGTCCGTAAGTGCAATATGATTACCCACTGAGGAAAGAGTCAGTGTTTTTTTTTTTTATTTTTTAAATAGACTGTGACCCAAGCACCTTTTGGACTTTTAATGCCGAGATTTCACACAAACTAGCATTCTCTGGAAGCCCACGCGTTCCTTTTCCTATTTGGACCAGCTATTTATTCCGTTCTTATTCCAGCCCAATTTTACTGGATGACTTTGTTCATATTGTACTCAAAGTCTATTCTGTTTGTATTTGCATCTGTACCGAGTTGCATTGCATTTGTGTTTTCCCTTTATTGTTACATGTTCATGATTATGCTGTGTTTCAAATGCAGTTTTGACCAGTAAATTTTTTTCACTGCATCTACTGTTTGTGGAGCACACTCCGGAAATTATGGACATACTAATTTGTCAAAACTGTTTTAAAACGCGACTATTTAAAATGCCATCAATGTGGTTAAATCAATAGTGAATGAGCATCGGTCTCTTTCAGAGTAGTGATAACCTTGGCACTTTCAAGCGTAGGTGAAGATGTTATTTTTCACACATTTTGGCTGCTTTGTAAACCCAAATTCTGGTATATAAGGTCAGATGTAACATGCATACTTGGAGAATATGCAGCTCGCATTACTTTTAGGCTGTCGTGAAAGGCACACGGACCACACGATAGTGCGACATTGACTCAAGTGATGTGACGGTCAATTCTTATGGAAGGAAAATGATTAAGGACATCCGTGTGCAAAAAAAAAGTGTCTGTGCGCCTCATGCAATATTTGGCCCCCATGAATAAATAAAAAAACCATTGAGCATACAACTGTGTTTGTGTCTGTTGAAGATAACAACAACCTTTACAGTTTTGGTTATAAATATATTTTCAATATCAATGGTTATATACATCAAACGTGTATGCGGGTTTCTTGTGCACAAAGGGGCAAGTTTAGCACTTCCAACATATGTGGCAATCGAACGGTTGAACCGCCCAAGCTGCATTACCGTCGCGATGAAGACATCCAACACGAGAACTTCTTGGTGCTGACCCTGAACAGAGTCGGGTCTGAGTTTGCGCTCAGCCATGTGTGGCAAAATGAGCTTTTAAAGCATCAGTCATATGCAGAGAGTGATCTGCCGTGTCATCTCATCCGGCGATTTCCCCTAAAGGGTGGCGTTCGGAATCAGAAAACTATGTATTCATCATAGTTTGTACAAAGGTATCTTTGCTTATGTGTGACATGAGATTTTTGTAATCTAAAATGATTGCCTTGGCTCATTGAAGATTGGGATCTGGTTGTTTGAATACGTAGTGCCAGCTGCCTTAATTAGATGCACGTAAACGCTAAAATGGTGAAAGCACCCACTCTCCTTCGTCACCCCCACCCCCCCACCCCTTATACAGCTCAGCATATTGCAATGCCGTTTCACACTTGACTGAACAAGTTAGCTTGCGTTCACAATGGAGCCATATTGAATCATAAAACAACTCTGCTTGACCTTTGGACGTCTCACTGTGTAGCTTGCTAGCATATCGAAAGAGTCACTTGCTCTACACGAGCCGAAAAGAACCACACGGAAGAGAAAATGGCACTTGGCAGGGGAGCTTCAGTGAAGTGGAAGCGTCCTCTGTTGTAACCCAATCAAGGCGTACGTACGTAAGAATTGGCGAGTGTCAAAGTAAACCACGCGGAGCGCCGCTATCAAGTGTTCCCTAACAGCGAATTCAGCATCTCGTAGCACTCGCTCATGCTAGATAAGATTGCCTTCACTTTGCAAAGTCTTTTGGTCCCCGTGTTGAGTTTTCGCTGTTGCTTGTGATTTTTTATCATTGCAGTCCTCCTCCTCTTTGGCCGCACTTTGGCTTCTTCACTCTAAAAAAAAAAACCAGACAAACACAAGATGCTCCTTTATATCCTAGTTTACACCGGACTCTCATTTGTTTCTCTCTTCAAACTTGAACTTTCGCTTGCGGTTCAGCGTGACCCCTTTGAGTGCTTCTTACGAAACAAGCAAGCGCCAATGAAAACCAACCTCCTTAGCAGAGGGCAAACTGCTTAGACTGCACTGCTAGTTGTTGACTTTTTTTAATTCCACATACATTAGCCATCCGTCCATCCATATTTATATTTGAAATACGTCTGGACTTACCAGTTTCAAAGAGCACGTGCACTCTATTGAGTTGAGGACAGATGCGGCCAGTTGCTGCGTGTGGTTAAGTTTCATATTCCCCATCTGGCAGGTTAAGTTGTGTAAGATGCCGACAAAATCCTGCAGAACACACGTGTACAAAAACACTTTGAAACGGGAATATAAATCCAAGTCCGGATGATCTGAATTTAGGATGGGCGCTACAAAACAGTGCCGTGCACCCTAAATGACTCCCCCACAGTATGTCATCTTTTTGGTTCATGACAATGCTTTGATGAGACCACGATGAGTAATGGGACTAAAGACTCACACAACTGACTCACCGTATTGTTTCTTGGCGAACAGTTTTGCACTCTATGTGTGTCCTCAGTGCATGACGCGTTTCCCTGCAGGGTAACGATTCTTTCTTTCTTATGAAAAAAGAAAACGCAGTCATGTTAATTGACTCGTGAATTGCGTCGATATAATGTCCCGTTTCACGTTGGATGTAAAAACCGCATGCGCGATTGGCACCAATGCCCGCGTGCGTTCTTACTCACTGTGTTGTTGAGGTCAGTTTGCACGATTCCCATGTAATCCTCTCCAAGTTCTGCGAGAGGCCTTTGGCTGCTGCAGCTCGAGGCCAGAGGTAGAAGCAGAAGAAGCAGGAGACAAATGCGCAGAAGATGCTTGTGGGAGATAGAAGAAGGTCTTTTGAGCCAGTCAGTCAAAATTCTTCTCTATTTGATGCAACTTTTTGGGAAATCCCTGAATGTATTTTTGGTTTTGTGTCTCTTGCCATGCATTTTTAAGAGGTTGACTAAAACACTTTTTAAACGATTTTCACAGGGACAGAAGAGTGACACGCAAGTAATGCAAAGTGTAGCGGGATGTCTTGACAAGCATACGAGGATGCTCAGAAACACGTTTTTGCACATTTAACCCGTTGTGTATACAGAGCTGAAGAATAAACAACTCCGAGTTGTCTTTTTGGAAGCCGTTAGTGGGCTGCAGGTGTATCGTAGCCAGTGAGTGCACTCCGCGGAGAAACACGCATTTAATAAATATAGACACTTCAAAATATTCCACTCCAGCATTTTTTACACTCGTCATAATGTAATAAAGCAGGCGAGCATGCTGATAAGATTGTTACAATATGATTCAAACGACCCTTTAAACAAACGGCACCGGTCCTGTAAATGCGCCACCTAAAATGCTCTTTTAATTTCACTTTCCTTCTGAGTGTCAAATGGGAAGTGATAAACGAGGAATTCCAGTTGTCGAGAACGACTCGAGAGGGTCAGACGGCCGCACTGGAGGGACGGAAGCGGCTCTGACACTTCGCCTTCGATTCCCGAGTCTCGGTGAGTTGCACTCGTCCTCACGACTTACCATTGGTCATTCTTCATTCATATTCACCGCGGCTTATTTGGGAATTAGCGATGCTGCTCGCACAGGCCGTCTGCTCCGTCGGAGATGCGGTCCGCACATGTCAGTGTACCTCGCAGTCTCCAGAAGTGGGTTCCCCGTGGCTGCACCGCGCATGGACACTTCGAGTGTGTGTGTGTGTGTTTTAATTCCTCACGCCCTATCTGCGCCACGCACTAGTATTAGGATTTTTACTTCCTGCAGCTGCCACTTGGATCTCATTTTTCACTCTGTGCAATTTCCGAGACCATCCTACGAGTTTGGGACCTTGCCCACCTTCTGGCCTCGTTACTTCAAATTTGCCCATTGACATTATTATTATTATTATTTCTTAAAACGCGAGAGACCCACGCTCCGCACGACAAGGAAAACAATCGCCATTTATGTTGTGAATGCACTAAAGTGTGTGTTGTGCCGGAGTTGACCAACACAGCACACCGCACACATAAGCTTATATCACTCCCTTAAATTGTGAGTCGTCTTCCCCTCATCAAAAGTTTGTCGGAGCGCAAGACTGGCTCGAAAACTGCCCTGTGATATTTTGGCCAAACTTTCACTGTCTCATTACGTCTCCACCAATGAATCTTAGTCGATCTGTGTACATTAAAAAAATGATTATAGTCCATATTAAGTATTTTATTTTGAAAGTGACACTCTTAAGATGATTTTACATCATGTAAGTTCCCCATCGTTTACATACTGTATGTGTGCCTATGCACTATGACATGGAACAACACTCAAGGAAGCCAGGGGTGTCCAAACTCGGTCCTCAAGGGCCGATTTCCTGCCGGGTTTCCATCCATCCCTGCTGAAACACACCTGATTCTGCGCTTTAAAATGTTCTGACATGTTGAATCGTAATTGTTTTAATGCCTGCAAAGTGTGTGTGTGTGTGTGTGTGTGTGTGTGTGTGTGTGTGTGTGTGTGTGTGTGTGTGTGTGTGTGTGTGTGTGTGTGTGTGTGTGTGTGTGTGTGTGTGTGTGTGTGTGTGTGTGTGTGTGTGTGTGTGTGTGTGTGTGTGTGTGTGTGTTTTAGAAAGTGGAGGAACCATGCCCCCTTGCACATCCATGCATCTACGCCCCTGCCTGATGACAGTCCAATGAAATGAAATTGCTATCCTGTATGCTGGCCACGCTCAGGACAGAAAGAGCAGCAGACAGGAAGAGGAAGTCAGACAGACAACAGGAAATGACTCCAGCACGACAGGAATTGTGAGTTTTTATATTTTTTTATTTTATGTCGTTGAGAGTAGACCTTTATTTTGCAATAATTACTTAAATATGCAGTATAACAGAAGAAAGCCATCAGGTTGAGCTATTACTTATAGCGTTAAAAAAGCCCAAACACACACACAAAAAAGCCTTTAACTGCAAGCGCTGGCAGACTTCATTTGAAGAGTTGTTTAAATTCCAGTTAGCTTGAAAAGGTTATATTTATTCCATGCAGTGCAAAATGCTATTTTTACGGACTTGCAAAATAGAGAGAGATAATTTTGAGATAACTTTTTCCAATACACAAACATGAAAAGCTCAGACCCACATGTTGTATTTATGATATGATTATTATCATGAAAATGATATAAATATGTGTGTGTTTTTGCCATAGCTCTCAGGTCCGCAATGATTGAAGACATGGGTCCAAATATGATGGTTGCCATGGTGGCAGCCGACAAAACACTCCTGATGCTCCACACACAACCAGATTCTTTTTGGAGATTACAGGATGATGATTCACTTATCAAGTATGTAGAGATGTGTCCCGACAGGATTGCACAGTTTATTCAATCTGTAATGATTCTATCTGTATTTTTCAATTTGCATTGTAGATCGACTGGTGAGCGCGTCAGCCTCGCAGTGAAGAGGTGCAAGGTTCGATTCTGGCTCCGGCTTTCCTGTGTGGATTTTCTCCCCCGTGCCTGCATGGCTTTTCATCCGAGTACTCCGGTTTCGTCCCACATTCCCCAAAACTTTTATGGCAGGTTAATGAAACACACAAAATTGTCCCTTAGGTGTGATTGTGAGTGCGAGTGGTTGTTTGTATGCCCTGCGATGGGCTGGCAATCAGTGCTGCAAGGGTGTACCCCACCTACTGTCCGAAGTCAGCGAGGAGAGGCGCCGGCACGCCTGTGACCCTCCTGAGCATAAAGCTGTTTGAATAATGGATGGATGAGTTTGCTTTGTATTCATGACATATGATTCACATGACTTTTAAATCTGGGTACTTTAAAAGTAATTCTGATGATGACACCTTGATACTTTCAGCATATGCCTGCCAAATTTTTTCGAAACAATTTTTAATTCATTATATCATTCAAAGGTGCTACTATTTGTGTGATGAGTCTTCTTATACGCCACAAATAAATTTCTAAAAAACGAAATTAAATGATACAATGTCTTTATTTTGGGGTCTAAATATGGTTGGCATAGTAGTTCAGTTATTTGTGTACTAATGCAATATAAAGTTATTGCTTCAATATACACATGGTTGGCAAAGTCGCACACAGACTGGGTTGAATGATGACTGATTTCTCTTACCTTATTATTACTGTATATGTTTTATGTTATGTTCAATAAAACCAAACCAAACCGAACCAAACCAGACATGAGGGTGGAACTTTAAAAACATATCCCGGAATAGTTTCTTGCCTAATATGTGTAAGTGAAAGCTACAATTCTGAGTTTATTTCCCGTAAGTGGCATTGCAACACTTTTTTTTTTTTAATGTGGCTGTTTAGAGAATTGGGCTTCTCGTCAGTGCCTTTGGGGGAGAACGCTATGCAATGTTAAATCACATGTATCCAAGACAGAACAGTATGCATGGTGAAGTTCCAACCTGTTTGTGGATGTCCTGAATGCTCGGTACACACGGATGAAATTTTACAATGGAAATAACTTCGTTTATAAGAGCATTTTATAACTGTGCCAGTCTTTTGGAAACAACTACGGGCTTTAATGTACATCCTATGAGCACATATTTTCTTGAGTGTACGACTTGCATGCGATAGTATTCCACTTGGGCATGCATCCATCCATCCATCCATTTTTCCAATCTGCTTCGCCTCACGAGTGCGTTTAATTTTCACCACTCAGTATGTATGTATGTCATTACGACTGGCTACGTCACCACTCTGCAATACATTCCTTTTAACGTTATTTTTTGTGGGCTTTTGGTATTGATTGCTACACTATCGGGCTTGAACGCAGATTCAATTTCAGACAAGGTGCGCCCTCTGGCGGTTGTTCTACAAACGCGCAAGTACTGTATTTGCAGACAGAAACATTGACCATTGATCATCAGCGGTTTAATGATTTGAAAAATGCCGAGGAGAGATGAAACGACCTAATTTGCTATCGTCTATACAGTTTAACTAGAAGTACTGTAGTATGCCTATTAAATGTACGCGTATACACATTAGTGAGTATTGCACTTTCTTGTACAATCTAATGAGATCCCAATAAGTTGCATTTGTATTCATTTACAACATTCAGTCCCTTCATTGTTGTCATTTAATCGTGTAAAAACAGCTGTCCTTCTCTTTGCACGACCCTGAAGGTGATGCTCAAATGATGTCATGCTTGCTTCCACGTGATGTGGAAATGCGTTTTCCAGGGGTGTCCAACTCTTTCCTGTATGATTTCCATCTCTTCTCGCTGCAACGCACCTAATTCCAATCGTTATCAGGCTGCCGCACAGGTCGCTGATGAGCTGAAAATTTGGAGTTTGAGAGCCCTGGGTTCCACAAACTGCACGTCAATGCTCCCTCCGGTCCCAACCGAGGGCGGCGGCTCAGTAGGAGGCATCCTCCCCGTCATATCGTCGTAGCCCCTGGAGGGGGCGCGCCACACCAGGTGATTGAAGTGCTTGACGGACCGCGCGCGCGCCACCGAGTGAGTGCCCTAGCGAGACAGAGAGCGGCTGTCTGCCTCCTTTCCGGTGCTGCCTGTCGCCGCAGTGCTTCGCCGCTCTCCCCCGCCTGCACACATCGGCTCCGAACCCCCTCGAGCTACCTGCTGTCTCTTCGTCACACCGCCCGTCCTCCTCCACCACCCCCCGCGGATGCCTCGGTCCTATCGCGAGCTGCAAATGCACGCTGCCCCCGCCGCCTCCCTGGAAGCAGGACTAGGCGACCGGACGCGTTCTTCCACCTTCGACTGAGGCGAGCACGCTGCGGATTGGACCCCGAGGAAAGGCGCACCAGGGGCGCAAGGAGAATCGAGGAGACGCCGGTGGCTGGGACGGTGGCCCGGAGCTCTTTTCGGTAAGTCTTGATGTGTTTTTATGTGTCATTCTTTAAATGAGCGAACATTGACAATCTAAACGACATGCTGTCACCCTCCACAATTGGACGTGCAAAGTATTCGCTAGACACACTTGGGCATGCATGGGGGTGCATTGTGCCGGTATCAAAAACGTGATTCTTGTGTTGCCCTCAGACGTCCGGCAGACCACACACGGCTTCAATGTGTTCAATGTGCAATTACTTGTATGAAAAGGTGGTCGTGTGTGAGAGAGCATCACCTAAGGAAGGCTTGTTGAAACGAAGTGAAGTTATGCCTTGAACATACTGCTTCCTATCGAAGAGCACGAGTTACAGAGGTGAGGCAGGGATACGTACAGCTTTCTCATCACCCCTTTTGGCTTTCTTGTGATGATAAATCGACATTTTGCAGGAGAGGCATTGTGTTGGCGGTTTGTCAAGGGCGTGCAATAGATCCCGCTGATGAGCTGGAGGTAGAGGAGGATGTGCAGAGGGGGGTGGTGTTATTAGACATGATGTGGGTACATGCACAGCCGACTGCATGTCAGCACTCTGACAGGTGCGTGATGGACAGCGTCGTCATGCAGCGAGCGGGGGGGAGCGAGTAGATTTGATTATATACGGCAAGGTCTCACTGTATGGCATTGAACTCTTGTTTTACCAGGCGCTGAGGACATAAGTGCCAAAAAGAAAAAAAGCTTTGCGTTGGAGCTACGTACTCCGACAATACATATACCCTCCCAGCCTGTAGAAGTTAATAATGGAGGGTACAAAAGTTGAACAACGCAACGTCCAAACCACCGTTTGGCAACGATTACCACTGTGAACATGAGTCCACTCTTTGTATAATTGACACCGTGTACCCTGGCTTTTTGTCCTGCGTTGGGGCCAACAGGCTTTGCTGAAGTGATCGGGGTTGTCATAAGTTTTAGATTTTTTTTTTCAATGTAGTTTTAATTTCGTTTTGACGTTCGTTTTTTAAAATATGTTAGTTTTTAAAGCAGTTTCTTTTTAAAACTTCTCGTAGTTTTTATACATTTTTATTTTCTCAAATGCTTTGTCTCAGTGTGGTTTATTAGTTTTAGTATTAGTTTTATTTTTTTGAAATATATCGAGTTTTTAGTGTGCAGCATACAAAACGTCACTAACTGGACACTAAAATGAACTGCAGATCTCAAACGACTGTTTGACCTTCCTATATTGTAAAAAACAGATGAAAACCCCCTCTGGAAGCCCAAGTCAGAAATTCATTGTCAAAGCTGAAAACAAAGAACGTTTTTGCTGTGATGATAGTTAGTTTCATCAACGTCGTTTCAGTTGTCATTTTTAAAAAAGTATTCTCGTTTGAATTTTTATGAAGATGTGTGTGGCTCTGCCTAGCCCACGTTACAATGTATGACTCAACGTTTTTAACTGGTTCCAACTCGATATGTTTGCCAGGGTGCAGATGAAAGATGACAAACCGGCAGGAAAGTTCTTAAAGAAACAATGGCCCAGCTCTCGGCACCTTTCTAATCATTTGCGCCAAAGAGGCCGAATCAAACAGCCTCACCTGATGTCATGTCGAGCAGCGGTCCATCTTTTTAAGCGTTGAGAAAAGCACAACACAGGCCAAGAAGTGATGCTCGCTGAGCTGAGGTCCAATGAGATTTGCTGAGGGCATTCACGACAGCACTCAAACTTTGAAGCTGCCCCCCAATGTTCAAAAGCTGCTGGGGGCTCCAACTCAGCCGCATCTCGAATGAGTTGGATTAAAAAAAAAAATGGATGGACGGATTAACAAATGGTGACATTTGACTTCAGAGGTTCCGCTTTAATTAAATGAGAAACCATTTCACAACTTATTGCCATCATCAGTGTAGTCTGGTGCCATATTTCTCTTTGTCACACATAGGCAACACCCTCGCGTGCATCTTCCTTTTGTACATTGAGCTTCTTTTCAGTCCGGCGACTGTCTCTAGCGGGCCTGTGAAGCCTCGTCCTTTCGTTGCGGACACAGATTAGGCTAATTCACACAGCGGCATGGGATGCTTAATCACTACGCGGCGGCGGCGCAACCCGGCAGTCTTTATCGTGGCGTAGTTGAGACAGGGGGTGGGGCAAATCGAGCCGCCGGTGCCTATCGATCGGTCGGCGAGGCTGCTGGCTGGCGTCCGCGAGGATGGAGTGCTGACGAAAGTCTAAAGAGCGGCCATGATGAGCTGGCCATTGAAGAGGGATGCTGATGGCCAGGGAGGAGTTTGCATCAATAGTTAGTCCGCCTGGAGGCATATTCTGTAGTCCGGGTGGGGATTGTTTTATGCTCAGTCGCTCTGTCGTGAACCTGTCGGGACCTGGCGGGCGCCAATATGACCTTTCCCTCCTTTCTGCTTTGATTTTCTTTTTCCTGGGAGCTCTCGGAAAAAGTAAGACGACATGCTGGGCAGCCAGCGAGTGAGACTCATTTGACCTCCCTTTTAAAGTGTGCGGAACCAAAAGCTCCCCACCCCCCCTTCCGCTTTGTATGTAGTACACATAGACATACTATCTATCTGACTTCCTCTTGACACCAAACACAATTAAGATTTGATGCTTTCTCCTTCATCCGAGCACGTGTCATGGGTAGACCACAGCTTGAGTGACACGAGCTGTGAACTTGCCCGGTGCTTTGATTGCATTTTGATGGACTCGTGGGAGGTGTCGACAGCCTCCATATGCTCATCCATCATTCATGCTTTTTGTCACGAGTCGACGTCGATGAGCTCGCTCAATGACATTAAAAATAAATACTTAAATACAACACGCACAATGCACAGTCGCTAATGGACACTTTTACAATGTTCCCCCATAAGGCTTGAAGTGTTATAAGATTAAATAGACGTTACGCGCCATTAAACCTGTAGCATCACTCTTGTTTTCTCTCACAGTACATAACAGCATCCAGCCTGGCTTTCCCATGGGGCCACATTTAAGCAATAATCTCTCTTGCTCTTAATTGTGCCCATTTGAATGACGAATGTGTAATCGTTACTGTTTTCCGTGTAACTGCTGATGACGGCGTGTGGCTACATTACAACCAAAATACGGCCCTTTTCGGTTCACGTGTATAAATATTGTAGTTTGATATTCATGTGTACTTTCGTGTTGTTGCCCCTCGTCGTTCGGCATTTCCCCACATTAAATGTTGATCTCGCTCAAAAGACGAGCGAGTGAATTTCGCACTTTCAACACCCACTTTGACAAGTGAAATATTGTCTCCAAGCATGATGGCGTGATTAGTTGTGTGCTGTGAGATTTCGCTTCAAGGTTTTAAATTTAAAGGGGCAGGGGAATCCTTGATGGAGGATGGTGTGCTTGTCACTGAGTTTTTGACCTCTGTAAGAGGCAATAGGAGCACGTTCATACAGGAGAGCAAATGAGAGAAATACGTTCCTCATTTTCGATTAACCGTGACCTATTACGAAGCTACTTACTCCAAGGGCTTGGACCGCATCGTGTGTACATGCTGACCTGATATATGGTGGCCGTTTCGGGCATGTACATTATGTGCGGCTGCGCAGGGCAGCATTGCAAGGGTGAGGCAATGTGCCGTGAAGGAGAGAAAAAGAAAAAGTGCCACTGAGTAGGATTTCTGTTGTCTCGTTGCAACATAGGTCAAGCATTGGCATTGAAATGAGGAATATGCGCCCCCTTGTGGAGGCACTCTGTTGTCTGTTGTTGATGGCTGTTTGAAAGTGCTCTATAAATACAGTTGAGTTGAGTCTGCCGAAAAGATGCAAGTTGAGGGTGGCGGTCTGGTGGAATGATGGGAAATGTGAATGTCGACTTTTCGAGTGCATGGGTGGACATGATGAAAGCCATCAGGTAAACAAGGTGGGAAATGAAGTCAGGGTGGAGGTCTGAAGACAGCCCTATTCTTATTGATGGTAATACGTCAGGCGAATGACAGCTCTTTCAACTACCGTATTTTCACAACCATTCGGCGCACCGTGTTGTAGGGCGCAGTCTCAGTAACGGGTGCTATTTCTGTATTTTACACATACACAAAACGAACTGTATTATTGGGCGCAGCCAGGCGTGGTAAAACATACGCCAGTTCAAACATACGGCAGTTTAAACATACGGCATGCATGCACACACGCTAAAAACACGTTAGCTTGAAGCATAGCGTAGCATGCTAAGACATGCTAAAAACACGTTTTTAAAAAGGCAACGGAAGCAAAACTGAGATCGCTTGTACTTTATTTAGCCATCTTACAACGTACTCACGTTTTTCGATCAATCATCACCCAGAAATCCATCAAAGTCCTCATCTTCTGTATCCGAATTGAACAATTGTGCAAGTACCGGTAGTCCATAAAAATTGCCGGGTTCCCTCTAGTTGTCAGAGTCACTCTCATTGCCATGTGGCTCCACAGAAATGATGCTCGGCCACTTACACGCCCACCCTTCACTGATTGGCGGGCTGCTTTCACGCATGGCTGGCCTCACTCACGTCCTCACTCACGGCCACTTACACGCCCACCCTTCACTGATTGGCTGGCTGCTTTCCCGCATGCCTGTTCACGCTCACTTCCGCCTTTTCTCTATATAAACAGCGTGTTGGCTCTCAGTCAGGATTTGGAACTCGGCTCATACACTAGATGCTCCGCATTATAAGGCATCCTGTCCATTTTGGAGAAAATCTAAGACTTTTAATGGCGCCTTATGGTCGTGAAAATACGGTATTTTATTCGACCAATATCAAAACATAGCAACCTCATTTTGTACAGATGAACAGGTGGCCCTCCTTCTATAATTGTTTTTATTGAGCTCACCTATTGGCTGACTGGAGTTGGCATTCCCTTGCAACTCAAGTGTCACTTCACCATCTGCTGACCTTCCGGTGAACACCCAAAAGGGGTTGTGATGTAATTTTTTTTTTCCAAGACGTGTGTCATCCTTATCCTGAGAAATAGGTGTTCAAAACAAAATGAATGAAAGATTTTGCCATGACATTGCAGAGGCTGCAGATAATGTGCCAAACAGGATTTATGAATAAAGTCTCGGGTAAAAAGGGAGGACTGTTCAAGATGGATAAGACTGAAGACGCGGTTTGAAATCCCTTCAATCATGTGTCACATATTTCACGTCCTGCTCAAAAGTAAGCTTAAGCAGGATTTTCCTTATTTTTTTTTTTTTGCACCTCTGGAGTGCCCTTGTGCTTTTAATCTCCCCATTCCAAATGCAATGCGCTCTTTTGTCATTTGTAAACGGAAAGGAAAGGTTGGCGAACTCTTCCTTTGGGGCCACGGTTGAAGTTTCCATTGAATCTGCCGTAGAAGTTTGACAGTGCAGGAGGTTACGAAAGCATCGCACCATTCGCAATGTTGTAGACGGCGTGATTAATGACGGTGAGCTTTGGAGATAGCGATGTGTCAGCGTTGGAATGGTTCCAGCAAAAGCGTGTGTGGATGCCTCGGTGTGTTTTCTAGCCCCGATTCTCTCCCTCCTCCTCCTAATGAGTGAGCCGCAGATGCGGCTCGCTCCATCATCCCTCCTCCTCCGCTCTATTGTCCTCCCTATCGGCCGGAGGGACAATGAAGGGAGTCAAGAAATGAAAGTGATAAAAGGAGGAGCGAGGTGGGGAATATGCCGAGTGACAAACCGGCGCAAAGGTGCGCTGGGTTAAGGATGCAGGTGACAGAAGAGGGAATTGGCAGGAAGGGGTAAGTGGCGAAAATCATGGGGAGGTGGAGTGGAAAGTGAAAGGCAGGGAGATAGGTGGAAAATGGAGAGCTTGTGATGCAGCCGTGGAGGGAGGAAGAGCAAGAAGCTTCCCATTGCAAACCAGAGACGATGAAAGGTAAAATACGGCATATGGGGCACGATGCACAGATTCAAGAATGGCATTGCGAGCAGTATGCGTTTGTTTCCCAGCCACGGCATCACATCTGGGCCTCAGTTGATGACATTTGCTGAGCTGCATTCATAATTGGCTCAGCTATAGCAGGTGTGCCCGAGTTAATTCAGCATCCAAGTGGAGCCTTAGATACACAACGCGCAAAACGCTTTGGGATTTCCGCAAGGCGAACATGCAGCAGTTGTTTCACGCTGTCGCTTTGTGGTTAGCACGTCAGCCTTGCGCGGCTTCTGCCGGCGTACCGGTTCCAATTGACTCCGGCATAGCGAAACCGTGTTCCAAAAACTTGCATGTTATGTGTTAACCGGCGGAGACTCGAAATCAGGGCTACTCGGTAGGCGGCTCTTTCCAAGCTCAGACCATATTGCGCATTCTCCGAGTGGGAGAATGGCCGTCAGGGCTGGAGGACGATTAAAATAAGAAAAACGATTATTCTAATTGATATTGATATCATGATGAATAAAAAGGATTATTTATGGATTTTTGAAATGGTCGCTGACATCACGCTGTTCTGTTCTCCTTTAGACACCAAAGTAGTTGATTTCATAGTCGTTGATCATTTAGCCACCCGGAATCATTTGTAACTGTTTGGATGAGGTCCTGCAAAATTTTCACCACGTTAGAAGAAAATAGCCAAAAAAAAAATGCACGTGACGACCGACCACCTGTAGACCGAGCGAGTGTTGTCCACATGTCTGAGTGAAGAGAGGGAAAATAAGGTTTCAGCGCCAAGCGTTTTATTCGGTTATTTATTTATTGATGTGTGTCGACGCCGGTGCACCGCTCCAGCCAGTCTTGGCCTCTGCCGTCTGCAGCGGTTGATTTCATTTTGCCTGAGCTAACAACGGCTGCTTCGAGCCGCCGTCACTGTAAGCTTTCCTTTTCCTCTGTGCTGATGGTTGACAATTTTGTACACGTCACAGAAAAATGATTATTTTCAAAGAGAATTTGCGAATCGTACACTTGGATTGATTTTTCAATACAAGCAATTCTTCTGAGATCCGGGCCTTTGTGCCGCAATGAGTTATGAAGACATTGACCAGGGCATTGATGCAAGCAGTGAACATGTTTTGCCGCTGTGATGTTGGCGGTTACTGAATTATACCTTGCAAATGTGCTAGCAGCAAAGCTTAGGGGCCTGTTTTCTGTAAGGATGCAGTGGGTGCTGGAGAATGTCAGCGTTTCAGTGACAAATTTTTCCAGAGGGTATATTTGTTCTTTTTTCTCCATGCATTATTTATAAATTGTGCACTTCAAGTCACTTAACTTTTAAGACCGTTTCCACAAGATTGAATCCATCCCAATGTCGTGTTTATCACAGAAAATCTGGCGCCGAGTGAGCAAATTAGACCACAAAAGTTGTCTTTTTCTTTTTCTTTCTGTAACCCCTAAAATAGGGAATTATCCATTGTTGTTTAAAACGAGTTCATGCTTAAAAAGAAGCTTGGCTGGATGGGAGGATGCTCATTGGCAATGCTTTATTCTCCATACTCGTGATATCCAACAGCTGCGGATTTCCCGCTGACAACTGCAATTTCTTCCCTCATGACAACAACCTGCGAGAAAATGGCAACTTCTCCCACTTTTTTTTTTTTCCCTTTTGTGCGTAAGTGAGACGGCGGTCACTCACGTGGCATCACACTTTCTCCCAAATTGTACTTGATCTTGCCTTTCCATTGCACGCGATATCTCCAGCATGGCCGGGTTGTGAAATGGAAAGTGAACATGCATTTCAACTCATCTCTGTCTGGCGCAAATGTATAATTCATGACGTTAACGACAATAGCCGCAGATACACGCGTATCATTTGACGTGCGTGTTTTGCAGTTCATGAATTCCATAGGGCTAATGTACATGCTAACGCCTCCGCTCTTTTGTCTCCTGCTTATGAGAAATTGAGCTGCTAACATTTCTCTGTCTTGTGTAATAGGTTAATGCATGAGATTTTTTTTTTTTTTTGCACCCGAAGCCTCCTCTATTGTAAAACTTATTCATTATAGATGGAGTCGAGTTGTTTGGAGAAAGAGAGAGTATGCATCGTGTGTTTCAGACACACACCGAGCAAAAAGATGTGGCCAATTTGGAAAAGTGATGGTGACTTTTTAAATGCCATCTGGTATTTCAGTTGCGCTGTCATTTATTTTGGTTTTGGCTTGGACTGAATGCGCATGATTTGGCTTTGCTAATTCACTCTATTCTGCTATCGTCGTAAGACATTAAGTTTCTATGGAAGCCCCCCACTCCCCCAAAAAACGTCTTGACAAAACACCACAGTTCTCGGCGCAAGGCTAGCTATACCCCACGCTGTTGTTCAGGCCAATTAGGCTCACAATGCGCCGGCTTTCGAGTGGCAGAGGGGCATTCTCAAAGGGAAAAAGAAATGAAACAAATCCTTTGAACAGACATGCACAATATCTGTCTCGCTCGGCTTTCCTCTGTCTCACCGGACCGTGCTAAGACAAGACGACGCAAACCGTTGAGCTTATTTACTTTCTAGTTGCACACGTGTCCGTGTTGCATCCGGGGAATGGAATGCGTGCGTATTCGCTGATGTGATTATTTGAGACGATTGGACTTTAATGGTTTCCTCGAACGCAAATGTGCATCACGGGGGATGTATTTTTCTGCTGACGTTTGTGATGTCATCACTTTGTTGTTCCGTGAAGTAAACCAAAGTTTTTATTGCTTAATGGCTATTTTGCGGGGACGGCATTTAGAACATGCCTCATGTTAGGAGAGTGGAGGAATCGATTCAGCGTGGAGCTTCCACCTCGCCCACCATCCAAACAATTCTATAAATTTGGTGGGACAAAGGTGATGTGAGATCTAATTAATTTTGGCCTCCAGGGGAAGTAGCTGATCTATCTTTCCAGAACGGTGACCTCTCCAAGGGGACGCTTGAAATGCTAATTTAATCGCGGCAACCCGTCACGCGTGAGTGCTGAGGGGGCTGACAGAAGCACGTGCACATTGCGCTGACCCATGATCCTCGTCATGCTTGGATCTCTGAGGCGGTTCTCTTGGTCTACGCCCAATCAATAGCGTTGTTATGAAAAGCCGCGGTGCCAGCGTTAGCCTGCAAACACGAGGTTAATAAGGCGCCTTTCGCACACTGTGCTGCCGTAGTTTGAAACGTGCTACTGTTTGGATTTGATTGCCAGGCTGTGCACAAATTGGACAAGAAGACATGCTACTAATAATCAGTCTCATGTCAGTCCAGGCGATCATAGTCCGAGTCGGTCTAAGAACACAAATGTTAAGGGTATTTGTCACTCACAAATGAGAGGAGACTGGAGATGTAATACACTGACTGTCAGTCTCTTGGGGGATTTTATATGTCGAGTTAATGACGAGTGTGAGTTTCAATATACTGTAAAAGGGCTGTCGTTCAGTGGCAGCCGATACGAAATGGACTCATCAAACACGCCGTCAAACCGAAAAAACATCGGTGGAGCTGATTTCGGACGGCACCAAAGGATGCACTTTGCTCCTTTGCCTTTGACCTTTTGTGACACTTACTCTCAAAGGAGCTGGGTGATAAGGCAATAGAAAATGGAGCAGCAAGCAGACGGCAGAAAAGACTCACGCCTTTTGTCCAACTTTAGTGTTTCGGTGTCGTGGCCGTTGGAGAAGAGGCCAGTCACCAACACCATGCGGTTGACTGAACAGGTGTTGATTCTCTTCAGCCACATTTGGCAATTGAGATTCATTCTGTTCCAACGTGCCGCCTGACTAAATACGGATCGATTGGAGATGTTGTGAGGGCTGCAACGCGATTGACCTTTTGCTCGGTAGACCTTTAGCTTGGGTTCACTTTGTTGCCGCGCCGAATTAGCATTCTTCGACCTCTGTTGAAAATGCAGCGATGTCAGTGGGGTGAGAAAAGATTGATGTGGAAACGTAAAAGCGACCGTATGTCAACAAAATGAGCAGAACGAGAAAGAGAAGGTGCTTTGGCATTCCCTCGGAGGCCGCTTTGCGCTTCCCGAAGCTCGGCAGTGGGTAGCAGCTGTGGAATTAGCTGGGAAAAGCGGCTTGAAGCCGGCTCCCGCCGCTCTGGCGTCCAACGGTGCGAGATCAACGCTGTGAGTTGGAGGAATCTCGTTTGGGGAGCTCGGGTGGAAACATTTGCAAGTGTTAACGCCTCAAAACAAGTCGAACTGACTTTATCGCCACGGACACCTGGGCTTGGTGAGCTCAATGGTGGTTGTTTTTTTTTTTTTTTTCTTCAATGTCACTTTTAAATTACAATTTGAGTCTTAACCACAAACGGTGCATTGGATTGTGATCCATCTTTCTCTTCTTCTGTCTCTTTCATTTTCTCTCTCCGAAGCACTCCCCACACACATTGCTAGGGGGGTCAATGTCAATCCAGGAAGCTTTACAACTCACTAAGGTCCCATATGCCTCTTGTGGTAATAGCCTAGACTAAGAACATCATTACCCCCCCTCGAGGAACTGGGATAGACAGAGGAAAAATGAGTGCCGGAGGAGGGAATAGCAGGGACTGAATTGGACATCCGCTATCCCGCTCAAAATAGGAACAACAGTCAGACTAGTTTCTGCGCTTCTGACTGTCACGTTTGCAGCGTCTCTCTTTGGCTGCACGGTTTGTCCTCTCACAGTTAGACCGTCAAACCATCTGCCCCCCAGGGCCTTTTGGCTTGTGACAATGGGCGCGGCGTTCTCTTTGCTTTGCCTTGCTACGACACCAAGATGAACAAGAGTGGAAGACGCCACCGACACCCACGGGTTTTGGACCCAGCGACAGGCTGACGGAGGCAGGAGAGTGAGAGACTTTTATAGCATCTTTCTCCCTCTCGCCGTCTGTTTCGCTGTGCCTCTGACAGACACATACATACTTGCGCATGATGTTACACGCTTCTGCGGGCATTGCCAAACAAACAGTCGCAATTACGATCCAACCAGAACCAGACGGGCGCGCGCACAGTCCGCTGCCACCGCCGCCGCCTCCTCTGGAGGGATGTGTTCAGGGGCTGATAAGAGGAACGGCAACCCGGTGGCTTTCGCAGACTTGCCTCTTGATGTACGCGCACCCTATTAAAGAACACTTTGCATGAGAAAGAGAAAGGACGTTTCAACTTGAAAGGAATACAAAAAGAGGAGCGCGTGAAGAAGCTGGTGAGCGAGATGGTGACGCCATGGCGGGAAGGATGAGGCGGGGTCCCAGTGGGACCACTTCCCCCTCCCCCTCCATCTCTGACAGCTGTGTGGCACCTTGGTGCGATCAAACACACCCAGCAGGAAGAATTGGTGCTCCGAGCAGCTGGAGGAGCGTGGAAATAACATCTACTTGCACTGTGTGACACAAGTCTCATCAATTCCTCTTGCCGCTTTGTTAGATATCAAACATTGGAGTTGCTATATTTAGCTACATTTGGCCAGCAGTGCCTAATATTAGAAATCATCTCAACTGCAACCTCAATGTGAAAGACATAATCGAATGAATGCACCGCTATAACACATATATATTAAAAATATGCCCATAATGTCATGTTCCCGCCCCCTTGAATGAAACGATCCATGGCAGAGGGCGCTCAAGAAATGTCTTGTCCATGAGACGAGAGAGTTGCCCAACCATAATGTAAATATTGTGACTTCCCTGCAATTCAAACTCATCGGGCATTGCATCGATGTTGTTTTCACCCTTTCTGGCTTTTACAACAACTGTCGTTTCAAGTATTTCGACAAGCTTTTCATCCATGATGAAAACAGCAGTTGCAGCCGCGAATGTCCCCTCTCTTCTTCATCCTTTCCTTTCCTCGTTCCTCCTTTTTCTTTCCAGCTTGTTCAATCCAGTTTCCCCTTTAATGCGGCTTGTTTAGGAGGCTGACCTGTCAGTTCTGATCTCCCCCTCTCCAAGTAACTGCCCTACTTATTTAGAGGAGGCGGCGAGTGACATCCCGTTGGAGATTGCAGGGTGAAATTTGAACAGGAACAAGAAGTGCTGTCAGGGACCGGGCCCAGGCAGAAAGGAGTCGAGGAGGGCAGGTTGGGTTTTCTGTAAGGCAGGTTTTTTGCCTCGCTCTGTTTTGCTCATGGGAAACAGGCCGCCTTTGCTGTTTACATAACCGAGAGAGCGATGTCGACATCTCCGATTGAAGCGGTGGACGAGTTGGCCCAAGTGCCCCCATCGGGCTGAGATGGAGTAAATCAGCAGTGCATTTCTCTCCGCTCTTGCGCATTCACAGCGCTTGGGAGATCCAGACAAGGCACTCGCAGTTGCCGTTCAAGCGCCGATTCTCAACATTTATGGTGATGATTATTGAAATTGTTGCAAAATGACTGTAAGTCATGTTATGTATGCAACTGGCATTGTATGTTATGCTAATCTGATCAACATACAGATTGTCCCACCCTAAAAGTGAACGTATGTCAGCCAGATAAAGATTTGGTCTCAGGTGACACGGCCGTCCGTGGTGTGTCTCGACGTTTCTTTACTTTCGATCTGCCGCTCCATGTACTCCACTCCTTTCATTCCAGTTCCAAAGCAAGTGACATTATGAGGGAAATTCTGCCAGGAGATATGTTGACAAGGGGCTGCGTGACAGGGATGAGAAAGTTTGGAATGATTGTCACGTCTTTGTGACTCTGGGGGGGGAATAGACTTCTGACTTTTTATGCCGATACTTTCTCCAACATGTCTGCGAATGCACACCCCAAACTAGGTCAACCTGCTTCACAGACTGCAGCGCTGCGCGCGCGAATGCGTCGTGTTGCTCTTCCATTCGACACTCCAGGCTATGACAGACCATAGATGTGTTTTCGCAGTGCGATTGAATATGACTATTTTGCAGCGGGTGACTTCTGATAAATGCTGGGCTTCAGAGTAATAACGTTGAGCGTATCGGAGGACCGCAATAGCCGCAGCTATTGATTGGGCGAGTGAAAGTTGGCCGCCTTTGAGGCCGCGGTAGAGCGGCAGGCCTCAGGCGTGAGATCGCAGCCGTGTGTGAGCCGCCTCCGCAATGAGAGAACAAGGCCGCCGGAGACGTGAGCCACGTCCACCTGCAGTCTCATCCTCGGGCTTCTTCTGGGCTTTACTCGGGCTTATCGCTCCTCCGGTGGGAACGTAAGACCCGGCGTGCATTTTTAAAATCTGCGCAGGTAGATTTCTTGTGTGGGTTGCCCCGTTACGTTTTATGTCCGTGGTGTCGTGCTGCGGAATCCCCAAATTGATGCTTTTGTCAATGCCGCAAGAATTATTGTACACCCCCCCTTTATTTATTTATTTCTTTTTTTTAAAGCCCCACATGACTCGTCCTATTTTATTTACAACCAATAGGTTGACATTTTTGTTCTATCAAAGCTTTGCTAGTGCCGCAACTAAACATGAAAATAACTAAACAGATTTGACGGTTAGCATTATGGTTACATCCCTAGTAAAAAAAACAAAATTAAAACACCGTATTGCAAAAGAGTGACAAGAATGAAAAGGCCTGTTTTTAAAATCGGATTTATAGATATTTCATGAAAAACAAGTGCTCTTTTTACTTTTTTTTTTTGCACTGGATTGACTTCAGGATATATTTAATCCTCTGTGTACACCGACTGGATGATTGTGCCTCGAATGTAGCAGAGCTCATGGTTGTCATGCCTAGAAGGAGCGGCTGTTTTGTTATATTTGATTCCACCGACACATTGTCATAGCTTCACTTGTTTTTGGAAGTTTGTCTTAAAATAAACAAAAAATGTGTAGCCTTTGGAAGAGTTTGCGTACAGCTGCGCACACACTTCATCTGAGCAAATGATGCATTATTCAGAGTTTAATATGAGACATTACACGGAGGTAAATTAGAGCCATCAATCATGGGAGACGCTCGTATGCGCCTGTTCGTCGGGGGACCATTTTAGAAAAGCAAAAGAGCGTTTGGCACCAGGAGCGATCGGCTGGCAAGATTGGGCGTGAAAATGAAAACGATCGTTGCTTCATTTTGATCCCGGCCTCGTTCTGCCGACACGAGTGCTATTAGCCATATGTTAGCCGTGATTATTTTGTAAGCTTCTGACGATGTTGAAGCCTACACTCAACACGAGTAATGTGCGAAAAACCCTGAGCCGTCATTCACCGATCGAGTCCTAATTTGATTTCGTGCGTTTCAAACGCCAAGAGCAGACGTGAACGCGTTCCTCTTTTCGAAGCATTGCAGTTACAAATGAATCAGAACCATTCCGCTTCTCTGAAATAAGGAGATTGACTTGTATCAATATAAGATGCAATATTCCTTTAAGCACAGGCATGAATCTTTCCATCACATGACGGGATCAGACTGGAGGCTTGTCTGAGTTAATATGGATGACTAGTGTGGAGCCAATTGACTTTTTTTTTTTCCCTCTCTCTGTGACAAGTAACAGAGGGAATTAATCCAATCAAATCATATGAAAGGAAACCATACGTGATTGTTGCTTCTCAGTAAAAATAGTTTTTGATGCCCTGTCAGGCTTTAAATACTTTGCATTGTTGAGCCCTTTTGGAGGCAAGTGTCGCCATGGGTAATTGATGGTTAACCAGTCAACCATCTGCCAGTCGAGCTTTGAAGAAAGTATTTTATTCTTCTTATGCTTTTGCATGATCAGGCTAACAAATTCCGATCAGCAAAGACACTTTGCCCGAGTCCTCAAACGTCATGACTGTGGCCTGCCCACCAAAGCCGTTCCTTGTTCAGATTACCAGCAAGCAGCATACATCCCAAAGAGTGCAATTAAACGTGCATCCGTCTCCGTCGGAGCTCGGGTCCCTGTCGCATTGTATTCCATAGAAAGCGCTTGGTGTATTCGGTGGAAGGTGCCGACAATAACCGCCGTGCGAAGCATTCTGGGAGAGAGCGCGCCATTGTGACACTTGATGGGGAAAGGCGTTAGTGGCATTATCGCCGGCTTTGCAATTTTCTCAACGCGCCGTGGCCAATGCACGGAGCGCAATGATTTTCCCGAGATGATCACCTTTCATCTCGACGTGTATTGTAACATGGCTAAACAGTTTTGCAGGGCGTTGAAATGGAGGAATTTGCTCCGTTTGCACAGGATGTAATTGCATCCGTTGTCGGGTGTCCCGCTGATAAAGGCGAGCAATAATGGAGGATATCTGATGAGCCGCACACCTCAAAAACGCCGTTACTCCCACTCCTTTGCGAAGGTGTCGAATAATCAGCTGAGGCTCCGGGACGTTCCTCTGCTCCAATGTTGCCTTTGCTGGGGTCTCGCTTGCTCGGGATCCAAAGTGTGGTGACTCATTTCCTCTTGTAGAGTGGAGATGCCAGGCTCAGAAGTGCTGTTTGTCAGCCCAGAGTGAAAATATCCATCTGCAGGCTGCCTCGGCAGCATCTTTTATTTACAGACGCCACCCTGCCTCGCCTGCTGTCTCTGTCCGCTGGCTAGCGAACTCACTGAAAGATGGACTCCGGGTTTGATTTACGAACCCTCTGACTTGTTTACGGTCTTTCCTCACGCGAATGGATGACTTGCCCTCGATAGAGATGATATCGTCGCGGCGCGACTGTTGTCAGGCCGGATGCAAAAGGCTTCTTTTCTTCTCCCTTTTAACTAATTGCTCAATCGGAGTTATGGAGATTGCGTAGAATGCTTGGTTGATGAATTGGCGTCTTAGCTGCAGCCAGCGGATGACGCTGCTCATTTCAGTCTCAGCTTCTTTTTGGTTTACGGAAGAACAACATGTCAGCTATGGGGAGGTGTGAGGTCCATCCGGGGATTTCTGCTGTGATGAGCAGTTCACTGCTCTTTCCATCCCTGGCGTAGAGACAAGAGTTCATTTCAGAAATAAGATGAGAAAAAATAGGAAGTCGTTGTTCTCAAATGTGTGACATCAAAATCACTTAAAAAAAAAAAGTTCTCCGTCATCATGACCAATGCTGAAAAATAGTTACCTAGTTAGGTGTGGGTGTTCATAAAAAATATCCAAATCTATTGTACAATTTTCATTTCAAAGGTTTGATAGGACAAGAATCTAGTTAAACAGTCAAAATGAGTTCATCTTTGTAATCTTCGTAAAAGGGGACAAAAAAGATCTGATGTTAAAATAAAAAATAGATTTTAATATTTTGCAAGCCGACCATTCACGTCAGTTGTGGGACTTGTAGCGCATTATGACTACCGCTCTCCTGGATCATTTAATCTTTTGCTATCTGAGCAATAACGTACAAAACATCTTGTGAGGACACAAATCATTTGCACGAAATGTAGGACGCTATTGTTTGCTCAGCCTCGGCCTTCAGTAACTACACTTGCAACTGTAAGACAGCGATCATTATTGCAGCGCTTCCACTTGGCGTTGCTGCGCACGGGCCACGGCGTTGACCTAACAAAAGTTGGCACCGACTCGGATGTCAACATTAGACTTTGTAATTGGACTGATGAGTCTCCCAGGAAAGAGTCTCCACTTACTTGGCTCATTATTTACTCTCCTCTATTGACAACGTCCACTCCCTGCGGTCTCTTTGCGATATCTCGTTATTTATTATTATTGTTATTATCTTTTTTTTTAAGGAAGCTTTTAAAGAAGATGAAGTATAAATGTCAGTTATTTCCGCTTTGTAACTAACACTATCCGTTTGGTTCTCATAAAGTTTGAGTAAAGCCTCGATTTATAACGACATGGAGGATTTGGAGCAATCATGCACACCTTGCCGTGTCTCCTCCGTGTTTAATCAATGATGAGGCTCCGGCCTGGAAAATATCAATCCATGACTCATCAGTGTGCCAAAATCCGCTCGAATGACGTGGCTGAAGATGCCTAGCAAATGTCAACCGCGTATTAATTTTGCATTTGAAGCCTGGCGTCGGTTGTCTGAATGGAGGAGACGTAAGGAGGACGGTGCAGAAAATATGAGCCTGGTCACATTTAATTTCACACTCGTGAGATGTCCGCGTCTCCGCCCGTCAACTATTTCTGCCTGCGCAGGCCTTACACGGCCGACAACTCCATTCGGAGCGGACAAACAATGCATCCTAAATCATGCGAAAGCCTCCCCTTCGACTGCTTCCAACATACCTTTTACTGTATGGATTGTGAATTGAGGTTATTGAAATATTGACATCTTTGTATTGATTAGCATTTTATATATATATATATATATATATATATATATATATATATATATATATATATATATATATATATATATATTGCTCCAAATGAAACATTGGGATTTGGCTTTCACTTTAAACACGATGGATTAAACACGTACATTATGCAGAGTAAAGAAAGAGAAGGAAAGCTGCGGTTGTTTTTGTTCATTCAGCCAACGTGTATTTTTGATATTTCAGCCATGCCTGTGCCAGAGCAGCCCGCCGAGCAGGAGAAGGGAGCCACGGTTCCCCCGGTGATGTCGGCCTCCAACGGAGACCGGTCAGAGACGGAGACAACCTCCTCGATCCTGGCCTCAGTCAAAGAGCAGGTACCAATTTTTCCTGTTACACGTGACCGTGGGCCTCTGTGGCGCTTTGACACTGAAAACTGGACAGACCGATTCTTGGTCTCAATGACGGAACGTTCTGGGTCCTAAAAGAAGTTCTCGATGTGAATATTCCGTTAATAACTGTAAAAGTGGTCGTTTTTCACTCACACTTACGTATTCAGAAAGTCAGTTGGGGGAGGGTTATGTGTGTGTCTGTGTTTTTTTTTTTTTTAATCCCTCATACACGCTTCAAAGAATACCTGCAGTCATTCAGCACTGTACTTACAAGTTTTTGATGGTATGGTTGAGATCCTTCTTGAATTGAATTATTAGTTATTACTCTCATTCATCTGCAGATTGCCTTGTAAATTGGTAACATTGATCATCCTGTAAGTGGAATTCTCCTATCTGCGGTCCCCTCTCAAGGTGTTTTTGGAGTATTGTGGGCATGTGAAGTCCTTTGAGACTGTTTGTGATTAAGGGCTATAGAAATAAATGTGACTAGATTTGATTTGAAATGTCTTTTTTTCAGGGATGGGGGGGCGGCAAATGTGTAATACGCTTTCATTTTTTCACATTTTTGTAATAAGTGAAAACAATGCTAGTCAGAGAGAGCACAGGCTGTGTTTAGTGAAGATGGTGGGGCGGGACTTCCACGGTTTAAAAAAAAAAGCTCAGAGAAGTGGTCGACAAACCATCACGATTCACGCTGCTTTTGATGGATGCTTATTGCTCCGTTTTGCAAGAATATGAAATCACCCTTTAGCTTAGCCATGTCCCCTCGAAGTATATTCATAGCGTTTCAAACATCTTTCCTGGCAGCTCTAATGAATAGTGTTCATTCCATTATTCAAGGAAGGCTATGCAATCTTTATGGAAAGCATAAAGATTGAAAGGTGCCGTAGGAGTGTGAGAAGCACAATGGACGGAAATGACAGCGTATTACTGAGGCTCCGGCTGTTGCCAAGCAGACATAATTGAAATAGTCATTAAAAGCTATCCGATGACTTGATGTGGTCTTTTTGCTGTTGCCGGAACAGGAGAAGAGGCAAGGCTAGGTGGGGGTGACTGGCAAGGCTTTCAAAGGAGCACTGTAAAGGTCAACAGCCACGGTATTCCGAGTATGTCTGTGTGCGCGTCCCATTGTTTGTGTTTTGATCTCATTTAAGAAGAAAATCCAAATTTTCAGAGAGAGAGAGAAGGGATAACAAAAACCCAAAAACCAAAAGGCATTTGTCAATCCCAAGTAGCACTGTGAGAAATAAACGCACTAATTGCACTGGGTGATCTGTGTTTCGGCTCGGACTCATTCATCGTGGCGCCGAGCGCCGCTTCAGTAATTGGCATACGCACGACAACAAACTTCAGAGGCAATAAATACGTTTTTACTTGAATGAAACCATGATGGAATAGCCAATTTACTCTGGCGGAAGGGCGCTTGACATCCATATTAGGGATGACCGTTTCACTAACTTTCAATAACTCACGCTGGTCGGGGCGCTGTCATTTACAAGCGGTCGACTGCGAGTCGGCCACGCCAACAGGAAATGAGTCGGACTTTTAATCGGCACGTTCTCTGATGTGTAAATTTTCAGTTAAAACGCCCACCATTAACATTTTTCCGGACCGCTTGGTGCGGAACTGCCGGAGTTTCTTGAGATGCTTTGCAGGGCCTTGCATCATCTCTCAGGTTGCCTCGGGTAAAACTTCAAGAGGCCCACCGCTGCCGACGTGCTTTACAGTATTGCCGGCGAGATTTTTAGTCAAAGGTCTGAATGGAAAGAAATCTGTTTTTGCGTGGCTTGAATTAAGAAAGCTTGTAATGGAGTAGGAAGTACTTGATGCTGTGCTATTTGATACTGTATTTTAAACAAGGTTGTCGCAGTTACCTTGAACTTACTAGTTTCCGCTCGAAAAGGCGAAATTGTGACTTTCTCCGAAAGACGGCAGTGTGCTGCAGATGTGACGTCACTGTGAGCTCCTGTTTCCATGCCACTGCAAAATAATGCTGCCGCAAGGGGTTGACCCGTTGTGGAGGTTGGCACGATTGTGGCATAAATATGCTTGATCGTCTTTAAACGGCAGATTTGCAGGTTGCGGTCAAGGAGGGCCCGTCCTATTGCATCATGACATGATGGCTTCTGACGGCCACCATCTGACCCCGCGATGCTTTGTTTCCAGTTCCGGTGTGCATTTGACTCGGTGGATTCCTTGCAGCCTATTTTATGCAAATGTGTTTTGTCTTTGGTATGCGCGTGATTAAAACTACACATGGCTAGGTTTTCCTCGCTAAGCTTGTTGCATGTGAGCTGAAAGTCAGCGTTAATCCACAAATCCGCCATCAAAGGGTCTTCACTGACAGAGTTAGTGTAAGTGACAGAAGCAAGGTCTTGCTCATCGCAGACAAGCTAATACATTCGATACTCCAGACCGCAGCTTGGTCTCCAGACTTGCTTTCGTTGTTGCCGTTTTGGCCTTTTAAAGCTTTTTATTTCTTCCTGACAAGCTCCTTCTGTTGAATGTACGCCACTCTGAAAAGAGTTAGTGTTACTCCGTTAACGCTTGGTGTTAGTGTGTTACTTGTAATTTGTCAAGAATTGTGTCTTGGCGTACTCGTGGCGAGATTGCGTGCAGCAAAACCCACGGTTGGTTCGGTCTAAGCCACTTTGCGGTCTAAAGACCAGCGTGACATCCGCTCTGAGAAATGGTATTATTCTGCTCATGACAACAATGGCCTGGGAAAAAGGAGTTGAAGATGCGTTACCGTGCCAGGCGAGGCACAGTTTGCACTTACTGTATCAATCTCTCACTTGCACCGTGTAGTCAAATCTGTCCTGCTTGCAATAAAAGAGCTTTATTTCTTCCAGTTTGTTCCCTTAGCCTTCAGGACACACTGATAAATGGCAGCCGCAGTTCTACCCCTGGGGAAGGAGCCCAGGTGTGTCGACCGAGGGGCTTTTAAAAAACACAAAAAGCTGCCAGGGGGACTTGTAATCATTTTTCGCGCAAGGTGTGTCGCGGCAATATCTTTTGGCGTTGTCCTTCTCGGCGAATGAGCAATGTGTTCCTTTCTAAACGAGCTGGAAATAAAACTTAAAATGACCCCCCTGCTTGCACAAATAATTGATGGTCTGGTACATTTCGTACAATGTTCGATTTTAAGAGCACCCATTGGATTGTAACTGTCAACAAAAGAATGTACGTCCTAACCACTTTGAATGATGCAGGCGTAGTCCTTGCCTTGCATCATCGGAATACAATGTTTGGATTCTCCCGCGAGCGCTGCTGTTCTGTGTTGCTTCCATAATTTAAACTCCCGGTAATGAGCCAATCTCCACTGTCCATGAGGTGGAATATGCTTTAAATTTGCTTCAAAGCGAAATAACCCTCAGTTACTAAAAATGTCATCTTCAAACTGTGTGACTCAGCCAATGAAAATAAGCATGTCAGTTAAATTGATTCATAAACGCACTTTTCATGGGTGCTCATTACAAAGTGCTTGAAAGGACACGAACGCTGAAATGACAAAAAATAAAAAATAAATGTCAAGACCATGGTTATCAAATGTATGAAATGTCAAGGCAGAGATGATAAAATCGAACAGACTATTGAAAACACAAAGATCCCTCTCATAGAGCAGAACGAAACAATGGCTTGATATTAAAACGACTGAAACTGTCCACGGAGGTGACGTGGCAACTTAGGGCGGCAAGACTCAAATGAAGTTGACGCTGGTCAATGATCAAATATTTCATCAGCTACATAATTCAGAACAATAACTCAAAATACAATTATTATTTTATTCCCTTTTCCAAGTGAATAATTTAATAGCAATTGAAATATTCGGGGTCTTTGGTCGTCAATACTTGCGAATGAAAAGGGAAGAGCTTCTTTTGTCCTGGTCAATATGTTCCTTTCATTCACTTTCAACAGTAGCTGGCAGCTGTCATAGTTTGGCCCAAAAAGTGGCCCGTATGTAGGAAAAATGGGTGAGAAGAGTGCCCCCCCCTCCTCCAAAGAAAAAAATGCTAATTTTATGTGCATAGCGAAAAGGAAGATAAATAGTGGACATTAGCGTTGAGATAGTTGTTGCTCTGTGTGTGAGTGCCGGCCCACCGGTTGTGTGGGGGAAGTAGACCACCGTGGAGCTTTCCGCAAGAAATGAAATCATTGCGAGCTGCCTATGTCGGAACAAAGTGTCTTTGCAATTAAATGTTGGCCCTTGTTACGTCACACTTGTGCTTATTTAAATCATATCGCCCTCACAGTTTTTCCACCCGTGTCTTGGCAGCTACTTGGACAAAGATTTATCATTTGATGTTTCCGTATGGTAAACGGGCTTTACAGAGGGACTATTTACCACTTCCATATAAAAGGACGGGACAGCCCCCCGCGCACCCACCAAACTGTCTGCCTTGAACAGTTTGTAGGTAAGAAAAGTCCAATTGTAATGTGCGGAGCAGTGAAAAGGAGAATGATAGGGAATTTGGGAAGAGGAGATTTGGGAGATAAATTAGAGAGGGCCAAAAGAGCGAGCAAGAGCGTGAAAGAAAGAAAGCTGGCGGAAGCCATCCAGTCCACATTTGCCTGAGTCCAAAGGAACGAATCTCGCCAATTACCGTTTGAAGATCAATCAGTGGAATGGCAGTACGTTGCCGTTTGTGCACTCCGCTGCAAAGATAAATGATCCAATACAAATAATGAAAGACGGGGAAAGGAAAAAGCATTTCTTCCACAAGCTGAAAGCACATCAGAATGTGTTGGCAGCCTGCTGTTTCTTTGTTTTGCTCTCGCTTCTCTACGTGTAACGTTCAAGTCTGCATGCCATTACAGACGTCCACATCATGGATGGGGTCTTTGAGGCGTCGTGCTAAATGTCAATTAAAAAAATACAAAACACACACATCGGAAATGTATCTGAACTCAAGGCGTCCACGCTAAAAAAATGCTAACGCACACGTTACCACGTTAACCGTGGTTAATGTTCAAAACAAAACGAGAAAATATTGAAAGCGTCAACACTTCCTGCTTTAACTCACAGATTAGACCACATGTTGAAGCTGGTCCTTTTTCATGTCCCCAAGGTCAAAATGAAGCATGCAGTGCCTGCTGAACTGATGTCACGCATGACAGTGGTTCGAGGTTTGAAATTTTTGTGTTCCGATGGAGAAAGAAAAAAGTCTTTTGTCTTTCAGCACCACGAGCAAGTGGGAAGTGGGTCAAGAACACGACCCCACTTGCCAAGTATGTTGCTGCGACAGGCCCAAACTCACTGTGCCCATTCGTTATGTGTCGGCCGTCTCCTCCCCCGTCGGTGCCCGGTCATTGCGGAATGATGCAAGATCCCGTAGAACTCGCATGAACTATGACATTGTTGGACACCAAATCTAATGAGGCGTGAAATCAATATGTACACTCCTGCTTCACCCGGGGCATGCTGGGTAATGGAGTGTCAGCAGTGCTTTGCGGCGGTTTTAATCACAAAGACCTTGGAAGAACTCCTTGTAAACAACTCTCTGAGATACAGTGTGCGTGGGGTTGCGTCTGTGCACCTGTGATTACTTTCAGCGTAATTGAAGCTAACTGTGTGTCCGTCTGTCAGCACGGGGCTGAAACGGAGCCGTGCGATTGTGCAGCTCTGCATGAGTTTAGTGCAAGTCCGACTGTGTGTTCCATGTTGTCAGAAGGTTAGCATCGCTCCCCCACCGGGTTTTGTTTCATTAGCCTGTAAGGCTGCGCATGACTCCTGCGAAGTAAGCATTAGCCTCCACCTACCTCTACTCCCGCTACTCTCTGCATGCTAAAGCGACGTCAGCTCACATCATCTGCATGCTGATCAACTTTGGAACAACAATCGGGGGGAAAAAAGCCAAATTCCCACGTTAAATCTGAATGCTAATGATGCGTCTCGCTGACATAAATGCAGGTTGCGCTGTTAAGACGCCCGGCAAGATTTGGAAGTGAAACTGTGCGTTGGTTAGCTGCCAGAATGAGGCAATCCAAGGTTAACCTTCATGCAGATCGATCGATTTATGAAGAATTGATTGGTAAAAGCGACGCGCACTAATTGGCGGCAACCAGCAGAGGCGCTGTTGCTTCAGTCTCAACTAAATCGCATGAGCTCAGTGAGTAGCGACATCCCCACCCGTGCTATCGCTGCGCCTCTTTATTCTGGTCAATCCAACATGGCTGTTTTGCATACAATAAAAGGAGGTCAATAAATTGATTGTTGGGGTTTTTTGTTGTTGTGGTTTAGCAGAATGGAACATCTTGAACTTTCATCTGCTGTATTCTTGTGTTGTCACTTAAGCGGCTGCCATAAACCGTACACATTCTCACTTTCCCGTGTAGCTGAGCCACAAAATTGAGTTCTTAGAGTTCCCTTTGATCCCCAAATGATCAAATGACGGAAAGAGCCAAAACAAAAATCTGTTTGTCATTCCACCTGTTTTTCCCACCCAAACTTATTCCTTCGCAGCGCCGCGGTAACTAATTATAGCTGCCTTACGTGGGCCGATTCACACTCAGCCTCAAAGATGTCTTTGAGCTGAATGCGGAGCAGCATTTGCATGCACATAAACCCTAGAAAGTTTCGCTGAGCGTCTCAAATGAAGGTCCACCACCATCATCAGGAATGCCTTTGTGTGATGCAGCTACAATCGTTACAAGGCTCCTTCATTAGCTGACGGCAGAGACGCTAAATACTGTTCACGCTTTGCCAGCCATAGGACATGAAGTGAATGAATTTAGGGGGAAAGGCTACATTTCCTAAAATAGTACGCAGCCAGAGATTACACCTTGACGAACTCCCGCGTATGCAAACAGCCTCTATTTTGGGATGCTGCTGTGTTGTTTTTGTGCGCTTCTGCATGACTCATTTGCGCTCCTATCCAAACATTGGGATTTCAATGTCAACAGGGAAAACTCTTGGCAAACAACCCACTTCCTCATTGCACGCCCACGATTGAAAGTTTTCTTGAAATTATTTGCCACGGCGAGCGGTAATTGAACTGTGCTTTCCCGTTTGAATGTGAATTTAGCTCTTCAATCACCCGCCTTTGTGTCTCTGTTATTTAGTGCCCTTAGCTTTCCTTCCCTTTGGCATTCTAAATAGATAAATGACTCCCGTGCACTCGCCTGGCCGCCGCTGTTGACATATTCACGGCAAAGACACTGGCTGATGAAGAATGGCTCTGTCATTGGACTTCTCTGGGAAATAAACCAGAGATCGCTCCATGTTTGCCTTTCCTCCGTCTTTTCCTTTTTTGTTGTGCTTCCATTTTTCTTCACGCTCGTTCTTGCTTAGTTCCCATGTCGCACCTCCACTCGTCCTTCATTCTCAAAGTGCATTCTGCATCGTAGCGTCGCCCTCCTCTCCCGCTTGGCGTCAAGATAGAGCCGCGCAGCTACCCGCTGCTAATGAGCTTGGTTGTGGTCGCCACGGCGATTGTCCCCCCCAACTTTATCGCCACCAGTAGCTTGGAGGCAACGTTGATTAATGTCTTTTCATATTGTTTTGTCATGAACTTCTTGGCTGTGGAATATTGTCTCATATGAAGATTTTTTTTTTGTTTTCTCTGCTGATGAACAAGATAACGCACATCGCATGGATATGAATTAATATGACAAAACGTGTCTTACGCCTGTTGAAAAAAAAAAGCCTATTATCCAGGCTAATATATTCCAGTGTCTCACAACCCCTAACGTGCACTTGGGTTTTATGATGCTCACATTTTGAGTCTGGATTGGATTGATTGATTAAAACGGAAATATTTTCAGCGCTTTTATTTTGATATATGATGAGTTAATGGTGAGGGCAAGAGCTGTCAGGCTGTCCTGGATGTGAGTGACATTTCCCTTCTTCGTCACTGTGAATATCACTGTAATGACAGTGCTTCTTCGTTCTCATTCTCAATTTTCGTTTCACCCTCTTTGGTCGCTTCCCGCCTTTGAACTTCCTGTCGCGATGTTCTTTTTCTTACTTACTTACTTTCCATCCCTTCGCTCTCTTTTTCATGAACGAATCCCAGAGAAAACCCTTTTTAAATATACGTGATCCTTTTGTCTGAGGATGGATTTTGTATCCATTATAATGAAAGCAGATCAAACATAATACCGTTTGAGCGAATCCGAACTAATTACATCAAGAAATCAGGCTATTGATAAAATAATGAAGCTTATGATTGTGCACAAGATGCTTGATTCGCTTTAACAGGCATTGGTGGATTCCTGCCGCTCATGCAAATAATTTGGGCAATCAAGAAACATGCGCGTCTCCATGCATTAACAAGCAGCGTAACTGCATTGATTTCTTCCTTTTGTTCGACCTTAAATCTCCTGACACGCCGACAGGATCAGTAAAAATCAAACGCTCATATCGTGGAAACTCTTTTCAACATATCCCTTTACAACGTTTCCACACCCCAACTCGTGTCCTCCCACGGTCGTCGCTCTGCGTACAGCTGCATTATTGATGCATTTGAGGACAGTTTTTGTCCTGTCATCGCCTTCTAGTTAGCATCTCACGTATCCCCTCGCATGCCGTCGTCGCGTTTGCAAATCGTGCAGAATGAGCTCTTAAGTCACGCGGCGTACACACTCGGCATGCTCGGCTGATGCGCCAGCTGTGACGAGAGCTCCGTCACTGATGCGTTTCTGTTAATTAACTCCCTGAAAGAATTCCACTTGGCATTCCCTCGGCACACTGGACCATAAACCCAATTAGCGCGAGCGGTGCATTTTCAGACCGCGTGGTCGTAAGCTTGTAAACACGCACGCTTGCACACATACGTGCACGCATGCATGCTCACAAACACGCCTGTGAGATGAGAAATTATTTTCCCCCGCCAAAATAAAACAAGACCAAAAGAGCGCTCGCATTGGTGAACTGGGGGGCATGTGCCGGTTGACTTGAGTCAGACACCCCGGACCGGTCGCCGGCTCATCGTTGATAAACAATCACTGGCGCTCACGTTCCCATTTTCGGTGTCTCAAGTTAAAACTCAATGCAGCGGGAAGGCACACCCCAACGATGTCAGGGGGAATGCCTGCCATTCTGCTTTTTCCCACTCTGGCTACGAGACGGTGCTGCGTGCTCGCAGCTTTTTCAATTCAACTTGACTCAAATGTATATCTGCCGCCCAGAAAGCATTGTTGACATTTCTGTCCGTCTGTCTTTTTGTCCTTTCGCTTTGAGTTGGAGGCGACGAGCCAAGGCGGCGCTCACACTGTCATCCGTGTGCGTGTGAAAGCAGATCTGTTGCATGTCATCTTCCTTGCTCCCGCTCTTTCCTTGTCACACCCTAATGAATCCTGACTTTTATCGCTCACGACTCCCCCCCAGAGTGTTGTTGAACACGTGCGCGTGCGCTCATGGAAACATGCACGAGCGCACAAAGACTCACACAAGCATGCAAAGGCCTCGGGGAGATATGGAAAGAGCTCGGATGGAAGGTTGCTCCATGTGTGAGGGAGGAAATCAAGATGAGGTGGATGGATGCAAGGAAATGCGGGCGTATGGTTATGAGGTCGTGGGAATTTCTTAAAGGACGTGTAGAAAGGTGACAGAAATGGAAGGCTCATGTGGACAAAGGAAACAATTTGATTGGAAGACCGCTGTCAGCATCTTACGCAGATGTCCAGATGTTTAAATCAGGGCTCGTCGAAACGTACAAGGTTTTGTCACCGAGTATTTTGTTAAGGGGTATTTATCCTGAGGCTGAGACCGACCTTTCTTAGGCTGGGCAGCACATTTTCCAGCCATAATTTTCCTGTAATCTTTTGACAGCGCTGATCGATAATACCATAAGTGAGAGGCGGTCCCTCGACATATGAGAAGCCGTAAAACAAGTTAGGGATGGCTTGACCATTTTTGTTTTGCTCTCTCACCTCTCCCTGGATCTTCTTTGAAAGCGAGGGACGAAGGTCCTATTTTGGAATGGGACTTTTGTTTTTGCTGGCTTGTTTCTGGTCGCCCTGTTGGTATGAAATGAAATATTTCATATATACGATGAGGTAACAGGGGGGCCGGAACGTATGCTGCTTTGCATGCTCAGGCTGCCCCAGGCTAGACGAACAGCAGAAAAGGAAGCGCCGCACATGTGGTTTACATCAGGTTTGTTGTGAATGGAGCATGCGTCTCCCTCAGCACCTGCTCCCCGCACAGCCAGTTTGCTTCTGCCCTGCAGGTACACGGGAGACCGGCGAGGCCCTAGATGCAATTGAAAAGGTGACTTTTGGCTCCAATGCTCAACGTATCATGCGAGTCTTGTTAGGATGCTCACGGTGCTTCTGCGTCCGCGTGTGTGCGCTTGTGCTTGTGGAGAAGAGGACGGCGAGCTCAGCATTTCAAACCGCTGAGTCTGAGGGACGGTGTCACGTGACATGCTGCATCCGGGGGTCGACGCTCTTTGGATGCTATCCCTCACTTCCACCCTGCGATCGTCCCTCAGTACCGAGCCTTCCACTCCACTCAGTTTGTGGTTGCGCCCAAGCTTTACGAGTGACATGATTGAATTAGAATCCAGGCCAATGCAGAGTACGGCTTTGATTACGATGACAACCAGCGGTTTTCTTAGTGCCTTTTGGATGAAGCGAGCCATCTCACTGTTCCCAACAACGAGCAAACACATCTAGCGAGTATTTGTCTTGTTCAGTGGGCACTCGAGACTGCCTCCCTACTTAACAACTTCGCTGAATAAGCATGTGACTGTTTTCTAAATAAAACAAATGGCAATAACATTCTTAGCTCAAACTAATCTGCGCTGAGACTGCAGCTCTGCTTACCTTTGCCTTTGACATGAAAGTCATTCTGTGGAGTCTGGTGCCAGATTCCGACCATCACTCAACGTCACGGGATCCCGGCTGCCCAGTCATGGTCCGACAAACTCATTGTGCGAGGAAATTATGATGTAAATGATGAAATCGTGAGACGAATGTGCATACTGGCTCGCTCACAGACACATTTTCCGAAATAGACACATAATAAAAGATTTACTTGCTGGTTTAATTTCACACTTGATGTGTGGGCAGGCACTCCAGAGCCCTGCGTATAAGCAATACAAAAGTTCATTTTCATAATTTGTCTGCTTTAATGGAGTGATCCCCGATGAGCTGAGGTCCTACACAGGAAGTTGCAGCCAGGGGAAAAAAGAAAAAAAAATCTTGCTCGGTGTGCCACAGGGACAGCCAGGGAATGTCGTGCACAAGTCAGCCATAGCGGGGAAACCGATTGTCGTTCTTGGCCCACCACAGCAAGTGGTTCTGCGTGGTGGGAATTTGCGGTGTTTGCAAATAATAACCCGCGTCTTTGTGTGCGCAGGAACAATTTCCTGCTCTCCTTCCACTTTGCTAACACCGGGAAATTAGTGACAATCCTGTCGAAGCCTGGCTTTTTCCCCCCTCCCATCTTCCCTGCTTCTCTTTCACTTTCCAACACTGCACCTTTAAAAATAGAAGACAATTTAACTGCATTAAGGTCACTCACCCTTCACATCTGTTGCTACGAGTGGCTCTGCCTCCCCCTCAAGCAGGCGAAAAGCGTTTGATGAGCAGCCAGTCGACTTTAAAAGTCATCGTGGACTTGTGAAGTCGACAAGTCAACCATGAGTGCTTTAATTCGGCCAAACTCCTTCCATCTTTATTTATTTATTTATTTTCGGTGACATTTAGCGGCCTGAGATGAGTTAGTTGTGGTCCTCGTTGTGGGTGACAGCAGTGATTATTGGCAGAGCGACGGATGAGTCAGTCCTTGGTGCCTTTCCAAAAACGAGACAGGGGGAGAATTTTTGTCCTCCTTGGCATCGGTGCACCTCAGACCGACTGTAGGATACTCCTGCAGGTTAAAATGAGCCAGCTAAACACTTTTAAAGGCTTACTGACTCATTTTGAAACTGTCTTGAAGGCACCCGCTTGCCCAGCAAGCATTCAGCGCATAAACAACTCTCAGTGCGTCGCTCTATGACTGCACTGAAAAAGTGACTTCTGAAACAGTTTGACTTGGCTCTTTTTGTCATGATGCTACCATGCACAAAAATGCATAATGTAATGGAATTCATGGAATTCAAGATAGAAAAGATATGAATGTTGGCGGCACAGTGGTCGACTGGCGAGCACTTAATGTTACAGATAACTGGCTTTTTTTTTTTTTTTGGGTGGTGATTTGTATTGATTAATTTTTTTCAGAAAGAGATGAACGCGCACGATGAAGTCAATTTCATACTTTGATTGTCTCCAACATGCGGTTGCTCTGCTTGATCAACAACGTCATGCAGCCCTTCCATCATGCATATGTGTCGTGTGATTGTGTGGGATCGTTTGTTTGCCGTTCATTTGCATGCAGATTTTCTCGGCATTAGTTTATCTCCCCAATCTTCCTCCAGTTTGGATTCTGGCTCTCTCTTCTCGACGTCTCCTCATTTTTTCTCTCTCTCTCTCTCTCTCTCTCTCTCTCTCTCTCTCTCTCTCTCTCTCTCTCTCTCTCTCTCTCTCTCTCTCTCTCTCTCTCTCTCTCTCTCTCTCTCTCTAATGAGATGACATGGCCACAGTGTTCGTCTTCCACTTGGCGACAGCCTCTCTGTTGCCAATTACTGCACAGTCGCCAGCTTTCTGTTTGCCTTTCGCGATTATATCTCTGTTTGTGTATACAACCTGCAAATGAGACGCGCCGTTCAAAGGCCGACGATATCATCAACAGTTGTGCGGTAGACGGCGGCCGCCCCAGACTATAGAAATGACTGCCTCGTAAATAGTCGCAATTATTGACACATTTAACACAGGAGTTGAGCCTGGTGCTACATGATTCAGTACCAAGGACAGCGGTCAGAGCGCATTTTGTTGTCATGCTGTTTGAAAAGGATTGTTTGAAATGGACAGCGCTGAATATGCACATAGAAATTATGATTCCGTTACAGGTTTGGTTTGAAACGCGAGACGTTTTCAAACGTCTTACTTGGATTAAGCGCAGAGATAATCAGAATACTTTCATAGAGGACTACGGAAATCGGAGAATATTTTCTGTTGAGCATGTGTCGTATTCTTTGTGACAAAGAGGAGCAAAGTGACAGAGGAAGAAAAGCTTTCTTCGTATATATTCTTGTGGAGTCCTCTCCATCCGTGTGCATTGATGTTTGCAACCGGGTAGCGTAGCGAGACTTTTATTTTTTTGCATGCGACATCTGGATAATTATCTAATCGTCGTTTTGCGTATAGTGCAGATGCAGGCATATCTGTTTGCATTTAGTATTGTGTTCATTTGATGGTGAATGGGCCACACACAGGCACACACACACATACGAGCACACACACGAGGCCCTGTTCTGAATTGTGAATGGTTTATTTAAATAGTGTGAATGAACTGTAAAGAAAGGAGCTGGCAGAGATGCTTGTTAAGCCCTTTACCGATCATAGAAAGCTGCGCCGAAGGGCCTGTCTGCGATTTTTATCACCGTCATGCCTGTCGCTTCTGTTTAGGCTTGGGGATCGACATAATGTGTCCAACACGCACATGCGCACACAGACACAGAAACAGATGCCCGAACAGTCACGTCTGACACAGCAAACACGCACAAGTTTCAAATACATACAGTGCACTACATGCTTGCGATCGTCAATTTCGCCAGACTGGGGATGACTCACAAGTCAATGCAGGTCTCAAGCTCGTGGATAATAAAGGTGTGTGTGTATATAGACACACACACACACACTCACGGTCGACCTCGTCTTTTCAAAGCCAATAGAGCCATGTTTGTTTTGATTTGTGCGTTTGCTCCTTGTGTGTGCGTTATTTGTGTTCTCATCTCTTGTGCCTTAAGAACACATTGCCACTGTCTTCTCTCTTTGAGTCTTCTCATCGGTGCTTTTATACTGGAGGCATGCTAACGACAGCCTCCACGCAACGTCAAACTGCGCATTAGTTGCCCGGATGCCTCTCTCAATTGGCAATTCCCTCCTACTTGTTTTCCTAGAAAGCCTTCAGATTTGTATACGGCGATGTTTGCTTGAGTTCACTTGGTGGCAGGTGTGTGTGTGTGTTTATGCAATGGTTTGCATGTCCCCGACCTGGCTAACCTCTCAAAATGAATGCTTGTTATGGCAAGTGGAGAGATGACCTCTGGGGCCTCCCTCGGGTCCTGTCGCATCATGTGGTGGCATGGAGGAGAGCTGGACTATTTATTTGGACCCTGCTATGTTCAGCATGCTTTTTTTTTTTTCTGGGCTACTCTATGCCTTCCACACAGAGCAGCCGCATTGAACCACATACTTCCATCTATACAACCAGAGCTGTTCAAGTAAATCCAAGTCCGCAAGGCTCAATGATGCGCTGCCAGTAAACGTTGACATGTTTACATATTCGCTTTTACTCGATTTCCGTAGCTGTTCTGAATTTTTTTTAAGTGCCTCTCTATTTTGGTTTGGCCATAAATGATGGGTCAGATTTACTCTGCTTGACTTCTTTCCATTTCTTATCCACCCAAACATCTAATTATGCAGCTACCAATTTGCACGCCTGCACACCTGCCCGCCATACTTAGATACTGTACTTCCCTAACTAAATCTCTTTCCCATGCCACCAGTCGTTCAAACAACTCTCTGCTTATCTGCCTTTCCTATCCTATCAACAAAAAAAAAGACCACCGACAGATTTCCCGTACCTGCTGGAATAAATCTATCGCATACATTTCTAAAGAAAACAAAAAGCAAAATGTTACCAACCACCCTACCCCCCCCACCCCCTTTTTAAAATGATTTCATTGGATGCATTACTGGGTGCAGCGATGATAGCATGTCTGAGTACACACACAGACACAATTTGGACACATACGAAGCCGCAATGGCATTTAGGCGATGACATTTTCCAAATGACATTTTGTCGGCGGCCAAATCCATACTTGGGGAGCACGAACCGTTACGCTGCCGCGGAACACTGCTGTACGTCCGCACGTGAATGCTCGCTGTCATAGACCAGGGGCAGTAAGGACCCTGATCGATTTTCCCCTTAATCCAGTGTCGGGATTTCAAGCTCCTTTCAAGACACAAATCCATCGATAAAGCATCTGAATAGTTTTGACCTTGGAAAGACCTTCCCACAGTTTTTTATCGATGGACGGAAGCGCTCTTTTTATCAGTGCTGCTCATTCTGCGGGATTCTTTAACACTCGTTTCATTTGATCGATATGTCTTGCTAATTTATCATGGTTGCTCAAGACAAATGACGTATGGCGAATAGTCCGTCTATTAGTTAAAGACTCAGCGCCACCGATTTATGACACTTCAAGTACAAACATTAAAATGGACGGCACTTGTAAGGATGGTCTCGGAGACGATACAATAGGCCAGTCGACTGCAAACAATAAATGTGTGTACACTTCAATTAGAGGCTCCGAGAGGGTTTTAACAATAAACAAATCATGCCATATTATTAGCCGCAATTGTCGCATAAAACCTGGAAGGTGAACACCGTATAATTCCACTGCTTGCAAGGAGGCTCCGCTTAACCGCCCGCTCTCGATTGAGCTGAGGTCTGAGCTAAATGATGGGCAGTATGACAGTATAAACACTTCTCTCTATCATGTCTTGTAATTCTCCACCGCCGTTCACGGCAGTCAATCAAATGTTGCGGCCTGTGATTTTGTTCACCCGTTTCTAATATTGAACGAGCTCCGTGGATGGTCAGCCTTCAACAATGGCCAGTCAGTGCGGAATCTATCACAAGCGAAATGCGTCGGAACTTTCCGACTGCATCCGTAGGGAATGGATGTGGAGATCTTTACGTGCAATCCAGACAATCTGTTTCAGGGGAGAGATAATCACAGATGAGTGAATCACAAAAGCTCCTCACCAACACTCTCATTCCATCACACATGCAAAAGCCATTTCGGAGACAGACGATTGAGGTAAACGACGTGAAGAAGCGCTGCTGCTCGCTTAAAGTGCTGCCATTTAGACGTCCCTTTTGTTTCCTTAAAAGTATTTGTTAACAGGCTCACATGCAGGAATGATGTTATGATCATTGTCGTTGACGGTTTGACATTCTTCCTTTGCTTGAGTTGCGACTTGCTTTGAATCGCCCATGTGCATCCAAACAGGTAACGGTCATTTTTTGTTTTTTTAACCCATGAAATAAAAATGTCAGCATTTCAAGGTTTGTAGCCAAAATTGAATTGATTGTCATCTTGCTACTGTCCCGAAAATCAACAATAATAATAATTCAGAGCACATTTTCTGCATATACTACTTGTCAGGCATTTAAGCACGCATTGGACATGAGATGAAACGAAGCAGACACTTTGAATGGCTTGATTGTTTTGCAGCCAATGTTGAATTCTACATCGCCAAAATGACATCCTAATCCCTTTTCCCTGAGCCTTTATTGACATTATAAAATAAAATAATAAAAAAAGGGCACTCTTTTTTTTATGCTAAAGGCATATTTTAAATTCAGAGCATTTACATTTTTACAGGCGAGTGCATGTAACAAGCAACACTAAAGCCATAATAAAGACGGACCAAGCTGAGTGTGCGTGCATATCTTCTTCGGCCACACTCAGTTTCCCGTTTACAGCTCTCAAATGCATGCAGTTGTGCACACGTGCACCCCTCCCCCCTCCCCAACACACACCCACACATGGATAAGAGAAGTCAGAGTGAAATCAGAGACAAAGAGAGATGTTTTCTTTTTTCCCACTGAGCTCCTAAATAATTTAATGAGGGGGAGCTCTGTCAGAGTATTGGTGTGTTTGCGTGTTGAATATTTATAATGCATATAAAACTGTTATGGGCCAGCTGCTGGCAGTCTTGCATCTCAGATCTCTTGCCTTTTTAAAGGTGTACTCCAAGTTGATGCGTCTGAAAGTGATGTCAAACAAAACCAAGTGCCTGAAGTGCAAACGCCGCTATTGTCTCCCACTTCTTTAAAATTGACAGGAGAAGTGGAGGTATGAAATCATCTGTTTCGGGTGCTATAATTGGCTACAAAGCTGTCCTCTGTACAAGACAAGATTGGAAAGGAGTTTCGGCGGAGCTGCGTGAAGGCGTCGCAGCGCATCATCCTCCCAAAATGTGACGAAGCTCCATCTATTTCCAACATGTTCTCTAAGGCTGTTTTCTGGAACAGCGCCTCTGAGTGAAAGAACCAACAGCTATCCCCAAAACAGAACTGACAGGGTTCTCTAGGAGGGTTTTTGCAAAGTCGCTATTTGTATACGTCAGCGTGTCCGTCCACAGCCTCAAGTCGCTTCCCCTTTTAAAGGAGCTGTTTTAGGTCTCTTGTCAAGACGGATTTTCCTTCCTTGCACTTCAGACAATTTTACACCGTTGAAAGATTGAGACGCTGTAACATCAGGTCGACCTGCTCGATTCTTGCATCTGGGAATAAGCCCGTGCCTATCACGGGCTTATTGAAGCATCCCGAGGCCGGGTACAGGAAAAGGGTCTGATTTTCCCAGCCCATTGGACTCTGGCTCACGACGAGTTCAGTCTCGTTCAAAGTAGGATGAATGTTTACTTACAAGTTGTCAAGATGTGTAGTCTGCCTTGGATGCTCTGGTTTCGGTTTTTCTCCAACACGCTGATAGTAATTCGTGGCTGCTCTTTCACTCCCTGATCAAGGCGTACCGGAGCTCGGTGAAAGGAGGACGTGAGCCGTTGCTTCAGGTCTTTACTGCGCGCTGCTGTTGATATAGCGCCGCCATAGTGGCGCAACACTGCAACTGCAGATAAAATAAAAAGCTGCCGCAGGAACATCAAACCCTTAATCAATTCTTTTGATGCCATCCAATGATCTAATTCACCCTAACCGGGCAAGGAAACCACTTTGGTGACGCCAAATTTAAATTACAATTGTTTTGCAGATGAAAAATAGAAAAAAAAACCCTCCCCAAAAAAACGTAGCTGACTTGAGAGAGAGAGGTCATATCCGTGCTTCTTTCTTTCCCCCCCTCCCTTCTCTTTCTTGAATATATAAAAAGGGAGCATCATGTTTCCTCCCCGTGGCCATCATCTCATGTGACTTTCATCACCACTGTCACCTCACCGTCCTCACCTGCAGGTATTGGCCCACCCACCCTGCTCGACTTTGCACTCATTAAAACGGCAGCAGGTGCAAAAGCAAGGCCACGGATAAGTCTCTGAAAGGTGATCCCTTGGAAAAAAAAGTAGCATGTGATGCCCGTGAGGTGGGGTGGTCTTCAGTATGCACGGGCGTGACGGACGAGAGCGGTGCGACCTTTTCACCAGCTCGCATTCACGCGTCCTTTTCCCCCGCTCTTTCCTTCCACTCATTTTTCCCTCTGCTGATTGAGGATGGAGAGGGGAGGGTTGAGAGAGGGAGCGTCACGTCTCAAAGAGAAGGTCAGAGCTCTGTTTGATAGCCTTTTGTCTCCCATCCAAAAACAGCGCCCCTAATAGCTACCCATAGGCCACTTTATAATGATTGGGCCTTATCTTCAGACACACACTGAGACCATCAAGCGCAGTCACCACGCGGCGTCTTTATGGTGGCGAGCAGGATCATTTGTCTACCGTGTCGAAAGAGCCACATTGTCTTCTTGAGGGGGGGGGGATTTGTTTTTATACTAACAAAGTGTGAGAGGGCAAGGCTGCAATTTGTTCCATTCACAGCTCTGATATCAGGGCCGCTGCTGTTATCTTGCATTTCGTCCAATGTAGAGCCCAAACACAATACTTTCCGAAGTGATACCAAGTACCGCACATCCAGGTTGTTATCGTGTACTGTACATTAAAATATAACCAAAGTATAGCGCGGCTTTGGAAATAGTTTTTAGCAGAAAGCAGAACAAGACAAGGATTAAGGCCAGTACTGTATACAGTGTGTGTGTGTGTGTGTGTGTGTGTGTGTGTGTGTGTGTGTGTGTGTGTGTGTGTATAGCAAGTAGAGCCTGTCTAACTGAGTAAGTACTGTGTTTTGGAAAACAGGGGTGGGACTGCAACTGCTTCCTTCAGCTAACCTTTCACACAATAACACAACTGATTCTTTGATTGATTGTTTTCATTTTAAGAAAGCTGGGTGGGTGCTCACAAATAAATTTGAGGCATTGAGCACAGTAGTACGATTTTGCTCGGTTATTTCTTTCACTTGATGGTGTAGTGGTACACTTTCCTGACTTGTGTGCAGGCAGCATGGGTTGGGTTTCCATTCAGTCAAGGTATGGATGTGCCAGTGAATGGGCGTTCGGCTCTTTAGCCCGTGTGCTTTCAAATGACATGTTCTCGTCTCTCTCTCTCTCTCTCTCTCTCTCTCTCTCTCTCTCTCTCTCTCTCTCTCTCTCTCTCTCTCTCTCTCTCTCTCTCTCTCTCTCTCTCTCTCTCTCTCTCTATATATATATATATATATATATATATATATATATATGCTGTAATATCTTTACAGTGGGGCCTTGTTGCGTGTGTGTGTGTGTGTGTGTGTGTGTGCGTGCGTGCGAGTGAGAGGCATGAGAAAAAAGGGGAAGAAAGTGTGCATATTGATGAGCAAGTGCTTCCTGAGAATGTTGGGGGAGATGAATTGCATTGCACCGTGCTGTAATGTTGAGGAGTTGAGGGGATTGAGCTTGGAGACTTGAGATAGCGTCTGTGGGGGGGATCAAGTCATTCAGCGCTTCAAATGGCTTTGAAAACCAATCAGACCAGCACACGTGCTCTTTGCAACTCTCTCTCGCTCTCCGTTTGTCTCTCACTCTGTCTCTGTCTCTCTCTTACACACAGGCACACACGTGCACACACATTGATTGTACTTGCACACTCCTGGTGTAAGGGTGGGGACTCCAACAGTTCCGCTTATTGATCCGTGCGCGTGTGATTCACTTGTATGTGAATGCATTTTTTGCACACAGTCATTGTCTGGTTCAAGGCCGATGTACTTCAAAGCTAAAGTGCTGATATATTAACTAGTCAAGTAAGGTGCTTCAATAGCCAGTAGTGTGCATGGTATAGCTGCATACCGAATAGGTGAGCCTGACAGGTTTCTCAAGAAGTCGCTTCACTTGGCTGCCCTTTGCGAAAGCACTTCTGTGTTATTTGTCACTACGCTCTAACTATCGGGTATGCACAAAATAATAAACCCTGTGCTCAAATGATACATCCACATGGGGATAGCGCAATCCAAGGAGGAATTCCACAAATGTGCTCATTAGCCTAATTTATACACTTTCAAAAGGAGCACTCCTATTCAAGCGACAGTGTCAACAAAGGGATGAACAAGCTATTTTTGCATCTGGGCTATTTTCAACCAGTCACTCCTCCTCCCACCTACTCTCGCACGCCAATCCCATCCGAGCTAAAAACTCAGAGCAAAAAGAATGATGACACCTATTTTGAGACGTTGCATTGCTGAGTGCTGTCTACGTGCCTCAAGGGAAACGTTGCATCACGTTGCCTAAACAATTTACTTTGCATATGATGAGACTTTTCAGTAAAATGGAAGCATTGCAAAATGTACAATGAGACCTTGAAGTGTGTGAGAAACACTTTGCAGACACTTTCCGGTTTTTGTGTCATTATTGTTTCCAATTCACCGGTCAGGTGTCAAATAACGCAGATGAATCTCGCAATCAACGTTGTTGTTATTTCAAGCATAATTGGCTGTTGACCTGTCATGCAAGGGGGCGTAAATATTCCGGCCCGCTGCCATTCATAAACATTTCCGTGTCCTCGTCCTTCCCTCTTATGCTCCGTTTAACGTACGCCGTCTGCCCTGTGCATCTACAGGAGCTGCAGTTTGAGCGCCTGACCCGGGAGCTGGAAGCCGAGCGTCAGATCGTTGCCACCCAACTCGAGAGATGCAAGCTGGGATCGGAGGCCGGCAGCATGAGCAGCATCAGGTGACGACCTAAGATCCCCTTTTCCTTTGCATGCGCAGGTGATGGCGAGTGAAGATTGGGTGGCGTATTCAGCTGTGTGAGTGTGAGCATGTGTGTTTGTTTTGCTTTGAACATTATACAGTCCACCCAAGAAAATTTTTGCCGTAGCGAAAGTGTACTTTTTATTGAGACGCAGTTAATAGCGCCTCTGCTGATAACGGTGGTCAACAAGAAACGACATGTCAGTGTGTTTGCGAGTAAGGCCACGAAAGAGTCACCGCGGTGGTGGCATTTCCATCCTACTTCAAATGGTTGGTCACAAGAATAAAGTTTGCACTAGCACCATCTTACTATGAAATCCACCAAACTTTCTGCACTTGAACTTATTTTCTGATGATGCAGTTGAGCAAGTTAGAAATGGATGAGCAGATAAGTGTGCCCTACATGCTAATGAGGCAGTTTAATGCTAACAGCCCGAATATCGCGCTTGCCATCTGCTCACATTAAATCACCTTCCTCCGAAACAGAAAAAAAAAGAAAAATCCACATTGTGAGTCAGTTAGAAAGTTGGTTTTCACTTCTTTACTTCTCAGAGTGTTCTTTGAGTGTGTGTGTTTTTGTTTGGAGCTCTTCTGCAATGTCAAAGGGAAAACTTTCATCAGAATGCAACATTTCTCTGACTCCCTCCAGCAACTTATCGTACATGTACCGCACGCCTGTAAGGGGTCCAAAGGAAAACGCCCTGTGGAATAAAAACTTGGGGAATTTTTCTTTTTAATTTTTTTATTTCAGTCTATTGAAATTCCTGTGATGATAAACACTCAAGCTTTAAATGCTTGACCACTTCACCATGATGCATATTGGCACTTGTTGAGAATGGTGAGGCAATTTTATAGCTTTAAACTTCTGCAAAGCCTTATGATTGTGATACTTTGACCCTAGGTCAGATTAATTCCATTTCCAATATTTTCCAAGCGGCATGTTTGAATGCTGGTCAACAAAGCTGCCTCAGAGCTTCAGGAAATTTTTGAATTGGAGCTACGGCCTTTCTGTGTGAAGTTCTTCCTGAGCCCCCCCCCAAAAAAAACAAAAACAAACCATGCATATTATGACACTATATTCAAGGTGGCCACAGCAGCCATTCTTGCTTGAAACATAATGAGTCTGAATGAAGTCTTTTTTTTTTTGTGTGCGTGTGCATGTGTTTGGGAGGGCAAGGGGGGTCCGAGCAGCACTAGCCTATCTGCTGTCTCATGGTTGCGTCATCCTTTGGTAATCACAGCGGATCTAGAGGATTAGTCGCGCGTATGCCCGCGGGGAGCTCATTATGCCGCTGAGTCAACGTTGATCCCCGCACCCACTTAAACTTGCCAATGCGCGGTAACTCCAACGTGTGATGTGCGTTTGACGTCCCTGTCTGTGCATCACACCAGAGCTCATGTGTGAATTTGCCCGGCTTGATTTCGTCTCGCCGCCTTGATTGACGTGATCCTTTTGTTCCGATTGTTCCCAGCCCAAGTATAGATAAGGGCATCTGTGATATGACTGCGAATGATCGGAGGCGATCTGATAGCATTCAATGAGATGCCGCTAACCTTTCTGTAACATCGCCGCTCATTTCCCCGCGCTTCCATTATGACAGACGGACTCCATCTACATTTGGAGAGATGTTTTACAGTAGTGCAAAACAACTGAAGCGCTGCCATATTATGCAATTCTCGACATATAAGTGGCCGCACTTTTTTTTTTTAATCATTCAAATTTGGCAGGAATGTTAACACTTTTATCAGCAGGGTGTCAAATTTACAAGACATTCCATTTTGCTTTACAGGCTCTTAAAGTTTTAATAGTTCAGCACGGCGTCCTGACACTGGTCTGAGTGAGACAGTGCAAGTTACCTTCATATGGCGTTTGTACCCCTTCTTTATATGTAGCGATAAACGGTTGATTTTCTTGCCAGTGTGCTGTGTGAGCTTTCTGTCCATGTTCTCTTCAATCAAGCAATTCGGGCATCTCCTCGGACTCCTATCCAGAATTGTTCAGCTCAGCAGTATGTTGTTCACAGCGCTGTTGTGGGCCCATCCCGGCGAACATCTGTTCATACTGTGATCTGCTGGCCTGCACTTTACAGCAAGGAAACACACGTCTGTGTGTAGCAGCGACACAGTCTCATGCAAGTGCGTGACACCAAATGCCACACAGGGGCTAATTGATCATTTTTCGAGCATTAGTCAAAAGCGGTGGCCCGTGGGGAAGCTCCTTTCTCCTGCTGTCTCGTGTGTGCTTTACTGGCTGTGTAGCTCTGGGCCTCTTGCTCCAGCAGATCATGGTAACGAACATTGGGCCGGGTCGGGTTGGTACGAGTCTGCAGAGGAGCCGTGGCTCATTCGCACAAGACTGACTTGCCATGACTGGATATTAGATGTGTTGTAAATCTTCTTCCTTTCGTGTATTATGACTGACAAATATCAGGGACCTTTTTTATTCAGACACCTGGGAGTCGTTTTTTTTTGGGGGGGAGCATAATAGAACTGTGTTCTTTAATTTCTCATTCAATATTAGACGGTAGTTAATAAGATTTAGCCATCTACCAAAGGGTAGACATCTATAAATGTGTTTCATTGGCTTCAGCCTTGCATTGTGCATGCCTGCACTGCAAATGGAGTTCGAGTTTAGCAGCATCGTAAGTCTTCTTGACAAGTGAGGCGATACTGTTTATGACACCGACAGTACGAACCAATATTTAAGCATCAGGGGTCAATTGTAGCTATAAAATGAGTTCTGCTTTTGTGAACTTGACTTAGCCCCCGCAGGTAGTCTGCAGATGACGCGTCAACTTGAGCGAAACAAATGGGATTTTTAAATCTGTGCTTTCCTATGGAATTGTTTTAAGAAGGGAGAGAAAGAGAGCGAGCAAGCAGTATCCATGCCAGGGGTGGTAACGTAGTGCAGAGGTAGCGAAGGAAATGGGGAAAAAAAGAAAGGAATGAGAAAAGCTAATAGATCGCTTTCATTACCCCATGGCAGCGCCACAGAATGGCTTCATTGATTTATTATTAGTATTTTTTCCCGCTATCTGCGTCTGTAGTTCTCGCCTCTTCTCCTTGTCTCATTTTCTCCTTCATTTGTCCTCTGCCCGATTGCTCTCTAGCCTCCGTCATTCCTCGGCTTTTATTTTTAAAATGTTATTTTACTCGACTATTATGCTTACAGTATATATACACTCTCAGTATGTCTGTCTCATTGTCAAAGACGTGACCGCAAGTGTCTCTGACAATATGGCTTTCTTATGTATTATTCAGAATCTGCATGATGTCTCCTCTGCCTTGGTTGGGTCCCATTGCCTTCACAACCACCGGCATTCTACTATGGATTTCATTCACAGATTAGCACAGAAATGGGAATAATAATGATGTTGATGATGATAATAACATCAGGTACATCTTGAACTGGATATAACGTCTATTTTGAAGTACATTTGTAATGTAACTTTTGCTAGTTTTTAGTGATCTGTGGTTGCTAAATATTTCAGTGCATGGGCATCGTCCTGTCATTTATTTATAATGAGAGTCATAGCATGTGGATCATGCCAATACTGTAAACAGTCTAAGTCCCCCCCTTAGGTTTTAGCTGCAGTGAGAAATACATAAAACATAACCAAACACACACAAACATTTAAAAAAAAAAAAAAATACTCAAGCAAAACCGTATTTCATTATGGCTGACATCTTATTGTGTCATTTTTATGAGTACCAGGCAAAATAGAGACATAGAGGGCTTTATTTTGGTACATAGGCAAAATAGCATGAGAAAGAAAACTCCACCCATGCCGGTCGTTCTTTGAGTGGAACCTTTCTGTCAGCCTAATAAATGTTTCTATTATCTGTCAATAAAGTGTAAGGAGTAAGAGAAAGCAAATATGAGGTAGCGGTGTAACCAGTCACGGGAAATTTGGGAAGGATACAATACAATACAATACATGCTGATTTATATAGCGCTTTCACAACAGCGGCAGCTGTAACAAAGCGCTTAACAAAGCAGTTAACATAAAGTAAAATAATAAACACAACACACAACATAAAAAGACATTTCTTTTGATAGCATCAAGCTCAAATATAAAGTCACAAGGAGATGTGCAAACTGAGAAGTGCAAGGTGTAAAGTTCATGTCCTCAGGCTATCGTGGCTTTTAGTTTACACATCTGCCAAACTCCCTGTGGGAAGGTCAGCGGGAGGTAAAAAGTGATAGATTGTATCTGTGAGTGTTTGTGTTGTTGTGTGAAAAAGAAATCAAGAGAAAATCAAATTAGTTAGCCTGCGTGCACACGTTTCGCCGATTGTGTGCTGTGGGGATTCATTATTCTAATAAGTGCCATCAAATTATGCATCAATTGTGCTGTACGCTTCACGTTTTCCAAAGCGGCAAGTAGAGTTCAGTTTATCTCGCCGCAATTTGGGCAATCAAAGAAAAAAAAAATCAAGCCTTTGTTTTGTTTTTCATTTCCTGAAAATTGAAACTACTGCCTTCAAACTGCCCTTTGCACATGTCTTAAATATGACAAGGGCGAAATGAGCTCGTATGATTTAAGGCAGTGGAAGGCACCAGCACCTACCGACAAGATTTGGATTTTAACCTGCAGTTATCATTTTACTGCTTTTTACGTGCTTCTATATATATCTATATTTCGTCCCTGGTCACTTCCTTGTTTTTGCCAGGACTAAAATACTATCCAATTAGATTCCTTTATCTCACTATAGCTCACTCTCTTCTCTCAAGTTGGGTGATAATAGAGGGATCCATCATAACATTAGCTGAGGGCGGTTTTATACGCTCAGCAAAATGCTGCATAGAGAGAACTCAGATTATCGGCCACAGACGCCCACCTTAAAATATGCCCCGCGTTGGAGTTGCACGCGTAAGTGTGTGAATGCGCAGAAGTCATAGTCCCTCCTAATGACTGATGATACATTTCCCAGGAAGGGAGGAGAGAAAAATGGTGGCAGGTGGGCCCATCTCTCACCCGGCTGTCTCTCGCTCTTTCTGCTTCTCTCTGTTGTTTCCTCACACACTTATATGGATGTGTCTATGAAATTACATCTTTGTGCTTTAGGAAATGTTGTACATGTATATATTGGGTGTGTGGATATAGATCCTGATTGTTTAGGCGTAGAAAAATAAGTAGTGTGTTTCCGGTAACATGAAATTTCAGCATAGGGTTGGTAGGTCGGCCAAAGTTTTTTTTTTTAAATCTTTTTTTTCTCCCTCCCTCCCCCATCAAAAAAGTAAACAAAATAACCATAAAACAAGGAGACATTGAAACCAGTGCCGGATGCTCGTCTGTCAAAGAGGGGAAGCTCAATTTTGGTCGACATCATAAAATGTGTCCGTTTATTTATACGTGAATTCTACTCTAGCTCTGTTCCTTTTCAAGAAAATGATCTGTGACCCTGTCATACCAACAAGGCGTCTTTTCCCGGTACTTATTTAGTGTCCTGCAACTATAGGAACTACAATAAAACCCACCAGAAATAATTTGTCGCTAGTTGTTTGTTTACAACAAAGAGTGTTGCTAAAATGATTAGGAGAAGTCTCCAGCTCAACTCGGAACAGAATGCGAGTTGAAAAAATGCTTGCACGGATGCCTACACTAGAAGCTCAGTGACTGGCTCATTTCAATGTCAATCGAACTGGCACACAGGCTCAGACAGATCATCCAATCTGATGCAGAAAAGCCTGGCGTCCGGTACCCTCCCACTGCCATCCAGTCCCAGAGAGTACGAGCGTCCGTGGGCCGGACAAAAACCAGCTTGTATCCAATGACTCGTCTCCGTTCAACGCATTGGGACAACCTACCCTGAACTCACTACCGTTTAAAACACAGCGAAGCTGCGGGATGAAAGAGAAGGGAGTCGCGTCGTAACCAGTAAGAAGAAGCTGATTTGGAGCAAAAGTTGAGCACGTTGTAGCGCATATTTAGTCAATGACATGTACACACAATGAAATTTACATTCATATATTTCATCACTTATTCTTTGACATTTTAGGGGAAGCCGAGCTTCCCTTGCAGTCCGAGAGCAATCGCCGCTGATTGAAACCCCCGCTCGCTTTGGCGGCGAGAGAGTTGGGTGCCCGGTGGCTGGGTGTTACAGCCATCTCGTTACCTCTGCGTCCCGCGTCCTAGACGGCCCGTGGTGTTCGTCAAATAGTTCGCTGAATATTTTTAATACAGCAGTGGATGCTCTTTTCTTAATATTATGGTGCGAGCATGCGACTGCAACACACAAAACGCGGTTTAAACTGTTGTCGGAGATAGTGGCCGCCGCCATGATTCAATGTTGTTGACAGACTGCAGGGCAATCGACGGCACACACTCAACGTGAATATCGCGAGAGTTTGCTCCAATGTAAACGCTCTAAATTCATCTTTCCTTTTATTATTTATAATTTTGTCTGTGGTTTTATTGTTCTTCTTTTGATTGTAAAGCGTCCTTGAGTGTTTTGAAAGGCGCTTATAAATGAAATGTACTATTATTATTATTATTACACAAAAATGTAGAAGGTTTGAAAAAAAATGCCGACTGTAAAGTTTTTTTTCGAGGTAGAAATTCTCGGTCGGTCGGGTTACCGGAAACACACTACTTTTTTTCTACGCCTTACATTCGTAGCACAATTACCTGTATCCTCAATCCTGTAGGACTGCCGGCTGATACACAATTCTATCTTATATGACAATATAAGGACATTTACTATAAGCACAGAACAAATCCGGGTCACTTTCTAATGAGAGTGTTTTTGCCTGTTCTTTGTTTGGGGGATGAATTGGTTTCTGTCCAAGATGTCAAATGATGTCAGGGTTGTTTTGAAATGACATGCTCTGCCAGTGTGTCTGTCATACAAGTTGTGAATGTGAGGCTCGATAAATGGGCCATGTTTATTTCTGTAGGAGTCAGCAGCTGGTGACTCCATGTCAGCGGCAAGGAGATGGAGGCCTTTAGGGCAACAGTAGCATTGTGTGTCTGTGCGTGTGCGTACGTGCGTACGTGCGTGTGTGTGTGTGTGTGTGTGCGTGCATGTGCCTGTGTGTTTCTGCTTTGCACCAGTGTGTCCCCACTCCGAGGCGAATGGTGGTGGGGGGGGGTGTTGGTTCATTAATCATGCAAATGAATGCTTATCTTGCCCCAACACCAGATATTGGTGCGAATAGATAAGAAGCAACCACGGTTCAATGCCAGAGAGGCAGAAGCAGAAAACTGAGCGCAAACTGCAACCAAAACATTGACAGTGAATGGCGAAAAGAGCAAGAGCCCAAAAAGTACACACTTGCCGGGAAAAAGGCCAGGAGCAAAATGCAATAAGGGATCCTTTTAACCCGTAAATTATGTAACCCGCCACCCGATGCCTATTCACCAACTTTTCTCACTCTGTGGTACAAAGCAGCTACTTAATGAATGGATTGCTGTTTTTGCATCGCCGCCTCATAAATTATGTTGGTTTGCCCTGCAGAGCACTGTGTAGGTCCAAGGCAGGTGATAAATGTGCCAGAGTTGAATAATAACAATGTGCGTGACTTTTTTTTCCACCCCACGTCCAAAATGCTGATCTGTGCTGAGTGGGCTCCGCTGCGCTCACGTTCCCAGCGACCTCATGACATATCACCACCGCCGATGTATGGGCAACAACTACTTAACGCTTCGGGATATTGCTGCTTGTGTATTGTTTGGAGAAGTCTGTTATTTTCCATTGATGTGGAAATATCCGAGGAATTGTTTTGGTGCTCACACAAGCACCAAAAGGTTTTTAAATGGGTGTTTAGAACTTGCCTCGCTTGTATTTATGTGTCTGAATGTGTAGGGTGACATTTTCATTTGCGTCTGGGAGAAAAGTTTACAACTGGATTAATTGAAAGCGGATTAGGAAAAAATGTCACGTTTCATGAGAAAGAAAAACTGAGATGTTATGCAGAACCGTATCTCTTTGGTCATAATGCCATCAAGGGGATCGGCATTATTACAAAATATCTTTGTGTTTCTTGTGTCACACTTAAAAAAACAAACAAAAAAAAACTTTTGTGGCGTTGTCTTTCAAGTGGTTTGTAGCATTACCAAGATGTGGTGGAAAAATATTCCTCAACAGAACAGAAAAGTTCAACCCAAATGTCAAGATGTTTGCTTGGTATTTATTTATTTTTTTAAATATCCCAATACGACATATTGTGATAATATCATTCTGTGGGTGAGTTCAGCTGCTGTCAGACAGATCAGCGATATCGGTCACAAGTTTGCTGCACCCTGCCGGTGGCTGCTTCATGTGTGTGTGTGTGTGTGTGTGTGTGTGTGTGTCCCCGCTGGGTTTGAGTTGGGGTTATTGGGTCATTGTAGACCAGACGTCAGGATGTATTGTGTCGCGGCAGCCGTACCAGCGAGTGACGCTCGCTCTATTACTTCAGCGCTCCTTTCCGATGATTGCACTGCCTGCCGCATCCAATCCTTTGCATCCATCAGCCTTATAGATCTTTGAATATATTCTCACATACTGCATTCTGTACGTGCGATGCGTTCTCCAAATTTTACACCTACTCCCACGCCCACTCCCACTCTGTGTTATTTGTGGTCCGCAACATTGTTTGTCTCCCGTGTTGTGAAACATTCGCTGTCTAGCCCGTAGTTACGCCAGCGAAATGTGAAGCATGAGCGATAGCTTTGCAGTAAATGACTGTGTTATTGTTTTTTTAATGAGTACCGTTTTGATAGCAAGAGTGACGGATTAGATGATAGTGTACATCTATTGAATTTGCTCTGTTGGGATTCCAAATGTTACCTGTTGAGTGTCAGAGTGCACACATGATTATAAGGTCCCAATATTTCTGTCTCTCTCTTTTTAGCAAATGTGTTTCACAGTGAAAAGTAGTGCTCTCTGTGTGGCATTTGCCTGTTCTTCCTGTGCCTCGAACCATGAAATCCTACTTTACAATTTAAATTTTAGACTCTCAGTTGTCCGTAGGTGTGGAGGGGAGCCTGAAATGTTGTTTGGCTTCATGTGCGCTGCAATGTATTGTACTGTATTCTGGAGAGTGAATCTCTCCCCGGGAACATGGCTTCCCTAATTTGACAACAAAGGGTTTGTATTGGTCACGTTCATTCAGCAGAAAATTCCTCTTTTAAGTGTGAAACTCAAAATGAACGATGGCTTTCCCTTTTCACAACATCACTGTCACATTCCAACATAAGAGGCACATGCTCCAATCCGGTGAAGGACTGCTCTAAAAAATACAGAGATTGATAATCAGTCATAGCACGGCTAGCGTGTGCGCCGAACACCGATGACAAAGCTGTTGTCAGCTTTTGGAATTCTGTTTTCTGCATGACTCAGTTGTATGCCGTGTTAACAGCTCGTATGCCATTTTAATTTTGTGCCTTTTTTTTGTGCTCTTGACAGGCAAGACAATGTTTCCCCTGACAAACAGCAATTCTTTGGAAACGCAAATGAAATATCGAAGACAAAAATCAGCGCCGCTCTGAATTTGTTGGCTTTTCCACGGTTTTATGGATCCAGTCAGAGTACTGTTGGCAAACAATGATTCCGTGTTATATGATTTGGACTTCAATTTCCTTGCGTGTTCAGCAACACTGTACTCCGCCAATTCATATGCAAATGCGTACTGCTCTGCTAATACAAAAACTATTTAGTGATTGCGGTTCATGGGGCTTAATGGATCCACAAGTGCATGCATCCCAAATTAATACTTGGCGTTTGCATCACCTTGTAATAAAACATTTCCAAGAAAAGGAGCTTCAGCTTGTTTTTGCCCCCATGCTGCCATAATTTGAACAGTGCGTATGGTACCGTTCAAATCAGGTGGCAAAATACTCGAATCCATTTTGAATAGCGCGGCCCAGGCATTGCAAGAGAATCTTGTGATTGAGCAGACCTTTGCTGCATTTTTTTTTCTGCCACCTCATCCCAAACACAACTGGAAATGACTAAAAAGGCACATCTCGAGAATAGAAATAGTGGGGGGGAACAGAAAATTGCTTTTCTCTCGTGATGGGTCAGTGCCAGTAGGAAAACGCAGCCCTTGATTTGCTCAACAGGCCAAGCTGTTATCTAGTTTTCCTCCAGTAAAAAAGCCAAGATACATGCCAAGGCTTTAGTGGGTTTTCTCCCGGTAGTCCGGTTACCTCCCACATTCCAAAAATACAAAAAAAAAAAACATGAGTTGTGGCCTCCATTAATTTAGAATACACTATGTAGGCAGGTGCAAATCAGCGACATCAGGCACAATAGTTTGCACATCGCCAAAGACACAAACATGTGTCTGTCACTCCACATTGCCTTTGTACTTATCAATCGAGAGCATGCCTTTGTCTAGTGCAAAGTCTCCACACAACTTTGATATAAACGTGAGGGACACACACACACACACACACACACACACACACACACACACACACACACACTAAATAAAAGACATGCCAGCCGCTTTGAGTGACAGATTGTAGTTATCATGTCACCCTGTCATGCTGACTGATGGGGCATTGATGATGGTTGTTATGGCAACCATCAGTGGGTGGATGTATATCATCATAAACGAACAGATCTACAAATAAGTGAGTGCTTCTGAGCTGCGGGGAGGGAGGGAGAGAGACTCAAGGGGAACAAAAATGCGGTATAGCGGTGCACATGGCTGTGCACTTTAAGTTGTGCTTAATTTGAGCAAAGGAACCAAGTGCAAAAACTACAGCCATCTTCGCCATGTGATCCTGGTCTATGCTCGTCTGTGAATTTGCCTCGTGTGACAACAAACCTAAAAGGTTCCGAACGCTGTGGGGAAATAAAAGCATCTACCGGCATTTATAAATCATACCCTGTTTAATCAAATGGAGACTTGTGACTATTTGTTAGAATTGGCGAATATATGTACAAATGAGCTGCTTTGGCTAAAATGAGCTGTTGCTTTTAATCACGTGCCGTTTGTAGTCCGGAAATTACAGTATCATCAATAAACCAATTTTGTAACATGTGCCTCCTCATTCCTAAAATGTTGGTTGTAGGACTCCAAGCAGGCAGCTTTGCTCGTGCACATTTCAACAGACCTCAAAACTGAACTCGTGTGTAGTTTGTGTGCAGCAATGCGATTAGCAGAGGGCGCTATGAGATTTCGCTGTTGAGAGTGGCGTTATGTAAAGCGTCTCTACACCACAGGGTCCCTATTTTAAGAAAGTGACATCCAGTTGGGGTTGAAGTGTTGCGGTATTCCGAGCGGGCTTGCGTAACAAAGTAGACTGACGCTCCGCTTACCACAACGGACCACAACATATCTGTCAGCTTTTGTCTCAAGTCTCAACGTTTTTGGTTTTTTTTTTTTTGCTTCTTTCTCCATCCGTATATAACCAATGACTTTATCGTGCTGCCTGTTACTATTTTTTGTAGTTTTATTGTGGCCCCAAGATGACATACAACATAGATTTGTCATCAACTATCACAGAAGCTGTAGCATGTATGTGTCAGTTATGCATTAAAGCTGGATTGAGACGAGTATTTTTGGGGGGGAACAAAACACAATGTTTGAAATATTTAAAAATAAATGCAGCCATGCTAACACACATGTATGCATCTGTGCTGAATTTTGAAGTGGAGCAGTTGTATGGTTGTAGCCCAACTTCCCATTGCTGATGACAAGAGCGCCGTCGTTTTATTTTATTTTATTTTTCATCAAATGCTTCAGCGCATAATCAAGCGGCATTATTCAAAAGCTTCATCATCTTTATGATGAATAAACTTTGATTTCCGGTACTCTCCGAAGATGCGCGTTGAACATGAACTTCTGCTCCTCTTTGCAACGTAGTGATGTGCGCTTGTTTTTATGCTTTGCTTGCAGTTCGGCAGATGAGCAGTTTCGGTGGAATGCTCAAGGTAATTAACCCTTGCCATTTCGCCACTCCTAGCTTCGTTACAGGTCACCATTTTACGGATACGGTGCATTCTTCATGTATGCGGCTCAATCCCGGAATCATTGTGTTCTGCTTTCTCAGCCGATGGACAAAAGGATATTGAGGATGAGTTGACCACAGGTTTGGAGTTGGTGGACTCCTGCATCCGTTCCCTCCAGGAGTCAGGAATCCTTGATGGTGTGGAAAGTGAGTTTATTTATCGGCAACATTTTGTGCGCGTGTGTGTGTATGTGTGTGTGTGTGTGTGTGTGTGTGCGTGCGCGCGCGTCTGTTTTGTGTTTTCTAACGCAGATTAAAAGTGAACTTAAATGGGGCCTGATTAAATTCAAATTATTTCCCACACTTGATATTCCTCAAAGCAAACCTGCAAAGCAAAACAAAGCACAGCTTCAGCCAAAAATGCATTCAAACATTAACAAAACATTTTTGTATTTATTCAAATGTGTTCTCAAGGGAGTTAATTTGTCGAAAACAGACCCCCCCCCACTTAATGATTTCACATTTGAAAGATCAAGGTCTTCTTATCTGAAACTGGTCTTCGCAGTTCGACCATGATAAAAAAACAACAACAATTGAACACTCAAATGTTTCATTTTATCAGAAGCGAGATGGCAATCTTTTGTCCTGTATATAAAATGATATAATAAGATATACAATGCCCTATCCCGCTAGTGACGTCCTCTACCCTAATCATATCCATTCATTTCATTTTCCGTACTTGTCCGAATTAGGGTCGCGGTTTAGTCGGAGTCTCAGGGCCAGCTCGCTGCGAGGTTCCCCCCCCAGCCATTAGAATGTGTTGTTGACATTTCATTTCCGATTTTCTTCAAAATATCTATAAGAAGATATTCCACCGCAACTTTCTTCCTGTGTTTTCCGAGCTAAGCGGGTAGCCTTTTTTTTTTTTAAAGCTTTTGTTTATTGTGGCGCATCTGCCACGAGCTGTAATTAAACACATCACAGCCATATCAGTCTTTTGTCAGAAATGAAAAGAGACAGCCAAGGAGTAAAAATAGTGTGGTCTAATCAAATATATACGAGCGATGGGAGCACAAGTCACAGCCCCAACTGCCCTTGAATAAAACACAAAGTGATCTAAACACAAACGCGCTTGTCCACACCGCTGGGCTATTGAGAGGTTTGATCGCAGCGGCCTACTTCATTTCACGCAGGTTTGAAAATGCGCTCACCGGCCACAATATTAGGCACCCGTCCAGCCTCCAAACTCAATACAATCGCTATGGAAAACAATCTTTACGGAGATAATAAGGCTTATGAAATCTCGGAAATAGCCTGCGTGTGATGCAGCGCACCTCATACTAATCAGGCGTCGCCTGATTGCCGCATCGATCCCTGTCAATCCAAACTAAGCATGACTCTCTTTCCGAAAGCTTTTCATTCGATCTGTTTCGTCTGACTAAGTAGGTCATACAGGTGTGCTGTCGCTAACGTTCGCGCACTGCTCGTGTCAGCCTCAGAAATATAAAGCGGAATATGTCGTGGATTGATTCATGCATTTAGTTGAGAGTTGGTGGTCTGAAGAACACTATCAAATAATTGAGATGACCCAGCATCCCCAGGCAGGAAGGCAGTCAAAGTCGCTCTTCCAAAAGTTGCTGATTCCTCGCCAGCGTATAACATCCACGCTTTTGTGAAAAGGGGTTCAATTGGAGGTTTTGTTCAAGTCGATGATACAAGGTAACTTTCGACACGGTTCGGGGAGGAAACATATCGAGTTGTTCCGTCTGTTAGAACTTCTTCTTTTCAGCCTTCCTCCTCCTCCCTCCCATGTTCTGTGTTCCTCTGTTTCTCTTTCCCTCTGCTAATAAATTATGTATGCCATCTCCAACTCACGGAGTGCTGCACTGCTGCACTATCTGCTCTAAATTGTGCTCTCTCTCTCTCTCTCTCTCTCTCTCTCTCTCTCTCTCTCTCTCTCTCTCTCTCTCCCTGGTTCACTCTTTGCCTCTCAATCACTCCCCTTCATCCCCCCCCCGCTAGCTATTTGAATCCCTCCCTGGTCTTCCTCACCCTTTTCTCTCCTCACATGCACACGTACGTGCACGCCGGCATGACAAAGTCAACCCCTCATCCAACCGACTGCCGTCTCTGTCCGTAGGACCGGCGCTCCTCTCCCAGAGTTCCTTGCAGCTCAACTCCACCCCGGAGGCTTCGCTCCAGTACTCTGCCAGCTACCATAGCAACCAGACCCTCGCCCTTAGCGACAGCATCTCCGCAGCATCTCCTCAGCGCAGCGGGCAGGTTGGGGGAGCCGTGCACAGCTATAACCAGGTAGGATACGCCGAAGATGCTGACGGCCAAAACAACAACACTTGCTTGCTTTTAACAGATGGGTCACTTTGTTTCAGTCGTTACAACACTTGATGGATTTGTTTGAAGGCCTGGCCTGTACTTTTCACAGCAAGTTTGTCTCGCGGCTCCGGTTGTGCGTCATCGCGCTTAGCAAACTCGCTCGGTTTTGATTTCCATATCAAACAGCAGCACGCGCTTATCCCGTAATGCGGTGATGGAGGGGTTGAGCCCGCGCCTTGCAAAGTTTTCAAACATGGTTAAAGCTGCTATTAAGGAGACAGGTAATAAGATGCTCACCCACACACAATTAGGAGCAATCAAAAGCACTCCAGCGAGCCTTGAGTTTATGAGGACCCGAGAAATAAAGCCGCGGTAGAATCCACCTCATAATCACAGCAGTGCGTTAATGAAGAGTAATGCGGTACGTCAGGATTTCCGAGGTGATGCATTATTGCCATAAACGTGCTCATTTGCCCACGAGGGGCCTCGCAAACAGACGCTCGCAAGCCTGCCCTCATTAATCGGCACCGTGTTTTTGAAGATATCGGGGCCTTTGTTTTTCACCACGCTATCTCCGTGATCATTAAGTTTTGGGGGGTTTTACTGTCTGAAGACGATTTCATATTATTAATTGTCAGATTTGTGCCAAGGCAGTCCTCCGCCTTTCTTTCTTCACCTACTCCCCCTCATCCTATTTGCTCACCACTGCTGTGTGTGTGTGTGTGTGTGTGTGTGTGTGTGTTTCGATGTCATCGCCTCTCATCTTTTAGCCTTGTCAGTGTAATTGGGCCAGAGCTGTCAGGGAGGGTCATGAATTGACTTTTTCGCAAGCTACTGCTGCAGCTCGACGGGCAGGTGCGGCCCGCAGGCATGCACACTGCGTGTGATTGGCGTGTGCTTGCTTGCAGTCAGTGTTTCCCTCGGCAGAGCTGAACCCAGCTATGGTGTTCTTTTTTTTTTTTTTAATGTGTGTACACAAGCACATTTCAAGTTTGAAGAAGGTGCCGTTTAAGGACGATTTGGAGGGAAATAGTATGGAGCGGCATGTCGGTGCTCTTCTGCGGGGTATTTATAACCCTGAGAGGCTTTGCTTTAATAATACATGGCTATGTGGCACCTCGACTACTCCAGTGTTTTAGCGGCAGAAGTAGCACTGCAAAGGTGGCAGCCGATGCTCTGCTTCACTCATCGTTTATTTGCCTTCTTGGTGACTCATCAATCTGTCCTGATGCTGCCGTTAACTTGGGCAACTTCCCTAAATCACGAGCAGACATCTTGAGTCCAGGATCTTATTTTGGTTCGCAAGTGCCTTTGTAACATGCTCAACTAAGACATGGTCCCATGATGCTTATTCCTCGGGTGCATGCTGATGAAGACGTTTCTGACTTGAAATAGGCCCTTTTAATGAGTTAGCCCTGCATACATTTTTAATTAGAGGTGTATGTTGAGGGGGTCTATTCGGGGGATAAAACAATATTAAAAGAAAAGTGAAATGCTGTGCATGCTTCACATAATATATGCCAATTTTGCTTGAATAAACAATTTCCTAATACCATTTGGAATAGGAAAAAAAAAATCATGAAATTGTTTTGATGAGAGTTTGTAATTTATTCAAGAAGGTTACATGGAAAATGAGGTGATTTCAGCAAATTATAATGAGCACCTGAGGAAGCTGCTAAAAGGAAATGATAATGAGGTGGAGTCCAACTCACTGAAGCTGAGACACCGAGAGGCGTTCATTTGTCAATTGTACTTATTTGAGTTGCCGTCATTGAAGTGACAGGCTGATCAAGATTCGAAGATGACGTAAGTTCCAGAGCTGGAATTGAAACCCTCACAATTTGCTGGTGTATTATTATAAAAGTCAATGCTGTCAAGTCTTTGGCTATTGTAAATTACACAAATGGTGGCGACGGTGAACCGTGGTAAGATCAAACCTAGGCATAGCAAACCTAGAATGTATCACGAAACACTAAACTGAGCTGAATGACTCTCTCCATTTGTAAACTTGACCAAAAATGGTTTGAACATAATTCCAACAATTCTGAACTATAAGAAAAAAAAAACTGCATTAGAAAAGTATAATTTACAATAAAAATGTTTGAATTCAATATGTATGAAGTTCTGGACTGATCTTTATTTATTTATTTAGTGGTGTATCTATTTCTTTATTTGAGTTTTGCAAGCCAAAGTGAAATAATGCCAGTGCCCCAAGGTGACTTGGGAACCGCGTGCTCGCAACATGGTCTATTATAGCCGCTCGGGTGGGCAATAATGTCTCTGGATCACCTTTACGGCACTAAGTATCAACATAAGGCGATGAGGCTCAGCTGAGGAGCGCTGGCATATGTCCTCTCCCTCCCACCGCCTTGCGTCAAGTCTAAAGCAGCAAGTTTTGTCATTCCAAAGACAATAAACAGTTTAACTTTAATGGGTCTTTATTATCGGGACCTGGTCGTTTTATTTTAAGACTCTTATGATCCATTTCTGACCATAAAGAATAGGGACATGCCCGTGGGATACATTTTCAAACATTCCAACCATGCATGTGTAGTTTTTAAATGAGCTGGACCCAAAGGAAAACATTTGTTCTCTCATTGCAAAGCGTTACTGTGTACTACGAAACCCGACTGCGTTTTTGTGGGGAAACGGCTCACAATAGACCTCATGGATAGCATTTTTCGATTTGCTTTCACATGAGTGGATGTTGGTTAGATGAAAGTGTTTGATTACAATATAATAAAACAAACAAACAAACAGGAATGTGTATTATTTAACTCATTCAGTACCAGTCACTTCTGGACCAAGTCTGAAAAGACGTTTAAAAACGTCTTTGGGAGTGAATGAGTTAACATGAGGGGAGTTGACACACATCTTGATTGAACTTTCAAGGCTGAAATCGCGAGTGACAGGGTTCATGTGACGATACATAATATTTAATATGTTAATTCACCAACCCTTTGTAGTTGTCTCCTCTACTTTGAGTAGGTGGTACAACAAGGCTTAATGAGAGATTATTTCGGTCAGCGCAGTTTCTCTGAGTTCATCGTCTGATTCCAAGAGTCTGTTTGAATGCCCCCCATGTTCTGCAGGGATTTCATTACGTTCTCTTGGAGGTTCATGCAGGCCTCCTTGCTCAAAGATGTGACTGAAGCCATTGTGCATACGTTTTTTTTTTAAATGCGTCCTACTCTTTATCTCTCTTATTCCCCTTTCATTCACTCTGCGTTTCTCCGTTGCCGCCCCAACCCTCACTCTGTAATTATTCATCCTTCTTCCTCTGTGTTTCTTACCCCCCCTCCCCTCCCCCAGGTGACTTCGAGCCGTGCAGCCCAGCAGCAACAATCGCAAAGTGGGGCAGGGTCGGGTAAGTGTTCAGCTCTCCCTGTGCTGTTTTTCTGGCCACTGGTCAGTTAGCCATCGCTTTTTATCATATTAATAAATCAAGCTGACATTCCACGACAGTTTGCTGAGCGGCTGAAATTGGATGTCCCTGACAGTTATGCACACCACCTTTGATCAGGGGGGGGGTTAAAATTTCTACAACCTGTAAGATTGTGGGATTGATTTTGCGATACTTGGCAGCAGGGGTTGACACAATACACCGGAGTTGTCCAAACCTTTCTTTGTCTTTAGACTTGGTGAAGCAGCACGTGGCTCAGGTTACACATTTATTTGAACCATGCAAACTAGATTGCTCTAAACTTGGAATCTCTGTTGTTTGTGCTCCTTTTGTCCCGTAGGCATCTACTACTCGAGCTCCACTTTACCTGCCCAGCGAGTCAATTCCCCTCTGTATGGTGGGGGAGGGGGTTCGGGCCCAGGGTCCCCCAATAAACTGCAACGCCTGGGATCGGCGTCTGATTCTCTGGGGTACTCCACCACTCAACGCCTGCCTTCCTCCTCCTCGTCTTCTCCCAGCAAACAGTGTCCTGCTAATCGCCTGGCTAAGTCATTCAGGTACACGGGTGACTGTAATGCTCATCCCGATGTTGATGAATTGCTTTTGATACTGAGGATGAGAAGGGAGGCGGCCGCACAGAATTCGGCATTGCAAAACATCATTCTTCCAGATGACGAGAGGAGGGACGATAAGAAATAATTCAATGTGAAAGTCGTATAGGTTGCAGTACAAAAGACGTGTCCCTTTAGTGTGCTTTAATTCGTATCGAGTTTCCCAAACTTTGGGACAATATCCTTCTTATTTATTAGGTGCCCCCCCCCTTTCCTTTAAAAATCATCAACCACATTGCAATTGATTTTGCAGGTGAATGATGTTTGTTTGTCCTCTAGCACCAACGTTGCCGTGACGACAGGGGCCGGTGGAGGTTCTCCCTTGAGGTTGGCCTCTCCACCCAACTCCAGTGCCACAGGGGGAGGGGCCGGCTCATCATCCCCCCTTCATCAGGTAAGACCCTCCTCGGACACACCGTGGCTGTCACTCTCATATCATGTCAAAGAATGAAAAATATTGCTCAGCTACAAATTGAGCATTATTATTTTGGTAAGAGCAGTTTTTTTAAAGTACTGTTGTTACCCTTCGTCAAAGTTTGCCTTCGTCTGAATTTGGAAAAGTCAATTTACAGATGTGCTAATAGGAAACGTTTGTGTGGCACTGACCGAGTTGTGTAATGCTAAGTGCTTTGAAGCGATTTGCACAAAGTGACGCTTTCCATCCATGAAGCCACTTTGGGCAACTTTACCTTGTGTAAATTGAAATAAAGGTGAGCTGGTTTAGCAAATTGAAAAATGCAGGAAGCAACTGAACCAAAACACATCTACATCTTGCTGCCACCAGAGAGTGAATAAAGTAATTGCAGCGCTTGCTGCACTTAATCTTTCTCGCTCACTGAGCTTATTTCCCGCTATTTGACCGAGAACCGCTCCTTGGCTTTGCAGATGAGCTCGGGCATCGGCAGTTATGCCACTTTGTCTCCCAAACGGCTCGCAGCTCACCACGCGTCCGACCAGTACAAGATTTCCCATGAGCTCTACGCAACCGCTACACTCCAGAGGCCCGGCAGTCTAGCAGGTGAGTCAATACGCGCTGGCGTAGTCTCGCCACATATATTGTTGTGGTCGTCATTGCTTCGGCGCAATAGGCCGGTGGTATGATGACCATGTTTGAACTTCAGTTTGGTCCGCATTCAGAAACAACGGATCTCGATGGGGAACTTTATTCACTAATTCCTGAGTGCGTGCTGTCCGCATCATAAAACCTTTGGCATGGGCGTTTTGTTCAGAAGCAAGGTCGCGGCGCCTTTTTGCTTCCCACGATTTGTTGTAAGGAAGGCCTTTTCATTATTTTGTGGAGGAAATCTGGTCGCTCCGATGACTTCTACGTTGTCAACGTGTTGGTTGCAAGCAAACTCAGCAAACGCGATTGATTTGGTCACATTTGGAGGCTACATGGAAGCGCTATCGATGGAAACTTTCATTCCACGTGTTTTTTGTGTTGCCGAATAGGAAAAACAACCCGTGGTAAAATCTATAAGCGTATCGATATTGCTTTGTTTGTGCGTGTGTGGAGGCCGAGTGGTATTTAAGCACCTGGGTTATGATGGAGCGTCTTTGTTGCATATCAGTGGCCCACTCGGCCATTCTTAGAAAGGTCAAGTGCTGCGTTTAAGTCGATTGAATTAAATGATCTGTGAACGACACCGCCGGCGTGTTGTGGTTAGTATCTTGAGATTTACGTCTACGGGCAAAAAGTGTCGGAGCGTACTTGTGGCCGCCCTCTAAAGGACAGCATAAATGTACAGTTGAGTGATTTAGGTGATGGGATAGGTTTCTCAATTATCTATTTTAATGACCATCCCATTTTTTTAAAGAAAGAAAAACACGTTGAAAAGCAGACAAAAACTGACAGTAGCCCACTGATGCATTGTGTACCCATCATGACTTGGTAACCGGTAAAAGAACGCAGAGGAGGTTGAGGAACAAAACTCCTTCCTGTGTGGCGCTAACGCCGAGAGCCAGCAATGACAGTAGTAATTGACACTTGAATGGTTTGACGTTGATTGATGTTGCCCGAGGCACAGTTGTGATCCCTTCGCATGGTCAAGTATAAAAAGCCTCGCTCTCGTTCAGAATTAACTGCCCATGAAATTTGTTGGCAGTGCAGAGTGCAGCCATGGCGTGGGGGGGGGGGAAGAAATTGTTGGAGCATGCTAGTTTCTTCACTTTCTTGTTCATTTTAAATACCTGCTACAGGACAAATCTACTGTAATGATAACACAAAAAGCTCATCAATTTAAGAGCTGATAGCTTAATAACCAAAATCGCTCAGTCGCTATGGTGTTCTACCGAAAAAATTAAACATGCTTTTTAGGTATTCCGTGTTTTCTTTTGTGTCTGTTAATTAAGTGGTACACCCTTGCCGAGTGGTGCAAGGCATCAAAAGAACCAAGAAAATGACGAAAACAAGGTGATCTAATCTTAGGGTTTTTTTCCTCCAGGACTATGTCACAGCTTTAAGATTGTGTGTTGAGTACCAAAGTTTACATTCGGAAAATATCTTTGTTGTAATATTTGCTTTGAATCCCTTTCACACAACAAACACAACTTAGGCGCCAATGGGCAGTCATCCATTTTGTGACTCTAAAATATTTTACTGAATTAAACATTACGGGAGGGCTATTTTCTGCGCCGTTTTTTTTTCCGTTGTCTGTGGGATTTGCTGTTTGTTGTGTCGTCATGGCAACGGTGGCCCCAAATGAGATGAACATGGAAATTGCCACGTCCGCAGCAGTTGTATCTTCATTTAAAACGAGAAGAAAATATTTGAATGATGGCTTTATTTGCAGAAAGGGACTCTTCAGTGATGCTGAAGGGACGCATAGTGATCAGTGACTTAGTTGTCACACAAAACTCACCCAAGACTGCCTTTGTGCACGTTGTTTTAGCTGAGCAAGAAAAGGAGCGTTCCCACTAATGTTAAGACAAAATTCAAAGCATCAAATTGTCCAAAATGTTTGGCTAAGATGAAGAGGTGTAAATCATAGAGTTGGGCTCCTTCCTCCCACTCAGAGGCAAGAATCTCCTCAGCACGCGACTCGCCATCGACTGAGAGCTAACGTGACATGATAGCTCCAGTGGACCATCATTCCCTCCCGCTTTCTCTCATTCACTCTCACCCATGGCTTTCCACTGTGTGTGTCGATATTATATGAATGTGTGTGTGTGTTTCTGCTTCCTTAATTTAATGTGCTCTCGTTGTGGAAGGGAAGCCCCAGCCCTTGCAGTTGTTGGCCACTGTAATGAACAAATGCCTGCTGTCAATGTCTCCATCGCCCTGTGAATTTGGACCGCCTGCCAAACGCACGGCATCTCATTATTTTATTGCTGACTAACAGAAATGTGTTCAGTGCAGATAAAAAAAAAGGAAATGCAGTGACATCTTCCTCACCTTCTCTTTTTTGTTGCCTTCTGCTCATTATCCATCATTTCAACCAGTGCTCATGTCACGACGGTGTACTTTGAGGGCCTCCTTTTGAATGCCTGCTGTTGATTACACCCTTCTCAATATGTAAATGGAAGACCTTTGTCAGGTCTTCCACCCAAATGGGGAAAATTGGGCAGGTCTTGGAGCAAAAGGCTTTGTATGTACCTCATTACATCACCCAGCTTCGCACGCTCGTTGCGGTGAGTTTCCGTTCCAATGTGAGCGTCGTCACTTCTTTTCTTCCTTACCTACCTCTTCATCCTCTTCATCACAATATGTTGGACTCCACACTCTTCACTTCTCCAGGTCAGGATGAACCCCTGTCGTGGACCTTCTCAAATCCGTCTTCCTCCTCTGCCTCGAAATCAACACCACATATTGACGTTTTCTTTCCTCTCTGTCCACTCCAGGCTCCCGTGGTTCCTACAGTAGTCAGCACAGCCAGGAGCCCCTGCGACCATTGGGGTCCCCAGAGCGCCATATCGAGCCCATATATGAAGAACGTATCTACCACAACAAGGGTCCCATGAGGAGCCTCAGCCAGAGCCAAGGGCCAGACACCGGCCCCTATCGCAACAACACCGGTAGGCCATTTTTACATTGTCCTGCTAAACTAGATCCAGTTTGTTCAGGTTCTGAACCGATTTGTCCGATTTTAAGTGATGCTAATAGCTGTTGCTCGGCCCCAGTTCAGAAGTGTGCACTGTCAGGGGATTTCGAATATAGACGTTAGCCCATATTTATCATTTCACATTATTTTATCCGCCAACCTTGCTCTCCCAATTGATTCTTTTCAAACACAATAAGGCGCATTATTGACAGTGTCCGAGGGCTATTTATAGACCTTTTTTTTTAATTGTAGTGGTAGTTTTCAGTGGTACGGACCTTCAGTGCATCGCGAGAGTGCCGTCAAGCTCACGTCGTCATTTCCTCAGCTGTGCTGTGTCACTCCATTGTTGCCAATGTATTTTTAATAGGGCCTCACTGCGCTTATCTCAGTGCGGGTTTAGGTACGCCGTGTTAATCCCATTAACATTATCATACCCACATGGAGACACCCAAGTGGTTTCGCCATGTTCACCGTTCCCCTGATGTCATTAGGCTGCTGAGCCAGAATCGCTGTCATGAGCATTTGGGTCAGAACCGTGGCAATAAATGTGGCACTCCAGACCCGCGTTGAACTTGATCAGTTTCACTTGATCAGTTTCACTTGCTCGGAGGGGATATGAGAATTGCCTTTGAGCACGCGGTCGCCGGCTTTCGGCTACACTTTAGCATGAACGGATTATTGGCTGTGCTCTTCTTCTCATGACAGCGTGTTGTACATGCGCCGCGATAGGATTGTCTTCCCGAGTAGCGTTTTCATAAAATTAATGCACTTAAGAAGTGGTTTGAGCCATTTCGCTGTGATCTCTAATTTACCATTCCTTTTATTTGTTAGCTCAAAGGATGAGTCTAAGAAAACACACCAAAGGAAATTTGCGCAGAAGTTCCCAAAATCAATAGGATGCAAAGTAAAGCTTTTAATGACACCCCTTGAGCTTCACGAGTCGCCGCTCCAAAACACCCAGCATGACAATTGTTTTCCAGACACACTTTAAAGTCAAACATGCTGCGGGGCCAACGGGCTGCTGGATCAACAACAAAGCCTCAATATTAGCCAATAAGAAAGTCCTATGCATTGAATGCGCAGCGACTACAAGAATCTCCAAATGGCATTCATATTACATAAGCGATTGCACATAATGAACTGATAAAAGAGCCCTGCTGATATGACGACGACTAAGTCATTAATTATGCCACGTTGGCGTTTCTTGGCAAAGACAGACTAATGTTATTAAGCTGCGATGGTTCAATGGGATACATTTTACAAATGATCACTCATCGTGGAAAGAAAGCGGGGCTAATTTTCTGCTAGTCCTTCAACAATTGTCAAAGTTGCATCCTTGGGGACACCGCGTGCTGAATGGCATCAATGCAGGCTCTCATTTATGATGTGCTCCTTGATTTTAAACGGCAAGATGCATCAGGGAGTATGCCTGCGTCAACCAGTAAGAGAGTTTTTCAAAGGTGGCCTTTGCAAATGTGATGATAAATCAAGGTTGCAACTGAATACGTTGTTGATTGTAGCGGGGCAACTGCAGTGCAACACGTTACGGCCGCTCCCCTTATCTTGGGTTAAATTAGAGCGTCAACCTCTCCGTGGTGTTAAAGCGTCTTTCACCAATGAGCCTAATGAATGATCTATAACCAATATCGTTGTTGTGTTCCAAGTATCTTATGGTGGCGTTGACTGATGGAGATATGGGTGCATGATCAAGTTGATGGAATACTTATCGCTGTCATGTTGGGTTATGTATTGAAGCGGCAGAGGCTTTGACTGAACATGGTTTCAACTTTGAGCGGTCTATTATTGTGTGTGTGTGTGTGTGTGTGTGTGTGTGTGTGTGTGTGTGTGTGTGTGTGGGGGCGTTGTTTGAGTGTTCGCTCACGGATTAAAGCAGGCCAAGGCCCCAGAGGAGCTCAGGTTCACGTGACCTATTTCAAGAGATTAATCCTGCATGGACAAAACGTCTCTTTCTTTCACATATGTTTTCCTTTGTCGCAATATCAGTATGGCTTTTGCTATGCTCTTTCTTTTCTTCTTTTCTCCGTCTCAGAAAAGAGTCAAGTGAGCCCCACTGCTGAGCTTGCTACTGTTGCAGGGTCACCTTAACGTGATGCAAATTGATCTAGAAAGCGGGTTGCCTTTGTTGCTTGCAGTTCCGGGCAAGGCGGCTTTCGCTTGATTTCAAGCAGCGCCGTCTTGATGCTCCCGCTGTTTACGTTCCTTTTGTTGTCTCGCAGACCTCATTAGCTGCTCCGCGTGAAAGTCAGTCGTTTGTCCATTAATTTTCATCCCGAAAAAGGTGTTCAAAAAGAATGCAATTGAAATAGTCACCGGGACTCTTTTATTGCTTTCAAATGCATTAAAGTATCACATAAATGTGTTTACTGCATCGAGGCTTTTTGACTTTGTCCGCAACCTCTATTTAAACCGCATTAAAAAAGAAAGCAATTTCTTTAATTTATTAAATACACTGGTGAAAACTTTAACCTCTTTGTTGTTTGGGTCTGTTTCGACCCCATTATAATATCTGCTTATGAAACAATATTTAGCTCCAAAACTGAAATCTTAAACACACTGTCACATCAATAAAATTATCAATTATAATTGGAAAAACAACAGCTCACTGACAGCTGACATGTCCAGATATGCAAGCCATGCATTCGACCAATTCAGTTTAAAATTTTAGCCGTTGTTGAATATTAAATCCAGCTTCTTTCTTTCGAAAGCAAAGGCTCTCCTTTCTCAACAGCACTTTGCAACAGTCATTCATGCCTTCGTCACATCCCGGCTGGATTACTGGAATGCACTTAACTCTGCAGTCAGGCAGTCCTCCATTAAGTGTCTCCAGTGGGTCCAGAATGCTGCTGCTTGCCTCTTGACTGGTACTCGTACGAGGGAAAACTAACGTCAGAGGAAGGTTAAATGTGAAGGGAATTTTAGAGTTTGACACCTTTTGCTAGAGAAGCTCGCCGAGCTGAAGTCTCACAACCTTTGCCGATGGGTTGACGTTCAGATTTCGCTAACTCTTAAGGCACATAAATTCAGACTTTTTTCCTTTCAACCCCATCAAGGAGGCTAGACTTCAGATTGGCATCCGCATATCAGCAATTTGCTCTGGCTACCGAATGTGCTCTGTTTGGGCCGTAATCAGCTACCAAAACTTTGTGAGAGGGAGACAAAAAAGACGAGAAGGATAAGAGAGCAAGGACAAGCTCATCAACAGAGGAGGAGGGGGGGGTAGTGGTGGGGGGGGGTGCTTGAGGGGGTGATAAAGATGGAGACAGTTTGGGGGGGAAATGATGCATTTATTTGGCTTCTTCTGGCCTGTAGGCAGGAACGTTTAATGGCACCTCTTAAATGGAGAGAATGATTCCCTTCCTGGAGAGCAAGAAAGGTAACAAAAAGAGATTGTGCGCCTACATCAGACTGAAACATGTTCATAACCCTAATCAGAGCCGGCTCGATTCATAAGAGAAGGATGAAGCCGCTTGAGGCGGGGATCACAAAAGCTTTTTTTTTAAATTATTAAACAGATTAAACATACTAAAGAAATGAAAGAGGTGACTAAAACATCAGAATCCTATTTCCTATATCCCACTAGAAGACTTGTATTGGAAGTAGTTTAGCAAAAGTGATGCCCTAAAAGCTGACACTGGTCATAAACGTTTTTTTTTTGTTTCGTTTGCCAACCAGTGTAAGGATGTGTACTTTCACATGCATGTTGCGGAGTGCCTGGTCGGATACATTGTTGCCGCCAATGACCATGCGTTTTAAAATTCCATAATTCTGGGATACTCGCAGATCATTTGTGTTGAAGTTTTTACAGTTTCGTTGTATCTTGTGAGCGTTGTGTATTGTTTCCCCATCCCGGCACATGCATTTTAATTTGAGAATGGGCTAAAGTGCAAGAGCTTTACAGCCTTCAGCCAAAGCAGCTCCCTAGTCACTTTTGTGTCAGTCTCCTGGCCAGCTGTGATTAGATGCGCTTGGCCGAGATCAATTTCTGCTTGGCCGTTGATCCTGTTGGTTTATTGATAGACCCTCTGTCGTTTAAATAACAGTAAAAAGTCAGTCTGGAAAAGCACTCATAGATTTCCTCCCTTCCATAAAAGCTCTGGCTCGGTGTCGATATTTGTGCAACTTTGATATGTGCTCGCTGTGCTCGCTGGGTGATTTGTGATAAGAGCTTGGAAGCTAAGCGACCTTTTTAGCAATTCCAATATCCGTGATATGTTGTCATGAGTGAGTGTTTGGGAAAGATGCTTTTATTTGTATGGGCTCAAAAAATATATACTACAAATCCTGATCACCCCCCCCCCCCCACCCCACCACCTTTACTGGTTTTCCTTCACTTACCAAAGGTGGACATTCCGAAAAAGAAGACAGTTTTAATCAAATAAGTTGGCCAATATTCAGCAATAATTTTTGCTTACGACAGGTTGACTGTGCTTTGCACAACCCATTGCGACTACTAAACATGCGTCATTACGTGTCGAAAGTGCACAAAATCAAATGAACCGCTGCTACTATTCCACGCCATTGACAGCATGTTTAATACACACACGCACAGACAAACAATAACATTACGACGTACACTTTTGTCCTTCCTTTCCATTAAACATGCCTCATCCAGACAAGTGTCCCACGGCTGCAACACTGCAAAACACTCGATACTGTATGCGTGTGTGTGTGTGTGTGTGTGTGTGTCAGCCATTGCTTCTAGCTCTGGAACATCAAAAGCTATGTGTTGGCCTGGAGCTGCTCCTAGGGATTAAACTAGGGAGAAAGTAATCCTCCCTCTCCTCCATATCCAAGCACGTGTGTCGGTGTGTACGGCTCCATGTGTGTTCACCTATAGCTGATGTGGCCAAGGTTAGATCTGCATGACCTCAATGCTCTGCTCGCAAAAATGCCCCCGGGGGCTTACATTTTTAGACCATGTCAATCACCTTGATATTTAGAAGTTGGATGGCTCCGGTGTGTGTGTGTGTGTGTGTGTGTGTGTGTGTGAGAGAGAGAAAGAGAGGCAGAAAGAGCGAGAGAGAGAGAGAGAGAGAGAAGGAGAGAGGGGGGGCAGGGGGTTTGTGTAATCGTGCTGAGCGTTGAAGCGTGTCGAGAGAAAGGACATGTCCTCGGCTCTGATCACATAGTCTTCTACAGCCACAATAGGAGCGGCACGATGGAGAGACAGAGGGTGATTGGGTAGAAAGGCTGAGAAAAACACGGGATGAATGGATGATGAAGAGAGGATGACTGGCAAAAAAAAAAAGAAACGGAAGCGTAGAGGGAGTTTAGAAAAGAGCGAGGGCTGGGGATTGAAAGGCATGAGGCGGGGAAGAGAGAAAGATGGATGAGTTGAGGATAGAGAGGGATGGATCTGGAGGGAGGTGAGATATAAAGAAAGAAGAGAAAAGGGTAATAAAGCCATGAAGGAAAATGCAGTGACAGAGACAGAGGAGGAGAAAAAGCAAGGGAGGCAGAGATGAAAGTGAGGAGGAGGATGGATGCCGAAAGAGGAGTGGTTTGATTCCCTTCTACTTCTCTACTCTATTCCGCCAATCTCCTACTTCTTCATGCAACTCTTTCTTGCTTGAAGCTCACTGGCGCCTACGCTAGCTATCTAATCGTGTTGGAATAACTCAAACACATTTGACACTCATCTGCAAGCTACTCTATTTCTTTACATAACACCAAATGGAGGGGAAACCAACACGCCTGTGTGATGAGAAAGGTTGACATATTGTCTTTTTGTAATTGGCTATTTACATGACAGAGAGGTGTAGCCTTTTGCATTTCACTGGGTCAGAAGTAAGTCGGGTGTGCTTTTTTAGAACCGTCACAGTAATTCGATTGGCATACATAAGGATGCAAGCAAATGTTGACGTGGACAGTAAAAGCAAAGCAAATCGTATTTCTGACATCTTATTGCCTCTCAAATTGCCCAAGTCGCTTTGGTCCCATTGAAATCTGTCGTACTCGCCTCAGCCGCCAAGCCAGCATGAAGCTAGTTTGTCCCTTTCGTTTGCTGGTAAGGACAGTGTGAGAAATCACCATTAAGTTCATGTTGTTATCTTTTTTTTTTTCGATCAAGTGAACAACGGCTCTTTTTTTTATGTTTCGAAAATGAAATCAAATAGATTGAAACTAAGAGAATGAAAGATAAATAGTTCTCATTTTGCTAAAGAAGAAGTTGAAAAGCCGCATTTTAAAGTGAGAGTGAAGGTATTGTGTTTATTCATTTCTTCTGCTACAGTAAACCAACTTTCAACAGATGTATGTTCTTTACAAAGGTCAAGATGCGTCATTCTAATAGATGCAATGACAAGTATGCATCTTTAAATATGCCCCCCCTTGCTGCTTTCCTTCAGGCTGCACGGCCTGCAAAGGTCAAGTCATCAGCCGGAAAGCACCGCTACCAGGACAAATGACACGTTCGCAACTCTGTTTCATTAAGGTTGGAGGGAAAAAAAAAGCAGGGGGGGGGGTGTAGAGAGAAGATTGAGTGTATGAAAAAATGTAACGTGAAGGAGCCCATGGGGTTTTCAATCATTTCATCCTACTTTGGAAACTAAATCAAAGTGAAACTACACCCACGGTATTGCCAGAAAATTAGTTTGCTGGTCATTTTGACGCTTTTCCTTTCATCTCGCTTGCCCTCCCACCCATTTTTCCCGCTTGGAGATTTGTCCTATTTCATTGCCGAGTCCCTGGAAGGGTGCAGTCTCACTTGGACCCTAGTGGTGTTAGCCTAAAGCCCCGGCTACTAATGAGACGTTCAGGAAGGACGACGCCACACCGGGACGATTTAAAGAGGGGAGAAAAGATGAGGATTTGTTTCTGATGGGAGTGACTCTGCTTCATTACCCTCTCTCGCTCTGTGTCGGCCACTGCTCTGCCATCGTTTCATCTCCACACCTTTTTTTCTTTTCTTAAACTACTTTTCACTCGAATGTCAAGAAAATGGGGAAGCTTTTTTTCCTGTCAGTTGCCATTTCAGTTTATCAAGTCCTCAGTGGGCCATACTAAATCGATGGAAAAAACATGACGCAACAATCAAACTTGTCCATCCATTTTGTGACTTTCGGACCATAGGCAAACAACCACTGGTTCATTTACTACGTCTTTATTATGCAATATGAGCATTTGTGGGTTGTATCTTTCCCAGTGAGGTTGCAAGGCAGTCTGGGTGAAATGCTCTTACTGGCCATATGCCCACTGCAGATACCCCTAGATTGTATTCCCCCTCACATGTAAACTTGAATGAGATGTGGTTCACCACTCGAGGAACTCTTATTATATTCACGTTCATTTCCATATTTCACAGTACAGTCTTTTTACTGCTTGTCTGATACAAGTAATCAAAAAAAAAAAGAAAAAAGAAAAGGTAATTAAGTGTTGTGATGTGTTAAGCCGGGGTGTTTGTGAGTTAAGGGGAGTGATGACAGGGAACAAGTGTGTGCCGCTTCTCAAGAGAGCACTAACAAGCCAAGTACTCTCACTTAAAAGACTCACTGGTCACTTGATTAGAAACAGTGGTTAAAAAATGCTTGTTTTAGTGTGCAGTGGTCTACAACAACAATGCCTCCTACAGATGAAAAATAAAATCTCAAGATGATGTACAATTTTTGACTGAAAGGCAAAGGTAACCAGATTGTTCGGAATGCATTGTTGTAGACAACCACATTACGTCCCCATTTGATGCCTGCTTTCATTATTTTGAATGCATTCCAGTATGCAAGTGAATGGATGACTGTAGTTTGGCTCAGCTATGAATTCAGTACGTGATGGTTTGTGTGATGCCTCTTGAACAACCAAACAGAAATCTGAAACTAAATTCTTACAACGTGAGGATTTGTTGAGATCGTGGGTTGTCCCTGGCGTTGTGGTCAGAGGATTGTTTAGGCAGCAATTTACATCTCATGTTGACTGTGTGGTTTTCGATTCATTTGCGATTTTCAGAGCTAATACTCCTTTAGGAGCAGCCTCACTGGGTTGTGTTAAAGCCCCAGTCAATCACGACCCCCTCATTGATCGCGCTCCTTTGTGATTTATCACGCTGTCTTTGAAGAGCGTGTTTAGCGGTACGTTTGCACGGGTGCACATTTTGTATCTTTACCTTGCATTGAATGACGCACGAGATGGATCGGCCTCCCCACTTGGCACACACATTCACACTCACAACTTTTCTTAGTGTGTGTGTGTATATACAGCCAGAGAAACAAGGCCCCCAGACTCACATTAACAGCTTGATATATTGCTGCTCCTTTGCTCCCACACAGGAGCGAAGGAAGGTGACAGCTCCGGTGGCCTTGCAGAATTCTACGTCACCAAACAATTCCCCATTCAATTCCCATGTCTCGCTAAACACGTAAAACACATTTTGTTTTATGTTTTTCTAGTCGTTGCCGCTCACGAGCAGGTGTCTCATTATCCGGGCCAAAAACAAAAGTGCAGCTACAGGACAAGAAGGAAACCGTGCAGAGTGTGGGGCGTAGCATTTTGTAGCTCCTTAAGAATGTTCCTGAAGGAGGGATGTCTTGAAATGCAAGCGCAATTCCTCGCAGTTGTCTAAATGATTCCCGCACAATATTTGTCATTCTCTGTCTCTCCCCCTCTCTCCAATCCCCGCGGTAAACATTGGTCTTGTTGTTAATCCTGGGCATGTGGCCAATATTTATCAATCCATATGGAGACATGCCCGTTTGCTCTCCTCCTTCCATCTCATCAACTGTCCTTGTAGACTTTTCCCATCGTCTCCATGACCATGTCCTAAGTTATGTCCTTTGTCCCTACTTTCCTGCCATAGCTCCCTCCTCCCCTGGTGTCGACTCCACCCCTTTGCAGCGAACAGGAAGTCACGGCACGGGATCGGCAAACTACGGCCGTGGCGGGAGCAACAACTATGCCACGGTGGGGCCGGGCTACACCACCAGCGGGGGAGGAGGCGACATGTACGGCTCGGACCCCTACGTGGCCGACCCATACCGCACCCTGCAGTACTGCCCCTCGGTGGTCGAATCACCTTATAGCAAGTCTGGGCCCGCCTTGCCGCCAGAAGGCACCCTGCAGCGTTCGCCTTCTGTTGACTCCATTCAAAAGGACCCCAGGTAAGATCCCTCCATATAAAGTACAGAAACGCATAAAACAGATTTATATTTCTCTCAATACGCATCGGAAAAAAATCCTGCAATTGACGATGACACACGGCACGCTGAAGAGGAAAGCTCTGATACATTGAGTGTCAATAACCTTGAATGTGTTTTTGTGTTGAGCTGATGATTGACAGAGAAAGTAGATGTCGACGCTATTTTCGTGTACGGTACAGAATGTTAGGAATACTTCCGCATTTGACTGGTTTTGTCAAAACATCAAATGCATGGGGAAAACGGTGACAGCTCAAATTTCTCACTTGTTCTTTTGTCAGTCCATGATAATCCCTCATTCTGCCTCATCTGATTGTATTGTGACTGCACTATGTGTTACATTTCTCTTTGCCAACGAGGTTAACTGGCTGCCTCATCCAACTGCAGTCTTTCTTTTTCGATAATTGGATCAAGCTGAGCTTGCATGAAGTGCTAAATGGGTTATCGGCTGTTTAGGGACAAGGAATGACTTGACTGAAGGCAGCGTTTTTTGTTGTTGTTTTTTTTTTAAGAGTGTGCTAATGCGCGTACAAGGAATCAATATGTTTGGGGTTCTATATTTCCCGATATGTATTTTGAATCCTAACGTGAGTGTGTGTTATGTGCGGCTGCTGGTGACGTTGTTAGGGCGCCATTACTGGCTGCAGAGGAGTGAGCGGGATGGAGAAGAAGTGAGGACACAGAGTACTCACCAAGTCCTAATGGGTGAGGGGAGGAAAGGGAGGTGGTAGATTAAGTGGATAAGGGGTGGAAAGGAGAAAGGAGAAAGCAAGTGAGAAACGGGTGAAGATGAAGCCGGAAGCAGAGGCGTTAGGTAAGCAAAGGGTGAGAGGAAGGGATAAAGAAGTGCCCTGAAAAGGATGGGGTGGCAAATAGAGTAAGAAGGGGGATTTGGTGAAGAGTAAAGTGGATCAAAGTGCATACAATCATTCCGAGTAGTGGTTTTATAAGTTAGATTAGTGGGTGCCCAAATGTGTTCTTTTCTTTGTGATTCCCTTAAAGCCCCAGAAGAAGTAAAGGCAGACAATAAAGGAAAACAAATAAGGGGTGGTCACTAAGGAAGGAAAATACACACAAGAGTTTGATTAAGAAGAGGGAAGGAAGAAGAAACAAGGAGTGAGGCACTGTGGGTGGGGTGTGTGAGGAAGAACAAGGGGGAGACGAACATTAGCTCAGGGAGAGTGGGAATTAGAGACCACTAAGGTGGAAGAGGTGGGTGTGGATGGTTATTGTTGCAAAGCTTAAGAGCTCAAGAGAAGCACAGGTGTCTTGCAAACATCTTGAACGAGTTTGTGTGTGTGTGTGTGTGGGGGGGTGGACTTTGGCCAAGTGAGATGCGGATTGATGGGAAAACTAATGGAAGCTGTTGCAACACAGTGCTCAAAAACAAGACCGCCATCTATTGTTTCTCCCATGTGTTTGCTTTACTCCAGTCTTATACAAGACCCAGTAAGCCTGCAGCATTCTACCGGGGAGAACACATACTTGCCTTTCCATTGATGTTTTTTATATTAGCTAACGATTTTTAAGGGTACAACAAAATAACATACTGTGTCAGCATGCACGTGTGTGTGTGTGTGTGTGTGTGTATACAGTTTATATGCATGTATATATATATATATATATACATATGTGTGTGTGTGTGTGTGTGTGTGTGTGTGTGTGTGTGTGTATATATATATATATGTGTGTGTGTGTGTATGTGTATATAAATGTACATGTATATATACACACACACACACACATATATTACTGAATGCCTGTTGGTTGGATGTGATGCCTATAGCAGCCTGTATATGCCGAAGCACAGTTCTCACGCAACAAGCAATATAAGTATTAGTTTCTTGTGTTTTATGTGACTTTAGGATTGTTTTTGTCACGTGTGCACCAGCGGCTGTTTGTGCACAAGTGTATGAAGTTGATTGGATATATTTTGCTTATGTATGAGTTTACAGATAGGACAGCTTCTTTCGATGGAAATGAAGGCGGTGGCAAGCTGAGTGTACACTGCGTTTGTATGCGTGACAGGTTCTTGACCACGGGATTATCTGCAAACTGGGGATTCCGCAGCCGCATAAGTGAAAGAACCTGTCACTGCACTGTTTACGACACCGTAGCCGGGGATTACTATTGTCTCAAGTGCAGAGAGATTTCTTGTTACATCATAAACTGTGGCTACTGGCTACTTGCCACACTTTCTGTTCTCTATTTGAAGGTTTTTCAGAGTTTGTGCAGTAATATTACGGTACAGAATTATTACGGAATTATTCAGCAAATATGCAGGAGTAATGTTTGATGAATGTATTTTGAGAGCACTTTAGTGCAAGTGCAATTTTCGGAATGTAGCGGAAAGGATACGGAACTAATAATACATGAAAACGATTAATTGCCGTTTTAATTTTAAAATTTGTCAACTGTGTGGTTTGCTAGCTTAAAGTGTGGTTTGCTATCTTAAAGTATGCGGCTCCAGTAGGAAATTATGAAGGTGACGTTTTTATTTGAAGAGAGCTTCTGTTGCAGTGTGCTTTGCAAGCTGGAAGTAGTTTCAGCACCATGGAGAGCACCACACGGTGACTGTTTCATTAGGACCAAGGACAGCGTCTAAAAACTAATGAGGGAGTACAGTATATAATTGCAACCAATAGTACCAGTTATGGTAAAATATGAACGCATTTTACATTTAACACAAAAAAATATGTTGTTTTACTCCCAAAGTTTAATTTTGCTTTGTGATTTTTTTTCCGTCTGACGAAATTAGTTTTTCTGTGCTGAATGGTGTTAGGTGTGTGGATGCCTATGTCATCAAAACGTTTTGAATGCGCTTGCACATCCACCCTTGGATAAATTCATTCAGAGGAGAAACAGTGAAGGATTGAGAACTAGGGCCTTGGTGAGAGGTGATTTCAATATAACCAGATGTAGAACAAGGTTCGGTGAAATGATCACCTCTGTAAGAGGAACGCAATCCTGGAATAATTTGCCAATACACATTAGAGACTGCGATAATTTAAACACCGTTTCCAGACTCCAGCCTGTTCCAGTGGGCTTCTGGCCAACTAATTCGTAGTTCTTAGTGATTTGTCTGTCCTGGTCTTACTGCAACTGCTTGTATTGTTTCTTTCATGACCTATTTGGTGTTTGTGGTCTTAAAGTATGTGTCTCACTGTGTTATTTTAGAAACCTGCCTTGGGACTATGTATGAAAACTAGCATTTATAAGTCCGGCACATTTACACTGTTTATGGTTAATGTGCACTGTCCCAATGGAATAAATTAATCAATATATAAATAAATACATACATACAAAAATAAAAAGGCATTTCATAATGCATTCTTGGTCAAAAGATTGGGAACTCAAAATTCAAACCTTGCCATGAGCAAATGACGAAAAGGCCGCAGGCTGAAAGCAAACGAAATACTATCAGGTTGGGCAATTAAAATGAACGAGGGATCACAATTTGCCATCAGTGCTTAGGAGAGAGAGAGAGCGAGAGCGAGGTGTGATGGGTGGATGGGCCAGTAAATGCATACTTTGTCACAATCCCAAAGTGAGGGGAGGGATTGACAGAGAAAGGAAAACAGGGAGACAATATCGAGGAGAGGACACACACTTTTGACTCTCAACATGGCCCCTGGGTAATTTCCACTCCACACGAGAAATGCATGCTGGGATATGGCATCACCTCCAGGGGAGGGTAATGATGCCTTGCCAGAACCTCGGCCCCGAGGCACAGCTGTATGTGCGTGTGATGGTGCGCGAGGTGGTGTGAGTGCTTGTGCAGCTGTGGCTTGCTCGTCGCCCCTCTTCGGAGTCAATTGCCCATTGTCGTCATTTTCCTTTTTGGAAGTGGCCTATCTATTTGTGTGCGTGTTTGGGGGATGTGTTTGGTTGACCTTGGAATGAAAACAAATGGCTGTGTCTCCGCCTCCATCTTTTTTCCTCTGGTTTTCCCTCTGGATCTGACGACTGGCTATTAACTAGTAATCATAATTTTTGGCGCATGACATAATCTCACTTATTCATTTCTCTCTTCCAAATCCATTCTAGCCATGCGCTCACGCTATACGTCATCATCACCGCCATCATTGCGAGTCGTGGTGCCCTCCGCGATTCCCTTTGCCGTCTTATTGCTCGAATGTGAGCTAACGAGCGGAGCAGGTGCACGAGCCACACACCCGTCGATGAGTTTTCTGTCCCTTTTGCGTCATTTCACTGTTTTTATCTTCAGCTCACACAAGTGCCTGTGGGTAATGCCGAAATATTAACACTCACACGGCACCCATTGTTCTATTACAACAGCAATTAAAAGAGAGAGAGAGAGAGAGAGAGAGATTTTTTTAATTTCATCAAGTCAAAACATTTGGATTTACCGTCTCTATTGGCAGCGGGCTTGTCACCTTGGCGTGCACGTGCATGAATAGGAGCGGTAATAAGCTTGAAAAAGAGCAGTCAATCAACACCACTGACTAAGTGTTTGACTGTGCAATAAATATATGTTACTGTGATGACGATTATTGCATTACTCCCCATTACTCCCTGGCGCGCGCACACATATTCGGCCGAGGCCAGGTGACCGTAATGACTGCGTAATCCAGTGCAATTCTACAGCGCCGCCACAAATCACAGCCTTTACAATGAGCACTAAAATACATTAAGACCTCCCTCTGTCAAACATTGTAAAGCATAGCCCCTTTTACCGCGCCTGTGCGCTCGATTGGCGCATCTGTCGCTGCAGCGCACGACAGCGCAGGCTCACCGTAAACGCATCATTAGATGCCCGTCGATGCCAGTGACAGCAACCAGGACCTTGACAGTGGTAGCCTTGCGTTAAACTTCACACCCTTGCCATGGCTTGCCACCAGACTGTTTCCGCAGTTGGCGTTCTACCTCTGTTATGACTGCTACGCGACTGAAGCCCGGGAGTTTGCGGGTTGACTTCTTCAACCTTTTCGCACACAACAACTTTGTCCAAGCGGCTCTCACAATCGTCATTGGAGGAGTACTTTTATTTAATTTTTTTGGGGCGGAGTTGTGATCCATTTAATCCTACTTAATTTTCAAGTAAATATATTTCACGCACTGCATGATCGAAATAACTGAATGAGATCAAATTGAAAATCTTCATGAACTATTTGTGAAGCGAATTTAAGTTGAACCAACTTTTTTGCTTGACAATCAGGCATTGATCTATTTTGTGACGTCCGGACCGCATCGCGCCGACCGCCTTTTCTATTATTACTAATGCTGGACGCTCTGCTCAATATGATGCATGCGAAGATATTATGTTAGATAGAATAATCCAATCTTAAAAAATATTTCTATATATAATATTGCTTGCAAAATTTAGATCATTTTGCTGTATTTGTTAACACATCCCTGGGGATGAGATACATATGTATACATATTCAGAGAGATGGAATCCAGTTTTGACCTTACCATGTCAGCCTATCTGTGGCTCATTTGTCGTTGCATGTGGATGGGGAGGGTCGCAGTGAGCTCAACCTTCAAGAGACCCGTGACATAAAGCTGCAATTTGTCAATTACTCGCTTGCACACGCGCACGTTAACCTCCTCATTAGCATTATCAGCACGGAACCAGCTCGTCTCTCCTGCTTTTAATTCAGAGGCTGCAGCGCGCTACTTGTTGAGGTGATTGCATCTGGGCTTTCAAATCAAAAGACAATGCACCGCTAATTTCTCAGCCAGCTCTTATTCCTCCATCATCTTAATCTTCCTCTCTCACTTTGATTGGTTAAGTGCACGAGATGAGGATTTTGATCGGGTATTTGGCTCACTGTGTTTGATCACGGCTGCAGTTAGTGTCTTCCCTCACTCTCAGAACATCTCGTATGCTTGAATCACTAGCTCGAGCATTTTTAAAGCATGAGAAGGGGTATCAACATGCATGATCAGTTCTTATAGTGATGTGACCAGCACATCACATTGCACACATAAAGATATGTCCACCAACAATATTGCGAGACTCCTCCCCCGAACCAAAAATCTCTGTTGTAGTACTTTGACTGACCTGTGTGGGGCAGCATGATGCCAAGTGGCAGTCAGTGATGCATGCTGGAATGTACAAGGAAGAAGAAAGAGTAGCGTTCGATCAAGTAGAATAAGCTCGGCGGACTGTTCGTGTTAGGTTGATTGTTTTTAGTTATCACACATTTGCATATTATTCATGATGAATTGATTCTGCTTGCAATGCATGAGAAGTCAAAACAATCAACCTAACAGTTAGCTCCATTTTTATTGTGTTGAAAGACTTGTGAGACGCATTCCTGGCTACCTGCATCCGCACAAACCTTGGGTCACCTTCTAATCGGCTAGTGTAGCGTTTCAAGTCCCAGAGATTGCCACTTTTAATGATCATCATCACATTGTTCTCTGGGTGGCGCATAATTCTCGAGGTCACCTCACAGTCTAATGTGTATTTCACTGCTTTGCTGCGTAAACATTCAGTAATTGCACTGCATCAAAGGGGAATTGCGACTCTGGGCTGAAAATTTGTGCTCAGCAAATTGTGTTTGGGATAATCGCCTTGTAAATATGTGTGGACTTTTTCCTCTTTTTATATGGATGAGTTTGTGTCACGTATGTACATGTGAGTTCATGACCAAAAAAAACCAAAAAGTCGATTAGGACTCAAATTTTGTGTGATCATCTTCTAACACTGATTGGTATTTGGAACTATTCATAATTTATAGATGAATTGACGTGTGCGTTTTGTTTCAAGGGTATGTTTGCTGTCATACATTTCATGTTTCCCTTTTTTTTCCCCAGAGCATCCATAGCATCATGATTTGTAAGCCAGTTTCATTCCGCACACCTCAAATTCTTGTCACTCAGACTCTTTGATTAACTTTCATTCACACTCCCTAGCCATCCATCCCAGACTGGAAGAGCCTGGAGAAAGTCTATTAATTTTTTTTTCTCCTCCTTGTCTTGGTCTTTTTTCCCAACCCATCTAATATAGAACAAGGAGCAGACTAAGATGGGCACTGTGGGGTTTTATCTGGGGGGTGGGGGGGGGCTCCTCCTGTGTGCAGACAATTGTATGGATAGAATGAAAGCGCAAGTCGCATCTGGCGTACTAGTGCTGATGTGATGAGGATGATAAAAGAAGTAATATGTACTTCTCCTCTCTTCATCACATACCTTGATCTCATTCTTGGCCTTCTCTTTTCTTCTCTCTTTCTCACCATTTTCCTTCTATTTCTACCCCAAGACGGTTTTCTTATACTGGCTATGCGTTCCAAATGTGAAGGGAAGGCAGTTTAGGTTTTGGAGATAGGAGCTGTAAAGGGTTCCAACTCTGTATCACATGGGATTGGTGCACAGCATGTCAGCCATCCAAGTCACAGAAAAACAAAGATAGAAGTTGGAAGTGTCAGCGACATTTGGGCCAGCATATAGCAACAGATGCTTTTCCCAGTATCAGTTGTTGGACTGTCAATCGTGCAGTATTCAGTGAGATTTTATACTGCTTGAAGGTGTTCAAGGTGTTCATATCTATAAAATTATTAGTAGTGTTTGAAAACGTTAAAACATATTTGATTCATTTGTATCCTTTCAGTAATTGTTCTGCTAGGCAACTTAGCTTAGCATCGATAATACTTGTATGTAGTATCTAGCAGTCATGCAATCAGCAAAGCGTCTATCTTTCTTAAAGGGTGGAGATGATTACCGGTCTGGCCGCGAGTCGGAGATCGCATGCTATCTGGGCACATCTGCCATCGCTCTTCTGGTGGGACACGATTGTGCCGCAGTCCAGCGCTCAAAACTTCCGTGTCCCCAGGCAGTCATTCCTCTAAATCTGCGATCGTCATGATAATCCCCCCCCCCCCCAACATAGTTGGTGCCAGAGTCTTGCCCAACAAATAATTGGGGACCAGTTTCAAGCACCAGAACGAGAACTAGAGCCACTTTCCGTGGTGGAAAACGAAAGAACTGGTGCTTGCCTGAGTACTGGCGTGGAGCTTGCACAAGCGCGGTAGAAAAAGGCCATATCTCCACAGGACCTTTTGAAAGTATGAAACTGTATCCTTAGAAAATATGATGATCTTTTGTCAGCCCTTTCGGAGATTGCCTCTATTTGATAGCCCTTAAGTCAAACGATAATACACGAGATAAAAGCCCAAAGAATCAATATTTTATATCACTATTTTTTTTCTGCTGAAGGCTTGTCGATATAGCCTCATCCAAACACGATGCTGACAAAACAAGTTGTGGCTCTGTCTGCCGATATGAATTGTATGAGTCAATTTTTCTCTCTCTTAAAACTCGCTTAAGCATTGTGTTAGATCAGCTCATGTCAAGACACACACACACACACTCAAGAAATATACAAATTGTACATTTCCTGGCGGTTATAAGGCACACAATCCCCGAGTTCTTTTTTATTTTTTTATTCCGCAACGTCAGACACAGCCCACTCGGCTTCAACCACCCTAATTTTGGTGCAAATAAGAGATTCATATATGGAGTCCGATTAGAATACCGTAAGTTGATGTTTGATGGCCAGAATATTTTACTAGAGTACTAAAAAAATATTTTGTCAAAGTCTAACTGGTATTTAGCTTCTCCAGAGTAACATGCAGACACTTCATCACCTAAGGCTATAAATTACCTAAACTGTGTCCGACACTTTCTCTCACTTTCCTCCTTCCAATATTTCTTAATCTCTTAACCCTCCCCATCTGGCTATCTTTATTCCTCCGTCCATTTCAGTGCCCTCAAAATGGATGTTCAGGTCCTAATTAGCATCTGCTTTGGTATGCACGGTGCTGCCCTCTTTGCCAATCAGTTAACATAAATGACAGGCTTTGTCCAATCAGATTAAGGCCAGCGAGACACACTTCCTGTCGGGCGCTGTCTTTCCAAATGTGTTATGGGCTCAGAAAATGGATGCGAATGTAACGGTGAGGGCAAGAAGGACGTCGTAAATTACAGGGATGCATATTTACTGGCAATGGATTATGAAAACCCACAAAAACACTGAGGGACATGCAATTTTGACACGAAAAGACAAGCCGAGTTTTGAATCAGAGCGCAATGACTTGGGGGCAGACGTGCTAACCACACCCTGCATGGCGCCGCCTGACAAAAAAAATAAAAAAAGCACGTGTCAAATAATAAAGTGTCACAGGCCATTTAAAAATATATCTACCATATTTAGAGGCACCGAAGCTCGTTGAATTCTGGCAAGAACAAGCTTAATAATACATATTTTGTGTGAACTTGTGCCTGGCACAACCCTTTTGCGTTTCTGTGTTTGCATCCCGCTGTTTCACGTCACTGGCTCGTCGCCCAGCAGTGTGTTGAACAGCTTTGTCCCGCTCATTAGCGCCAGTGTTGACCGGTGTCCTGTCTGAGGGCTGTTTACCTCTTTATCCTTTCCTTCTTTTGATAAAAAAAAAAAAAAGTATTTTTATCCTCCCCTCTCCAGTACTCCTCTGTAGGGTTTTCCCCTCAACGTCCATCCTCCCTCAGCTCTTTGCTCTGCTTTCCTCTCCGTGTGTGTCTTGCTCTCCCTACCGGGGCTTTTTAATTAATGGGGAGCCACGATGCTTATCTTATCTTAGCAGATCTCACTGCCTTCTATTACGTACACTCACAGTGCTGTGAGGTTGGAAGCGATGGATCTCACACACACACACACAGACAGCCAGGTTCACAGGTTTAGCTAAAGAGAGAAATAAATTTACACTTATACGGACACACACACACACACACACACACACACACACACACACACACACACACACACACACACACACACACACACACACACACACACACACACACACACTTTGGAAAGAAACAAGTCAAGCCACGTGCGTCCACGTCTCCAGCCTTAATCAAATCTTGCCACTTGTACAGACACATAAACAAAGTCCCCTGATGTTATCTGCCCGTGTGATTTAGTGTTGTTTGAGGGTTCCTCCTCCTAAATGCCCTGGGAATAACCCCCCCGCCCCCCACTCCTCATCCGCCTCCTCGAGCGCGGTCTTCCTATCGCTCCTCCACCACCCTCCATCAGCCATGCTTTCCAGCTGAATGAACACTTATCATTTGGCAGATAAAGACCCGTCCGGGCAAGAGCTCACTTTATCTTGGAGAGCCATGTTTACTCCTCGTGAGCGCTGTGCTTTGCAACGATGCTTCTCACGCCGCATGCTCTTGATCCAGCAGAGACCGCAGCATGGTGGCCGGGGCCATTTCCGGCTCCTCGGGCTACTCAATTTCTCTGTATTTACCCTATTTTCATGTACGGGCAAGGGAGGAAAATAAACCAGGTGGGGATTATAGCAGAAGCTATTTTGGCACACGAGGGCCAGCGTGAGGGCGGTAACAGCAAAATCAATCCCCATCGAGCAAAATCGATGCAGGTTGCAAAATTTCAACAAAGGCTTTTTGTGGGATCGCGGCGGGAGTCGGGAGTTTCCTGAAAGCCAGTTACTTAAAGGGTGGTTATTAAAGAAAATAACATGGGTGGTTGTGGAGATAGAGCCACCCACACTTTCTCAAACACTCCTCATTTTCTCATTCGGGGGACCATTCCAGAGGAATTGTCAGCAAGGGACGCTACGATGAGGGTGTAGTTTTCCTGGGTGTAGTTTTACTTGATTTACTCTTGCTCACAGGGGTGGAAATTGATGAAAGACAGCCCATATTAATAGCTGCATGTCTCCACATTATAACAAAGAGGTCACGGTTGCGTTTGGTGTGATGGCAAGAGAGTGTGGGATTTTATTTGTCTTCCCCAAGGTAATGGCGGCAAGATGTTTGTTTGGTCTCCCAAGGAGTCAAAATGTCTCCATCTGTCCTGTGCGCGCAGGGAGTTTGGCTGGAGGGATCCCGAGCTGCCAGAGGTGATCCAGATGCTGCAACATCAGTTCCCATCTGTGCAGTCCAATGCTGCCGCGTACCTTCAACACCTCTGCTTTGGAGACAACAAGATCAAAGCTGAGGTTAGTGTCGGCATAGCCGATAAAGCGCTTCCTCGCAAATGAGGAGATTAAGTTCCTCTGCGTAGTTTTGCATTTCCCCGTGTCCCATTTCAAGTAATGGGCACATAAATGAACCTGTTCGGAATTATAAAGCTTACCCTGTAACCTTCCTTCGAGTTCTCCTTTCTATCGATTTGTTTAATCTTACCATTGCTATTGAATTTACTCAGTCCTCACTCATTTCGCAAACACAATTCCGGATGGAAGCCCTCAATGGGATACTAAATCGAAGACTTGAGCAGCTCTCTAAAAACAAAGTGTCGGCGCACACAATCACACGTGACAGGATGAAGTGCACAATCTGTTGAGACTCATTAGAAGAACCGTGTCAAAATTCTACCACTAAGCCATGATGATGATGATGATGATGATTCATTTTGAATGTACTAGACATCTACCTTAGTGCAATATAGAGAATAAATTATGAAACATTTATTCTGTGCAATGAAACATTTTTTTCTTTCCCCCCCAATTTTGCTGCTGTAGACTGCAAATTTCCCCAGTGTGGGATAAAGAAAGGTTATTTTATCTTATCTTAATCCAATCAAAAATGTGTTAATCATGAGCATAGGTACGTGAATCATTCATAGGAACAAAATAAGAGATGAATCAAAATGAATTAAGGCCATTATCAGTCATATTCTCACATTCCGCTTGCAGTGGCAACATTGATCTAGTTGAAAATTTCTTTCGGAAAAAAGTATGCCTTGTGATAGAAAACATTCCCACACAGGTGCATCGTCACGCACGCGTGCATGGTGATCCTGCTAACTAGCAGCTAACGTAGACAGTTAAGCTTCAAGACGATACCTGTAATTCTCACAAGGCGACTTATCTACCGGTAAAATCGGAAAATGCAGTCAGAGTTGCACGCAAACGCATCGCCACTCGGCAAACCAAAAAAACTTTCACTCGAATGTCTTTTATAATGGATGCAATTAACGTTTCTCGGCGGAGGCATTCAACGGTGCGGCAAATAAAAAACCTCCCCATTCAAGTGCAGGGAGTTTCTTTCACCACTTTGAGTGTTTCATTCAAGGTCCGAGGTGCGGCAAGAGCACTTCATCATTCATCAGCCAAGAACCAGCCTGCCCTGCCTATCGCATAATTGTCACATGAAAGCACTTACACACATGAGGTTTTTTTTTTTTTTTACTTGCACATTGTGGAGCATGTCACTAGCAACACAAATCCCCCGGAATGAAATCTTCACATGTTTATTCGTTAGATTGTGTTCTTATAAGGATCACGAAGTTCGGAGCTGCTGTGGATCCCCGCTCATTTGATTACATTGGGGAATTCTTGAAAGCTCGTCAACACAATTAACGTGCGACTGCAGCAACAGTATCCCCGCTGTTATTTACGATACGTCTCCATTGTCAGCCAACTGAACATTACTCTGTTGAATTATGTTACAGGACCGGCTTGTGTCATAAATACCTTGTTTATTAAAATTTCATGTTTTGTTTTAGTGCACTTGTTTGTGTGTTTAGAAAGCTCTATAAGGCTCTCTTGAAGAATAGTAGCTGCCTTTCTTTTGTTCCAGGGGGAGGAAAAAAAATCACAGGCAGGAAAGAGCAAGTTAAGAAAATCACTTCTATTACGTACTTTAAAGAAAAAAAAGAAAATAAGACTTTAATTCCTCCCGCTGCCAGCTGCTTGTGTTTCATGAATTCTAAATAACACCATTACAGACCAACTGGATTATTATTAATAGCTTAACCTCACTAGGTAACCTTTTTTTTTTTTGGTACTGGACCTCCTTCAGGTAGAGAGAAGTGGGAATTTTCATGACATATCTCTGTGATGATACAGTAATACTCTTTATTTTTTCCTTATCTGATCCCTAGGCTGCTATGCTTTATGTGGCCCCCTGTCTTTACGACCACCAAGATGACAAATTGACCAATAAAACAGCCATTGGCCAAAACATGAAGCACACTTGCATCGTCACGCATGAAACGTTTCACTTGTGACATTAATAGCGAAACAACATCGGCTCTTGTTCGCAAAAGGGAAGTTCGGCTTTACGGAGATTCAGTTTATGACGACTAATTTTCCACGTGAATTCAAACAGCCGTCAAATTTTCAGTTCGTTAGGAGCAGATCCGTTTTACATTTCTGACCCAGCGCACTCACCCGCAAATCGGTTCACATGTAAATCGAGATATGATGATGAAGTTTGGCACGTCAGATCAGTGAGGATCTGTTTTGGTATTTGACAAAATGAGCAATTTGTCACCGTCAATTTTCACTTGCTGCGAAGCCTTCATTGTGCTCTCTGCCTCCGTGCAAATATTAGATGGTAAATGGTGGCCTACTTTGGAAGGTCCCCATCGGGAAATCACTGCTTGAGGCCACAAACTCAATTAGGCAAAGGTTGAAAGGTTCTAAAATCGAGGCAAACTGTGAGACACCCCCCACACCCCCCAAAGTAAACCTGCATGAGGTCTGCTTGCACGCAAGCGTGATGGCTTGGAAGGTGTGTGACATGTCTTCACTTGCAATCAAGCCACTAAATCGGAAGTGTGCCGCTGATGTGTCCTGACATTCCATATGTGGTGACTCATGCCCACTAACACTCTTGTTTGGCTTCACGTTAACCATCACGGCTTAGAAGTGTCACCCGCGTGTCCCGCGTATCTTGCTGGGATTTTTTTTCCCATTTATTTATTTTCCTTTGAACGCCCGCAGCACCTCCGAGTCCCGCGATTTTGCCTGTCGCCGCCGCTAACTGTTACCACAGTAATGCTGTCGCTATGGGTTACCGATAGTTGTGGCTGCTGCATAACCCAATCAATCCCCGCTTCTCATCTTCTTTGCATGGCATAAGTGGGGGGGGGGTAACGGACAGCCGCGTGGGTATCTCTAAGCAAAGCAAAGGCACGATGCCTTTTTTCATAGAATATGAGATGAAACAAGCCATACGAGGGAGACGGATTTGCACAAAGGGAGGGAAGAGAACGTAGCTAAAGATTGTCGGGCGTGAGCGGGGACAGCAAGGAAACAGTGTAGTCAATAGAGCAAGGTTAGTTTGCCATTCACGGCAACCCTTAATCCCTTTTAATTGAATAGATAAGCAAAGTCATTTTACTCAATAGACTCCTGCTGTGTCATCAAACACCTCCGTCCTCTCCTTGCCCTTCAACGTACGCTTGTGCACTCCTCTTTCTTCTTTACCTCCGTCCCTTTTGAATATCTTTTCACTTCAATGTGATCAATTTTTTCTCTCGAAAGCCCTGGCCAAAGTCACTTCTCCGTCTCTGTCATTCTATAAACCAAAGCACTTCATAGGTTTTCCATATCTTGGGTGGTCTGTTGGATCGCTCGAAGGTATGACGCGTTTGGCCATTCGGCCCTTTTCTGTGCTGCTCATCCTCATGAAGGGGTCGCGGGTGCGCTTACCGGGGCTTTTACATCGATATCAACCAGACTGGAGTCTCAAAACAACATGACATCATCCCAACAGACCCGCGATGGCACAACTCCACAAAAACAAACTCCACAAAAACAAATAACATTCAGGAAGCTAAGTTTACTGCGATACATGATGTATTGTCATGGTTTCAACGTAGAAAGTAAGAACATCTAGAACACGACGACGTGTATGTATTCCAAAAAAAAAAAAGTAACCAGGTGTTGAGACATTTTGGGTCTCACCTCTGAACTTGCGATTCCCTTCAGGCCGTATCTTAGTGAGCGGACAAGGTTTGCAAGTGAAGACGGTAGCCGTCGGCGGTAGTAGCCGAGGTTCCCCGAGGAGGTGGCCGTCGGTGAAGTGATGTCCATTTGGTCCGTCCGGTCCTTGGTCCGTCTGGTCCTTGGTCCGGCGGAGTCCAACCACCGCGTAGAGGCGGACATCGTTGGTTGGCGGACATCGTTGGTTGGGCGGACATCGTTGTGTGCGCGCCGATCGCAAATGCTGGCCAAGCCGTTCGCCAACAATTTGAATGATCTCTAACTTTTTTTATTTATTTATTTTTTATGTCGCAAAGAACTTTTCAGCATGCTCAAAATTTAATAGTGGCCAGAAAGAAAAGACAACTTCTTTATTGTCTGGAGAAGGCCTTGACAGCAGTTTGACCGCAAAACCAACGCAGTGATCACTTTTCTGCCCGTGCGTTGTAGATCCGCAGACAAGGCGGCATCCAGCTGCTGGTCGACCTGCTGGACCACAGGATGAGCGAGGTTCACCGCAGTGCCTGCGGAGCTCTGAGGAACCTGGTTTATGGCAAGGCCAATGACGAGAATAAAGTGGCCCTGAAGAACTGCGGAGGGATCCCGGCGCTCGTCCGCCTTTTGAGGAAAACTGGAGACGTTGAAATCAGAGAGTTGGTCACAGGTAAGATGTCTTTTGCAACGCACTTATTTTGCCGCCGCCACCGTTACTTGGTCGCCACAGAAGAGCTGTTAACGTGGTTGGAAAAAAAAATGTGTTAGCATGACACGAAACGGTTTGGAAAAAGTGAACCACGTCTGAAATGTGGAGGTGTAAGCTCTGAATAGACCGTGCATGCACGCACGCACGCATGCACAGAAATCTGGGGCATAGATGTAAAGTATGCCTGCGCAAAATGTTGCCTCCTTTGGCTTTGACTGGCGATGTCAAACACAACCGCTCGACACGCTCTCAAACAGTTGCAGCGTGTTTTGTGTCCTTGACATCAACACTGGCAGTATTTTAGCGGCGCCATTGACGTCATTCAGAACATTTTCAGTCTCTCTTTAATCAACTACAACTATTCATTCAAGCCAAGGCAGTTACATCATTCCACTTGATTGATTTTCAAGAATTTCTTTTCAAATGTGCACTGCGGCAAAACTTGAATAAGGACGTTCCATGAAAGGCGGTCGATATTGTCTCGAAACTTCGTGACTCACAACTTTTTTTTTCCCATCTGCGTTTTCGTCTTACTTGGCTAGTGCTTGAGCTGTATTCAAATTCAGGTTTCCTCATTTTTCATTTGTCTGTCAAGCGCTGCAGCCCAACCTAAAATGAGTAAAATGCTCAATGTAAAATGAATATTTAGCAAACTGGGTCCCCCTCACATTTCATCATCTTATTCGATGTTCTACATACTGAATCGTGGCAACCTGCTGTCCTATCCGTATGGTGCTGCAATTGTTTGTCAGCATGACAATGGCTCCGCAGCCTTGGGACAAGTTAATGCAACAAACTACAATGCGACTGATCTCTCTCTCTCTCTCTCTCTCTCTCTCTCTCTCTCTCTCTCTCTCTCTCTCTCTCTCTCTCTCTCTCTCTCTCTCTCTCTCTCTCTCTCTCTCTCTCTCTCTCTCTCTCTCTCTCTCTCTCTCTGCTCAGTTTGAACTCCAACCCAACATCTAATTCATAGAGTACTGCATTCGTAGACACATCCGCAAAGGTCGCCGGCTCTCCCGGGAGATCTGTGGATCACAATAGCGACAAGTCGGCGAGGGATTTTGAAGCTCCCTTTCGAGATCGCTCAAATACTGATAACATGCATGGGGTTTCCTGTCTACAGACTCACGATTGTCCGTAGCCAGACGTAGTTGTGTTTGAGTACGAAGCTATGAGACGCCTCCTTAGCATCCAGGTCTTGACAGTCTTATCGAATTCTGTCCTCCTTGGTGAAAGGTGCTTTGTAGTCTGGAAAATGAGACAGGAAACCTTTTACTGTATTGCTGTGTTGTATTAACTGTCTTGTCCTTTCTGAAGTTTACATTTAGACGAGCTTTATTGGCTTCCTGGCCCTCCGTGCGAGTGAGATAGGAGGAAGTTGAGGCTTCCGGGCCTGTCAATCAAAGTCCAGTCGATACCGAGGCTCCGGGTGTCAATAGGAGAGGAGATGCTATCCGCGGTTGTGGGCTCACCTTGAGGTGCCGGACTGTGACGTCATTAAAAAAATAGAAATGGGGGGAAAAAGAAAGTACGCGGTATGTAGAAACCGGACAATATAAAATCAGTACTGCCGTTTAACTTGCTACAATGCTCAATATCCAAAATGTGTATGACATTTTTTTAATTTGACTTTTCAATAAGATTTATGTGACGCTGCAATTTTATGAGTTGTAAGGAATTCAACTTTGGCAATGTCGTCACTTGTTTTGTCCTGCCAGTGAAATATTATTTCACAGCAGTGTTGTTAATGTGTTGTTTGGTTTTTTTGGGATCCTACTTGGGCTTGCGTTGACATTTTGTGAGTTGTCTATGAGCAGTTTTCAAGAGTTTCCTCTCAAATATGCTGGGAGTGGTTGTGGTTGAATGTAAGAACCTCACACTGCTCCAACTGAGCAATGTTTGGCCTTGGAATTGGTCGGGTCTCTTCTGTAAGTGGCATCCTAGTGGTAATGAAATTAAAATTGGTACCAATCTTTAATTCATAAGCGATGCTAAATTGTGCCTTGTGTCATCTAACAGTCATCACATCTGAAGGGGTTGCACTTCCAACATTTGATTTCATTAGATTGTGTTATTAACGCATACCGAGCTGCTGTAGTCATTATAATTCAAGGCGCTATTGTGCTGCATGCTTCGACCAGCTCCAATATTACAGCGCCCAAGTCAGCAACCTCGTCAAAGTCAACTCGTCTAATTTGGATTTCTCGTTTTGGATATTTTGCCACCTATGCCGGATAATTTCTCGTCTTTGACTCTGCTGTTAACTCATTCGCACCAAGCTGTGTAGTTGAGGGCTGTTTCATAAAACATTTCCACTTGACTCCTAACAGGCTTGGCTCCCCCCTGACAAGTCATACTCTCATTTATTCATGAATTCATGCAATCATCCCCACATTTCCCCCCAAACCACCAGGCTCCTTGGAAACTGTCTGTAATGTGTCTGGAGGGACCCAGTTGGAGCTGAGAGAGAGAGAGAGAGAGAGAGAGAGAGAGAGAGAGAGAGAGAGAGAGAGAGAGAGAGATGAGATAAAGGACAACACACACACACACACACACACACACACACACACACACACGCGCACACACGCACAAGCGTACATGCACGATTTCTGGCTGGCACACAAAAAAAGGCTCTCGAATGATGTCATTGTCTGTTGGTCACCTGACTGCAATACTCCAAAGGGCCCTGTAGGTTTAGTGAAGCGTGGCAGATCCATGTTTCTTGAGCAGGCAGATGTGTGTGCGATAGTGTGTGAGACCTGAATTTGGCCAACATGACACAGTGGCAGACGCAATGTCCTTGTCCCAGAAAACGCTGGAGCCTTTACTCTAGTTTCTGTCTGCGGGCACTTTACGAAGAACACAATCTATGGCTGCAAGCTGATTGCAATCATGAGCCAACATTTGTAGCCTCTGAAGAAACACAGGCTTGAGTTCCTCCAGATGGTTGACCTGTGTTGTCCGTACGACTAAGGCTCTGTCAAAGTTTCATGGTTTAAAAAACAAAACAAAACAAAACAAAACAACAACAAAAAACACATTTTTTTCTCTGGCTGTCATTGGCATGCCAAAGCAACAGGTGGCATTATTTTTGCTAGTAAACTTCAAACATGTCTGAAAATGGAAAATAAAATCAATACTTGTAAAACAATACAAGCCCCCCCCCCCAAAAAAAACCCCACCAAAAAAAAGAACAAATCCATAAACAATGCAGTCCAAGACAGGCATGTACAGTGCAGAGCAACTGTATTTGACCACTGAGATTAAATGGGTTTGCATGATTAAAAAAAAAAAAAAGCCACAAAGGCCTGGGAAAACACATTTTTAATGTGCTGAGGTTTTTTGTTTTTTTTTTTTTTGGGGGGGGGGGTTGAATTGCTTGTGCAAGTCCTTGTGATACGAGAGCATTGGTGACGAAAAAGAGAGAGGCTTAAGGAGTGCAAAAAAGAGGTTGGTGAGCGCTCAGTGATGGCAAATGTTGCCTTGGAAACGCATGCACAGAAAGGTCCAAGCCCCTGATTGGTGCCAAGTAGCAGCACTGGTCATCACCTTATCACCCTCTTTGTCCTTGTTTCCCAGACCGTCAAAAAGCCGCATGCAAGCAATTATCCTCTTTGATTCTCTCTGGCCTACTTTCACACAAATTGCCACATTGTTCTTTTGCACAGATGAATGTGTGCTTTGACTTTTTATCTCTTTTACCAATATAAAACGGTCCCACACAATAACAAAGCAATCATCTGGATTTGGATGCATTTTTAAAGTAAACGTGTTCAAAAATGTATTTGGATCCAGATGATTTTAGTTTGTGCAACAACTTGACGAAATAAAATTTGACAGATCATTTCTTCCAATTATATTGAGCAATCACAAGATCTTTTTTTCGCCACGAATGTTGTTTAATTTCAGAAAGTATGTTTACTGTACTATCGTACTGACACAAATAGAGGCTTTACCCTTTTTAAAATAATTTCTTTTTTTCTTTATTCACAATCGTTGATAAATAGTTTCTGTGTCGGTGTCATGATGTGTGAATTCTATGACTCCGGAAGCATGAGACATGGTGACTTTAATTTCTAGCTTCTTCTAAAAGGACAAAGCTCACCATGGAAATATGACAAAGCATGTGCCATCTTTTGTCCCAGTCTGTTCCTGCCTGACTAAATTATTACTCAGCTTGTCTGACTGTCCTCCCCCATATTAGTTTATTGTCACCAACTCTGTCAGCCCTTCATGCACTTGTTAATATTTTCAACTATGCAAATCCCTTTCGGACTCATTCGTATGCCGTTCCAGAAAGAGAAATGTCTCGTGTTCATTGCTTGTTGTCGTCTCAGCAGGTAGACAGTGTGTGAGCATGCACGGACTGTTGATAGCAGCTTGTGTGCAATGTCGCCAAGGCACAAAATTACTTGTCACTTCATCACAAATATGGAGTCAGTTTTAAGGACTGCTCCTCGGGTATGAAGAGGAGAAAGCGAAAAATGTTTTCCCCGAAATGCCAGCGGTAAAATCCTTCTCCGGTCTCTTTTTTTGGGCTCGAGCCTTGTGGCCTCTCCTCAGTCGCAGGCAGTGTTCACATTTTCAGGCTGTCTTTGTTTGTCACATCAGTGTGAGCAACGAGAGCCAACTTTGAACCTTACAAAATACAACTAAATAATTTTGCCCCGGACACCTCGGAGAGGTTCACATCACCGTCTGCTTAAAATTCCATCAAATTTGCACCTCTAAATGTCATGCTAGCAGACAGAGAGCTGAGGAAGTCAGCGGGAGAGACTGCGTTTCCCCGGGAACCACAAGGAAATTTTCCAAAGCATATTTCCAGATAAAAATCAACCAATTCGGCGGAACGGAATCATGCTAACAAATTCCATCATTTTATGCCCAGGCGTCCTGTGGAACCTGTCGTCATGTGACGCTCTCAAGATGCCAATCATCCAGGATGCGCTGGCTGTGCTGACCAACAGCGTCATCATCCCCCACTCCAACTGGGACTCCTCCCCCAATCACCATGACGACCGCAAGCTCCAGCTTCATACTTCCCAGGTGCTGCGCAACGCGACCGGTTGCCTCAGGTAAAAGCACCGTGCACACTGCGGGAAACTCTCGTGGAGACATGCTAATTGTTACAAGTGGATCGAGATGTGGGGAGTCTTTCTTTTAGGGAAGATAAAAAGATTAAAAATCAATGAGTTGATTAATTGTACGTGCGGATTGTGTTGTTTTATTTTTAGGCTGTTGGTTGAATCAAGGCTGTGTAGTCGGCTCCTCTCGAAGCATTTGCGGCAAAATTAAAAGTCTGCCGACCAGCCCAGGGTGATGTGTGTTTCCCCGCGTTTGCTGGCAAACCAAGTGGAGATTCTCCAGTAATTTTATTCTGAACACGAAAAATGGTCTTGATGCAAAAATTCTGAAATTTATGACAGAAAAGCTTTGACAGTTGAGTTCTAGCCTATGGAACGCAGCAGTCCATTTGGCTTGCAATACTTTGTGCATATTCCTGAAAACGAACCAAGCGCTGTTTCGAGATTTTTCAAAGGTAAAGCATGCTAGCTCCTTGCAGTACTTTCTCTCTTTACTGCCATTCTGCCCATGTTTTTTTAAATGTTGGAAAAATGTAGGGGATTTTATGAATTTGTGAAATTCAAATTCACATCACGTGCATTGCGCAATGTGTACAGTATATTCATTTCATTGTTGCAGGCATTTTCTTGTGCACCATGCATATATTCATGAATGCTAACTATTTTTTATGCACAGTTTAAACTCGTACGCCTTTGATTCTTGGCTCCAGATGGTAACCATAGCAACAACTTTCATACTTACTCAAGTTGTTGTCACTTGAGGACTTTCTTTTTGGTGCATGAGGCTGATGAAAAAAACAACGACAACAAAAATGCTTCCAGCTTCTTGAAGCTTGACATCAAGAAGTAACAGCATCAAGGAAGCTGCTGAATCTAGCTTGTAAAGTAACATTTCACAATGTGGAGCAATTTGATTTGGGATCTATCAAATTTTATACTTAAGATGTGCTTAAAAAAAGTGTGCGCGGCACCTAATCAGCCCAGAGGTAATCAATGTCATCAATCGGCACCCAAATTCACAAATGCACGTACACGCGCACGCTTCCCTACGCTTGGACAAAGGCTTACCCGTGAATGCCTTTCAATAGCCTCAATTGAATTCTGTTTAGCTTCCCGCAGGGTGCTGGTTCACAGCCAAGGCGCAGAGACGGAGAGAAAAAAAAAACTTGGCTTTCTCCACTGTATACATTTATTCTGTCTGCGGTTCTGTTCCCGAGGTAATCGGGACACACGCACACCAACACAGACACACACTCTTCACCGTCTCCTGTTTGCTCCCACGACGACACCCACTCGCGCGCAAGCGTAGAATTCGTGGATGAATCGAGACTGAGCGCAATTGCAGCAAACTTGTCATTTTATTGGTATGATTTTTGGGGGATTTGGATTGTGTGTGTGTGTGTGTGTGTGTGTGTGTGTGTGTGTGTGTGTGTGTGTGTGTGTGTGTGTGTGTGTGTGTGTGTGTGTGTGTGTGTGTGTGTGTGTGTGTGTGTGTGTGTGTGTGTGTGAGAGATGACCCTCTACTGTACAGACACATACACACACACCCACACCCGTTGGACGAGTGCGTCGAGCCACCTCACGCCAGCTGCTCTCATGTCACTCGGTGGTCATTTGTTCTTTGAGCGACATTAGAAAGCCATCTGCCAACCCTTCACTTGTGTCCATGTGTTTCCCGTACACGTTGGATGCCCGCATGAGGAATCATGCTGGAAAAGGTCAACGAAACGAAACGATCATTTCCAGAGAAAATAGGTACTCGATTTATCCTCCGAGAGGCAGGGGCTTTTTCGCTTCCAGCCGACTGGAGGAAAGTGAATTCCGAGCCTCGTTGGGTTGTCCTCAAAGCAAATTTAGCGGCTCGCGCCTCTTGAGACACACAATTGGAGTGTTTGATTCTTTTCCATTGCCACGGTGGTAAGTGAAGTAACTCTCAAATCCACCTTTAAAAGCACTTCAACGATGGGATAGTTCTTAAGTGGTCCTTGAATTCAAACGAAGAACCGCCGTCGAATGGAATCCCGCGTTTGCAGTTGTTGGTGAAAAGCCCTCCCTGTTTGAAACAAAGCCACCCATGTTCAAATGTTGAGTTGAGGACTCTGCACGTTAGTCAATCCCATTATTCTTCCCCAAATAATGTCCCATCTTTTGCGGCACTTGACTAGGCGATGCCCTACTTTCCCCGAGCGCATTGATCAAAGGTTGTCTCTGACATGGCAGGTGCGCTCAGACTGACATATTTTGGAAAAACGACATGATGCATCGTCCAACGAGCGGCGTGCGATTCGTCAGCGTGACAGAGCCAAAATAACGGCTGTTTGAATTGCGAATGGGATGCTTCATCATGTTCTGTCGTTCTTCTCACTGGGCAATTATTTAATGATGCAAGCTAACGAGTTCGACGGAATTAATGAGGAGTGACATCAGATAGGGGGACGAGGTGCAAGTCAATAATGGAATACTTAAAGAGTGGAGATTACCAGTTAAAGTCCAAGAAATTCGCTGCTACTTTATCACGGGCGCACACACACACACACACACACACACACACACACACACACACACACACACACGCGTCACTGACGGGTGGCATATTGGTGTTCTCATTTCCTCTCTCACTGGCGCATTCCGCTTCGAATTATCCGTCTGAATTCGGCACACCGTCCTCCCATGACCTGCTGCTTTGGGTGGCGCATTCCAAATGGCGCATCCATCCCTTGAAACGAACGATGAGCCGAGCGGTTACGGTGACATCTCACCATCTTTGCACATCCTCATGTGTTTTACCAGGGAGGAAAAAAAAAAAGAGTCTTTTTCACCCTGTTTGTCAGAGCGTCGATGTGAATTTAGGACTTTGTTTCATGGCGGTAGTAGAAATGGGGCATATTTCGCCTCGAAAACAATGTGAGGTGTCGTGAAAGTCAATATTTTACAGTGACTTAAAATGGCTTTGTTGCGAGAATCGCATAATCGCTGCCGTAAGTAACGTGACAAACTACAAGCGCTTTGATTCTGTCATGATTCGGTTTGGGGCCAACAGGTGGCACTGCAGAGCTCCCCCTGCAGCTGCACACCTGTTTGTCGTTTGGTAATTAGTGGCTTTAAAAGGACTCCCTCCCGACCACTCAGGGTCGGGTCATTGTTGCTTTTTGGCTACTGTCATGTTTGTTTGTTGCCGTTTGTCTACTGCTGTCAGGTTTGTTTCGGTCATGTTTCTGTTGTTGAGTTTTTATCTTCAGTCATGTGTTTTGTTTGATACTTTGGACTTTGTTTTGGACTTAGTTTTCTGTGTTTTATTAAATACATTTCGTCAAGTACACCCTGCTCCTCTCTCCTGCCTGCTCTTTGGGGTCCACCACCACCTCGCAACGTGACAGATTCATTTCATTCAATAAGACTGCATGCAAAATCTTGTGCAGCTGAAATCAAGAAAGCTCATTGATAGGATTGAGCCACACCTAGGGAATTATTTTGTGATCTTAATAATTAAAACATGAAAACATCATTAAGTTTATGAACACTCAAAGGTGTTCCCTAAAAGGTGAAGAGCACATCCAAAAAGTAGATTAATATTAGCCCCAATTTGTTTTTGTGCCACCCATGGAAAAATGGAACAAAAACATTAATAAAAATTTGACTAATATATCTATCCATCCATCAATTTTCTGGTCCGCTTTATCCTCACAAGGGTTTGGGGGGGGGGGGGGTGCTGGAGCCTATCCAGCTGTCTTTGGGCAGTAGGTGGGGGACACCCTGAACCGCTTGCCAGCCAATCGCAGCTAATTTATCGAATCATAGCTAATTATTAAGAAGCAATTCAGAGCAAGGCAATTCTGTACTTTTGAGCAATCTCTCACTTATTCTCACTTGATTTAAATCAAGAAGTCAACTGCATGAACCAAATATGTTTTGTTTGCTTTATGCAGAGTAGATTTTTCAACACCGATCCGATGGAGTGAGCGGAAATGGTCGATATTTTGCATGCTGTGCAAAAATCTGCGATCGACTGTAAGGTCATAATTTGTGCAATCGACCAATCAAACCACGAAATAAGACGTGACGGCAGACCCAACCTGGTTCACGCCCCTCAAAAAACAAACACTCTGATGAAATGGCTTGCGGAACAATACCGGACGAGCTAGCGAAGCAAATGTTCCAATGGGGCCTTTCAACATTTCAAAAGTTAAGCGAGCGTCTTTATTCTTCTGAATGAGACGTTGTCAGTCTTCGCTGCAGAGAATTTTCACTTTGAAGCCAGTTATGCAAAGCGAGCTTGTTTGCCCATTAGCATTCAGAGCCGGTGAAAACGGCTTGACCTTCTCTTGGAAAGGCAGAAGCATTAGACGTCGAGTTTTAATTGAGTTCTTGTGTCTTTCTCTCACCTCATTCTTGTCCCAACAATAAAGGATTGCCCTCATTTCATCGACTAGTCAAAGAGCTGTGATCTCACTCGAATGCCAGCATGATGAATGGACTCCGCTGCATGCCATCAATACATTTTTGGTGTCTGTCATATCTGTTCACCTATATGGCAAACTCTTGGAGCGATTGACTAATTAGTTTCATAGTTCTTGTGATGTTTCCCTTATTGGGTTTCCGTTCTCCGCAAACCCATCATGGTGGAATGTCATTATCGCGGTAATTAAGCGGTGAGCACAGATGATGATGTAATGAAGACACAGAGAAAAGAGGGAAAGAGCAATCGCGATGCACTAAATGGCTGCCCGCATTCTGAATGGACCCGGGATTCGTTTTCAAAAAAGATATATACAGTACAGATATATGTATTTATTTTAGGGTGTGTTTATTATTTTGTGGGTGGGTTAAAAACATGTTTCTTCTACGGCAGTTGACTCTTAATTATTTGCATTTTATTCTTGGCATTTCAAGATGGCAAATTCTATAGCTAAGGGGAAAGTTCCAAGCTTCCCTCCCGAGCTCTCGACCTCACCGTCCCTTGTGCGAGCCTGGCCCCCTCACAAGCTCCCTGTTTCGCGCGGCATTATGGGCTTGCGTTTGGCAAAAGGCACTCTGACCACTTGGTCGGCTTGTGATTCTTCCAGGAACGTCAGCTCCGCGGGTGAGGAGGCGAGACGGAGGATGCGGGAGTGTGACGGTCTGACGGACGCTCTGCTCTACGTCATCCAGACTTCTCTGGGAAGCAGTGAGATTGACAGCAAGGTGTGTGCTTGCATCCAATCACCTTGCTATGATACCACCCTTTGCTGTTACGACGGGGCACTTGTGCGTGTATCGATTGCTATGCTGTGCTGTTGTCGTCACCGTTTAGTAACTCTGCGACCAAATCATTCCCAAAAATGTGGGTCCGGGGAGGCTGAAGGGGTCATATTTTACTCTTAGTAGCCATAGAGAGTTCATCCAGTGATCATTTCCCCTTCATGTGACGTTGCGGTCGGACCAAGCCTGCGGCGTACGTGCGCTCGTGTCAAAGTATGTGTTGGCCAGTCGATATCGCATAAACAATGTTGTGGCTGGTCCGGCTGGCTGGCTTCTCAAGGTCTCCCTGTCTGCCAGGCTCTCTAAATGGCCTCCCTTAATCACTGTTTATCCGCCCGCTCCTCTCCACCATCTGACTGCAGCCACCAGAGGAGAAAAGCCGTTGCCTCGCTAACAATGACTGATTGGCGGGTGAACTCGCAGGCGGTTTTGAGCAAAATAGCCATCAAGGAGAACTCTTTTGCTTTAGCGGTTTGACCGGCCACCTTCTTTTTTTTTTTTTTGACCAGATCCTGCGTTGTGGTCTAAAATGCTCCCAATAACTGGTTTTTGTAAAAGGGGAATTTCTCCGTGTACAAACCAACAAAGCCATGACTTTAATTTCTTTGTTTAAAAAAAAAAAAATGAAACCATGTCAAGAAAATATGTGTTAGATATGTGTACAGATGGTTGGATGTCATTTGAAATGATGGCATAGTACCTGGAAGGTGATGAAAACATTTCTACAAACTCAAAAGGAAGGCTTACTGGAGAATGCCGCCTTCGACGTTAAGATAAAAGCATTTGTCAGTCTGTTTATTTATGCTTGATCTTGACTCCTTTCTAAAAGAAAAAACCAAAACACATATCATCGGCAAGATCAAACGTGTTTATTCACTCGGCTGTGCCGCTGAATGAAGAAACATGCGACGGAAGATAGAAATGTCAGTATGAATTGGAAATAATGTTACCTGTTGATGTTTGGATGCAGGAAGTGGATTTCATGTGACTGCGGCTCGCCGGAGTGTGACGTTGTTTTGTTCGTCGCGTCTCTCGAGGGTGTTCAATTACGCTCCCTGGCTGTTCTTGTGTAAAGTGGCGCTCTCTCGGCGAGAAGATGGAGGATTTGTCTTTGTTAATTTCCGCTCCGTCGACTTGATGACACCTCGTTTTCAGAGCCGCACTAAACATGACCGCACGCACGAAAGTTCACATTTACGCATCGGCGTGAGCTCACGTTCACCTGTTTTACGGCGTGTTTGAAATTCTATTGGTCTCGTTCACCTTAGTTTTCTCTAATTCTGTTTAAGAGTCACAACTAATAAAAGGCACATTCACATCCCCCGTGGATTGCCTCAGTCCTCTCATTCCCTTCATCAAGTCTGCCTCAGGGTGGAAGGCGGATAAAAGTACCGCTTGTCGTCGGGGAAAAAAAAAATCACTTTTATTAGCAGGCCTCCACTTCCACTTGGAGCCGTGTTCTCAAGTGTGACGTTTCACTCAAGTGCATCGAGTGCCCATCGCTTAAATCTGGTCCCTCATCTTTCTCATTCCCCAACTCAGACTGTGGAGAACTGCGTTTGCATCCTGAGGAACCTGTCCTACCGCTTGGCAGCCGAGACGTCCCACGGCCAGCAGGGAGGCTTAGAGGAGCTCGACGGCCTCCTCTGTGACTCTGGCGGTCGCGACGGAGAGAGCTCCGGCTGTTGGGGCAAGAAGAAGAAGAAAAAGAAGGGTGCTGACCAGGTAAAAACACACACACACACACACACACACACACACACACACACACACACACACACACACACACGGTGACTCATGCCGGTCCTCACAATGTCAGAAGTACAAGACACACACACACACACACACAAGTGGTGACTTGGCTTGTTTTAGAATTATTCATGACAAAAATGTGGTCATGTTTTTATTTTTTTATTTTTTTATTTTTGTACACTGCGGAACATGAATCGCGTTCCAGAGAATTTTGAGGACGTACGCTGCTACCATCTCACATCTTCAAACATTCACATTACTGGATATGACCGAGATGGTCTTGAATCAGTAGGAATAATCTCACACATGGAGCTATTTGTAAGTGGGTGGGGTGGTCCCCCGGCTCCCCCTCGGCAACTACGCCCCTGTACAGTAGCTCGCCCTTGGGCGTATATTGAAAGAAAGCTATTTGAGTGCACAGATTTGATGCAATAAAGCAGTAACACCAGTCCTCATTTGCAGGAAACCCGCCTCGGATCTCATTCGGGTTCAGATGTGATGACGCTGCAGCCCAGCGCTGCGAGTTCTCCTTTCATTTATTTATATTCATTTGTGGCCAAACGCTGTGTTTCGACACACGCGGGTCCAAAAAGTAGAAGCCGGCTTTCATGTTGTAGCAGGAACGCGGTGTCAGTCAACCAGACCGCGGATGTGTGCGCTGAATAATGCAGAGGAGGGGTGGAAATCTCGGATCGCCAAGTGTGCCGCAAACTCTTGTTTCAATGCAGTCGCCTCCTTTAGAAGGCGTTGCGTCACAGGCAACTTTTCATTCATTTATGACACTTTATATTATGAGCGGGTTTTTTTTTTCAAGCCAGACCTCCTCCCTTTCTGTCTCTTCTGTTCCTTCCTTTTCAAGTCAATAAACTGAGATTTGCTTAAGCCCGGCGGTTTAAAAAGTCAGAACCACATGTACCTGTTCTGGAGTGGGAAATACGTGACCTGAAAAAGTCTTAGAGCCATTCCATCTTGACCTGCCACTCACCGGCTTGACGTCGTGCGTGCCTGCTGCATCGACGTTGCCATGCAAAGTGGGTGAGCTGTTGTTTCATGTTGTCTTCGACCTCCGTATTCTTTCGTGAGGAGCAAATGACACCCAAAGCAGACGGTTTTCTTTCACTTACTGTCCCAAACTTTTGCTACACAGTCGGACACCCAATACAAGCTGTATCCCCAAAATAGTCCGACTCGACCTGCAATATCTAACAGATAGGAGCGGAGAAAATGGAATAATAATGGGCAACAGATCGCCAGCAAGAGATAAGGGTAGGCGGTGTCACTTAGGTGGTAATGAAGTCCACTTAATCATTTATTAGAGGCTCTGACAGCAAGGCCAAAGAGCAGCGTGGGAGTCTGAACTCAAGCTAAACACTCCTAATTGACTTCTGCATACGAGTAAACGCACACGTCCTCACAATTTCTTGCCACCAGTGGCAGGAATAAGTGTGGTTTTCATTTGAATCAAATACACCCAATAAGGACAAAAGTCTTCATTCATTGATTCGATTAAGCAGTTGGATGAGAACTTAGTTCCCGCTGAGGTCTTACTTGTTGTTCTTGCAAAGATATTTTGCAGTGGCTGTTGTAAGGTTACAAATGGCCAAACAACATTTTCTTTCCCGCCCTGCACAAATCCTTTCACTCTCGGTTTGGAAGAACTTGAGAACCCCACGAAGCACCGTAAATTGTTGAGGTACTTCTCCAAAATTAGGAACTTCATAAGTGTTCTCCTCGGTTCAAAAATGAAACATTTTGCTCTGTCCTGTTTGTGTAGCAGTCATGCAAATTCAATAGATTTTTAAAAAATGGCTGTCATCTCTTGAATCAACCACAATAGGTGTGAGGGCTTTGCTTTTCCCTCTGGAACGCCAATATAATGAGCATTCGACATAAACGTCATCTGTTCACATTCACTCCCGCCAACAAATGTTGGTGATAGGTTGTTGTGTTCAGTCTCCAATATGCATCAAGGGTTTGGTTTTGCCGTCAGACAATTTATGTAAATATGGCATGCACAGAGCCTCTCACACATCCCTAGTGCAAAGCACAGACTTGCCTCGTTTACCGCGAAGTGGGTAAGGGGGAGCAGTTGAGCGGAACAAGCAGGGCCATGGGCAGGAAAACTCAAAGAAGAGAGAGAAGTCTGGAAATAGAAAAAGAATACGGGGAAAGATGAGTTTATCGGGATAATGCGCGGCATGCGGGACAGAAAAACACATCAAGAAAGAAAGAAAGAAAGTAGGAAAGAAAGAAAGAAAGAAAGAAAGAAATAATAATCATCCTGGGAGAAAAGTAGGGACACAATCTCAGTGAATGGTACGAAACAGGCCAAGTGAGTGAACAAAAACGATCGAGATGTGGAGAAGAGGTGACGGTTAAAATGCTTTGGGTTTATTTCTCCCAAATAAAAATGCAGCTACTCTGTGAAAGCAGCTATTTTATTTCATCCTTTGCCCTTGCTCACTCTTTTCATTTTATCAGTTTCAATAAATTAAAAAAAAAAAAGAAATCAAAGTGTCAGGCCGCATCTTATTTAATACTTCATAAATGGAAATAGTTCAAACATGATCTGTGTCGTGTGTTCATGTGTGTTTCCTTTTTTTTTCTTGTCCTCCTCTTTTCCAGTGGGACGGTGTTGGCCCCTTTCCAGACACGGTGGATCCCCCCAAAGGAGTTCAAATGCTCTGGCACCCCACCATCGTCAAGCCCTACCTCACCCTGCTGTCCGAATGCTCCAATCCCGACACCCTCGAGGGAGCGGCCGGAGCCCTGCAGAACCTGGCTGCTGGCAGCTGGAAGGTAAAGAAGGAGACGTCCAAATTGTTCCCCAAACTCATCATTGATGTGCACTCTTTGACAAGAGAGTGGATGCTTGGTTGAATCGTCAGATTGTCCGCTTATTATTCAGAATTAATTTGTGCTCATACTGAGGAAAAAAGGGCGGCAAAAAGGCTGGAAAAGCTCCGTTTGGATGGTGTCCGTTTGCGTTTCCCTGATAAACATTCTCATGATCCATCAAAGAGTTTGGTGAAAAACATGATACCCCCGGACCTTTCCTCTTGCTTCGCAGTGGTCTGTGTATATCCGGGCCGCTGTCCGTAAGGAGAAAGGACTCCCCATCCTGGTGGAGTTACTGCGGATCGATAACGACAAAGTTGTGTGCGCCGTGGCCACCGCTCTGAGGAACATGGCGCTGGACATCCGGAACAAGGAGTTAATCGGTGAGTCTGGATCGTTGAACTTTCTTCCATGCCGGTCAAAAGAGAATCTGGTGAATCGTCGAAACAAAAATTGCTTTGCGGCTTTGGCTTGGGAGATTCTGTGGTGTGCGGGTGGTACAGAGGGATGAAAATCAGAACCTCTCCATTAAAAAAATTGTTTAAAGAAAGATGAAACCAAAGTGAGTTGGAGATTGACAGCAAAAATAAATTGGCCTGTCGGTTCCAAGACTTTTGCTCGGGAGTGTCTATGTGTGTCTCTGCCTCCGTTATGTCTAATTATTGCAGCTTTTGGGTAGGCTCAGTGGTTTCTATAGCAACCGTGCTTCCCTCACTTGCAGGGAAGGATTTCGGGAGTCTCTGCGGGCTGTCTCGATGTGGTGGAAGAACACAGAGTAATGCCACTGTCAAAGCACCACATTCCCATGCAACATTTATCGAGCTGGCGCATCGTAGCAGATGCCTTGCACTTCACACAGTTTTTCTTTCATTTCTTTGCTCGTTAGTTTGGGCTTCAACACGATAGTTTTTGGAACTTTGCATATTATTTGGGATAGGATTTCGTGTCAAAGCCTCGAAATGTGTTCAATCAATGTCACCTATGTCAAATATAGTAGCTCTTTCTTTTTCTTTTTCCTTTTTAAAAAGGAGTTATAGGCATTAAAAAAAGTGAGCTGTTCTGTTACATTATTGACCTAAAGGCTCCGTTTAAATTAATGGATGGGGCACATCGCAGAATTGGATATGAGCTATTCTAATGTTTTGGGGGGGGTTTGCCAATGCGAACAATATATGATCTCCTCTGGGAATCATTAAAAAGTTAGCTAATTGAGAATAGGTGAAAGCAATTGATCAACTTTTATTGCGCTGTTTAATTAGCTTCTTCAGAACAGAACGAGACAGCAAAGAATTCTGGCAAGAATCTCCTAATAAGCAGCAGCTTTAGGAAGACTCACGTACAATGCCGTCATTTGTTGGGTTCCAAGTCGTCATTTCGACAACGGTCTATTTTCTACTTGGCTTTGACGGCCCCGTCATCCATGGTGAACTGAGATGACAACAAACTCTGAGTGATGCAAACGGAGAAGCGTATAAGAGCCGCTTCGGAGACGAGCGTTTGCTCTCGGCAAGGTGTGACATGATTGGTGTTGGCAGCAAAGAGGTAGAGGCCAGACACCCCGAGCCCCATCCTGCTTGGCCCTTGTGCAGAAGCTTTATTAACACCCACTGACTCAAATCTCACAGTCAATTCTTGTTTCTTTTCAACTCGGCCAAAACCATCCTTGGGTGGCAGAGGTCTTTCGCTAAATACACTCAAATTACTGTCACGGGACTGCTGCAAAGTTGTCACCGCTGGGCTTGTATGGAGAATTGAGGCTGAAGAACAACAGATGGGTTTTTTGGGGGGCGGGGTTGCGGGTTAGGGTTAATGTGTTTTGTTCAAGAAATGATTACAGATGAAGATCAGTCGAAAAAGAGCGAGCGCTGACGGCTGACGCCGACAGGTTCACACATTTGCGTGCGTTTCAGTTGACTTCAATGCAATCTGTTGGCATGTTGATGTCAGTCATCTCATCTCTCAACCTTTTGGTTTCATGCCCACCTGTTTTCACCTCTTCTGTCTGGCATTTGTATCATATTCTATAAAGCCCATGTCATGAGAAACAAGTGACATTTAGCGCCGTGCGGTTCGTCTTTGCAATTCTGCACCGCTGACTCGGAGATGGCAATTTGACACACCTGAATTGAGAGAGAAGCTGCAATGCCAAGCAGTCGTCGCGCCGTTCCAAATGGAGCAGCTATTTTGTGACGCTCTTTATAAACACGCTGCGCTTGCCACCAAAACAAAGTTAATGCCGGATGAAAAGCGATTAATTCAAAATCGGTATTAATTCAAGACACTTAATTAATTTGCAGCTCGATTTAATGAGATTTTTTTTTCACTTGTTTTTTTGCAGCGAGTACTTAATTCAAATAGGGAGAGCAACACTGGGCATTATGGGAAATATGCAACGTCAAATGCAACTGTCACCCGAAATGACAAGTCTATCGGCAAATTTGCGGGCTCTCGCGGTCTTTTCTTTCTTTCTTTGTCACACAACCGCTCTCCTCCCTCCATTGCCCACCTTCCTGTCTTCAGCATGAGTATGATTCTTTCTCCAAACCGTACCTTCTTAATTCAACGCCCACTCTAATACCATCTCAGACATGAGCTCATAACACCTCTCCCCTTTTCTCGCGCGGCCGTTGTGTCTCGCCCCGATGACGCCGGCGCCCGAGACGTTACCGTGGAAACGTCAGCGGTGTACCACGGGGGATTTCACTAAGTGCTTGATTGCAAGTGTGAGTGTTTGAAGCTGGGAACTGTGATAAGTGGTTGCTAATGAAATAAAAACTCACAGCTGCAACATTCAGGCGCAGGAAGGGCGGGTATCGCATGACGCTCACACGCCTTACAAGATCCATCACGGGGTTTCCTGACATCTCTCCGTAGTTGTGTTGGTGAGCAGAACACTTTGAAGGTTAGCCAGGATGATGATGTGTGGGCCTCCAGCGACTCACGCACAACTCGATGATTTATCACTAGTTGAAGAGCAGAATCCGCACACAATGGACATCGCATTAGTCACACTTACAAATTGCGGTCGATTATAATGGAGGAAAAAAAAAGTGGTACTTTACAACATATTTTAGAGCGAGCCTCAGAACATGACACATGCTCCCACAGTTCAGTTGAGCCTGCCTCAACCGTTGGTGCCTATTGTTGTGGAGAAGCAACGGAGGCCAGCCCGGGGCAAGCGAGGTTAAGATGGAGCAAGGCCAGGCCGTTCTGCAACACGTAGTGAAGAAGCACCAGAATTAAAAATACATAAATAAAATAAAATAAAACGTGGAAGAGCCCACGCACAGAGAAGCAAAACAAAACTGAAGGGAGGATCGTGACAGTGATTGGTCGTTTGTTTAAAGGTGCCCTGCGGCAACCAGTCCGGGGTGCAGCCCGCCTCCCGCCCAAAGTCAGGTGGCGGGCTGCAGCTCGCCCAACACCACCAGCATTATTTGACCTGCACAGAATGGATGGAATCGCGCACGCATGTGGACAAAATGTTTTCAAACGCACCTGTAAATGCCGACTACTTGCCACGCCCTCCTTCAGCACAGCCATTCCCTACTTTGAATATTGCCATCTGTCTTCAATCAGTGGCCTGATAAATGAGTAGTTCATTCAATCAGTACTTCACTCAATAAACGATCAGTCACTGGCATGGTCAATTTTCTGGCGAGGCGCGCGCGAAATTAGCCGGTCAGTAAGTTAGTCATGTCGTGGGTGAATTATTCAGTCAGTCACACACACATTTTTCAAACAAAAGCCATCGTGAGTATGTCCATCAGTCATTCAATGAGTCGGTGTGAGTCAGGTTATAAATTTCACTCAACTTTTTGGGCTAAAAAAAAAAACAGCTGCTTAACTTCTGCTTCTTCTTGTCTGACAGCGATAACGCTGGGCCAATTAACCCACGACTCATCCTCACAGATAGTGTGTGCGTGCGCTTGTGTGTCATCTTTCTGCACACATACATGAGCTCACCACGAGTGTTTCCTCATCGGTGTGGCTCTCTGTCTGACGGTTCTTAGTGTCATCTGGTTATTCTCCGTTCTCAGCCCTTCCCGAATCACTTTGACTTCTGAGCGGTCAACGGGGGGACTGGATTTGCCAAAAGCCTGTGAGGTAGCTTGGGCATCATAGTGATGACGTGGTTGGAGAGAAACATCTTGTCTCATCATCACTCTTGGAAGGGGAGAAAGAAAAGCAGAAAAGAAATCATGAGAACTGGGTGGGATAGAAAAGAAGGTGTGCCAAGACTTCAAATTCGGCTCCCTTATGGTGTTCTTATGAAGAGTGAATCATTCCAAATCAATTCTTAAGACAGTCAAACTTCATTGCAACGTGCCTGAATGAATGACGTGAAACATTGAAATCCGACTGTAGGATGCTCTGGAATCCTGCTACATGGCACCCTTGCTTGACTGTTGTCACTCAGATGCATTTTGGGTCTCAGAAGCACACGTTTTTCGCCCACCTCTACCAAAGAGAGATTCTTGTGTCCTTTCATCATAAATGTGCACCCGTATGGCTTACTCGAACGGTTGGCCTCACGCCTTATGGTGTCCGTTTTGCTTGTGGCGTGGTTTGCTCGTCTCGCCGAGTTCTTCCACGCTGCTGTTATGGCGTTTGCTATCCGAGCGAATCTCCCGCAACTCCTTAATGAGCCCAACAGCTCATCCTTTGAATGTCATTTCTTTCTCTGTCTCCTCATATGCCAGCCTATTCACTGAAATATCGCAAGGCGGCCCCTTTTATTGCATTCTAAGCGTGAGCATTAATGCGGCCGCGTGAGAGGATTTACAGTGAGCCCTCTCAGGCCAAAAGCTTTATGGAGTTATCCAAGCACTCACTCGCTGTGCAAGACGTTTGCTTTATTACTTAGACACTCAAAGGATCTGTTAACTTGTTAAATTTCCTTCGCAGCACTTTGTGATTTAAGTCCGCTGAATTATGGCGGAGTCAAAGTGCGTGAGCGTGCGGCGTCGTTAAGTCATAAGTGTTTGCTGTACTTTCTGATTTCTTCAAAACTTTTCTGAAACGAGGTTAAATGCTCACACGGCCCCTCTGAACTGCCGGGTACGCACTGTTACTTCGTTCTATCAAACAGCGGCCGGATGAAGAAAATACCAGAATGGATCTTGGTTGCTAGGCAGAACATTTGGTAGCCACTCAAAGGACAAGAGGAGTTATCAAAAAAAAAATAAAATAAATTCAGTCTCACACTGACTTCCCAAAGAGCACGCGAGCTTGAGACAACTTCATCTTCATTCTAGCCATTAAATGCGCAGGAAAAACTGGACTCGAGGGGCACTGCCTGGCTTGCCCCTTGGGCAAAATTACCTTTGAAAACAATTGTAAATCATGCTGAAGTATAGCATGGATCTAAAAAGTCTGCGCATGGTGCCGGCCATTTAGTGCTTTTGAGCAGTAGTTCCCTCCTTTGTGCACCGATGAAACCAAAGATTTTTTTTTCATGGGGGAAAATAAAATCTCCTTCCCTCTTCCTGTTTCAGGTAAATACGCCATGCGAGACTTGATCCATCGACTACCTGGCAGCAGCAGCAGCAGCAACAACAACGCCCCCAGCAGCGGGACCTTGAGTACTCCAGGTCCAGCCAGCAAGGCCATGTCTGATGACACCGTCACTGCCATCTGCTGCGCACTACATGAAGTCATCACCAAGAATATGGAGAACGCCAAAGCCCTGCGGGACGCCGGTGGAATTGAAAAACTGATTGGCATCGCCCGCAGTAAAGGAGAAAAGTGAGCGTCGCTAACTTGTCATATGAAGGTCACTTTGTTTTGTTTTGTTTTTGGGGGGTTCTTTTTGATTCACATTTATCTTCAAAACATTTAAGTCTGCTCAAATGTATGTACAGTGTCCTGCATGATTGAGCTGACACCCCTCACACTAAAGACACATTTTATATATTTGTTCCTTTATTCATTTGCTTACTGCTGTGACACCTTCATTTCGACTCCCGGAAACCGAAAAATAATATCTTTAGTCAGCCATCCACCTCACCACATAATTATGTTGCTTTGATGCTTTTTGATGGATGGATTTTTTTGGTTGTTTTTCTTTACCATTCATTCATTCATCTTCCGAACCGCTTTATCCTCACTAGGGTCGCGGGGTGCTGGAGCCAATCCCAGCTTTATTACCAACGTTTACAAATTTGGCGTTATCATGGGCGATTTTCTTTCAGCAAAATAAATTGTCTTCCTATAATAAATGTCCAGCTTTTAGCAAAGAAAAAAAAATACGAGTGGAACCTCCAAATTCCAAAGCAATCTGCTCCGTGAAGCCGGCTATCCAGATGCACTCGTGTATCCCAAAACGACACCAAGGGATGACATAGGTCAGAAGACGAAGCAGGGTGTTCTTACTTGCTGCTATGGCAACCAGCAAAGTCAGGGGTTGCTAGAAAAGACATCAACCGCACGTCAAACAATGAGTTATTGTTAAGAGAGGGGAGAGAAAGAGACACCGAAAGAGAAAGACAGACTATTCACCGAACTTTGCTCAAGGGCATCATTACAGAGAGCGATGAGCCCGTGGCGGGAAGAGAGTGCAAATTTCTCAGTGAGTTTAGTCAGCTTCTAATGGCTCACACATCTTTGGTTTGGTTTTTTTTTTTCAAGGTAGGTTCACTGAGAAGATGCTCCTTATGAACAGCCTTGCCTCGATCACAAAATGTAGCTCTTGCCTCACCAAGAAATCCAAAAGTTTACCAGCTTAGTTTCATTCATTTACGCAGTATTTGTTAGTGTAAAAAGAAAAGAAAAAAACACTTTTATTGTATAATAAAATGTCAATGTCACAATGTCAATGTTTTTTGACGGTGGAAACACAAACATCGACTGAGTCCAAGCAGAAAATTGAGCTATACAGTAAGTGTTTTGTTGCTGCTGTTAACGGCGGGAAACTGAGCAAAAGGGTGATGTTTACTACCAGGAGAGCACTTTTCATTTTGCAAGCATCTGCTCTACTTTCCTCTCTAAGGAGCCACTGCTTATGAGCTTCCGGAGTCATTTTCCACGCAAAGTGGCCAAGCAAAGGACGCATGAATGGCAGGGATAAGGCGCTGTCTTTTTACCTGGCTGTAGAAAATAGCAATGGCACTCTTGCTCTTAAAGAGCCGACAACCTCCACATTTCTTTCCAAGGTGATATTGACAGGAAACGGAATAACACTTTGGAATGTGATGAGAAGTAATGGTGCGGCGGAGATGTAACCGTGTCCTATCTTCCCTCAGACACTCGGCCAAGGTGGTTAAGGCGGCCTCTCAGGTGCTCAGCAGCATGTGGCAGTACAGAGACTTGCGTTCCCTCTACAAGAAGGTAACACGTTGCTATCGTGAACACATGCTGTGCATTTCAAATGCTCTATTCATTGTCCGCTTCATATCGATGGTGCGCTTTCACGCCAATGGCCAGTGGGGACTCTGCATGACGGCCGTGTACCCCAACACGTTGCTGTTTTTTTAAAAGAATTAATTTATTCCAATTTTTGATGTGCACATGTATAGGTAAAATTGTCCAATTCAATCATGGCGCTGCAACAAGTAGTGATCTGTAGCTAGTGTGTGACCCAGTTAATCCTCTCAAGACACATTAAAACATGCCGTAACTGCAAATACCTCCGTCCATAGACGCTATTGATCACACAAAGACGTTGAAGGTCAACTCTGTAGTGAGCCCAGTTCAACCCTGCTGCTAAAGTCTTGCCACATGTAAATGGGGCCCCCGCACATGGTTAAACGTGCATCGACGCTATGCTGACGGAATCATTGAAGAGGATTTGCGCTTCAGTAAACACTGATGAGCTTGCTCCACTGTGCCTCCATGGTTATGTTTTGGAGTGTGACATGCAAGATATTCATCAGGTGGGTTGAGGGCTGAGTATGAACTCCTGCCAAAGAATAGACCGAACAAGTGTTGGATAGGAAAAATGTCTTGTTAATGACGACAGTGCAGTTTAATGATCCACGTATAATGTTGACGTCCGTCATGTATGTGCGAGCAAAAATGAGCACAGTGTAGTTGAGTGTGTGTGCACAGGCGTCACTGTTTGTTTGCTATCTTTGAGGTCAGTCAAAACCTACCCCAAACCAAAGATCAAGGGTTTCTCTACTTGGAACCATTATACGCTCCAGGAAAAAAAAAAAAAACTTGTTGAACACTGCTAGCTACCAGGAAACCCATTTCCCATTAAAAAATCTTAGTTGGACATCACACATCTATACAAGCAAATACAAAGAGGAAGATTTCAGTGGAGGGGTGTTTGTGTGAGCATGCTTGTTAGTTTATGGTGCTTTTTCCCCCCCATTGCTCACACATGCACCATTAACACACACTAAAAAAGATTTTTGTTCCAAGTTACTGTACTGCATTTTTCATTTTATTTTTTTGCAATGATGAATGCACACACCCTGGCATCTTGATTAAAGGTAATGAGCGTTCCCTTTCCTTCATTTGTTTCTAATGACTGCTAAGTGAATATCTGCCACCAAGGTTGCCTGCAATCCAGTGTACTTAACGAGCGTGTTGTCGAGTTATTGGATGGTGTTAAAGATGGTGTCCTTGGCTTGGTGTTCTGCTCCACTTAGTGTGGAGGAAAAAGCAGAAATCCACAGAACTAGCTGCTGCCCACGATGAACCAGCCAGGTGATAATTGGCAGATGTTGTATCGGGCTAAGTGGACTGCTTGGGGGTTGAATATTTGTCAATTTGAAGTGGACAGACGTTTTCAGTTTTCACTTTTGACTTCCTGATCGGCTGCTACGTCGGCACTTCCAAAGATGGACGTGAAGGGCGGTGTAGGGCTCGTTCGAACACGGCGATGGATCGGATTAGATTCGGCAAGCGAGGTGATAGTTGCATGAATCTCACCCCCGTGCGCTTTGATACAAATTACAGCATGGTGGTCGACTTGTTCGCGCGACTTGTTCGCGCACAGTGCAGAGGTTGTGGGTGGGAATCCTGTGTGGAGTTCCATCCATCCATCCATCTTCTACCGCTTATCCGGGGCCGGGTCGCGGGGGCAGCAGCTTAAGCAGGGAAGCCCAGACTTCCCTCTCCCCAGCTACTTCTTCCAGCTCTCCCCGGGGGATCCCGAGGCGTTCCCAGGCCAGCTGTGTGACATAGTCTTTCCAGCGTGTCCTGGGTCGTCCTCGGGGTCTCTTCCCGGTGGGACATGCCCGGAACACCACACTAGGGAGGCGCTCAGGGGGCATCCGAATCAGATGCCCCAGCCACCTCATCTGGCTCCTCTCGATGTGGAGGAGAAGCGGCTCTACTTTGAGCCCCTCCCGGTTGACCGAGCTTCTCACCTTATCTCTAAGGGAGAGTTTGCATGTTGAAATTGTTATCAAACTGTGAATCAAATGAGACTGGCCACTCTGTTCTGGAGTGAAGTTGGCCTTGTCTTGTAGCCTGCAGCTTTTTAATAGTTCAGTGATGGCAGCGGGCGGTGGGGATTAGTGTGAACTGCAAGTCAACACTGACAGGTTTATTTTCCTCTAAGGTATTTTCTCGATGGTTCGTGTTTTCAGTAATAAAGGTCAAATGATGTTTCTATTGGCAGCAACTTTAATTAAGTTCAGCTCGCAGTGTTTGGATTGTCTAAGTACTGTTCATTTTGTTGGTCTCCTTCTGTAGTCACTCACGAAACTGCTTTTAAGACTTGATCAAAACTGTGCCTGGTAAACAAAAACAAACAAGCAAACAAAAGTTTTACTTTTTTGTTACGGCAACTGTTACATTCCAAAATCCACTCTTGAGCTTTATCATCTGAGCCCAGAACCCTGCATTATTATTCCCTTGCACATATTAGGTCATGGATGTTTGAGGCAGCCAAAAATCCTGTTAGCCTCCAATCCTGACATGGATTAGCATACAATTTAGACAAGAAGAGTCTCGACCAAATATTTCTGATCAAATGCAAAAACAGAGAGAGTTTGGGTGAGTGTTGTGGATGAGGGGAGAAAAAAAAACCTTTTGAAAAAAGTGCAGGGTCATTAATAAGTCTACTTGTTTGGTTCTCGTAATGAGCGTTTTGAGACTTGTTTTTCAGATTTCTCCGAGTACATCAGTGTATGGTTTGTGCATGTTTGTTTTCCTGTTTGCTTTTGTCAAGCGACAGTCACAGGACTAAGAAGAGTTTATCGCTTCCTGTAGCAATTCCACAGGAGCAGAAAAGGGAATTGCGGCGGAGGCAGTGGATGTTCGTTGGGTGAGGGCCCGTAAACAAACAGCAACTGCACGAAGAGAGCATCTTGGGATGACTTGAAAGATCAGTGGTGCAGCAGTCATTAATAAACCAAAGCCAAAATCTGTTTTCAGCAACAGTGGCGCTTGCCTTAAAGATAAATCATGTGTAGAAGTATCCAGCGTGCTTTCAAACACCGCTTGTACCCAAATGTATTCGGTTTCTTTGAGTTCGATGTCCTCATTCTGTGTTTGCGCTCCTGCTTCACTTCCTTGGAGGGATGCCACCGGTTGGCCGCCTCCATCAACAACTGTCCACTATTGTCTGATAAGCAAAAAAAAAAAAAAACAAGACATTTGCTTGATTGAAATGCACACAGAATGGATTTGTATTGAAACAGCCAGCTTTTTTGTCCTTTGTGCCATTTGTACACTGAAAAAAATGTGTAATCAGTGGGTAAGTCGAGGCTTTTTGCGGACAAAGTTAGAAAGAGCAGACTTGGATTGGTTTGGACACGTCTTGAGGAGAGATAGTGACTACATTGGCAGAAGGATGGAGCTGGCAGGCAAGGGAGCTAACGGGAGAGCTACGAGAAGTTTTGATAAAGGGCAGATGATGTCAGAGAGTAGGATGGAGAACACACGCATGGATGGAACAGAACGAGCCGAAAGGAAAAGAAGAAGAAGAAGAAGAAATGCTAATGGCAACAATTTCAAACTCCATTGAGGGATGTTCCAACGGTTATTCAAACCCAGATCTCCTGACTGGGAGACAGATGTGCTACCAGTGATGCCACCCGTTCAGCCTTGGTTAAAGCAAACCCATACGTATTCTCCTCGATCATCCATCTCGTGAATTCAATCAATGGAATGTTTAATTATTCCTTGGGTATCTTGCCCGCGCTCTCAAATCCCCCGCGGCTCGTTTCGAGGACCCGATGAAAGATCGTCATCCGCGGACGGCAGACCGCTCCCATCGCTCACCGGGAAATTTGCATTCATTATTCAAAACTCGGCCACTGCGCTCATTTGAGCAACATGACACTTTGACAGTGTCCAATTGCGGGGTGACGGCGTGTCCCATCAGGAGGTTACGCGGCTTACAATGAGATGTGCGTCGGGTGGGAGGACGAGTGAACTGATGGATACGTGGTAAAAGTGAGCGCGGCTGGAACGGATCGACCTTTTGAAGCGCTGGGTGTCAGAGGAGCCGCCTTCTATTTGTCTTCATTGCTTTTGCGAGAAAGTCAAAGGAGGACACAGCTTACTTCTTGATCCTTTGCTCTGTATCTCTTTCTGCTTGCCTGGCCCATTACCGCTCCGCCATTACTCTGCGCGCTCCTCCCCGCTCTCATTACGTGCTGTCATCTTTTGTCTCACTTGTCTTCCTCCTTTCTCCCACTGCCTCATCTAATTCCTCCTCCTCCTCCTCGCCAGCAACTCCACTTAAATGATTCAGCCCACCTCCAACCCAAATGTATGCACGCCAGAACCAATTGGCAAGCCCGCGCCCCCCAGACAGCCGAGCAATGATGGAGCACATCTCCATTTATATTTTTATCATCTACTTGTGGTTTGTATTCAGAGGTAGCCAATTATCTTCATGCTAAATTGAATTGGGTTCCAGCTCTGTGATTGTTGCGGACTATCATAATCCATTTTTCAAAAGTGCTTTGCTCCAATCACTGCTCAACCAAGACACATGCGTACAGAAAAGCCATTGGCAGCGCAGTAATTATTCATGCCAACTTGATGTGTTCAAATGTCCCTGCCAGTAAAGTAATAAGACGAGGTGCTCGGGCTTGAGGAAAATGTCTTCAATTGTGCTGGCCAGTTGTGTTGTGGGGGCGGGTCCCCCCGCCCCCCGCTCTCAGTGTTCAGAACAATTTCTGATCATGAAAGAGGTGATTGATGTGATGATGTCCGTTTTGGCAGAAAAAGTACATTTTGGAACAGGCAGCCTGAGGATGAATAGAAACGACAATTAATTGTTTGAATCAAGCTGTTGCTCTTTGAACAAATTGTGGAGCTCGCTGTTCCTCATGGATTTATTCTCATTTGGGTTGAACCTCAAACTTTGTCAACAATAGTCAGACTTTTATTTGCATTATGGGATGAATAACATCTCTCTATCTTACTCGGGGCTTTCCAAATTTGCTCCTCAAGGGACTCTACCCTGCCTGTTTCACTGAGCGCCTATATATACTGTGTGAATCTATATTTATACACACACAAACTCGCTACACTGCCTTTTCTTCTCATCATTATGAGTGTCTCCCCTGGTGTGTTTTTACTTCAGGATGGCTACTCCCCGTATCACTTTGTGGGCTCTGCCTCCACAATAGAGCGAGACCGACAGAGACCATACTCATCTTCTCGAACTCCCTCCGTGTCGCCTATCAGGACATCTCCAAATAACCGCTCCGGTAAGTAAACGACAAGTAGCCATTATAATATAATGTGTGTGTGTGTGTGTGTGTGTGTGTGTGTGTGTGTGTGTGTGTGTGTGTGTGTGTGTGTGTGTGTGTGTGTGTGTGTGTGTGTGTGTGTAAGCTGTGATGTCACCATCATACCATAATTGCACCAAGGGTATTTATATCCTGTGAAATTCTTCTTCCCATGAAGTCATTCAAGTTTAGGTTTAATATTTAATTTGAACTAAATTTAACCTTGTACAATCTTACATGGCGTGCAAAGATCACTGGGGGCGTCCAGAGTTCACATCCACTTACAAAAGTCTTCTTTGAACTATTAATACAAGGTAAAAATCTTCTCTTTTTTTCTAACTAGCATATCGTCGCCGTCCTGTGAAAATCATGCAAGTCCATGTTTTAACGTTAATTGGGTATCCGCGTTTCAGACATTCACTTAAAATAAAAAAACATAAAAATAAAAATGGACAAACAATATGACAATCTGCAACATTCAATCACACAGCAAGAACTGACATCCTATACACAAAACATGCAAATTGTGAAAATATGTCTGTCTCTGGGCTGAATTTGCCAGAGAAAAAAGTAGAAGTCATTTGTGATCATGTTTTACTTGCACGTCTACTGAAGAAATTAGACTTCAGACATGTCAACGATGAAGCGTTGACCAGTCAGTTTGGCGACATCTGTGCTGAAGAGCCATTAGGAGTTGTGCTCACCGACCACAGACTTGAAGCATGATTACCGTTAGCCTTTAGGTGGAGCCCAGTGGCCTTCATGCTTTGCAAAGTGTGCATTTGCTGTTAGCATCGGTCGTCAAGGAGCCTCTAGCTGTGCTTTCTCCGCATCAGGCTTAGCAGGCTGATGAGGCAGAAAAGTACTTTTCCTTCCTCCCAGCTTAGAGGGGCCTTCAAGGACCCAGCGACGGAGCCATGTGTGTAGTCATGCGTGTGTGTGTGGGTGTGGAGACAGCACAGAGAGAGATGATAAACAGAGTGTGGAGAGAGGAATTAGGTATTAAAAGACGGTTAATGCAGGGATGAAGATTTGACCTTGTACAGTGACATTGGAATGTTCATCATATTTGTGTGCATGTGTTTGTAAGATTGTAATGCATCCCATCTATTCAGCTGTCCTCCACCTTGTACTCTTCCAGTAATCCTTCTCTCTTGCCGCTTCTCTGTCTGATCGCACACATACATGAATCTGCATCTGTATCTTCGGCCTGCATGTGCGCCATGATTTCGTCCCCTAGAGACGGATCAAAGGAGAGGGGGTAATGATGGTGCAGTGAAAGTGCGTGCATGTGTGTGTGTGTTAAGGAATTGGGGAGAAAATACATAACGAGTTTGCTGGGAAGGTGTCAGGCGGTGTGGCAGGCAAGGGAGGCAGAGGGTAAAGGAGACCTTTGCATCCAGCATTGCCGCCGTTGGGACCCTGCTGTGTTGAGAACTGATTGAACAAGTCTCCCAGCTAGACTGCCACTGTAACCAGAGGTGATGGCAGCATCTCTGCGGGTGTCAGGTCACAGCGCTCAGCTAAAAGGAAGCTACCCCAGGCGTGTCATAAGATATTTTCCGTGTTAAGAAAAATGTTTCATGTCTGAAAAGTCCTCTCTTTGCGTGTTTTGAGGTGGCCAAAGGTGGTCGCAAGCCACATGTGCCTCTTTGGCTACTACCCCTGTTCACAGATCCTCAAGTAAATCAATATTTGCTTGAAGAATGATTAGAAAGCTTTCGGGGGAATCGGATGTTGTGGCGACATCACTAATTGGCTACAATTCTCAGCGGTGCGGTAGTACAGTCGCTGTTTTCAACTTCAACAGCTTCGTATAGCTATTCAGTGGGAACGATACTTTGATGAATAATCAAGTCCTCACTGAGCATTTCTGGTGTTTAGCGTGCAAAACGAGAAGACAAGAATGAAGGTGAATTGTAGGTCTATAGCTTTAGGTTCTGTTCCTCAAAAATATCACTATCTTTGTGCAGATTATTTACTTTCTATGACCAAATGGTTGTGATCTTTTGAAATAATCTGACATTAGGTCAAAAATAAATAATATAATGGAGGTAATGGAACGATGACCACATCACTAATTATAATTGTACTCATACATACATACCTTTTAAAGGCTCGACTTTCCAACAGTAGGTTTAGTGTTCTTTAGTAACAGTTTAGTAGTTTGTCATTCTGTTGTTGCTGAACCAGCTTCATTTATATGGCGGGTAACTTCAGTGTAGTCAAACTACTTGTAATCCATAATATCTTCTACCGTAGCTCTCTACATTTTCCCAGCAGATTTCCCAAGGCTATTGGTAGCAAGCCCAAATACATCCGTAGTAAGTAAGACAGCCAGAAGTCAAAGGTCAAGCAAAGCGAACCAAGGGGCAAAATATGAGAAAGAGATGTTATCCATAACTGCATCACATATCTGCCCAGACTGTGTAGCTGTACCTAATATTGTGGCTAGAGCATCTGTTTTGTGGCTATTCAAAATGTAGTGGGTCAGTTGTATGTCGTCGTTTTGGCCACGGCAATCAACTATAGTGTTTGTAATGTTCTTAGCAAGTTAAAACTGTGGGGGGTTGGGGGGGGGTGGCCTGGCTTAGCTTTTGTTTCCATCCAATAGTGTCTCTTGTTAATATCTGGGAGGCAGATAAGAGGCACTGAATTTTTCTTTTGCTTTTAAATGTCAAGCACGGAGGACTTGGACCGTAATAGGTAGCTCTTTTGTGTTCAAATAGAGAACGATAATTTCTAAAGGCACTTCAGAAAATGTGTTTCAAAACCTTTATTCTATTTGGGTACTTTTGCCTTGCTGCTGTCATCATGATATGGGAGGAATGCCAAAGAGAACAAAGGCTTTTTTGGTCCTATTTTTAGAGTCTTGCATTGAAACGAGGAAAATTATTTCTCTTGTACAAAGGGAGAGCGTTCATCGAAGCGCACTGAGAAAATATTTGCAGCTCTGTTTTCACAGACACTGTCCACAAGATAAGGATAAGCTCCAAAGAAAAAACAATTCCAATTCTCATTTCAAATCATCATATCCCGTTGAAAATAACGTAAAGTGAATCAATTTGTTGCAGCCCTAAACTGTCTGCATCATAAAATCAATTTTAATCTATAGCCACTGTTTTAAAAAATATTTTTAACCGGCATAAAATTATAAAGAGGCTAACTCATGTATAATTGATTTCAAGTAGAATAAAGTAACACTCTTCTGTCATGGAAGCTACCTGACAGACACTTAATGGAGCGAGAACACGATTTTTATTTTTTTTTCCACGGTATTACTGTCCCCCATGTGGCATTTTTTTTCGGAATCAACACCTTTGTGTGTGTGGCTCAGCAGGCAGCAAAACAACACATCGTGACCCGTTGGGTTTCTTTTGTCCTTAGCTACTCATTTAATTTGGCCATTATGTAATTATTTGTTGAACCATGTAACACACGGTTAAAGTGGCCATTACAAGTTCCTGTGAGTTTGCATCTGTAATTTATCTTTCTTTTATTGTATTGCTAATATCGTACTGAGGAGCTATACTTTTCCTCTGGTTTGCAACAAATTGAATTTGCTGGTTCTGTAGCTATCACTACAAATTTCCTCTGCCATCACTAAACCCTTCATAAACAAACACAAAAAAGAACCCAATCACACACACCTGTCACGTTGCGAGGTGGTGGTGGACCCCAAGTAGCAGGTACGAGAGAGGAGCAGGGTGTAGTTGACGAATTGTATTTAATAAAATACAGAAAACTAAGTCCAAAACAAAGTCCAAAGTATCAAACAAAAATCATTAATGAAGATAAAACATAACAGTAACCAAAACATGACAAACCTGATGGCAGCAAACAAACAAACATGACAGTAGCAAACAGCAAACAATGACCCGACCCTGAGTGGTCGGGAGGGAGTCCTTTTATGCTACTAATTGCTAAACGACCAGCTCAGGGAGAGCCCTGCAGTGCCACCTGTTGGTCCCAAACTGAATCATGACACACCTGTGGAGTTAATCTGACATCATGCATAGTTTTTTTTTCCAGAAATACTTGGCTGAACTAAGAATGTATCACATAGGGGCATTCTGCTGTATTCAATAGGCAATATTTTTAATGTTGTGTTCATAGTTTGCTGCGGTGTAGGACGATTACACTAATGGCCATTTACAATGTTTTCCCCCTGTAGCTATTTCGTGTAGCTAAATCAAATCTCTGAATATGATACAGTGAAATTGTTCACCACTGCAGCCGCATCGTTACCTGCAAAGTCAGACTGAACTGTTCCAGACTGGGTATTTTTAGAGTGTCCTTCACTTTGAAGCCCCTGGCTAATCTTGCAGTGCATTAATGCACTCCACATATATGGAGTAGTTACCGGAATGTTTAGCTAAGCAAACTGAGGGGGCAGATTCTCAGGCAGGCAGGTAGGCAGGCAGCATTCTGGCAATCCCGTGTGTCAAGATAAGAGGGACTGAGTAAGCATTTTGAATATGCTATAAGGGGGGTAACATTAGTGTGTGCGCGTGTCAATGAGTGAGTGGAGAGAGAGAGAGAGAGAGAGAGAGAGAGAGAGAGAGAGAGAGAGAGAGAGAGAGAGAGAGAGAGAGAGAGAGAAGTGAGGTAAAATAGCTGTTTTCAACTATTGTAGCGTGCAAGTGTGCGGTGATGTGTGTGAAATAGAGTGGTGCTGAAAAGGTGCAACTGGTCAAATATAAATCCCAATACAGTGTCATAAATCTGTCAGTGTAACCTCCACACTTGCACCACAAGTAAAACACTCCCATTGGATCTGTTATAAAAAAGCATCTCTCTGTTTTATACATCATGAATCTTGATTTGTGTCAAATAAGCAGTTTGTACGCATGTAAATGTTTAACAGGTCAGGCCTACTGTATATATTGACGAATGATTATGCACCTTGGGAGGCCAGAATGCTCATGCATGTGCTAATATGGCTATGTGGAGAATTGTGAATTCTCATGCTCTTCTCATTATTTTGTATGTGTGTGTGTGTGTGTGTGTGTGTGTGTGTGTGTGTGTGTGTGTGTGTGTGTGTGTGTGTGTGTGTGTGTGTGTGTGTGTGTGTGTGCGTGTGCGTGTGCGTGTGTGTGTGTGTAGCAAGCGCTCCAGCCTCTCCAAGAGAGATGATGAGTCTGAAGGAACGCAAGATGGACTACGATTCCACAGCAACCAATGCTGGTTTCCATAGCAACAAAGGCGAGCACGCATCCCGGAAAGATGGCATGGCAGGTGCGTATGCGTGCGTGTGCTCGTGCTTGTGCGTGTAGTGAGTCTTTCTTTTCCACCAATTGCATTGTCCTCCATGCAGAGTGCTCTTCTTTTTGTTTGGTTAGTATGTAATCAATTGTCTCTATTTTTACATCTTTTCTTTGGTTGTGTTAGTCCTGGCTACTTGAATTGTATTGGAATAATGTACATGGCAGCATTTTTAAGAAAGAATGAAGACATGTAAATGTCGTTATTAATCATCTGGTTTTCCCCATTCAAGTGTCCTGTGGAACGTCTACATTGTTCCGAAATTCATACCTGACTGCCAGCGATGATATCAAGCCAAACCAGGTGAGCCTAAAAAAAAAAAAAAAAAAATTTTAATGCATTTGTACACCCTGTCAAATAGTTTATCCAGCATATCCTGATATGAGATAATAACGAGAAGGAATCTGAAAAGTTGACACTCTGATGAAATTCCTCAAATAGTGTCTCCTGTTGTAAAAGCGTGTACTATTGATTAGTTGTGCAAAATTCCTCTCCTGAAATGCCCCCCCCCCTCCCCACCCCTCCCACTTTTGCCTCTGGGGAAAGAAAAAATGTACCGTAGCTCTCATTACGGTTACCATAGCTGTGTTTGCTACACAAGAAACAGTTTGGCTCATTTCACATGGACATACACTGAATTATTTTGCATCAGCCAGTTTTCAAGTATGGCTGTGTTAGTTCTGCCTGTCACAGAAAGGCCTTATTGATACGAATGAAGAATGAAAGGCCACAAAAATGAAAACTGCGAAAGTGAAACGGTTATGCAGTTCATTCCCATTGTACCACAGGCACAACAATACCGTATTTGAAATTGGCAGAAGCATGTCCATCTCCATCTGACAAATAAAGGCTTCATCTCACCTAAATGCTTTGTATTTTCAAATAAATGCCTGATATTCTCGACACTTGAAACCACAATAAGCCCACATACTATTTTCTGCATAAAGGTGGTGTGTCGGGATACGTGTCACACGACATCCATGTTGAGATACGAATTGTCGTATTTTTTTTTTTTACATTAAATGGCAAACCTAAAAATGCTATCGTGGCAGTGAACTCCATTCAACTCATTTCACAAATAAGGAGAGGTTTGGCAAGTAGTGAACAATGCATCAAAAAAGAGATTTCAGGCTGTTTGAAGCCACTCTTGGGTGAAGGTTACCGTTAAGCTAAACATAAAACAAGAAAATAACAATATCCGTGCATTCTAATGTCATTTAGTATGTTGTTAAAGGAGAGCGCAGATTTTTGTGTTCATGTGACAAGGCGGCCCCAATCAATCCTATGCAGCATGTGCCGCCACTCTTTTCCTTTGGTGTTTACCTGCACTGCCTGAAAGCCTTCTCTCCCATCACCTCACCTTCCACCTCCCTCCATGCCTCCCTTCACTGCACTTCCACCACCATCCGTCTGGCGGAAACCGCATCCTCCACAGGCCCCGGTTCAGCCCTGCACCATGGCCCCGCAGCCTCAACAGGACAGTCCGTCAACAGCCGTGCTAAAAGACTACGACCACTACCCGCCCCTCCCTCCTTCCCCCAGCCTCTGCCTCCACAGCCTCCACCTCACAGCCAGAGCAGGAGCTTCGACGAGGCCTACTACGACGACCAGGGACCGCCTCCGCCGACCCAGCCCCAGCCCCAACCCCAGGTCCAAGCACAGGCTCAACCTCAGGCCCAACCCCAGCAGGCTCCCAGCACCGCCGGGCCTCCTCGGGACCCACGGGAGGACCTGCGCATGCATCTGGGCCTCAAGTCCACTGGCAACTATGTAGACTTCTATTCAGCATCGCGGCCGTACAGCGAATTGAACTACGAGACCAGCCACTATCCAGCCTCGCCTGACTCATGGGTCTAATTAGGCTGACGAAGACGATGTTGTCGATGATGAAGAGGGTTCATGTGTCTCTGTGTGTGGAGGGGATTTTTTGTTTTGTTATTGCTTTATTTCCAAGCACATCAAGTTTGCTGAGTAATCTTGAACTTTTTATGCTCTCTCAAAACAAGAGCAAGAAAGTGTAATGAAGTCAGGACAAGTGACAAACAATGCATGTGCATGCATTCTCTTTTTTCGGTCGTTTTATTTTAACCACCGCTCACTTTACATCTTCAACCCCAGCTCTGCTCACCTGAGTGAGTGCAAGGTGTGTGAGGGGCCAAAAATGCTCTGGGCAGAATAAATAAGTAATGAAAGAAAGCAAACACTAAAGGCACAGGGAGATGACTAAAGAGGAGGAGGCGAGCGAGGGACGACCGTAGGAAGGGGATCAAAGAGCTTTTATTCGCAGGAGGAGTCCTGACCGTTTGTTGAAGGCGGCGAGAGCAAAGAGAGGATGACTCGCATGAGGAGGTCACGGAAGAATGGAAGCATATCAGATGTGAGGAGCAAAGTGGTTCCCTCCTACTTTGCCTAAACGTAGCACTGCTTCTGTCCCCTGACCTTTTTTGTTTTTGGTGTTGTTCTTGTTATTGCCTTTTTGCCCATGGAAGCCTGGAAGTTTTTATTTTTACGCAATGTCATTTTTTTCTACTTTTTTTAGATTTTTCAAGAAGTCATTTTATGTATATCAAACGTAACGGTGCTCACAATTTTTCATTCATTTGATGATTGTTTGTGATTTGGTTTTAAGAGGAAAGCAAAAACCCAAAAAAACATGAATAAGAACACAAGAAGCGGACTTGAAGACCACAATGGAAGTCAGCACCATCCCAATTTTGCAGTATTTGTGTTAGTCGAACTTCATCCAATTGAATATTTTGGTGGAAAATGGAAATGCGCACACACGGAGAGTGCTTTTTCACTGCCTCAAAAAGAATATATTTCCAAGCACAGTTTGTGTTTGAGAAAGTTCATCTTGTCTTTAGTGAAGGAGGGGACAGCATCATCACTTCGTCAAGAGTAAATATTGTACAATCCAATGTAAACTAAAGTGACGAAGGACAAGAAAGACCTTGCCAAACTCCGACCTCTCTCGGGTCAATCCTGGATGACTTTGAAAGGACATCTCCGTCTCAGTTTTCAGACACTGACTGGATGTCTCGCTCTGCTGTTTGTAACTTTTATGTCGCTGTGCCCCCAATCTGGATATTACTGGGAAATATGGGTAGCTTCCCTTTGGTGTACTGTGCAGAGCTGTCCTTGGTGTCAGCTGAGCAATTGCGGGCGCGTGTACGGATGCGTGTGCGTTTGTGTGCATGTCGGTGACAGAATGTGTGGCCTGCGTGCAGACACATTCATTCGGGTGAACGTATTTATGCATGCATGTGTGAAGTCGTGCGCGTATGCCTCCGTTGTGTGTCTGTACAAATCAGTGTCCATGCAAGGCGTTCTTACCGACGGTCAGTCTGGTTTTGCTAATCACGGTCCAATCACTAGAATGAATTGTTGAAATAGAATCTATAAATATATGAATATAAATATATAATTTTTATGTGCAGATATCCGTGTCACTAAAGCGCAGTGTTTGCAGAGAAACAAAAAAAAGACGTGTTGTACAAACAGAACTTGAATTCACTTGCTCTAATCGTGAAACAGCGGCTCCCTGGCGCCCGCCCCCCCCGCCCGCCCGCCCGCCCGCCCGTCCGTCCTTCCCCTGATGAGACGACAGAGAAATCCTACCTGAAGATGCTCAGGCTCTGGCGCGAGTTGTGTGTTACTGTGTATTCATGCTTCTTAAATGACCGTGCTGAGAAAGGACCGTATTTGAACACATGCAGAAATTAAAAAATTCTTGGAGCAAACATTAACCAGTTCATTTAATATTTGAGTAAAACAAGATGCTACATGATCCCCCTGTACCAGCTGCTAGCAGAAGTCGGGGCACGCTTCAGTCATGCATAACTTTGTTCCTTTTTTTGAAGCCTCTTTAAAAGGTTTTTGCTAGAAAACATTTTTTGCTCTCAGGTTCTCACCCGGTCGACCCCCTTAGATGTACATCCGCGGCTTTTTTTTTTTTCCTGACACTTGGAAGCGATGCAGACAGCCTTTGATCACCAGCACCTTTAAGGTAGAATGAGGAGCACTTTAGTAAACAGACACTTATTTATGCATTCAGCAGACCTGAAAGAGCATTTGGTTAGCTTTCATAAGCAGCCGCTTCCATACTTCACGTGTTAATATCGACTATTATCTTGGCTCTGCTATTTGTACCGGGGATGACCAAAGAGAAACATTTACAATATATTTTGGACTTCTATCAACTGAGTAAACTAAGATATAAGCCGCCAAGAGTTAGATACTCACTTATATTGGTATATTGGGTTACATTTTGGGATGTTACCATTCTAGCCCCTACCCACAGTGGGGGGGTGGGGGGGTTCAGAGCTGCCAGGCTGAACTCATGGTTTGATTGATTTAAAAAAAAGCCTGGAGAAAATGATGAACATTCAAAACAAAACAGGAGCTGGCCTTAAAAATGAGGCTCTTATTGTCTCATCACGGTCTACAACAGGGAGTTGAATGTGTGTTTGGGGGCTGTGCTACTGAGTGCAATTTCCCTGTATTGTTTTGATGAAGTTAAGATTGCCGTTTGGCGCTATTCACACAAGGTAATTAGTTTTGATTACCAGCGGATCCTCATTTAACAACCACCCTGTATTGTCTGTAGCTCAGTTCTCGCTTCTTTGGAGAATTAGGGGCAATCGGTTGAGTGCATTCCAATGAATATCATCTTTTTTCAAAAGAGTCTTTATACCTCGCTTCTTCTTTTGAAACGTTTGTGGTTCATTGAAGAGTATACAGTGCGCACTGAAGCCTGCACAGCTGAACACAATCTGTTGGGTATCTCGAATGGACGCGTAGCCATTGTTCTAATTTGACTGTTTTTCAGCAGTTTTTTCCCATCAGAAACAATTTAAAGGGAAAATGGGATAAAACCTTTATTTGCAGGTTACATTTTAGGGAACGTCTGAACATTCCTCACCGTCATACAGGCTCAGGAGAAGTACAACTGTTCAGGGAGAACAAATTCCACAAGACAGGATGATAACGATGTCATCGGAGCGGAGAGTTCAACCTTAGGACCTCTCAAATGGGAGGACGACGTGCTCGCCGCTATTTCTCCATGCTGCCGAATCAAAACTAAAACACGCCAAAAGAAGTCAAATGAGTGGTTGGTAGTTATGTCAGGGAATCAATGAATGTTTTCTTATGCACATCATTGCACTTTTTCGCTCTCTTTCCTGCTCGTCATCTGGCACATACGCACATCATGGTGCTCCGTCAGATATTGAGCGGCCTATGCTGGAGATGGGTCTTGACTATTCATGCATGTTGGTGCTGCTGCAGGAGAGCCAGCTGTCTCCCGCAGAGAGGGTTGAGTATGCCGAAGTGTGTGCGTGTCTGCATGTGTATGTTAGTGCGTGTGTAGGCCACGTGAGGAATTTCAGAAAATGACAGCAAAGCGCTGTCTACAAAGAATACTTGAAGGCAATCATGGCTATTAACTACTTCTGCTGCCACAGAAGAAACGTATGGGGGAGCAGGAAGCTGCATATGGGGCACGCGAGAATGAAACACAAAAGGCAAGAGAGAGAAGACATCTCTCCGTCGTCGCGTGATGAGATGTTCAGTTCCATGCTGGCACCTCACACTGAATTGCTGGCCAATAGCTGCAATGAGGACGGTCTACATCCGTACTTCAAGCAGCCAGTGATCGAAGGGAACCAAGGCATGATTTCATGCGTTTGAGGGAGTGCATGCATGGGTGCATGAACCTGTCTGTCAGTTTGAGCAAAAGCATTCACCTGTGGCGTCCTCATTCTGTCTCTCTCCAAGATATCGACTGGGTGCTCCTTCTCTCACACGCACGCCCCCCCCCTCCCCCCACACACACACACACATGGGCAGTTGTGGAGATCACTGACTTCAGGAAAGGATTCCACCCAAGGCAGTTTTAATATGTGCCTTGGATTTACACTCTGAGTAAATGAATGCTCTCTGTGCTAAGTCATAACTCTCTCTACATACATCAAAGAGGAAAATGGAGGGAACACCTAAAATGATCCATAAAGGACGGCAGAGGTCATGGTAGGGCTTTTCATGAGCTCAGTGTTAGTTTTCTGCTTTGGGAACAACACAAGAGCAGGCACAAATTGCTCACAGCTAGAGATTGAAATGAAGTGAAGCGGTGCTTTGCTTCTTAGTGGCCACGGACGTGTATACAATTGTCGATGGGCACATTACAGCCGAATGGGTGGGTAATCGGTCTCTTATCGGGGACATTTCCTTTTTAGACTAAAAGCAGAACCACACTAACACGCGTTGCTTTACTAATAAACACAAAGGGTGATGACGACGGAATGCTTAGCGGTAGGCCACCATTAGCTTTCTTGTCAATGCTATGACGACTGATGTTTTGACATTGCTGCGTATCATTTTGCTTTGCCGTGTTGTTTTTACTTTTCTCTGTCTTCCTCGTTTGCTCATGATGTCTTTGTCTCCACCTGCCCTCGTCTGCCCTGCTCCCCTTTTGTCAACCAATCAGGTCTCTCATTCTGCTCATGTCTTTCACAGGAATGCCTCATTGTCTCGACAGTTTGTTTTGTTCCCCGCTGCCTGTCATCGTGAGTGGTGAGGACCCCTTATTTGAGTTGATTGACATTGATTTGTTGACTTTGCAACCTGACCTTTGAACTTTTGGTATTTTAGTATTTTCTTTGCTCCTGCTACCATGTGCTATTGTTTGCCATTTTGGGAGGGAATAAATACTTTTTTGACATTCCCTTTAACTTCTGACTTGCCTGCTTCCCTGCAGTTGAGTTCACCTTATATCTGCAAACCAGCACAACTCCCACTGATTGATTGTACCGGTAAAAGTCTCTCTGCTTGAAGTACTCCCTGCTATTATGTTGTTGATCAAAATGACATCATAGTCAACTCGTTGAATCAGTTTTAATTTAAAAAATAATTGCACACTGGTCCCAATTTTCAAACTGTCTTGACCTGCATGTGAAGCCCTGACCAAAGTTTGAACAAACAAACAAAAAAGAAAAGTCGCTTTCTAAAGTTACATACAGTGCAAGAACAAGACTTGGCAAGAATTAATTTTAAAGTTGCTTCAAAAGACGTTAATCATAGATAGGGTGGAGATTAAAGCACACTTTTAACCTGGGGTTAAAAACATTTACTCTTGGGGCTGACTTCACTTCAGTTGGCAGCGTAATACATTTGCATGCAGCATATGAGCATCACATCTAGACTGGACCGACTGGTCAGGAGGGCCAATTCTGTCCTAGGCGGCTCCCTGGACACACTGGAGGGCGAATATTTGACATTGCATTCTGTGCTGTGTACAGTTCATTTTTTTTAAACACGTATTTTGTGTATGCAAATACTTAATGTCTTTTTCTACTTTCTTCCCTCCAATTTTCCTGCTGTGGATTGCGAATTTCTCCATTGTGAGAGAAATACAGGTAAAGGGTTTCTGCTTATTCTTATTGCTACAGTATTATCTGTTAACATTTTAGGACCAATAAAGTTTTTGTTACGTCATCACGTCACGTCGCACGCTGTACCCGTGACGCCAAGACGCATCGTTCCCAAACAATCCTGAGGAAAAGCCACGTTGACGACTCTAGACTGGAGTTCCGTGCTGAATTTGGGCCAGAATCAAGCGAGAAGAAGCCAGTGCACACCCTTGACGGCGACAGACTTTGCAGCCTGAAGTATGTCGTCTCCACCGAAAGAGAAAGTCGAAACCAGGGGTGGACATCCTCCTGCGGGTAAAGATTCTCCATTGTTTTTATTTACAGCCTTCTTGCGCGTCTCAAGGCCTAATCATGTTGTTTAGGATTGTTGCGAAAGCCAAATGTGCCGCAGTGTACCGAAAAAGCACGATGCCCCTTTCAGGATTACATGTATACGACTAACAATCTTATTTTTGTGTTTGTGGTCGGCGGTGAGCATTTGTGCTACGTTTGCGTCCCTAATGTTCGAGCATGTTTTTAACTTCCTGCTAGACGAGTGATCTTATATTCGCACCTCAAGTCACAGAACGGTCATTTTTTAAAATAATGGCATGATTATTTCGAGGCGTCTGACAAGTGTGCAGCTGCAGCCGCGTGGTGACGTGGAGGTTTGTGAGCGAGGAGGCTCATGGACGTATAATGTGTACGTGGACAGGCCACGGCGGCCTCAGCAGCTGCACTGATAACGCACTCAGATAAGGTGACATTTCAGTGTCAGACCTTTTGAGTTCAAAGGTGGCTATCAAGTAGGAATTACCCCAGTACACAGGCTCTGTGGACATTTGCAGAAAATAACATCTCCCATTTTGGTAAACGATAAATCCGTTAAACTACATAAATGTGGCGCTCACACGACACCTTGAATCATGTTGATAATTTCAGATTGTAATACCTTGAGCAATGCAAACCAGTCACATACATTCCACCCAGAAAGCGACTGCTTAGTAGCGACCTTGTCCCAATTCTTGTAGGAAACGTGCATTCAGATATAATAATGCTGTACAGTATAATGCTGTTTATTTCAGGGGTCGAATTACCATTAGGCAGACACAGCCAGGCAGTTGTCTGGGCCCCTAGATGAAATTGCCTTTGATTTAAAAGAACCTCTGCTCTTCATTTACTTGCTAAAGCTTTCATTGCCCCCCCCCCCCCATCGTGCAACGGACTATTCCATTTTCTCTCTGGTCTTTGCAAACTTGATACAGGAAGTGTCTTGAAAATGTTTGAGGAAAATGAAGTGGGGTTACCCCAGTGGAGTGGTTTTTTGTTGTTGTTTTTTCTTTTTAATTGTCAGTTTTAAAGCACCGTACGTGAACCTAAAGAGTACATTATTTCATCAACATATATAAAGTACATTTTTAAAACAAAATGAAAAAGATGATAAGATGAGAAAACCTTTATTTGTCTCACAATGGAGAAATTCCCAAGGAAGGTTATTAATTAAATTGAATCAACATATCTCATGACGGCACACGACAGCCGGTGCCGGTGGGACAGTTGGATGCTTCGAAGGCCGCTGACACGGCTTCGTACTCTACTATTACTACTTTGCTGAAACTGACGGATCAAGGCAGTGACGACCTGAGCGTGTGGTCTAGCAATGTTCCGCTGAGCTGTCGCCCATAATCCATGTCATGGATTATTCAAGTATTGTGATATTTGTTGCCGCTCACATGAGGAGTGAGACCTCATATGCGGTCGTGACTCAAATTGTCTTTCTCAAACCTGTTTGTGTTGCAGTGAAGGCCGGGGGGATGAGGATCGTGCAGAAGCACCAGCCCACTGCTATTCCGGAACCTCCGCCAAAAGATGACGATGAGGAGGAGTATGTGAGCAGTAGGTGAGCTTCACTCGTGCTCATATAAGTATACGGTATTTACGCGGTCACGGATGAATTCGCGCTCGGAAGCATTTAAGAAGAGAACAGTTAGCGTCATTCAGAAGCAAAGCGGCGAAAATAAAACTAGCTTCCCAGAATTATGAGAAGTAGAGAAAATATTAAGATTTAAACCATTTTAAGAATAAAGTAGTTTTTTTTTAATCCTAAAAGAAATGATTAAAGAATAAATAAATAATGATTAGAGGACCTCAATAAAAAATGTAAGCAAAGTTTTTAATCTGAATTTGACAGCATTTACACTCGGGGCTGACTTCGCTCCTGTTGCGTGCAGCATAAGCATCAAATGTAGCTTCACCATGTTTACCTTGAAGTCTGAATCCACTAAATGACCCGTGTCTGCAGATCTCAGAGCCCAACTGAGTTTATATTTAATCTACATTTCTTTGATCTATTCAGGATCTCCAACCATTCAGAGATTGATAGACCGGCATTAGAATTTCCCAACTGCAAATGTGGGGTATGATGGTGAATTTCCATTCCCATTTGCAGACGGTATACTCACATGTTGCGTGCTGATGAGAGCTGACAAGCCGTGCAACGGCAGAGGCCTTTACCATCAGTGCAGTAATTTTATGCACAGTTTTGCAGTCACGCCCGATTATATGCACTCCCTACCCCCACAGCATTAGGTACACCTGCGCAATCTAAAAAAAAAAAATAACCCAAATACAAAAATTCTGCCTCCACGAAGATAACAGCGCCAACTTCGATTGACACAATCCAAAAAAGTATTTTAGTTTTGTCTAAATGTTGTCTTGAATCAAGCTTCCATCGGAGGCAGAGCAAGACAAATGCGATTTGTTTGCTTTAACAACATCGCTCTGATTTCCACCATTTTATTCTGTGAAATACCCGTCTTTGTCCACACAAAGTTTGTGTAGAGTTCCATAGTTGCACTGCATCGGTAAAAACTCCTCGTCGCACCCTCCATGAGTCAGACCGATGGCCGTCCAGCAGGTGGCTAGTGGGTAAATTTCACATCAGGTGCGACCAGTGAAGCGTTGTAGTCAGGGGAGCACCTGCCGAAACCAATCTAGCCCAGATGGACAGATGGGGCAGAGGGAGGTGGAGAGACAGCGGCCCCTGTTTACGCCCGAGATGAGGAGGAAAGTCGAGGATGGGGATGGCAACGCAAAGGTCAGGGCCGTGTCAGCAAACGCATGAGAGAAACGAAGAGCTTGGCATGGATGTTTTCCTTTTTGATGCATCAAACAATATCCGTGGAAATGTGTTGTATTGTCACTGCGCTGAAAGCATCACTTGCAAGCAACCGACAAAGGGCATAAATAATGCGGGCCCCGCGTGTTTGCTGCTGAAATTGGTTGCGGCAGCTATCAAAACCCGAAGCGCTCATGCCAAAAGAAGAGAGCGCAAAGCAAAGTTTGGCGTTCCACTTTGGAACGACACTAAACAGGGAGTACGTGTTGAGGTTTCAAAATTTAAAGGGGTGAAATGCCCTCGGCTGGCAAAATGAGTGAATCGATACTAACGCTGGAGCTCACGCGCGTTAAAACTCAGCGACGGTCGTTTGGCAACTCGTTCGAGGCTGTTGCGCGGCAAATTGAGTTCCTAGACGCAAAAGTGAAGCGGGGGAATGCAGGCAAGTGAAGAAAAGGCAGCGTGCTTCAGTTTCTGTGGCAACCACCTCCCTGCCCACGGCAACAAAGTTTCTGCACTGCTGAAGCACAGGGAGCCAGGCGGGGCGGCGAGTGGCCATTTCCAAAGAATGCTCGACATAAAAACAAACAAACAAACACATTTTTCACTCTTTGAACTCGCCGGTGAATTAGCATCCCGACTTCTTGGCTCCCCCTCAAACGCCAGGCTTCTTCAGTGTTTCCCTCATGAGGCAAATGTCGGCAGTCTTTCTTGTGGCTCTCTGCTTCCCCCTGCAGGCTCTGCGCGCCGGTCAAGAAAAATGTCCCGAGCCAACTCTTTCTGTACAAAATGTCAACTCAGAAACCTTGAAGTGGACTTGAATGTCATTTACTAGTCATTGCCTTGGTTAATTGTAGCCTCATCATAGCTGTTAATTACTGGCTTCCCCCCTGCTCTTTTAAAACCTGTTAAAATTCATTTTACAAAACCAAGAACGTAGTCATCCTTAAAAATAACAATTAATCCTTCATTTCACTTTCAAATGCCGACATTTTTTCTGAAACACTTTGTCCCCCCCTCCCCTCCCCATTTTGCTGCTGCAGACTGCAAATTTCCCCAGTGTGAGACAAATAAAGGCACAGCACCTATCTTATCTTATCTTATCTTATCTTAGAATGCTGGCTTATTTATTATGATGGTATAGCAAAAAAAAAAAAGTGACCATAAAATGTCTTAATGTGACAAAATTGAAGCCGATCTCCTGCTTGTGGTCCCGTGAATTGAACGTGAGGTCTGAATGGCTTCCTTTAACCTGCAGACACCGTGAGTCGGTGTCACCGCTGGTAAAAAGTTGCTCCTATTTTATACATCAATCGAGTTCTCCACTGCTGCGTATTGTTTTGACCGTTGTCATAGAGTCCTCTGTGCTCATCGTTGAAGGGATTTTTCAAGGTGGGCACCACGACGGTGGGGTGACGACGCTGTAAAATTAGACGGCGGCGCTCGTTTGTCACGTCAAGGTCGAGCCGCGCGCTCGTGCCGCTCGTCTTTTCCTCAGCCTCCATCTCCCCCCTTTGTTTTCTCTCCTCGAACGATCCATTATTATTATTGTTGTTGCTATGAAGGTGTTTGCCTCCCTATGTCCTTCTCTGCCCTTTGGCCTCCCTTGGGCCTGCCACACACCGAGCCACGCGGCCGACCGCAACGGACGTAGACCATTGCGGGAAAAAGTAGCTGACTCGTGTCCGCACACCACGTGATTGAGCACAGCACATTTACCGACGCAATTCAATGGAAAAACTGCCATCCTCTCTCAGATTCGGAGGCTCCACATTTGATTTACTGTATTGCGTTAGTTTGAATTCATAGTTTTTGAAGTCGAAGTCGTAATTGTCAAGAAAGGAGCAGATAGCCTCAAAGGGAATGTGCGCTATTTATTGTATGTCTTGAAATGAAGGAAAACAACTAGTGGACACGTCACACGGCACTTTCTCCCCGCACCTCTACCTCCTTTTGACATCCAGGAGCTGTGAGCTCCAGTTTTTGGCTCGGATGAATAGGGGTGGGGGGTACGGAAGCTCGTGGGAGCTCCATCTGGTGTGTGTTTGTGTGCGCCTCTGTGTACTGTGTAATGTAAGCGGTGCGCTGTTCAGACAACTTAGCTTCTTTGAATTATGTCTCGGTAGCGGTTTTGAAATGTATCTGTAAATGGAGCTCCACTTTGTATCAAGTGCAACCCTCTCAGGCCCTTCTTTCAGATGAGTTTATACACACGCACACACTCAAGAGACATTGGCATAAATTCTGCACATTGTATCATGCTCATTGCTTAATAACTTGTCTTTTCTCTTCTTTCTTTTCAGCCCACCCAAAGCCCCGTTGATTGTGTCCGGAGTGGTTACCAAGGTAACGCATCCACATACACAAGCATTCATTGAACATTGAACTTTCGCGTCGTGGAAATGTAATCCTTTCTTAATAATACAGTGAGTTTGTCTGGAGTCGAACAAAATGAAATTCTACCATGGCAAAGGCCGTTCAATCCCGTCTGTTGTGTCGGGAAGAGTGAGCCCAAATACCTCCGCAGAGATGAGAACCACTCCATGCCAGTCTTCGGAAATGCTTGATTTTAGTTATTGTTGCCGAGGTTGGCCCAACCAGTTCAGAGGTTTTCAAAGCCTTCTTTTCATAATGGGCCATGTAATTTTCAAGATCATTTGGGATTACTTGGGTTCGGCTTGTCTGACGTCTAATTTGTTGAATCTTAAACATGAAATGGGAGAAAATACCCCCTTCCCCAAAACATTGAGACAGGGGCACATACTTTGTCGAAGTCACTTTTGAGGATATGGAGAGCATCGAGTATTAGCAGGAAGTCATCAACGCACAACACTTGAATTGACGTTTCTTTTTTGGCTGACTCGACTCAGGGCGATAAGGACTTCACCCCGGCTGCTGCCCAGGTGGCGCACCAGAAGCCCCAGCCTGGCATCCCCAAGCTGCCCCCCTCTCAGCACATCAACCAGCACATCCATCAGCCCCGTAAGTGAGCTGGAAGCTCGCTACACTGTGGCCATGCTAACTCCACCAGTCGGCAATTGAACACAATTTACCACACGGTATGGATGTCCTCTGATTGATTGATCTTTTTTGTTTTTTTTGTCTGTTGTGAAATTGTCTGCAACAGAGGCCTAATACTATTCTGGCTATTGTTTCAACCCCAGTCCTGAAACCTGCCCTGCATTGGTGCTGCACTAATAGTGGTGCACTTTTGTCTCCTCTTTCCTTCTTTTTGAAAGTCGTAATTGATATCTGTATGTCTATTCTTTAATCGATCGAACGGTCAACACAATAGCAGTTGACCACCAAATTTACCAATTAAAAAGACAAAAGGCCTTGGACATACTTAACAGGCCAAAAGACCCTAACCGCAAATTATAGAGGTCATCTGTTTTTGGTAATAACCCCCCCCCCAAAAAAAAAAACAACAATGAAAACAATCTGATTGAGAACACGTTTTCATAGTCAGGTGGTTGCCGCATTGCACGTGGGCCACAAAAAGGAGAAACTGCATTCTAACCAATAAACATTCCAGCAGTGCAACCACTAATTAGTCAGTCTTAATTAAGGGAAGAATCCTTTGAACTGAATGGCTCATTCGTAGGTGCCCTCAAATATCGCGTCAACGGCTTAGTTAGCTGCTTGATGTGAGCCACCAAGTTGTATTATAAAGTGTAACATAAGAAATCTTAATGCAGTGGACTATTTAGCTTTTTCATCCTCCTCATCGCTGCACTGTTAATGTGGTCTGCACACGCACCCTGCTTTAAACAAAGATAATCCCGGAGTGCCTGTTGACATCCTGCACCGTACTGTTTTATGTTTCATCTATTTCAGCAGCTAATCAAGCCAAATCCTTTGCAAGTTGTGTACCTTATATGGGAAGCAACAGAGATGTATGCTGTTTTTTTTCGTTTGTTTGTTTTTGGGGGCTTTCATTGAAACGTTAACATACCAATAGTCTGGAGTATATAACAAGCCAAACAAAAGCCCTCTCGCCAAAAAACATCAAATATGTAAATTGGAAGGAGCAAGGTGTAAAAAAAACGTCACCATTCCATCTTTTTGGTTGTGGTAAGCGGTGTTCTGTTCCACACATAGGACACAACATATCGAGACACACAAATCACCGTCACTGCTATGTTGCAGCAGTAAGAAGTACAAATCATTTCCTTTTAATTTAAGATGAAGAATTTTATTGTTGCTGTCTTTCACATTTCTCTTGCGTTAAATCTTCCACTGTTTCAACTGGAGTTTGGTATTGGTTGTGGTTGTCGTCGTAAATAAAGATAGAAATGATCAGAAATTGTCTCTTTATTTCAATTAAATGATGGTTACAAAAAACAAAATGTCTGGAGGCTTGTTTATTGTAATACTCCTTGGCTGCATCCCTTAGTGAAATAACACACACACCCGCACTGATGAGGGCTCAGCTGGCGTTTTGGAAAAGAAACAACGGTGTCTCTCTGAGATGTCAGCCTCCTATCCCAAGCCACTCTCACGCACAGACGCAAAGAAGTGCGCACACCAGGTGTTATTTCATGTAATCCATTTTTGCAAACAGGTGTAATGTCAGCTCACGTTAACCCAGTAAAGCAGCTCACACAGTAGAACGTGAGACCAGCCAGATTCAGTGAGCCGAAACGTCAAATTACGCTTGACACAACCCGCATGTTTGGAGAAGCACACACACATAACCTGTGAAATACACAGCATATATTTATCAATTTGAAGCGTGTCAACTTGAAAATATGCATACTAAAATATAAAATAATGGCATAGTTGAGCTGCATAGTATTTGTATTGACAAATACAATATATACGAGTTAAAATGGACTTATTCATGAATTGCAAGTAATTAATAATGAAAGCAATTTTAGCCGAAAAAAAACAACCGTGTATTAAGGCGTTTTTAGCCGAAAAAAACGACATAGAATAGTAAGGCGTTTTTAGCCGAAAAAACGACATAGTATAGTAAGGCGTTTTTAGCCGAAAAAAACGACCATGTATAGTATGCCGTTTTTAGCCGAAAAAAACGACATGGTATAGTAAGGCATTTTTAGCCCAAAAAAAAACGATGAGAAAAACGACATAGTATAGTAAGGCGTTTTTAGCAGAAAAAAACGGCATAGTATAGTAAGGCGTTTTTAGCAGAAAAAAACGGCATAGTAGAGTAAGGCGTTCTTAGCCAAAAACAGATGTGAAAAACGACATAGTATAGTAAGGCGTTTTTAGCCGAAAAAAACGACATAGTATAGTAAGGCATTTTTAGCGAAAAAACAAAAAACACATAGTATAGTAAGGCGTTTTTAGCGAAAAACGACATAGTATATATAGTAAGGCGTTTTAGCTGAAAAAACGACATAGTATATATAGTAAGGCGTTTTTAGCCGAAAAAAAGATGTAAAAAACGACATAGTATAGTAAGGCGTTTTAGCCGAAAAAAACGACATAGTATAGTAAGGCGTTTTTAGCGAAAAAAGATGTAAAAAACGACATAGTATAGTAAGGCGTTTTTAGCCGAAAAAAACGACATAGTATAGTAAGGCGTTTTTAGCGAAAAACGATGTAAAAACGACATAGTATAGTAAGGCGTTTTTAGCTGAAAAAGCGACATAGTATAGTAAGGCGTTTTAGCTGAAAAACGACATAGTATAGTAAGGCGTTTTAGCGAAAAAAGATGTAAAAACGACATAGTATAGTAAGGCGTTTTAGCGAAAAACGACATAGTATAGTAAGGCGTTTTAGCGAAAAAGATGTAAAAAAGCGACATAGTATAGTAAGGCGTTTTAGCTGAAAAAACGACATAGTATAGTAAGGCGTTTTAGCGAAAAAACGACATAGTATAGTAAGGCGTTTTTAGCGAAAAAGATGTAAAACGACATAGTATAGTAAGGCGTTTTTAGCGAAAAAATGACATAGTATAGTAAGGCGTTTTAGCGAAAAAGGCATGTAAAAACGACATAGTATAGTAAGGCGTTTTAGCGAAAAACGACATAGTATAGTAAGGCGTTTTTAGCGAAAAAACGACATAGTATAGTAAGGCGTTTTTAGCTGAAAAAACGACATAGTATAGTAAGGCGTTTTTAGCGAAAAAACGACATAGTATAGTAAGGCATTTTTAGCGAAAAACGACATAGTATAGTAAGGCGTTTTTAGCGAAAAAACGACATAGTATAGTAAGGCATTTTTAGCGAAAAAAGCGACATAGTATAGTAAGGCGTTTTTAGCCAAAAAAGCGACATAGTATAGTAAGGCGTTTTTAGCGAAAAAGCGACATAGTATAGTAAGGCGTTTTTAGCGAAAAAAAAAAACGACATAGTATAGTAAGGCGTTTTAGCGAAAAAGCGACATAGTATAGTAAGGCGTTTTTAGCGAAAAAGCGACATAGTATAGTAAGGCGTTTTAGCGAAAAAAGCGACATAGTATAGTAAGGCGTTTTTAGCGAAAAAGCGACATAGTATAGTAAGGCGTTTTTAGCGAAAAAAGCGACATAGTATAGTAAGGCGTTTTTAGCGAAAAACGACATAGTATAGTAAGGCGTTTTTAGCGAAAAAATGTAAAACGACATAGTATAGTAAGGCGTTTTAGCGAAAAAACGACATAGTATAGTAAGGCGTTTTTAGCCGAAAAAACGACATAGTATAGTAAGGCGTTTTTAGCCAAAAAAAACGACATAGTATAGTAAGGCGTTTTTAGCGAAAAAAACGACATAGTATAGTAAGGCGTTTTTAGCGAAAAAACCGACATAGTATAGTAAGGCGTTTTTAGCGAAAAAAACGACATAGTATAGTAAGGCGTTTTTAGCGAAAAAGCGACATAGTATAGTAAGGCGTTTTTAGCGAAAAAAGCGACATAGTATAGTAAGGCGTTTTTAGCGAAAAAAACGACATAGTATAGTAAGGCGTTTTTAGCGAAAAAAGCGACATAGTATAGTAAGGCGTTTTAGCGAAAAAAACGACATAGTATAGTAAGGCGTTTTTAGCGAAAAAACGACATAGTATAGTAAGGCGTTTTTAGCGAAAAAAGCATAGTATAGTAAGGCGTTTTTAGCGAAAAAACGACATAGTATAGTAAGGCGTTTTTAGCGAAAAAATGCGACATAGTATAGTAAGGCGTTTTTAGCGAAAAAAGCGACATAGTATAGTAAGGCGTTTTTAGCGAAAAACGACATAGTATAGTAAGGCGTTTTTAGCGAAAAACGACATAGTATAGTAAGGCGTTTTTAGCGAAAAACGACATAGTATAGTAAGGCGTTTTTAGCGAAAAAACGACATAGTATAGTAAGGCGTTTTTAGCGAAAAAAAAACGACATAGTATAGTAAGGCGTTTTTAGCGAAAAACGACATAGTATAGTAAGGCGTTTTTAGCGAAAAACGACATAGTATAGTAAGGCGTTTTTAGCGAAAAACGACATAGTATAGTAAGGCGTTTTTAGCGAAAAAGATGTAAAACGACATAGTATAGTAAGGCGTTTTAGCGAAAAACGACATAGTATAGTAAGGCGTTTTAGCGAAAAACGACATAGTATAGTAAGGCGTTTTTAGCGAAAAAGATGTAAAACGACATAGTATAGTAAGGCGTTTTTAGCGAAAAACGACATAGTATAGTAAGGCGTTTTAGCGAAAAACGACATAGTATAGTAAGGCGTTTTAGCGAAAAACGACATAGTATAGTAAGGCGTTTTAGCGAAAAAAGCGACATAGTATAGTAAGGCGTTTTAGCGAAAAACGACATAGTATAGTAAGGCGTTTTAGCGAAAAAAGCGACATAGTATAGTAAGGCGTTTTTAGCGAAAAATGTAAAAACGACATAGTATAGTAAGGCGTTTTAGCGAAAAACGACATAGTATAGTAAGGCGTTTTTAGCGAAAAAAAACGACATAGTATAGTAAGGCGTTTTTAGCGAAAAACGACATAGTATAGTAAGGCGTTTTTAGCGAAAAAACGACATAGTATAGTAAGGCGTTTTAGCGAAAAAAGCGACATAGTATAGTAAGGCGTTTTTAGCGAAAAACGACATAGTATAGTAAGGCGTTTTTAGCGAAAAACGACATAGTATAGTAAGGCGTTTTTAGCGAAAAAAAAACGACATAGTATAGTAAGGCGTTTTTAGCGAAAAACGACATAGTATAGTAAGGCGTTTTTAGCGAAAAAACGACATAGTATAGTAAGGCGTTTTTAGCGAAAAACGACATAGTATAGTAAGGCGTTTTTAGCGAAAAACGACATAGTATAGTAAGGCGTTTTTAGCGAAAAACGACATAGTATAGTAAGGCGTTTTTAGCGAAAAACGACATAGTATAGTAAGGCGTTTTAGCGAAAAACGACATAGTATAGTAAGGCGTTTTAGCGAAAAACGACATAGTATAGTAAGGCGTTTTTAGCGAAAAACGACATAGTATAGTAAGGCGTTTTAGCGAAAAAAACGACATAGTATAGTAAGGCGTTTTAGCGAAAAACGACATAGTATAGTAAGGCGTTTTAGCGAAAAACGACATAGTATAGTAAGGCGTTTTTAGCGAAAAAACGACATAGTATAGTAAGGCGTTTTAGCGAAAAACGACATAGTATAGTAAGGCGTTTTTAGCGAAAAACGACATAGTATAGTAAGGCGTTTTAGCGAAAAAACGACATAGTATAGTAAGGCGTTTTAGCGAAAAACGACATAGTATAGTAAGGCGTTTTTAGCGAAAAACGACATAGTATAGTAAGGCGTTTTTAGCGAAAAAACGACATAGTATAGTAAGGCGTTTTTAGCGAAAAACGACATAGTATAGTAAGGCGTTTTTAGCGAAAAAACGACATAGTATAGTAAGGCGTTTTTAGCGAAAAAACGACATAGTATAGTAAGGCGTTTTTAGCGAAAAAACGACATAGTATAGTAAGGCGTTTTTAGCGAAAAACGACATAGTATAGTAAGGCGTTTTTAGCGAAAAAACGACATAGTATAGTAAGGCGTTTTTAGCGAAAAAACGACATAGTATAGTAAGGCGTTTTAGCGAAAAAACGACATAGTATAGTAAGGCGTTTTTAGCGAAAAAAGCGACATAGTATAGTAAGGCGTTTTAGCGAAAAACGACATAGTATAGTAAGGCGTTTTAGCGAAAAAACGACATAGTATAGTAAGGCGTTTTTAGCGAAAAACGACATAGTATAGTAAGGCGTTTTTAGCGAAAAAACGACATAGTATAGTAAGGCGTTTTTAGCGAAAAAACGACATAGTATAGTAAGGCGTTTTTAGCGAAAAAACGACATAGTATAGTAAGGCGTTTTTAGCGAAAAACGACATAGTATAGTAAGGCGTTTTTAGCGAAAAAACGACATAGTATAGTAAGGCGTTTTTAGCGAAAAAACGACATAGTATAGTAAGGCGTTTTTAGCGAAAAAAGCGACATAGTATAGTAAGGCGTTTTTAGCGAAAAAACGACATAGTATAGTAAGGCGTTTTAGCGAAAAAACGACATAGTATAGTAAGGCGTTTTTAGCGAAAAAACGACATAGTATAGTAAGGCGTTTTTAGCGAAAAAAGCGACATAGTATAGTAAGGCGTTTTTAGCGAAAAAAGCGACATAGTATAGTAAGGCGTTTTTAGCGAAAAAAGCGACATAGTATAGTAAGGCGTTTTAGCGAAAAAACGACATAGTATAGTAAGGCGTTTTAGCGAAAAAATAATAGTAAGGCGTTTTAGCGACATAGTATAGTAAGGCGTTTTAGCGAAAAAAACGACATAGTATAGTAAGGCGTTTTAGCGAAAAACGACATAGTATAGTAAGGCGTTTTTAGCGAAAAAAAAACGACATAGTATAGTAAGGCGTTTTAGCGAAAAAAACGACATAGTATAGTAAGGCGTTTTTAGCGAAAAAACGACATAGTATAGTAAGGCGTTTTTAGCGAAAAATAGATAGTAAGGCGACATAAAAACGACATAGTATAGTAAGGCGTTTTTAGCGAAAAAACGACATAGTATAGTAAGGCGTTTTTAGCGAAAAAACGACATAGTATAGTAAGGCGTTTTTAGCGAAAAACGACATAGTATAGTAAGGCGTTTTTAGCGAAAAACGACATAGTATAGTAAGGCGTTTTAGCGAAAAAAGCGACATAGTATAGTAAGGCGTTTTTAGCGAAAAACGACATAGTATAGTAAGGCGTTTTAGCGAAAAAAGATGTAAAAACGACATAGTATAGTAAGGCGTTTTTAGCGAAAAAAACGACATAGTATAGTAAGGCGTTTTTAGCGAAAAAAAAAAACGACATAGTATAGTAAGGCGTTTTTAGCGAAAAACGACATAGTATAGTAAGGCGTTTTTAGCGAAAAAACGACATAGTATAGTAAGGCGTTTTTAGCGAAAAACGACATAGTATAGTAAGGCGTTTTTAGCGAAAAAACGACATAGTATAGTAAGGCGTTTTTAGCGAAAAACGACATAGTATAGTAAGGCGTTTTTAGCGAAAAAACGACATAGTATAGTAAGGCGTTTTAGCGAAAAAACGACATAGTATAGTAAGGCGTTTTTAGCGAAAAAACGACATAGTATAGTAAGGCGTTTTTAGCGAAAAACGACATAGTATAGTAAGGCGTTTTAGCTTTTTAGAAAAAAACGACATAGTATAGTAAGGCGTTTTTAGCGAAAAACGACATAGTATAGTAAGGCGTTTTTAGCGAAAAACGACATAGTATAGTAAGGCGTTTTAGCGAAAAAACGACATAGTATAGTAAGGCGTTTTAGCGAAAAACGACATAGTATAGTAAGGCGTTTTAGCGAAAAATACGACATAAAGTAAGGCGACATAGTATAGTAAGGCGTTTTAGCGAAAAAACGACATAGTAAAAACGACATAGTATAGTAAGGCGTTTTTAGCGAAAAAACGACATAGTATAGTAAGGCGTTTTTAGCGAAAAACGACATAGTATAGTAAGGCGTTTTAGCTGAAAAACGACATAGTATAGTAAGGCGTTTTTAGCGAAAAACGACATAGTATAGTAAGGCGTTTTTAGCGAAAAAACGACATAGTATAGTAAGGCGTTTTAGCGAAAAACGACATAGTATAGTAAGGCGTTTTAGCGAAAAACGACATAGTATAGTAAGGCGTTTTAGCGAAAAACGACATAGTATAGTAAGGCGTTTTAGCGAAAAACGACATAGTATAGTAAGGCGTTTTTAGCGAAAAAAACGACATAGTATAGTAAGGCGTTTTTAGCGAAAAAAACGACATAGTATAGTAAGGCGTTTTAATAAAAAAACGACATAGTATAGTAAGGCGTTTTTAGCGAAAAAACGACATAGTATAGTAAGGCGTTTTAGCTAAAAACGACATAGTATAGTAAGGCGTTTTAGCGAAAAACGACATAGTATAGTAAGGCGTTTTTAGCGAAAAAACGACATAGTATAGTAAGGCGTTTTAGCCAAAAACGACATAGTATAGTAAGGCGTTTTAGCGAAAAACGACATAGTATAGTAAGGCGTTTTAGCTAAAAACGACATAGTATAGTAAGGCGTTTTTAGCGAAAAAACGACATAGTATAGTAAGGCGTTTTTAGCGAAAAAAGGCGTTTTAGCGAAAACGACATAGTATAGTAAGGCGTTTTAGCGAAAAAACGACATAGTATAGTAAGGCGTTTTAGCTAAAAACGACATAGTATAGTAAGGCGTTTTTAGCGAAAAACGACATAGTATAGTAAGGCGTTTTAGCGAAAAAAACGACATAGTATAGTAAGGCGTTTTAGCGAAAAACGACATAGTATAGTAAGGCGTTTTTAGCGAAAAACGACATAGTATAGTAAGGCGTTTTTAGCGAAAAAACGACATAGTATAGTAAGGCGTTTTAGCGAAAAACGACATAGTATAGTAAGGCGTTTTTAGCGAAAAAACGACATAGTATAGTAAGGCGTTTTTAGCGAAAAAACGACATAGTATAGTAAGGCGTTTTAGCGAAAAAACGACATAGTATAGTAAGGCGTTTTTAGCTAAAAACGACATAGTATAGTAAGGCGTTTTTAGCTAAAAACGACATAGTATAGTAAGGCGTTTTTAGCCGAAAAACGACATAGTATAGTAAGGCGTTTTTAGCGAAAAACGACATAGTATAGTAAGGCGTTTTAGCGAAAAAACGACATAGTATAGTAAGGCGTTTTTAGCGAAAAAAACGACATAGTATAGTAAGGCGTTTTTAGCGAAAAACGACATAGTATAGTAAGGCGTTTTTAGCGAAAAACGACATAGTATAGTAAGGCGTTTTTAGCTAAAAAAAAACGACATAGTATAGTAAGGCGTTTTTAGCGAAAAACGACATAGTATAGTAAGGCGTTTTTAGCGAAAAACGACATAGTATAGTAAGGCGTTTTTAGCTAAAAACGACATAGTATAGTAAGGCGTTTTAGCTAAAAAAAACGACATAGTATAGTAAGGCGTTTTTAGCGAAAAACGACATAGTATAGTAAGGCGTTTTAGCGAAAAACGACATAGTATAGTAAGGCGTTTTAGCGAAAAACGACATAGTATAGTAAGGCGTTTTTAGCGAAAAACGACATAGTATAGTAAGGCGTTTTAGCGAAAAACGACATAGTATAGTAAGGCGTTTTTAACATAAAAACGACATAGTATAGTAAGGCGTTTTTAGCTAAAAACGACATAGTATAGTAAGGCGTTTTAGCGAAAAAACGACATAGTATAGTAAGGCGTTTTAGCTAAAAACGACATAGTATAGTAAGGCGTTTTTAGCGAAAAAACGACATAGTATAGTAAGGCGTTTTAGCTAAAAACGACATAGTATAGTAAGGCGTTTTTAGCGAAAAAACGACATAGTATAGTAAGGCGTTTTTAGCGAAAAAACGACATAGTATAGTAAGGCGTTTTAGCTAAAAAACGACATAGTATAGTAAGGCGTTTTTAGCGAAAAACGACATAGTATAGTAAGGCGTTTTAGCGAAAAACGACATAGTATAGTAAGGCGTTTTTAGCGAAAAAACGACATAGTATAGTAAGGCGTTTTTAGCGAAAAACGACATAGTATAGTAAGGCGTTTTAGCGAAAAACGACATAGTATAGTAAGGCGTTTTTAGCGAAAAAACGACATAGTATAGTAAGGCGTTTTTAGCGAAAAACGACATAGTATAGTAAGGCGTTTTAGCGAAAAAACGACATAGTATAGTAAGGCGTTTTAGCGAAAAAACGACATAGTATAGTAAGGCGTTTTTAGCTAAAAACGACATAGTATAGTAAGGCGTTTTTAGCGAAAAAAACGACATAGTATAGTAAGGCGTTTTAGCGAAAAACGACATAGTATAGTAAGGCGTTTTTAGCTAAAAACGACATAGTATAGTAAGGCGTTTTTAGCGAAAAACGACATAGTATAGTAAGGCGTTTTAGCGAAAAAACGACATAGTATAGTAAGGCGTTTTAGCGAAAAAAACGACATAGTATAGTAAGGCGTTTTAAAAAAAAAAACGACATAGTATAGTAAGGCGTTTTAGCTGAAAAAAAAAAAACGACATAGTATAGTAAGGCGTTTTAGCTAAAAACGACATAGTATAGTAAGGCGTTTTAGCTAAAAAAACGACATAGTATAGTAAGGCGTTTTTAGCGAAAAAACGACATAGTATAGTAAGGCGTTTTTAGCTAAAAACGACATAGTATAGTAAGGCGTTTTTAGCGAAAAACGACATAGTATAGTAAGGCGTTTTAAGCTAAAAACGACATAGTATAGTAAGGCGTTTTAATAAAAAACGACATAGTATAGTAAGGCGTTTTAGCTAAAAACGACATAGTATAGTAAGGCGTTTTAGCTAAAAACGACATAGTATAGTAAGGCGTTTTAGCGAGCGATAAAAAACGACATAGTATAGTAAGGCGTTTTTAGCGAAAAAAAACGACATAGTATAGTAAGGCGTTTTAGCTAAAAACGACATAGTATAGTAAGGCGTTTTTAGCGAAAAAACGACATAGTATAGTAAGGCGTTTTTAGCGACATAGTATAGTAAGGCGTTTTAGCGAAAAAACGACATAGTATAGTAAGGCGTTTTAGCGAAAAACGACATAGTATAGTAAGGCGTTTTAGCGAAAAACGACATAGTATAGTAAGGCGTTTTAGCTAAAAACGACATAGTATAGTAAGGCGTTTTTAGCGAAAAAACGACATAGTATAGTAAGGCGTTTTTAGCTAAAAACGACATAGTATAGTAAGGCGTTTTAGCGAAAAAAACGACATAGTATAGTAAGGCGTTTTAGCGAAAAAAAAACGACATAGTATAGTAAGGCGTTTTAGCGAAAAAACGACATAGTATAGTAAGGCGTTTTTAAAAAAACGACATAGTATAGTAAGGCGTTTTAGCGAAAAAACGACATAGTATAGTAAGGCGTTTTAGCGAAAAAAACGACATAGTATAGTAAGGCGTTTTAGCGAAAAACGACATAGTATAGTAAGGCGTTTTAGCGAAAAAAAAACGACATAGTATAGTAAGGCGTTTTAGCTAAAAACGACATAGTATAGTAAGGCGTTTTATAAAAAACGACATAGTATAGTAAGGCGTTTTAGCGAAAAACGACATAGTATAGTAAGGCGTTTTAGCTAAAAACGACATAGTATAGTAAGGCGTTTTTAGCGAAAAAAACGACATAGTATAGTAAGGCTTTTTAGCTAAAAAACGACATAGTATAGTAAGGCGTTTTAGCTAAAAACGACATAGTATAGTAAGGCGTTTTAGCGAAAAAACGACATAGTATAGTAAGGCGTTTTTAGCGAAAAAACGACATAGTATAGTAAGGCGTTTTAGCGAAAAACGACATAGTATAGTAAGGCGTTTTAGCTAAAAAAACGACATAGTATAGTAAGGCGTTTTAAAAAAGATAGTAGCTAAAAACGACATAGTATAGTAAGGCGTTTTAGCTAAAAACGACATAGTATAGTAAGGCGTTTTAGCTAAAAACGACATAGTATAGTAAGGCGTTTTAGCCTAAAAAAACGACATAGTATAGTAAGGCGTTTTTAGCGAAAAACGACATAGTATAGTAAGGCGTTTTAGCCGAAAAACGACATAGTATAGTAAGGCGTTTTAGCTAAAAAACGACATAGTATAGTAAGGCGTTTTAGCTAAAAACGACATAGTATAGTAAGGCGTTTTAGCCAAAAAACGACATAGTATAGTAAGGCGTTTTAGCGAAAAAACGACATAGTATAGTAAGGCATAGTATAGTACGACATAGCGTTTAAGGCGTTTTTAAAAAAAACGACATAGTATAGTAAGGCGTTTTAGCGAAAAACGACATAGTATAGTAAGGCGTTTTTAAAAACGAAAAAGACATAGTATAGTAAGGCGTTTTAAAAAAAAACGACATAGTATAGTAAGGCGTTTTAATAAAAAAACGACATAGTATAGTAAGGCGTTTTTAGCGAAAAACGACATAGTATAGTAAGGCGTTTTTAGCTAAAAACGACATAGTATAGTAAGGCGTTTTAGCTAAAAACGACATAGTATAGTAAGGCGTTTTAGCGAAAAACGACATAGTATAGTAAGGCGTTTTTAAAAAAAAACGACATAGTATAGTAAGGCGTTTTTAGCTAAAAACGACATAGTATAGTAAGGCGTTTTAGCCGAAAAAACGACATAGTATAGTAAGGCGTTTTAAAAAAATATAAAACGACATAGTATAGTAAGGCGTTTTAGCGAAAACGACATAGTATAGTAAGGCGTTTTAGCTAAAAACGACATAGTATAGTAAGGCGTTTTAAAAACGATAAAAACGACATAGTATAGTAAGGCGTTTTAAAAAAAAACATAGTATAGTATAGTAAGGCGTTTTAATAAAAAAAAAAACGACATAGTATAGTAAGGCGTTTTTAAAAACGACATAGTATAGTAAGGCGTTTTAGCGAAAAAACGACATAGTATAGTAAGGCGTTTTTAGCGAAAAAAACGACATAGTATAGTAAGGCGTTTTTAGCTAAAAACGACATAGTATAGTAAGGCGTTTTAGCGAAAAACGACATAGTATAGTAAGGCGTTTTTAGCCAAAAAACGACATAGTATAGTAAGGCGTTTTAGCTAAAAAAACGACATAGTATAGTAAGGCGTTTTTAAAAAAAACGACATAGTATAGTAAGGCGTTTTAGCTAAAAACGACATAGTATAGTAAGGCGTTTTAAATAAAAACGACATAGTATAGTAAGGCGTTTTAGCTAAAAACGAACGACATAGTATAGTAAGGCGTTTTAGCTAAAAACGACATAGTATAGTAAGGCGTTTAGTAGCGAAAAACGACGATATAGTATAGTAAGGCGTTTTAGCTAAAAACGACATAGTATAGTAAGGCGTTTTAGCGAAAAAACGACATAGTATAGTAAGGCGTTTTAGCTAAAAAACGACATAGTATAGTAAGGCGTTTTTAGCTAAAAACGACATAGTATAGTAAGGCGTTTTAGCTAAAAACGACATAGTATAGTAAGGCGTTTTAGCGAAAAACGACATAGTATAGTAAGGCGTTTTAGCTAAAAACGACATAGTATAGTAAGGCGTTTTAGCGTAAAAACGACATAGTATAGTAAGGCGTTTTAGCTAAAAAAAAACGACATAGTATAGTAAGGCGTTTTTAAAAAAAACGACATAGTATAGTAAGGCGTTTTTAGCGAAAAACGACATAGTATAGTAAGGCGTTTTAGCCGTATAAAGGCGATTTTAAAAAACGACATAGTATAGTAAGGCGTTTTTAGCTAAAAACGACATAGTATAGTAAGGCGTTTTAGCCAAAAAAATACGACATAGTATAGTAAGGCGTTTTTAGCTAAAAAAACGACATAGTATAGTAAGGCGTTTTTAGCATAGTAAAAACGACATAGTATAGTAAGGCGTTTTAGCTAAAAAAACGACATAGTATAGTAAGGCGTTTTTAGCGAAAAACGACATAGTATAGTAAGGCGTTTTAGCGAAAAACGACATAGTATAGTAAGGCGTTTTTAGCGAAAAAACGACATAGTATAGTAAGGCGTTTTAGCTAAAAACGAAAAAAAGGCGACATAGTATAGTAAGGCGTTTTAAAAAAACGACATAGTATAGTAAGGCGTTTTAGCTAAAAAAGGCTTTTTAGACATAGTATAGTAAGGCGTTTTTAGCTAAAAACGACATAGTATAGTAAGGCGTTTTAGCGATAAAAACGACATAGTATAGTAAGGCGTTTTTAGCTAAAAAACGACATAGTATAGTAAGGCGTTTTAGCTAAAAACGACATAGTATAGTAAGGCGTTTTAATAAAAACGACATAGTATAGTAAGGCGTTTTTAGCTAAAAACGACATAGTATAGTAAGGCGTTTTTAGCTAAAAAACGACATAGTATAGTAAGGCGTTTTTAGCTAAAAACGACATAGTATAGTAAGGCGTTTTTAGAAAAAAACGACATAGTATAGTAAGGCGTTTTTAGCCTAAAAACGACATAGTATAGTAAGGCGTTTTTAGCTAAAAACGACATAGTATAGTAAGGCGTTTTAATAAAAACGACATAGTATAGTAAGGCGTTTTAGCTAAAAAACGACATAGTATAGTAAGGCGTTTTAGCTAAAAACGACATAGTATAGTAAGGCGTTTTAGCTAAAAACGACATAGTATAGTAAGGCGTTTTAAAAAAAAAACGACATAGTATAGTAAGGCGTTTTAGCTAAAAAAAAACGACATAGTATAGTAAGGCGTTTTTAAAAAACGACATAGTATAGTAAGGCTTTTTAATAAAAACGACATAGTATAGTAAGGCGTTTTAGCTAAAAAACGACATAGTATAGTAAGGCGTTTTAGTATAGTAAGGCGCTTTTAAAAGAAAAAAACGACATAGTATAGTAAGGCGTTTTAGCTAAAAACGACATAGTATAGTAAGGCGTTTTAAATAAAAACGACATAGTATAGTAAGGCGTTTTTAGCTGTAAAAACGACATAGTATAGTAAGGCGTTTTAGCTAAAAACGACATAGTATAGTAAGGCGTTTTAGCGAAAAATGTAAAAACGACATAGTATAGTAAGGCGTTTTAGCTAAAAACGACATAGTATAGTAAGGCGTTTTAGTAAAAAACGACATAAAAGGCGTTTTAAAACGACATAGTATAGTAAGGCGTTTTAGCTAAAAACGACATAGTATAGTAAGGCGTTTTTAGCTAAAAACGACATAGTATAGTAAGGCGTTTTAGCGAGCTTAGTATAGTAAGGCGTTTTTAATAAAAACGACATAGTATAGTAAGGCGTTTTAGCTAAAAACGACATAGTATAGTAAGGCGTTTTAATAAAAACGACATAGTATAGTAAGGCGTTTTAGCGAAAACGACATAGTATAGTAAGGCGTTTTAGCGAATAAAAACGACATAGTATAGTAAGGCGTTTTAGCTAAAAACGACATAGTATAGTAAGGCGTTTTAAAAATAAAAACGACATAGTATAGTAAGGCGCTTTTAGAAAAAAAAAACGACATAGTATAGTAAGGCGTTTTTAGCTAAAAACGACATAGTATAGTAAGGCGTTTTAGCGAAAAACGACATAGTATAGTAAGGCGTTTTAAATAGAAAAAACGACATAGTATAGTAAGGCGTTTTTAATAAAAACGACATAGTATAGTAAGGCGTTTTTAGCTAAAAACGACATAGTATAGTAAGGCGTTTTAGCTAAAAACGACATAGTATAGTAAGGCGTTTTAGCTAAAAACGACATAGTATAGTAAGGCGTTTTAGCGTAAAAAAAAACGACATAGTATAGTAAGGCGTTTTAGCTAAAAACGACATAGTATAGTAAGGCGTTTTAGCTAAAAACGACATAGTATAGTAAGGCGTTTTAGCTAAAAACGACATAGTATAGTAAGGCGTTTTAATAAAAAACGACATAGTATAGTAAGGCGTTTTTAAAAAAAAACGACATAGTATAGTAAGGCGTTTTTAGCTAAAAACGACATAGTATAGTAAGGCGTTTTAGCTAAAAACGACATAGTATAGTAAGGCGTTTTAGCTAAAAACGACATAGTATAGTAAGGCGTTTTAGCTAAAAACGACATAGTATAGTAAGGCGTTTTAGTAAAAACGACATAGTATAGTAAGGCTTTTAAGCTAAAAACGACATAGTATAGTAAGGCGTTTTAGCTAAAAAACGACATAGTATAGTAAGGCGTTTTAAAAAAACGACTAAAAAACGACATAGTATAGTAAGGCGTTTTAGCTAAAAACGACATAGTATAGTAAGGCGTTTTTAGCTAAAAACGACATAGTATAGTAAGGCGTTTTAATAAAAAACGACATAGTATAGTAAGGCGTTTTTAGCGAAAAACGACATAGTATAGTAAGGCGTTTTAAAAAAAAACGACATAGTATAGTAAGGCGTTTTAGCTAAAAACGACATAGTATAGTAAGGCGTTTTAGCTAAAAACGACATAGTATAGTAAGGCGTTTTAGCAAAAAAACGACATAGTATAGTAAGGCGTTTTTAGCGAAAAACGACATAGTATAGTAAGGCGTTTTAAAAAAACGACATAGTATAGTAAGGCGTTTTTAGCGAAAAAACGACATAGTATAGTAAGGCGTTTTTAGCTAAAAACGACATAGTATAGTAAGGCGTTTTAGCGAAAAAACGACATAGTATAGTAAGGCGTTTTTAGCTAAAAACGACATAGTATAGTAAGGCGTTTTATAAAAACGACATAGTATAGTAAGGCGTTTTAGTATAGTAAGCTTTTAAAAACGACATAGTATAGTAAGGCGTTTTTAATAAAAAAACGACATAGTATAGTAAGGCGTTTTAGCTAAAAACGACATAGTATAGTAAGGCGTTTTTAAAAAAAAACGACATAGTATAGTAAGGCGTTTTAATAAAAACGACATAGTATAGTAAGGCGTTTTAGCTAAAAAAATTAGTAAAAACGACATAGTATAGTAAGGCGTTTTTAATAAAAACGACATAGTATAGTAAGGCGTTTTTAGCTAAAAACGACATAGTATAGTAAGGCGTTTTAGCTAAAAACGACATAGTATAGTAAGGCGTTTTAGCTAAAAACGACATAGTATAGTAAGGCGTTTTAGCGCTAAAAACGACATAGTATAGTAAGGCGTTTTAGCTAAAAACGACATAGTATAGTAAGGCGTTTTAGCGAAAAACGACATAGTATAGTAAGGCGTTTTAGCTAAAAACGACATAGTATAGTAAGGCGTTTTTAAAAAAACGACATAGTATAGTAAGGCTTTTTAGCGTAAAAACGACATAGTATAGTAAGGCGTTTTAGCTAAAAACGACATAGTATAGTAAGGCGTTTTAGCTAAAAACGACATAGTATAGTAAGGCGTTTTAGCTAAAAACGACATAGTATAGTAAGGCGTTTTTAATAAAAAACGACATAGTATAGTAAGGCGTTTTAGTAAAACGATATATAAAAACGACATAGTATAGTAAGGCGTTTTAGCTAAAAACGACATAGTATAGTAAGGCGTTTTTAAATAAAAAAACGACATAGTATAGTAAGGCGTTTTAGCTAAAAACGACATAGTATAGTAAGGCGCTTTTAGCTAAAAACGACATAGTATAGTAAGGCTTTTAGCTAAAAACGACATAGTATAGTAAGGCTTTTAGCTAAAAACGACATAGTATAGTAAGGCGTTTTTAAATAAAAACGACATAGTATAGTAAGGCGTTTTTAGTAAAAGGCTAAAAAACGACATAGTATAGTAAGGCGTTTTAGCTAAAAACGACATAGTATAGTAAGGCGTTTTTAAAAAAACGACATAGTATAGTAAGGCGTTTTTAAAATAAAAACGACATAGTATAGTAAGGCGTTTTTAGCTAAAAACGACATAGTAAAAGGCGACATAGTATAGTAAGGCGTTTTAGCTAAAAACGACATAGTATAGTAAGGCGTTTTAATAAAAACGACATAGTATAGTAAGGCGTTTTAGCGAAAAATAGTATAAAAACGACATAGTATAGTAAGGCGTTTTTAGCTAAAAACGACATAGTATAGTAAGGCGTTTTTAGCTAAAAACGACATAGTATAGTAAGGCGTTTTAGCGAAAAACGACATAGTATAGTAAGGCGTTTTTAAAAAAAACGACATAGTATAGTAAGGCGTTTTTAGCTAAAAACGACATAGTATAGTAAGGCGTTTTAGCTAAAAACGACATAGTATAGTAAGGCGTTTTAGCTAAAAAAAACGACATAGTATAGTAAGGCGTTTTAAAAGAAAAACGACATAGTATAGTAAGGCGTTTTAGCTAAAAACGACATAGTATAGTAAGGCGTTTTAGTAAAACAATAAAAACGACATAGTATAGTAAGGCGCTTTTAGCTAAAAAAAACGACATAGTATAGTAAGGCTTTTAAGCTAAAAACGACATAGTATAGTAAGGCGTTTTTAGTAAAAAACGACATAGTATAGTAAGGCTTTTTAAAAAACGACATAGTATAGTAAGGCGTTTTAGCTAAAAACGACATAGTATAGTAAGGCGTTTTTAGCCTAAAAACGACATAGTATAGTAAGGCGTTTTAAAAAAAAACGACATAGTATAGTAAGGCTTTTTAAATAAAAACGACATAGTATAGTAAGGCGTTTTAGCTAAAAACGACATAGTATAGTAAGGCGTTTTAGCGAAAAACGACATAGTATAGTAAGGCGTTTTAAAAATAAAAACGACATAGTATAGTAAGGCGTTTTTAGCTAAAAACGACATAGTATAGTAAGGCTTTTTAGCTAAAAACGACATAGTATAGTAAGGCGTTTTTAAAAAACGACAAAAAGTAAGACATAGTATAGTAAGGCGTTTTTTAGCTAAAAACGACATAGTATAGTAAGGCGTTTTAGCTAAAAAACACATAGTATAGTAAGGCGTTTTTAGCTAAAAACGACATAGTATAGTAAGGCGTTTTTAGCTAAAAACGACATAGTATAGTAAGGCGTTTTAGTAAAAAAAAACGACATAGTATAGTAAGGCGTTTTAGCTAAAAACGACATAGTATAGTAAGGCTTTTTAAAAAAAATAGTATAGTAAGGCTTTTTAATAAAAACGACATAGTATAGTAAGGCGTTTTAGCGAAAAACGACATAGTATAGTAAGGCGTTTTAATAAAAACGACATAGTATAGTAAGGCGTTTTAGCTAAAAACGACATAGTATAGTAAGGCGTTTTTAAAAACGAAAAACGACATAGTATAGTAAGGCGACATAGTATAGTAAGGCGTAAAAAAACGACATAGTATAGTAAGGCGTTTTAGCTAAAAAACGACATAGTATAGTAAGGCGTTTTAGCTAAAAACGACATAGTATAGTAAGGCGTTTTAGCTAAAAACGACATAGTATAGTAAGGCGTTTTAATAAAAACGACATAGTATAGTAAGGCGTTTTAGCTAAAAACGACATAGTATAGTAAGGCGTTTTAGCTAAAAACGACATAGTATAGTAAGGCGTTTTAGCTAAAAAACGACATAGTATAGTAAGGCTTTTTAATAAAAACGACATAGTATAGTAAGGCGTTTTTAGCTAAAAACGACATAGTATAGTAAGGCGTTTTTAGCTAAAAACGACATAGTATAGTAAGGCGCTTTTAGCTAAAAACGACATAGTATAGTAAGGCTTTTAAAAAACGACATAGTATAGTAAGGCGTTTTTAGCTAAAAAACGACATAGTATAGTAAGGCGTTTTAATAAAAAACGACATAGTATAGTAAGGCGTTTTAGCGAAAAAGTAGTAAAAACGACATAGTATAGTAAGGCTTTTTAGCTAAAAACGACATAGTATAGTAAGGCGTTTTTAAAAAAAAACGACATAGTATAGTAAGGCGACATAGTATAGTAAAAAAAAACGACATAAAAAACGACATAGTATAGTAAGGCTTTTTAATAAAAAACGACATAGTATAGTAAGGCGTTTTAAAAAAAAACGACATAGTATAGTAAGGCGTTTTTAATAAAAAAAACGACATAGTATAGTAAGGCGTTTTTAGCTAAAAACGACATAGTATAGTAAGGCGTTTAGCTAAAAACGACATAGTATAGTAAGGCGTTTTAGCTAAAAACGACATAGTATAGTAAGGCTTTTAGCTAAAAACGACATAGTATAGTAAGGCGTTTTAATAAAAACGACATAGTATAGTAAGGCGTTTTTATAAAAACGACATAGTATAGTAAGGCGCTTTTAGCTAAAAACGACATAGTATAGTAAGGCGTTTTAATAAAAACGACATAGTATAGTAAGGCGTTTTAGCTAAAAAAAAAACGACATAGTATAGTAAGGCGTTTTAGCTAAAAACGACATAGTATAGTAAGGCTTTTAAATAAAAACGACATAGTATAGTAAGGCGCTTTTAAAAAAACGACATAGTATAGTAAGGCGTTTTAGCTAAAAACGACATAGTATAGTAAGGCTTTTTAATAAAAAAACGACATAGTATAGTAAGGCGTTTTAGCTAAAAACGACATAGTATAGTAAGGCGTTTTTAGACTAAAAAAAACGACATAGTATAGTAAGGCGTTTTAATAAAAAAAACGACATAGTATAGTAAGGCGTTTTTAGCTAAAAACGACATAGTATAGTAAGGCGTTTTTTAGCTAAAAACGACATAGTATAGTAAGGCGTTTTAGCCAAAAACGACATAGTATAGTAAGGCGTTTAAAAAAAAAACGACATAGTATAGTAAGGCGTTTTTAGCTAAAAACGACATAGTATAGTAAGGCGTTTTAAATAAAAAAAACGACATAGTATAGTAAGGCGTTTTAGCTAAAAACGACATAGTATAGTAAGGCTTTTTAAAATTAAAAAACGACATAGTATAGTAAGGCGTTTTTAGCTAAAAAACGACATAGTATAGTAAGGCGTTTTAATAAAAAACGACATAGTATAGTAAGGCGTTTTTAGCTAAAAACGACATAGTATAGTAAGGCGTTTTAGCTAAAAACGACATAGTATAGTAAGGCTTTTAGCTAAAAACGACATAGTATAGTAAGGCGTTTTTAAATAAAAACGACATAGTATAGTAAGGCGTTTTTAACTAAAAACGACATAGTATAGTAAGGCGTTTTAAAAAAAACGACATAGTATAGTAAGGCGTTTTAAAACGCGAAAAAAAAAAACGACATAGTATAGTAAGGCGTTTTAGCTAAAAACGACATAGTATAGTAAGGCGTTTAAAAGATAAAAAACGACATAGTATAGTAAGGCTTTTAGCTAAAAACGACATAGTATAGTAAGGCGTTTTTAGCTAAAAAAACGACATAGTATAGTAAGGCGTTTTAGCCTAAAAAAAACGACATAGTATAGTAAGGCTTTTTAGCCGAAAAACGACATAGTATAGTAAGGCGTTTTTAGCTAAAAACGACATAGTATAGTAAGGCGTTTTAGCTAAAAACGACATAGTATAGTAAGGCGTTTTTAAATAAAAACGACATAGTATAGTAAGGCGTTTTTAGCCTAAAAACGACATAGTATAGTAAGGCGTTTTAGCTAAAAACGACATAGTATAGTAAGGCGTTTTTAGCTAAAAACGACATAGTATAGTAAGGCGTTTTAAAAAAAAACGACATAGTATAGTAAGGCGTTTTAGCTAAAAACGACATAGTATAGTAAGGCGTTTTATAGTAAGGCTTTTTAAAAAAACGACATAGTATAGTAAGGCGTTTTAGCAAAAAAACGACATAGTATAGTAAGGCGTTTTAGCTAAAAACGACATAGTATAGTAAGGCGTTTTAGCTAAAAACGACATAGTATAGTAAGGCGTTTTAGCTAAAAAACGACATAGTATAGTAAGGCGTTTTAAAAAAAACGACATAGTATAGTAAGGCGTTTTAGCTAAAAACGACATAGTATAGTAAGGCGTTTTAGCTAAAAACGACATAGTATAGTAAGGCGTTTTAGCTAAAAACGACATAGTATAGTAAGGCGTTTTAGCTAAAAACGACATAGTATAGTAAGGCTTTTTAGCTAAAAACGACATAGTATAGTAAGGCGTTTTAGTAAAAACGACATAGTATAGTAAGGCGTTTTAATAAAAACGACATAGTATAGTAAGGCGTTTTAGCTGAAAAAAACGACATAGTATAGTAAGGCGTTTTTAGCTAAAAACGACATAGTATAGTAAGGCGTTTTAGACTAAAAACGACATAGTATAGTAAGGCTTTTAGCTAAAAACGACATAGTATAGTAAGGCGTTTTAAAAATGTAAAAACGACATAGTATAGTAAGGCTTTTTAGCTAAAAACGACATAGTATAGTAAGGCGTTTTAGCTAAAAACGAATAAAAAAAACGACATAGTATAGTAAGGCGTTTTAGCTAAAAAACGACATAGTATAGTAAGGCGTTTTTAGCTAAAAACGACATAGTATAGTAAGGCTTTTTAAAAAAAAAACGACATAGTATAGTAAGGCGTTTTAGCTAAAAACGACATAGTATAGTAAGGCTTTTTAGCTAAAAACGACATAGTATAGTAAGGCGTTTTAGCTAAAAACGACATAGTATAGTAAGGCGTTTTTAGCTAATAAAAACGACATAGTATAGTAAGGCGTTTTTAGCTAAAAAAAAACGACATAGTATAGTAAGGCGTTTTTAGCTAAAAACGACATAGTATAGTAAGGCTTTTAGCTAAAAACGACATAGTATAGTAAGGCGTTTTTAGCTAAAAACGACATAGTATAGTAAGGCGTTTTAGCTAAAAACGACATAGTATAGTAAGGCGTTTTAGCTAAAAACGACATAGTATAGTAAGGCGTTTTAGCTAAAAACGACATAGTATAGTAAGGCGTTTTTAGCTAAAAACGACATAGTATAGTAAGGCGTTTTTAATAAAAACGACATAGTATAGTAAGGCGTTTTTAGCTAAAAAACGACATAGTATAGTAAGGCGTTTTAGCTAAAAACGACATAGTATAGTAAGGCGTTTTTAATAAAAAACGACATAGTATAGTAAGGCGTTTTTAGCTAAAAACGACATAGTATAGTAAGGCGTTTTTAATAAAAACGACATAGTATAGTAAGGCGTTTTAGTATAAAACGAAAAAAACGACATAGTATAGTAAGGCGTTTTAGCTAAAAAAAAAACGACATAGTATAGTAAGGCGTTTTTAGCTAAAAACGACATAGTATAGTAAGGCGTTTTAGCTAAAAAAAAACGACATAGTATAGTAAGGCGCTTTTAATAAAAACGACATAGTATAGTAAGGCGTTTTAAAAACGACATAGTATAGTAAAAGATAAAAAACGACATAGTATAGTAAGGCGTTTTAGCGAAAAAACGACATAGTATAGTAAGGCGTTTTAGCGAAAAAAAACGACATAGTATAGTAAGGCGTTTTAGCTAAAAACGACATAGTATAGTAAGGCGTTTTTAGCTAAAAAAACGACATAGTATAGTAAGGCGTTTTAGCTAAAAACGACATAGTATAGTAAGGCGTTTTAGCTAAAAAAAAAACGACATAGTATAGTAAGGCGTTTTTAGCGAAAAAACGACATAGTATAGTAAGGCGTTTTAGCTAAAAACGACATAGTATAGTAAGGCTTTTTAGCTAAAAACGACATAGTATAGTAAGGCGTTTTAGCTAAAAAACGACATAGTATAGTAAGGCGTTTTAGCTAAAAACGACATAGTATAGTAAGGCGCTTTTAGCTAAAAAAAAAAACGACATAGTATAGTAAGGCGTTTTTAGCTAAAAAAACGACATAGTATAGTAAGGCGTTTTAGCTAAAAAACGACATAGTATAGTAAGGCGTTTTTAGCTAAAAAAAACGACATAGTATAGTAAGGCGTTTTAGCTAAAAACGACATAGTATAGTAAGGCGTTTTAGCTAAAAACGACATAGTATAGTAAGGCGTTTTAGCTAAAAAAACGACATAGTATAGTAAGGCGTTTTAAGCTAAAAAACGACATAGTATAGTAAGGCGTTTTTAAAAACGACATAGTAAAAACGACATAGTATAGTAAGGCGTTTTTAGCTAAAAACGACATAGTATAGTAAGGCGTTTTAGCTAAAAAACGACATAGTATAGTAAGGCGTTTTAGCTAAAAACGACATAGTATAGTAAGGCGTTTTTAGCTACGAAAAACGACATAGTATAGTAAGGCGTTTTTAAAAAAAAAAACGACATAGTATAGTAAGGCGTTTTTAATAAAAACGACATAGTATAGTAAGGCGTTTTTAGCTAAAAACGACATAGTATAGTAAGGCGTTTTAGCTAAAAACGACATAGTATAGTAAGGCGTTTTTAGCTAAAAACGACATAGTATAGTAAGGCGTTTTAGCGAAAAACGACATAGTATAGTAAAAACGACATAGTATAGTAAGGCGTTTTAGCTAAAAACGACATAGTATAGTAAGGCGTTTTAGCTAAAAACGACATAGTATAGTAAGGCGTTTTAGCTAAAAACGACATAGTATAGTAAGGCGTTTTAGCTAAAAACGACATAGTATAGTAAGGCGTTTTTAGCTAAAAAAACGACATAGTATAGTAAGGCGTTTTAGCTGAAAAAACGACATAGTATAGTAAGGCGTTTTTAAAAAAAACGACATAGTATAGTAAGGCGTTTTAGCTAAAAACGACATAGTATAGTAAGGCGTTTTTAGCTAAAAACGACATAGTATAGTAAGGCGTTTTAGCTAAAAACGACATAGTATAGTAAGGCGTTTTAGCTTTAAAAACGACATAGTATAGTAAGGCGTTTTAAAAAGAAAAACGACATAGTATAGTAAGGCGTTTTAGCTAAAAAACGACATAGTATAGTAAGGCGTTTTAGCGAAAAACGACATAGACATAGTATAGTAAGGCGTTTTAGCGAAAAAACGACATAGTATAGTAAGGCGTTTTAGCGAAAAAACGACATAGTATAGTAAGGCGTTTTTAGCTAAAAACGACATAGTATAGTAAGGCGTTTTTAGCTAAAAACGACATAGTATAGTAAGGCGTTTTAGCGAAAAAAACAACGTAAAAACGACATAGTATAGTAAGGCGTTTTAGCTAAAAAACGACAAAGTATAGTATAGTAAGGCGTTTTTAGCCGAAAAACGACATAGTATAGTAAGGCGTTTTAGCGAAAAACGACATAGTATAGTAAGGCGTTTTAGCTAAAAACGACATAGTATAGTAAGGCGACATAGTATAGTAAGGCGTTTTTAGCTAAAAACGACATAGTATAGTAAGGCGTTTTTAGCGAAAAAACGACATAGTATAGTAAGGCGTTTTTAGCGAAAAAACGACATAGTATAGTAAGGCGTTTTAAGATAAAAACGACATAGTATAGTAAGGCGTTTTAGCGAAAAACGACATAGTATAGTAAGGCGTTTTAGCCGAAAAAACGACATAGTATAGTAAGGCGTTTTAGCGAAAAAAAAACGACATAGTATAGTAAGGCGTTTTAGCGAAAAACGACATAGTATAGTAAGGCGTTTTTAGCGAAAAACGACATAGTATAGTAAGGCGTTTTAGCTAAAAAACGACATAGTATAGTAAGGCGTTTTAGCTAAAAACGACATAGTATAGTAAGGCGTTTTTAGCGTAAAAACGACATAGTATAGTAAGGCGTTTTTAATAAAAAAACGACATAGTATAGTAAGGCGTTTTTAGCTAAAAACGACATAGTATAGTAAGGCGTTTTAAGCGAAAAAAAAAACGACATAGTATAGTAAGGCGTTTTAGCTAAAAACGACATAGTATAGTAAGGCGTTTTAGCGAAAAAAACGACATAGTATAGTAAGGCGTTTTAGCTAAAAACGACATAGTATAGTAAGGCGTTTTTAGCGAAAAACGACATAGTATAGTAAGGCGTTTTAGCGAAAAACGACATAAAAATAGTAAGACATAGTATAGTAAGGCGTTTTAGCGAAAAAAAAAACGACATAGTATAGTAAGGCGTTTTAGCTAAAAACGACATAGTATAGTAAGGCGTTTTAGCTAAAAAAACGACATAGTATAGTAAGGCGTTTTAGCGAAAAACGACATAGTATAGTAAGGCGTTTTAGCGAAAAAACGACATAGTATAGTAAGGCGTTTTAGCTAAAAACGACATAGTATAGTAAGGCGTTTTTAAAAAAAAACGACATAGTATAGTAAGGCGTTTTAAAAAAAAAACGACATAGTATAGTAAGGCGTTTTAGCGAAAAACGACATAGTATAGTAAGGCGTTTTAGCTAAAAACGACATAGTATAGTAAGGCGTTTTAGCTAAAAAACGACATAGTATAGTAAGGCGTTTTTAGCTAAAAACGACATAGTATAGTAAGGCGTTTTAGCGAAAAACGACATAGTATAGTAAGGCGTTTTTAGCCGAAAAACGACATAGTATAGTAAGGCGTTTTAGCGAAAAACGACATAGTATAGTAAGGCGTTTTTAAAAACGACATAGTATAGTAAAAAACGACATAGTATAGTAAGGCGTTTTTAGCTAAAAACGACATAGTATAGTAAGGCGTTTTAGCGAAAAACGACATAGTATAGTAAGGCGTTTTTAGCTAAAAACGACATAGTATAGTAAGGCGTTTTAGCTAAAAACGACATAGTATAGTAAGGCGTTTAGCTAAAAACGACATAGTAAAGTACATAGTATAGTAAAAAACGACATAGTATAGTAAGGCGTTTTAGCTAAAAACGACATAGTATAGTAAGGCGTTTTAGCCTAAAACGACATAGTATAGTAAGGCGTTTTTAGCTAAAAACGACATAGTATAGTAAGGCGTTTTAGCGAAAAACGACATAGTATAGTAAGGCGTTTTTAATAAAAAACGACATAGTATAGTAAGGCGTTTTTAGCTGAAAAACGACATAGTATAGTAAGGCGTTTTAAAACGACATAGTATAGTAAGGCGTTTTTAGCCAAAAAAAAAAACGACATAGTATAGTAAGGCGTTTTAGCTAAAAAACGACATAGTATAGTAAGGCGTTTTAGCGAAAAAACGACATAGTATAGTAAGGCGTTTTAGCGAAAAAAACGACATAGTATAGTAAGGCGTTTTAGCGAAAAAACGACATAGTATAGTAAGGCGTTTTTAGCTAAAAACGACATAGTATAGTAAGGCGTTTTAGCTAAAAACGACATAGTATAGTAAGGCGTTTTTAGCGAAAAAACGACATAGTATAGTAAGGCGTTTTAGCTAAAAAAAAACGACATAGTATAGTAAGGCGTTTTAGCTAAAAAAACGAAAAAAAAACGACATAGTATAGTAAGGCGTTTTAGCTAAGATAAAAACGACATAGTATAGTAAGGCGTTTTAGCTAAAAACGACATAGTATAGTAAGGCGTTTTAGCTAAAAAACGACATAGTATAGTAAGGCGTTTTAGCGAAAAACGACATAGTATAGTAAGGCGTTTTAGCTGCTAAAAAAAAACGACATAGTATAGTAAGGCGTTTTAATAAAAACGACATAGTATAGTAAGGCGTTTTTAGCCGAAAAAAACGACCTCGTATAGTAAGGCGTTTTAGCGAAAAAAAACGACATAGTATAGTAAGGCGTTTTTAGCTGAAAAACGACATAGTATAGTAAGCCGTTTTTAGCTGAAAAAAACGACATAGTATAGTAAGGCGTTTTAGCTAAAAAAAACGACATAGTATAGTAAGGCGTTTTAATAAAAACGACATAGTATAGTAAGGCGTTTTTAGCTAAAAAACGACATAGTATAGTAAGGCGTTTTAAGCGAAAAACGACATAGTATAGTAAGGCGTTTTAGCGCTAAAAACGACATAGTATAGTAAGGCGTTTTTAATAAAAACGACATAGTATAGTAAGGCGTTTTTAGCCGAAAAAAACGACATAGTATAGTAAGGCGTTTTTAGCTAAAAAGCGAAAAACGACATAGTATAGTAAGGCGTTTTTAAAAAAAAAACGACATAGTATAGTAAGGCGTTTTAAGCGAAAAACGACATAGTATAGTAAGGCGTTTTTAGCTAAAAACGACATAGTATAGTAAGGCGTTTTAGCTAAAAACGACATAGTATAGTAAGGCGTTTTAGCAAAAAAAAAACGACATAGTATAGTAAGGCGTTTTAGCTAAAAACGACATAGTATAGTAAGGCGTTTTAAGCTAAAAAAAAAACGACATAGTATAGTAAGGCGTTTTTAGCTAAAAACGACATAGTATAGTAAGGCGTTTTTAGCTAAAAACGACATAGTATAGTAAGGCGTTTTAGCTAAAAAAAAACGACATAGTATAGTAAGGCGTTTTAGCGAAAAACGACATAGTATAGTAAGGCGTTTTTAGCTAAAAAGATGTAAAAACGACATAGTATAGTAAGGCGTTTTAGCTAAAAACGACATAGTATAGTAAGGCGTTTTTAGCGAAAAAAAAAACGACATAGTATAGTAAGGCGTTTTTAGCGAAAAAACGACATAGTATAGTAAGGCGTTTTTAGCTAAAAACGACATAGTATAGTAAGGCGTTTTAGCTAAAAACGACATAGTATAGTAAGGCGTTTTTAGCTAAAAACGACATAGTATAGTAAGGCGTTTTTAGCGACATAGTAAAAAAAAACGACATAGTATAGTAAGGCGTTTTTAGCTAAAAAACGACATAGTATAGTAAGGCGTTTTTAATAAAAACGACATAGTATAGTAAGGCGTTTTAGCTAAAAACGACATAGTATAGTAAGGCGTTTTAGCCGAAAAAACGACATAGTATAGTAAGGCGTTTTTAGCGAAAAACGACATAGTATAGTAAGGCGTTTTAGCCAAAAACGACATAGTATAGTAAGGCGTTTTTAGCGAAAAAGATGTAAAAACGACATAGTATAGTAAGGCGTTTTAGCGAAAAAACGACATAGTATAGTAAGGCGTTTTTAGCTAAAAACGACATAGTATAGTAAGGCGTTTTTAGCTAAAAACGACATAGTATAGTAAGGCGTTTTTAGCTAAAAACGACATAGTATAGTAAGGCGTTTTAATAGCTAAAAAAACGACATAGTATAGTAAGGCGTTTTTAATAAAAAACGACATAGTATAGTAAGGCGTTTTTAGCTAAAAACGACATAGTATAGTAAGGCGTTTTTAGCGAAAAACGACATAGTATAGTAAGGCGTTTTTAATAAAAACGACATAGTATAGTAAGGCGTTTTAGCGAAAAAACGACATAGTATAGTAAGGCGTTTTAGCTAAAAACGACATAGTATAGTAAGGCGTTTTTAGCCGAAAAAACGACATAGTATAGTAAGGCGTTTTAAGCGAAAAACGACATAGTATAGTAAGGCGTTTTAGCCAAAAACGACATAGTATAGTAAGGCGTTTTAGCTAAAAACGACATAGTATAGTAAGGCGTTTTAAAAACGACATAAAAAATGTAAAAACGACATAGTATAGTAAGGCGTTTTTAGCTGAAAAAAACGACATAGTATAGTAAGGCGTTTTTAAGCTAAAAAAACGACATAGTATAGTAAGGCGTTTTTAGCCGAAAAAAACGACATAGTATAGTAAGGCGTTTTAGCTAAAAACGACATAGTATAGTAAGGCGTTTTTAGCGAAAAAACGACATAGTATAGTAAGGCGTTTTAAGCGAAAAACGACATAGTATAGTAAGGCGTTTTAGCATAGTAAAAAAAACGACATAGTATAGTAAGGCGTTTTAGCGAAAAAACGACATAGTATAGTAAGGCGTTTTAGCGAAAAACGACATAGTATAGTAAGGCGTTTTTAGCGACATAGTATAGTAAGGCGTTTTTAAATAAAAACGACATAGTATAGTAAGGCGTTTTAAAAACGACATAGTATAGTAAGGCGTTTTAGCTAAAAAACGACATAGTATAGTAAGGCGTTTTAATAAAAACGACATAGTATAGTAAGGCGTTTTAGCGAAAAAACGACATAGTATAGTAAGGCGTTTTAGCCAAAAAAAAAAACGACATAGTATAGTAAGGCGTTTTAGCTAAAAACGACATAGTATAGTAAGGCGTTTTAGCGAAAAACGACATAGTATAGTAAGGCGTTTTAGCGTAAAAACGACATAGTATAGTAAGGCGTTTTTAAAGGCGTTTTTAAAAAACGACATAGTATAGTAAGGCGTTTTTAGCGAAAAACGACGACATAGTATAGTAAGGCGTTTTAGCATAAAAACGACATAGTATAGTAAGGCGTTTTAGCTAAAAACGACATAGTATAGTAAGGCGTTTTTAGCTAAAAACGACATAGTATAGTAAGGCGTTTTAAAAACGACATAGTATAGTAAGGCGTTTTAGCTAAAAACGACATAGTATAGTAAGGCGTTTTAGCCGAAAAAATAAAAACGACATAGTATAGTAAGGCGTTTTTAGCTAAAAACGACATAGTATAGTAAGGCGTTTTAGCGAAAAATAGTATGTAAAAACGACATAGTATAGTAAGGCGTTTTTAATAAAAACGACATAGTATAGTAAGGCGTTTTTAGCGAAAAACGACATAGTATAGTAAGGCGTTTTAGCGAAAAACGACATAGTATAGTAAGGCGTTTTTAGCTAAAAACGACATAGTATAGTAAGGCGTTTTAGCTAAAAACGACATAGTATAGTAAGGCTTTTTAGCTAAAAACGACATAGTATAGTAAGGCGTTTTAAAAAAACGACATAGTATAGTAAGGCGTTTTTAGCGAAAAACGACATAGTATAGTAAGGCGTTTTTAGCGAAAAAAACGACATAGTATAGTAAGGCGTTTTTAATAAAAAAAACGACATAGTATAGTAAGGCGTTTAGCTAAAAACGACATAGTATAGTAAGGCGTTTTAAATAAAAACGACATAGTATAGTAAGGCGTTTAATAAAAACGACATAGTATAGTAAGGCGTTTTTAGCTAAAAACGACATAGTATAGTAAGGCGTTTTAAGTAAGGCGTTTTAAAAAACGACATAGTATAGTAAGGCGTTTTAGATAAAAACGACATAGTATAGTAAGGCGTTTTAGCTAAAAACAAGTATAGTGTAAAAACGACATAGTATAGTAAGGCGTTTTTAGCTAAAAACGACATAGTATAGTAAGGCGTTTTTAATAAAAACGACATAGTATAGTAAGGCGTTTTAGCTAAAAACGACATAGTATAGTAAGGCGTTTTAAATAAAAACGACATAGTATAGTAAGGCGTTTTAGCTAAAAACGACAAAACGTAGTATAGTAAGGCGTTTTAATAAAAACGACATAGTATAGTAAGGCGTTTTTAGCGAAAAAACGACATAGTATAGTAAGGCGTTTTAGCCTAAAAACGACATAGTATAGTAAGGCGTTTTTAGCGAAAAAGATGTAAAAACGACATAGTATAGTAAGGCGTTTTTAGCTAAAAACGACATAGTATAGTAAGGCGTTTTTAGCTTAATAAAAACGACATAGTATAGTAAGGCATTTTAGCTAAAAACGACATAGTATAGTAAGGCGTTTTTAAAAACGATAAAAGACATAGTATAGTAAACGACATAGTATAGTAAGGCGTTTTAGCTAAAAACGACATAGTATAGTAAGGCATTTTAGCTAAAAACGACATAGTATAGTAAGGCGTTTTAGCCGATAAAAACGACATAGTATAGTAAGGCGTTTTAGCGAAAAAGATGTAAAAACGACATAGTATAGTAAGGCGTTTTTAGCTAAAAACGACATAGTATAGTAAGGCATTTTAGTAAGGCGTTTTAAAAAAACGACATAGTATAGTAAGGCGTTTTAAAAAAAGATGTAAAAACGACATAGTATAGTAAGGCGTTTTAAATAAAAACGACATAGTATAGTAAGGCGTTTTAGCCAAAAACGACATAGTATAGTAAGGCATTTTAGCGAAAAACGACATAGTATAGTAAGGCGTTTTAGCGATAAAAACGACATAGTATAGTAAGGCGTTTTTAAAAGATGCAAAAACGACATAGTATAGTAAGGCGTTTTTAGCTAAAAACGACATAGTATAGTAAGGCGTTTTAGCTGAAAAAACGACATAGTATAGTAAGGCGTTTTAGCCTAAAAACGACATAGTATAGTAAGGCGTTTTTAGCGAAAAATGTAAAAACGACATAGTATAGTAAGGCGTTTTTAGCTGAAAAAAACGACATAGTATAGTAAGGCGTTTTTAGCTAAAAAACGACATAGTATAGTAAGGCGTTTTTAGCCGAAAAAAACGACATAGTATAGTAAGGCGTTTTTAGCAGAAAAAGAAAAAAAAACGGCATAGTAGAGTAAGGCGTTTTTAGCAGAAAAAACGACATAGTATAGTAAGGCGTTTTTATAAAAAAAAAACGACATAGTATAGTAAGGCGTTTTAGCAAAAAACGACATAGTATAGTAAGGCGTTTTAGCGAAAAAAAAAACGACATAGTATAGTAAGGCGTTTTAGCTAAAAAACGACATAGTATAGTAAGGCATTTTTAGCTAAAAACGACATAGTATAGTAAGGCGTTTTTAGCTAAAAACGACATAGTATAGTAAGGCGTTTTAGCGAAAAACGACATAGTATAGTAAGGCGTTTTTAGCGACATAAAAAACGACATAGTATAGTAAGGCGTTTTAGCTAAAAACGACATAGTATAGTAAGGCGTTTTTAAACGACATAGTATAGTAAGGCGTTTTAGCTAAAAACGACATAGTATAGTAAGGCATTTTAGCTAAAAACGACATAGTATAGTAAGGCGTTTTAGCATAGAAAAGTAAGGCGAAAAAAACGACATAGTATAGTAAGGCTTTTAAATAAAAACGACATAGTATAGTAAGGCGTTTTAAAAGATGTAAAAACGACATAGTATAGTAAGGCGTTTTAGCGAAAAACGACATAGTATAGTAAGGCGTTTTAGCTGAAAAACGACATAGTATAGTAAGGCGTTTTTAGCCGAAAAGATGTAAAAACGACATAGTATAGTAAGGCGTTTTTAGCTAAAAACGACATAGTATAGTAAGGCGTTTTAGCTGTAAAAACGACATAGTATAGTAAGGCGTTTTTAGCAGAAAAAACGACATAGTATAGTAAGGCGTTTTAAAAAGTATAGTAAACGACATAGTATAGTAAGGCGTTTTTAGCCAAAAACGACATAGTATAGTAAGGCGTTTTTAAAAAAAACGACATAGTATAGTAAGGCGTTTTAGCATAGAAAAAACGACATAGTATAGTAAGGCGTTTTAGCTAAAAACGACATAGTATAGTAAGGCGTTTTTAGCTGTAAAAACGACATAGTATAGTAAGGCGTTTTAGCTAAAAACGACATAGTATAGTAAGGCGTTTTAGCTAAAAACGACATAGTATAGTAAGGCGTTTTAGCTAAAAACGACATAGTATAGTAAGGCTTTTAGCTAGCCGACAAAGATGTAAAAACGACATAGTATAGTAAGGCGTTTTTAGCTAAAAACGACATAGTATAGTAAGGCGTTTTTAGCGAAAAAGATAAAAAACGACATAGTATAGTAAGGCGTTTTAGCTAAAAACGACATAGTATAGTAAGGCATTTTTAGCTAAAAAAACGACATAGTATAGTAAGGCGTTTTTAGCGAAAAAGATGTAAAAACGACATAGTATAGTAAGGCTTTTTTAGCTAAAAACGACATAGTATAGTAAGGCGTTTTAATAAAAAGATGTAAAAACGACATAGTATAGTAAGGCGTTTTTAGCGAAAACGACATAGTATAGTAAGGCGTTTTAGCTAAAAACGAAAATAGATGTAAAACGACATAGTATAGTAAGGCGTTTTTAGCCGAAAAAACGACATAGTATAGTAAGGCATTTTAGCTAAAAACGACATAGTATAGTAAGGCGTTTTTAATAAAAAGATGTAAAAACGACATAGTATAGTAAGGCGTTTTTAGCTAAAAACGACATAGTATAGTAAGGCGTTTTAAAAACGACATAAAAAGATGTAAAAACGACATAGTATAGTAAGGCGTTTTTAGCAAAAAAAACGACATAGTATAGTAAGGCGTTTTAGCTAAAAACGAAAATAGTAAGGCGACGACATAGTATAGTAAGGCGTTTTTAGCCAAAAAAACGACATAGTATAGTAAGGCGTTTTTAGCGATAAAAACGACATAGTATAGTAAGGCGTTTTAGCTAAAAACGACATAGTATAGTAAGGCGTTTTTAGACATAGTAAAAGATGTAAAAACGACATAGTATAGTAAGGCTTTTTAGCTAAAAACGACATAGTATAGTAAGGCGTTTTTAGCGAAAAACGACATAGTATAGTAAGGCGTTTTAGCATAGTATAGTAAGATGTAAAACGACATAGTATAGTAAGGCGTTTTTAGCGAAAAACGAAAAAACGACATAGTATAGTAAGGCGTTTTAGCGAAAAACGACGATAGTATAGTAAGGCGTTTTTAAAAAAACGACATAGTATAGTAAGGCGTTTTAATAAAAGATGTAAAACGACATAGTATAGTAAGGCGTTTTAGCTAAAAAAAACGACATAGTATAGTAAGGCATTTTTAGCGATAAAAACGACATAGTATAGTAAGGCGTTTTAGCTAAAAACGACATAGTATAGTAAGGCGTTTTAATAAAAACGACATAGTATAGTAAGGCGTTTTAGCGAAAAAGATGTAAAACGACATAGTATAGTAAGGCGTTTTAGCGATAAAAACGACATAGTATAGTAAGGCGTTTTTAGCGAAAAAGATGTAAAAACGACATAGTATAGTAAGGCGTTTTAGCTAAAAACGACATAGTATAGTAAGGCGTTTTTAGCAGAAAAAACGACATAGTATAGTAAGGCTTTTTAGCGAAAAACGACATAGTATAGTAAGGCGTTTTTAGCGAAAAATGTAAAAAAACGACATAGTATAGTAAGGCGTTTTAGCGAAAAAACGACATAGTATAGTAAGGCGTTTTTAGCTAAAGATGTAAAAACGACATAGTATAGTAAGGCGTTTTAATAAAAACGACATAGTATAGTAAGGCGTTTTTAATAAAAGATGTAAAAACGACATAGTATAGTAAGGCGTTTTTAATAAAAACGACATAGTATAGTAAGGCATTTTTAAATAAAAACGACATAGTATAGTAAGGCGTTTTAATAAAAACGACATAGTATAGTAAGGCGTTTTTAATAAAAACGACATAGTATAGTAAGGCGTTTTATAAAAAGATGTAAAAACGACATAGTATAGTAAGGCGTTTTAATAAAAACGACATAGTATAGTAAGGCGTTTTAGACATAGTAAAAAACATAAAAACGATATAGTAAGGCGTTTTTAATAAAAACGACATAGTATAGTAAGGCGTTTTAGCGAAAAGATGTAAAAACGACATAGTATAGTAAGGCGTTTTTAGCGAAAAACGACATAGTAAAACGACATTTAGTATAGTAAGGCGCTTTTAGATAAAAACGACATAGTATAGTAAGGCATTTTTAGCTAAAAACGACATAGTATAGTAAGGCGTTTTAATAAAAAGATGTAAAACGACATAGTATAGTAAGGCGTTTTTAATAAAAACGACATAGTATAGTAAGGCGCTTTTAGCAGAAAAACGATGTAAAAACGACATAGTATAGTAAGGCGTTTTAGCAGAAAAAACGACATAGTATAGTAAGGCGTTTTTAGCGAAAAAAAACGACATAGTATAGTAAGGCGTTTTTAAAAAAAACGACATAGTATAGTAAGGCGTTTTTAATAAAAAAACGACATAGTATAGTAAGGCGTTTTTAGCAAAAAACGACATAGTATAGTAAGGCGTTTTTAATAAAAAAGATGTAAAAACGACATAGTATAGTAAGGCGTTTTTAAATAAAAACGACATAGTATAGTAAGGCGTTTTTAGCCAAAAAAGATGTAAAACGACATAGTATAGTAAGGCGTTTTAGCGAAAAACGACATAGTATAGTAAGGCGTTTTTAGCGAAAAAAAACGACATAGTATAGTAAGGCGCTTTTAGCTAAAAACGACATAGTATAGTAAGGCGTTTTTAGCGAAAAAGATGTAAAAACGACATAGTATAGTAAGGCTTTTTAATAAAAACGACATAGTATAGTAAGGCGTTTTAGCGAAAAAGATGTAAAAACGACATAGTATAGTAAGGCATTTTAGCCGAAAAACGACATAGTATAGTAAGGCATTTTTAAATAAAAACGACATAGTATAGTAAGGCGTTTTTAATAAAAACGACATAGTATAGTAAGGCGTTTTAAATAAAAACGACATAGTATAGTAAGGCTTTTTAATAAAAGATGTAAAAACGACATAGTATAGTAAGGCGTTTTAATAAAAACGACATAGTATAGTAAGGCTTTTAGCGAAAAAAGATGTAAAAACGACATAGTATAGTAAGGCGTTTTAAAAAAAAACGACATAGTATAGTAAGGCGTTTTAGCCGAAAAAGATGTAAAAACGACATAGTATAGTAAGGCGTTTTTAATAAAAACGACATAGTATAGTAAGGCGTTTTTAAAAAAAAATGTAAAACGACATAGTATAGTAAGGCGTTTTAAAAAAGATGTAAAAACGACATAGTATAGTAAGGCGTTTTAGCGAAAAACGACATAGTATAGTAAGGCGTTTTTAGCCGATAAAAGATGTAAAAACGACATAGTATAGTAAGGCGTTTTTAGCTAAAAACGACATAGTATAGTAAGGCGTTTTAGCGAAAAAGATGTAAAAACGACATAGTATAGTAAGGCGTTTTTAGCTAAAAACGACATAGTATAGTAAGGCGTTTTAAAAAAAAGATAAAAAACGACATAGTATAGTAAGGCGTTTTTAGTAAAAACGACATAGTATAGTAAGGCGTTTTTAGCTAAAAACGATGAAAAAACAGACATAGTATAGTAAGGCGTTTTTAGCAGAAAAAACGACATAGTATAGTAAGGCGTTTTTAGCTAAAAACGACATAGTATAGTAAGGCGTTTTTAGCGAAAAATGTAAAAACGACATAGTATAGTAAGGCGTTTTTAATAAAAACGACATAGTATAGTAAGGCATTTTTAGCTAAAAAACGACATAGTATAGTAAGGCGTTTTAGCTAAAAACGACATAGTATAGTAAGGCGTTTTTAGCGAAAAACGACATAGTATAGTAAGGCGTTTTAGCGAAAAAAAGATAAAAAACGACATAGTATAGTAAGGCGTTTTTAGCGATAAAAACGACATAGTATAGTAAGGCGTTTTAGCATAGTATAAAGATGTAAAAAAAACGACATAGTATAGTAAGGCGTTTTTAGCTAAAAACGACATAGTATAGTAAGGCGTTTTTAGCAGAAAAACGACATAGTATAGTAAGGCGTTTTAGCTGTAAAAACGACATAGTATAGTAAGGCGTTTTAGCGAAAAAACGACATAGTATAGTAAGGCGTTTTTAGCTGTAAAAACGACATAGTATAGTAAGGCGTTTTAGCAGAAAAACGACATAGTATAGTAAGGCGTTTTTAGCGAAAAAAGATGTAAAAAGACATAGTATAGTAAGGCGTTTTAGCCAAAAACGACATAGTATAGTAAGGCATTTTAGCGATAAAAAACGACATAGTATAGTAAGGCGTTTTTAGCTAAAAACGGCATAGTATAGTAAGGCGTTTTTAGCGAAAAACGACATAGTATAGTAAGGCGTTTTAGCGAAAAAAGATGTAAAACGACATAGTATAGTAAGGCGTTTTTAGCGAAAAAACGACATAGTATAGTAAGGCGTTTTAGTAAAAACGACATAGTATAGTAAGGCGTTTTTAGCGAAAAATGTAAAAACGATAGTATAGTAAGGCGTTTTTAATAAAAACGACATAGTATAGTAAGGCGTTTTAGCTAAAAGATGTAAAACGACATAGTATAGTAAGGCGTTTTTAGCCTAAAAACGACATAGTATAGTAAGGCGTTTTAGCTAAAATGTAAAACGACATAGTATAGTAAGGCGTTTTTAGCCTAAAAACGACATAGTATAGTAAGGCGTTTTAGCGAAAAAGATGTAAAAACGACATAGTATAGTAAGGCGTTTTTAATAAAAAACGACATAGTATAGTAAAGCGTTTTTAGCCTAAAAACGACATAGTATAGTAAGGCGTTTTAGCTAAAAAACGACATAGTATAGTAAGGCGTTTTAATAAAAGATGTAAAAACGGCATAGTATAGTAAGGCGTTTTAATAAAAACGACATAGTATAGTAAGGCGCTTTTAGCGAAAAAATGTAAAACGACATAGTATAGTAAGGCGTTTTTAAATAAAAACGACATAGTAAGATTTTTAGCGAAAAAACGACATAGTATAGTAAGGCGTTTTTAATAAAAACGACATAGTATAGTAAGGCGTTTTTAAATAAAAACGACATAGTATAGTAAGGCGTTTTTAGCCGAAAAAAACGACATAGTATAGTAAGGCGTTTTTAGCCGAAAAAAACGACATAGTATAGTAAGGCGTTTTTAGCCGAAAAAAACGATGAAAAAAACGACATAGTAAAGCGTTTTTAGCCAAAAAAGAACGACATAGACATAAACGCCTTACTATACTGTCGTTTTTTTCAGCTAAAAATGCCTTACTATACATAGTCGTCTTTTTTGGGGTTAAAAATGCCATACTTTACAGATTAAGGCGTTTTTAACCCCCAAAAACGACCAACTCTTCATGGTCTTAAATTAACACGTGTGAAGGGTTAAAACGCCTTGCTACTGTATAAATGATTGTCTTTTTGGGGTTAAAAAACGCGTTATTCTGTAGTCCTGTAATTTGAATATGTGAAGTGTCAGTTTTGTGTTCCATGAGGTAGCACCAGCCCTCGTGTACATTCAAAAAGGTAAACTGAATAGATATGGTGAAATTCTGACGTTGATCGGTTGGCTCATGAATCGACTTATGTTGCTTTGACTCACCTCTTTTGAAGGTAAAAGGGATGGCGTGTTGTGTAGCTGGTGTTGAATAATTGGTTCAAGACAAACAGCCAAGCATTTTACACATGCCTGTGGAAAATACATTGAACAAATCACGTGCTGTCAATCTAATTATTACAAGCATACGTTAGCATCGATATCAAGTATGAAGCTCTTCACAGATCCAATAACATTCATTCACGTGTGACCCATTAAACTCGTTTCTTGCATGTCCTGTCCCACAAGCAACCAGCAGGTGGCTCTAATTCAGGTTTCCACGCAAAACTCCCACTCTGCACTCCTGAAAGTGCTGATCCAGAATGAGGTCACACTCTTTGAAATCCCCACGCTCTCATCGGGCATCGCGTGGTCGCATACTGTAATTGCTATCATGTCACTTCATCTTTTTTTCAATGTAGCCTTCTCTGAATTAATGATGGATTTGGGTCATATAGACGGGAGGAGGAGCACGCCTGTAGTATGTCATAACCTCAGGTTACACTGAGGGCCAACAGCTGGTTCAGCAACACTCATGACCTAAATATTATGTCATGCATTCAGTGTTAATATGATTGTCTTGGCCGCATGCTGCAATCTGAGACCTTGCTCATGTGGGGATTGCGCTGGTCTCTTCGAGTGCGAGGAGTCCTTCAACTTACCTCTGTTGTCCGGTTTCCTCCCACATTCCAAAAACATACATAGCAGGCTGATTGAACACTCAAAATTGTCCCAAGTTGTGAGTGTGGGCGAAGATGGTTATTCGTCTCTGTGTGCCCTGCGATGGGCTGGCAACCGTTTCGGGGTTCGCGCCGACTGCCCGAAGACGGCTGGCATAGGCTCCAGCACGCCGCGCGACCCTTGTGAGGATAAAGCGGATCAGAAAATGGATGGATGGAAAATAGACAAATCATATTTTAACCTTACTGTGTACCGTACTCTGTAATTATGGATACAATGAATCGTCTTCACTCAGGCATATACTGTGCATATGTATTTGGTGCGCTGCCTTAGGCAGTGTCACTAAAATAACAATAAATCGGAGACCCTTGGCAAAAGGTGATGTAGATTTGCGGCCTTGCTGTAGAGTGAAAATCAACAAGTCGTTGATGCAAACTCTCATTAGGATTTGTAGGTCACTATGGATGCCACAAGTTGTCAGCAAACGACCACTTTTGTCTAAATGAAGAGCCTCAACTCACCTGAAATTGTTTCCTGAGCACCAAACCGGTTTACAACAAATAATGGAGGATAATTTCTCCCCCTGGCCCCCGCAAAAGAGGTTTGAAAAGGTGAATTAGTGATGTGATGTAATATAATGAACAACTGCTTTGACATGATTGCATAATTCATTTATTTATTCCAAAATACAGTACAGTATTTTCAGCACAGCATGTCTGTAGAATATGTTGCAACAAGATTTTCCACTCGTTTAGTGTATTGCTGGAAAATAGACTAGTACAAATATAATTCTGTTTTTGTGTCATTTTTGACAAAGGTAATGAGAACCCAATCCAAAGAGACTTTTCTCCCCATCCCTACCAAAACGTTGGTGTGATTTTTTTTTTTTTTTTAATTACAAAAATAAAGGCTTGGCCATTAGGGCTGCTTTTAAGAACAATAAATAGGAAAAATAAGTTAAAGCTTCAAACACTTTCAAGTATAATATTCACTGGGTAATCCATACGTGACATTGCCAATGACATGAGCGCTGATAAAGCCGACTGCCATCTTTTTTCCTCTTTGCATCCATTCATTTCATGATACAAATCAATTTTCTGGAACACTGCTGGTAAGTCGAGTCACCCTGAGTCAAATAACGGCCAACCCATGACCTCTTTTTGGTTTAGTGCGCATTAAAAAGAAAGGACTACTTCCTCATCCCAACAGTGAGGTGTCCTTTGGTTAATGCCTCCAATCTCCTCCTCTCGGCCTCCTCGGCTTTCCTCCTCTCCTCTTTGAGCTCCTTATATCGCCACTTAGGGACCTGCAGCAGGTGTCTGGCTCCATCTTTGGCGCTGCTCTTCCTGCGGACCTTTTCAGGCTCATAAGTGGGCGGGGGGGCCTTGGACACCCGCACCTTGGGGATGGTGAATCCCGGCCTAACGCTGCTCCTCCTGAGCAACGTGTGCAGAGGCAGCAGGCTGGTCCTTCGTAGCTCCATTCCGTTATAGGCCAACATTCCCAGGCTGGAGCTCCCGGCTCGAGGCGTCGTACTTTGTGTCTGCAGACTGGCCCGTCGGTCGGATGAGGGCTTGGGCACCAAAGTGATCCGTGAGTTCTGGAACAGCTTCAGGTGGGTGTCCGCCCTGTCCGGATTGATGGCGGTGAGCTCTTTGGCCCGCTGACGATGAAGGATCTCAGGAACTGCGTAGCGCGTTTGCCCACACTCGGGGGGCTGTCAGGACACACCTAAAATCCAAGTGGCATTGTCACAACTTTCCTGAAGCTCAAAACACACGGTGCGCTCGGTTTAGGATGGGATTGACATTAGGACGTTATGGGGTTCCGAGTGACACCATGAAAAAAATAATAATCAGGTGGCATGAGAAAGCACGCTGTGTTTAGGGTTATGTGCCATGTTGCTACAAATCCTATGCGGTCCATTCTCAACATTTCCCCATTCGAACTCGGCAGACTTTCCAGCCACTCACCGTATGACAAGTCACGGCGATAAATGGGCTCCTGATGGCAGTCGTCACAGACACCAGGTGGTCGATGACTCCGGCGTCCTCGGGATTGGTGACGTTGGCAACGTTGAAGACGTCGCGCATGGTGTCGCTCAAGCGCTTCAGACAGCCTCGGGGCTCCCGGGCTTTGGCCACCATTGATGCCAAGGGAGGCCATTCTAGACTGAGAAAGTCATGTTGCTGTGAGCCTTCAACTGGAGCGAGGCGCAAGACCAAGAGGAGGAATTTTGGTTTTTACCTGTACGCATCACATATTTGACCCGGTGTGGACCGTTCCATCAGTCGGGCCATCACCCAGGCAGTTTCATAGCGCCCTGTGAACAAGGCCCACTCCCTGGCGGTCATTTGGCGGCCAGAGTCTCGAGCGTTTAGAGTGGCTCCTGATAGGAACAAGACGGGGGTGCATTTGTGCTTTGAGGAAATGAGTCAGATCTGCGATGACGTTACACTCTCGGAACTCCAACGCTTCAGGGTGGGAACACCAAAGGACTTCAACAAAAAAGTCAAACGACCGTCATGATTTTTTTTTGGACTTGACGTACAGACTTTCTCCTCACCCGCCATCATGAGCGAGCGCACACATTCAACGCGGCCCTGCACGGCGGCTTTCATGAGAGCAGTGAAGCCGTGACAGTTTCTCCTCTCGATGTCCAAGCCCGAGTAGTAGTTGAGCAGGTAGTTGGTGATGGTAATGTGACCTAAAGAAAAGACAGACACAAAGAGAACAGATCAGAGTCCTTCGTTCCCGAGTAATTGAAGACATTTTGTGAATGGAGTCGGGCGTTTGTGCGACTGACCTGCCTGCGCCGCAGTGATGAGGGCCGTGTTCCCCTCGCTGTCCTGCCAGTTAGCGTCCAGATACGGGCACTGGGACAGCGCTATGACAACGTCAACGTAACCCTGGTAACAAGCAACCAGCAGCCCTGTCTGAGATGACAAAAAGTGAGAGCTTGAAATGAGGGAAACGCACGCAAGATTTGTGCTGACATATTGAACCCCGAGAGACGCAAAATCCGAGCAGAGCAGCGCCAGTGGGCACGGACGTTTGTGAATTCATGTGACATGTTTTCACTGCAAACCGAGACATGTTGAACTCAGCGGAAAAATAAGCAAGAGTTGCCGTCTGATTTTTGGGTGCCAGAAAAGGAGTTGCTGTTTGTGTGCGTACGTGTGAATGTCGCTCTGTGTGGGAGTGGGAGCTCATGTTTGCCACAGTGATGACCCTGGAAAATTCAGCTGAAAGTAAAAGTAAAAGTTGGGTACTTTCTTGGCAGTCAGAAGCCAACACAAACAAAGTTGATGACGGCCGAGTACAAGTTTACTCTTCATAGGGTGGCACCTTTAGCTCTGTTTTGTATACTGTATATGCTATTCACATCATAACTCACTCTCTGTCTGTCTCTCTCTCTTATATATATATATATATATATGCGTGCGCGTGCGCGTGTACACAGCGTTTTACCAGGCTGTAGAACACATTTTTGGAGCGACGAAAAATAATTCAATATTTTTTTCTAGCAACACTGCCGCCTAGTGGACAGTCAGAGAACAGAAGAGAAGTGATCAACGTTTTTGACGGACACTTGCAATGTATTTTCCCAAGCCACGCAGAACCGAAACATAAGGATGAAAAAGAGTCGCATGGGGGGCTCTTGTCGCTAGTTTCATGATATTTTTCAATATCAAAATTGGTCTTTATGTACAGCAGCTCATAAGGAGGGAAAGCTCTGCAACTCTCAGGATAGACATGGAGAAACAACCGGAATGATAATATATAAAAAAAAAAACAACACCAACTCCAATGTTATACTTTGTACCTTTGAAATCACATAACATAAAATCCCCACTGACAGAGTATTTGGTATTTCCCTTAGTGCCGGCTGCTTAAGGCAGAATTTATAGCCCATGCGTAATGGACATGATGCAAAACAAACACAACTATTAAAACAAGCCAGGCCGTCAGCCGAGTGCATGTAATCACATTAACGTCGTCAGGCCCCGGAGCCACGAGGAGACAAAGGGGGGAATGTTTGTCGGCAATCCTTGGTGGATTGTCTGGAAAAAGTTCACTTGAACCACACGTGGCTCTGGTGTGTGTTAGTACACATGCAAGCCTGTCTTATAGGCACATATGCACATACAGTTTTGGACTTGTTCCGCAAACCAATTTCCGACTCCAACACGCCATCGTTTCAACTTTTGTGGACGTCGCGTCCGCATTTTCAGTCGTGTGCCTGTCATTGGCTGCATTCTGAATTTGCTGCAATTTAACTGGAGCTCCTGGCAACACCCCGACCAACATCTGTCAAGTCTATCCATTTTGGTGGCCTCTTGCAAATGTGAGTAAAAGTGGCGACATCTACTTATCACTCCAGGTGCAGTAAAAGCGCTCATCAAAAAAATGCACTCTGCAAGCCCATACTACTGCAACAAAAAACGGCGGTCAAGTTATTAGCATCCTCTTGGGACGATTCAGCGCCAGAAATAGAACATCTTCTTATCTTTCTCACTCACGGGAAGAGAGATGTCATGATGTACTGCACTCATTAGGACAGTCAACCTCCTGATTCATTAAAATGATCCAAGCATGTCTCTCATATAGCCGGTCTTTTTTTGCAAAATGTAGTTGTTCAAATTCAGTTTACTTTCAATGTCAAAATAATAATAATAATAATAATAATAATAATAATAATAATAATAAATGATGCAACAGTGCAAGGATGAGACCAAGGGCCATTTCCACTCAATGACGAACGTTTAAACACTCCTGTCTGGAGCGATATCAAATCACATGTGCATGACTTTGATTTTTTCGATCGTTCACGTTAGCTGGGCTACTGCCATAGCATCGCTTGGGCTGATGGCGTTGTTGTCCTGCACTAATATTTATCATACAATCTAACAACATTCTATGTTAGTCCTTCCTTGTCTCCTCTCCTGCATTCACCCTGTTTGGAAAATGTGGTCGACAGGCGGTAAGCGGGGGGCTAACGAGAACAGTGGCCTCATTTAAACTTTAATGGATTCTGTGTGTGTGGGGATGGGCAGGGGTGTTTGCGTGTGCGAGGCTGTTGAGTCAGGGTCACAGTCTTTCCCAGAAGGGGTTAAAAGGACACTATGTCCTCATACACAAGTATGGTGGTTTAAAAAAAAAATGCTGAAAAAACAATGGCGGCCAGTGGAGTTTTTGCCAGCGGGTACAACTATAAAAATATAAACCAAGTTGCACGGCTTGTACTTTGCAGCCTGTAGCCAATTAGAGACCAGATGAAACCAGTAAATTAATCCTAATATCGTATTGGGCATTTTCTGGACTGTTAATTTGAACTAATGGCCTGTTTTGTGTCATATTTGTGGCATGCCCCCCACGCCCCCAAGCTTATGAGACATCTTCTGACCGCACAAGAAGTATTAATTCCTCAGTGTTTTATATTTCTTTGTCTTTTTTTGTCATCTCACAGAGGTTTCAGCAAGGAAAAGAGAAAAAAAGTGTACTAGCAACCATAGAACAGGGAATAGTAGTTATTGCTACATTTCTTCTTGCTACAATATGAGCAATGCTGTCTCACATATGCTATAAGACGGTCCCTCATATCCTGTCTTACACACATCTTCAGTCAAGCAAGACTTCTTTATTTTAAATGTTGTTTCCAGTGGTTAGAGTCTATGGAAGCGAAAGACTGTCCCAGTAAAATGGTATTACATGGAGGCCAGACTGTATCCTTCCCACGAGGCCTTAAAATAGTCCCGTAAGCCTCTGCACAAAGCCCAGGCTTAATTATTTCTCTCCAGAATCGGATACGCCCTAAGTGAACTGAGCTCAGTGTGTAAGCAAGATAGGCCATTTAAATGTGTGCTCCTGTGCGGAGTGCCTGCGTGGGTTTTCTCTGGGTACTCCAGTTTCCTCCCACATTCTAAAAACATGCATGGCAGGTTAATGGAACACTCAATATTGCCCCGAGGTTTGAGTGTGAGCGTGGATGGTTGCTCGGCTACGTGTGCCCTGCAATTGGCTAGCAACCAGTTAAGGGTGTCACCCGCCGACTGCCCCAAAGATAGCTGGGGTAAGCTCCGGCAGGCCCGCGACCCTCGTGACGATAAGACGATTAGAAAAGACAGAGATGGGCAGATGGATAGATACACACTGTGTGCGCACATGCACACACACACACACACACACACACATATATATATATATATATATATATATATATATATATATATATATATATATATATATATATATATATATAAATTTACAGACATATAATTAGCACCTTTTGTGATTATTTTTCTAGCTGCATTAATATGATCGTTGCTAATTTATGATCCCTATTTTACGATTATATGATGTTTTACATACACGTTGAATTTATTAATGTATTTGTCTTTACCTCATTTACCATTGAGCTGGCCTATTTAAATTTCCAATGTAAATGTAATGTACATTTAAAAGAGAAAAGTGGCCCCGTATTGACCTCTAAGGTCAAGAGTAAAAGCCCTCGAAATTGGGTAAAGCATGGCTATGTGTCCAACTGTAAATAGTAGAGGTGGCCCTCACGTCGCGTGTTTCTATGAATGCGCTCCGTACCCTGTTGTTCCGGTCCGTCTGCGTGACCTCCTCCTCCGCGAGCCCGTGCCGTATAATGATCCGTACTATGGCGGCGTTGTTGGTGCAGCACGCCCGGAAGAAGGAGACGGGTTCCAGACTCTGCGGGGACGGGGAGTCCTCGAACGCATCATCGGGAGGGTAGAAGGAGTCGTCGGAGACGATGCTCCTGGTGTCGTCCAAGTCCTCGAAGTCAACTTCTTCGTAATCCTCCTCCTCGTTCTCTCGGCCCACCTCCCACGAGCCGCGGTAGTCTTCCTCCTCGACTATGGCCGGATAGATTTGAGCGACGCCGGTGCCGGCTTTTAGCTGCTGGATCTGCTTGACCCGGAGCGACGCTGCGACCCCTCCATCCCTGTCGTCCGTGATCAGCACCATCTAACTCAGGGCGAGCGCTGACTGGCGAGCCGGGCGCGGGCATAGGACTGGCCGTCTCCTCCGGCCCGGATTCCGGTCCAACTTTATCAGCCCGTTACCTTCCTCATGCACTCCTTCGCCAGCGCGCGGTCGGGTCGTTCGTGGCGGGCCCAACGGGATTCGGAGTCACTGCACGAGCGCGCAATATTTGAAGGAGCGCAAACTTGCACGTCCAAAGAGGTCCCAAGTCTGCGTGTGGGAAGAGAACACATTTGAAAACGCTGCACCCAAACGTGACATGTAGGGCGGGGAGAGAGACACAAACCGAACATGCAGTCTCTTAATCCGATTACATGGCCCCGGGACAGCCCTCTACCCCCCCACCCCCCCGCCCTGCCCCACTCCAGCCCCCCTTCCCATCTCTCTCTCTCTCTCTCTATTAAAGTACAGTACAGGCTATCCTCGGTTTTCAACGGTGTCCCGCTACTACGTTGGGGACGGAACATTATCTGTAGTATAGCAGCATCAGTAGACTGAAAAGCACTGCATTGCGCCCCCTCTCAAAAATGTTAGTGTGAACACATTTTTATCGGGTGCAGCTCGGCCTGGACTGACCTTTGGACATGGCGGGCAGATGGCCGGTGTGTTTTGGGGGCTCGACACATTCATAATACAAGCAGGGGCAAACCTAAGTAAAGAACAGTTTAGAATCGTTTAGAATTAAAAGATTTTGTGTGATTGTGCCTTTGATATAATTTGGATGAATGGACCGTTCATTGCATGGAGTTTCCACTTTCCCGGCCGGGAAAGCGACTCACATGAAATTGAATTCTACAAAAATAGTGTCACTTCCCTGATTGGAGAGTGATGTAAAACGCCGCTTGGTTTATTGAAAGCAAAAAAAAAGTGCCGGGAAGAAAACACGTTTTTCTACCCACACGCTGTGATGTCGGACTTGCACAAGTAGCAATTAACACAACTTGAGCCACACCATCAATTTCGCATTCAAATCTATTTTTCTCATGGATAATCAAAGCAAACCAAAGCCGTTTGGTGGATGATTCAGAGGGCCACCGAGGACTGTAAATAAAATGCGATGGCTGTCTCGCGTGGCTTTTTTTGTGGACAAACACAACTGTACTTTCCGGACCATTTATGAACAAACCATCAATGGGAAGAAGTTGGGTCGTTTAATTATGGGGGCCAAAAAGAAGCCTCAACGTTCCACAACCGGTTCTATTTGTGTTGTCATATATGGACACAAGTACTTAAATAAAAGTCTGCAATCTCTTTCGGTACTTGTCTCTGATGACGGCACCACAGAAACACAGCAGGGGCGGCGGCGGCAAAGAGGAAAAATGTCTTGAGAAGCACAGAACCAGAAATAGATTGAAGTGTGACACGGGAAATGGTTTGCCTACTTAGTACAAGATTGTGCCGGTGTAACCGATGGTGATTGGAGTTGCGCAAATTTGTCAAATGACCTTCTCTCAGCGCAGCCCTAATTAACAAAATGGCAACTGCTTCGACAAACGGTAGTTAATTGTACTTCAATTACCATTTGCGAATGAATTGAAAAATGTTAATAGGGCTCACTTCGTGGTCTCCTGCGATGCATACGCGAGGCCTCACAAAGATCTCCTCTGCGTCCACTGCTCAGGCGCAGGCAAACAGTCAATGGACATGTGTCTTTGCTGATTCTACTGAAAATGTGTTTTTTTTTTTAAATGGCAAAGAGAGAGTGCAGATTATTTCAAGATCGATGAGCTCTTCCTATTATTCACGCCGACGGCCTCATGAGAAACTAAGGACAAAACATTTAATTCAATTAGCTGGTCGCTGAAAAAAAGGACGAATCGAATAGTCCACTGACAATAACGAACCGGTTTTAATTAGCTCGCAATGAGACCTGACAATTTCAGGAATCGTGTGTGTCAAAGTCATTCCCAAATACAGCCAATAGAAATAGCTTCGTTTATTGTTCAAATCTTCCTAAAGCGGGATGAATAGAGACATTATTGCACATGTCCATACATACAAACCTCTGTGAGCGAATGATAACACCCGTGTCAACAGCTCAATAAATATTGAATTCATGGGAATTAGCGCTCAACTGTTGAACGGACGAGTTCGTCAGTGTTGCCTCGGTGATGAATTAAGCATTTTCCAATATGCCAGGATGATGACATCGTCAGTAAAAGATGACAGGGTTGGGTGGGAGATGCAGGACCGACAACTACTAATCACAGTCGTGGTTCGCTCTTGTATGCTTGCAGATCATCCAGATTCCAAATGTAGAACTTTTTTTGGTTTGTTTTTTCCCCATATCACACACTCTGAGGTCATGACACTGCTTTGCTCAACTTTAGTCCGATGACTCATTGGGCGGCTTCATATCCTCCCGATGGATGAAGTCAAGAGGTTTGATCATGCCGTGCTGCAGTTTCCTGCAACATAAGACTTGCATAAGACCGACACCTAAATTACACCCTGAAACATGTACGGTGGATAGGAAAAGTCCACACCCCTTGTTTGAATACAAGGGATTAGTGATTAAAAAACAATTAGCCAATAGAAATACAGAAAGTTTCAAAAGGGGAAAGTAAAAAGAAACCACTGAGATAATGCGGTTGCACAAGTGTGCACGTACTTTTAACTGCGTTCAGAATTAACCAGTTACATTGAAACTCATGTTAAATAAGAACTTGGAGCTGATCCCATTCCAGTTTACGCGCATAGGCAACTCTAGGTAACTTCATAGCAAATTGAGCTAAATCAACACAATTAAAAGGTACACTTGACTTCATCCAAAGAATTCACAATACGTCCAAAATAAAGTTCTCAGTGAGCATCCGACATATTAATGCCACTCCCCACCCACAACTTTTTCCTATTTGCGTGTGTGTGTTTGTGTGATGCCACAAAATAAGCAAAGAGGAAATGTGATCAGTATAGCCCCACAGGTTAACTAATTGCAAATACATGTCTGTCGGGCGTACAAAAAGTTATTATGAAGTGGTTAATTTCTCTTTACGCTTGACAGTTTACGATGGCGACCCTTTGAGCCTGGAACACATTAACTGACTTGAAGTGATTTCCTTTGGGAAGTTATTGTGAATTTAGAACGCATCATAGAGATTCTGAAGTAAGACGTCAGTGGACAAAATGTTCCAATGTGCAAACGTCTTCGAATGCTGTCGCGACCAATAAAGTGATGGCCAAAACTTCTCTTCAGTACATCCAGCCTCAATTAGGCTGTTCGGTAACGTGTTACACAACATCCAGGACTACAGAAGGAGGCCTTTTGTGTCCACTTGCTCGTCTTCTATTTTGCACTACATTGCCACATTTGTCATGTCTCTGGAGATTTACAGTTTAAAAAAAAATGGTGGTGGTTGCGCAACAAGGTCCACCCTCAAGCTGAGACTAAACAGAGGTCCGAATGTTCTCAGTTGTCATGTTGTAAAACAGCTTTGCATACTTGGGTGGATCAGTGAAGTCGGGCACAACCGTTCTCATTCATGAGGGTTTCCGGGTGAGCTGGAGCCGAGCGCTAATCAATCACAAGCCATGTAACATGTTTTTGGAATGTTAGTAGGCCCGTAAGCCTCGCAAGCACTGGAAGACGGTACAAACGCCACACAGAAAGGCTGGAGCCCGGATTCCAACGCACTGCCTCACTTTTGCAACGCTACAATTTCTTTGCACACGTGGAGCTTGTAAGATGCCTCTTCTATTGAATCCTATTTGGTTGTGCAAGTCTATCGACCGTACAATGGGAATATTGTGGCCAAGGACTGTCTATTAATTTACCACCAACTCAATGAAATTGCCATACATGGGCCGGAAGTAAGAAATGAAAGTGCTTTGGGAACAGGAGTGTGTTTGCAGAGCAATGCAGTCATGCCAATAGTGTTGTTTTTTTGGGGAGGGGACTACATGTCCTGACACAGAACATTTTTTTATTTTCACAGCAATGTTTGGGTAAAAAAACATTTCAGCGCAGTCCAAGTGTGCTGTCGGGCATTCCCATGGTCAGAGTTACGTTACCTTTTGATTGGTAAAAATAATTTGCGTTGATAAGTGACGGTAAATTAGTTTCATAGGGTTCATTTTTGATTGAGTAGTCCCTTTCCAATATGAAGTTCTATTTGGCTGTTCTATGGTTGTCACATTTCCTCTTTGCCATCACGAGTGTCCTTCAGTGGTAACGTTACCCACACTTAACTCTCATGAATTTGCTGACGTCATGATTTTTTTTTTTGTTGGTAACTTTTCATACATCAATAATCAGAACATTTATTCGACGTGTGGGACGTTTAACTTTCGAGCTTTCGATGTCGTCGTGTCACCCTGCGGACTCCAAGGTAAGTCCAACGGGAAGTTATACACTCCATACAAAAAAAAATAAAACAAATAAATAAAATGAACTTACACTTGTGGCTCCAAGCTCGTGAGGAAGCCATCGATGTGGCCCTGCGGCATTTCTGGGTCCAGGTTTGCCAGGTAGGTGCACAGCAATGAAAATATCTCAAAAGGGATCCTCGCGGCACCGCCCTCCTCATCCTCAGTCAGGATCTCACAGGCCACTTTGAGCGAGGTCTTGAGAGACTTGGAAAAGAGAATAGACAGTATGGTGGAACAAAGCATCGGGAATATGGAGCTTGACTGCCCTCGTGCGGTCAAAGTCGTAAACAGCATTTACTTAATCTTTTTTTCCAACTCAACGAACATTGAGCACCTCATTCCCAAATGTTCGCCATGCTTGAAATTTACTGTCACTCAGTGTCGGTGTCATGGAGGGCCGTTGCCCGTGAATGCCTTCCATGACTCCAAATGAGCTACAGTGCCCCCGCCGTTGGGCTCACCCCCTGCACGGTGTCATCGTTTTAAATGTCTAGAGACCCTGATAAAAGGAAGAATCATCTCAAGCTAAGTACAGTGTAAAAATCTCACATCTCCAAGAGCACTGCATCCCAGCGCAAAAAACTCAATGCAGCTGACATCCATGCCGAAGTTGCCCAGGATCAGCATGTTCTCCAGCTGTTCCATGGGTAGACACAAAGCCTTCCATTTGTCCTGCAACATTTCCCTGCTGCATGTTTCCGCAAAGGACAGCTATGGAACAGAAACATATACGATAACTGCATTAAAAAAGATGCTGATTTATAATAAGCAACAGAAATACAACTTGGGACAATGGAAATTGTGTGTTGTGGATGAGCTGATGTGGTTTTGGTTTCTGTTGAGAGACAACAAGCATGATGTTCTCATTCACAACAAACAAAACCATAACGTGTGATACCATTGAAGTTTTATGGCTATTATGCCATTATGTTTTCAAACGTCTTGACTTTCTGTGTCCGACCTAAACCAGCCTCAATTAGAGGTTCATTTTATTATGCTTTAGGGGGGGGGGAATATATATATATTTTTTTAATATTGATCTGCAAGCATACATATATTAAAAAAATATATATATATATATATATATTTTTTTTTTTTTTTATTAAAAAAAAAAAAAGGAACTAATGAGAAACAAATACAACAGAAAAAGACATACAGTAATATGAAACTGCAGTACCTGTTTATGCAGAGTCTTTAGCAGACCTGGAGTCAGCATCGCATCTTTTGTCTGGCTGCCAAAATTAATCTCCAGCCTCTCCTTGACTGGAAGAATCTCTCCTTTCGCCAACGCATCGAAGTAGCTGTCAAAAATGGACGTGTGATGAGTACAAGAATTCCATTTGAAAATATCACGAGCTCGGGTAAAGTGTAAATCGTGGACTGCCCTTGGTCAACCGCGCTTCAAGTCATTTTTAAGGCCAGGGGGCTTCTCCGGCTGGCAAAGTAACAATATGCAAATTGATCCCCAAGCCACTCACTCAGCGGTGAACTGTGAGTGACCCGGCAGCAGGCCGTGTCGTGGAGGTACAGTATTCTCCTCTGCTGCTTGTTCAGAGTGAGCCTCGGCAGTGTGTCGCCCACGACAAAACTTGACAGCCAGGCTCCACGCCAGGATGGTGACATTTTTTGTAGCTAAAGAAACATTGCAATGATTTGGTTTCACTATACAACTCATTTCAATTTCTGTAAATGTGGCTAAGTTCCAATCGCCAGTAATAGACCGGTGGGGTTACACATATTCATTGCCATTTTTTCGGTGTCTTATTTGTCGAGGGCCAGTGACAAAGAAGCTCGTGGGATCCAATTTTTGTGCAGTGATGCTGGACGCAGGGCGTCCCTCTTATCAAGCATACACCTGACAGAGCATCGCAGATAAACTCACGCTGCAGACCACACCAGCAGGTCTTTGGGCTGAGTTCGGATGGCTGCTTTCGTGAAGTTCTTGAGGACTTCCGGCAGTCCCGTCGGGATGTTGATTTGCTGGGAACAGAACATGGTCTCCGGAGGAGGCATGGCTGCAAACACAAACGCATTGCAATGAGCGACGACCACCATAAGCGAAACAATTCAGGCAGAACTTACTTCAAGCGTCGCGCTGTTACTCGGGGTACAATTGAAGCGGAAGTACACAAGCGGGCATCCGGGTGGCCGTCTCGTTACGTAACGAAATACTTTCGATCAATATTACGAGCACCTTGATAAGCAACACTTCGTCGGTGATGTCATGTACACGTCTGATCATCTTGATTAATTCTGATGATTGGTAAGAAGCAGGCGGCATAACACACTTAAGCTTTCAACGACTTTTAAAAGGAATTCGTTGGCTAAAGTATCATGCCTACTATTTGCATTTTAAAGGCCACGAGTTTAACTCTGAGCGAAAAAAAGACAACGCACTTGAAAGTACAGTGGGTCGTTTACGGTAGGTACTAATACTCGGGCTGTACTGTGAACTAAAGCACATCAGCCCAAAACAAACAGTCAAAACAAGGATTTACATTTTAACTAAACGTTTCAATTTACTACATAGAGGATAAGATCTTTTACCTGGGCTATTAGTGAGCAAGAAACCTCGACAAGAAAATAAAAAAACCTTTGTAAATCTTTCAATCGTTGAACTAGTTTCGTCTGCGCCAAACAAGTCTTCATTTGCAGCATAGTTGCCTAGCGACGGGCCGTGCAGTCCTCTTCTTTCAAGGAGGCGCTTGTCAGCTCCTCTTCAACACAACACCGCCCCCTTGCGGCTATGGTGAGCACTGCGTCTTGCAAACAACCCCCACTCAGAACGCACTCATTGAAATTTACCCCCACCCAAAAAAGAGAGAAAAATATATATATTTTTAAAAAAATTATGAAATACGTTCTCGAAAATAGTCATAGTCATTTGAAAATAAACCTACAACAACCAGTAACCATCGACTTCGACATTGACAAAAAAAAAAAAAAAAAAAAGGAAGGAAAAAAATGAAAATAATTTTCAATGGTACACATGCACATTAGCAGTCACAGGACACAAGTTTTGCATGAGAACTCTGCACAGTGCATCTCTGAAGATTTTAATTATTAAAGATGTATTTATTATGTTTCAGATTTGGCAACAACATTGGATCCTCTGCCAAGGTGATCAACTACATTATCAGTACGTTATTCATCACGGTAGCCATTGTGCTGACCGGCTTCCAAGCCAATGTCCTGTGGCTTTGATACAGGAGGCATGCCAGCAATGCATATTACAGCAAGACTTTGGGGCTCAGCTGACGAGTCTATCTTTCATCGTCATCATGGCGGTGTGCTTCATCCCATACCACGTATTCCGATTATATTACTTGGAACACCTTGAACTGCAGGATCTCAATGAGGTGTTTCTGAGCTTGAACACCTTTTAACTGCGTGGACATGATCATGCACCCTCTTGGGAAGGACGACACTGTGCCTCCGTGGAAAGGCTATTTAATCATCTTGCCCGACGACTTGTATATTGTGAAAAATCTTACACCACCATGTACTGTATTACTTAGGGATGGATCCATTCCACTTGCAAGTCTCACCCTCAGTAGAGGCTGGGCAAACTAGCAATGCACAGAGAGGAGCCTGTGGAGAAACATCCGTTATTGCAGTTCTCTTTTCTTGCCCCATGCATTGTAGCATTATCTGATGTCAATGAAACTTCTTCTCATTAATACCAATCAATTTGGATGTACTTTTTATATGACAAAATAAATGTTTTGGGGGTTATGCAATTAAATTAAAAATGGGTCACCATAAAATCCCAACTTCGACATTTTGCCCTCATCTCTTCCATGTTTTACATTTGAATACAGTTGTGCCTTGAGATATGGGCTTAATTTGTTCTCTGACCCCCCCCCCCCCCCCCCATTTCACCGTTGGTTTGTGAAACATTACCCCAACTCATTTTGGCTCTCTTACCTTGAAGGCCTCGCTTTAACTTCCAGGCATTCACACGAACACTCACACCTTGTGAGCCCTCTCCTTTTGGATTTTATGGTGCTTGGGTTACTGTTTAACATCCCCACCCATCTTTCAGTTTGTTTAGTAAATCGATCTAATGGCAGGGCTATGGTGGCGCCATTCAATGTGTCGCTCCATGAATTATAGGCTATTCGCCTCTCCAAACTTCACTTTTTCAAGTTGAATGCGTTTACCTTCAAACACGGTCAGCCTCTCCTAGTTGGACTTGCTCAGTGCCGGCGTAGACACCTGGATAGATGCACATCCCAGACAGGAACAGAACCACAGGTAAGGCGCATCGGCTGTATGTATGTCACTGAAATGAAAAACATCAACAGAAGGTGTTTGTCTTTTCCAAGATGAATCTTACCAATTTTCCATTATGGGTACTACAACACAGTGACGGTCACTCAAAACAGAATCAAATCTAATGGTTTAAAACTGAAATGTGCTATTGTAGTTTCATTCTTTCCACCCCCCACCACAAACACACACAAGCACACACACACAAACACACACACACTATGTTTAGTAGGCCGATGCTGTCACCTCACAGTATTTCGCAAAGGCAGATGCGCAGGTTGTGGTGTAAAGATCAAGCGATAGCCCACTTTCACATTCTTTTAACTAGATGGACTTCTGGGTGATTCTCTTGCCCGCATATAAAGCCAAGAGTCAAAAATGCTCCCCCAGCAAATAATTATTGCATGTTTTTAGCAACATGTTTTGGAAAAAAAGTGATGTAGTACTGAACTACTTTTTATTTCAAACTGCAACAGCAATTACGTAAAAATGTTTTGTGAAAAAGGTTGTTATAAATTCAACATTTTAGTGCATCCTGTGCCTAGGTACACCTGCCCACTTTAGATCTTGTACTGCAGATAATGCATCTGAGCAGTGTTTCTGATATTGTGTCCCTCATGGATAAAAGCTAGCCAAAATATTGAAATTACTGTATGATAAACAAACAAACGCACACACACACACATGCACACGCACACACACATTAAACCAATGACTATGCACTTATTAATCTTATTACTCGGGGATTGTTGCCAAGGGCAAGCATTCATCGGAGAGTGGTACCTGTACTGTACAAGTTACTAAAAACAGAGTCAGTTCTCCTTGAATTTTTTCTTTGTTAAATTGACTGCTTCTACTGCACTAGCTGGTGTGTATTTCTATTATAGCCACAACCTCACTCCTAGAAATGCTTTTTGTCTGTGGTGTTATTCGGTGTGAACATAATGGTTAAGAGCACATTTTCACTCTCTACAAATGTGATGAGTCAGGAGGACTGAGTCCACCGCCTGGTTAAAATGTAATCACCCCTTTCTCTCTCTCTCTCATTCTAGCAAAGCAACCATGCTCAACATATCATATACTGTACTTTGTATGAAATATTAGGTATATGTTCGATAGCCCAAATTATCCAAAAATTGACCTCTGTGGTAATGCTCAATCTTGTTTTAAAATCTGAATAATAAACATAGTAACATGCTCACAATGTCAATGGAACTCATTCTTATCCATATATTTTTGTAAAGGCAACCATTGTGGCACAACTCGTGATCTCCTCAGTATTGACTGTAGGTGTATCTTGGCTCTCACTTCCTTTCAGATACGCCCTCTTAACTTTTACGACTGTCTTCAAGATAATACCCCTAACTGATGACTTTGTGAAACACAATGAGATTTAGGGAATAACTTCTCATTTTGGGTGACTTCCATTGAGGTCTGTTGCCTTTGCTCTGCATTTTCCAGCTTTGCGTTTGTATTCCGTTGGCCTCTCTCACCAGTGTACGATATTGGACATTCCTCAAATGGCCTACTTTAAATACAAACTGCTGCATGCTCAGTGAGATCTTATTCAACAAACTGCGGTCATAATATAATTACCCTTTTGGTTTCATTCATAATCAGTCTTCCATTGCATGACTGAACTAAAAAGTTGAAACTGCGTCAAGTTTTAAATGGGATATGCTCAGCGAGGTGAGTTTTACGAAGCCAGGCTGTTTGCGGAGGGCTTTAATGGACTTATCAGTGGTTGGCTCTTTCAAAGAGCGCATTTATAGATAGTATCTGCTGAGGCGGTGTTGCTATTACTCCACTATTGATTAGATTAGGCCTGGGGAGGACACGTACACCCAACATCCCACGTTCATAAATCTGTGCACATGCCTTTGCACACATTTTCCTGTACAAGTAAAAAGGTTGAGGTATATCCGCCTTAATCAAACGAAACACTTTTCATACTCTTAAAAACATTTAAATAAAAGGTCTGATTTCTTACACTGTCATCTAGCCATCCCTGTGATCAGTGCAGGGGAGAGAAGAGATAAGTATTGTACAATGAGGTGAGAAGCCTTCGCAACAGCTCCTCCTCCTCACCTCGTTCGCGGACCAATCACCTCAGATGATCGATGTTTTATTAATCCCACATCTCTGAAAGATGTGGGATAACGTGGACACGAGCGAGCACAAGGAACAAGGGCAAGGACTGACAGAAGAAAAGAAGTGTGAGGATCACAGGAATGAAGTACCCAACTGTTGCTCAGAATAAATCTCTATTAGATATGGAAGTCGCCAACTACTGTGACTGTCTGGATCCTTCATACAGCACACTGGGCTTTGACAGTGACGATGTACTTTATGGAGGAGGAGGTAAGGCTGTACGGACACAGAAACATGCGTTGCAATTGAGCTACATTGCCTGAGATAAGGAGTCGAGTCGATTTCTGCTCCTTGAGCTGCAACCCTCAATAATATTCACAGTGGGGGTAAGATAATCAGTCAACTTCATAAGTGGACTATGGCGGGGTGCCTGTGCATTGTTTTGGCTCAAAAACGACTATCAATGTCATCCACGTCTTCAAAATAGGTGCCCTAAATAGTCGTCCTCAGCTTGACAAAGTGGGGAGAATCAAAACACAGCAATGGTCTCCACAGGCAGGAACTGTCAGATGCTCCGGATATTTTGTGCAGGTGCCTTGTCATCATGAAGCAACCACAACCACTGTCAGAACTCTCGCCTCTTTTTGCAATGCAAACACCTCAGGTTTTATCTTTTGTTTATGTAAATGTCATTCGGCATTTGCTTTTGTCGTTTGGGCTTGAAATACAGAGTAGCTTTTGCGACACTTCCTGGAAACTTTCGGACACACCTCATACGCTCATTTGGGATACATCTGAGTACGAATGGACAGGAAGCACATTCCTTAATATTTGCTGCATTATTGCTGCACTACTAGTAAAACACCCGAATGTTAAAAATGCATTGGAAACAAATTACCGGTACATGAAAGATACCCTGACATTATCACAAGTCCGTTCAAAATATAAATAGACCACACAGATTTACCACTATGATATAGTTTTGTTTTTGTTGCCTTTTATGTGGAAACTGTCGGTAAAAGGGTACATAAGGCCAATGCATGGCTTTTAAAACGATGATTGGAAAAGTGATTACATTTTATGTTGTGCACGTTACCCTGTTTTCCATTGATTGTTGTTGTGAATGATGTTCATTTCTTTGATTGCAAGCAAGATGAGAAAATCAGAGCACAGGGAAGGCTAATAAAAGCTTGCAATCAGAATTTTAATAAAGCTGAGAACAGTTGGGTAGGCATTGAAGGTATGAGTCATAAAAATGCTTCATTGACGAGTGACTATTTTCCTGATGTCATCCCAGCACGCAGGATGATAAAATAGAAGCAAAACCTCTTTCCATCCTCGCATGATGTTCATTTCTATTTGGCCAACTTTTTCAAGGTGGCAAACAATGATAATGATGATGGTTTTGTTTATGGTGACAAAAGCGGCAGCGCTTATCATAATAATCAACGTGACAAGGGTAATAACGATGCGGAGATGACTGTGGAAATAAGGATATCAACAAGAATGTTGATTAGGGAGCCACTGAGTGAATCCAATGTTTGCCATTTCCCGGTTGAGTTTATCTGAGCGGTATTCGGTGTCGGCAAAACACAAAATTCTCACTGGCAAACGTACTGTGGCCCAAACCCACGCTTCGACATCTGTACCGAGGAAAACTTTTCAACTCTATGATACAACTTTCCTTGAGAAGCAATTTATATGAGCCATCAACTTAATGATTAATGTTCAGTTAAGAAAAACAGAAATGCAAGGTTGTAAAAACGATGTTCACTCGGGAGCTCGAGTACCAATCCTGTCAACCAATCTGGACTACATTTTTGTGTATTTCCCTGGGTTTTTGTCTGTCTCAGAGAGCATGCCAACTGAATCAAGCCTGCCATGTCCGGATGGGGCCAACAGTAACTGTGCCATCTGCGGAGACAAAGCCACAGGGAAACACTACGGCGCCTCCAGCTGTGACGGCTGCAAAGGTTTCTTTCGGCGCTCCATACGCAAGAGCCACATCTACACTTGCAGGTACGCCGATTATGATAGGCATTGTGCGCAAATTAAAAATCTACAGCCTCTTTATGCAGCTACATACTAAAGAACTGAGGAGACAGGAGCTTAATTAAAGAGCCGTGCTATTTGACATCAAACTAATATATCTATATATATCTCTATATAGAGATAGACATATGTATAGTCTTGAAAGGTCACCTCAAAAGTGAGCAGAATTATTTTTGCAAAGGTAGATCTGCCTGTGCAGGTTTTTCAATGAATCTCATTGCGTTGTGTGCATGCGGGCATATTTTCCTTTTGCACCTGTGCACGCCTGCACAGTGGACCCAAAGCTTAACGAGCCAGTTCTCATGTTAAGGTGGCGTACATTGTTAACTTGCGCTAGATAAACAATGTGGCTCATCTTGTGCATGGCAATGCTGTTACTTGAACTGTTGTTCGGTCACGCGTAGGTTCAGCAGGCAGTGCGTCGTCGACAAAGATAAGAGGAACCAGTGTCGTTTCTGCAGACTCAACAAATGCTTCCGAGCTGGCATGAAAAAAGAAGGTAATCGGCAAGATATTTACATGACTCGGGACAAATAACCATAATGAAACTACTCACATATAGAGCCCTAAAGATTATGTTCTCACAATTTTGTAGAAATATTTCATCAAGGCAATAATCTAAAATGGCTTACTTCCAAGAGCTGCTTCAAAATGGTTGGAAATCATGGCAGCTGTAAAATAGCTGATTACAAACCTGTGTGTGTGTGTGTCCGTGTGTGTGTGCCGTGTGTGTGTGTCGCGCGCGTCTGAGTATATGTGTTTTATTAGGAGAATAACCTTGGCACGGTTTTTTATGACCCCTAATCATGCGTTATTCAAAGCTGTTGTTCAGGATTGCAACTGGTTAACGTTTGACTCCTCTTGCTGACGCCAGCCACTATGACGATTCTAAATATTAACTTCAACCCAGCGCTTCAAGTGGAAAATAAGTGGACTATCGTCAGATAGTCCACTTATCCGTCTGGTGCCAGGGAAATTAGGAGATGGCCAACAGTAGATCATTAAGTTAATCAATTAACAAATCAGTGTATAATACACAATGGATAGTAAATCCATAATAAATAATGGCAGAGGCTTGTGCCATATCATACAATGACAGAATAATGAACTTGTGTTTTCATATCGTCCTAAATCAGCAACTGAATATGGTTTCAGGGCTATGTCGTCAAGCCACCACGCGGGCCAACTTCAAAATAAAAGCCTCAGAAGGCTACTGCATCAACGTCAATGTCTCATTTGGTGAGCTTTTATTTTGAAGGTAGGCTTATCATTTTTGGGGGTGGAGGTCTACAAATTACTGAAGGAGTCACAAAGTGCAAGAGAGAAATAGAACGAGAGGATACTGTGGGCTCATGTGATGTGCCTAAAATTAAAAAGTGCTGGTACTCTGGCCCACATTAAGCACAAACCTTAACCGGCATTAGCCCAACCAGCTGTCTGCTCTCCTCTTATGTCTCGTCGACATGGAGGAAGGGCTTCACTAAACAGCCCCCAGTTTTGTTTTGTTTTTTTTCCTCCCCATTTCTTAAACTGCGCATTCTGTTTTAGCTGTGCAAAATGAGAGAGATCGGATCAGCTCTCGAAGAAGCGTTCCCGACAATCAAGACCTCCCACCCATCACAGTTTTGGCCCAAGCTGAATCCATATCTCAACAGGTGCTCATCCCACTTCAAACTCCAGACAGACCTGAAGATCAGCAATAACTATGGTGTGTACATGGACCACAGCGATGACTCAAACTATCATCACTCCTTGATTCTATTCAGATCAGCGCTCCGGTTGGAATAGCAGCTCAAAGAGAGCAGAAATCCGCCACTGTTGCCGATGTGTGCGATTCTATGAGACAGCAACTCCTGGTTTTGGTGGAATGGGCCAAATACATTCCATCCTTTGGAGAACTACCGCTGGATGACCAGGTAGGTAGACAGTCCGGCGTCCATCGCCTTTGTATAAAAGCGTTGATATGTCTATGTTAATGGGGTGCCTTTTTCAGTTGTTTCGTTGAGCTTGCATTTCCAACGCAATTTAGACGGCAATCATGCTTCATTCAAGCATGCATGGTCCAAACTGATTGGCATGTACTATTTTCCCACACACACTGGCTAGGCTTGTCATAATAGCCTTTATAGAAGAAAAGGTGTTGAGCCATGCAGCAACAAGTTACACTCTACTATTTACTATTAACAAATATGGTTTGCTTTTTTCCCTAAAAATGTCCACTTAAAGTCTTGACAGAACAGGCTGCAAGACCACAACCAAACATCATGCTTGTACGAAGCTCACCAGCCAAGTACTTGAATCAAGTAATATTGAAAAGTAATGATTAGCCAGAGAGTTATTAGCATACAGAGACTCTACTTCCTGGATATTTTCTAAGTGTTATTAATGTAAGAACCAAAGGCATGCATTCTATCATTGTTTGTGTTTCAAGTCTGCTGTGTTTGCCTCCAGGTGAGCTTGCTCAGGGCACATGCAGGCGAGCACCTCTTGCTGGGAGTGGCCAAAAGGTCGATACCATTCAAGGACTTCCTGCTTTTAGGTAGGTGGCGGCAAGAATGTCATCTCGCTCGAGATGATGGGCATTCATATAATTCGGCACTGAAATGCGATGACTGATTCAATGTTTTGTTAGCTGAGGAATTATTGACTAGAAAGGCTCTTTCTCTCTCTCTCTTTGTGACTTCAAAAGTATAAGTGGGAAAATTCATTGCTGGGTTGTGTGGCAGCGTCATAGTGCAAGCAGCTTTGTTGCCAACCTACTTTGACACACACAAAAGAGTTCTCGCACCTTCTCCTTTTCACTGTTACCATGACCTTACCTGGAATTTTGGGTCACCATACCCAAATCTGACCCCTTATACTCCTTCACACACTGTAGGTAACTTAACTGTGCTGCTGAAAATTATTACAGCAGGTGAGGAACTCAATACAAACACTGACTAGTCCTGTAAATTTTATATAAACACCACCTAACCAAAAATTGCTGAAAGTATTATACTGACAGGAATACTTGCTGTTTGAATACTCTGCACCTTTGTTCCTCAGAAATAGCAGTCTGGCACGTCCATGATCCAGGCGGAGTTGGTTTCTGTCCCTGTTCCACTTACCTATTGAGACAGAAACACCGAATGAGTAACAGAAAATAATTAACAGAAAATTATTTAGGTGTCCTACAAAGTTCAACCAATCAATCACCGTGCTTCAGTACAATCCCACTCCCTCAAAGCGTTCCAGGTAAGTAGAGGAAGACCTGAGTGCCATGAGGTACACCTAGGTTGACCTTGGTGAAACCTTCAAGACCAGGAACCTTATTTGTGTGAGAATAATGGGATGACACAAACTACCATGGGAAATTGTGAATTTCCGGAAATGGTTTCTGCAGTCTGAAAGCCACTATTTTGTGTGTGCAGGTAATGGCTGTGTGATACACAGGAACAGTCCGGAACCCGAGCTCTGCCGGGTTGCAAACAGAGTTCTGGATGAGCTGGTCCAACCTTTCCAGGATATTCAAATCGATGACAATGAATACGCTGCACTCAAGGCCATTGTCTTTTTTGACCCAGGTAACTTACCTTACCTTATCTTAACCTAACTTTGACTGTAGTCAATTTACTGGGTGTACCTAACGTTCTGGCCAGTGAGTGTATTTTCACAAAGTCTATGCTGATATAGTTTTTCATGTTGGTATAAGAGATGCAGTGTTAATTGCCTTTTGACCATCTGTTGTTCACCGCTTCATATTGTTAAATAGGTTGTTGTGTCAACACCCTTCCATGGAAATACTGTAACGTAAAGGACAGTAATCTTTACAAAAATATCCTTAGCTTCTCTCAAGACTGACGTAGTTTTTCGTTTTGACTGCATCGTATTTTTGTCCGCGTTGGTTCTACCTGTTGACTAACATTCCCAGCATGCAACGCTCATATCGCCGTATTCGTTACATAACAAAGACATAACAGTACCATCTTGTGGCTACTTTAAACCACAACATTCACCTCAAAACAAAACCCTTCTCCCTTCTTCAAGGCATTCTAAAAAGTACAATAAATATAACTATACGGCCAAAACTAACCATTAATAGCCAATAAACTTAAAGTGTACTTTTTTTTAGGGGTCACAATTCCATTTTATCACCTGTAGTCTTATTCATGGTATTCATCCTGTCTTGTCGCCCAATATGCAGATGCAAAGTCTTTACGGGACCCTTCCAAAATCAAAGCCACACGTTTGCAGGTAATTGGTTTGATCCTGTTTCAGATTAGGATCAGGGACAAACATCCCACAGGCGATTTTCCTTAAAAACACAAATCTATTATTGTAGATTCATAATAGAGATTTTTTTAAAAACGCTAAAAGTGTTGGCATTGTTGCAGGTTCAGATGAGTCTGGAAGACTACATTAATGACCGCCAGTATGACTCGCGAGGTCGTTTTGGGGAGCTGCTACTCCTTCTGCCCACTCTGCAAAGCATCACCTGGCAAATGATCGAACAACTCCAGTTCATTAAGCTCTGTGGTCTCGCCAAGATTGACAACCTGCTGCAAGAGATGTTGCTGGGAGGTGAGAATTCGTCTCGACGTATACACTGCCCGAGCACAAAAGTGAAAATGAAACTGTGTTTGTTTGTTGGGGGCTGAAATATGTGGCACCAGAAAAATGAATCTGGTTCATTTATATTTGAATTTGAATCGCGAAGGTTGATTAAGTGCACTGAAAAACTGAATATGAAGGGCATTCATTGAAATTGCATTTTATAATTTGAATCATTAAATCTTTGAATTGTACAATTTTGAATTTGAAGTTTCAATTCAATGACTTTTCACATTCAGTTTTACAAGTAAAAATTCACATTTTCAGTGCGCATAATCGGTTCGTGGGACGAACATCCGGGGACTCGAGATCTGAGTTCTGCAATCGATTGCTCAACTCAACTGTCTTCATCGAGCCCTTTCAAACAACCACCACTGTATACAAAGAGCTGTACATGCAGCAAAGGTTGTTAAATCTAAGGTTTAACCAAAACTTTATCCACAAATATGAAAAAGTCAATCAACGCACAGTACCTGGGCATAGGGTAGGGTATTTTCATGCTGATGCTGGACCAATGGGCGTCTCTGTTTTCTGTCCAGGCTTGACGTCGGACAACACCCACTTTCACCATCCAGCACACGCCCAGCTAACCCAGGACCCTGTAACAGGACACACTCTGCTCATCAGTACCATGCCTGTTGCACACACCCAACAGATAGGTAGAGAAAATGCATGCACAAGTAATATAAGTAAAATAGAACAAATATAGGCGGATCCATATTTTTAAAAAAGTCATTTTTAATCCAACATTTTCTCTCTCCCTGCAGCCTCTCCAGACACCCCCATCCCATCACCTCCTCAAGGTCAAGCCACTGAGATGTACAAACACTTTCCCCAGCTCGTTTGTCCCCAACCAGTCCTTCACCTTCCGTACAGACAGACCCCTGACATGGGATCGCTGTCTTCTATGACATCATGCCTTTGCTGTCAATCATGGTGGACAAAAATAAAATAAAATTGGAACCTCGCCCAGTATCTGAGGTTCAAATAGTAAGTACGCTGTCCAAGATTCAATGTGCTGCACCATTAACAGCACTGGTGATTGCACCAAAGGACCGCTGTTTTAATGTAGCATTTGAATACACGAGTCGCTAAAAATATCAGCGCTCACCTTGGCTACTGACATCATGAAAGCTACACCGACAAACTCCTTAGCTATCAAAACACTAATCCTATAAAGGGTGGATAGAAGGCAGAGTAGAATACTGTAATGCATGTTCGCAATACATGTTGAGATATTTTCATATTTTCTACGTTTCTGTACATAGCAACAAGGAGATTTTGGGTGATGTAAATACAGTATGCTAAAAAATGTTGATTCATAGACTGACTGAAATCACTCAAATCAACTGTTTATTACATTTCTATTTTATTTTCCCTTGGAACCAATGTACATCATAATTTATGTCATGTAGATATCACCCCTTCCACAAGAAACAAAACCAAACACAAATTGTATGAGTGTTGCTAAACTAGAACATGTTAATACTCTTTTTCTACTGCAACATACGATCATAATGAGAGGTATGCGTTTGGAATATTTTGGTTATCTTATCCTTAATGTGATGTTGCACACTGCAATGCCAATAAACCTAAATGAATGCCTCAGTGTCCCAGTGTCAATCAAAATTATTGTGTTTGTACAGGCAGAATTTTTGAGACAATTCCAGTACTGGATTTTGTGCCAAATGAAGTGTCTGCTTCATCTCTGTGGTTGAATATATTAATTAATGCATTAAATGTACTCTGTATGATTATGATCAATATTTTTTATATAAAAGTAAACAAAGGATTTGACAAAATGATTTCCATAAAATGTATACCAGCAATTGCCGTCACAAGAAATATGAACTTTTCCTCACAAAATGGAAAATTACTTTGACGTTATTTGCGTCTGTGTATGATTCTCCCAGGAACAATATTTGCACAAATATACTAACCTATGGATACAAATAAATTTAGAGTATATTATTTGCAATAACACGACAAGGCATGTTTGCCCATTTCTTCTCCAAGAAAGTCATCATTGCCCCTGCACGCTTCCATCGGTCAGGGATATACAGTTTGTTCCCAGGCTATTGAAACCTCACTGCCGGATGATGCTGTTCATCAAAATTCTAACTACTTTCCCTCCATCATTTCTTTGAGAAGACACACACTGAAGCAAGGCCTAAAGCCAAGCTGGAATGTAAAACATTCATTCCAGCTGAAACTGAGTCGGGCTGGGCAAGATGTACTTTTAAATATATGTTTGTCCAGACACACACAAATCCGATTGGAGGAGTGTGCCTTGTGTCTGTGTGTGTGTGTGTGTGTGTGTGTGCGCTCACACGCTGTGGATGAGTCCAGGGGATAAAACCGAGAGCTCTTCTTCACTGAATTGTATTGTGACTCTGAAAATACACTCCGCTTATTTATGGCCATCTAAAATCAACATTGGCCAAATCCTCCATATCAGCTCCATAATGGACACGCTGCCTGGCTCAGGTCAAAATAACAGCAAACCACAATGGGGAGACACACACACACACACACACACACACACACACACACACACACACACACACACACACACACACACACACACACACACACACACACACACACACACACACACACACACACACACACACTCACACACACACACTGTATGTGTGTATGCTCCTGCCTGCAATTTATTTATGTGTGCTGGTGCGTGAGCGAACACTGTGTGTTTTTGCAAGAGTGTATACCCAGGGAACTTTAATCAAAGGCACAGTGTGGAGACGCGGGGGCCTCTTCGCTCTCTTCTTCCTCAGATAAAAGTGTGTGTTAGCATGCCAGTCACATATCTCATCTGAGAGCCTCTTTCTCACCGCTCCGACGGCACGCCATCACACATCATCGTGATGGTGGCTCCACCTGAGGAGGATGACGAAGGGGGGATGTCAAGATAGGAATGGCGGAAAGCAAGATGGACAGAATCCTAAAATCTTGATTGTGCTGCGTTTGTTTCCTCATGATTATCTTCATGAACCTGTGACTTTATACAGGCTGTCGTGAAGATTTTTTAAGCTTTAAGCTTGCATGGAGGAATATCTACATCTCCATTCAAATGAACGGTTAAGTGCTATCTGATCTAAAATATATTAAACGACAGTATTAGCATGCTGTACTTTTTCTCTGGGAAATATTCACTTCATTCATTAAACCTGCCTGATGTATTTGAATATGAAAATATTTTGCCTTTAAAAAAGCTTGCCTTTAAAAAGATAATGCTGGCTTGTCTGTGGTACGAATTTATTGCTATGTAGATTATTGTGGTCGTATGCTTAAAAAAACACAGCAACAACTTTATCCTGTATCCACAGCATTTGCTTTTTAAAAAAATATGAATTCTGCAGTTCAATGATTCTGAATATGTTGTCCTTCAATTAATAAATAACGTAAATACAATGAATACACTTAATTGAATAGATCAGCTTTGAAAACTATTTTTGGACAAACCACATTAATTAAAATGTCTTTTGTGAGCAGCCATTAGTGTAGTTCGGAAAAACCACTAGATGGCAGTGTAAGTCTTTGCTCCATAATATACAAGCTGACGCTTTTCATGACTGCCTGGTATGGTGCACTCGGTTCTTCAATTAGCATGATGTCTTCGACAAATGATTTATTAAAAGGAACAATTATTATTATTTTACTGAATAATATATGTAGATTCACGTGTAATGTATGCACCATTGCACTCATTCTCATAACACACAGGAAGCTAGTGCCTTGTCGTTTTACGTACATCCATAGTACAGTATGCATAGTTTTTCCATTTAAAAATGAATACAAAGACTACATGGGCTCTGTGCACTGCAGAAAATTGGTCAAAAATGAATGACGTGTGTCATCGAATTCAGATTAAAGTCATAGATTGTAGCCTATCATTCCTCAGCAGTGCATTTCCCCATAATTCCTCTCTGTCCCCAACATATCCGAAGATTCCCTGTGCAGGAGACAAGGTGAGCCTCCTGCCTCTACCTTTGGAATGAATTTCCACCTTTCCTGAGTGATTTTCGTGTGCTTCATGTATGTGTGCGTGTGCGCGCGTGTGGTTTGTGATTATACCAGCGGCTGGCTGAAAGGAAGTAAAATACAGTGACAGCTTCATTTCCAAAGCTGAGTTCACATAAATGAGGGATTAAAGCAAGCAAGAAAATTCGGGGCTCACCTCGGCCTCAATGCCCGCTTCCTCTCATTCTGTCCGTCTTTACTTCCCTCTCTTTTATTTCAGTTTTTCCTGCAGATACAGAGCAGACCAAAAAGGCCACTGAAACACATAAGACACCACGTACACACACACACACACACACACACACACACACACACACTGAGCGAGGGGAGGGGAGGGAGGGTGTTTCTGGGGTGTGTGCTGTACATCACGATGATGATGGCGACCAGGTTAGGGGAATGAAATTAGGGGTTAGGGGGAGGCAAGGGTGCGTCTGGTGGGGAACATTAGGGAAATGAAAAAGGGGTGGACCGCTGCCGGCTTCCGAGATGCATACTTGTTAGAATAAAGGCATAAAAAAAAAGACAGGAGACAGAGGAGATGACAGGGTGGACGATAAGATGAGTGGTGCCATAATGAAAACAGTCCTGTGCACCCTGAGATTACATGGGGAGGGAGATTGGAGAGGGACGATGGTGGGGGTCGAAATGGGAGGTACCGTATATGGGGAAAATAGTGGGATTAAGGGAGGAAGTGAGCAAATTGAGAAAGAAGGGCACTCATTTATTTATAAGAAACCATAATAAGAATCGGCTAGATAGGACTTAATTTAGGTTTAAGAAGCGCGGATGGCCTTTGACCATTAGCAAGCAGTTTCATTGGCTGTTTTGGATGATCAGAAAGTGCTAAAGAAAAGGAGAACTGCATCAATGTTCCCATTACAAACTACAATGGCATCCGTCAAGAAACAGCAATGTCATTTGGATAAGCAAATTGGACATGGTCGTAAAAAGCCACCGTCTTGTATGTTGGCATTGAAGATCCTAAATTGAGAACATCGGTGAAATGTCAAAAAGTTGCTAACTCACATTTAATACCAATCATGGTTCCTGATCAGTGCTAAAATATTTCTTAATATATATTATATACAGGTATATATATTTTCTTCTTACCCCAAGGTCAACCACAACCCAAACCTTTGGCTAGTTCTTCCTGGTACTCCTGCTGAATAAATAATAAATAAAGGAGCGATGAACTACAAAGAAATACACTCCAACCTGATCAGTGCCACATTTCTACACAATATCAAAGTGTACCATACAGCAGTGCTTCTCAAACCTTTTCACCAAGTAGCGCCAAAAAGAAAAAAATAATAATCAAGGAACGTCGAGATGAGAACTCAGAACTTTGAGTCGGACTACTTCCTGCTCGGCCAACGTGCCGCCTAAAACGAAGCAAACAAACAAAAGCACATTTTGAGTTCAAAACCTGCCAAACATTTGTCAACATTCTCCTCCGTTAGCGATCCCGGATACAAGGAGATGAAAGACATTCTAACCTTTATTAATTTAAGCGTTTTATGGGTTGAAAGCAGAGATCAGTCAAATTTGAAAAAGAAAAAGAAGAAAACGATAGATATTGAAATGCGGTAAAGAAAGGGGGCGAGAATAGATGAGGTATTATAACGAAGGAGGACGAAGGAGCCCCAGCACTCTGAATGATAAGTGTCGCACGCACTGCAGGTTACGGGAAGTTCACACAAACAAATGATTCCCATTTGCCAGAGGCGAGGGACACAATTGAGATGGGGGGGTGAGAGGAAGCAGGAGCGCGCGAAAGAGGAAGGAGGGCAGAATAGGGGAGGCTTGATTTCGGATCGCTCCATCTGCATCGAGGAAGCGTTACCTTTTTACTCGTCCGATGTTTTCACGGTGCGTTATCTAAAGCATCTTCAATCCAAAGGATATTAGGCACCCTGCAGTGTCGCTACAACTTCAAATTACAGCTTATGAACCTCGGTCAATAACACCAAATGTATGTCGAATGGGTTACTGCGGGTGGGCTGCGTTTTGCGCAAATAAGAAGTGATACAGTAATAACGGTGCTTGAATATGACAATTTGGATGCGACAAACAGCAAGAACAAAAATCACCCAAAAAGTGAGAGGCCGTCACCTTATTTCCCTATTTACCTTCATGGTTGTTACAAACCAAATGATGCCAATGGGGTCTTTTCAGTGTAGTCAGGGGAGTAGGTCATTTTGGACACTTCATTATCTGGGGGGTTGAATCTGCAAACTGCAAAAAAAACAATCTGCAACACGCACAAGTCAAAATTGGTCAACATCGGTCGTAATTTGGCAAGGCAATCCCAAAAATGCGGCCCCTTCTCATCAAACAGGCCCCCCCAAAAAATCCTCCTTGTGTGGAAGCATTTTGGCGTGTCCTCTTTGCGTGAACAAAGATGAACACAATTATATCCATCCATTTTCAAATCCGCATTTCCTCACGAGGGTCGCGGGCGTGCTGGAGCTTATCTCAACCAGGTGTACCATGGACGTGATTGTGAGCGCGAATGGTTTCTATATTATACACACACACACACACACACACAATATATATCTATGTACAGTATATAGACAGACAGTGATTTGGGGGAAAAAAAATGGTGAAATGACCACACATGACTTCCCATCCTAATCAAGAGCGTTCTCATCTCCTATTTGAACGACACACATGAGCAATTCTTTCAGCGGGATACCTTCACACTGTTTGATGAAACAGTATGCGCATGAGTGTGCACGGGCTCACAAAAGCTCACCAACCCCTGCAGTGGAGTGGTAAAAGATATTAGGCGCCAATTGCAAAACGATTGCAAAAAGTGACATCCTTAATGGAGAAAGATTACAGGGTGCAACATGACTTTGATTTGAGCTGCATGCATTTATTTTGCCGGCGCAGACGGGCTTCGCGGACAGCTCGGCACACGGAGCGCCTCTCGATGCTTGCTGCCCTTTGTGTTTGCCTGAGCATATGCAAATTTATGTTCACACAAATTGATACGTTTTGAGTGCAAGCGAGTGAGACACAAAACGTCCTTTGCGGCAATTCTTTTTGACTGCAACTTTTATTATTGTATTACTCCTGTCGGCTTTTCGAGAAATGGCTGAAATTGTGTTGGATTTATTTTGATTTTTTTTTTCCGTTTGGGCTGAGAGTCTCATTTGATAAATGTTTACAGCACGTGCGGAACGTGTAAAATATGACTTCAAATGTAATCCGTACTGATTAACGGAAAGGACGCAAAGTCAACCAAATGGCGCACCGCGAGTGACATACCGGAAATGAGACATTTGACCGTGCAGTGGGTGCATTTGCTCCTGTTTGTAAAAAGCGAACTACCGGTCAAGACATGATATTTCATTTCTGTTGCACAAAATAATCGTGCAATTATTTCCCCCCGCTCCGGCTGTCTGTCAAAGCAGGATAAACATGGTCCAGGATCACATGGCAAACAGGCTCGGCCGAACCTGCGTCACAACAAAAGCGACAGGTCTGTTGTTGTAATGCAGAAGTCCAGCGTGGGTCGCGACAGAATCGTGTACCATTTTGGATTGATGTACTTTGATGGTTCGTACACTCTTTTGTGACAGTGAAGAATGTTACTTCAAAGACAAAAGTGGTCACGTTGGAGCGCATTATCTATCCATGACAACGTTTCTTCTTGAGCTGGAGCCTATCCGAGCCGTCGCTCTAATGCTACGTGCCGTCTGGTGCTGCTGGAGTTGATTTTTGCAGTGCAATTTGATCTCAATGTATGCAAGAAAAAAAGTTTTGAATTCTAAACAAACCATAAAGAACATTGGGAAGACTTTAGAGGTTGAACTGTATACTATAAATATGTGCAACTTTCAGGCGACGCACAGTTGGGATATATTTCTATTTGGAGCACAACAATCCCGACGGAAACATTTCTAATCATGTCAAGTTGATCGGGTCTCTCTTTTTCCCACCACATCAAGGATGAATAAAACGGTCTTCTCAGTGAGAATCAAACTTGAGCTACCCAGGTGAAGAATCCAATCATTTCTCATTAAAACGACTACATCACGTATAGATCAGAGTATGCCGAGAGACAAACCCGCTGGGCGAATCCGAATCAAAGCTTTACCTCTCATTAAAAATAAAAATGAAATAAATAAAGTCACCATCAAAACAGATTTCCATTCCGACGGTGTCACGTTTAGCGCCGTGCCAGGGGAGGAGATGTCAAAATAATAGTCCCTCGCCTAGGGTCAGAGTAGTCTCCAATTCTGGCGACGAGAGCCCGTCAGAAATCAAGTTTGTGAGCAGGAAGCGGGACCAAAGCGCGTCGGAGGTCCTTGATTGAACCAATTCTCCTCCATTTGAGATGTACATATTTCTTCCGCGCTTTGATAAGGCCTCGGGGACACGCGTGTTTTAATTAGACCTGCGCAGCCCGGTTGAACAGTTCATAGGCAACTTTGAAGATTTTTGCAGAGAGCCTCTGTCGCTCCGTGACAGGCGCCGCGTAATTAGTGGCATATGTGCATTTGCATATGTGCACCCGGTGACATGTTGCATCCTATTTGAATAAGTAGACATGCTTCGACGTGATATCCCCTGAAGTGAATACATGAATATGAGCCGCTAATTATACCAATCTTGCAAATGATCTATTTAAATATTAATCCCGTTTCATTTTGCATTGTTTTGCTGCGAGCGCTTTTCCGTCCGTCGGTGAGCTAACGCGTTTGTTTGTGTCAGCTCTGCCTAAGCGGCGCTGGGTATTTTGCCCCCTCCCAACCCCTCACTCCCCCCAGCATGGCTTCTGACGTCGCCGTACAGCAAATGCTCGTCCGGCTGCGCGCACGTGGTCTCGGTGGTGCGCCGAAATGTGGCAGTTGTCAATTTTCCACGCCCCAAATGAAAGCCAATCATGGCGGCCACTGCGCATGACAGGTCGCGGAGCAGCGAAAACATCGGGTTGACTCAAGTTCGAGCCCTCTTTGAAAGCGTCCGCCGCACACACAAAAGCTCCCAAAGTGCGTTCGAGTCTCTTGTCTTGTCTGTAATCCGACTGTTTCCCATAATGTTCCTTCAGAATTAGTTTAAGTAAAAATCAACCAAACAAAAATGTCTTCATCCCCTGCAATCGTCGTAGGATAATCGGCGAACACAACCAGATCGGAGAGGATTAGCTGAGAAATAAAAACAAATTGCAGCCGAAAGTTGCGGAACATGACCGATTGCAGACGGTCCTCGGCAAGCCATCGGGGGGGTGAAAAGCATTCATTCTCTCAGGCAATTTGTATGGCGGCAAAATGACCCACAAAAGACATCATTTTAGTGATGTGAATGCATGAATAAGTGTCAAGTTTGATTTTTTTGAAGCAGCTTGCAACTGCGACAAATTCAAGGTAGACACCCCCCTCTGCCCCCCCACTCTCCAATCCCGGAAATTAAAACAATGAAATTGTGCATGTCTCTTGCGATTCCTTTCAAAGCTGTTTGCCGCTAAGTGCGGCGGACAATGAAAAGCCTCTGCACAAAGCGAAGCCAGCCTGATGAACGCTACTCATCTCTAATTGCATGCTCGTTTTGATGTAAGGCAATCATGAGGTCATCTTTTTTCAGTGGGTGGCTTCGTTTGATCCGTCCCTGCGCGGAGGCTTATCATCAGCTACCTGGTGTGATTAAAGAGGGCTCGAAGAAGCGGGGAAAAGCAAGATGTGCTTTTAATGTTTCTTGAAGAGAAAAAAAAAAAAAACAACCAAACAAAACTGCCTAACCTTGAACGGTGCGTCTGGCTCTCGTCAATCAATCAATCAATCACAGCGGCGCGAACAACAGCTTCCTTCAAACTCATTCAAATGAGCATGCAGGAGCACACAAACATACCCCCCCCCCCCTTTGCAAATTACGTTGGGTGTCCTAATTGTTTCCGTGTTTTGCAGGCCTTTCGACAACTTCAGAAGGCATTTGGTTGCCGCTTGATGTATGCTTGCCGCGCCTCTGGCAATGCTTTTTATGACCATTATTATTCAAATGAGCTCGAAATGTGTTTTGAAGGTCCTAAATCACTGAGCACGACTGGCTACTCTGGGCGTTTATAAATGACTTTCCGCACAAGCAAACCTCGGCCTGCATGCGTTACTGGGACGAGCTCGTCAACAAAATTTTTCTCACTTGTCCGCTAACGTGACATGTTGTGTTGGAAAGTTTGATATTTCGCTATCTGTATTACTAAATAGTGGAGGGACGACGTTCGAAGACAAATTTTTAGATAGGAGTTAAAAAAAAAAGTGTTTTTTTTGTTGCTAATTCAGCATGCAATGCATTGGGAAAAAATTGTTTTTATGCCTTCTCGAGAATATACTTTGACCTTAAACTTTCTTTAGTCTCACTATTTATTAGTAACATGGTAGATTATAACTCGAATTCAGTTCAAGTGTCCACATGGTACAAGGTGTCATTGTACACTGCATTCTGTGTGTCTGCTTATAACAATCTCTCTTTCTTGCAATCACTAAATTAGAAGGAGCATTGAGCATCCCCAGCAGTGATGACGGTCATGTACGGTAGATAATCAACAATTAAATCGACTGAGCATATCTCCCTCTTTGTCTAAAGCGCCGCATTGTAGTTTTCCGGATCCAGAAAATGTTGAAAAATATATATAAATATACAATTCATGTAACTTTATATGTCCAAGTTGCGCATTTTGTATACATGTCTTCTTCACAATTTCCCTATATGACCTACTTGAGGTTGAGGGCGTCTAAAAATTTTGTTTTTACTTGTCAACGGCCATTTTTTTTTTTTTTGCCTTAATACATTCATCATCATAATATTGACGTCTGTAAAATTAGGCGTCCTTTTATCCATCAGACACAAATTCTGAAGAGAACAGGTGTCAATGGTGAACACTCAGGGAAAAAGTTTAACTTGCAACACAAATGCCGACCGACTTCACTGGAACAGCCCCAGTGGAATTAATTATTTTTAAATTATATTTTTTAAAGATTATCACCCTCCTCCAACGCAAGAAGTTGAAACCAACTCTTATCTCTGATGAGATGTGCCGTGCAGATATTTTTATGTCTGCAAAAACTGCTCAGAAACAATGTACAACACGCACACACACACACAGGCACAAACACACACACACACACACACACACACACACACACACACACACACACACACACACACACACACACACACACACACACACACACACGCATGTGGAAAAGCTGGCAGGCCAGTGTTCAGATACACACGCAGCACATCTTGATTAGGTTTTCATAAAGTCTGGAACTATGCTGAGTCTGTAATTGACTTTGACAGCAGAAGCCTCCATGTCCTATGGCTATGTTAAACGAACAATTTACATCTTCATTTCAAATTCTACATGGATAAAAAGCTATTAATTACATTAGTCTGCAAGAGTCATTCCGGCTGTGTAGAATATGTGCGTGTCTTTCTGTCTGTGTGGATCTCCAATGTCCTTACAAATATACACTTTTGCTCGTTTATATATTAATTCTGTCCTGGGGCCGAACAATGGCCGCGGTAAGTGCTTCTCTGGAGCTGAGTTTATGAACGTGGAAAGAAACTTTGTTCGTGTGTATGGCTTTTGAAAAGCACCTTCTACACACACACACACACACACACATACGTGTTTTGGTGCATTTTCAGGACGTCCGTTTGTTTGCCGACATATGGGTACACCCCTTTCCCGTGGTCCTAGCGGCTCCAAAAAAATATGGTAACCATGAAAACAAATCAGGAACACATCCATCTATTCAGATTTTGGCTAGGGCGAAATATTTTTTTGATTTATGACAAAATTGCGACATATGAGGACATTGACAGGTTTTGTGAATTATGGAGACAATCACCTCAAACACACTAGCATTTCATGTTTTTGTGAATTTTGAGCCCGTGGATACACAGAATTTTCAAGTATATATGACTTATGAAGACCAGCTAAGAATAAAGTGTGTCTTTTTAGATTGACTCCTGTAACATTTCTTCTTTAAATACCAACAGTATATGTTAGGCACAAGTGTCCAATTGTCATACTCGGGCACGGGGAGACCTCTACAAAGGAAGGAAGCCTAGATTCAAACTACCAATTGCTAAACTGTGCGGCGAATGTGCCAAACAGTCGTTACACCCGTCGTCCCTCAGATATTCACGTTAATAATACAAGACAGTAAAACTAAGCTGTGAAGAAAAAGAGACCGTTAAATATGTGGTCAGTCCACTTTTTTATTTTTTAATTGCTGGCAAATATGAACTTATGAACACAGAAAACATGCCACCTCCTCTCCACGACACAAGGCAGTGCAATAGATGAGGGTTGTTTAAACTGAAGAAGATAATGTCAAAATGTGAATACTGTGATGAAGATTTTTCATGAATCTGGGCGTATATTGGGCCATGTATGGAGCAAATTCTTCTTTAGCTACTTGTTAGAAGACAAAATCAACTTCTCAAAAAATATTGAAATTTGTGAAATAGGATGTCTGAATTAAAATGTTTTAGGGTTTTTCTGAAATATCACCTCAGAACTAATAAGCCTATCTTTTGTGAGTAGTCCGTATACTGTACGTATGTTTATATACAGCAGGGGTGTCAAAGTCGGTCCTCAATGGCCGCTGTCCTGCCTGTTTTCCAGCTCTCCCAGGATGTTCTAATGATGCGTCAGAGCTGGCTGACGAGTTGATCATCTGAATCAGGTGTGTTGCAGCCGAGAGAGCTGGAAAACAGGCACGACAGTGGCCCTCCAGGCCCAGATCTGGACATGCCTGATATACAGTGTACCTTACATCTGCAAGGATTTTCCAAATTGCTCTTGAAGATCATGAAACAACAAACGTGAAACACCGTATTCAACAACAAATATGAAAACCGTAATTGACCATCCCACCCATTATGCACCATTGCTATTGCTTTAGTTAACTTGAACTGAAATGTACCCAGGACTGCTCACATTTCAAAGTACTATCTATTCATTCTCCTTTTTAATGCAGTTATCCTGTTGTGGATGTAGTTTTTGATGGCAACCCAGTCTCTGTCTTTCAGAGCTTCTGGCTCTGCGTGGAGACAGGAGTCACAGCTTGTTTTACCTGGTACTTTGTGGTCTGTTATGAAATTTAACATGTGTCGCTCAACAGCCATCACTTCATCACCTGACCACTTGCGTCTCTTATTCCCACCTGTAAAAAAAAAGGCATTATTTATTAAAAATGGCATTGCTAATGTTAAAAATGCTAAATAAGATTGTAAATATTCCAGTAAATAATGAGAATTTTGAAAAAATGCTCTTTAACCTTGCTTTTCATTGGAGCACTTTGACTTTCTCACTTGAAGTGATGTGCTTCGATGAGAATCTAAAAGGACAGAAAATAATATATTCTCATACTCCCATGTCAGAGAAAAAATATTGATATACATTTTTGCCATTTTTTAAAACTGTTACTGATGTTTTTGTTGTCACGTGTGGTTGAGAAGGAAGTGTCATCCATGTTGTCCGGGGTGGGTGACGCAGATGCATGGCTGGGGTTACCAGAAGTCTCAGAGCTTGAGCCTTTGAAAAATAATACAAAAATAGTTGAATGTGGCTTTTCACCATTGCTTTCTTATATGTCCCAAATCCTCTCATAATTTCTAAATTTTCTAATGCGTTTTCAACCTGCCCATTTTCCATCTTTCAACACCATTTTCAAATACTGTAGTACAGTATAGTGTCTCTAATTCATACATAGTTGTTCAAAAAGACAGAGATTATCAGGCACCAATTAGCTCTGTCTAGTGTCATAACTTGAGGACATTACCATTTTCTGTGTAACTGAGAATAGCTTTTTCTTGATTAAGGTCAGCATTGGTTTCTTTGTCATCGTCATCGCTTGTGGTTACATCATCTGGTTGGGTTGAAAAAAAAAGAAACAGTCAGGACAAAATAATTTTGTTTAAGGGCAAACACACAATGATAGATTTTTAAAAATGCTATTTAAACAACATTTCACCATCAGGATTGATCTCGATTTCATTTAGTCCTTTTCCTGCAGGTCAGACAGTTTTCCTTTCTCCATTGCCATCAACAGTTTGCTGACTTTTGCAAGCTGCAGGGTACTTTCCGAAGCCGGTAGAATTCTCGGTGGACGCGGATGTCGTGTCCTAGAAATGTGGCAAGTTGATCCATTTCATTTTCTTTCAGGTTCAGTACTGTGGACAGAGTGGCAACTTGTTTTCGTAATCTTGTGGAGGTAAGTGCATCTGGGTACGTTGCACCACATTGGTTTGCAAACTTGCGGAGGCAGTCAGAGCCTCTGTAATGGGAAAGGACACCTGGACGTGCGAACAAGTACACATTCTCTGTGTGGACTTGACAATCATTCCTCTTTTTCACAAGGAGGTCCATTGCAGTGATCATGCCAGGGTGAGAAGAACAGGTACCATCCTTGATCTTTTGCCACGGATCTCAACTCTGTCAAAATACTTTGTAAGCTTCCTTTCCAATTCAGTGAGGCACAGCATAATGTCGGGATTCAACTTGGCGCGATTTCGCATTGTGAAAGACTGGACCTCCATTTTGAAATTTCCCTTGCCTCTTTCTGTTAAATAGTACAACTTTCGTCAAAGTCACTTTTGCAAGATTTCCAAAGGTTATATTTTTGGGTTTTCATTCAAATCATTCATGCACTGAGCAGACTCAGCCTCAAGGTACTTGTGCAGCAGCGAAACATCCTGTGTAAACGGTAAAACCTGAGGTTTATTCCACTTGGCTTGTTGAAGTGTACCCAATGCAGCAGCTGAAATGGTCTCATTCCACTTTTCTCATAGAGTGTGACGAATTGCTTGGCTGACTCTGCAACATCAAGTTGATTTGCAACGATGGCACTGCACTGCACAATGCCTGCAACTTTTGCCAAACTGTGCCCCAATTTCAAAGCCAAGGAGGGGTTTTAAATGAGTTGCTTTCCAACTCAAAACCAGAAACAGCTCTGACTGCTTGTATGACATGGGGAAAGTTACTTGGCATAACAAGGTCTTCTGTGCTCTTCAATGGCGTTTCAGCTCTGGCGCTATCAATAATCTTGCCATTTCTCTCATTTTTGGCGAATGTATTCATTTCTTTTCTCTTGTGGTTTTCTGGCATTGTACAATGACTCGCCAAGGCTAAGAATGTATTTTTCACTCCTTGCTACTAAGGAAATTTCATCATCGTTCATTTCACAGGCAATCTTCCAAACAGCTTGTCCGACTTGATTAGGTCTTGGTAAGTCTAGTTTGATCCGCTTTTGCCCAATGGAAGGCTCTACCTGTGACTTCTGAGGACAGTTTTTAACATGTTTCCAAAGACTAGCCTTTGCATATAATCCTTGACAAAACTTGCAGTGGCGGTAGCCATCAGATTTCGTTGCTGTACAGGGTCTTCGACAAGCAACCATTTCACCAGCACCACAGCTTGCCACAGTCGCATTATGCTTAAAGTTTCCCCTCTTCTTCAGAAAACTGAACAAATGTCTTCTTTCGCGGGACCTTTTATCAAAACTTAGAGCCCTAACAACATCAGGCTGTGAACTGTGGGCAGATTCAAGGTGTCTTGCCAGTTTAGAAACAGCCTTTTTACAATAAAAACAATACTGCTTCTTGTTGTATTTGCTTTGTTTTTCGCCCTTTGGCAATGGTGTGACCTTGATAGCGCTGTTACTCTCTGATGCATTCCCTGATGAAGTGGCACTGCAACTTGTCACTGAAATGGAATGACTTGGAGCTATCGCTGAGGTGGTGATTTCTCACAGGAAGGTTTGGGATTAATATACCACACTGTAGAAACTTAACACTGTTCAACTCTGTGCACTAGCAATATGGGGACATTCGAACACAAGCTCGACAGAGTTTGGTTCAGACAAAATCATGTCACCTGAAACACACTCAGGTTTTTCAGGTCTAAAGAAATATGAGGACATGACGATTGAAATCACGGAGAGTCCATGTTCCTGATTTATAACTTCTCTTGCGTTTGTCAAAGAAAGCTGTAAACTCAAAACTGGTATATACTAATAAAACGTAGTAACCTGTTGTAAGGATGAAGTGGATCTCTCACTCCTTCTTGGTCGTCAGACGGGTCAGTCAGGATCACAACACTTGGTGTCTGCAACATAACAACATTACAGTGTCAAAATATTCATCATTCTTCATCCTGACCAGTTAAAAAATGAATAAACAATATTTCTCATTGAACGTCGCTCACAGGAAGGTTTGGGATTAATATACCACACTGTAGAAACTTAACACTGTTCAACTCTGTGCACTAGCAATATGGGGACATTCGAACACAAGCTCGACAGAGTTTGGTTCAGACAAAATCATGTCACCTGAAACACACTCAGGTTTTTCAGGTCTAAAGAAATATGAGGACATGACGATTGAAATCACGGAGAGTCCATGTTCCTGATTTATAACTTCTCTTGCGTTTGTCAAAGAAAGCTGTAAACTCAAAACTGGTATATACTAATAAAACGTAGTAACCTGTTGTAAGGATGAAGTGGATCTCTCACTCCCTTCTTGGTCGTCAGACGGGTCAGTCAGGATCACAACACTTGGTGTCTGCAACATAACAACATTACAGTGTCAAAATATTCATCATTCTTCATCCTGACCAGTTAAAAAATGAATAAACAATATTTCTCATTGAACGTCGCTCACAGGAAGGTTTGGGATTAATATACCACACTGTAGAAACTTAACACTGTTCAACTCTGTGCACTAGCAATATGGGGACATTCGAACACAAGCTCGACAGAGTTTGGTTCAGACAAAATCATGTCACCTGAAACACACTCAGGTTTTTCAGGTCTAAAGAAATATGAGGACATGACGATTGAAATCACGGAGAGTCCATGTTCCTGATTTATAACTTCTCTTGCGTTTGTCAAAGAAAGCTGTAAACTCAAAACTGGTATATACTAATAAAACGTAGTAACCTGTTGTAAGGATGAAGTGGATCTCTCACTCCCTTCTTGGTCGTCAGACGGTCAGTCAGGATCACAACACTTGGTGTCTGCAACATAACAACATTACAGTGTCAAAATATTCATCATTCTTCATCCTGACCAGTTAAAAATGAATAAACAATATTTCTCATTGAACGTCGCTCACAGGAAGGTTTGGGATTAATATACCACACTGTAGAAACTTAACACTGTTCAACTCTGTGCACTAGCAATATGGGGACATTCGAACACAAGCTCGACAGAGTTTGGTTCAGACAAAATCATGTCACCTGAAACACACTCAGGTTTTTCAGGTCTAAAGAAATATGAGGACATGACGATTGAAATCACGGAGAGTCCATGTTCCTGATTTATAACTTCTCTTGCGTTTGTCAAAGAAAGCTGTAAACTCAAAACTGGTATATACTAATAAAACGTAGTAACCTGTTGTAAGGATGAAGTGGATCTCTCACTCCCTTCTTGGTCGTCAGACGGGTCAGTCAGGATCACAACACTTGGTGTCTGCAACATAACAACATTACAGTGTCAAAATATTCATCATTCTTCATCCTGACCAGTTAAAAAATGAATAAACAATATTTCTCATTGAACGTCGCTCACAGGAAGGTTTGGGATTAATATACCACACTGTAGAAACTTAACACTGTTCAACTCTGTGCACTAGCAATATGGGGACATTCGAACACAAGCTCGACAGAGTTTGGTTCAGACAAAATCATGTCACCTGAAACACACTCAGGTTTTTCAGGTCTAAAGAAATATGAGGACATGACGATTGAAATCACGGAGAGTCCATGTTCCTGATTTATAACTTCTCTTGCGTTTGTCAAAGAAAGCTGTAAACTCAAAACTGGTATATACTAATAAAACGTAGTAACCTGTTGTAAGGATGAAGTGGATCTCTCACTCCCTTCTTGGTCGTCAGGCGGGTCAGTCAGGATCCCAACACTTGGTGTCTGCAACATAACAACATTACAGTGTCAAAATATTCTAAAGTATTTTACAGTGACTGAAAAAGTATGAGGGCATGACTGAAATCATGAAGAGCAACATGATACCAACCATAGAGCGTCAGAAATATTTCAGTAGTTATAAGACTTTTGAATAAATTCAACTACTTTTTCAGTGAACACATTCATAGCACAAGCAGGCTCATTGTGGTACTTACCATTGTACAGCTCTGAAAACTAACAATTTAAGGACAACAGACACGACTGAGTTCAAATAATAAAGACAACACCAGAAACATACTCTTTCAGACTAAAACAATGTCATGACTGAAAAATGTTGAGTCCATGTTCCTGACTTTGAATTTCTCGTGAACTTATAAAAGGTAACAAACTGTTGATGAAAATTATTTCTCACTCACCTATGAAATATAATGACTTACTTATTAGATCTGGTTGTCTATATTCAGGCATTACTTACCAGTGCTCTCCATGCCCACTGAGAATCTCCATAGTCATAGGTTATTTCAATCCCTGCTTGGATATTTTCAATTGCAAACAAGCAAAGACGAGGTTTATCCTGGATTCTCAGCTTTTTCATTCTACAGTTTGGGCCTTTGTGATCATCATTGACCAGTCGACCCAATGAGCCATCTTCATGGGCGGAATCAATGCTGAAATTGAACAATGAAACATGAAATGTTTTTCCAGTTAAACTACAATGCTGTTCAGAACCACCTGATGTTTTTCTAGATCTTGACTTACCACCATATGCTTCCTTTCCATTCAAAATCAAACAGGAAACAATTTTGCTTCTCTGTGTACTTTTTCTGTCTCTTGTCTCGTTCATAGTTTGAGATTAACTCTCCACGGTACTCAACCACAAAGGACCCCTTTTCGATTGGTTCACTTGTAAATACACCACGTCCTAGGACACGAAAAGTTGACACTTAAATATCTATTAATAGAATCCAAATCAGGCTTACACAATGCAATGCAATACAATATTCTTGAGGATTGAAGGATAATTGCTGCTAAACATTCTCTTAAAAGGTACTTCAACTATTTTTGCTCCAATATTATCAATGGCATAAAAAAAAATGCTGTTGTTCATTGTGATATTTTTGGGGTAAATACAATGTCTGAAAAAAATCTGTTACTGTGACAGGCTTGGTTGCAGCTCTAGTCATGTTTGTGCAGTACCCATAAGAATTATATAGCAGGTAGATTGATAGTATACCTTTATAATCATTGATCCACTGGGCTTTCAAGCAAGGCTTGTCGACTCCAGATAAAATAAAATGAGCAGCCTCAGATTCAGGACTCAGTCTGGCTCTTCTTTGTGACATTATCACCACCAGTAAACATCTAAGATGGAAAGTGACAAAAGTCAGCCAAACACAATACAGTGGCAGTACTTATTTTGGCTCAGAAAGGACTAAGACAAACATACAAAATTTCATAAAACATTTGTTGGTCACACTAATAGATTAGGCAAACCCTTTGTCAGGCAGATAACAATGTAAAATTAAAATACAGTAACACAATATTATCATGACCAAATGTACCAACAAAGATGAATACTGCTATAATTCCATTGCTAACATTCGTTTTTTTTCATTGAAACGGTGTAAATTAATCAACACAAGAATAAACAGTATAAATACACCGGACTTAGCATAAATGCTAGTAGTGCATGGCCCACTTTCATTAGGCTACCTGTACTAACTAATCTCAATTAACTGCAATCGAATAAAACAAATACTGCACTGAAATAAACATTTAGCACCAAAATCAAGTTCCACAGACTGTGCTGTTGAAGATTGAGAAACGTTTTCCAGAACCTTGTCTGCAGGACATGTCTACATTACTTTTACTGGTTGCTTATTAGCATGCTAACGATCGAGCTAGCTAGCTAGCTGTCTAATTAAATTACATTATCTTTGGTGGGCACTGTTAAACACGGTTATATTGAACATCTTCTACGTTATGGTAAGATAGACGAAAAGTAATTGCTTACCAGGTGGTCAATCACGCGTGGTCGTGTTTGTTTAAGAGAGTTTAATAGAGATATCTGACTGTAGGATTGTCTTGGCTTCTTCACACGTGGGATTGTGTGTGACTGCTAATTGATGTGACTTACCAGGACACCTGGGCGGGGAAAATGTGTGAGTCCGTCCGAAAAAGATGACATTTGAGGTCCTGCACATTGACGTCACTAAAAGTGTGTTTAAAGTGTGTAAAAGTACAGGAGATGGCCACTAGGTTTCCAAATAAAAAGTGAGTCGAAAGTTAAACACACTTAAACACACAATTTCTGAATATTGTGCTATTTCAGGACATTGCATATTTTTGGTGCGGGAGTATCCTCATGAGCTCTAGAGTGGTGTAGACTGCGTAGAAAAATGAGGACGTGGAAAATGTCCTCATTTTTCCACAGGTCCTCATTTTGAAGGTGTGTTATCATAAAATTGTCCTGATATGTCATGAATACAAAAGCACACACACACACACACACACACACACACACACACATACACAGATGAAAAATGTATGCACAGAGATACAATCTGAATGAAGTAAAAATAGCAAGCCCTTTAAAAATTGCCATCGAATGCTGGGCGATACCGTTCCGTGTTGAAAGGGTCAAGAAACAAAATGTAGGCTTTGATGCCGGTTAATCCGCGTAAACTTCCGTCATCTTCTCTCCGTTTTTATATATGGAGATGTATCATCACGCAAAAACTCACTGGATTAAGACGGAATTACTGCTTTTGATTGTATGATGTTATCCTAGCCCAGTTTTCCGTTATTATTTATTGGGTTGATTGGGTTATGTGTGTCGTCTTTGCAATGAAGGCGCCTCATTGCCATGCACGACCCCGTCATTATCAGAGCGCGCACGTTTAATGCAGATACTGACGCTTGAAAACGGACCTCGGAAATGTACCGGGTAGACCTATTGCGGTTATTATCGTGGTACGGAAGGATGGTCTGACAGACGGACGGACAGGTATCTCAGGATTACGACGTCAGTGCGGCTCTCGGTTTGAGTGCTTCCTGTCAGCTTCAAAGAAACCTTAAGAGGGGGCAAATGGCTCTTTGAGCGGCAGCGGGCGCCGATGAAGCAGCCCGGCAGCCATCATAGTCATCTGCATGATTGTGCCAAAAACAGAGAATCTCGTGTTTGCTTTGGAGACAGATCGAAGCGGCAAAGAAAAGAACAGCACTAACCACATATAATGAAGCCACAGATGGACCTTACATCGAAGGAGATAAATACAGTATTACAGTGAGGGGTGGGGTGGGGAAGGGGGCGGTGTCAGACAAAATCAAACTGCAAATGCAACAATCTTTGTCGGGGAGAGAGGTGTGCAAGGGGGTGGCGCGGTGCATGGGCGACGGAGGGGGCGGGGTGATGATGTGATGCGGTGGAAAAAGTGCGAGCCATCTCGTCGCATGCAGGCTGCCTGCGCTCAATGAGAAAGCTAAAAGGTAATTTCACGGATAAAGAGGAGGCCTAATGCATAGAGGTAATGTAGCAGGGGATGGAACAAAGGCAAACTTTCATCTCTTTAAGCTTGGATGGAGAGAGAGTGAGAGAAAGCGCCGGAGAAAGCTTTTGATGCTTTGAAAATGATAATAACAATCTCAAAGTCAGCCTCGGTAGAGCGAGAGAAAGAGAGAACTTGCCTCCCCCCCTTTCCCCTTTTGTCTCTCCCCCTTGGTGTGTTCCTTACCCTGCTCCCCTGCCTCCGACCGCTGTCTTAATACAACGGCATCGGGCATCAGTTTGTGTGCAAATTGTTAAAATTAGTTCCTCCCTGAGAGCTGTGACGTGCCATCTCTGCCTGCAACAAGATCTCGGGAAAGACTGTCCGTTGTCTTTGGACTCGGTGCTGCTTTGGCACTCGCAATATGTGTGAATAATGTAGAATGAAGATCCAGGTTGTGAGTAAGGAAGCAATCATTGTCTTTTATATTCGCTTTTCGATTGGATGGCTTCAAATGCACGGCTTCAGCGGATGACCTTTTGATCCGCTGATGCCGAGGGGTAACCCATTAATGTGCATGCACACACACACACAAGCGCGCAATCATTTTCTTTCAGGGACAACACAATTTAACAACCGCTCTTCAATTATTCAAGCCTGCGAATCCACGTAGGCACGTATACGACATTTTACGGTGGCCGTCATCTAATGTGAGGTGCATTACCGTACTCACGGAGGCGTCTCGGAATCCAGCATGTCATTTTCAATTCTTGATCACACCGGATCAATTTTGGCTTTGTTTTAAGGTTTTGGCCTCTTGATGGGAAGAATCGGAGTTTATGAAATGTCCTTGTCTTCTGCCTCATTGCTTATTCTGTCCTGCTTTGTGCCAATTGCAAAGAACAGAGAAAAGGCCATTTTTTTTTATATCCTTGCTCCCTCATTTCGCTTTGCGCTCCTGACCCTCCCGAGTCTCACCAGACCTCAAAATTGCCCTGAATATATAAATGCTAATGCTAATAACTGCTAGCAGGAGCACATAATGTCCTTGACTGGTACAAGAAAAGATCCTTTTCTCTTACATGACCGGCTGCCTCTCTGAATAACATAAGGGGAGTTCACATTGCGAGCCCTTATTTCTCTCTTCTTCTCTTTTTCTTAATTCACTTGACTCTCCCCTCAACTTTAGCCTTCTTGTAGACGAGGGAGGGCTGGGGATGGGGGTGGAAAAATCCAGCTGAAGTGTAAAATATTAATTCATTTATCTGCGAGATAAGATCTTGCTGCCTCGCCTGAAATTCGAATTACATCCATTTGCCATTAAGTCGACGCAACGCACCGTCAATGAGGCCTCCAGAGCTGGTCTTGTCTTTGCGCCCAGTCGTGTGAAGCGTGCCGCCGTTTTTATGCCTTCTGGAAGCTTTTCATGGTCGGAATTAAACTATAATGCTTGCTTCAGTGGCATGCATGTTAATGGTGATGGCAAAGCTGTCATTTAGGAGATGCAAGGAAACAGCCGCAGTGAACAAAATGGCCTCTCATGGAGAAAAAAACCCTGAAATAAAATAAAAGATAATCCAGGATGTCTCCAGGACTCTCTGAAGATGAGAGATCATCCCGATAGCAAAATCCCTGCTGTTCTGGAATGAGCACTCAGCGTGTTATTATGCATTCTGATTGGTCCCTGTTTAAGAAGGTCCAGTGGGGTCCAAAAAGCCTCTTAGACCTTCCCGGTAGGGCCTGTCACGAACAATAGAGGAATGAAATCCCCCTGACGTGAATAAGAAGGCAAATATTCCATTGTTTCATAGAGGAAAGTCTTTGAAGGTGTGCGGTGTTTGCCAATTCACAAAATATGAATCCTTCCTCTCCGGAGGTGAGACGCTGCTCTTAACATGAGCCGGTATCAGTCTTTTAAAAAAAAGGCTGCGAGTAATTGTAGCCTTGAAGTCACACACATCACACATGGCGCAGTCAATATTGCACCAACTTCTTTGGGTACTTTTGTCTGAAACTTTTTTGCTCCTTTGCTTATGACGCAAAATACATATATTTGTCAAAAACTTTTCCCTCCGCGCCCCCCAAAAAAGAGGTCGCGCATCAATCAATCAATCCTGCAATCATTTCTCATGCAATCATATTAATCATTCCTCTCTGTCTCATTTGCGTCATTTAGAGCAAGAACGTGGTGGATTTGGGCTTTTGACAGCGTACCTTTCACATGGTGTCAACAATGTGCTGTAAGAGCACCCTCTCGGTGCCATTAGATTTCTCAAAGTCACTTTTCAAAGCTGTTTTTTCCCTCTGCTGCACCCAAGCTAACAGTGGGGTTCCGCTTTCAAATAAAAGCCAGTCAAAGAGGGAGGGAGTGTTGAACTGAGCTGATGCATTCAGCTTTTTTTTTTTTTTTTGGAAGGTCTGATATTTCGGTATTACTAAATTACAACCATATCAATTACAAAGAGTGAGGAATGGCGCTATGGGGTCCTCAGGTGCCAACATGAAGGATCCAACGCAAGAACTAATGTTTTGCACATGCGATGGATGCATAAGGAAGCTCATTTAGGGGCCACAGGACCCACTCTAAGTGCGGATATGAAAGGAGCCCGCATTCAAATGCGACTTGACTGATTCAGACTCAGCCTGAAACAGCCTTGCTGCGACAAATCAAAACAACTCCAAGTTGCCATATAATAGGGAATGAGTTAAAAATGACATTGGACTCGCACAAAGAGGCCAAGGGCATCGGGCCATCTGTGGCTCTCACAAGAGAAGATGAAACAGGAGGCAGACGCATGAGTCGTCGAGTCTCCGCAGGTTGTAAATCACGACCACCTTTACTGAGCTGATGCTTGACGAGCGATTGTTTTCGAATCCCTTTGCGCTGCTATCAGATCTTCTCGCAGACAAAATCAATCAGCCAGGCTTGAGTTTGAGAAACGAGGAGACGGCCGGTGCCAAAGTCGGAGAGGAATGAGGACGGACGGACAAGACGCAGAGACCCAAAGTGGCACAAGAAAAAAATGGAGATCATTCGCTAGTACGTTTTGATGCCTCGATTAATAGAGCGCGATGACGGCGCAGGAAGATTTTTTTTCTCGCGATGATATAGTGATATTTGTCATCTGTGTCCTCATTGTTGCGCTGGAGAACCTGTCTTGACTTTTGAGAGTGCCAAGGACAGTTCTGGACCAAAATCCATGCATCCACTCAACCGGTATTGTACACGCGTCAAAATCAGAGACGGGTTTCCTTACCTTGACAGCAATATGGGCTCTTTTGATGTCCTTCTGGATTCAAAACTTCAGAAAGTCAAGTACTTGACTGCATTTTGGATTTGGATCAGGGAAGGCGGTGGATTCCACTGCAGTTCTGAGCTCCAACGGTGCCTGTTGTATTAAAGAAAAACTGTCAGCAAAGTACAATGACTTTTCGCTCACCAACACGAGTCACACCTCTTTGTCCTTTGTCAATCGTACACCATCTTGTCTCATTTTCACGGAAGTGAATATCACGTTAACTTTACACACAACTAGATGATTTGACCGGCAGTTTTATCAAGATACACGTCGCATTTGCGTCGGTGCTCGAAATCCCTCCCCGCCTTGACTGACAGCGCAGAACGCATTCAACCTGTTTAAAAATATAAACAGGCGGCAGTCCGATGTCTGGAATGCTTGTGTGTCTCCGTAAGTCGTACATTTGATACACGCTCGCACGCGCCTGCTCGGCCCCACAGTCCGAGCCACGATAACACAATAATGAGGTCATATCAGTATTCATCTCGCAGGCGGAAAGAGGGTGCGGTGTTGATCGAAATGATATTAGGCCTTCCAAGATGAAGCACATTTACTCAAACACATACTCAGGTACTTTAAGCGTGACCCTTCGTAATGGCTTCATTGGCGCACTGCATAATGGGGCTCCTATTACAAACTGCATCGAAGGGAATCAAATAAGACGTGTAATTTCTCTGAAAAAGTAAGAAACACTCACCAAAATGCAGCGTGAGAGCAGCCCTCGCCCGCAGTTTAAGACATTAAGGGTATTTAGCCGCAAGGAGTGGTCAGCGTAATGGGCTGGCTGCGGGTTCATCTGCTTGTCTGCAAAGAGTTTTATTGCCTTTTTGTGCCGTACTTTAGCCATTAAAGAGTTGGAAATGTACAAGATGCGCATGCCAATTTGTCCGTTATTTGCCCGCTCAACGTTGAAGCACTTTGCTGTCGTTTGGGGTGATCAATGCTTAATGAATTAGTCTGCTATTTTTTGGTTGTTTTTGTTTTGTTTCCCATGCACCTCCCTTAAAGGCAGATGCGCTTAGCACCTTCCCAATCCCTCAGAGAGTCTGTCTGATGGAAGCCTTCCACCCCTAATTTATGAAAAGCGAGGAGGCGAGCAGTTCATGTGTCTAGAAGTGCTCGCTTTCTGCCAAATTGCTTTTGGCGAATTCACTCCAGGTCCAAAACCGGAACTCAACCCCAACATTCATTCAACGACGCATGAAAGAATAACGTCTTGAGCGGAGATGGAAATAAAAAGGGGGAGACGGACACCGAGAGGCCCGCGGATAAACGGCAACAGAGCGGCAAAGCCGTGTTGACTTGGCGGCCGCCAGCATTCTAATGCCGCCGTGATTGCGGAGTGTTTCTAGTGATTACATTTAGCCTATTGAATTAGCCAGGGCTGGTGCTCTCGAGGCAGACGCCCGGGCATCAAAATCCAATTATACATTTGTTAAATAACGTCACGATTGCCTGTGCATAGTTTCGTCGCCGGACTGCATTTGTTTCCGACCGTCAAAATGCCATTGGTTTGTGAGCTTTGGGAAAGGTTATGCAGATGGATAGAATTAATTGTCGGGCAGGGTGGAGAAAAAAAAATGTCATTAGAACACTTAGATGGCCACGATGGCCCATTTAAATCCCCAGCCTGTTAGCGGCCAGGCATTTTAATTTGTAACTTGACATGATAATGCGGCGGGCCCCCAGCTCACGGACACAAATATTACTCACATTGATTAAAAGAGACTATTGCTTCCTCCCCTCCAATAGCTGGCCACGGACGATCCATACACCGTTCACTCTATTTCACTAACATTTAGTTTGCCTTGACTTTAATGGCCTCCGTCTTAATGTGAGCTGTAATATGAATCGCTGCGATATGCAAATAAAAAGTTGCGCAGCGGTGGAAATTAGCATTACGATTATGATTGCCAATGTGTCCTTAAATGCAATTCGTAACGACAGGCGGCATTTTAGCACAATGAATCGATCACATTAATAAGCCGGCGCACCCTTCCTTTTAATTTAAAAGATAGTGCCTACTCTAGAGTCCGGGTATGTACTAGCTCGCGTCAACTGCGACTGCATTTCCATTAAAAATAACAAATAAAAAAGCGTGAATATTGCGTCGTAAGGAGAAGCGGCTCATGCGGTGTTTTGCATCGGTCACCGAGTCTTGTGTTGAACCCAAAGTCCCCAAATGAGCTCCAAGGAGAAAAACAGTGTGCGCGCGCGAGCAAAGCGATAGATTGCAAACATCTCCTTGGAGGTCACCGGCTTGCTTCGAGACTATATTAGATACGGGCGGACAACTCTCCTGCGCTACGAGAGTTGTTGCGGCTAAGGTGGGGGAAGGCGACGCTTCCACGCTAACATATTCTGGGCTGTGAAAGGAGTGGATCATTAAACCCGACTGGAGATTTCAAGGTTAAAGGTCACATACCGCTCGGTCCGACGGGAGGCGTTGGCGCCTCTATCATTGTGGCGCTCCAGTTTGCACGCACGGAGATGCACTTGGTGGGAGCCAAGGCTGCGGATGAACAGAATTTGACAAATACACACACGCGCGTTCACATTCTGTGAAAATGCACTTACATTTTCTTTTTCCTATCATTTAATAGACTGATCTCTATTGTTTCGAATGGATTTCCATCCTTCCTGTGAAGACTTTACCTTTATCAAATGGCAGAATATTACTTTGAACAGGGCAAAATTGCAGGGCCATTCGGTGTACTGTAAGCGCGGACATCGTTATTTCTTTCTATTGCTCCAGTACCCGTTGGCTCCTATTTGCATGGCTTCGTCATGTTTCGTTTGGAGTTCACAAAAACCTATTCGTTAGCCGATAACATTTCTAAATTGTATTTGCCTCCGTAAAGCGTCTGACCACCTGGCAGGGAGTGAAAGCAAAGCCTGCAATGAGAACAAACAGACCTGGTTTACTCCAACAACAATGAACGCCTTCATCAGCGCGCGATACTTTTTTTTTTCTCCCCCAAGTGTCACATTTGCCAAGCGCCGGTGACACATTTTAACAATACTGTATCGCCTTTGAAACATGAAGCAAAATGATCAAAATGCCTGCAGACAAACGGTGAGCGGCTCTGGTTTGGAGTTTTGATTTGTGACACTGGAAGGTGCGACATGAAGTACAAATGACGGCACTTTCTCCAGTCGCTCTTTGTATCGTTATCAAACCTTCTCAACTTTTCCCTTTCAAAGCAAACAGATGCGTTACATGTCCCCACTTTGTACTTGGTACATAGCTGCGACAGGAGATATGGATATGATGCATGAGTGCAGACTGCTAAAATGAGGGGCCCTGCTTCACTAATAAACGCAGCGTGCGTGCAAAATATTACACGTGGCACTTTAATAATGATTTCCATTCCGTGTTAACATAATCTAGGTGGCCGTTTGCAATTTATTATTTAAACCAATGCGCTTTCCCTCATGTCGATTTCACCTTGTGGAGAAATGGCAAATCCATATTGGTTTTAAAGTTTCATGAGGAATGCCTTGGTCATTGACTGTAAAAAATCTTTTGACAAGAGTAAGGATTAGCCTCTTAGAGCACAGTGTCGCCAAGTCTACCCGACATATCGTCGGAAAAACAAACCAAAAAAGTTGCTTGTCATTACAAGGGTAACAGCTGACTTCTAACAAGAGGTGAGAGGGTGAGGGAATGAACCCCGCACCTCTGCACTGCGATGAGGACGTGCTAACCACTCGCGCACCGTGGCGCCCGACTCCGATTTAGATGTAATCATATTTAAACCTCATCGGAGCATTAACAAATGCTCATTTCCTCTGGGCGAGAGAGCCAAATTGTTCCTTCACACGATGAAGAAAGAGATGCCATCCGAATGTACCGCATTGTCCAAAAGTTTCCAGGCCATCATGGCGCATAGTTGAAGAATGACCCCCAAACTTTGAATGAGAAATTTAAACAAGTTGTGCGAAAAGGAATTCCGAATGAGTGTTTCTACGGTCTGGCATATAGTGCGAGGTGTGTGGAATGAATACCCATCACGGCCGAAGGTGACTGGATACGTGCGAGGCGGCGAGCGGGAGCGCCAGAAAATAACCTAAATTTGCACTCATTTTCACTTTCCTTGGGTGAATGCTGTAACAGATTGAACCTTGCTACAACACGGCCTGCTAGTTCTCAATCATGCATGAATGTATGTGTGTGTGTGTGTGTGTGTGTGTGGCATGTGTGGACAATGGGTAGACTCCCGCTCTCCCAGTTGTCCTAGCCTCCCTGTGGCGAGGCTGAATAACACACCTCATACTGAGCTCCTTTTCTACTGCTCACACATTTTCACACCTGTTGTTTTGTTTTTTGTTTTGGGTTTTTTCTCCTTCCAATGGGCTGAGACAAAAGCAGATTGGTGTTTTTGCCATTCTATTTGCCCCAGTGTGTGTGTGTGTGTGTGTGTGTGTGTGTGTGTGTGTGTGTGTGTGTGTGTGTGTGTGTGTGTGTGTGTGTGTGTGTGTGTGTCATCCACGCCAGACACCCCCGTGTCAGTCTGTCAGGAAATGCCCCATCAACGACATTTTTATGTATATGCTTGGAGTTGGTTTATCCGGGTCTTGAGAACTGCCCATCACAATGATTGACAGTTCTGTTATTGGTTGTCTTTTATTCCAACCCAGCAAACTGCTATATGCTTTATTTGTTGCTATAAAAGTCGCTTCTCACAACGCAACCCTTTTACACCCATTTGAAAGGTGCTCATTAATTGCTCACTTTTTTTTAGGCCCCAAAACCAAAGACTGCACGATGAAGCCGCCTTCGAGACGCACATCAGTCGTTGCTGCGACCAACCCTCAAGAGACGGCCAAAAACCGTGGTCGCCTGTAAGCTTTCATCGCCTGGATAAAGCACGAGGCACAGCGCCAAGCTCTTTGAATCTGTTTATCAGGACGTATGCATCTCCCCTCTCTGCGCGGACGTAATCCCTCTAACGGTGATCAAAACCATTGACGAGACTCACTTTGTCTCTTCCGTCACATTATCTCGCACATCTCTTGATATCATGACTTGCCAACACGTAGCAAAGCCCCAATCCCTTTTGGACTTGCCACCGCGTGCCACAATGAATGCTTCACTTGCATCCGCCGTTCCAATATTGTCTCCCGCCGCCATCCCATGCCACTCTCCATATTTGCCATGACTTTTTAGCAGTATTAGCGCAGGTAGGAACGCTCATTTTCCGCTCATCAAGCAGCTCGCAGCGTGCGCCTTTCCTGTTGAGTGCTACTGGGAAATGGATCGTTCAGACGGCCCGAGGTCCTGCGGAGTGATGAGGTGTTAGACAGGACATCATCAATTCATAGTGGGATCCGTGCCCACCATAATGACGGGGGTTGGATGGCTGCTGTTCGTGCGCGTGTGTGCGCGTGCGCCTGCCCGCCCGCCCAACAATTAAAATGTGAGACAGGCTAAAGAGAATGATTATGAGCTGACCTTTGCAGCGGTTTTAGACACCCTGACGGTGATAGGTTTATAAGGGAGTGCAAATGGGAAGAGACGCACGTAAACACGCGCGCTTGCATATAAATGCAGACTCTCCGTGCTCAGCATGCCGCGAGGATCGATAGGAATTAAAACTTCCTCGGCAGACGGCGGAGGCTGATTGCCAGCTAATGTCCCTCTGTTTACCCCCTCCAAGCTGAGGTCGTGCCAGCGCGCACGCCGGCAATCTCCGACACACATTGGGCGAATTAAAGTTCAATTTCTTATGCTGATATCGCGGCTGATGAAACAGCTTGTTAATTCCGTTTGAGTGAATAACAAGATTGCGGGTGTTTGTGTGAGCAAGCGCTTCGCTCGGATGCGGGAGCCCCAGCCTAAATACTATTTGGGCATCAAGAACGGCCAACCGCCATTACCTACTTGAACACTTTGAATCACGGGGGCCTGGACTGCAGAAAAGCTGGAAGACAGAAGCGAGCACTTAAATTTGATTCAAAAGAAAGTATTTCTAAACGGATTCGTATTTTGCTTCGGTTAGTTAAAATACGCATTTAACATTTGACATTGTCTGGTAAACGCAAGCAAAATCTGGCAAATATTTTTTTCTTCATATGCACACATTTGTGAATGACGTGATGATATTAGATTACATGTTGATGTTTTTACATCTATAAGTGTTCACACTGTATTCGACATCGTAGTCGGCGGCCATTTTATTGGAAATGATTCCGACAAACTACCGTTATAACGGACATATGTCCCTCGAGGTGCATCGTAACGAGGTTCGACTGGAGAGCGATAGATGCTTATTATCGCTGTCTAAAGGTTACATTTTAGGACCTGCGAGGGACATATTATTTGACATGGTCTTTCTGGGGAAAAAAAGAGACAGATTTGCCTGATGCAAATTGACTTTCACTTAAAATTATTCCAACATATGAATCAATTTGCTGGCAAATATAATCAGTGTTTTTTTTCTCACGTTATTTTCAGTTATTATCCATTGTTTATTATTTCGAGTCACTTGGATAAAATCTCTGTTTTGTGCTGACGTGGCTCCTAAATCTTGGTAAGGAATCCAAAAAATAATTCTCACGAGGATGCACTCCGGCTACTTTTGGCCATCAGAAGTTCGTGGTTGGCTCTCTGTTGTGCCAGGGACAAATTAGAGAGACAAAGCCAGACAAAGGCTCGAGTAATGACAAATAGTGCAGCAGGGAGAGCGAGATGGGAGGACGCGATAAAAGGAAGAATGGCCCCAGACAATGAAAGTGGACTCTCTGTATGGGAGACAATTAGCGCGCAGGTTGGCTGTCCTTTACGACTCTCATGGCTCATAATAACCAGGCTAAACGTTTATATTAACACAGGATATCAGCCGCGCCGTCAGAGCAGTCAAAGCACACATAATTATATCCAGGCCTCCAAATGAACCGCCGTTCATTTCATACACATTCATAAGAAAGGGGGTGCGGGGCGGCGGGGGCTCGGGGTTGGAAAAAACGTGAGAGAAAGAACGAGAGAAGCCAAATCTAATTTAGCCCTTCAAATCACATTCATAGGCTGGGACTGTCATGTACCTCCTGAGAGTCAAGGATGACAGAGAAAGGGAGCCCGAGCGAGAGACTGAAAGGGACAGTGAGCGAGAAGGGGGGGGGCAGAGGAGGCTGCGAAAGGTCAAGGGACCTCAACTTAGTGCGGACAGCCAAATATTATGTTAATAGAGATTCCCATTTTACATGGAGCTAATCAGCGTGGCCCAGAATTAAAGGGCCAGATAATTAATTTTCGAGGAAAGGGTTATCCGTGTCTGCCTATTGTCTTGGTGGGGAAACCAGAGAGAGAGGAGGGGCGGGGGGAAGGACACAGAAAGAGACAGGAGTCCCTCAGACTGTGTTGAACATGCACTGATAAGACAAGGGGAGCAAGGAGTGACACCGAAAGAAGAAAAAAAAAACAGATGGAAGTGGGAAAAGTGCACAGAATGGAAGTCGCACAAAAAAAAAAGGAACATCGTGAAAAAGCTCTGAGGGTGGGAATAAGAAGCTGCAGGTTACTTTGGGTTTTTTTTTACATCTTCCAATCTGTTTCATTTCAATCATCTGGGGTGTTGCTATGAGGGAGGAAAGGGCTGGTTTGGGCGTGTATATCATATATATATATATATATATATATATATATATATATATATATATATATATATATATATCGAGAGAGAGAGACAGAGAGAGAGAGAGAGACACACACACACATACTGTAAATTTACGATGATTGCCTTGGTTAGATTTTTTTTTTCCAACTTGAATACAATTATTAGGGACAATCCATCCGCAAACGCCATTGTAAGTAAATATTTCTCTCACTTTTCATCATGAAACACAATATGTTTACAATCAATATACAGCACCTGCCGTCCAGTATGATTTGTTTTCCCTGCATGATATCCGCAAGACTGATGTGAAGAGAGATGAGAAAGGCCTGTACATTTCCTCATGTAAAAGCTTTATAGTAGACGAGCGGGCTATAGGAGGTTCTGGGCTTTGTAGACCACACTGAATTATTTGCTCTTTTTATAGCATATCTGGCATTAGTTGTTGCTTTATGGTGTGTTTTGCCTCATGCACTCCACGTCAGGCTGTTTCAAGACCGTAAAATGAATCCCTGAAAAGATGTAAAAATGCATCTTTTTTTTTTCTTCTTCTTTTTTTATCACATGCTTGTCCTTGGCCATAAAGCGCTGCAAATCATCATGCGGCTCAAACAAGCTCAGTATTCCCCCAGCAGAAACTGCACACGTTCACACTCGCTATCTTTTTCCATACTCATGTTTAATCCATCGGGGATACGGCCTCATTACAACCTGCCACAGTCCAAGTACCTGGCATGCAAACACACCGTTCGTGCAGTGTCAACACGATTCCGAATGCTCGGCCGCTGGATGACATCATTTTACGCCGACGGAGCCAAGCCGTTTTCCCCGCCGTTGCACAGAAACAAATGTGCAAAAGCACGGGCGTCTCAGGTGGGCGATGCCCTGTTTACATGGACTAATGTCTGTTAGCGGGTACTTACTTTGAAGCATCATCCCACCACGTCTGTAGTGTGAGCCCAGATTACGTTGAGGCTGTCACTCAAGGCGCGCGCGCACACTCACCAACAGGCACAGGCGCGCACCCACACGGCGACATTGTCCCACTCTCTTGAAGCGGTCTAAACACATCGCCGAGCCCGCTTTGATGAGTGAGCCTCACAGGTCTGATTTACATACACCAGGTGCATTGTGATGTTTGCACCTCTGCACGAAAGCATTCTGCCGGCTGCTGCTTCGCAACATGAAATGTTGCCGCTAAAATATAATTTTCACCCCTATTGTTGGGAGGGGAGATGACAAAAGATGGAATATGACAGGGGAGAATAGGGTGGAGGGGGAGAAGAATAAAGGCGGTTGGAAAAGGGAGAGGGCTCGGGGAAAATATGGGAAGAGCCGCGCCTTTGATATTCTCGGAAGGAAAACGGTTGACAAAATGAGATGACTCAAACCTGACCCCTTGAAGGCAATCAATAAATAAATGACTAAAAAAAAAAAAAAAAAAAAAGGATGTCAGCGGTGACCGCCCTTCTCTTTTCTTTTCAACGTCAACATTTAACGCTATTATTCAATTGACCTCCATTGACTACTAATCCTCAAAGTGTGTCGGATTCATTGAGCCGAAAGTGTCGCTGGACTTAGTTCTGTTCATCTTTCAACCAAATGGGACTAATATGGGCGTTTTACTGTTTAATCTCTACGATGATGATGAGATGTGCCGTTTGACTCAAAGAGCCCGGGAGCGAGCGCATACTAAATACAAAGGAGCAGAATAGGGCTTTCTTGAAGCAGCGGAACGCAGGGTGCGGAGGAACCCCGACAGTCCGGCTTCCCAAAAGTGGGAGGAGCTGGAGTCATTCCACAGCTGCTTGGCTTTATCTTTGGCCAGCATCGCTGAAAGCCTCGCGTCCCGCTTTCAAGACTCCAGCATGCTTCGTTGCAATTTTCCGAGGCATTTCCGGGGGTGGGGTCTCCATCACTCCATTTTCCCAAATATTGATCTCCTTTGCTCCAGTCTGGGGCGTTAGTGTCTTTATGAATTTACCGTATTTCACGCAGGCAGTGTTTTACTGGTCCAATCTGAGCCTTGTTCAATGGTAATGCAATCAGCCAAGTTTAACTCCATTTTCTGTCTCTTCTGGCTGAAAGAGCCGCGTTTACATCTCACACACGGCCGCGCGTGAATGGAAGTCGGCTCTCACATGTGCATTTAGTTGCATACGTGCACGCCGTGTGCGCACACTGTACTTTGACACTGCTTCCTTTTCTGCTCCATCTTATTGAAGGCTGGTTCTTATCCTGTCAGCCATCGCTCTGCAGGGAAGGGAGGGCGCGGCGAGGCACTTAGAGAAAGATGAAGAAGGGGAACAGAGAGGAGGAAGAAACTGAACAGAAAAAGCCCAAATGAGGCTGAAAGAGGGAGGAGGAGTGGTGCACAACCATGAAGAGGTGTCATTGTCATCTTCACCTTGGGGGCGGGCAGGGGGGGGCAATGAGAGATTGAACCTGAGCAAGTCGGCAAGTGAAGAACTGACTCTTTCCGGGAATCACGCCATTGTCATTAATATGCGCGGAGACTGGTAAGGATGTGTAAACAATTCACAAATGTGTGCCAGGTTGCCTTTTAGCGGTACGTCTTTTATGGGCAGGCTGCCTTTCTAATCAAATCTAGACAAACATTTTGCAGGAAACCTTCGCTGGTTGGCCGAGGTTCCAAATATCTGGGTTCAATTACTGCGAATAAACCACGGTACTGTGTCATCGATAGCATTTTAGGGTCGTGACGGAAAACTGAAACAGAACGTTACTCAGCGCAGAACGGACATCCAATAAGGCCCAACAGTCTTCATTTGGATGAGCATCCGACAGTATTGTGGACCTTTGTCGACGCCGGCCTCCTGCATACGCCGAATATAATCGTTCATCCATTTTTCAATGTTCAATGCGCCTTTCTTTGGAGAAAGGTGCGGGCAAAAGCAAACCACGATTGCCAACATTCACATTACGCTAATTTGTTTTGAGTCGTCTCTCTCATTGAAATGTGGCGTTGTCCCACAATACAAAAAAAAAAAAAACCAGAAAGTGAAAAACACCGTAATCATTTCTGCTTGAATTCTGACTGGCAGTGTATGTCCTCAGCAGCTTCTTTTTACTTGCACGGTCGCTCCACTTAATCCGAACAGGTAATCGTGAAAGTTACTGGAACTAAATTCCAGATCCACACTCGTTGGGAAGGGAAGGTGTTCCCACAGATAGCTGAATAGATGATGCTAATCCAAAGCAGACTCCCATCTGTCTCCCATTATAAGGACTCTTCCTTAGTCCCAAGAATGTCTACATTTCATAAATATTATCTGGGCCTGGCAGAGAAGGCCGGACAAAAGCCAGAGCACTTTTCAGGGCCGCATCCAAGCGTAATTAGCAATCATAACATCATCTCGACATGCCACATGGCCTCTTTTTCTGCAAGCCTCTTTAATTGCCTTGAGGTACAATCGAAAACATATAGAAAAAAACATTATATACATCTACTTGGACAGACATAAGTTGGTCAAGCAACCACCTTCGAAACAACAACAAAAATGTGAAGATGTTGCTATCCAGTCGAGATGGCTTTGTTGTTGCCTCATCAAGGAAGTCCAAAACGGTCATGGGTCAAGTGCACAATGTCCTGTGACATGAAAACTCAGGAAGAGCAGCTCTCACCGTGATCATTTATTTATTTATTTTGCTTTGCATTCTCCAAATGCAGCTTCCAAAGCATCTCATAATAGCCACGGGAGAGAGGAAAGAGCAGATGACACACACGTATATGGTGGCAAGCGGGAGGGAGAGAGCGAGAGAGTGAGAGAAAAGATGTAAGCTCATTACTGAGACAAGTTGAAAAAGCGGAGCATGAGAGAGAAGAAGAAAAGTAAAAGTTAAGCACTTCCTGAAACTTCGGCTTCTTTTCTATCTATCTTGAGGAGTTTACCCCCCTCAAACCCCCATCGTCATCAGCACCGCTACCACCTGCGACACCCCCCCCCTTACTCATTCTCTCTCGTCACTCTCTTTGAGTTAAGGAGGGTAAGGTAATCGTAATGAAATGACCCCGCGAGGCATGATGGCAGCCCTCGCCTGATAAGTTATTCCTGACTGACTTTTAAGCTGCTGTCAAGCAATTTCCCTTGAAACCTTGCTTTGTTTTTTAGGGATCGTGCGCATGTGTGTGGGGAGCTGTGCTGGTATGTCGGTGTGTGCGTGCGCCTGTGCGCGGTGATATGTTGCTTTGACACCCCAACTTCTCTCCCATGAGGGGTGCAGATGACATATAGCGATGGGAATGCGCGTGTCGCGGGGTGCGGCGGGAGACATCTCACAGATGACAATCCAGCTAATTGAAATGACAGATTATTCTAATGTGCAGAAAGTCATTAAAAAGCCAGCAGCCGTTTTTCTTCCCTTTTTCCTCTCTTTGGCTCTCTCTCTCTTCCCATTTCCCTCGCTGAGTATTTCTGCCTCCAGAGTGCGGGATATAGCTGGATCTGAACTTCAAGGAAATGTTGGCATCCCATTTCAAGCTCATGATCAGGACAACTTGACGTGCCCGAGTTAAATGCAGATGCTCGTTACCTGACGTGTACTCAAATGAAAACAATTTACATTAACTCATCCACTCCCAAAGACGTTTTTAAACGTCTTTTCAGACTTGGTCTCGAATTGGCTGGTACTGAATGAGTTAATACAATCGAATGACATTAGGATGGAAAATCAGGACTTTCTATTATGGGCGCAGGATACGGGCAAAACTGAATGAAACGCTAAAGGGATCGTTCTTTTTGGCATCGGAGCTGACATTGTGCAGGTATTCATTGGTTTGGTCCTACAGCTTATCCTCTTCAGGGTGGTGAGTGAGCGTGCCCCCGGCCGACTCTGAGTGAGAGGCGGGGTCGACAGACTGGATGTCAATTCATTGCATTCACACTGACATTCAACGACTACGGCCCACGAAGGGCCCATCCCAACAAGCGCGGTTGTGGAATACGGGGAGGAGGAAGCCGGACTACCAGGAGGAGAACATGCGAACGCCACACAGAAAGGACACAGCTGTCAACTCATCTCGATATTACGCTAGAAGTAAGGTGCCACACATGAGCTTTCCCCCAAAATGGTCAGGGATGAAGAACTGGACATAAAAACCCTCCAACTGATGCTTCAGGACAAGCAAACAAACATCTGCTGTGTTTCAGGATAATGCTGTCGTGTGCATGCCAGGCCAATAGGTGGCGAAATTGAGTGCACAATCATCAAACTCACAAAGCCCGAGTCTGCTCGCGGTGGCAAAGCAAAATAGAGCGGTTGGCTGTTGCAGCTTGCGACACATGGCTTGACATGAATCCACAATTTTGGGTTTGTCCAATGGCTAAATCCGTTCTGTTCATTTATGTGTCAACAGACAGAAAGAAGCCTGACATGATACTCAAGGTTTAGAGATCAGGAATACATGACAGACTGGCTGAGGAAATTCTAGCGAATCTAAATCCTTCCTCTGTCTGGACCGACTCACAGCTACTTTCCAATTCCAGCCAGTTTTTTTTTTTTTAACTCCAACACTGGTATGGCGATGTCTGAATCACATTCAGGCGGCTGATAGGGAACTGCTCACAGACCGCCTTGCAACAGATGCAGACAGCTGAAACCGGGCGGGGGGGAAAACATTCTCTCAGATACCGCCACCAACTCCGCCTTTATTGACATTCAGCAGAGGTAAATATTTAGCAGTTGGCTGTTGAGTGCCGTGTGCAGTACGGCAGCGGCCAGCCCGCGGTGGAGATATGTATATAGACAAGGCTGTTTTATTACGAGCTGCTGCAGACATATTAAGGTAAAGTATGCCTGACACCCCGGGAGGAAATTGCCTGTATATGACACTATTCCTCAATACTGTGGCAGCTCGCCTCAATGCAATTTTGCACCGGGCGATTGACGCAGAATGACATGCAAGGGAGGGAGAGCGAGATGAGAAAGGCGGCCGCGCGTTCCCCCATGCTCGGGGACGGCGCCGAGTGTCTCGTCAAACGTGCGCCGCGTAGGTAGCACGCTGGGGTGACACGCAGGGTTTGGAATTGCACTTTGCCCGGTTGTGAGGGATCTGCTCAAAAGAGAGCGCTGTTTACCCGAGGCCCGCTTCTGTTTGTGGTCCAGGCGACGGCAGGCCATGGCCGACATTTCCGGGAAGCAAACAAGCGATCAGACGCTCTGTAATCGATTTGTCCATCTATCAGCATGAACCATTGACATTTCATTTTACCAAGACGTTACGATTACAACAGTTTTGAGAAAGGCTTTTTTTTCTTTTCGTTTATTCCAAAAAGAGTGAGCGGCCTCAACATGAGCTCTGCATGGACACTGAGCGTCAACATGTTTACTGTCACTTTTTCCCATGTCATGTTTTTTTTTCCCCTTTTCTTTAAACTTCTTGAACACGTGGCACTTTGGTATGTTCAAAAGCGAGATGCATTGAGAGATGCATCACTTCAGCATTATGCCTACATATCGTAAGATTCAGGATGATCATAATAATATTAATAATAATAATAACAATAATAATAATAATTGTCAGTAATCTTCCAGTGACCAACGAGTTTTCACATGTTCTCTCCACAACCGTGGTGGTTTCAGTCCGCAAGCCTTACAATGTAGCCTACATAAGATCGCCATCCTTTGTTGATTTTTATTTCCACGCGGGGAGCTTTATAAACGCATACGTTCTTAAAATGGACCACTTTCTTCAAAACACCTTCAATCCAGTTTCAGGACAAAGCCGTGCAGTTTTCTTTTCAACGTCTAGATGTCCCTGTTGTCTACAGTCTTTAGTCCCAATCAGTCTCAACAGCTCGTCCTGCCCGCATAAAAATACAAGTATTCTCCCAATCAAATTCTAATTAAAAAGAACAACCTAATTAACCCCGGGAATGTATCCCATAATTCGGTAATATTAACACGATCATCCCAGAGCTTGTAAATGTTCACTGATAAAAAGCAAAAGGCGGAATTCAAGCCGCTTGCTAATTAATAGGAAGACATGATAATTGAGCTTATGAAAACGGGATGAAATTGGTTGGGACTTTATAGTTTTAAGGATTTTTTTTTTATCAGCATGTCAAATGTGAAATTGAGTCATGTTTTCTTTTTTTTTTCTTTGAAGACTGAAGGCTGCGCGATTGGGATGAAGTATGTGGCGCATCACACAGCATGCTTTGCTCGCCGCCTATTCCCCAAAGAGGCACACGCTCAAGTGCTGCACAATATCTTAAAACATGCACGACCGGGACCTAACACTGGATCAAACCGCTGCCACATATTCATCATAACTCAATGGGGGGAGGAGGGGGGGGGGGACAAAAAAAAAACCTAACTCATTCTCTGAGACATGCGTGCACGCGTCTCGTGTGTGTTGCGCGTGCACGTGTGGCAAAGGCAGCACTTGACTGCTCCTGACTTGTGATTGGAAAATTGAACCGGGAGACAAAAGAGGTGACGTGACAATGAGGTGGAGAGACATGAGGAGAGAATGAAAACGCCGAATTGTAGCACACTCCTGTGGCTCATCACCGCCACCTATTCCGACTCGGCAATATATCTGTCAGAACCCTCATCGCCATCCCAAGGTAGAGTCTTCCATTCATAATGGCCCATTTAGAGTAAATAGCTCGAGATCATCAGCATAGTCGCCATTATCAAAGATAGATAACCAGGCGCGCAGCGACTGGGCTTTCGCCAGCATACTGACGGCCTGTAATATGCCGCGCCACAGAGCGCCCAGGGTGCCTGAAAATACAAAGGAGAACAAAGCGCGGTGGCACAAGAAAGTGAAGAAGCCCAGCTAACTGCTTACTTGGTAAATTGGTTGCGGCTGTCCTCTCCTTGTCTTTTTCAGAGAGAGGAGAAATGCTCAACCGGCGGTCGGACAACAGGGCAAGTTTCACGTTACTTCCCAAGAGGCCATCATTCAATTTCGAGTCCCAGTCACAGAGTCCGCGCCTGGGACAAACTGACGCAAGGATTTGCGATAGTAAATCTTGAGCAAGCTTCACTTACAGACTCCAACTGTTTTCAGTTCAGACCGGGCATGAAAAATCCCTCTCAAACCACACCTGTGATTTATAGCCGAATACCTGCTTATTGGATCGCTGCAGCCCTCGTGCATGGCAATTTTAAGGAATGGAATTGCACATGCACTCCCTTATGTTGTACATTAGCATCATTTCATAAATACTGCATGTGTAAGTTTTGCATCTTTTCGTGGTGGTCACATTAAATTGGGAACCAGCACATAATGGAGGATTTGTTCTGATAGATTATACTGTTGCGCCAGCTGTACGAAACACGCCGAAGCCGAGTGTAATGTACGGGAATGAGCCGCAACACGATGTGGACTGTGCGTATTGCTCCCTTGTCCTTCATAAGAGAGGCAATACATTGTGCCCATGTAACATTTCCGTGATTACTAATAAAGCAGCATAATTAAAATTCAAGCTTTGGGCATGTTTTTGCATTGATATATGCATATACTGTACATATGCGGATTCACACACATACACACATGGATTGAGTGTGGCACAGCCTGAGGCTACATGTATAATACTGTACGTATAACGGTGATTAGTGACACCACCCCTCTTGTATCAGAAAGTCATTTAAGCTAAAGGTTGTTTACGACCGAAATATATTTTGGGATGAAAATAAATAAATAAATAAACATCACATCTGTGATGCAGCAAAGTTGTTACACTGGAGGGGATAACTGCCATCCTAAGGAATGTCAAAAATGCATCACTGGTATGTCGTTAGTGATACATTAATATTGATGCTCATGCTCAACGTGTTCTAGCATGATCCTCATCTGTCTTTAATTAGAACTTGGAAATGCAAGTAAAGCGTTTATGGTAGAAGAGATCATCTCCGCATACATCAACTCTCCTTTAAGCCTCTGGCTCCTCCTTTTGGTACAGTGAGAACTGAAGTTCTTATCAAATCACATCATTTTATCATAAGTCCTGACATAGCTTCTTACCTTTGCGAAGAATTCTGGGTTTGAAACTTTGACTGAGTGCATTGATGCTGAGTGATTCATCATTCAGCTTTTTGCACAGGCAAAAGAGAACAACCTTCCCCTGACAAGTCGCTAAAACAAGTGCAAGGAGCAATAAACACACACTCTGTACATTAATGGGTCACAACATGCAGAATACCGAAATAATCAAAGTAAATCTTGACTTGAATCGTAAGACGAGCCTCATTTTTGAACATTTTAAACATTTTTGTAAACATCCATTCCAGCCATTATCTGAACCGCTTATCCTCACCGACAGAGCCAAAGAAAGTAAATTGACCAGGACAGAGGTGGTCCGTTGTTCCGTCTCTTAACTTCAACCCACAAATTAATCACTTGGTAAGTGATGCTTTCTCCTGTTTAATAAATCCCACGTGGTAATGTTCCATCTATACTTTAGAGCCTGTTCTGTGGGGGGTAGGGGGGGGCATGATACATCGACTCTAGAGGCATGGAGTCTCTACAGCATGATGTCAATGGCAAACACTCAATGTGGGGAACACACCGGCAAACAGGGAAACAATTTGTTTAATCATAAAGTGCATTTACATAAGGCAACGGCTGCATAAATGAATGCATAATTGAACAGGTTAATGCATAATGGAGAGTTCCCCGGGGACAATAAATAAAGTGCCTTTTGAAAATGTGTGAGACAAGGCGAGGAGGGGGGGGGGAGCAAGAGAGTGCGAGAGAGACAACAGTACCCGCCGAGCGTCAGACAAAACATGAAACACGAGACCATGCCAAGGCCACCGAGGTAGTTCGGGGGGGGGTATGGCAGGAAATAAATAAGTAAAAAGGGTGAAGTCATGCTAAGAGGATTTGGGGACATGCTTGGTTTCTTGCCATAATCTGTCTATTAGCACCAAAGTATTTGCAGCTCTCATAAGCATGGCAGGGACACTAATAGTGACAAGCTCACACACAACTTACTCCAACTTAACATTGCCGCATGGGAATCGTCCCACACGCTCTGTTTATCCTCTTTTTTTCCACCGTCCATTTTTTTTCTCAATCTTTTCCGTAGGACAAGCACATCCTGTTTGGGGGAATCATTATTAACACCACCGGCGGCTAGTAGAATTGTTGCCGGGGGGGTGCACTAATAATATTATCTATCTATCTATCTATCTATCTATAGATAGATAGATAGATAGATATAGATATACATGAGGAAACTATTTTGACTTAAACGGTAACTGGTCGATTCTAGTGAGCTATCTGTCAATGCGTGTTTTCTTCGCATTAGTCCACAGGATGAGCGCAACGGGCGTGTTCGCGTGTACGAGCTGTCAGGTGAGATCGGCGCATTGAAGCTGCGATGTGTCACACCTGATTATGGGTCCGCGTTAGCATCTTTCGCTCATGTGTGCCGCGCAGGCGTGCATCGAGACAGGCGAGTCATCAGCAGAGGTTGGACGTCTGGTGACAGCGCCGCGACCTCCGATGACGCCCTCCATTTTGTCAAGCGACGACTCCAGCAGATTACCTCGGGCGCCATCTTCTTACTCTGTATGCTAATGAAAAAAGAGAAACGTAATGAGAAATGAGTGGCAGATAAAAGAAATGATGGGGGTGGGGGGGATAAGGGCGAAAGAAGGGAGAAGGCGGGAAATTGAGAAAAAGGAGCATAAATGGATGCTGTGTGTGTGATGGAGTTGTTGAAGGACTTAAAAAGGGGAAGAAAAAAATTGGGAGGTCAAATGTGTCACACGTGGAGAGAATAAAAACAAATACAGTGAGGATGGAACTGAAAAGCAGACTAATGAAGGTCATTTGCTGCCATATTGGGGTTCCTGAGGATAGAATGTTAGGGTGAAAGGTAACTGCAACATGATGAATATGCATGTGTGTGTGTGAGAGAGAGAGAGAGAGAGAGAGAGAGAGAGAGAGAGAGAGAGAGACAGTAATGAATTCAGGGCGGGAAAAACGAGGACATTGAGACTAGTTGAATTTCAAACGGGGACAGCCTTGCCTCTTTTCACGTTGGATGTGTTGTCCTTGGGTCCAGGTGCCCAAGTAGCTTCATGCGTGCAATGTGTGACTTTGAGCCTGAGTAGCAGGTCATTGTCATCTCTTCGGCGCAAAGTAACTGAGCCGTCCCAAAATATCATTAGCTAATAAGCAAAATTCATTATTGCTCTCATAAGGAGCGTGAAGACCCTTTTTGATGCCTCCTCCTCCCAACACCTCCTGCAGCCTTTTGTTTTTGTTTTTTTGGAGGGGAGGGGTCTATGCACTCCTAATTATCCCCCCGCCTCATCTTCCTGCATCTGCATCCTGGTTCTCGACGGCCTTCCTTTCACCCTTTCAAGGTTAAAGTAAATGGCCAATGCCGGTGTTCAGAAAGCGAGAGTCAATCCAGGATATGACGGCGACTCACCTTCACAATGACACACTGTGCTCTGTCTTCCCCTCCCTTCCAGTCTTTCATGGGTGTTGGGAGTCGATGGCTAATCAGCTAGCATCAGGCCTAGCCCTCATTTCCCCTTCACACGGGCCCCATTAGGGAGCCGGCTTTCTGCAGCAGGCCGATAAGGACAATATGCTCTCCTTCCACTGACACCCCAAACGTCCAAGAGCCTTTGCTTTACTCGTTCAGCGCATTCCTCAGCTTTCCCTCGCTAAGCATCCACGCTCGTCTCACCTTTCACTTTTATTTCTCATCATCTTCCTCCTAAAGTCAAATTGCAACCAACATGCCGCCTTACTTCCCTTCCTTTGTTCACTTCGCTTTGTGTCCTTCCGCATCCGTCTGTCACTTGTTTTACTCTCATTCCAAATCCAATTCCTCAATTCTACCAGTGGCCGACTTTGCATGTGTATGCTTGTCTTTTTGCCTCAAACTGTCTGGAAACGTTCTCAAGCTGTTCATTTTACATACTGAGCCTCTGTGGGTGGAATCAGTCCCTCCACTCTTCACAATTTGCTGCATTCACAACGGACTGCAAACATTCATTCTCTGGGTGACGACGGAAATCCATTATAACAATGACAAATCCGACTAGTCATTGGGATGTCCTTTATGTGCATTACTCCGAATTTTCTGGCTAGATAAAGTAAACAATTAAGGCAGCCAACACTGGTGCTTCACTATTGAGATAGAGTGCATGTTTGCCCAATTGACCCTGAATAAGCCTGGCCACAGCCTCCTACCAAGCAGTATTAGTGAAACATTTTTTACCTGAAAACTCGTCGGCTTAGAGGCGAGCGAAGGTCCAACGCTGCCTGTGGCTCGATGGTCCGGTTATGCCCTGAAGACTCATTGGGATGCTTTTAGATGGTACTTTGACCCACATTTCAAAAAGATTTAGGAAAATTCCAACGTTTGTTGTACACACTGTAGGTACTTTGTGATTGGCTGGCGATCAGCCCAGGTTGTACCCTAGCTTTTACCGAAGTCACTTGGAATAGGCTACAACTCACCCGCAATTCTAATGAGGACAAACAATTTAAGGATGGAGATTTGTTGTTTTTTTTAGTTAAAGATCGTGAGGAAATTACTGAAATGTTAGTGCTCCTGCCCCAGAGGGACCTTGCTTAGTAAAAAACCCCCAATCATTTGGATCTTGGATCCTAAAAAAACAAAAACAAAACAAACGTGAATGATGTGCTGTGATAAGTCAGCCCGACTCTAACTCGGTGTAGAAAAAAAAATACCGACTGTAGTGTTTTGCCTATTTAACGACTAAAGACCACACATACAGCGCTACGAGGAGCACACACGCTCATTTGATGAAATTAGGTTAAGAAGGATCCTGTTCTTTGCTTGCTTCTTTGTGACAATATAACACACGGTGTGGAAATAAAGAGTCTGTGTGCAAAAAGTGTACATTGCATGTGTTTGTGAGAGAGAGAGAGCGAGAGAGAGAGAGAGGCTGACTAATCCCTCTGCAGAGCTGAAACGAGTTAAAAACACATCAAAGGGAAGCTTAACCTCTGTGAAACCTCACCGGGTTTTCAAGAACAACAAATGATCATTCCCCTCATTGTTTCCAGGGGGACTCTTTTCACCGCCGTGCCGCTGACACGCCCCTTGGTCCTGGCAGTTTTTTTTTTTTTTTTAAAGCCAGTGGTTTTATTTTTAATGACATTGCCATTTCTCTGCTTGTTTGGTAGTGTGTGTGTGTGTGTGTGTGTGTGTGCTTTAAGTATTACTGTGCTTGCACTTAAAAGAAGACTATTTTCTTTATTTCTTTTTCTTTAAGTGTGACATGGCAAATGAGGAAAAACCAAGCTAACAAGGACAAAGTTCTGCTTGCAATCATTAAAATGCTGGAAATGATGACTGGCTATACAATTTGTACAGAACCAAACTGATTGGAAAAAAGTGTTTGGAAGACAGGTGTGTGTGTGTGTGTGTGGGGGGTGGGGGGGGGTGTAGGGGGAGTGGGCTAGTGAGATGAGGACGCCGTTTGTGGTCCGGGGCTTGCTTTCACCTACACCATCTCATTATCACAGTATAATGGTGTTTTTTTTTTTTCCAAGCAAAAATTCAGGTTTGTGCATGTTTCCTTTTCTTTGTCATAGCTTGCCTTGCCTGGACTGGCGGACAGCGTACACACATTGCGCGGGAATAGATGGACAAAAAGGAGAAGTCAAGTCAAATGCGCCATTAATCCAATTTTGTATTTCAAAAAGCCGTTCGAAACACTTTCAATGTCAGTTGCCGTTTTACAATGAGAGAAGTGCAGGATGACTTTCAATTACATCTGCTTGAATGTTTTTTTTTTCCAGCTATTGCAACCCACGTCCAGGCATGGAAAAAGCAAACAAGACATTTCTATTCACAGTATGAAAGTGAATCTAAAACAAGCACTCAATCGCACCAGCACAGCCACAAAGCGCTTCCCCGGAGGCAGTGGAAGGCGCTCAAACCATGTCGTGATGACAGGGCACACAGCCGCAGTGACCGCAGTCGACGCGGGACACATGGCGCTCGGCTGCAGTACCGTCGGCAAGCGTGTTGCCGCTACTCCAAATGGGCTCCAGACTCATTTCAAGCGTGGTAGACATTTCATTGGTACGCGAGTGAACTCTTCCCTTGGACCATCGGGTTCATTAAAGCCACCCAATCGACACAAGACAAACTAACTACCCCGCAGGCAAAGTCCGATGACGTGAATGGTCATTTTCAGTTTGGGGTTACTCAATTTGTCCTCAGTTTGAGGGGTCAGCCGTGATTTGCAGCTGTTCTGGAGAATGAACTTGCCACAAAATGACCTCCTTCATTGGGTGTGTCCTATCACTGGCCGGAATGATCTCAAACAAATATTTAATATCATCTGACCTCTGGGGAGCGATTTACAACGTCTCTTTGAGAAAAATAGAATTTTATTCTGACAATAACAAAAATGCAATCTGTTCTAACCGCATGAGGCTTTGATTCTCATCGGTGAACTTTTGTTTTTCTTGCCATGTGGACTACAGAAGTGCAGAAAGTAATAAGGTCACTTGTTTAGTGCGTTAGTTTTAACAAAATATGTTATTTTATTGTCATTGGATTAAAACAAATTAACCAAAAATCTCCAAGAGGTCATGTTTTTAATCGTGGTTTTATGGAACCCTTTAAAGTGGCCCATTTGAATGACATCATTAGATTTTGTTCAATCAATTCTTTTTCACTTTTGCCAATAGGAGATTTTTAAACATATTCTTTGGGCAACAATTTAGTAGTAGTATTATTATTATTGTTTACATATATAAAAAAAAAAATATATATATATATATCGGAGATGAAGATAAACAATTCAAGGAATTTATTTGCCAGTTCTGGAGAACCCTGCCTGCCTCCCTCCCTTCAGGCAATAAGCACCCCGGGACTTGACTTTGACCTGCAGGACATTAACCCCGTACTGAGCATGCTCCCCGGTGAGGAGCTGGAGGTTGAAAAGTTGTGGCAGGTCAAAGTGGTCTGCAGGCTTTATTTGGTTGGCTCCCTCACCGGACTGAGTTCTCCTGGGGAGCAGAGGGGATGGGGGGGGGGGCTTCATTCAAAGCCTGGGATTCACCTGGTCTAGCTAGCTTTGCTCCACATGGCTCACCTTGGGTTTTCAATCCCCTCGATGCCCCTTGTCACTTGTTTCAGGTTGGGAGGAGGAGCAAGGTGGAAGGAATGAAGGACTGGAGATGCAGTGCTGGGTGGGCACTGGCAAGGAGGGGGATGGAGGCGGGACTTGTGTGCACGTGACCCTCTCTTCCTCCAGCTGCCTACGCAAGTGCTTGTTCTCCTCCCGCAGAGCATTTAACTGGAGAAGAGGAGAGAAGAGAGACTGAAACAAAGACGTCCGCCAGGGCCATCACAATATTTTGGAAGGAATAATTTGAGGGAGGCATCATCTTCACAAGGAAATCCTATCAACCAAATTAACCCCCCATTCCCCCTTGATAAAAATCAATCAGAAGAAGTCAGCAACAGCGTGCTGATGAACTTGCTGGCATCTCATCAGGTTCTAAGTTGCCTTTTCACACTTTTGCTTCATGCATGTGGACAAAGAAATGCAGAACCCACGTGCGCAATCAGGAGAGGACAATCTAACACAAAACAGCCGGAACAGTAAAAAAATGCTTCTGCATCACAATAGATTGTCAGCCCTGAAAGAAAGAAAAGAAAATAAGACGAGAACAGCTAAATTGAGGCTCTGGGACACGTTTGACCATTTATCAGGACGAGTGTAAGTTTAAAAAGTGTTTGTTGTCAGGGCGGGGTAATTACATTGCCAAAGTGGCGGTCTGAAAGTTGTAATACGGCGGATGAAAGGGAGCAAGCAATTGGAAAAGCAAGTATTTTTAGCAGCGAGGGAAAGTAAAAGAAGAAATTCAAGGAGAGGAGAGACAATGAGACATGTCTGATAATGACAGCTGCATACATCATTGGGAGTGAGCGTGCGTGAGCGCGTGTGTGTGGAAAGAGATGGGAAAGACATTTCTGCGAGGTTCCACTAATATTACCCTAGTGCGCACACACACGCTAATCTGATGACTCCAAATAACTCGGGTTTTAGGCTTAACCCTTGAGGAGCCAATGACACCTTGTCAAAAGCAGCCAAAGGCGCTTAAAGGAGTATTTAGTCACCCTGACAGGAAAACATCCAATCAAATTTGGGGATGAAAAAAAAAAGAGGGCGCTACTGTGTATTTTAATTTTCTTCATCTTTGAATATTCCTAATTACAAGGGTTGCTGAGGTGGTGGAATAAAAAAAAAAAATCACATCTTGTCTCCTCCCTCACAAAAGAGTGGGTTTATGCATGTGTGCGCGTACGTGTGAAAGGAGTGTGTTTGCAATTTCATTCAAATATTTAAACGCAGATTAGAAAACATTGACAAAACATGGAAACGAAGCGGCAGCTGTCTCAGGGAGAAGTGGCTGTGAAATTGTTTTGCACGGCACTCATTTGTAGTGTGTGCTTTGGAACATCCCGTCAAATGCAAAACGCCTTTTCCACCCTTGTATGAAACTCAAAAATTACAAACATCTACTTTTCTTTGGCAGATGCTTAAATGGGGCACGTGATGTAAAAGTGACTTTGAAATCGCATGGATACAAAGAGTTTGGTCTCTGTCGTGCCTCTTCGTCAGGCGTGAAATGACACAACCAAACCCTTTTTTTTTTTTTTTTTTTAGCTGCCCACGTCAAACACCCATTTCAAATGTGGGGATTGTATTTTTGTAGACTGCACATGCGGAAAAGCTGGTCTAGCTTGATTTTTGTGAGTGTGCAAGGATCGCCACGGCCATTTGCCAGTTTGGCAGATCCCTCTGCGCCACATGAGGTGTTCCGGCGTACTGAGGGTGAGTCCTTGAAGATCTGATGGTTTGGCTGGCAGAAAGTGAAAACGCACATCAGAACTTCATCAAGTGCTTCAACACCTCTTGACGTCAGTCAGCGGGCCGGCCCACAAAACTACACCAAAGTCAGAAGAAAGCTTCCCCAAAGCGCCGGAGTTTCTTTTCAGGGAACCAAGTGGGCTGACGAGTACTTTTTGATTTGTCTTCCTTTGGTGATTTGTTGATTCTTGTCAAGTTCAACACAGTGGCAAAAAAAAAAAAAAAAAGGCAGCTCTTTCCTCAGAATTTTCCACCACCACCCCCTTATGTTGTTTTATCACAGTGGGCCATCTCCCTGCACTGTCATGGGGAGATCAGCACAGCAGCATTGATATACAGCCCTATCTCACTTTCATCAGAGGGAAATCATTTACCGGTAGATGCCATACCCCCCCACCCCCACCCCCCACACCATTTGCTCTTTATTTTCCTCCACCTCCTCCTAACACCATACCCCTGAACATAAGCTTTTATCATTGGAAAAGGAAACGGGTGCCTTTCTTTTAAAGTTGGACCTCTGAAGTCTTTCTTATCTTTGCGAGCTCGCCAGCATGAGGGCTGCAGTGTTTTGCTGCATTATTTGTGGCTGCGGGTGGGTGTGGGTGCGAGTGCGCACTCACCTGTTGATTGACAAGACTGCGCTGCGGTTTGGTCTGCGTCTCGGCCAGTCCGCCCAGATTCAGAGCCACGCAAGTCTGCTTCTCCAGGCTGAAAGCACATGTGAAATTTCAATTTAAGTTAACCTCATGAATGTTTACGAAATTGCTACTTTAAAAACATGTAATAAAACCCGAATAGCTTGCGTTTGTACATGTGTGTGTGTGTATATATACATATATATATATATTTATATATATGTATATATATTTATATATATGTGTATATATTTATATATATGTGTATATATATATATATATATATATATATATATATATATATATATATATATATATATATATATATATACATACACAAAGACAAAAAAAACCACACTAAATAATCCAACAAATTAAAAATTCAATGTTATCAAAATGTTAAATGGAGTATGCTTATGAAGCACTACATCAGTGCTAATGTCCTCATCATCTGTTTGCAGAGTCATATTTACTTTTCTCACTCTAAAGTATGGGAGGGTGGCCTTCATTCGGCGTATCAACCAATAGGGAGGTTTTCCTTTTTAGTTTAAAATAACGTACTTTAATCTCCAGGATCCTGCAGATTGTAATTTGAAGCTGCTCATACATTATTGAAATGATCTTCCAAAGTAAATCTTTAGCCAATCCAAAAGTTGGATATGGAAGCACATCTTTTAGAAGTGTAACCTTCCGGTCAAGTTGTTCCCATTTTATGCAATCAACACAAAATTTGAAAAGCGTGTGCATTAGCAGAGCACGTTCCATCAAACATTCTCCATATCTGGGGCAAGAAAAGAATCGGCTGTGTATGATCGTCATTATAAGCACGTTCGGAAGACCTTATTACAGAGTCCAAAGATGGGTGAGCAAATGGTTTCCAGAAATCATTAAATCGCACGGCAGCGTTACAGAGAGCAAAACGAGCGCAACCGCTGACATGCAGCGCAACATTAACAGTACAAGAAGCCATTTAAGATTTTAACTGTTTATTAAAAAGCTTTTCGGGGGAGAGGACAAACAAATGTGAAAGTCTGCTATTTTCAGAGCAGAGGCCTCGACTAAGAAATGCCTATTAAATTAACGACAGTGGATAATGGCGCTCTGTACGGGCTGAAGAGCGTGCTGCCCCCGCTTTGCGCTGCTTCTTTCATGCTTCAGTGAACCTGTCCAGTTAGCGCTGAGCGGGGGGAGGGGGGGAGAGACCTTCTAAATACTTTATTGAAGACTTCTTAGGCCATTAAAGTACCACTGTACCTCCCCTATGTTAATGTGCTGGTAAAGAAGCAAAGATGGGAAATTCCGTGAGGCGAGCATGCCAAAACGGTCTCTTTTGCTTCACCTGATAAGGCGAATAAAGGACGGCGTTGTTCCATCGAGTCCGCAAAAGCAAACCGGAGCAAACTTCAAACAATGAAGTCAAAAGAAGACTTTAACAATCATACTGTTGCATATTTGTTGATTGATGGATTCATTTCACAGTGTTTATGACGGCGGTTGCGTTGAGGCCACGTTACAGTGCATCATAGCGAAAGAGACAGACTACCTTGGAAAACATCATCAAAGTATTACCGTATTTCAATGGCAAGTGTCTGTTTCGGCATTTTTATCTTTTAAAATGTAAAAGATGCAACGTTGCCACTGCATCTAAAAATAGCAACAGTCCACACATACAGGTGTCACGTTATAATAGCAAATATCCAATAAGAAATGAGTCGTTACTTTGCATGCACAACATTTACAAGCAAGGTGCGCAGAGAGAAAAGGAGCCATGGAAAAACATTCATTCGAAGTCCTTGCGATGCTAAAGAACGGTTTCCCCCTGCCCTTTGTTGCGCCAATTGCAGTCCGGCATTGCATTCCTTGTTTAGGTTTGGAATATTTTGTAAATCCGAGCGTTGTCTTGGCACGTACAAACACAAAACGTACCTCGTTGTCCAAAAGTACATGACCCCGCCCCAACAGCCGCACTTGAGAGAATGTAATTTGAATCACTTTCCATTAGGCAAGCAACTCATTTAGCCTGGCAAATGCAAATAGTTTTGAAAGACGAAACCACATTTTCTGCAAATGACATTCATAAAAAGGAAAATAATTGCAACTGACCCTTCCGGATCTTTTAATTTCACACCATGATTATGGCGCAGCCAACAGCCAGGAGCCCAATTGCACACGCTGACTTTGATCTGTGAAATTGCCTCTCCAAAATGCGGTGCGTCTTCCGCCCGGTTTCCATCTCGGCAGATGCGCAAACCCAAACGTACCTTCCCAGATGGCGACGCGGTGCCGAGCGGATGATGAGACATCGCCACGGAGCAAAGACAAGTGCGTGAGATTTATGCGAGGATGGAACCACGCTTGGCCAAACGCCTGTGTAAACATCTGCTCCTGCGTTGAAACGCAAACATGGATGTGTGTAATTAGATGCTTAACCCAATCAGCGGCTCGATAATTACAGTCATTAGTGTCAACGCCGAGCCGCCATATTCTCTCAAGTAGGCAATAAACTCTCCAACGCCCCCCCACACCCCATCTCCCTTGCATCTTTCTTACTTACTGCTCTCACACGGCTGTATTTTATTTGATTTTTTGGGGGGGGGGGAACGCAAAGCTTTGACTCCCCCCTATCTCCCGCTCTCTTCGTCTGCCACATCGCTTCTCTGTTTACACAAATCCTCCGCTGTGATCACAGAGGGCTCTTAATTGGAAGCACATCGTTAGCCGGGGCGCGCGCGATGAGCGCTTCCTCCTGATGGGCTGTGTCACAGTGGTCCCAGCAGCAAATCAGCAACAGGCTCGCCTTCCATCATCGCCCGCATATCAATTTGTAACGGTTCTTTTCATTTTTTTTTTCCCCGCAGTTACTTTGAGTTGACACGGGAAAATGTGTTCAAGGATTCATTAATTAATCCTTTTACTTGATTAAAAGCGGCATACGTGTTGCAGCTGAAAGCAGGAGCGTACTTAGGAGCTAAAAACAAAAACAAAAAGAGAGCAAATATAGATTGATAGAATTGAAGATATACGTATATGCAAGTGTACAACTGTCTAAATCACATTGGAGCTTTTCTGCCTTCAATACTGATGACCCTGTTTTCACCTGACAGTCCGAGCACAGTTCCTCAGTTGGGTAAGGGCGCTTCAAAATAGTACACGGGCTCTGCAGTTTATCCAGCTGTGCTCCTTCTGCCGCCATCCAAAGTGCAGTCAAAGTCGACCTTGCCCAGCTGTTCACGAACTCAGGACATTTTTCGACAGAGGTCTCATTTATGAATTGAAATATTGATCCCCAAATCACTCTTCCTCACCCGTGAGATGAAGCCATGGCGCCACAGCCGCTTCAATGCGTGGGCCGTGTCATCATCGCACATTGCTTTATTAAAGGCCCTTCTAATGAAAAAGAATAAAATGTCACATTTCGCTGATCGCTGTCAGTGATAGAGGCACTGCGATGTCCCCCTCTGCCACCAGTAATAAGATTTATACAAGGAATGCATACGGCTGCCATGCAAATAGCATGACATATCTGTTGCCGTATAGATGTACGAGTTTCATACATACAGTATATGGCATTGGGGGGGGGGTGAGTGTCGCAGTAAGAAATAGGGGTTATGATAATGAACTGAAATAAATGAAGATTCATCATAACAAAGGATGAGGAGACACTACAGAGGAAGTTTTCATTCACTGATTTTTTTTTTTTTTAATCATCATCTCTTCCCATGTTATTATACACGTTCAATCAAAGCCCCCTCATGCCTACATCTATATGAACTGCCTCCTCTTTTTCTCTTCTGTCTTGCTCATTCGCAATTATGAGCGAAAGACAAAGAAAAGCGATTCATCTTCCTGTCGCGGCCTCTTAATGATATCATTAAAATGACTGACAGCTTTGAATAGCGCCGAGAACTTACCCCAGTCAAAACAAATCTGATCCGTTTTGGAAACACGGCATGGTGGTTCATTAAGGGGAAGGGTTGGTGGTGGTGGTGGTGGGGGGATGTACAACTGGGTGTGGAGGCGATGGTAGGTGGGGGCGATTATTGTTAACGAGGAAGACCTTAAGGGGTCGTACTGCGGGTAAAGGAGTGCTTCAGGCAGGTGCCCCCATGAACGCCACGACGCACACACACACACACACACACACACACACACACACACACACACACACACACACACACACACACACACACACACACACACACACACACACACACACACACACACACACGGGAGCGCCTCTCGCTTCCATCCTGCGCCCATCTGTGCCACATTCATTCTCATTGCCTTAATGAACATAATAAATATATCTCGCCGCCATTGATGAATGCTATTTGACAGCCAACGGGGGTGGCAAGTAGAAGAGGACGGGCCCTTGATTGGAGTGTAATCACTGTTAAAGGCCCAGCATGAATCACATATTCAGATTGGAGAAGCGGCACCACGCGCACACACAGGTGGCAAAGCCCACGGGGTGTTTCATTCACAGCCCGGCACTCCTGTTGTGATTGTCATCGGCGCCATTGCCGGGCCGGGAGCTCGTGTTACAACGAGGCGCGGTGGGAAATGCGCGCCTTGTAAAGTGGGTGGCCGGCACAAATGCGTGCGGGAGGGAGGGCGTGTTGTCACCAAGCAGCGGTTTGGAACAGGACATTTGCAAAATAAATGATCGGCAGGCACACTTTTTGGCAGGCCTTCCGAGAGAGTGGCGGCACCGCAACTGGGACGCCCACACTCGCATCGAGAGGCACGGATGTCATTTGATGAAGACAAAAGACAACGTATGCTCACCAAAGAAACAACTTTTTAAAATCGGTTCATTCAAGGGTTCATTCAAGGGTTTTACAATCGGCGGGCAGACTTGTTGCAGCCACCCCAAAGCAAGATTTACGAATGGACCGACGTGTTGACTTACATTTTCTCATCTTGAAGCGCACAGAGCTCCTTGAGTTGGGCCTGCAAAACAATGCCATTTTCTTTGGAATTAAACACTTCCATGATCTTTTCTGCTCCGTCTTCTCACCTTGATGCTTCCCATCTCTTTCTCCTGCCCCGCCGCCACTTCTTTCAGTCGCGTCACCTCCGCCTTCAGCGTGTCATTCTTCTTGCGAAGATGTCTGACAAACCACGAGGAAATGCAGACGCTCGGTTCAAGCAGACGATAGACGCTCGGCACGACAGACGCCATTATCATCAAAAGGCTCTTGTTACACGCATAGACACACAAAACACAACATGCTTTGCGAAAGTAAAATGCTGCGTTTGCAGCATCGGCATAAACCGTGTGGCTATTCATTTGAATTTGACTATTCTGACAAAAGAAAGTAGTACCAATTGACCTTTTTGATATTTCATTATTATCTTCCAACTAAATGCCGGGACCACACTGAGTGTTTAGTATGCTGCAACAAAACGACACGCAGCTGAGGGTAGCAGTGGGTGCAGGGGCGGGCGGGGTATGACAGTACCATGACAGAGTCTAACGAGACCACTTTTATCTCTTCAAAGACATCTATGTCACGCCCCGTCTGTGCATGTGAGTCACGGTGATGCGCGCATGACAGAAAGACTGTCATGACTAAATATGTCAGAACAGACGACCGGAATCACTTTAGTGCACGCGCACAAAAATTTCGCTAACCGTTGCTAACCATACATCAATCTTCAAGGTGCACTGAGACCCTTGCACTGGTCTCCAACCAATAGCTACTGACATTCACAATCACGCCAATTGACAATTTAGAGCGATTCACCTCATGTTTATATTGATGGAATGTGGGAGGAAGCCAGAGCAGGTCTAGAAAACCTCCCCAAAACATATATAAATATGTCTTTGCATCTACTTAGACACCCTAAGACGAGCCATCGTACCACTGTAAAGCAACGTGCCTTGGGGATTCTACTATTAAATATAGAGTGTAAATGACATTGCATTTTCATACCTTTGCTCAGTGATCCATCGTTTGAGATCAGTCACGACGAGCTGGCTCTCGTGGCGAAGCTTGCCGTTCTCTGAACATGACGCCGCCAGTTTGGACTGGAGCGTGTCCACCTGCAATAAAGAAGCAAGGACAACAACGCTTTAGTGCCCCCGCAGGGGATTTGAACCCCGGCGCCCCCGCCCCGAGAGCTTAATGTTACAGATCGCATGGCAGCCCGTTATACTGTCGCTTAAATGCCAACAACATAAAATGCATAAAAATATAGTTAAATTAAAAAAAAAAGAAGGCAGATAATGGAAGCTTATGCTCCAAACAAGCGAAATATTTGGAGGTCGGGTAATAGTGACAAATGACATAGGTGGCATTTGCTGACACACATAGGAACAGCAGGTTAAGGCATTAGGCGGTGCTTAAGGAGGAAAAGCGCTGGATGGTGTGTGGGGTTAACAGGGATGGGATGGCAGAACTGCTGACTTTCACATTCTTATCAATCGGGACCTTTTGGGCGCCTAAACTCTGCCGACATGTCGCTATTATCGCGCTGGAAACACCTTGATATGTCACACGTTCTACCCACAAAGACTTGCCAACAGGAAAAGAGCGTCATTTAAACAGCCGTGGAGTACTGCCCGGACAGACATCATGCCGATAATTTGAAAAGTGAAAAAAAATGCAGATGAATTTTTGGAGTCACATGAAAGCGCCGCATAGAAAGTCATTTGCAGAAATGATTCTTTGCAAGTAAACAGAAACCTGTCGGAAGATTCAACATTGGGTTTGGTACCCCCTGAACGCCCCAACGCCACAGAACGCCCAAGTCCGCAAGCAGAGTGCAGGTAGACTGGTTGGGCGAACTCCCATGCACCCCTCAAGGACCCTGCCAGAGGGGGGTGTGGCTGGTCTACCGTTCCGCGAAAACCACGCTGCCCCTCCTGATTCTGAGAATCGACTTCCCTACGGACCCTCTTCTCCAGCATCCCCGAATAGACCTTACCAGGGAAGAGTGCGATCCCCTTTTTTTCGGAACACGCCCTGCGTTTCGTGACAAATCTTTCAACTAGCTAATTACAATGTACATTTGGGGAGATGCTTACCCCCCACCCCCCAAAAAAAAAACAACACACCAAAAAAAAGATAAAACAGCAACACCCACACTTGCAAAGCACTGTCGCAAAAACACATGCGTGTGCGCCATAAAAAAAAAAAAGTAGATATTCAGGTTGCAAGGGCAGACAGATATAGCGCTGCAACGTGCTGTAATGACAGCAATTACTGTGGTCTCACATTAAGACCTCCCTCCTCCCGACTGTCTGACTAAGTCGGCTGCTGCTGGGATGTAAATCGTGGCGGCAGTTTGATGTTGTGATGGGGACTAAATTATACACAGCATCACTCTGTTTTCACCATTGTCAAGGGAGGCGGCGAGATGATGCGCAATTGTGTGCGAGAAGGCAGGGAGCGGTAAAAAGCCGCACAAGGAGGTGCGATTGCAGGCGGCGGTGGGTGGAAGGGACGCAAATCTGCTTAACATTTAGATTGCTTTTGTTGCACAAATATTTTAGCAGATGATGGGGGCTAAAAGGGGCACCCAAATGCATTTGGGACACTATGACAAGCAAGTCTGGTGACGCCGCCGCTCCTCTCGGTTTTGTTGTGGCTAAAAATAGGAGTTGAGTGGTCGAGGATTTGGACTCTAGGGTGACTATTTATCATTTGGAATCTGACTGGTGCCCGGGGCGTGCCTTTGACCGAAAATAGATGGATTTCTTTTTGTTGGCTCAAGCGATCCTTTATTGGACTCGCTATGATAAGAGTGAAATCCCCAAAGTCGAACGGCGGGGTGGCAGAATTTGGTGTTTGAACGCCATTTTCTCGAAAACCATATCAGTAAAACGAAGACAATTGAAAATGCTTCAAGATGAATTGCATACATATTGTTGTCTTGAGGTGACGTCACACTTACGATTTTGTCGCTCGTCGGGATCTCGCTTGGGGAAAACGATGACTTACGAAATAGAAATGATTTTTTTTTTCATGCATTTTGTTGAATGACTTTACTTGTGACATAAAAATATTTTCTAAAATGACTTCACTCTTGACCCATTAGAGGACAAACCGAGCAAAACAAAAGAACCTTTTTAGCACGGAACTGAGGACACGCGTAAAAAGTGACACGATTGCGGTTGCGGTAACCATCGGAGACCAAGACGAGCCGTTGCTCTTTTCGACTCATCGCTCCTCTGAGCACATCCTTTCATCAAATTAATGAACACATTTATTGTTAAACACATTTTTATAAAACATTAATTCATTCTGTCTAATTAAAAGACCCAACAGGCCTGACATCACTTCGATATGCATACTTATCACTCACGGGGTCTGAATTAAAGATCTACCGGCGCGCGCTGCATGCGTGTGTGTGTGTGTGTGTGTGTGTGTTTGCACACATATATGCACATAGGATGGCGAGCAGAGAATGAGGCTTCCAAAGCAGGTCTCCCCACTCCAGGCTTAATGGCGATAATCATGGCATGACCCAACATTAAGTCTGCGAGTGCGTGTATTTGTGCGTGCCCTACTCTCACTAATGGCGACGATGATGACATGTTCTCCATTAGACTCGTCAGTGGACCACAGCAGAGCTAGCATATTAATGATGCTGATGATGGCTTCTTTAATTATTGTCGTCTGCCGCCGCCGCCGCTGTGTGGCCCCGCTCCTTTTCCCGGCCCTTTCATCACACACTCCCCTGCGCGCCTTTTTCCCAACATGTTTATCGGCTGGCCACCATTACTGAGGCTCCCTGGCGACTCGAGACCCGCCCACTGGGAGGGATGCAACTTCACTGGGGTTCGGGAGAAGTTTGTACCACAGCCAAACGGCTGCAAAGGGACATTTGAACGGGATCTAGAAACGGACCCGGGTACAATTGAATTCAACGATACTGTTCGTTTCTCGCTCAGATCTCGAGAATCCAATAACTGTTGAAAGAAGCAAGACGGCGCAATGGACGCCTTTTCACTCTCGGTTCGTTTGACACGGGCGAATCCTCCCGACCATTTCCCATCGACTTTTACTTGCGTAGACCGACAGACATAACGGTTTCACTGATGGAGAATATTTTAAGGATGATGAGAGGTGCTCGGAGTGCGCATAAAGAGGACGTGCAAAAGAGTAAAACAGTAACTCGATGGTAAGTTTGTGAACATGGTGTGTATTTTGGAAAATTATGCTTCATGGAGAAATGGTGAAAAAGGATATCGCTATTCAAGGTTACCCGTTACAAACTCCATTTCAACTGCAAGCATCACATTAAAAGAAGAGCCGTTTGATGCTTCCCAACGGCAGTCACCCGTTGAAAGTGATCTAAATTGGCTTTTATGAGCAACAAAATGATAATGGCTCCTGAAATGAATGAAATTGTAACCTTCCACGTGAAAAACCTCAGACACTTTTGCCTTGATGCTGGCCTTCAGATCGTTTGCATTTCAGTCTTTCCGTTCTCGGCCATGCCGCATATTGTTTCAATGGGGTTCAAGTCAAGTGAGTTTGCTTGACAATAAAGTACTCTCACGTTATGGTTATTATGTGTTGTGTTGTCTTATTTTGTCATTATGACTTCAAGATGTCACCGCGAGAGTGGCTGCCTTTACAGTAGACTTTTTGTGCTTCTACTTTCTTCCTTTCATAACTTTGCTGTTGTAAAGTGGGAATTTCTCCAATGTGAGACGAATAAAGGCTTTCTTATTCTTATTCTTATTTTTCAAGCAGGTATTGATAGATTTGGCTTTGTGGTCAGGGGCCAAAACCTGCTGGAAAATAAAATGGTTGTCCCCAAAAAGCCTGTTGGCTGCAGGGAGCAGAGCTCGGAGGGGTTCGATTTTAGGCTCATGGCTCAGTTTGAGAGGGGATGATGCAATGACACTTGGGTCATTTGACATCCGTATCGATGAACTTGTCAGTCCCCTATAAGGGGATTGCGCGTCAAAGATACTGCATCTCTCTTTTGGGCAGTCCCACCGTATCTCAACATGAATTCATGGTACAGTGTCACAACAATCATGATGTGGAATTTCAAACTCATCGTTGCATGGCAGTCCACGATGTAGCGGAGAGAGGGCAACATTTATATTCAGACCCAACAACAGCCACCTTAGGCTATTAAAAAGTAGCCTTAACTATTGGGAGAAAAGTGTGAGAAGATTGAAAAGGGAAGGCTTTTCAAAAGTTTTGGACTAGTCGAAGTGGAGGCACAAACTCCATTATCCAGTAGTCCACCACACAAAAACGGTCTATTAAAAGCATTTTGTGTGCGCATCGCATATTCGCTCGGCTGCTTTTTAAACATTTTTTTTTAATCTTAAATCACTGTGCTTCTTCCCCGTCGCTTCCCCAGCATGATTAAAAGCCAAATTTTACAGAGACACCAATGTCACTGGTCACATCAATGATTTCAAAGCAGTTAGGATATGTTTACCAACGTCTTGCCATCTCAAATCATTTCGGTGAATTCTCATTAAGACTGCCCCCCGACCCCCCAAAAAAAGTTGAGGTGACCACAACTAATGACATGTTTGTGGGTGGCTGATGGAGGAGAGAAATTGCAATGGCTAAAGCGTTTGAAGCGGGAGGCACACAATGTACATGTTTACATGACTTGTATTTAAAATGGAACCACGTGGAGGGCCAGCATCGTGCGTCTCTGTGCATTTGGAGAGTGCCGCTCTGATTAACCAATACCATGCACGTCGTTCCCCTTCTGTCAGAACAGAACCTGGCTAATAGACCAAAACAGTCAGCTCACGCACAACCACGCTCACATACACACACACACACACACACACGGAGAGAAAATACTTGGTATCCTTCGGTTTAAGAAAGGTAACAAGACAAAGCAAACAAAGCTTCTGGGAAAATGTCCTTTGAACAGATGAGACAATTGACTTTAGCCTTGCTTTGCCTGTAGCGCCATGTTTCACCTAAAAAAAAAAAAAGTCTACAAAGAAAAGAACACTGCTTCTACTGTGAATGATGGAGAAAGCTCGTTTCTGTTCCTGGGCTGCTCGCGAAATCTGCCATGTTTCAAATCTGTGCAGGGTACAACGACCGAGTCACTTTGGAGCGAAATGTGCTGCCAAGTGTCAGAGCGCTTGGTCACAGTCACACAAAAACAAGGCGGTACGGTACGTAAGTGGCCTTCCTGTGATCGCAATCCCGCGGAGGGAGCTGAAAGATGAAGTCTCAAGAAGGCCCCCTTCAAACCCGAGACCCTTCCTCAAGAGGAGCGGGCCAAAATAACTGCTGACAGATGTACCACTCTCATTGAAAGTTGGAGCAATTGTTTGATTGCAGCGATTACCTGAAAATTGAGCAACAACATATTCAGTCGGAGCGTATTTTTTTTTCTCCTAGCAATTTTCATTATTATTTATTTTTAATAAATAGACGTACACATTTATTTAATTCTGTTGACCACAAAAAAGCACTTCCTGAATGTTTTGATCCGAAGTGACCATTTTGCGTGTTTTTTTTCTTTGTTGATCAAAATGTTACGAACCATTTTGTCTATGTATGTAATTGAAATTTGCGCACACACACACACACACACACACACACACACACACACACGGACAGAGCGATCTGAAGTTCAGCTACTGTGCACCGAGGCAATTTGTAATATATAGTTCCTCTAAAAGCCACCTTTGATTGTATTTTTTATTTTTTTTTCCCACGGGCGGACAATTCATCTGATCAAAGTCAATAAAAAAAGATTGGGAGCCTAATGAAGAAGTCATATTCTCTGCAGCCATCATGATGGCGTTTAAACACTGCTTTTCCAAATGCACATTCGGCAAAAAAAGCTCAGCTGCTGTTGAGATGATGAAAGGCAGAGTGGATGCACAAGGGGAGATAAGGGGGGCCGTGTTTGAGTGCAGGTGCAGCCATCAAACACACAAATACATAAAACACAATCATCTCTCATTCTCTCTCTAACACACGCGCGCATGCGTGTGTGTGTAGTTGACCTATACTTGCAGCGGTCTTAAAAATCAAGTAGTATGAGATCGATTAAGAACATCAATGCAATGATTTCCTAAAAAAAAAAAAAAAAAAAAAAATGGCTTTCATTATTTGTTGAGCACACTATGAATTACTTGATACGACCGCCTGACTGGATACTGATGATGATGTCGATGACACATTATCGTCCATGGGAAGACAGAGGGGAAGTCAAGCTATGTAGATTGCATTATTCACAAGGGTAGAGTTTACAGAAAGGTGAAAGTGAGAGAAGGGGGGAAAAAAAGGACCAAAAAAATAATTCAGATATGGAAGCAAATGCAAAATCAAAATGCCAGATAGCAGCGGGGTTCACGGCAGCTTAAGACAGAATTGGAAGTTTGTCGAATCAAAATGAACATCGCTTCACCCGTCCCGGCGTTGCCCTTAATTATCTATTCTGCCTTTGTGCAACAGCAGCTCAGCTTTGACAACTGCTCTCCCTCCGAGATTGTTCCAGTTCCCAGTCAGAACATGAGGGAATATTACAGCCAGAATTAGCTCTCCAAATCACCCCATCCCTCCTTTGGACAAGATAATCCGGGCTCTACAACTGAATAGAGGCCACTAATCACCCAAAAGGTAGCAGAGGAGAGAGGAAGGAATGGAGCTGAGGTGAGTGAGACCTTGCGTTAAAAGGTGAGGAAGGAGTCCAAAATATACAATATTTAAGAAAGTAGAAAAGTCGACACACCTTGCCACGAGTGTTATTTAGTTGTCAATGAGCACCTTTGAGTATGATGCCTTCATCTGTACGCAATCGATGCGATTTTGTTTGAACGTACCTGGGCTCGCGCATGCTTTTTCTCCATCTGGGCCTGCTGAAGGGTCCTCTTGAGTTCTGCAACCTCCACTTGCAGTCTCCCATCCGCGTCACTGCGCACGGCCCGGTGATCAGAATCACATGATGACATTCCATGCATGACCACTCATGGCACACTTAAATGAGAGAAGACTTTTTGTCATGTCACTTCTTCAAAATTCATTCGTGTCAAGTTTTAAAGAATATAATGTGTACTTTAACGACACGATCAAGTTTGAGTGAATACATGCTTGGGCGCAATGCAAAAGTATGTGTTTATATATATATATATATATATATATATATATATATATATATATATATATATATATATATATATATATATATATATATATATATATGTGTGTGTGTGTGTGTGTGTGTGTGTGTGTGTGTGTGTGTGTGTGTGTGTGTGTGTGCATGTGGCAGTCGAGCTAAGAGAATGTGAAGGCGATCAATATGAAGGGGTCCATTCCTGCCACACTACCGTGCGCCCACTGTCTGAATGCAAGTCAGTTAGTGTGTGTGTGTGTGTGTGTGTGTGTGTGTGTGTGTGTGTGTGTGTGTGTGTGTGTCGTCAGCTGCCTACAGTAGGATCAATACAACAAATGATTACCATTTCCACTAACCTCCCTCCGCAGCCTGGCTCCGGCCGATCAGTGGGCCTCAACACGACCCCTGCCCCGCCCCACCCGCCCCACCCAACCCACGTGTACACAACACGTGTACACAAACGTATGCACACCAAAACAAACCCCCCCACAATCGTCATCCAAAGCCTAAAGCACATCTCTCTGCGCAAAAACAGCTTTGGGACAGTGACCTGAAGTTACCTGAAAGATTTTTCAGTATGTTTCTACACGGCAAAGTGTTTGTGCGTGATTAGCAGCATAAAGCGGTGGTAAATGCAGCAGCAGAGGAGCCACAGAGGGGAAAAAAAAAAGCATACGGCTGATAGATTGGTCCATGGAGAAAACATATGACAGGAAGAAGAGAGCAAAGCAAGAAGGGAAAGGAGACGGAGGCATCCCGTGGAGAAAGGAGGGGATTTCCCACTGCACACATGGAAGCCATTAACATTGGTTGTTGTTGCTTTAAAAAGACGGAAAAGAAAAAAAAAACCTTTCATGTCTTTGCAGTGATTAGATAATACCGAGTTAACTGTAAACAGCGCCATTCTCCAAATGTAATATGCAGACGCAGCCATTGTTTCACCGTGTGGCACCGAACATGGCCGGGAACTTAATAATTCACAATGAAAACCTAGAAAGGTTCGACGCCGACTTTTAAATTGTTGGGGGAAAAAAAATACAAAAATCCCAAAAGTTCCACAAGCTTCTCTTGCACTCTTGCTGCAATGAGGTCACGTTGAAGCCAAAGCCACAACCGCGACGACCCATCTACACTCACACACACACACGCGTGCACACGATTCCTCTTTTGCTGATGTCATCGCCACAACCCTTGGCGGCGCGTCGGGGTCAACTAGAGGGCCTCACCTCTGAACTCTGTGCACTCACATCTGCTCAGCCAGCAAGTTCAAATCCACGGATGATATCGTCTGTCGCTTGACATGGCGCTATTCTGACCGTTGACGGTGAAATACGTGCATGTTGGACCATTTTGTTTCGCGAAGATTCTGCACCGTCCGCCGCATATGCGCTTTTACCGCTGTGTGTCGCGCATCATGAAGTGGATGTTTTGGATGAACGAGCGAGCACTCGGGGCCAATAGGAAAGGAAAGGAAGATTCGCCGTCCCTACCGTCTGTCGTCTTGCTCTTCCTCAGCGCGACACGCCGCCATGCGCTTGGCCTCCTCCTTTGAACGGACTGCCAACACCTCCACTGAGCAGGTACGGAGCAAGAAGAGGCATGAAAAAGTGGGATAAGGTACACTTTAGGATGCATTACAAAACGGCCATGTGGTTAAGATGACATATGAAGTACTTTTTTTTTTTTTTTTAATCAAAAGGGAATGTACAACCAAATAACTCGAAGGCCATTTTGAACCAGACAAAAGAAGCAATCTCCTGCTTTGTCAATAGATGGCACTCTTTATCCTGACCACACTATTAGTGCTCACACAGTCCTACTGCAGCCCTTCAATCATTTTGCTTTTCGGGCTCCATCCTCAGTCTACATGCAATAAACCCCCATTGTCCCACACTTAGTGCTGCAGCACACACCGAGTGGCTACATAATAAACCACCGGTCAGCTTCCTTGGCTTGCTCGCCTTTGCTTTGCAAGGCCTTTTCAGTTGGAGCTGAAATTTCCTTCTTTACCCCTCTCATTTTTGTGTTTGTGAGTCAATGTTCCCTCCTCGGTCTTTAAAACCTTTTCACTCAATTCAGTATTCACCGAACACAACATAAACTGTCAGGCGTCAGTGTCCAAGGCTGCTGAATATTGAGGAGAAGAGAGGGCTTTATACGCAGGGGCGTGCGGGTGTGTGTGCCCAATATTTACAGGCCGGACCTCGAATTGGTGAAAATGCGCGTGGATTGGGAGTATTTGGAAAAGAGCTGTTGGGGTGACGCTTTCAGCAGCTGGCGCGGTGTTGCGTTGGGCAAACGGACTCCATTGAAACCACATAGCAAGGAAGGTGACCATCTACATTGAACAAAATTGGATTGCTGGAGAAAACGGAAGCATTGATGAGAAATATTTCATTGTGAATGCTTCACAAATCCATCTTCTAATGTGTGCGCACGTGCGCTTCACGGACCAGTTGGGCTCAAGGTGAACATTTTTGCCTTGGGTCTCGATGATCAATAAAGCAGAGAAGTGAATGCTTGAGATGGGGGCTTGGAGGGGTGACCTCAGCGAGACCCACTCGGAGGCTGCGCACAGAGCAATTAGCAGCAAAGACCGCTCCGTCACAAAATCACTCTCACCGGTACTTTGCGCACTCAAGGCCAAAGCCAATCTCTTCCGGTTCCTGTTTGGTGCAGATTTGGAACGAAAAGGTAACATGAAAGGAAACGGAACGAATTAAAAGATGTTGCCGTCAGAAAGGCAAAGCTTGATGCAAATTTTTCGCCACCTTCATTGTGACAACTTTGAACAGCAAACAAATGCGATGAGGGAGGATCCTGGAGCCGAAAAGTGTTTGCGAGCTCGGCTACTTCACAAACTCGGCTCATTTGCCGCGGTACGTCCTGTTCTTTTAATATTCTCGTCGCCTTAGCCGTATTGAACTGGGCCGCAGCGGACGGAGTGTTCTGCTGTTGACAGAAAAATGACTGCCATGTCGCAAAAAAAAAAAACTTCACCGCGTTATGGTGGTCATCACACCCACTCTGGATGGTAAAAAAAAAGAGCGTACAACAAACGTCGACCTAAATAATTCCTAAAATCTTGAGCTAACCTTCGACACAATTGGGATGAAAAGCCAGCTGACCGAGAACCAGTGTTTGGGCAGGGCCGGCCGGGCCTTCCTGAAAGATTCCGCCGGCTTCCTGGCAGCTTGCTTTGGCTTTGTTGCGGGATTCGTAGCGGGCTAAGGTGCTCCCGCGAGATGGCCCAAAGCCTCCCAAGACTCTTTCGCTCGCTCCGTTTCAGAAGTTTCACGGACTTGCAACACTGCTGTCGGGTATAAGCCAATAGGTGTCTTTGCACACGCGGTTCTGCGCACAAATACACCACCAGGTAAAGAGCGCACAACGCTCACAAAGACAAACAACGCAGACACGTATAGGATCTAAAACGCTGGCATCAACACAAGCATCCGCCCCAACAAACTCCCCTCTTGCTCTCTCCTCGCCGCTTTATTTACAATCCTCTGGCAGCGGTACAAGGGCCCGGGGCTATAACACACGGCACCTAATGCTCAAACTGCCAGGTAATCTCATGTCTGACATCCCCCTTTGATAGAAACTGATCAATAGACTCTTGTAAAGGAGTCATTTTCTCTGATGTTTCTACCAACCACTTCTCTCGATCCGACTCTTATCCCCGTCTCTCTCCGATTCTCCCCCCCATTTTTTGCTTCTCCATTTTATTAGCTCTACATTTATAATTCATATTTCTGCCAGGCTCCGGCACCAAACGGGGTGGCCTCTTTGAGTAATAAAGAACAATGGCGGCGAAACGATGGGGAGAAATTCCAGTGTTTGCTGCCGGTTCCGGTGAACAACGGTTTTGGGGATCGATCGAGTGTGAAATGGGATTAGAGCGAGTAATAGAGGTGAATTGAAGGAGAGAGAGGCCTGCGCACATGTGCGCCTGGGGATCGGGATCAGAGGGAAGCGGGCGCATACTTACACATGTATACTGTCACATGGGCGGCGCCTGCACACATATGCGCTCCATCATCACTTCATCATCTTTAGGCAAATACGCGTCGGCAGCACACGCATGGGCGGGCGCTAATACAGTGTCACAATTCTCTAAGAGTGAAAGGGGTGGAAATATGGAGCTTTTGTTGGCCTTCATACTGCCAACCACACAGCAAAACGTAACATAAGAAGAAATACCACGGCGGGCGGCACGGTGAGGACTGGTTAGGACGTCTGCCTCACAGCGCAGAGGTGCGGGGTTCGATTCCGGCTCCGGCCTTCTTCCCGTGTGGCGTTTGCATGTTCCCCCCCGTGCCTGCCTGGGTTTTCTCAAAAGGTGTTTTGTTCACAACAGACATTCCTCCAGCTTACTCTTCAACCCGGTCCATTCAGACCGGGAAAACAATGAACCACATTTTGTTCCAATAATCCATATTTATTCTTCTAGCATCCTTACAAACGGCCCTATATTGCGCAAGTGTGTCTACGGAGTATAAAAGCAGAATAATATGCGGTTTTGTGTTGAGCAAAGAGTCTAGGCCATGCGTTTTGATCACAGACAAAGGCCAAGCCACAAAGCGTTGTCTTTCTGTCTCCATCTTGTTAATGAGCAACGTTCGGCTAGCGAGCTTGCCGCCACAGACAGAGACCTCAGATTCATCTCTCAGCGCACAATAGGTGATTGTGAGGATGTGTGTGTTTGTACCTCTGAGAGCAAGTGTGCATGTGCTAATTAAAGCAGTGGGAGACGGGCGTAGGAGTGGGGAGGGCAGGCTGTTATTTTTCGTGCATGTGCGCGCACCAAAAAGACGTTTGCCTGGCATGACCGAAAATGTGTACGTTAATTCTTAATGAGACATTTCTGTGCCCGGGGAAAAACCCAGACGTCGCCATTCCCGCCATGACACGCGACTACAAAGGCCATTGCAATGCATGCGCACACGCGCACATCATTACCGTGCGCTAAAGAAGCCATTAAGTAAAACCTCTCGCCACAGTGCGCGCGTGCGTGTGTGTGTTCGTGGCTTTACGTGCAGACGGCTTGCAACCAAATCTCACGGTTGTAGCCCTGCCGGCTAATTTGAAATAAGCAATGGAGGGAGCAAGCGGTAGGGAGGTTCAGCAGCACAAATCAGAACAACACCACGTGGTTTCCGATGCGTGCAGGGGGATTCTGATGGGCCACAAGGCCCCACATTTCGGCGGGGGGTGGGCATAAATCACATGAATTTAGCCTTTTTCTACGAGAGACCTTATTTGGAAGACCAAAAAACAAAAACAAAAGAAAATTCCGATTCAACACGTGTCAGTCTCGACCGATACGATACACTCTTCCGGCATATCACGCCCAGCGCCACGTCAGCGGAACGCCCTCCCTTCCATGTTCCGAAATAAAAGGCGTCAGTTGCCCAAATGGCTAGCCGGCGAGGACAGCACGGCTGGACATAGGGCGACATCCCCTGCATCTCCTGCAAGGCCGAGACCACAGCGTTTGTTGTTTGTTTGTTTGTTTTTCCCGGTGTGCCTAATTAGGTGGCCAGTGACTGCACACAAAGAAATATGAGGCTACATTTGATGCACACAACCTCCTGACAAAAGGCAGGTGAAAATATTTGACTATTATGCAATTTCGTCAATGATGCGGAGGGAAATGGCAGAGCGACGTCAATATGTAGCCGGCGTGTGCTTATGAGCGTATTGAATTAATTTCATCTATGTAAAAGTAAGTTTGTGGGAAGGAAGCCATGCTTTGTTGCATTTGCTAACGAGTTCACGTGTGTATTTTTTTTTTCCCATCAGACATTCTTTGAACAATAGGCAATTAAAACTGTATCTGCTTGTATCGAAAGCCATGTTTTGTGTAAATATATTGACTCTATATAGCGTTCTGTTCTCTGTATGTAAATGATTAATTTGATTTGCTGTTTTTTTCTTTTTCTTGAGGGTCTAATTTGTGTACGAGCTTGTTGTAGTCGTCTCAGGGACAGTGTGTGTGAGCGTTCCAGCAATGGGTCTGAAAAGCGTTTCAGAAGTCTGCATCTTGTTCCGGTTCTGCACCACTATAGCTTCTACTGATGAAATCGCGCATTGTCCAGTCGATTGACCAAAAGCTAAGCTTTTTCTTCAGGATTTCAATTCATGCTTCCATCACAAATCTTTGAGATGACGATGCGGTGCACTTGATGACGTCACTTGCCCGGAGTGCGGCTGGTTCAGAATGCTTGCGATGCGGCTTTTAACCGGCACAAAAACACACACAAAAAACCCTCAGACTCGCCGCCTCACTTCCCGTTTAAAATGCTTATTGCCATCTTATATTTTATCATTGTTGCAACTGTTATTTTTGTTGTTTTTAAAAGTTAATTTCACTGCTGTGTGCAGCACTTTGGTTAACTGTATTGTTTTAGAAGTGCCCTACAAAATCAAAGTCGGATTGGAGTGATCTTGTCCAGCAGCAAACGCACACTGAGAAGCATTGTTTAGGTCAACAGTGTTGAGGGTACAGTCGTCCTACATCCACTGCTGAATAACAAAACGTGTGTACACACACACACACACACACACACCCAGTGGAAAAACATCATAGAGTGGCATTGTGACACTGCTACCTGTTGTCCGATGTTTGCGGCGCAGCGCCTCAAGCTCTTGACTCAGCTGCCTGACTTCAGTGCTCAGACTCAGGTTCGCTCTGTGAGGGCCCTTCAGCTTCTGGGAAGAGACATATTTCAGTCATATTTCCCCGAGTTTAATGCGTTCATTGATAAGTTTGAAAGCGTTCATATTTGATCAGAAATAAGTTCGATGTTCTGGTCTATTTCATAGTGAAAACTGTGTGTTGAGTCAGACCTCAGTTTTTTTGTGGCTCGTTTCACCTTTCACAGATGTAAGTGCAGCATTTTCTTTTTTTATAGTAAATCTTTGACGTATTTCGAGGTGCATTGAATAATGAACCACTCAAAGAGCATTTTAATCTCAGACATACAAGTAATTCTCCACCATTAAGGGAGACTAAGGCACATTTTTACTGACAGATTTATTTTTCTTTTGGAGGGGGGTGTGGCGGGGGTTGATTTGATGCTTTCCTGGAGCCCAAGAATGCATCGAAACTAGATTTCGTGTCGTATTCCGACTAAACTTTTCCTATTTAAAAATGTGCATGTTCATGCTCATGATAAGACGATGGGTGATTTCCTGCACAGATATTCTTGGACACTTGAAAGCGTCTTCCTTTTACTCACTCCTGATAGAGATCAGGTTCTCAAGTGCGGTACTTGTTCAGTTGAACCGTCTACTTTGGATGGATTCATCGAAGATGCTGTCGTATGATTTTCAAATGGAATCACTTTTTTTTTTGTTTTCTTCATGTACAGCAGGTGTATATTTTTGAATTTACATCGATCTGATCGAGTGCATTGAAATCGATTGATATTTGACATTTTATTCAAAACAGACTGCAATGTCATAATTGGCACAGTCTGACAATGGCGTCATTGATCAGATTCGCAAAATAAGCCATAACCGCAAACAGAACTGCTGCGGTGTTTGAGTAAACGCGGGAATCGAGCTTGTAATTGAAGTCAATTTCATCGGCTTTGGCACTGTGTGGCGCTTTAATTAATAGCGAGACAATTTGTTTCTGGCAGGCAAGTATGGGACACTTCCATGATTGCTGAGTTGAGTGTGTACAGTGGCTGCCTCGAAGTGTTTTATTCGCGTTTCCCTCACTGCCTCACTGCTTTATTTAAAAGAAACATTTTCGTTTCAAATGTGGATTTTCGAAATAAAATGCAAAACTTGAGCACAGTTTGTAAAAACTGTTAATTTGATGCCAGCTACCTAGCTAGCTAGCTAGAACGGTGTGGACCAAGATATCGAATTTCACATCAGAATCAGCAGTGAACAGTCCCACAAAGAAGCGCTTCTTGATACGATTGGGTTTCCATCAGCAGAAATACCTTTGGGCTGTCAGCAAGCTCACGCTCGAAGTGTGCAAGTTCCTGTTTCAGCCGCGCCACTTCCTGTTCCCATTGTCCACGTCGGCTTAGGTGTGCACGGCAGGACGTGACTAGACTTTGCTTCGGACTGCCCTGCTCTTGGTTTCTGAGGAAAGCAGGGCAAACGCACCGTGAGCCTCAAATGGCTCTTCAGCAGCGTGTGCAAAGCAGCACCAAGTCCCGCACCCAATTGAAAGACGAAACCACCTAACGGCCTCACAGAATGAAAAGCTTTGACGAAATGATGTGAAGTTTAGCATGCTCCACCAAGTCCTATGTGATGCCATTTGGTCAAGAAACGGAAGCAGCAAAGGGGTGGGGGTGGGGGGGGGGGTGTAGGAGCCAAGCAGCAGAGGGCGGATGGGAAGGGCATGAGAAGAAGGACAAGGACAGAACTGGGATCAGCCAAGAGTTTTCATCGAGATGCCATTATTACCGTCTCTCCAGCTCTGATTTCATCTGTAGAATAACCTTTTCACACTCCACAAGCCGCTCCGCCTGCTCGCTGCAGCGCTAAAACCCACACACGCGCGGCACACACACACACACACACACACACACACACACACACACACACACACACACACACACACACACACACACACACACACACACACACACACATACAAAAGGTGAGCGCGTCACTATATTTGTCACTGTCAAGCTCGGCCGCAACCTACGGAGGGATGTGTGCATGCGTCCATTTTGGAATCTCACAAAACCACGCACACTGTATTATTTCACCCAGATGATAAGGGCAATCGGCGGCCTCACCCCCTGCAGCTTCTGCTCGTTCCCTTGCAGGCTCAGGTAGTCCTCGTTGGCGTGAGAGTGACTCTGCCGATAGAGTCGCAGGTCACACTCCAACACGACTCGCTACAAGCAAAAGAGAGCAGAGATAAAGACGGGAGGAAAAGTCGTTCCCAACATCTGTCAAAGAGTTGCTTATCGCTGCACTGAGAAGAGGTCTTTTGTTGCCCTTGCAAATGTCTTTGCTTGCATCGCTCTCAAGTTGGAGCAGAAATGGAAGAGCCACAAAAGGAAACATTTTCAATCATGTGTCTGTGTTTTTATCAGGAATATGCAAAGTGTGTACCCCGGAAATAACAATCTGGTGAATTAACAAGATCGGTTCCACGTGAGACATCTTCCCCACTTCCCCATTTTTAATATGCTATTCTATAAAATGTTATATTTTATTTCTGTACTTTTGTCTTCTACTTTCTCCCCTTCATAATTTTGCTGCTGTAAATTCTCCATTGAGAGACAAATAATGGTTTTCTAATCTTCTCTTTTCTTGATGACGATCATGAGGCAAAAGCATGTGCGCATGAACAACTGCATAAGTGACTCGTGCCCGAGAACAAACAACCTTTCAAAGATGTCTTCTTTGATTTGGATTCGGTAAATATGGGTAGACAAAATAACCTACACAGCAGGTGATATTCTAAAACATCCATTTTCTAATTTAACTGTATTTCACTTTTCTCATCTATTTCGGGCCCTGACAAAAGGGCATGCTGCGTCAAGCACAGTGGAGAGAATAGAAGTAGAAACGTCCAGAAGACCTCTTGGTAGGCGCCTCACAATCAAAGTCATTAGCCGGCGTAATAAAGGCGCTGAGATAGCGTCATTCTTCAGCGGCCTAACTCTTTTATAACCAACAGATTAAAGTTGATTGGATTAAAATGACATTCTTCCCGTATGACCTTGGCAGCAGCAGTTAAGTTCATCCAAATTAAATTTCTCCGTAATAAAGATGATTCATCTGTTGCCTGACGTCGTTATATTAAAAAAAAAAAAAAAAATTAGAAAAAACGTGGGCAAAAGATGATGTGGCACGTGCCAGCGCTCGCACGCTGCATGCGTGGCTCCAGACAGGTGGTGGGTGCATAGTGTTTGAAGCGTGGGAGACAAATACGGGACACTGACGGTACATTTTCACACAAATGTACGGCAAATGAGGCAGTACGGCACGGTGGCCAACTGGTCAGCACGTCACACTCGCAGTGCAGAGGTGCAGGGTTCGATTGCATGCTAACCAGTTGTACGCCCTTGACAACATAGGATGACTGACCTCAATTAAAGGGGACGGGGGTACATATTCAAACCACTGACTAAAACATAATCAATAAATGACTTGTATGAAGCCACGCGAGGCTGGCATGACCTCACCTGCCGCTTGAGTGCGTCCACTTGCCCTTGCAGGCTGTGCACAAAGCGTCTCAAGTCAGCCACCGTTTGCTGGCTCCCAGCCAGCATATTTTGACCGATCTGGAGCTCGTCCGTCAATTGGGCGAGGGCCTCTTGCGAGCTCTCCCATTGGCCCACCTTGTCCTGGTGACGCCTCTTCAGCTCCGACAGTTCTCCGGCCACTACGCGGGTTGCTTGTTGGGACTCGCTGAGCTGCCAATGAGACGGCGTGAGTCTTTGGGTGAAAAACAAAACGCACGACTGGAACGACGCAAGCCGATCGGGCCTCTCCCACCTGTCGCTGGGAATATTGAAGCTCCTCAGCCAAATGTTTCACCCGCCCTTGCACTCGGTGAACCTTCTCCATTGCGGCGGCGTATTTGTGTTTGAAAATCGCAGCCATTTCTTTCTGCTCCTCCGCTTGCAAGCGGGCTCCTTTTAATTCCTCTCGGGCTTCTTTCAGCTGCCAACGGAGGGGATCCAGATCCGCCTGCCGCTTTTCTAACTCCTTCTCTGGTGTCGCTAACTGAAAGCAAATGGATACAAGCGTGCAGATGAGAACACACCTTGGTTCGGTAATGACGTGGGAAGGCGAAATGTTGATCGAGTGGACGAGTGGGCTCAACAGATCAGACAGAGTCGCTGAAAATGCAATTAGGACATGACCCAAAGTGCCACTCTCAAGTCACCCCTGTCATCATGACAGAAGAGAACCCGGGAGGTGAAAGCGGGCTTAATCCTGGTGTAGCGCAGGGAATCCCGCCGCAGCTCACCTCTCGAGGGGAGAGGTTGAGAAAGTTAAACCGGCTCGAGAACACTCATCTTGAGTTCATCCATGTTAATCCCGCTGTAATCTGGATGAGAACCTGCCGGTTTACAGCTAATGACAGCCAACTAGTTACGATTGCAGAGGACCGTCGCGGCTTGGTTTAACCGTGGATTTGCTCGGTCCCACTTCAAATCAACCCCGGGCGCATCCTAGCAGAAAACTTGCACACGCGACGGAAGGGAGGAAGGAAGACAAAGTGCACCCCCAACTTAAAAAAAAAATAAATAAATAAAAATCAGGAAACTTTTGAGTGTGCGGCTTTTGGATTTATTTCGTCAGCTACAGGCGCAGTGTTACCATATGCCTTGAAAATGGTGTCTTTCCAGGCCAAAATTAAAAAGTTGTTTGTTGCGGGTAACATACCCCTATACGCCAATGATGGGTCGGTCGGTCGGTAGATTTTTTTTTTTTTTTTTTTTTTTTTTGGAACAAGGGACATAACTCTGTAATCACAATCATGAGTTATGGCCCTTTGTATCATTTATTCCTGCAGTACACGTGTGAACATAGAGTGTCACAGAGTGAGTCTACATTGCTTCATGAACACACACGCTTGCCAAATTATGCCAAGTTAAGTCATGTGGCGCTTTTCATCACCAACAAATGCCCAAGAAACTTTCTCACAGCTGTTCAAGTCTCTCCAGTGTATACGCCCCAGGAAAATTTGGTGCCGTCGGCCTCAAACCCCAAAGTGCCAAACAGGGAATGGGCCCGCTTTCTCCTGTAATAAATCAACCCTCCGGTTGTTTCACGGCGTTATATTTACATTAGGCTAAATTTGTACCTTCAACTTGGTTTCTAAAATAAATTAGCCCCAAGAATAAATTAATTGATCGCATGCAAATTTTTGCCTGTTTACTTATACTGAAAAACATGCCTACCGTTCATTGCACTTCCAGTCTTCCGTGGAATTTGTACCAGGCGAGTTCTGGCCTTGGTCATCAAAACATCAAACGCACTTCTACATGTAGTAGTCGTCTGTTGGGTTGCAGGACTCTCAGGAATCGTAATGTAGAACACAACATATTTGATAGAGCTTTCAAAACTTAAAGTTGTCGCCACTTGTTGATTGCTCTCGGGGTAAAACTTCTCCCGTCGTTGTCTGAGACACGCTGACTGTAACAGTTATACTGTCCAATGCTGCCGGTCTTCATCGAACCCTATCTGTTGCCAAAGCCTGTGCGACCAATATAAGTCCTCGAAAAGACTCGTCCAGGTTTTATTCTTGTCACACTCTTTCAGGATATTGCTTAGAAGTACGAGGTCTTCCTTGGAGTCTTTTTCTTCACGGTGATGCAGAACACCACCGCCATTTTCCATTTCTTCCTGAGTGACCGAGTGTGCAAAGATCATTGCGCACGCAAGTGCTCTGCAGTGTCGGGAATTTCCGGTATACATACGGAAACAACCGAACCTCAAAAATGGCGGGAATTTGAAAAAAAAAAAAAATCTCGTCTTAAATTTACCGAAAAAAATATTTGAGTCGGGCGGTTTTTATAGGGTCGGTCGGGTTACCCGCAACAAACAACTTTTTAATTTTGGCCTCACTTATTGTAACAGGTGACTGAAGTATCTCTCTCCATTGCGGTTGTCCCGTGACCATAATCAGAAAGCCGGTGCTTTCGGGAAACAAACCGGCCTCATTAAAGAAGACGGGGAAGACGTCCCTGTGACCTTCGCAGCCCGACGTTCATGGGGAAGAGTCCCACCAAAAAGTACTTTGTGCTTTTTTGTCAATTTTTTTGGTCAAAAGTCAATCATCATTTAGATGCCATTTTGTCAAATGCATTTGGTCACATATAGAAAGAGAATATGTCCACACAGACAGAAGGGACACGTGCACCTCAGAGTGGCAAGCACGTCGTTCTTCTCGGCACACGGCAGAGTTGGCCTCCGGTGTATCTTTGGCGTGAATAAGGTGAACACGCTGGCCGTTGGCGCCCTCCATCTTGGCTCTCGGATCGTCCGTCTCCTTAAAAAGCGTCGCCAAAGCCTTCTCCTGGATCAGCAACAAGTAAAACAAACAATCTGATAAATCACGACACTGGAAAACCTTCTTGTTGAAATGACTCCATTTTATTTTGCCAAGTGGTTGCACAAAATAAAATCATCTGGATCCAGATACAGGACATACTTTTGAGCAGACTACGTATCGGTTCAAAAAACCATCTGGATCCAGATGGTTTTATTTTGTGCAAACTCTTGACGAACTAAAATGGAGTGAATACAACGCACCATTTTTCTCAGTGTACATAAAAAAAAAATACATAACCAAATAAAGACTCATTTGCACTTCACTGGGCACGTGTCCACAATCTAAAACTATTTTGTGAAAACAACAACAAAATGATGAAGATAATGCTCGGCTTTTTGAGAATATGATTGCGGTTGTAGGTTTCAGTGGTGGAAACTCTAAATGAAGTTAGAGAGGCTAATAAAATAAAATGATCCATATATTCAATCAGCAGACAATTGCCAAATAAAGTGTCAACCGAATGTCTTTATCTTTCCATTTGATTTATCGCAAGAAAAAGATAAAACCCGGTCGGTCGGCCTTGACCCTTCCCTAATACGTAGTCAGTGAGCCTTTTTCTTAGTATCACCTAACAAGTGTAAATCTTTACCTCCTTTTCTTGATTGAAACTGGAAAGGAAAGAAATAATACATCCTAATTGCTCAGGGTTCGACATCGTCAAAAGTAAAGGGGAACACAGCTGTGTGCACAATCTGAGATCAAATATTCATGCTATTGAACTTGTCTTTTCAGATCAGCGCAGTGGTGTGCAGAAGACAATATATGCAGTGAAAACGGGTGTCGACGCTTCTCTTGAAACGTGGCGTGGCTGACAACCGCTTTCTTTATGTCCGTTTCCTTGGTGAGCTCCCCCGATTACCCGCTTTGACTGAAGGACACCGCCTGTGTGTTGAGTAAGTGTGCGTCGGTGCACGGCTGCGTCGCCTTGACTTTGTTGGGAAACATAATCCATTTTTTTATTTCATCTAACTGAGTTCACTAGTCTTCATGTTATCAAGATTGGTTTAAAGGTTTCTTTTCTTTCCCCCAGACAAGTTTTTTTTTTGTGCAGAGAAAAACTCTTGCCTGGCTGACAGTTTCGGCTGTGGCTTCAGCCTTCATCTGAGCTCTCACTACTTCCTGGTGATGTGGCTTAAAAACAGCCGACCGGGTGGGGAAACCTTGAAAAGAAGGCTCCCCCACCACCCCAAAAAAAAAAAAAAAAACCTGTCTGGGGGGGCCCTAAAAGCCAATTGAGTAGTAGGCAAGATGAACATCATGTGCCCAGGGGCAATCAAATACCTGCAGCAATGCATTGCAAACATGTTTTTTCATTCGTGTATTTTTAAAATGCATGCTTAATCCCACCGATTTTTTCAAAAGATCTTCAAGCTGTGAGAAGAAAAAGGCTAAATTGAATCGATGCAGAAATGATAAAACAGCACACATCGAAAATGCTCCGAAACTAAATCAAAAACTGAACAAAATAAATCAGCTTTAGTCCGTGTGTACGTTGTGATGTTTTAACGTTAAATGTAAACTTTCAAAACGATTCTTGGTGATAAATGGAGCCAACTGCTGCCTTCCACTTTGCGTCTCCCGCTGGTTGGGAGTGATCCAGGGCTTGTTTTGACTCGAGTTGAGGGCTCATTTGTAACTGTCCAAGGGAATTGATGGAGTTAACTTGGCTCTTTGACCTCTCACCTTGAGAAGTCAGCAACCAGGCTCTTTGCGATACACTAAACCACCATTATTGCAAGGGGGTGGGTGGGGGGGGGGCAACATCCATTCAGCATCATTTTAACCACAACTTACTTCCCAGAAACTGCAGTGTTTTGTAAGATGCTGTACAATGGCATCCCAATAAGCAAATAAAACAATGACCGGCGCATTTACAGTCCCACGGTACGTGGCCTGAGAGCACCTTCACGGTAAATCCTGACAAATCTGAGCGTCATTTACCTTTGAGGAGCGCCTGTGCCAATTCCCGACGTGAGCGTGTGATAGGCAGAATGAATGTTGATAAACAGCGGAGAACGTCGTCGTGTCAAAACAGACACCTTGTCAAAATGACACGCTAACTAGGTCAATCACAAAGTTTAAGGAGAAACTTTGGAGTAAGAGAGCTTGGCTTTATGCATATCTCTGCGTGTGCATGTCTACGCGCGTGATAAGCTCTTGAACGAATCGGCGGGAGGGGACCGCCGATATCGAAGGTATTTTTAAATCAATGAGCTCTTAAGTGTATCTCGGTCTCAGTGTGTTTGCACGTATACACGCACACAACACTCAGCACAGACGGAATCCCTACTGACAGGCAATGACAAGATAAAGAGAAGGAAGTAGAAGAAAAAAAAAAGGTGGGGTGGAGGACGACAGGAGGGGGTGTAATAATATTTGTACGGTTGGAGGTACGGGCGGTGACGGGGATGAAAGGGAAAAGTGTCAAGGCAAGAAAAGAAATGAGCAAAAAATAAAAATAAAAAAATGGCATGAGAGCGAGAGGAAACGGTTTAAGCGATTCTGAGGAATATAATCATTTCGAGCAGGAGCGAGTCCAGCCTTGAAGACCTGAACAGAACTTCAACAGTGGCGCTTACGTCCCATCACCATGCTCCTTCTGATGCCTTTTCACCCCCCCCCCCAAAGAAAGTACATATTTGAACATTGTCCAAAGAAAGAACATATTCTCTCTCTGTCTTTCTCTCAAAAAAAAAAAAATCTACAGACGACATTGTTTACATGACAATGATTGAAATAATAAGATTGGGAGAGCGACTTACAGACTTTGTGAACCATTCAAGGCTCAATCATGAAAGTGGATGAGCAAATAATTTAGTGCATGAAAATGACTCCATTTCTAAAAGAGTGAGCCTGTAGAGTAAGCCCTAACCTTGAGTGTTGATTGCAATTGTAGCTCTGCAAGCTTTTGAACATGAAGTGGAAAACTCGGCAGTTTTGCCATCGTGACCACTGTCTGCACAAAAAAAAACCCAAAAAACAAATGGAATGAAGAAGGCACGGATTATGTGAACGTGTGACGTGTTATGGAGAGATCAGAGAAACAGCAGTTTTGTGCATTAAGCAGGTCCAGATGTGGAGGTGAAACAGGATGCCTGGACTGAAGGTAATGGTCCATCCTTTGGGTTAACAATCGAAACGTGAAGGGCACATTTTACTGTGCGTGCACACATGGGTACACTGTGTGTGTGTGTGTGTGTGTGTGTGTGTGTGTGTGTGTGTGTGTGTGTGTGTGTGTGTGTGTGTGTGTGTGTGTGTATGTATAAAGGATGAGTGATCAACAGCGTACAGTAAATGGTTATTCAAGTCTTAAAAAAAAATACTTGAAGGGACCAGTGTAGGTAGAAGAAATAATTTTGGGTAAGGCAGAAAGAATAAAATGGTGGAGGTAAAATTGGAAAGGCCATTCCATTTATCATGTGTATGACGCTTTAATGTTGCCATTCATTACTTCTGGTTCTCTCTGGGATGAGGGCCACAGTGGACCCAAATAAAAAGGGAAGTAGGAGGCGAGACACACTGATTTTGCAGAGGGGGGGGGGGGGCAAACACAAAAGAAAGAAACAAATCTACTTCATGCCTCAGTGACAGGAGCCTGATTTCTTATAGTACAACTAGCATAGCCTCTGTGGAGCTAAGATGGTGGCAAAAAGTTATTAAATATGGCGAGAGGAAGCAGGAGGAGGAGGAGGAGGAGGGGCAGGAGAAGGCATGATTAAGTGAAAAGGAAGTTAAAAAAAAATGAAGAGAATTCCCAGATGCACCTGACTGGATTTCATTTCGATAATGTCATCTGAATCTGTTTCTTATTTCAGTGCAACGCACCTTCTCTTTTCGTGTCGGTGACCTACTTGGCTCTGCAGCGCGGCCAGGCTGTCTTCGAGATGCGCATCGTCTTCAAGCAGCCCTTGTGCGCGTTTCTCCTCCATCGCCAACGTTCTCCTCAGCGAGGCCTGCGTGGCCCGTAAGGAAACGGTGGTTTCTTCCAGCTGCTTTACGTTTGCGTCGCTCTTTTTAAGCTAAAGCAAAGACAGAGAGCAATGTATGAGGGGCCCGCGGGGAGATCATTCAGCATTGCCTCTCTCAGACATAACGAAAGGCTCTCTTACACGCTACTGAAATATTTCAGCACACTACTGAAACGTGTTTATGCAGTAGTAGAATGCTGTCACACACTACTGAAAGGCTCTCATAAATACTACTGAAACATATTTCAAAACTGTACACGAAGGCCGTCCACTATCGATTGCCGTGTTTCATTAGGACGTGTGAAATGATTTCCGTTGGCCTGTGAAAGCGTTCCCACTTGTGTGTGTACAAAAGCATTTCAGTTACGTGTGTAACAGGTTAAAATGGGGTTGGAAAAAAAGGCGAAAAAAATGAGTTGCTCTCTTCAACAATGCTAATGTTAACTCATTCAGTACCAGCCAATTCTGGACCAAGTCTGAAAAGACGTTTAAAAACGCCTTTGGGAGTGAATGAGTTAATGCCCCAACAAGCTTTTTCTTTGTCTTAATAAGTGACCGGGTTTAGCTTGCTCTCTTAAATGTTATTCGCAAAGGCATCCGAGGCAATTTGAAAAGCAAGAAGCCTTATCTGGCAAAGACTCCTCAAAAACCCAAAACCCATCCCACCCTTGAATCCGAAACGAAACAATAAAAACATCACCAAGTGACATGGCGTGTACCGTCTGTCATGACGGAGGCATTATTCGCCGGAAAGAGACAAACTATGGCGAGGAAGCAGACAGAGGCTGAACTCCTCACCCCGTGCATGCGCACGTTCGGGCCTGTGGTTCAGAACCTCCTGCCAAATCCAAAGCCCCTATTCATTAGTTCTGTGTTCAATGGGCTCTGTGTTAGATTAGCGGGGAGCCACCGCAGACAGTCAAGACACACATGCAAACACATTTACATATGCACGACATGCACATTACACACACACACACACACACACTGCTATTTTTATGCGCATGGCCAAAACAAAGCGAAAGAACACATGGCAGCATCAAGACGCGGTACCTTTGGGTGACCGCCTTCCTCAGCATGTGCGTCATTACGATTTCTTGTTATCGGCTCTTGCGGTTCTGGTCTTGGCACTGTCCCAGCCCATCCAGAGCTCCGTCAGAGCAATCTTCCTTCAGTACGGCGCTGTATATATACTGTACAGTCCATCATCATCCGACTTGCTGTAACATTGAGCTAATGGTCTTTTATGCAGTTAACTCATTTACCGCGTGGCTAATGGCTGGTAACATTATTAGAAATGAGGCAGTAGATGATACAAGGCTGAATTAAACGAACTCGTCAGCATACTCCAACCAATTTAGTCGGACGATTGGGAAATAAAATAAAATGGAAGTGGGACAGCAAAGTGTGAATTTCATTGCAGTGTCATTTTAATCAAGTGGCTAAAAGTTGTCTATTGGGATCCACATTTTTATTTTTGATGTATGTTGCATGTATCTAATGGGCGCAATGTAATACAAGTGCATTCAAAATTGCAAAAAACCCAAACCGATCATTTGGATGGTTGGAGCAAAAAATGATCGACTTCAACTGTTGAATGAGTGCCGCCGATGCTTCATCGCAAAAAAGGCCAAAACAGCCAACGATGTCAAAATATATCAAAGTCTTCACAGCAGTGACTCTGCAAAACGCTTATATAATTGACACATGGTAAAATCCTCGATAGGAAATGATTAAATGTTCCCATGTGGGCTGTGGAGAATCTTAATTCGCCATCGGAGGAGTTGCGGACCTTCGTGGGAAGAATACCAGATTTGTGATTTGATTTTATACAAGTACTTAAGCTTTGGAGGTTCCTATTAGCAAGAACACCCCTTTGAGAGAGAAACCCCAATCTGATCAAGTCTTATTACTTTAGCAATCAAAATTGGCCCCCCGGGGTCCCCCCCAACCCCCCTCGCCACCTACTCAACTCATGCAGTCTCCCACAACTATCTTCACCCCTTCTGCCAGCTTGCTCCTTTTAGTCCCTTCTCCTTGATCATGTTTTTGTGCAAAGGAGGGAGCGGCTTGCGCAAATCCTTGATTGGCCGACGTCTATCTTCCATCTAGGATTACCCAAAGAAATGGAACATTTGAGGACAAAGAAATGAGAGTGGGGTGGGAAAGGGCTCGAGAGAGGCAAAGGCACTTATGGGCGCAGAGTGAGAGACAGACCGATGAGGACAGAGAGACAGAGAGAGAGAGAGAGAGGGTGGTTCATATAATTGAATTAAAAAGATGGAGCGGGGCCATTTCTAAGCAGGTGGGAGTGCGAAGTGAGAAGGAGAAGGCGAGATATTAACTTCTAATAAAAGACAGATTAGAAAGTGGAAGGGAGGGCTGCTCCATCTACCCGCGAGTGCACGACGCACACGGACGGACACTGGCCACCGCTCAAGGATCCGCCTCTATGCGACGACGTCGTACACCATTTCTGAGGGGATGTGTGACATTTGAGGACACGCGCACACGGGCACAAACACACACAAAGAGTCTGGCAGAAGGGCCTTCTCATTCCGGGATCACAGTCATCAGATAATGAAGACGCAGCTCTTTGAAGGGCGGCTGCTGTTCAGACAATTCATTAACTAATTTGGCTAACAAGCCCGTTTAATGACTTTTTTTTTTTTTTTTGGCAGCCAGTGTGAATACATTAACAAGGCTAATTCAATTAAGCGGGTGCCAGTTTCACAGCTGCGTCCTCCTCAAAGAGAGAACAATCAGACAGGTGTTTCGGGGGCTACGCGTTCCATTTGACTCGATGCGTATCTCGGGAAATCCGCGTCATTTGACTCAAAACGTAATGATATGCAGATCAAGTGACGGCGCTTTTGTTTGTGGAGTGCGGGTGCATCCGTGCCACCCCCCGAGCACCTTGGAATACAAAGTACAGCTCACTAGGCTTCGCAAGCATCGAAGCAAAGCACTGTGAAACGATGACGTTCATTGGTTCAAACATTTCTACGAGTCACGGCTCCAAAAATATATTTGATTCGTGGTGTAATATGGAAGCCATCTATCGATTTCATTTCCATCTGCTCCGTTTCCTTCATTGCTCGTGATCGTTCAGGAAGTGGGTGAGCTGACTTTGGGCAAGTGGATAACAAATGAGTGCAACTGGGAAGTTTTTTGTCTGAGTAAGGTACAGTACATTTGTTTTTTTGACTCCTTTTCTTGTTCCGTGTATTTTATTTTGTTTTCATTCAAATTGCATCGCACTTCCATGTTTTTCGTAATGCTTGCCATGGATTCATCTTTGTTGTTTTCTCAATAAACCCACACAGGTGCGCTCCTGATTTGTGGTATCGCTTCATCACACATTTCATACGGCAGATCATGTTTGTTTCCACCTGTTGGTGAGAGCCGATCTTCAAAAAATGCCCAATTCGTCTTGCGCGTGCGTGCAAGTTTGCTCTGGTAATGGCAGCTGTTACGGGAGCAGGTCCCTCGCCTAAAGCACCGAGGTCAGTGGTTAGCTAAACTCCCACGGAGATGATAGCGCTGATTAATTACCTCATATTTATCGCCCTCACACCTGCCACCCCTGCCCATAAAGTTGGCCTTCTACTCGTGCCATCCCTCGTGCGCCTTCAGCTACTGCTGCATATTAAATTGCCTCTTGTTTTTAATTTCTAGCTCGCCACGGTTCCATTTATCCTCACAGCCATGACAGGGAAGAGCAGCCTACATGTAAAGGAAAAATGATCTGACTTATTGCTACTGTCATATTTTTCTTTTTCATTTGCCGCCTGTGTGTCCGACTGGATACTATACAGGTCTAGATCATTATCAGCACACGCCAGACTGAACACAGTAAAAAAAAATTTTTTTGCTGCTGTGTGAGCCAGACTGCTGCATATGGTGTCCATGCTGTGTTCTGTCTATGTGAATGGTGATTATTCGTTTTTTTTTTTTGTACACTAACAAGTCTAAAAGCAGAGCAAAAAAAAAAAGTTTTTTTTTTAACCAATTCATACAACAACAAAGACAGGGAAATTAGCTTTGTCCTCCTGCATCCAGTAGCAGCTGCAGATACGTTTTTGAAAAGCTTCCTTCTCACATAGACAATAACTACATGATGGCTTCTCACCCAAGAAGATGGAGAGGCAGAGAGCGATTTCAATAATTGCGCCCAATGAGAGGGAAAAAAATACAAGGGTAGAAGGAGATGTGTAGTAAAAAGCAAATCAGTTAACTGTTGTTTTCCACACTTGTCAATCTGATGGCATTAAAGCCACTGGGGCGGTGGTAGAGTGGTTCTCTCCTAACCAAAATGTCACAAGTGTCCTTGAACGAGATAACGAAAACGTCAGTTGCTTCTGATGCCGCGTCATCGTGGGGCAAATGGAGGAAAGCCTGAAAGCGCTTCGGGTACCTTGAAAGGTGGAATGGCGCATTCCAAGTACATCTACCATGGACAGCGACACCGAATTGTTTTTCCGTGTCGCTGGTCGGTTGAATTGACGCAATTTTATCTCATCAATTGCCTTCACAAAATACAATCATCTGGATTCAGATTCAATTTCTAAATCGATGTAGTCCACTGTCCACTCAAAACATTTACACGGATCCAGATGATTTTTCCGTTCTACGTCCAAAATAATGGCGCGCAAAGCACCCCAAATGTACATGTGCATGTTTCAGATGGAGTGGGTCTCATTACAAGGCCAGTCGGTAAAGTATCATCGGAAAGTTGTGTTATTTCATAACAGCCACACTTGGGAACCTCTTTGCTTTTTAGACTTTTAACCAGATTTAATTTAAATACACGTTAGATCAGTTTAAATCAATAATGTCCACTGCACTTGCCTGCACACACGCACAGCCACACACACACACACACACGTATGCAAGCTTGTACTCGCACGCATGGTTGGCGCGATGGCGCTGAAACAAGAGGATATTAGTAATGTGCGGCTTCCGTATCCGGGCTGCGCGAGGGCCGCTGATGGTCCCTATTGACGGACGCTGGCCTTAAGCCATCACTCAACTTATGGACCTTTAATTGGAGACAGCATCAAACGATAAACCAAGAAACATGCATGACTGGACAACCCGATGTTAAACCATTAATCATCGTGCAGGCAAAGACAAGCGAGCAACACGTACACAGCGACACACTTGTGGGCTCACACACGCACACGCACTGCCCTTATACCTTGCTTTTGTGTGCACATTTGAACTCGCTCACATTCACACGCACTCGCACACGCACACACACTGAGCGGGGCAGAGACAAGTGTCCCAGTCACATAATTCTCATGATGGATGACCCATTTAAATGTGATTTCGGAGAAAAATGAGCTCACCAGCGGTACACTTAATGCAAACACACACTCATCCATGCCACACTTGTGCACTTAGCATTTGAAGAAAAGCGTTCGCAGTGTAGAATTGTCTCTTCCTCTTCCGGGAAACAAATACGTCAGTGGCTGCAAAAGTTGCACGATGAAATGCATTGGAGTGAAGCTCGTCTTGCCCTTTCTATACAGGAGACAACCAAACTACAAAATCTGGCTTTTGAACAGGGGTGTGTAGACTTTTTATACTCACAATGAGCCTGAAGAAAGAGATTCAAACCGAGAACATCCGACTGCGAGTCCAATGGCTATGCCACAAGTGCGGCCATAGCAACAACGTGCTAAACATTCAATTATTCATGGCAACAATATGAGTTTTCAGACAGGATCATTACAGAGCAATTCATACAAAATGGTATTCAATTGCTGTGAGAACAGGCTGAACTGACACGGAGTCAGCGGTGAAGAAAACGCCAATTGCAGCCTGTTCTGTCTGTCCTATTTTCCTAATCACTAAAGCAAGAACAATGATTTTCAACCCAGCCTTTGTTCCGAGGAGCAATTCATTTTTGTCAATCAAGTGATGAGGTTGTGATTGCCCCCCACCACCCCTCCTATTCGGCTCCAGATTAAAAACGCCCCCTCCAACAGCCACTGCCCGGTGACATGTGAGACAATGTTGATATTCAGACAGATGGCGGGAAGCCTTCGAGGGATGAATACCTCTCAAACACGGCAACAAATAAAACACACAAGAATCTGACATCAGACAAGAAGGGGCCCGGCGCATTCTGGATGATGTGGTTGCTGTCTTTTATCTATTGTCTTGTGGTTGTGTTTTCACCTATTCGCAAATATTTGAGCGCCACCATCCATCTCCACCCTCTTTCAATTTTCACAAGCAAACAAGTGGGCCTGATTGCACTTTTTGGGGGCCATCATGGAAATATGACTGCACTGATTAGTTACACTGATCATGGGCTGAGTAGCCAGATGCCATTTCTATGAGCAGGTGGTTACGTGTGTGTGTGTGTGTGTGTGTGTGTGTGTGTCCGCGCGTGTGTGTGCGTGTGTCCCACATGATAATTTGTCCGTTTAGGTTGCAATAGGGGCTAAACAGATAAGCAATCCACAGCTCAATCCTTCATCCTGCTCTGATTATAAATCAGTTGGAGCTCTCAGAAGCAATCAGCCAGACCAATCTGGAGCCTGCACAGACACCTTATCAATCAGAAGGGACCATCACACTGTCACCACAGGAACATGCACACACAAATACAAACGAAAAAATTATGCCAACCCCCCCAAGACACCTGGAGAGACTTACAGGTTTGTATTTTCATCCAAACCACACAGTATTTACCTTCCTTTTAAAATATCCTCGTCTCGTGACACAGGAGCACAATAATCGGAGTCATCAGGCGGACACCGAGCGGTATCGCGTAGGACGCATCGCTCCTAATTACAGTCCGATATTAATAACAGAGGGGAATGTTAATCTTGGGAGTAAGCGGCGAGCGGCTTAAAGGAAAATTGCAAATAAATCAGATTATTTTATAGGAAGAAGGTCCAACCGGGCGGCTGGGGTAATGAGAAACCTGCAGCGAACCGCTTGTTCTCTCTTGCTGCCACTTCACACTTGACTCCATCCTGCAGCAGGATTGAAATTTAGAGAGAAAAAAAAGGGTGTTTGCGATGTATTTCTAAACGTGTAATGAAACCTCGAATGGCGCTGCACCACCAGACGCTCCTGGCCTCACCTCCATCTCACTCTCTCACTCTCCCTTTGCAGTATTCATTTTTCACCTGCAATTTTATTTTTTCATCAGTCCGACAGCGGGGCGGCGGCGGCGGGCTGGGGGTGGGGCTCTGTTTGGGGGTTGCCGCCGAGCAGATTCAATTAGGTTCTGTGATTGGGCCACTGGCATTCAGAGGGGTCAGCCAAGGGTTAAAGAATTCAGCGGCACAAACGTGATTATGGCTCTGTAGCTTTTGATCAGATGTGAGGTTTGTCACAGCAAAAAGAAAGAAAGAAACACATGCATGGAGAAAGCAAAATGGAGAGCTCTCCTTTTCTTGCACTGCATGGGACCAGGTGAGAGATTATTGTTTGTGTTGACTGGGCCCCTCCGTTGAAAGCCACTTACATGCACGTGGCAGCACGTGGGAGATATTGCTTGCGCTCGCGGGCACGGCACACGGGCAAACACGTACGGACGCACACATGCACACGCGCACACACACACACACACACACACACACACACACACACACACCCTTGTCCGAGGAGTAGCAGAGTAATAAAGTCCACCTCTGCAGTGAAATTAAAGCTAGTCAATGACACTGTGAGCCGAGTACACACTAAATCATTTTTATACCCAGATAAAACAGCTCTGCACATGTACGCTATCCAATATCACCAAGAGACACCAAGAAACCCCTTTTAATAAATAAATATATAAAGGGGGGAAAAAAATAACCAAATATCATATTGGATGTGTCAGATTCTTGTCGGAGCATGAGATTAATACTAAATATAGGAAATATGGTTCAATAACACCGGAAGATATTTCTATATTCAGAATGACCAGGCAGAGAGCACATTATGAGATATTGGATTGATAAACAGGCCGGGCTGTTGGGTTGTTCGCCAGGTTTAATGGAACAATAACGTTGCTCCCGGGTTAGCCGAGATTGCATTATGATTTTAATGTGTTTTACAGACATAAGCCCTTCACTGGGAGGAAATTGTGACAATAAATACGTGGCCTTGCGTTTTAAAACAAAGGCGATCACAGTCAATGAAGAAAAATAAAACGTGCCGGTCGAGAATATTGGTTGTCACAATCAAATACTTTGCACGCATATCGATGCATACGCATGCAGAGTTGGAAATGTGAGCTCAGTTATGTTCCGCTCGAATTGTTTTGAAGCCACAAAAACAAAAAAAAGCGAAAGGAACTCTTGAGCGAATGGTCCAAACCTTTGGGTGCACCTGCAAAATCTTGGAAGAGCTCCAACAAATTGGATTTCAACGATTTCATTTGTAGAAATGATGGATGGTCCGACACTTCTTTTGTCCAAATACAAGGATTCACATTTTTGTACTTGACAATTTTGTCTTGCAATTGCTCTGAGAAAGGGTTGCAATTGTGACGTGACTGCCACTCTAAGCATGAATGGCGGGCGGCTGCTCCGAACAGCAAGTCGGCATGAACTACCTCACCATATGGGTGAAAAATAGCAACGCGGAAACAAACAAAATACGCAACGCAAAGAACACAACGCAACTCTGTGCTTGCCAAACATTGCATAATTCACAGTCCCTTAATACAAATGTCCATGTTCTTAACGAATCTCCACAAGGCGAACATTGGATTGGATAAACTTTATTGTCAAATGTACTGTATGTGTAACATACAGCACAGATGAAATTTCTTCCCTCTCAACATAAAACAAGAGGAGCCGCTGCGGGTGTCCGCGCCGCCATCAAAAGAAAAGTTAACAAAAAAAGACAAAATACAAAACAACACATGAGACACAGACAATCGTGCACTCTTAACCACTTTCCTGCATACACTTTGTTGTCTGAAGCAGTTATAGATGAAAGAGGAGCGAATCAAAGTGTCCTTTTCACCAGTGGATCAAAGACGTCATGCTGCAATGTGCACACGTCTGCTACAAGCTAAACTTGAAAGCAACAAAAGCAGTAGCATCCATTAACGAAAAAGATTGACTCTCTTCTCCTGTCCCATGTAAGTCCGCTTCAATTCCAAGCCACGACTCCCAGTTCCACATACGCATCGGCGCTCTGCGCTGACGCTCCCTTCTTCTCATCGTCGGCTCCTCAATCCATGCATCCATCCAGCTGCAGACTGTCCATCAGCACCGACCTTTTCGCTGAACAAAGCGGGGCTGTGAAAATGCTGCCTACTTCAGGCGCAACACACAAGCGCCCCGGGAATGTCCAGCAACGACAGTCAAATGGCGCCGACATTCCTCCCAATCAAGAAATCAGTGCTGGTACGCGTGTGCTGCCGAGAAGGCGCAACCACCAAGCACAGATTCTTCTTCTTTGACGAATGCCATGACCAAAAATACTGAAAACAGTCCACTTCAGGTCCACACGACGTAAGAACAACACCATGTGACAAAACAAGACAAAAACAACAAAAAAACAACAAAAAACGCAAGGCTCTTGAAGAGCACTTGCCGACGGCTGCCTATCCGGGCGCCATCTTGGAAAAAAAAAAAAAAAAAACGTGGCTCCTACTCAATATGTCAGAATGAAAAAGAAAAAAAAACATCGCTGTGCATTCCTAGTAGGAACTGGACTCAATCATGTTTCATAACATGTATGTTACCTTCATGTAATGTCAAGAAGAAACAAATTGATCACTTCTCAGTTATGAGCTGACAATCAAAACTTTTCAGATCTTTTTGCGACAACGCTTATGAAATCTGGTACGTGAAGGGATTGTATACCAAGTACTGTGGTCAGTGAGGCTCTGTCCATATTGAAAAAGAAAAACCAAAAAAAACCAAAAAACTTCTCAGTCCTCTCCAGACAAGCCCCATTTTGACAGTGGCCATCAATTATCAGCCATCAGAATGACATGACCTAATTGGCAGGGTAACGTCGGCCACCCCGGTCGGTCCCTGCTCGGCAACTCCACATTCCACACTCCAGACGGGTATTTACATGCCCCACCCCGCTGAGCGCAAACAAGCTCATTTAAAAGTTCACATGCTAATGTGTGACATTTCATCCAAACTTTACACGGGAAAAGGACACGCAACAATAGATTTTGATTCATTTCTTGTCCGTGAATCTCATCATCTTTTTGCTTTCCATATTTATGAGTTTCAAAGACGGGACGCGTTGAAGATGGGAGCGCGGGGCGCAGCAAGGGACGGGAAGGTAACTGTCTGGAAAGTGGGATGATTGGTGAGATTTGGACTCCATACAAGGCATGACGCGCCCCACAGATTATTTCAGGATTAGCACCAGAACTAATGTTACTCATCCGAGTTGTGTGCAGTTATTGCGCTTGTGTGTTCATCACCTCGGCGTCTTGACTCGCGTGTCAACATTATTCGGTGTGTGTGTGCGCGAGTGCGTATTTTCATACCTAACCGGAGGGAAAAACCCAAAAGAAAATGAATATTCCTTCCTGCTGATTGAATGTCTCAATGTGCGGCTAATTTATCGGAGAAGCGTTTCAACAGCTGGCAACCGTCGTCGACTGTATCATTACTCAAGTAGCACAGCTGTCAACGTTAAATCAATTAGGAAAAGGGAATTTCATATGCTGGTCAAAACCACAAAAAGGATGTTGAGTCAATGAAGTTGGCCCGAGACTTCACCGAGTTCCTCGCAATGGCTTGGGCTTGATTATTATGTCGAATGGATGAAATGTGGGGCAATGTGTTTCGTGTGTGTGTGTGTGTGTGTGTGTGTGTGTGTGTGTGTGCGCCGTCTTGCCGTTCAGGGGATTCATTTAGAATATTAGAAGACGTTGGCAACGCAGAGTCATTTTATTTTGTGTCTTATCTTCTCTGCAAGCTAATTTTAAACCCTCTCCCAGGAAAGAGTGAAAAGATAAGATCAAAATCGATTGACCCCAATGGGGAAATGGGTGCGTGTGATGCTGGATGAGGCCGGCTGATGAATTTTCATGCCACCCTCTCTGGCCAACAAGTGGCGCCGGACAGCAGCTAATTAAGTGGAAAGAAAAGAGGGCCGCACGACAACTCGGTGGATTTCTTAGTGTGCCTTTCTTTCCCTTGCAAAGAAGAATCTCTGCAAACTTTGGTGCTGGACCTGCTTCCTGCTGAGCTCCAACTGCGTGCAAAATCAACACAATGCCCTTTCAGAGTGGGATGCTGCTAAGAGCTAAAAATAAAACCTTGGGCATAGATATCAGGACTGATTTTCATGAAGGTTTTCATACTGCTTCTGGGAAACAAACAATCATTTAAATGTCAAAAATAAAATAATTTACCTGTATAAGGTTCAGGTTCAGGTTCAGGAAACTTTATTTATCCCCATGGGGTAATTTGGACTTAACAGGCACGCTCTGCACAAGAAACATGAAAGACAGTGACGAACATGGGATACAGTGCGAAGGGCCTGTTGGTTCTCGCCGTGTGTACAGCGCCCCGAGATCTTAGTTGAGAAAGAAAACACTAGGGGAGGAGAGGGGAAAAACATGCTCGAACTATCCTCTTCTGAGGAGAATTTAAGTCTAGGAGAAATATATATGTATGTAAGCAATACAGAGCATGCAAAATCAAATCTAATTATATCCGGGAAAGAAAGAAGCATTCAAGCCATGCCAGCTCCAAATTGATATGACCTGCGATATTCCTGAAAACGTCGAGAAAAAGTCCACTTGCCCGTGTTAAAGAGAGTGGAAGAAAGACGTCATCAATGTGTGTCGTGATACAGATTGAAGCCAAAATGCAATTCATTTTTGCTCTGCGCTGTCAAGCAGAAGGTGCGTGAGTCTCCCCGCACCTGCGGGGGGTTAATTGAGCAAAAATAAACCGACACAAATGGGCATCGGAGGTGGATTTTGGGGATTAGTGATCAGAAAAGCAGGTTCCCTCAAGCTGGCCCGCACACGCGCACGAAGATCGACCGGGACAGGCCATGGATGAGAACAGCCCATCCGATCTGCGGCCCGTTCATTCATTAGAGCCGTGCTCGCCCTATTGATTTCAGCTTAAGTAATGAGAAAGCTTATCCAAAAATCTTTAGCATTTGGGCTCCAACTTAAGGGAATCGATGGGGCCATTTCCCATTTGGAGCGGCACATGCGCAGGGATTTTATGGACGGTGAACGGGACAAATCCCGGAGCTGATAAATCAATGGGCCCTTTTGTCGATTTTGCACACTGGCAGTCATGGGGACGCAGATGCGCGTGCCTGATAAATAATTGGCATTTTTGAAGCAATTAAAGTGAGCTGTAAACACATGAAGGCCAATCAATTGGTCAGAGGGGTCCATTATCATGGCTTTAACACTGATTTAGAAGGGGCTTCGAGGGGCTCGCAGCTTTGAAAGAAGCAGTGGTTGCTTATGCAGATTGGCCGGCGCTAGTGGAGACTGCCTTGGATTAGCCGGGCTGTTTATATGTTACAATTATTTTTAATTATTATTTTTAACTTTGCACACGTAGATTCACACTCATTAAAAAAAAAAATAATAATAATATATATATATATATATATATATTTTTTTTTTATGTATTTATTTTTTTAACAGGTTTGCAGATAAGTAAGGGATGTGGGACCATGAATATTCCAAACGTACTGATTTTGGTCCAAATCGTGCAACCGTTTGGTTTGGAAGCACGACAGAATAAAGAAATAATAAACAAACTGCATTTTGCGGCATTATTTATTCATTTACTTTCGAATGCTTAACTTGTTCGGGTTGACTTTTGTATAGGTTGCCAGTCAATCGCCACGCTGGTTGGAATATTTCTAGGGTCCATTAGTCGCGCGCCTTGAGAGCAAAAAGGCATCTTTTTTTTTCGCCGCTTAGATACGCCACACATTTTGAACCCACTTTTGTGTATGAAGTCTTCAAAATGGCATGAGAAATTCCCTGCGCAATTCATATTTGTAAAGCTGTGCGGTGCGCATCTTGGTGAAGTGAGGTAAGGATGGGGGAGGGGGGCGTCTGGTGGACGTCTCCATTTTAGCCGGCCAGACAGGCTTGTTAGAGGGGATAAAACCGAATCTACATCTGTGCTGGCTGCTTCCACTCTGCCAAAGGTGAGCCATGTGCGCTCGCCGAGCTAACCCACAGAGCGCATTTCCCGAAGGTAATTGGTTCGACATTGATATTCATTTGATTCTGCTTTCAGCATCTACGAGGGGCCTCTCGACATTGACGCTCCGAGCGGCGTTCCGCCACAACACGTTCACTGTGATTCAAACATATTCGGATAGGAATACTCAAATTCACCGCTAGAAGGCCCGTAACCATTTTACCGTCTCGGCTTTCTCTCATTTCGGATCGTTTGATGCGCCCTGTTCTTTCAACCCAATCTTTCCGTCCGCTTAGTCCGGCGAGAGTGCGGCGGGCGTGCGCGTGCGTGCGCGCGGCTCAACGAAGCATGACATTTCAATTGTGCATCCAATCAAATTGGCAGTGAGAAGTGGTGGGGAGCGATGAGAGGTGGCGCAGGCGTGTTGGGAGGGTTGCCGACCTCCCGTTGCCATGGTGAACTCTATTCTGACAGACACCAAGGTCACGACTGCTAACCTGACAATTTGCATCACTTCTGGATAGCATTCACTGTACATGGAGTTTTGTGGGCCTTTCTCATGCTTGGTTTATTTCCAGATTACATTTTACAGATTTATGGGTTTTTTTTTTGGGGGGGGGGGTGATCCGGGTTAAGAAAAACGGGCTTCACTCATTTCTTATTAAACAATGCGGGATGGCCCGAGGACGAGCACATAAAACGTGTGGGCGTGGACTTCAAGGGCATATTTTTAGATTTGAATTCCGAGGTGCTTACAATTGCCTGTTGATTGTGTCTCACCATGACAGATTGACTTGCCTTCGATTGTGCAAACGCATTCTCTATGTGTTTATATTTGCAAGTGACGAGTTGTGCTATTATGAGATGTGAGCGACTCGGGCCACGATCACGTGTGCCGCCAGTTGCTCGAGAACACAATCCGTTTTTAGTCGTAATAATTCAACACGCGGCCATTGTGCCAGAAAGGGGGCTCGCAGGGGCTGGCGTGATAAAATATTGAGGGGCGAGCGAGGCAGGCGCAGATGCTAGCTGTCATGTGTGAGCGAACGAATGTTATGACAAGCGTGTTTAAACATTCATGCGGGGAGGAGAGTTTAGCAGGGCTTTTCATTAACACCGATGTGTCTTCATCTCCCCGGCGCAGACTCTGCTGGCGGAAGGCGTGACAACAGAAGGGAGATGTCGACATGGTGAGAGATTCCCGTCCCAGACAACGGGGCGGTTGTACTCGGGTCAGTATTTGCCTCCTAATTGGTCTCGGCCTCGGACTGGAAAGGGGATCGATACTCAAGAAAAAAAAAAAACACAACTATGATAACAGCCGTGCTTTACCTGGACAGTCGATGAGCTGTTTCATCTTGTACGGAGAGGTCGCTTCTGCAGTTTACTCTCTATCTTCCAACACATCGCATCATTTTCCGTCAGACTATTTCGACTAAATATCTTGTAATGGGCTTAAATATCTTGTAAAAAAACAATTTAAAGTGCATTTGCAGATTTTCGGCTCTCGGTTGGTTGGTTTCGAGTTTTCAATTCAAATTCGCCCCATGTACATTGGCGAGACAGCGACAGCGTCCAAACCGGAAGGTGAACAATGTCCATAAAAGTCTGCTGAACTGCAATACTCTTGAGTCACGTCTGCTGGAATTAAAAGAATCAGGCACGCCCAGCACTCTGGCACAGCAACATCATCATTTCGGAATCGTGGCGTGTTATTATGGAGATGCCATACGCTTTTGAGCTCATCATATAGAGTGCAAAATCAATAGCGTTGCTGATCATCTCATGAAGTCGAATCAAGGCAAAGGAGGAGAAGGGAAGCATCAAGTGGGCTCGGCGTAAGTGGCTTTGACTTGCAAAAGTGTGTTTGCATTACATGAGCATTAGTTAATGTCATCAATGGCTTAAAACGCCGCAAGGTGCATTAAAAATATGCACGCTCATCTGTTTTACCTACACCTTGATGCAAACATTTTGAATTAATCTCGTTTTCACCGGTGGAGCAATTCCATTTTGATATTCAAATTCGCTGCCTTATGGGCGCGCCCGCGCGTGTCAGTCCGACATGGATCTAATCAGCCTTTTATCGGTCGATAAGCCAAGGACGCCGAAGAGACGACTCAGCTGATGCGAGCATGAGCCGACATGCTGCACCCGGGGAAGGCTTGTCCGTCCGTGCACCATACAAGCAAGCTTGGCCAGTATGAGGCACCGCTGACAACTGAAACGACTACACGATGGAAGGTTTCGAGAACATCCAAAATCCACCCTGGGTTGTACATGCAGTCATGAGAGCGGAGTGTGTCGTTTTCGGTGGCATTGAGACAAAGCTGCTTTCCTTTACAATTTTTTTTTTTCTATTCCCAGTCACAAGAGAAACGATGTTGTCGTTTCAGCTATGAGTCAACCCTAAATTCACTCTCGGGGGTTGTTCATTGCCTTGCTTCAAAATCAAAGACGCTCTAGTCAGAAATAGAGTCAAACAATCGGCGTGGGGGGGGGGGGAGAAAGACGGCTGTATTCTGGCCACTCCATTTCCACCCACAGACTGCGGGTCCTGCTGTGGGGTGAAAACCCAGAACACCAAATTCACCAAAATAAAAGGCAGGAGGAAGAGAGGCATTTCATGAGTCATAAAAGATCATCGAAGGGGAGCGAGATGTTGTGTATGGCTTCTATCATTTAGCGTAACCTGATTACAATCCATATTAAGGCAACTATAGGACGGGGTTGATGCCAAGCAGGCGCTACATAAGTGCTTCGGTCAAGGCAAGTGAAACAGCCTTAATGGGCTTTCCTTAAATTGCCATTTCGCTTGATTTGACTTCGACTGCTGGAGAAATAGGAACACAGGGCGCATTTGAATCGCTTTAGGTACCATCTGCACTAATCTTACCCTATGGGCAAATATCAACGCGTGTACCTTCTGCGTGACCAGAAAGCTACGTTGGTGCTCCCCGAGGTGCAGGTAATGCACTTCATTAAGCAAGACCTGGATCATCCATTTTGGGTCGTCTCAACATGAAAATGAATCTCAAAGAGTGCGGCCGCTGCCTTTGTGGCGCCTGTTGTCACGAGAGCTATAGCTCATCTTCAAATGAGATCTTCAGTCTGGGCCGCGAGAACGTCGTTTCCTCTGGAATGTGAGGCATCGTTGCCCCGAAAACACGATCAAGCCCAGGAGGGCAGCTTTAGCGTAGCATGTCTGCGGTATTTGCGTGACACAGCGCCACGCGGTGCCGGGACGTAGTCCACTTTAGCTTTATTATGCGACTTGCATTTTTCATGCAATTTCCCATCAATTAGACTTTCAATTATTTTAAAACATCACGGTCGGGTGCAGGTTGGAGCAAATTGGGAGATGATCAAGGCAGCGCGCAAATTTGGCTACTTCCTGTTCTCGCTGCCTTTCATCGGAGTAACAAAGACCGTCTTGTGCTATGCCCCCCCCCCCCCGCCCACCCCTTCTTGACGATTTATTATAGACGCCCAAGAAGCTGCGGTCAGGTTCAAAGACAATTTACATTCTCTCCCCTTCAGTCGCCCAGTCATTTACCAGTCTTTTTTTTTCTCCCTCTCCACTTGGCTCGTATTCGTTTTCTCCCTCGCTCCCTCCCAACTTTGCCCCTCTCCAAGACTCCTCTAAACACCGTCCGTCTCTTCCACATGGCCCACATAATGAGTGGTGAAGCTAAACGAGAGGAAACACGGCTCACTATTAGGAGGGGAGCGCGGGCTGAAGGTTTTAAATAAACAGAGAGAACTTGAGGCCAAATTGTACTTCCAAAGACGTGAACGAATGGAACAGGCAGAAACGCGCACTGAAAAAATACACACTCGGTTTAATCTACCATAAAACTTGTAAAAATACACACGTCCGTGTGGATCCGGCTGCACAGGACCGGCAGCGGGGCAGACGTGTGCATGCATCCTCCTATTCATTATTTCTTTTAAGTGTGGAAAGCCTATTAGGATGCCTCGGAAAACAGAACAATAAAGACATGCGGCGGGGAGGGGGAATAAATAAATAAAAGCATGTCTGTCAATGAACGCTAATTGGGCAAATGTGTTTTCTTAAGTGACTCGGATATGCTCTCAGGCACACCCACATAAAACCACTTCGTGAGGTTAATTGGCTTAGCTGGGCTCATTAGCATAACTAATTAGGATCCTTGTGAAAAGATAAGTATTGTTTATTCAATTTGTGCACGCAGATGAAGCCCTGCGTTGAGCCCCTTCATCGGGCCTGCTCGCTCAAACGAAAAGGAGGCGGCGCTAAGTAAGCCTGATGTGGGACCTGTGGGTGTCTTAGCGTGTTCACGTCGTCCTTTTATCTTTTCAACGTACACAAATGCTCGCCATCAGGTGCCGGATGCCCCGCTGAGCCCACCAAAGCCAACGCGCGCGCACGCACACACACGTACAAGTGTTTGGCTCTCACAGCTGAAGCTCTCAAATCCCCCATCATCATCATCATCATCATCATCATCATTAGCCATCTATTTAGCATAATTAGCGCTGTCAGCCAGATGCCAGTCGCAACATGGCGCCTGTCACCCTTTTCTAGCACCTTTCCGAGCCGTTTAAGAGGTTTGCGCCAGGTCGCTTGCATGTTTCCACTGATTGCTGGCTGATGCAGCAGAAATTAATGATGCATTCTGATGCAACGTGGTCAAAAAACATCCGTGGGGTGATTTCGTTTTCTTTTTTTTTTTGAAAGACAACTCGCTGCCTTTTGTTTCTGATGCTTAACATGCCCTTCAAGGCAAGAGTGGGGGTAAAAAGAAGGAAAAAAAACAACAAAACAAGCAAATCCACAGCCCTCCTCCAGTGCTCAGCTCACAAACAAACTTAAGCAGAGAGGGAGAAATGAAAGCGAGGGAAGGAGATGGAGAGAGAGCGTTACATTTACTGAAATTAAACATTTTCTCATCAGCCGCAGGGCGCAGCAGGCCCACTAATGTATTATTCATTCCCACTTCACAAAGGAACATTAATCAATTATGAAGATATGAGGATCTTAAAGTATAGAGGAGAGATGAAGAGCGACCCGTTCTTATTAATATGCGGCCGCAATCCTGCACCCCTACTCGCCCCCCCACCCCGCTCCTGTGCTCCTCAAATCAATATTTTGCAGATTAATTTGAAGCGGTTGTGGCGAGATGGCGGATGGAAGTAAAGGGGGTGGTGGGGGTGTCTGAGGTCTGAATTAAGGTGAAGTGTTTTGCTGGTTTTTTTTTCCAACTCTCACACGTGTATGGCAGCAATGTAGATATACTGTTTTTTTTTCTTTGATGATTAAAAATACAAAATGACATAATTGAGTTGTGTCAGAAATAAAGAAAGTCAACATAAAGCTGGGTGGAGACTGAAGGGGGACAGGGAAATAACAGCACAATGATGATGCAGCAAGAATGCAAGTTGGAGCAATTTGAATCCATTTGAAATTGGAAAACCGTGTTGGTGTTGAATTAGTTCAAATGATCTCCGCTGGGCTTACGATGGAGTTACTCACTTTCATCCTGCAAGTCAATTAAAATGAGGAGACGCTGAGGAGAATTCCCGTTCGCATTAGCAGCCACGTTTACACAGTGTCATCCATTTGGGCTGCGGCTCTATTTACCCAACGAACATGTTCACCTGCGCACTCCAAAGAGCAGCTCTCGCAGCCCACTTTTTGCCCTCCTCCTCTACTCGAAGCCCCTTTGTTTGGCTTCTCTCGTCGCCTTTCACAAATTCTTTTATGGTCCATTGACCCGCCCCTTTTTGCTCGTTTCTTCTCTGTTACGCTTACAGACAGACAATAAATGATGAGAGAGGTATTTTGGAAGTCACTGAAAACACCAAGACACCCACTGGGAATTTCAACGGACGTGCAGCAGACCTGTGTTTCTTCCCACCAATCAGTGGAGGAAAAAAAATGGATGGAATATGTATTATTATACATGTATTATGTATAATATGTATTAAATACCGGAATTGAACCCCGCACCTCTGTGCGGTGAGGCCTACGCGCTCAACAGTCGACCACCGGGCCGCCCCAAATATAAACGATCAAAAGAACAGTCAGGACATCTGAAAACACGACTGAAATGTTTCATGTGGTTCCAATTGGATTCACAAGATGCAAAAAGATGTTCAAAGTTACACCAAACGATGGCAACTGAATCGGATTGTTGTGTGTGTGGGTCCCAACTGTAAAAATATGCTAACTTTGCCCAGAAAACTCCTTAAGTCACCAGTGACAGCTGTCACATACCCGAGGTGGCAAAGGAGAGGAAAAAAAAAAAACATCACACAGTTCCAAACACACAGGCATAAAGGCACAATCTCATGCGCTCTCTCCCTCACTCTCTCTCTCGATCTCACACACACACACAAAATTTGATATTTACTAGCCTGTTCAGATGAAACTTTGCGCAGATTAAACATGTTAAAACTCACATTTGATCAAGCGTGTCGGCACGTTGGTGCCAAGCAGCGAGGGAAAGGCGGCGTTTGACAAAAAAAAAAAAAAAAAGTGTGGATAGAGAGCATCGAGAGTTAAATCTTTCACTTCGGCAAAACAAACTTTTCAGTCAAATGGCGTGAAAGCCAAAGATGACTTTAGATTAGAGCCTGCTTCTGTTTCAAGCAAAAGAACGTGTCTCGCTATCATTTTCGATCAGACGATCACAACAGAGTGCACTCGTTTTGAGTGATAACTTTGCACGCCGTTTTTTTCAAGAACAATATATAAAAACAAACAAAAAAAAAAAAAGAAAAACAAGATGTACACAAATTCTGTGTTCAAGTGAACAACCAGAGGAGTGATGTATTGTGCTGGCGGGAAAAAAAAAGGAGTTGCTATTTTAATCGATTTGTACGTGAACATTGAGGAATATAGCAAGAAAATGCATTCAGTTTATTTGTTATTTTTTACCCCCGACAGTTTTATGGAGACAAATGATATGGTATATGTACTTTATTTGGTGTTTAACCATCGTACAGGCTGACGCGAGTCAAAGAAATGGATTTAACTTTTTATTTTTCTCTCAATCTAGATGAAGCACATGCAATGCTATTCGATATTTGCTGCCTTTTTCCGAATGTAAACACAGCAATAACAAAGCGAGTGCGTTTGACGACGCGGAGCGACCAAAGACGTACTTTGAAAACGTATTTTTAGTTTTGATTACAATTCCGCAATATGCAATTTTGAATCTTCCGGTTCAGCACAACAGAAAGAGAGAGTTGGCCTAAAAAAAAAAAAAAATGGAGTTTTCAAACTCTTCTTGAGTGGCGACGCATACACCACGTCATCGATGGAATGCCAGAAGGTCATCAGGTCGACTGATGCCACAGCTGCTGTGATCATTCCAGTGTGTGACTTTCTGCGCGCTTCCTAATTATGCATACGACAAATGAGGGTATGTGTCTACTGTTACATATAAGTAGCTGTGCATTAAAAAAAAAAATGCTACAATATGCTGACAGATGAAAGCGGGATTCCCACTTGGAGTCCTAAGTGTCATGATGATTATTGTGTGACAGAGAAGAGGGCAAGCACCAGTGCGTCTCAGTGCTTGTGTGTGTGTGTGTGTGTGTGTGTTTGTGTGTATTTTATTCAAGCACGCTCTCAATTTCTCAACCCGTCACTCGGGCCCATTAGGCAAAAGCTAACAAAATTTGTCATGAATATGCAGTAATAACATGCAAATTGCTCCTCCCTGCCCTTGCCCCTTATGCGAGCGTGCGCATTTGCCCTCGGGGCTGTCGACGTTGGCTTTGTAAGCCTAATTCTTTCTACGCCATTACGGCGACGGGGCATCATTCAGAAGAACAGAAACATTCAAATGCGTACGCCATGTGAACACCAGCGCGCACAAATGCAGACGCAAAATGGCGCCTTTTGCTTCTCGCTTCACATTTAAAGGTTAATGTACAACAGGTTATTTTTTTATGTGTGCCACGGGTCTCTCCCGCACACTCTATTGGCACACAAACACGCACCAACAAGTCGACGGTCTGTTGCCTCCTCCTCCCGAGGGTGATGTTTGACACAGCTTGGGTGCTGCCACAGCAATTAACCCCCTTGTTAATGAGAGGAGCGCTGTCGAGCAGCCAGATGGCACTGGCTGGCACGTTGCCACACACACACACACACACACACCCACACACACATCAAAATATACGGCAAATGGAGAGAAACCCCCTCACACAGCGAAGCGTTGCAGATTTTCCGATGCTCCCTCTGTCTTTGGTGGCTGGCCACCTTTCCACATGAAGTTTTCAGCCTCCCTTCTTCCCTGGCAGCTGTTTATGCATGACACATGGCGGGACGTCGCAACTAACCGGCTGGGCAAACAGCAGGCTAAGAGATGCCAAGAGTCAAATCACAAAGGGGGGGGAGAATCTCTTGAGAAGCGTGCGCGAAAGCCGTCATGATTGATTGACGTGGTCATTAGAGCGGCTGTAGCACAGGCTAGGTCAGCTGTAACGTTCCGGATATGATCCGATTATTAGTTATGAGATCATGCAATGGGGAGAGTGGTAATATCCTGCTCGTGGCGCAGGCACGGGTCCCCGCGCAGGCCTACCACGGGGCCGGGTATTGATCAGTTAGCTTGAGCTAATAGGGGGAAGAGGAGCCTGACCTGGGAAAGTCAATACGGAGAAAAAGAGACACTTCCGCGTCGTGTCCTGACAAGAGAGGTGGGTGGCGGCGACGGGGAGTGAGCCAAAGTCGAAAACTTGTGTCCTTGCAAATGACAAGAGCCAAATGATCTGGAGTTTGAAAACCATAACAGTTGCACCAATGGTGGTAAAACCACCCGTGAATGTGGCTACCTTTATTTGGAGGGATGAGGAATTTAAGCAAAGCTTTTTTTTCCCCTCTAACTAACTTTCCAACACTTTTACGGATAAGAAAAATGGCACTCAAGATAACTGCAAAAACTCTCCGGGAGATTTTATAAAGAAGGAAAAAAAATGACACTGACTCGCACATCAATACATTGATAGATCAACCTGTATGTGTGTGTGTGTGTGTGTGTGTGTGTGTGTGTGTGTGTGTGTGTGTGTGTGTGTTCTGTACACCATCTGAATGCAAAGTATAAATATAAAAATAAACAAAAAAACAAAAAAAAGAGAGAAGGAACGGAAGCGCAGATAAAAGACTGAGGATTTCACCACACAGCCGCGCACGCAAGTACACACACCTGGCTGAGTGATGCCACCCTAGAGGGTGGCTTCAATCTGATGTATTTAATGTTGACGCTGGTGGCAAGAAACACACGCGCAAGCGTGCACGCGCGCACACACAAAACTCACCCGCTGTTTCAAACTGCCTGTCATTTCATTTCATGAGGCCTGATTTACTCATTTCATTTATTTTAGTATGACTATATGTGCAGCCGTTTTAAAGCGCTCAGGGTGGAAGGTAACCCCCATCCTCCCGCCCCGAATGGCTCACTGACTGCAGAGCCATTCAGTTCAAATCATGGCGAAAATGCCCCAAACTCCATGTGCGCCGCTGCCCCGATTTGGATGGGGGCTTTAATTGCCGTCAAGCTATTGCTCACTCTCTCGGTGTCGCGGGATGCAGTCTGTTCTTCATTCCGCTGATGGCACAAGATGGCGGATGCCGTGTTCCTTTTTACACAATGGTATCAAGTAAATACAAAGAAAAAAAAATCACATTGTGTTCATCTATATCTCAAGTCCAGGGGGATTGAGATGGTGAAAAGTTATTGTCGCCATCTTGTCTTGTTTGGTGTGAAACTTAAATAACCCTCTCAAAGGGGAGGGGGTGGCTAAAACACAGGCCTGGCAAATCTTTAAGGGTTTTGTAGCACTGCATGCTGGTAGGAAATATCATTGAGGGATTTACATATTGCCATGGGGATAGTGCTGATGCGCTTATCTGCTGTGGAGCTCAGGCTCCCTGAGGAGGAGCAGCCCAGTCCCTGAGGCCAACTTTCCCTGCCCCCCCCCCCGCGTCACTGCATGGGGAGATTTGTGTTTGTGTGCATGTAGGTACGTTGTTGATCATCAAAGTTAACACCGGCGTCCGTTTTGAAACTTAAGGAAGGTACCTACTTTTGGGCCGGTCCAACAAAGCGAGAAGTCGTCAGCTCGACTTCGGACATCTGTGCAAAAACAAGAGTTCACATTGGCAGTGAGCTGACTGAGAGGTCATTTTGGAAGAAAGTAAAAAATATATATGTATATTAAACAACATTACAATGGCACCCCTGTGCTTCTGTGAAATGTAACACTTTTCGCAATAAATTATAACTATGACAGTTTTTCCTGTGTTTATTTCTTTCGTTTGCATTGCAGCAACACAAAGCAGAAGGAAAATCTGCTCATTCCACACACAAGTCCCTAAATGGGCTGGGGGGGGGGAGAAAATAGAATCCATGGCAGCTTTGACAAAATATTTGCTAGAACAAATAACTGAAATCGATTGCTTCTTGCAACCTTCAGCAAGTTTCTTCCAACTCTGGAATTTTGGCCCACTCTTCCTCTTCTGTTGCCAAGTGCTCCAGGTCTCTCACATTTGAAGGGTGCTTCTTCCCAACTGCTGTTTCGACAGCTGTTCAGAAGATTTCGATCTGGACTCACTGCTGGCCACTTTGTCTTAAGCCATTTGGGGAGTTTATTATTACTATTTTATTTAAATATTTTTGCTCCGGGCTAACCTATTTGAGACTGTCAATACGTAGCCACAATTTGGCTTTTCAAATCAATTTGACAATTCTCTCTTTTCGCCACGCTCAGCATTGTACACGCAGACACACAGCACAGAGGACGCGTCGCCTCGTCCCCATTTCAAGTATGATTTCAAAATTGCCCGCATCCTAATGTGAATTCCCTTATGAACTCAAGGAAAACGACACGCTTGCAATAAGATTCTCTCTTACATTATTGCCGTTTGTGGACTTGGGTATGGAATGATCATATGTGTCTATTTCTCTCTGCTTTTTTTTCCTTTGTGTTGTTCCAATGCAAACAAAAGAAAAACATGGGACGACCTGGGATTTTAAAATGGCTGCAACTTTGGGGGAGAACTGGCGCATTGTCAGACAGAAGCACAGGGGCGCCAATATTCTTGGCCGTGGCGGTTGTCGACGACCACAAACCAACAAACATGGGGGAAAAGCAGCATGCATTTAAAATAAAGTTCTTCATAAAATGAAAAATAGTATACAGTGATGGAGTGTATGAAAAAGAGAGAGAGAGAGAGAGAGAGACGGTACTATAGCGGTGAAGTATTAGGCACTCTATCGTTGCAGTGACAGGGGTCATTTGGAGAAAAGCAAATCAATAGTGACAGCTATGACTCATTGGCCAACGCGTGTGTGTGCATGTGTAAGTGTATACCCGCATTCAGAATGCAAAGTTTTTGTGTCTGGAGAATATTTTGATGAGGGTCGTGCAACTTTCCAAAAAAGACGATTGCACACGTTTTTCAAGATATGGCGTGTGAATCGATTCAAGGACGGTTCGATTTGAAAGCGGACCGATTCGATATGGTACGGAGAAATTTGAGATCAGGCAACGGCTTTTTTTTTTTGGTCATTTTACACACTGTTGAATGAACTACATTCACCGAACCGAACTTCAACTAAAGACAATGTTCAAAGTATTTCAAATGCGGCATGCGTGACTTCATGCTGACAGTGGCCTTCATCACGGTCAGTCAGCAAATATATGTTTGTACAATTCAAAATTCCAGTTCACGCATTAAATAATTAATGAGCCCCCCACACCCCCAACTTTTATTCCGTGTTGTTTTTTTCCTTTTACAAGAGTATAACTGGAAAAAAAATGCAAGAATTGGAGTAAATATTCACAGAGGGATGTGCTTCTTGACAGACGCAAATCCCCCCACCCCCTCACCCCCAACATAAAAATGGATATTACACTGCAGCTGCACCGAGAAGGACCCTGGCACACATCGAGCTCAGTGGCTAATATAGATGGACTGAATGAATATGCGCATGTCTTTGTAATGTCGCGGGTTAGAAGGAGTTACGACCTGCTTACATTATTAAGGTGAGTAGTGGGCTTGGTAGGGTGGCCTAAACAGCTAGTCAATTCATTACAGATGCAATCCCTTAAGTACATGAATAAGCACACTGCCTCCTCCACTGCTCTACACTGTAAAAGACACAAAATATTGGTGGGATGCAGGGCACTTTCGATAAATCAGAAAAGGGAGCAAATTAATAAGGAAAAAAAAAACAACAACATTAGCTGATGAAGTATGTATGTGCCGAGTGACGGATGGAATTTACAGGCAGACTGGCCGGGTGTCCGGAATAAGGTCTCATTACGGATCACCGTGCTCGTGTGCGTTCTGTTGACAATCCTTCACCAGGGTTCACCGTTTCACGAAGTCCTGCAATCTATGCTCATGAGCCCCACAAAGGTTAGAGCTTTGGGAATCCATTTATTTGTGGCTAGATTTCTGAGATGATGTATGTTTGCTGGTTTTATAAAGGGATGCAAGTTAAAAAAAACAGTGGTGCATTTATTATGTGCAGCAATGGTGTGACTTCATCTTTTGTCAACGAAATGAGATGGAAAAGCCTAGGCTCTTTTCTCCAAAATATTTCTACCTCCTCCTCTGTAGATAGAAGATGATAAAGAGATGAGCCCCCAAAAAACTTTCATTCTTCTTTTGTGCCTGTCCGTTTTTGTAAATGTGACTGAATACATACAAAGATTGGATTTAACTAAGAAAGGCTTCAGAAATCAGAAATAAGCACATGATGAACAATAACTCTAATAATAATGAAATGATTATCATCATCATGAAGTCTCGCAATAAAAGACTCGGACCGACATAGTCAAACTGATGGTACCGTGATGAGTAAAGAAACAGAGAAATTGCAACAATCATTCAAAGAAACGCTTTATTTCCTTCCTCTGTCAAGGTTCATGTTTTCTTCCATTTAGCCTTCATTTCTATTCCTTGCTTCGCAACGGCCAACCTTGTAATTTTCTCCCGTCTCTTCCGTTCTCATCTACGTGCCCCTCACCCTCTCATCTCTTCTCGTTTCTTTATCTCTCCAAAAATGGCTATCCATTTATGCAATCATTTCATTTCTCCACTCTCCTTCAAGCCTTTTGTCTGGAGCTAGGTCAACTGAAAGCAACCAACGGAGGAGGGGGGAAGGGGGGGACAAATGCAGAAACGCGTGTGTATGAACAGATATTACAAGATAGATAAACAAAAATGGAATACAGCACTACAATTCAGAGTGATGGTAACTACAAGGAACACGAGAGCTGACGTGTGCCCATGTCAAGGCCAGCATGTTCAAAGTAGCGTGTGCAAAAGTGTAAAGGTTAATTTTGTCCCTCAGAAGCCAGTGGCATGCGGATTGCAACAATGATGACAGACGATAGCAGGGATGGGCAAGTGCGGAGGCCAAAATTGTTTATCAGTGCTACTGCGGGGGGCACAAAGGGCTTCCTAACCAAAATAAAGACAAAAACGCCATTAGAAATAAGATAAGAAAACCTTTATTAGTCTCGCAATGGAGAAATTCCCAATTCTCATAAAGTCTCATATATATACAGTGTATATCAGCCAAGCAACAGTTTGTATCTAAAAAAAAGAAACGTCTTAAGTAGGTGCACTACTCAGTCAGAAACAGTGCAGTCACTGTCAGAGGTCTGAATACACCAAAGTCACATTGACAATCACAGAGGTTACCAAACCCGAGGTCAAAAATGTGGTTACTCCTCCACCAATTTATAAGCATGATAAAACAATCATTTGGCTAAATAAGACAGCCCCCTGCCGTCAGTGTTTCAGATGCACCGGGAAGAGTTCCATTCCGGGACTGATATATTAACCAAGGTTTACGAGGGCAGAGCACTACATATGTAAGTTTGGCCTTATGGCTGACCTTACAATGCACTTAGTATCCTGTACAGGGAGTAATGCTGCAGCCACTCCCACAAGCCATTTATTTCAGTTAAAGACCGGCAAGCACTCATAAATCAGCATTAGGAACCTCTCTCAGTCTCTCATGCCTTTTATTGTCTTTTTTTGTTGTTTTGTGGGGTGGGGGTCCGATTAACTCATTGTTATATTGTTAAATATCACAACCACGAGAACATTGGAACTTTGCCTTACCTTTTACCTCCCTGTCCTCTCAAAATGTCCTTCGATGTAGCACCCGAGCGGTTGTTTATGTCGCCCCACCTATCACAACCCGCGAGCCCACCCGCTTTGAAAAGTCCTTGGATTGCAAATAGAGACAACGTCCCTGAAATGTCTACGCTGCTATCGGCACCTCTATTGATTTTAATTAGGCTAATTAGTTCATTATTTCAAGGATCAAATGGGGGAATTCATTTCTGCACGCGCAGTAGTGGGGGGAGGATTCTTTCTGGCCATGGTGGGACAGTGGAGCTAATATGGTAATGCAGACGATCAATTATCACTCACAGCCAAGTCATTAACAAGCACATTAGCATAGTCGGCCACCGCAACGCCTTGACCTCCGGTTCTCGCTCTCACGTCTGTTTCGTTTTTCATCCAGGCCGCTGCCACTTCAAGTGATGCGCGCGAGTGTCTGCGAGAGAATGATCAAGGCCGCGCGAGGGAGTTGTTGTGAAGTCAATGCCAAGCGTTGTACCTGGAAGGACATCTCATTTGACTTTAACGGTACAACAAAATTGTATTTGGAGATATTAATATTATATTGGGTTGCCTGAAGTCTAAAGACGTTCAAAAGCTTGCAAAAAACACATCAAATAAAGGGGAACTTTCACCTCATTTCAACTGCTTCTACTGATCGCCATCAACGATGGCGTGAACAATGATGGGTGCCAATTTGAAGTTGTCATTTTGCATTGAGGTGATGCAGAAAACCTCCCCACTGCCATAGGGATAACTGTGTGGCATTTTGAGGGTTAAAGGTCATTGACCATACGAGAATTGGATTCGCTGCAAAGCCAGGCGCAAAAAGAAATGAAACGGCTCCGCTGCTTCTGATATCAATGTTTCTTTTTTACATTGTGGAATCTGTAAAGCTTAAAAAAAGTGTTTATTTGGGTTAGAGTTCAGGTATTGGTTTGTTGACAGAAAAGTGCTACAGACAAAAACTGCTACTGTATCCAAATATTGTATCAAAATCGCCCATGTCCTGTTGAATTGTATGGTTTGAAAAAAGAGATAAATCGCTTTGTGTTAAATGGTTAGTTAGGCCTTAAGTCAATATGAATCACATCGGTTAAAAAAAAAAAAAAAAAAAACAATGCATCATGACGCCACATTTAATTTGTGGCCACAGATCTGCATTTATGTCTCATCGTTGAACCTTCTGGTAAATGAGTGATTCACCGCTGATACATTTTTGAAGATAAAATACGGAGAGTAACGGCTCTAAAGCATATTTCAGACGACAGAACAACAAAGGAGCTCAGATGATCCGAACTGATCCTAATCACACTCTGAACCCGTTGAGGCCCCTCAACCGTGCGCCACGCTGGCCTGAAGACAAGAAGCCAAACACAGAGTGTTAAAATATGCTCCCAACAGACAAAGAAGCGCTCGATCACGTTTGAAAGCACTGTACTGTCTTATCAGACTCGTGTAGATTGCTCTCGGGCAAAAAGTGGAACCCAAATCTCGATTCTGGATATGAAGGCACTGCCAAGGCCTCAAAAGAGATGAATGAACAGGTATGTGAAACTGTGTTTGGGCTTGACCCTTATTTACAGTTAGCAATTTATAGTTACGCTTTTTAAGATCTTTCTAGAGCGAACCGAGAGGAGAAGATCAACATTTGCTTCGCCTACCATCTGGGAAAAGAGCGAGCTGCGAGAACTGTCGCAAGAACCTGCAAGTGAGACATCACCATCCCGCAAATATCATTGACTGCCTTTGACCAAACCAACCAATTCCAAGACCTTCAAAATCTCTTAAAACACAACCGATCCCTCAACCTCTCCACGTCCCTTTCAAAGTTCATCCCAACGACGTGATTGATTCTTCCAAGTCATCACGTTTTCCATGTCACTTTGCTTCTTCCAAGTAAAAGGTTTCCTATCATTGAACGCGTTACGTTTCAGTCAGACAAAAAGCAAAAGGTCATCGCCGGTTACCATAAATGTTATGTCCAAAGGCGCGCCATGTCCTGCGTTGTGTCAACGAGGAAGACGACGTACGCCCTCCCACCGCTTTGGAGGGCCAACAGACAAAAGAGTAGTCACGCTTGTTCTAACGCACAGAACACAAAGACCGAAATGATGCCTGCAAAAACTCTGGACAGAGGATTGTCAATTTGAGTCCGACCCTATTGTACGTCAACGAGACCTTACACGACAATTCAATCCAGATGCTCGCCAAGCTCCAATTACAGAGTTCATTGCATTGTTTACATGCTGGAAAGGTCCATAAGTAGCTCTAAATGCTCTTCATTTGATTGGATTTCACATTATGGACATCAGAGCAGAAACGCACTGTTGTCCCCGGACGACTATAATAGACTGTTGCGCGAGTGACTCCATTTGTTTGTATTTGTGTACCAATCGAGAGGGTGAAAACATCCAAAGCGGCCTCAATGGACAGCCGGCCCACAATTCAAGTTTGTCGAGTTAACACAATGGAAATGCTTCTAATCTTTCGCACCATTTTCTTCGGCTGCCCCTGCCGAGACGCTCTTTTTCTGTCACCATCAATGCCAAAACGGTTGTACTGTCTTACTAAATGGGCAGAAGGATTTTTATTTGTTATTTCTGGGAGTATTTTGAACAAAGAAAATGTCATTTTTATCAGCGCGGCAATTTTGCCTTCGTCTATTCCGGCAAGAATAAGCTCTTGGTCATGATCACTATAAGTGGACATTTATTTATTTTTTGCAATGTAAACATGTTTATTCTGCAGCCTATTCAGGAAATGCAGCAAACAAAAGCCCCAGCAGGTGAAGGTGGAGAGCTGTTGAATGCGAAGAACTGTAGTGCATTGTACTCCAGTGACTTTTGCAAACTGCATGGAGGAGGACACAACGCTGCCCTGCCGACCTCCGCCGCAAAAGAAGGCATGTACTTGAATGTGCCGTATAATAGGCTGGAACTACATTTCCACATGAAAAAATAAAAATAAATCACACAAGCTCATTCAAAGACTGGCCATTACTGAAACCGAACAATACAAGAAGCCCACACAAAAGTCATCATGACAACTTTCCCGTCTTTATTCCATGCGGTCTTTAATTTTGAAAAAGATGATTGACAAGTGCCACTGTGCTCTCATGCCTATGTCAACATTTTTTGGCTGAAAAATAATACCCACTACGACGATGCAACAACTTCTCAAGTCACAATTCATTTCGTGATGCTCACAGAAGTTCCAGTTTCAAATTTCAACAGCACAGGCCAGCATTGTATGAAAAACACATTTACATTTTTGACACTCTTACAACGGTAAAAATAGAGATGATAACATTTATATTCTATCAAGCAACCAGGAGCGAGACGACCACACCTCTTTTTCCTATCTCACCATAACTTGCATCTGAAGTTCTATGGTCATCAAGTCACTTTTCACAAAATATATAAAATCTGAAACCTTTGACGACCATCATTCCAGCAATGCCCGGTCCAAATTTCTGCCGGTGCGATTCAAGCGTTTGTGTTCTCCTACGGTATGATAGTTTACATTGGGGTAAATCTGTAGGTCTTGCTACCACGGGTCACCAGAAACATCCCGTAAGTCAAGCATTAGAAGAGAAGGTGAAAAAAATGCATTAGTGAGATCTAGGAGTGCAAAGCTGATGCCACTTGCACCTCCTCTGTATTATTGAATAATGCATCATAATAACCACAGGCTTGTTGTTCGAAGGACCATGCTTGTTTCTTAACATCATGACTGCCCTACTTTTATCATGTGCAAGAGGGGGTATTGAATTGGCATTAATGTTTCAAATGTTTGCTACCAGCCAAAACAAAAGCCTAGAGCTGAGATAAACAAACATGCTTGCATGACAGGGGTGCCAGATTATGAGACCCCTAAAAAATATAAATATAAAACATGCTTTAATAAGACGAGAAATGTGACGACCACATTGCATGCGATATTTCCCATTTGTTTCGGATATTCCTTGCGTGCTATGAAAGATCAACATCTTAGCCAGGTTCATGATGTGAAGCTAGAATCCACTGATTTAATAATTTGATTAAAAATAATTTGGTGGTTTGATTATAAAATGCTTTATCCAACAGTGCGAATGCAATGGGACCACAATGGCCACTTTAAGTCTGTGGTGGAGAGGACACCAAAAAAACAAAACAAAACCCTGGTGGTAAGCAAAGTAAAAAGAGCTACACTGAATGATGGTGAATATCAATTCGACTCAAAGAGCGTCAGCTTCAAGGAATTGTGGAAAGAAATGCAGTATGCCTCGTTTGAATAGTTTTTTGATTGATTAAAAACTCTTAAACGTCCATGGTGAGTGAGTAGCTTCACAAAAATGCAAGTGAGGCTTCTTTGACGAATGTGCATAATTTCTATATGATAAAAGGAACATTTGCACATGCAATACGATTCGGCAGCAACACAAACCCACGTTGGGTTGAATTACTTCATCTTTTTCAGTGGACAGCCTTTATGATGTAGAGTTCACATCAGCCTTTAGGACAAGGGAGCCGCTGGGTTCCAAACAGATAACCTCGTTAAGAAGGCCCTTGAATGGGCCTGGCTGACCAAAAGCCGTCTCGAAAACCTTGTTACGCTTAAGTTGATGCACAGCCCAGCTCAGGCAGACTACATTCTGTCGTTAAATTATGTCACATGACAATCCAGATGATTAGAAAGCTCGCTTGTGTTTTTTTTTTTTTAAATATGAGTTGGGATCAGTCTAACTGATCTGTGCCACTCCTATTGAAACATAATGCAATTTGCCACCTGTTACAATTGCCACAGCTTTATGAAAGTGGCCCCTGTACTTCCTCCTGCTATTTGTCTGACAGAACAGAGGCCATCTCCTTATGAGCATGTCCCAGGGAAGTGGATGTTCTTTGATTTGGACTGGATGTATAGTAACCCAATAACAATAGTTAGTGGGAGCAAATTATGGGATACAAAATTCAGTTGAATCGATTTGTTTGTTTGTTTTTTTTACTAAATGCTGAATCCACTGTGTTGTTTGGAAGCATACTGCTCCGGTGTACTGCAACCAGAATAAATAGCAAATGTTTAATTTGATTTCTCTCTATGTCGTTTATATCTGGGGAAATGACAATGAAAGTGATGAGCTGGTCTTTTCCGCCCAATTCCAACTGCACCTCCAAATTGTAAGACAGTCAGAGTTGAAAGGAAAAATCTTGTTTGACTTTACGTGCATACTGTATATTAGGGGAAACAAAATGTAAGTACCCTTCAGTAAATTACCTCAAAATGTCCCAACTGACCACAGCACTCGCGATTTTTTCACCTATACTGTACTGTATCCCAAAGTGCAATGTGTGCCTAACGACGTATCCGATGAGTAATGCGATCTCACCTGCAGCATCATCTCTGAGTTTGCCCTCATGTCCAATTCCGAGTATCTCAAGCTTTGCGCGTGCAGTGTTTTTAATTCCTTCGAAAGTTGTTGAAATTGGTTTGCAGGTGAGCTCTGTGTGACATCTTGTACTTGAAAGACTGCGGACGCGTTGAGAGCGGCGCTCTCTTCTTCCCCAATTAGGCGTTGCCCTGGATGCTATTAATTTACGGTCACGCGTGTAGAGTTGTTTTCCAAATAAGTGCACGGTCTTTCGTGAAATTGAAGAGGCAAACGCTCATCGTGTCGTGGGTGTTTACTAGACGACAGAGGAAAATAACAGCAACACATCACGAATGAAAGACAATATATTACTGTCCTTTTGTCCATTGTATTCGTTTGCAAAACGGTCTCTATGGGAGGTTACCACAACAGAAAAAGTCCTCTAAATTTTATTTTAAAGGGCACAAGCTGTCAACAGTTTACCGTTGTGGTGACGTTTTGTCACCTGATTGGCTGTAGAGTACGTCATGTAGCGTTTTGTGACGTTTCGTCTCACTATTGGTCACTCCCTTTGACGGGGCGGGATCAACGTTGCATCCCGGAAAAACATTGTTGTGTTGTCTGTCAGGATTACAGTGCTGAGGGATTCCTCGTAAACACTGAATTTACTTACCTCGAAATGGGTAACAATATTTCTTCTGTCACGCGGAGACGTTTTTTTCAATATTATTAAATCCCATACGTAATCGATTCCCGCACACCCCGCTTGTTTCGAAGAGCATATTATTATCATGGTCTAATGTCTCGTATGTGTCCACAGCGTCGATCTTTTGTCAGTACTTTCAACGTGACTATTGCTTTTATTATATATTGCCTGTAAATTAAATCAGAAAACCGCCAGATTACTAGCATTCGATTTAACGTGCAGACCAAGATGAAACAGCACTGGACGCATTACTTTGCGAATGTCGCACACTCCTCCCATTTGATTCTTGTTATTCTACTAAATAATCAATGCGAGAGATCAAGGTCTCTGACATCCAGATTCAAGGCTAACTTGATCTTATTGATTTCCTTTGACTATTCACTTCATCTTTCTCATCCCAATCATCACTCCTCTCCTCTTATCTGTCCTGCGGTTATATCAGCTTTTTTTCCCAGTGGCTTTGAATGCGCTACTCTCACACAAATTAATCCCCTCTCTGATTATCTAATAATGCTCTTTACTTATCATGAAAAAGAATCAGATGCACGGTTTTTGAAGACTGATGGGTGCCAAAAAAATTTAAAACAGAGGGCAATGCAATTTTAAGCAGTGAATGGAGTATGATAAACATGACCCATGACTAGCCTGGAACTGAACAAACACCCCTGCAGTGTTTTGTGAAAGTCTTAATCTCCCATTGAACTTTTTAACACATATCAGGTTTCAAACATAAAGATATAAAATGTTGTTTTGTATCACCTGGATATGTTTTGTTTCGAACCATTCCGTTGTTGAGTTTGCTTTATGTTTACGATCCTTGTTTTGTTGGAAGCTAAACCTCTGTGCTACACTTATTTGTATTTTTTTTATTAAATTTTTTGGCAGACTCCTGCAGGCCTTAAAACCTTGCGTATTCATTTATTAGCCACTCATTGTCTTTGACATTCTTTGAGCATTTTGCCCTCTAAATATTTCATGATATTTTAGTTGTTTTTTTTTTTTTCAAACTTTAACTACATTACGTCCCTCAGCATACTCACCCTTCACCCTCAGGAAATCAGTTAATTCTCTTTTATAATTCACCTTCTGAGCATGCCAGCTTAAGTAAAGGATGAAACATTTTTGTATGTCAAACGTTATGGAGTAACTAACGTGAATTCTCTTGGTGTCCAGACAATGTTGGCCTAACCCCATCTTGGGTGAAAGAGAAGAGTCTTGATAGAGCGTTACTGTGTGAATCCACCGACATGTCCCAAAGACCCCTCTTTTTGCATCTGCACACATTCATTTTTCATGAAACAGAGTCATAACAATTAGTCTGGTGCCTGCCTGGGTAATCTTAGCTTTTGCACAATGCATTTGGTCTGTCATATGACATCACCCTTTTAAAAGTTCTATGTTCGACGTCCTCATTTGCTCTCATAGTGAGGACGTTATCAGCTCTTGGCTAATAAGGGCCACAAGCCTTCCTCGCCAATACAGGGCAATAAAGAGGGCAGGGGAAACTGACGATGGGCCGAAGCGCTCAGGAAAATAGCTTTAATTCCCCTGAGGTTTCACACAAATTAATTTCCAGGAGCAAGAGAAATAGAAGTTGGAAACTTGGTATTTCATCCATTTTAGCAATCGTTTTTTTACACTGACAACCTTAGCCAATTCCCCTTTTTTTCCCATTGCATATTATTAAACTCGCCTCTGTTTTGGTTTCCACTTTAAATTTGTCAGTAGTCGAAAGGAAATTTCAAAACCCGGCAATGTCACCCAGCCTAGCATGGCACACTCATTTTTTTTTAAAATGGAGATGATCGTCTGTGTGTACTTCTCAGTGTGCGGCCACTGTAAGCAGACATGACTCGCTAGAGATGAGGTAAAAAAAAAAAACTGGCTGCTACAACAAAGTGATGGTGAAGCATTGAGAGATAAGGCATAGCAACAGGCGAAATTTAGCGTGTGTGTGTGTGTATATATATATATATATATATATATATATATATATATATAGCTTGGCCCACTGAATCGGTTTGGTTTGGTTTTATTGAACATAACATAAAACATATACAGTAATAATAAGGTAAGAGAAATCAGTCATCATTCAGCACAGTCATCATTAAAACAGTTATGTTCAAGGGAATAGGAAGAAGTAAAGAACTTATCTAGTCCTACCCCGTGTTATGTGTTTATATCTAATAAATAGTTTTTATATCAATCAGAAAAGAAAGTGAATAAGAAGATAGAAGTCTCTATTAAGGCTCATGCTTTACCCTTAACCATGATATTTTTACTACTTTTGGTGTGTATCGGATTTATATATACACACCCTGGCACTCTTGTGTCAATTTTTCTTGTATTCATAATGGATATTTCCATACCTTTCCCTATTTATCAACTTAGTTCTAATTTATCATTATATTTAACATTTAGAACTTATCATTTTAACTCTGATTGATGTAGGTTGTTTGTATTATTTTTTTGAATTTGTTTTTGAACTCAGCAAGCGATTTATTCATTTTCAGGTCCGTTTCGAGATTATTCCACAGATTAACACCTTTGATAGATACACTTCTTTGCTTGATGTTTGTTCTTGTTTTTAGTTTTTTGAATAAGTTGGTACCTCTTAAATCATAGCTGCTTTCTCGAATTTCAAAGAACTTTAGAATGTTTTGCAGAGCAGGTTATTGTGTGCTTTGTACATTAATTGTGCAATTTCTGTACAAAGTAAGGCCTACTAGTTGAGTACTAGAAATAAAGTAGTCCGTGATCGTGATAATGGAAACGTCAGATGTCCGAATGGTGGTACGCAATCATCATGAAGCTTTGTTGCTTTTGTGTACTGTAAAGAAACAAAATGCAATGGCCTTTGTAGCATCCCCCTTCCTTTGGCCCCCTGCTCTTGACACCGTCATCCCCTCCCTTGACACCAAAGCCAAGGTCAAGAAGAAAGTGGCGTTTTTCTCCGTCTATAGGGTACTCCCTGGGCGCCTTGCCCCTCACTGTGGCAGATATGCTTCAGGACTGTTCCCTCCTCTTTTATTGTGGCCGTCAGTTTCAAGGTCAGCTCCTATGGACGTGTGTGCTTATCTGCCCCCACCCTTCATATTTTGTTCCTCCTTGGCTATCTTTGCGCCCAGTTTTTCCCCCTTCCACTGTATCAGCAAACAGTAGCACCACAGCGCAGCCGGGGGTTTCAGGATGCCTTGTCTGACATATCGGTCTTTTTAATCTGTCCGATTGTCGCTCCATTTTTCTTGTGGGTGACTTTTTAGAGGACCGGGGCAGCCGGGAGGCTTCTGTGTGCTTTTGTTGTCCGGCGTCTGCCTTCGCCACACCGGTCAGAGTCACATTTAGCTTGCGGCAATATTACATCGTGTTCCCCGCTAGATTGGATATGGTTGTTGTCAACGACTTGCCATTCAGCCTTGAGTCGCTGCGCTCATCCTTTGTCTGAACAGGATGCACGCGGGCAGACAACTTTCATCCGGCCTGAATCAAAATAAGTGAAATGATTTTAAAAAGGGCTTATCACATCCCCGATTGGGTGCGGGGACTGTGTGTGTGTGTGTGTGTGTGTGTGTGTGTGTGTGTGTATGTGTGTGAGACCTGTTTTTTATCATCCCTGAACTTTTCCACCTGGCCTTGTGACTTTGCGAGGGATGCCGTTTTGTCGGGATTGATTGGTTGCCCGGCTGAGCCGCCAGGAGGGAATTATTAAGTAAATCGACCGCATGCACGTGCGGGTTTTATACGAGTGAGCTTCCGCCGTTTGCGTGCAGCCTCTCTCCGGTGTGGCTTGCGCACACGAAGCCCTCGACTCTGACACAACGCCTGACTTTTGACTACACGAGAGCCATGGATTTCTCGCTGTCCAACAATATAAGCCCCGTAAATTCAGATGGCACTGACTGAAGTGTCCGCTTGTTGTATATCTGGCAAGTGTGGCAAGTCTGAAAGGAAACTGTCGATAGCAATCCCAGCTATTGATATGGCAGCGGGCCGGAGACGTAACATGCCCCTCGACTCTGCGCTATCCTCTGGATCCCACTACATCATAATTACATTAATATTGACAGACCCTTGACAATAGTCACATTACTATTGATAGGTGGCTGTCAATACAGTGTTTCCCCAAATAAAACAGATTCATTCAGAACTTGTAAACTGCTCGATAAAGGGCTTTGAAAAGAATATTGGACCCGGCTGGGTTTACTCCTCCCGGGAGTGCTGTTGTTGCTGCTGTGATGGGGCTTTTCTGCACCTTGCTGTATGGCGGCGCACTCGATTGATTGATTGAGCACAGTATTAGCGCGTAGATCAAGGCTACTCTTGACAAACCTACTGTAAGTAAATAGCCCGTCCACACGCAAGGCACATAATCTGCACATTATTTTCACGTCAAGGCAAAACTTTAAGATTAAGCGAAACAAAATGGAGCCTGTTGAGTGGTTACTTCACACTTGGAGGCCACTTTTATTTTGTTTTAATCCAAACTCCTCTTGGGTCACTTCTAGTCACTCTATATTTTCAAATTCAACTCACTGAATGTGTCACACCTGCTTGCTTCAACACCAACTCAGCCCTTCCGCCCACTGATTTGCTAATTCTGACTTTGTTGGACAGCGACTCGTCCCTCCATTGAAACATCATGAATACAGAGACGGGAGCTCACCATTGCCCCACGCGTTACATGAGCTCTCCCCCACCAGCGAGCCTTCTCAAGTGACCATCATCTCCCTCCCTTTCTGTCAAAAGCGCCATATTTACCCCACGGAAATCTCCAAAGCCTCATGACAAATCCAGTTCAGAGAGACACAAAAGCCAGTGTCAAAAAGCGCCCCTCTCGGGCTCTCTCCGTCACTCTTTTGCTCCGTCTCTCCCTTGTGCGAGCGAGTTGCCCACTTCCTAAGCGTTTCGGTGGAGGAAAGGGCCAGATCAAAACTGGGGAACCGAAAGCGGTTTGGCCGCACAAAATAGTCCAGACGTCACAACGGCGCGATCCCGCACGGAGTCGACTCCGGGGAGCGGAAGACCGTTCCACATTTGGCAGATGTTGACGGCGTAGCGGAGACCATGCCGTTAGCCTAATCCCTCGTGATGTGATTTGTATACACACTCCTATCTCCAGAGGGTGCAGGCACCAGGAGCCTCGGGCCTCGCCGTGCGTGCGGGTTTCTTTGGATTGTATGTGCTTATACACTGGAGGGAGATGACGACCCCTCCCCGCCCGTTCCTTTGCATTGCGCGGCTCAAAGGTTGCATTAAGGACGGATTTTAAACGTGAAAAGTGATTTCCCTCCGTATGTATGAGGAGAAAATCAGCCTCCAAACAAGATGGCCTTGGCCTCAGAGGCCCTGATCCTGCCCACAACCAAGTTGTTCTCGACTCGTTTGACTCCGTGGGGGTACTTTCCCAAGTGCAGCATCGGAAATAGATTGGCCACGGTGCTGCCGGTACGATCGTGAAATCAAGTCCAGCAAAGTCAATTAGCGGGCATCTTTGAATAATCATTTGGGCACGTTACGGATCCAAGACGTCGCCAAAGAGGACTTCTGTGGTTGTTCTGTGCGTGCATGCCGTCAACACTGTGAACAAAAATTGACATCTGTTGTTGTTGTTTTAGCAGGTATGGAAAAGGAGGGCGGAGCCACTTGCGAGCCAGCGATCCCCGTCCTGCGCATCAGCCAGCTGGATGCTCTGGAGCTCGACTCAGCCCTCGAGCAGCTGCTGTGGACCCAGTTGTGCCACTGCTTCCAGAATTTCCGCCCGGGCCTCCTCACCCCTGTGGAGCCCGAACTGAAGGCGTTGCTCCAGCTGCTCCTCTGGAGGTTCACTCTGTATCCCGGCAGCGCCACAGTTGGCCAGTCTTTACTGAGCCTCCGCTACCGCAACATCTCCACCTCCTCGAACCTCCGCAAGTCTCTGTCCCGCAGGCAGAAGTTGGCTCTGCTTCTGCTCACGGTAGGCCCTCGCTGGCTCCAAGAGCGATCCCACAGCCTCCGACGGTGCCTCGGTTTGACATCAGGAGCTCTTTCGGAGGGATTCCAAAAGACCCTCCGCAATTCCCTGGCTGCACTTTCAGGCCTCGCCTGTCTCGCAAGCCTCGTCAACTTTCTTGCGTTTCTCAGAACGGGTTACCACCCGGTCCTGGCTGAAAGGATGGTTGGCGCTCAAGCGGTTTGTAGCGAGCCGAGCGTGACACGGGACGTGACGTACCAATACGTGAACCGGGAGCTGCTGTGGCACGGCTTTGCCGAGTTCCTCATTTTCCTGTTGCCGCTCATCAACGCCAGCAAAGTGAAAGCGAGCATCTATTCCTTTGTGCTCGGGGTCCCGAGCGACGTGGGCGGCGCGCGGGACGAAGGGGGGGCGTGGCGAGAGTGCGCGCTTTGTGGCGAGTGGCCGACCATGGCTCACACGCTCGGTTGCCCGCATGTTTTCTGCTACTATTGTATCAAAAGTCAGAGCGTTGCCAACAATTGCGTCCGATGTCCAAAATGCGGAACGGAGGCCAGGCGGCTGGAGCCCGCCAAAATCGAGACGCCGCTCAGGCATTAGATGGCAGAATCTCCCCAAGACCGTCCGTCCCTCCCGCCCGCTTAATCCAAAGGAACTGAAAGAAGCATTTTATTCTTCAATAAAAAGAATTGCGGAATGATATAACTGATGAATTGAACGTAGGGCTACATGTGTAGACGCGCACGCTTTCTGATTCACAACTGTTTGAGTTTGTGTTTTTATGATGTCTGCGTTACTTCTGAACACATCTACGATCTCTGTTTAACGACACGTGCACGTGTATTGACAATCCGTTTCTCTGGCTGGACTTCGGACGGAACTGTTTGCCTTTGACGGACTGGACGGACTACCGAAAACCCCACAGAGCAGACATTTAATTAAAGAACGTGTTGATTTATGCTTCGAATTCTCTCTATGTGTGTGTGTGTTTGTTGAAAAGGGAATATTTGTTCTGATGAAAAATGCAGAAAGTCAGCTGAATAAATAATGGAGGGAATTCCTGATGCCTCTCATCATGGCTAAATTAGCATTTGTTGTGTATTCTGTGCCTAAATTGTATTTCAACATCATTAAAATTGATTTGGGGCCTTCTCTTGGGTGTTTATTCGGTTAAGTGGAGGGAGGGAGGGAGATGAGGGGAAAGTTATAACAATCATGGCGCTTGCCTCGAGACAGGCCTGGTCGTTCTCCCTCCCGTGATCCATTTTCACAGCGCCCCGACATCCAGGAGATCAAGGGGGCAGCCGGGGGCTTGGATTGACTCGCGCACGCTCACACACTTGACAGCGAGCCTCTCTTCTCCCTTGGCCCTTCTCTCTCTCTTGCTTGCCTTTCCATCTCTTCCCCACTCGTAATCTCCAGGGCCCTCGCCCCCATAAGACTGTCGTAAACTGTACCAAAACCCCGGCAGTCGTCTTCTTCCTCGCAGGCGAATTACTCTCTAATCCCTGTAATGAGTCCAAAGATGCTTATTTATGCTGGAGTTAACCTCCACCAGTGAGCCCAGCCCCGGGCGAAACGCGCCCCGGCTGAGTGAGGCCTTTCCTGGCTGACAAGAGCAGAGGGAAGGTTTTCGTTGGGGAGGGGCAAGGGGGGCTGCTACCCCCGCCCCCCCACCTCCTTCCATTCTACACTCTCGTCACTGGGCTTTAATTGCCGACCATCACTCTTGGATCAACCAGAGACAGGAAGTTACAGGATCTCATGAGAATCAATAAAGGGAAGGTGCAAAATGTTACTTTTAGAACTCAACTGTTGTCATCTATAGACACATATTATATTTAAGTGCATACGAGTACCTCTGTTCGTTTTTTTCATCGTGCCATAGCAGCAGGATACCACAGCCAGGAAGTGTCCGATGCTCAGGTCTTTGTGAGCATCCTACGCTTATTCACAGAAGGAAGCAAAGCCCTGAGGAGCTCTCGGTTGAACGTCTGGCCCACATTAGAGGGGAAAACTCACAGCTTGCGCTTTGGGTTTGAAGTATATCACTTGTGACAACACTACTGGGACCTTTCGGACATACCTGCGATGTCAAACCGTGATTCTGTGGACACTTGGAATTCCCCCGCCCCCCCCTCACCGGGGACATTTTGACTAATGAAGCCTGCAGTAATGCGCGTAAAGCCTGAGCCAGGAGCAGCTGCTTGTCAATATTTCATGCTCTACATTACATTCATGGACTTCAAGTCCCAGAAAGAGAGATGAGGGATGGCGATATGATCGCCACGAATGCCGCCGGGACATGTCATTGTCTTAACATTCCACGAGACTTACACCATAAACCTTTTTTTTTTTTTTTTGCAGACAGTATTCTACAACTCTTAATAGAGGTCCCCCAGTTCCCAGGAAAGATAAAGCCGAAGGAGTATATTAAAGTCTCTTAATTGAGCGAGAGCGTGGATGGAATTAGCCACGTGTTGGGGTGGGGGGACTTAGGTAGGTAGCGAAGGCCGCATTAAGCCTATCTGTCTTTGGATCTTTTCCAATTCACGGGCTGCGTGTGGAGAAGCAAAGTCGGAAGAAGCCCCCCCCCATCATTCCCAGCGGCTATGTAAAGCAATCTGCACATTCACACGTCGCCATTTAGGGAGCAAATTGGCCCTGTGCCCCCACTGACGAAGGTTTTAAGAGAAAGGGAATTAACGGGCATTGAATCCCTAACTCGAGCTCCTTCTTTGATGAGCCTCTTTATCCGCCTGTACCTCATCTCCATTTCTTTCATGTGACTCACTCATTTTCCTGATTAAATAGTTTTCAAGAAAGAAAAGAATCTCTGTGATTTTTTTTTTCGTCACGGGCATTTGGATGCTGTTGTTTCTCGCGGGGGGGTTTGAGGTTAAAGATCGGACTTGACCTAAAATGCGCAGTATCCCATCGAAACGAAAATCTCCCATTCAAGTCGCCATTTGTCGGTTTTCGACACCTGCGCGCTTTTTCCTCATGTTGTAGCTTGTCTAAAATGTGGATGGGAGTGCTCTATCGCTCACGTTTCATCTGCTCAATAAAAGACGAGCCTGAAATAAAATAGGAACACATTCCTCCGAGGTAGTTAAATCCGAGGTGTGCTGGAGAGTTCAGAGCTCGGCGAGCGTTCTCTGCACACCTGCCGGGCTTTGGGTACCACCGGGCCCAATTATCCTCGTCTCCCTCCTCCTCTCAAGCGCCTCTTCAGTCGAACGGGTCAGGGGGACAATCAATCACACCCAAAATAAGGAAGTCATTTCCGCAGCCTCCGTGCGGTGCTTGCATCTCTGACCTTGAGGAAGACGCGTCATATTTGGCACGTACCGATGGAATTTGGAAGAGCCGAGCTTCATTTTGCCGAGCGAGCTATATTGGACGTCCGTGACACGTGTGAGGAAACCAAAATGCTGCGGAAAGTCCTGATGCGACCGTCTGATGTTTTCTTTGGGGATCCCCTGGGTGCAGCCCGTATGTCAAATATTGTGGCTTCCGACAACCTTAGAGGCAAAGTAACGTTTGATTATGTGTTAACGCCACGCTTTGGATCTGTGGCAGCTTGAGGCACGAGAACAGCAGTTCGGTTGAAAGACGAGTTCAAGTCAGGACTGTTGTTTTTATTGTTAAAATATATTTTTTTAAACAAAAAGGAAGCAAAAGAAATGCTCCTTTTGTCAAAGTCATCTTTTAAACTACTTAACAGTAACGCAATGCAATAAACATGTACAATAGCAACCTTTGTTTTTCCTCCATATGCTAGTTTTAAAAGCTAAACCTTTGAAATCATGACTAAATGATTCATCCATCCATTTTGGCCACTTGAATCCGGGATCTCGTTCTTTCGCTCGTGACCATAGGTGAGGGTAGGAACGGTAAATTGAGAGCTTTGCCTTTTGGCTAAACGATTCTAACTTTTATTTGGTCTGATTTGACACAAAGCGTCTGAGGCATTTATGACATATCAATAAAAACAACTAATGCTTTTTTTTCTGACCCTTTGCTCAAAAGCAGGCATCAAATAGATGGAAACAAACTTCCCCGCCCTATTATTGGAGGAATTGGGACAGAAGAGGCAAATCAACAACCAGAGGGCATCATGGGGATTATCCACAGGTGCACTGCAGTCTACTTAAGGTCTCATCTGTTTGTGTTCTAGGCCAGAGTTTCCAAACATTCATGTCAAGGCAACCCATTTTACATTATTAAAAAAAAAAAAAAAACTCATGATACACCGACCACAAAAATGTATGAATGCAGAAATCGTTATGATCTATCCTCAAGGTCCTCACAAACTGACTTGGTGCGTCAAAACTTATTCTGTTGTTTCAATCGCAAAAGCTGGATGTGCCATTCGAAGGGAACAGCATCTAATTGCTCGTCCTCATCACTCTACGTCGCTGGCATAGATAGCTAAACAAATAAATAAATGAAATTTTTTGAATAAATTAAGTGAATCTTCTCCACTCTGACAGCACCCTCGTTGGGAAAACACTGCTTTTTGGCCACCTGAGTGCTTTGCCTGCAGGTGTCTTGCAGCAACTCAATGAGCAATAATCTGCACACATACTTCCAGATGTCCCAGTGAATTTCCTGGGACTTAAGGCACCAGCCCGGCTCTTTGAAACTCCTGATAACCTCTTTTAAGTGTGATTGAACTTCTATTTGTTCAGGAATGTGGCGCGCGGCTCAAAATTTCTTTTTTGCCCTCAAAGGCATGTGAATGATGGCATGCGTTGGGCTGGAGCGAGCGCCAGCCTACCCGATTTCACCTTCAATTTGTCACACGCGCTTTTCAACTGGTGATAAAACGACAGTTGATTTGATGAGCGGTTTAATTTAGAAAAATAGATCAAGATTTATGTCAAATCTGGGGTTTTTTATGTTACTTTCAGGGGTTCCAGAATGCTCCAAAACAGAATTGGATTCCACAAAAGTAGTCAGAGATTAAGGTTGATAACAAATGTTCATGAACAGAAGGCAAGGCCGACAAAGTCCAACAAAAAAAACGCTGGTAACAAGGAACCAGGGTGAAACCAGAAAAAAAACATAAGTGCTCGCAAAAGGCAAGATAAACAAAAATTGCTCGTCACTCAAAGGAAAAGGAAATCCAAAACACAAGAAATATCAACTGAGAAATAACAAGAATGACTCGCATGAAAAAAAATGACCGAGACAAAATCATGGCAAGAACCTATGAGGCAAAGAGCAATAATGTCGACAATAATCAAGCATTTGGAAATAAGAGCCGTGAGCAAACAAAAGCTGCTGAATGGTCTAACAGCCAGTTCTCAAAGTGGTGGCGTTTAAATAGGCAGCTGGTTAGCGAGGGAGATTGGTGACAGGTGCGCCTGCTGGAGGGAAACGCCCTTCACTCCAGCTGGAGATCAAACATCAACAAACACAACCCTGACAGTTACCAGTTTTTCAAGAAAGGAAAAGCACAGTACAATAAAATCCATCTGTATCAATATATAAGTAGATATATAAGTAGATATGGAGAGAGAGAGAGAGAGAGAGAGAGAGAGAGAAGTCCTACTAATTCCAAAGCCAAGTTGGGTATAAAACGCTGAATGGATGTAAAGGGCTTTGGATGGATCGGACTTTCAACTGATGCATGCTTTTTTTTTTTTTTTAAATGCTAAAGCACATTGACTTTTCAGTCTGGATTTCGAGGAAGGGATGAGATATTTGTTGCCGTGGATACAAGCGTGGGAAGATCTCGCCATGCGGGAGATTTGCGTCAACCTGTATGCACCCGCTCTGCCAAACACATGCACCAGAAAATTCTTCTGACCATCAAGCAGCGTCGAGCATTGTATTGATCGAATTTGATATCGACATAATTTCCTTGAATTAAAGTTATTGCGGTACACCCGCACGTGAGAATGAAATCCAAATGGCGATGGAGCTTTCCGATACCTTGGCTATATTATGTTATTGCTTCGGCTTACTAGCTGGCTGCGTCAACAATTGTCGAGCATGATGCACGCGAGTGTTGACTTTCCTGTGCCGAGCTGCAGCAGGAGCCTCCATCCGCAAAGAGCCACGCAGCATCTGCGCACATCCACGGTGCTCAGCCTCAAAGTCAAATTAAAAAAGGCACGCAGCAAAGGGGAGCGTCTCTGCTCTTCAGAACACATTTTTCTATCAGACGGGAGACATATTGCTGACTAACTATTGTCAGATGTTGGCAAATTCCACATCTTTTTCATATCCGGCTCCTCGAAACCTGGGGGCCGCCGCTTCAAGACTCAAAGCACATCATCCAAAAAAGATGCCGCTTGACCTCGGGAGCAGAAATGCGCCAAATATCCCTCCTGTTTTCTCCCGAAATCGTTTTACCAATATAAATGCAATACCACAGGCTATAAATCATTGAGGAATTCATTTGAGAAAAGACATTTATTTGTGGAGGTGTGCTCATCAATAAAGGTGGCTCATACGCAGCTTTAGTTATATATTCATGCATTCAGTAGATTCAGTTATTCATGTATTCACTCATTCACAAGGCCCATGCATGAGTCCCCATGTGTGTGTTTACGGCTCTATGAGTGTGTGTGTGTGTGTTGACCTGCGGTGTAACCGTACTGTGCTGCGGGCTAGTGCACTTCCCCAGGGGGCTCTCATCTTTTACTGAGCCCTGACAGAAGATGGAGGCTGGGAGAGGGGGTCCGCTGCATTAAAAAGCCTTTACCTAGTTCTGATTTATCACCCCCTGCCTCTCACTCACACACACACACGCCATCTCACCATTCCTCGCCGCAGCTCAGTTCTACACTCTATCAAACACACAGACACAGATGCACATTCACACACCATCAAGCACACAGCGGTTTCATTTTAAGATGGCCGCCGTGGAGACAAGCGGAGGGGAGCAAACCGCCGCCGCGCTATACCGCAGTGGTGATTTTACATTTGAACACAAGCCACCCCCCAAGCCTGACCTACCCGCCCCAACTTCAGACGGTGATTTTGGCGAGCGCTCGGCGGCAAAATCAGCAGCTACAGCGCCGTGACAAGACGGAGTGAAACAATGAAAGGACCGCCATGCGCAATGCAAAATGAGCGACTGTAAATATGACCGTGTGAGTGATGACAGTCTCTTCCAGCCACAAGGACCACCCGCAAATAGATATTTTGCCAAAAAATGAAGATCATTTGTCTTTGGTTTTTATTTGATTAGAAAAAAATTGATTGTGACACTATCAGGAATGTTCTTGAAAGAAATCTACCGTACAAGCACGACAACATGTGCACTCGTGTGTCCACAATGACAACAGCACACGGGTGCACTTTGTCCTTGAGAAGGTTCAAGACTTGTTAATCATATTTATTCATTCATTCATACATAAGGCTGGAATACATTTGCGCCATCGCCGCTTCGGTTATTGCCTCGGTGTTGATCAAAGGGAAAAATAAAATGGAAGAGACAACAAAGGTACACAGAATGGATTGAAGCTCAACGTCATTCCATAAAAGCCTCCTGCATGCGAGTGTCACGCATGAATAATATCGGTCAGACAATAATTTAGTTCAGAAGAGTTGGAGAAGAGAGAATGACATTTATTAAAACCCGGCAAAGTGCTTATTCCTTGCATGTCATGGATAAAGACATTTATATGACATTTGTAGAGGATCAATAATTTGGTGCTTTCGCCTCATGCATCCGCGCTGAAGGACGACGGCTCCAGCGACACATAAACATTTATGGGCGCGCGCAAAGCTCCAAAGTGGCCCGCCAGGACGTTTAGAACATTATTGTCAAATAAATATTTTTTTTTCTCCCATCCGATTTTCGGAGTCTCGTCGAGTCAAGTCAAGTCGACCCCCCCTGGACAGTCACGGTTCAACATTCGCAGATTGAAAGATTCCTCTCTATTTTTGGAACCTATTCTCTGGAACGTGCATGACAACTCATCCTTTCGCCATTTTCTTGCATTTGGGATGGTGCGTTTCCATGTTCGCCCTCAGCGACATGTAAACAGTGAGCAGACACGCGGCACTCCCATCAGCGCCTCAACATCCATCGAGCAGTATCTGTCTCCATCACCCGAATGTTCGCACACCATCTGCTATTAACGTGCACACACACACACACACACACACACTTACCCAAGGCACTTACTTGTGCGGTCTTTGCGGTAGACAGAGCGGGTTGGTTGCCGGATGGCTGAGTTTTCCTGTTGCGAGTGGTCTCGGTTACTGTAAAAAACAAAACACAAATAAAAATCAGGGCACAGCAGTGACTGATTTGATGCAGAATTTTTTTTTTTCATTGTTGAGAGGCATTGGCTAGCAACAGGCTAAGTGAACGCTGTCGCATCGCTCGCGCCGAATCCACTCTCGTAATACAAGCAGGAACAGATCTTGGTCAATAAACAATGTTTGGAATGGTCAAGAATGAAGAGATTTTTCCGTCAGTGTTTGTTCGAGACATGCTTTGTGTGTATCGAGTGCCGTTGCGCTGACGTGCAAAAGGATCCTCAAGTGGAACCACTCGCCCATGCGCACACACAACATTCCCCTGATTTGCCGGCCACATGAAGTCGCCGGTTTATAAAAGCAAGGACAATTTTGCCACTAATCTGCATGCAGTTTGTGCGTGCTGAGAAAATGGAGGACAACAAAGAGCACCGGCGGAGTTTTTGCCTCAAAACCATCATTCATTGTTGGGAACGCTACAATCTAGATTACATCTCTGCACCTTAAAAGTGTGGTTTCCTATAAACAGCAATCTACAGCTCATAAAAATTCGCTCTGCTTCAGCATAAACACTGGCCTTGTCCTCTCACCCCGCCGCGTGTGCGTGGCTGTTTGCGCGGGCGCGCATGCACGCATTTGGCCGCGTGGCATAAACAATCTTCTTCTCCCGTCAGTAGCGCAGAGTGATCCATCAGCTTCTCCACGGAAAAACCAATTTCGCTGGAGATGTTCGGTTTTTCACGCGCGCGCACGCGGACACGGAGAAGGAAATGAAAGTGAAAGAAGAGGGACACGTCGCGGTGAATTGAAAAAGAGCGAACGGCGGGAAAACGAGAATGCGGATGACTTGCCTTGCCGTGTTTAATAGGATGCAGTGTTATTCGCGGTCTCATCAGTTCACCGCGTTACCCCTAAAATGTTCATCTGTGGCCTTGCGCTCAAAGCGCCGTGTCGCTTTTGTGTGACTGCTCCCGTCGAGGCGGGCATTTCTGTCCCTGCTCTCCCTGGAATGAAAAACAGAACACAACAATGTTGAAAAAGGAGAGAAAAAGCATGTTTCCGATGGCGTTCCACACCGGGCCCGGAAACGTCATGTAACAAGAATATTACAACCTCTCTCTCTCGTCTTTGCACACGTGGGATGAAATGCGCCAAACATTCGTCTCTTCTCACCTAAATCCACCATTTTGGTCTCTTGTTTTGGGTGTTGAGTGGTGTCCTTCCATACGTTTTGGCCTGAGGATGCGTGTGTGCGCGCGCATGTGTGTGCGTATGTATATGCAAGCACACTCAAAGTCAGACAGAAATATTGTGTGCATACAAAGAGCGTCTGGCTAGCAGCTCAACATAAAACAAGACAAGAATGGTCTCCGGCTTTGATTTTATTTCTTTCTTTGCGGGGATCTGCGTCGCTGCTAATGACCGTAAGTCTATCAAGAGCCATCTCAGCCCGCTAGAATTTGGAGATGACTTTTCAGAGCTTTTTTTTTTTTTCTTTTCTTAAGACGAATGCAAATTAAAACGCATTAGGCTACATTCATTTGCGGTCGTGGGCATATAGGCCACTTTTGGTCTGAGGGCCACTTAAGGCAGCCTTATTTCTTCAAATGACCTTGACATCAAAGAAAGAGCAAGTTTTAATGATTTAGAGGGCTCTTAAAGTCTCGATGAGAACGGCCTCATTAAAATTTTCATTTAAGCATTAAAAAAGCTTTTTGGCCCAAATGTTCCTGCCAAGATGCCGAGTTGATACGCAGGCGGACCCGCAAGAACGGACGGCGTCGGCTTTCATGTTCTTGCATCTGTTCGGCCCCCTCGTCGGATATTGTGTAAATGACAAGTCATGCATTTGGCTGCGACAACTTGTTTGCGTGTGTGTGTGTTTGAGTGATAAATGACCAGTTCCGGAGCGCTGCGATTGGGTGCGGGCTCTGTGAATGACCGAGGGAACGCATAGTGTCTCTTCATATTTAGCTTCTATTTCTTCACGAGCTGTTCCTTTGTTGCACGTGGCATAATTTGCCACGTTTGAGCGTCGGGGTGTGTCCAAAGACCAAGACGTGCGCCATCACCCTTGAACATTTCCGCACGCTCTTGTCCTTCGTTTCCGTATTTTTCCAACAACAAAAGAAGCGTTTGAAAATCGGGCTGAAGTATCGAATGACCATTGCAGGGCATGTGAGAAAATGCCCCACCAACATCTGCAGTATCAGTAAAAAGTCCTGGTCCTGTAAAAAAACAAAACATGGAGAATACACAAACACAGACGGTGACCCCCTCCTCAGCATCTGCCACCCGCTTATTGCACTTAAACAGGCCGGTCACTGTTGACTGCTGTTTATTGTATTTATTTGTTTCTATTTATATATTTGTATCTTTTTCATGCAGTTCAGTTTCGCTGCCTTTATTATGAGCTGTGTGTGTTTTCAATGCACTGCATGTTTGCACTGTGCTTGAGAGGAAAGAAATTTGACAATAAAGTGGACTTGACTTGACAACGGAAAGGATGACATCCATCCGTCCATCCATTTTCCATGCGGCTCGACCTCTTCAGGGTGGCGGGGAAGTGGATTTGATCACAGCTTGCTTTGGGGTGACCCCGCACCGGACAGGTCGTGGGTCAACCGCTCGGCCAAAGCAGAGAGAGCCAAAGGTGAGCCAACTACGCATTAACTTTGGAACAGGTGTAGAAAGAAGAAAATGGGTCGGATATTTTCGCGCTCTCATCTCCAGCCCCTCCGCAACTTCTCGTCGTCGTCTTGTGTGTTTAGTTATTTACAGCCCCGACAATCAAAAACAACAACAACAAACTGCAAACGACACGGCAGCCTTTGTGTCACAAGCGAAAACAGGAAATCAGGCTTTTGTCCGCTGGAGATGGCATCAAAAAAACACCTTGTTTCATGTGTCTTCAGCAATCCCATCTCGATGCCTTCACGTGTTCCCCGTGTGGGGCTGCGGCGCTGCTCACAAGGCGTCGGGAAACGGCAACGATCTGGCGGGGAAGTCCCAGCGGGCAGCCATAACACGCTCATTTGTCGACATAGCTCGGCTGCGCCGATCCCCCGTTTGATTCCTCTCAGGTCGCCCCTCTTCTTTCTCTCTCTCTCCCGCTTCACTTCTATCACCTGCTCATTTTGCCGTATGGAGCGCCTACTTTCTTTCTTCCTCTCTGTCACTCCGTCTGTCGGCCTGTCTGTCTGCGTTTACTCCTCACGGGCCGCTTCTCACACCTCCTCCTTCCCTTTCACTTCAAAACACGTGCGAGTTACCGGCGTAGAAAAATACCAGCGGTGATTGCATCGTGTAAAGCGCTTTGCCAGAACGAGGCTGCGCACGTCTGAAACTCCGTTTTTTTTTCCCACCTGTCTTTTTTGTTGTTGTTGTTTTTAATATTTTGCCAGTTTGTGCTTCATGAATGAGAATAAGTAAACTGATGGGCTAAAAATTGACAGATACAAGGGCAAAAACCACAGACAAGCCACCTCCCATACTTGGTCAGAAATGACAACATGGCCATTTTCAGACCCTTTTCAAGTACAGTCAATATAAAAAAGGGGTGTCAAACTGCGGTCGTGGAGGGCCGCTGTCCTGCATGTTTTCCAAGTCTCCCTGTTGCAACACACCTGATTCAAATGAACAGGTGCAATGTCAGGCTTGTGCAGAGCTTGCTGATGATCTGATCATTTGGATCAGGTGTGTCGCAACAGGGGGACTTGGAAAACATGCAGGACAGCGGCCCTCCACGACCGCAGTTTGACACCCCTGATATAAAATGAAGAGCTGGGATTAAATGTGTGGCGTCTGAAAAGACATCTAAAGACGTCTTTGGGAATGAATGAGTTAATCGTAGCAAAGTGTCATTTCTTCTGTTTTTACACGCACGCATGCATACACACACAGACAAAAGTGAGGGCTGTTTACGTAATATATAATCCATCAGTATACTCATTGCAAAAAAAAAAACACTGAAGTGACAATAAAGCTTTTAGCAGCAAACCCTGCAGATTGGGTGTTGGCGCTCGCCCCCAAACAAAGAAGCAATAAATAATAAAAAGATTCGCTGTCGTGCGAGTGAGCGCGAGGGATTTGCAGATTCCTCATGTGTAAAATGGTGGATGGATTGCAGGTGCAGGAGAAGGATGTTGAACAGAAACCAGGTGGCGGTGGGGGAGTTATTAATGGTGTCTTGCGTTAATCATCACCCCGGTGCCAAAATGGGGCTTACGTTTGAGTGGGTTTCAAATAGAGCTACACTACACCACACTCAGGTAGGGGAAATAATGCGAATAATAATAAGGGTGGGGAGAGTCGAGAAAAGGCTTTAAAAAAAGTGTATTGTCTTCTGCAAGTTAATGAAACCTCAACCAGATCAGATGCGAGGTGCTTCTGACGTTGATTTGATCGATCCAATCTTCGTGATGGAAATGAAGACTTTGAGGCGGGCGGAAAAATGAGCAACAGGCTTCATTGTGAGCAGTTGTCTGTGCACATCAAGCAAGGACAAAAATCCTTCGAAAAAAATCAAAGAAATAAAAGGTATGCATCTGTACCTGCCTATTGATATGATCGATTGATCTGTTTGTTTCGCAAAGTACTGAACTCGGCTGATGGAAGTCATTATAAAGTCTGAAAGACCCCTTTCCTACGACACATACCCCTGATAGCCCCTCTTCCTGACGTAGTCGGTGCCAGAGTCTGGCCCAACAAATAATTGGGGCCAGCTTAAGAACCAAAGCGAGGGCGAGAGCCAATTTCGCCGGTGGAAAAAGAAAGAACTGGTGCTCACCTGGCCACTGGCCCGGTACTCCCGCGAGCACAAAAGGGCCAATAGACGACATGTCAGAGTCAGAAAACAGTTTGTATCCCCGAGCTTTCGATGTTTGTGTATGTTTCAATGCGTAATCTATTCTAATGTCAATATAAAGCCAAACTGGCAGTCAATATTTGTCGGTAAACCCTTGGAAGCCATCCTTATAAAAAGAGCCGTAGATGAAAATGGACAACCGTCGACACATTCCAATCACAGATCCTGAGACAAGGGCCCACTACTCCTCAGACCAAGGTGTGTATGCCAAACAGACTAAATATGTGATGATGAGCTGTTGATCCCCGTTAAAATCCGACAACGTCGCAATGCCAATACGCAAGTTGGCCTCAGATGTGACGCGAGTCAATATCTATTGACGGGCAAATCGGCATTGTTGTTCTTTGGTGCCGTCATTGTGCAGGCCTGATGCGCGATGGGCTAAACTGAGAGTAAATGTGATTGGATTTTCAGTCTCTGTCATTAAATTCCCATGCGGGGAATACTAATTCCAGTATTTAGTGCGCTGACGCCGGGGCTTGCTTTCATCTTAAACTGATTCCAGTCTAATTAGATTGGCCATGTGGGGGGCGCTGGATGTATCCGTCTGGACTAATCCCTGCCTCTCTGTCCCAAACATTGTATTATCCCGAGAAAATCCATTGGCCGCAGGCTATTCAAAGCCAGATCAGCCCCTGCACTGTATCATGGCGAGCGTCGAGAAATGCCCGCCGTGCACTGAGGGTGGAACCAAATGGCCGAGAGTGGTGGCGGGCTTGCAGAAAGTGCCATTTAGAATTTACAATCCACCCTTTATCGCGCAGCGGGAGCAAACGCGTGCATGTTGACCGATAAGAACGGAGACATTCTAGTTATGTGTCTTCAAAACAATGCAAAACTGTCCTCTTTGCTTGGACATTGCGCCGACTCGGTGATCTACACGTCCGTTGGCAAACCAGGTCTTTTCTTTCCGCCAATGGAGGATGAACGGATACATGTGACAACAATAAGCACTTGTGCTCATTTTCGTCTACCCTGACCCTGCAGCGTGACACACCCTTTGCTGCGTCTGTTGCTTTTTCTTGCCATCCTGAGTCCTTTTTAGGGAAGTCCGGGAGATCCCCAGTTCTCATCCATTGTTGTTTATTGGCACGGCGCATTCTGACTGATGCGTCGAATCCAAGTTCCGTCTTCCGCAAACCGAGGCGGTCAGCAGGAAAGCACCATAGGACTCATTCTGTATCATTTTAACAAACACGACGTTTGTAATTCACGGGATTTTCCTGCCTGCGATTTAATGGCAGACCACAGTGAACATACAGCGCACGGGGGTCCTTCTTGAAGGCGTTGGAGAAGGCCAGAAACATTGAAAGGCCTTGAGCCATTGTTCTCCACAAAGGTCAAATGCAATTCAATCCCATAATATAGCAGGGGGGAGCCCTACCTTGGCAACCGCTTGCACTCGAAGGGTGGGCAACGGCAAAGGACCATTCAGCAAAACGCTTGCCTGCTGTGAGCCGAGCACATTTGTCAAGGGCGACCGGTGAAGTCGGAAGGGGGCAGAGGAGAAAAAGGAAAAAAAAGAAATGCTGTTTTTGAGGCTTTAACACGTCATGGCTGCTTGCTTCTCCACAGAAACGAGTGTGTAAGCACTGAACAATGAGGGGCACAAGTCATTCTCGCCAGAGTGGAAAGATCCACTTAATTTTTGCTGCCCTTGTGAAAATTCGTTCGGTTGGATGTAACGACTTGACAATGTTAGCGCTGTCGGTCACCCTGACAGGTGTGCGGGATACGTTTGGCAGGCCAGGATGTGATCTACTGTATTGAAGTGCTTCTCAGGAGCAATTCTTCATGTGACCTTCCATCGGGAAGCCATGGTCTTCCCTCTTACCCTGTTACCCCTTTTGCTTACAAATCTGCAGCATTCACGGATTCGTAGAAGGAAAAACATTTAGATGAAGATTAGCAAACCCTTTGACAAATATTCTCTTTGCATTGTCGTCTTGGATTTTTGTCAGATTATCACGAACAACACAACTATAAGAAATACAGTTCACCTTGTGCAATTCTGCAAAAATACCTTCCTAATTAGTCCCACCAACTAGGGTGGCACTAATTAGGAAGGTATTTTTTTTAAAGTATATCCTTTTAGACAATCTACTGTATTACCTAAAAATAGCTAGCTGTCTAGCTATCTCTCTATCATATTGTCATCAGTATTTTACATTTAGATTTGTAAGGTATATCAGAGAATGAATGCAAAAAAACGTTCAAACGCACAGTGACACACAAACACACACAGATATACATATACATTCTATATCTATATATCTATATATCTATATATATATATATATATATATATATATATATATATATATATATATATATATATATACACACACACACACCGTAAATTCGGACTATAAGCCGCTACTTTTTCCCAAACTTTCAACCCTGCGGCTTATACAGTGATGCGCCAATTTGTGTATTTTTCTAACGACGCCAGGGGCGCCAAGTAGAAAAGGTAAGATTAAGACCGTGGAATATATGCGCCGAGGAAGACTGCAACTTCTTGTCTTGTGCATAAATTAAATTAGCGTGAACATACCCTCATCATGGAAAATGCAAAAAGAAAGGCATATGACGCAGCTTTCAAACTAAAAGCAATCGAGCTGTCCGATAAAGAAGGAAATAGAGCTGCTGCACGTAAACTTGGCATAAACGACGGCTCACCGTGATTTTCACAATTACCGGTATGTTCTTTTAGCAGACCTGTTATACTGTGTTGCTATTCTGTTGCTAGCGTGTTGTTACCATGTTGCTACCGTTTTACTGCCGTGTCACAGGCACCATTTGGAAAGAAAGTTATATTAGTATTATTGTTACGTTATATTATTAAAACTTTGAAAACTCTTTCTGTGTACCGTCTTTCTTTGTAAATATGTTTACATGTTTTAATGTGGGCACATGCGGCTTATAAACAGGTGCGGCTTGTGTATGTACAAAATTGGTTGTCCTCTAAAAATGTAGTGTAAAGTGCTTATATACAGGTGCGCTCTATAGTGCGGAAATTACGGTATATGTGTGTGTGTGTATATATATATATATATATATATATATATATATATATATATATATATATATATATATATATATATATGCGTGAAATGTCAACTAAAAATACACAGTGCTAAAAAATATCCAAAGAATAGGGTAAGAGAGCAAAGTGGTTTGCAGATACAGTTTTTAATGTATCACAACAATGAGCAACAAACATACTTGATGAACTATTTCCAGAAGTTGTTCAAATACCATCTACAATAAACGTCATTTCAACTATGACAACAGGTCTGTGACAAAAAAAAACAAATCAAAAACAAAACAAAAAAAATCAAATCAAATAAAAGGTTCCAAAACCATGTTATTACCGTGATACGGTACAGTTGAGACCTCAAACAGTACAGTAACAAAAACTAATGCGACTACTCTCTATATATAAAACATCAATAACATTTTTGGTTTAGTTTATTTAAAGTTTTAGCCGTAGGGGCTTCTTCTTAATAAAACCTCAGGGTGCATTTCCTATGTTACCCAGATGTTGAAGAGTACATATTGAGTAGGATATGATTGCGCCATGAAAATCCCTTTGACATCCAGAAGAACAATTCCAATTTTCAACCTTTTGAAGGCTGTCCTCATAAACATGACACAATCCGTCCACTTTTTTTTGTTGTTGTTTTTTTTTTTTTTTTTTTAAAGTTCATTTTTTTTCTTTGTTTTTGGCTGCTGTGCAGTTGCAATAACTATGTACAGTTGCTGTTGGACCATCCGCTTTGTTGCTTTGTTAGCTTCTACCAGTCCTCGGTGTGGAAAGCGTCCTGTCTGTGATGCTAGCATCTTAGCACCCGATGCTAGCAAGCCACAAGTTCAGTCTGAAAATGCTGAGCCAGCGAGTGGGGAAAGGCAAAAAGCCAAGTTGAGAAAGCCTTTGGAATCAGGACAGTCGCTCATGTTTGTACAATGGCAAAATTGCACCTTGGGAGGCCAGAATGTCTCTTAGGAAACACAATCGAAAAGTGTCTTCAGGATTAAAGGAACTGATAAAATACTACAAATCCAAATGGACAAAAAGCTCACACGGGAAATCAAGAACGGACCTTTGCTTGAAAACTTTGGGAAAGAACACCTTCATAATAAAACGTAGGAGGAAATGTGACTCGATTTAATTGTTTGAAACAATAACGAAGCATGATTTGATTTAACCTGTCAAACAGTTGCATTACATGCTACTTGCTCATCTCAGAATAGGAAATACCAAAAGCAATACATTTTTGCATTTCTTCATATTAATAAATTTGTACCATGCACAGCCAACTATGAATATGTACAACAGCTTTGCTCTTTGTGTTCACAAGCCTTTTTCTTTCATACAAATATCCTTCTGTTACTTTGGAATGAATCACATAGTTTCAATGACCAAACTAGAACGTGATTCTTAAAACAACAAAACAAACAAAAGATCAACGGAACACACTTTTGACAGTTTTCACATTCTTAGTTCCACAGCAAAATTAACAACGTGACCATAAAAAAAAAAAAAAAAAAGAAAAAAAATAGCAGAAGCAAATTAATTTGTGGATCAGTATTTTGTCTGGTTGAAGTTTTGAGAGAAACAATGGCAGGCAAAACACAATTACACAGTAGCAGCAAAACTTTTGTAAGGTAATACTTTGCAATGTTGAAATTCTTTCGTTAAATGCAGATGATCACGAGTGCCCAGAGAATTGATGGGAGGATGTCCACCTATGTAGTCCCTAGCAGTACATAGGCGGAACACTCTTTCAGTCCGACAAGTACGTGAAATTGTTGAGTATACAACACAAATGCTGTGTTTTTCAAAGCAGCACATTTGCAAACAAATGATCATACCTTTTTTTTTCTTCTTTCTTTTTTAAACATCGTGACCAACTTGTACCTTAACAGTTTCAAGTATACAGTACTGCTTTCATGGATGCACCAATTAATTGTTAAATAGATTGTTAGGGCATCAATCCCGTAACACATATGGACCAATATGCTGCTGCAATTGACACAAATAATAATTAAAACACATACATACAAACAAACAAACAAAAATCTCTATTAAATTAACAAATGGCCTATTTATATGATAAAAAGACAAATAAAAACCAAATAAGTGCACTATAGTCCAGACACAAGCAGGTACCGTAGCAGTACAGCAATTCACCAAGAAAAAAAAATGGTTCTATTCACATGATCGGAGAGTCTATCAAAACTAGAGTTATTACCTCTTCGGAAAAGGGTGTGAGCAGAGGTACAAGTGAGAAGGTTGGCACAGATTAGTGTGGAGTACAAGAACAAAAAAGGGGGCGAGGAAATCCTTACAGCTTGTTGTATTTAAAAGTGGCAAACACGGGGCACGGCGCACACATTGACTTCATAATCCGAAATTGCCTCAATAGCAAAACCACACAACCTCTTTGTTGGGCACAGCTAGAAGAATACGCACGCCGTCCATTGTAACAGTTATATTGTCTCTTGGTACTCTGTACACACACACCAGGGAAATGCGTCCGATAAAGCTTGACATGTTTTGGTTATAAGCCAAGTGTACCCAGGGCTTGCTGCTTTTTAACAAATGAGAAATGTTATGTTTTCTGACCTGAGAATTTAAAGCTACTGAATTACACCTATCTAAAAACTAAGAGAGATTCTCTTTGAGGGTTCTGGATCGTCATCCCATACAGTACATGCTAGCATTTGGAAAACAATCCAGCTGAGGTGCAATTTGCTATCGTGAGAGTTTTTGGCTTGAAACAAGCCCCCCCCCCCATTTGAGGGAGCCTGTGGAAATTTTTTTTCCCCTACTCCGTGTTTTTGTATACAATATAAGCTCAGTCAAGCATTTGCAACAGTTCTGTCCATAACAAAAAAAAAAAAAAAAAAAAATCAATCAATATCTTGCCAGCATATCAATATGGGAAAAACAATCCTGAGTCAATCATTTGGTACTGAATTTTTTTTGGGTTCAGAGAAACTTTGGAACTGCAGTTTAAAAAGTTTTTTTTTTGTTTTTTTTTCCATTTCTTTAAGCAAGGGATCCTTTTGTCACTCCTACACACTGAACATATCCATTCTGATACTACTGAAGCTCGCGTCTAAGCCAGAGGCCGGCTTTGCCTCGACTTCCAACGCGTCATCTAAGTCGTCCAGCTTCTGGCTTAGCTCATTGTCAGACTCGTCTGAACAACTCTCGGTGGGTAGTGAAGTTGGAACCCCTGAGGTGCTGCAGGAAGTTGAGGTAACCGTTGACGGCGAGGACAGGGGGGGAGGAGGAGAGGCTGACGGGGAGGAGGAGGAAGCAGCTTTCTGGGCTGTGGTGGTGGCCTGGAACAAGACATTAGGCCAGGACTTCATGGACAAGCGAGACAGATGAGGAAAGGTGTTATTAGAAGAAGCTGCAGACTGCGAGGTAGATGTGGTGTTAGGAGTAGGGGAGCAGACAGAATGAGGTAATAATCTAGGATGCTCTTTGGCATTTCTCATTGCTTGTTTGATTGTTTTCTCTTTGTGCAAGCTCGACTGAAGGTGTTGGCCAAGTGCTTCATTCCCATTGACGACCACATTGCAGGCGACGCACGTGTAGTTGCTCATTTCCCTTCGAAGTACCGTCTCTTGCGGGTCACTAAAAGTGTGTCCAAAGTAACAGAGGGATTTTTGATGCCGCACCACGGAATCTTCATCAGCAAAACTCATCTGGCACTTCCTGCATAAAAACTCATGCTTGATGGACGGTACAATAAAAGCATCGGGAAAATCCTTGGGAATTTTGCTATCTGTTTTCGGTTCTTCTTTTGTGCTTTCTGTTGAAGCGCCTGCGTTGCTGTCGTCCTTGGTATCATTCGCTTCTTTTGGTTTGAAAGAGTTGGTCGTGGTGCCCTTTAAGATCTGGGGTGTCTTCGCAGGGGTTAATTTTTGTGCCTGCTTCTGCTGTTGCTCCAGTTGTTTCTGCTGCTGCTGCTGCTGCTTCTGCAGAGAATCTTGGAGGGACTGCTGGTACTGCTGCAGAAGAGCGGTCGGGGAGAGACCAGCAGCCATAGCAGCCTGTGGCACTGCTGCGGGGCCGTATGGGAACAGGGTCTCCATCCCGCAAAGCGGTGGGAAATAGCCTCCTGGTTGGACCCCTCTTGGAAGCTGAGGTGAAAAGCAGTTCGGGAATCCAGGAAGGAAGTAAGGCAGGAATTGCCCTCCCAAAAAAGAACTGGGGTCACCTGTGGCCAGAGCACTCTGAAGGGCCTGCAGCTTTGCTGTGTCCAGTGGAGGCTCACTTCCTGGTTTTCCTGCAGCTTGTTTCTCCCTCTTCTTGGCCACGCTGGGGGTCTCAGAACGTGAGCCGCTCTCTTTCTCGCTGCCCTTCGTTTTCATCTGCGGTGGCTTGTCCCCTGTTGTTTTACTGTTGTCTCTCTCCGAGTCTTTTCCTTGCTGCTCTGTATGATTTACTGCTGCTGAAGGTGCGGAGGGAACGGGAGGAGGAGGTGGTGGAAGAGGAGGAGGAGGAGGAGGAGGAGTCTGCAGAATAGTCTTGGTTGGGGTAGTGCTGAGAGACATGGCAGGAGATGGGGTGGCTGGTGTAGGGAACCCAAGCATGCCAGCACCAGGAGATGCTAAAGCTGAAATACAGTAGTATATAGATATGGAAATATTCAATATTTCGATATTCAATCACAATTTGGGGAAATTTATTGTAAAGTGACTTGATTTAACGTTTGTCATGTTTTGGAAAAATCTTATTCCGATTTTGTTATGGATCAAAACTGTCACATGTGCTCTAAAACAACATCAGTCAGTCGTCATGGACTACTAGAAATATGCTGAACCAATAATTAGTAAATGAAAAAAACAAAACAAAACGAAAGCAATGATAAATAAACATTTGATGTACAAAAATCTCATTATCAGTTCAACTCCCGACGATGAAAATCATGCATGCATTATACCAACCATTTGTAATTTCAAAATTGTATTTAAAAATAGGACTCTCTCTTACGAACACCACTGTGATACAGCATAAACAGCAGTATTGGAGGAAAAAAAACAGTGCATGATCAAGGTCAGTTAATAAAGCTTGTAGTCTGTTTTGTCATACTAACTCACCGGGTGTGTTGGGTGGGAAAACGGGAAGCGATGATGGCCCGTTGACTCCAGGAAGTAGCACTGGCGGAAGGCCAGATATCCCTGGGTAGCCTGAGGGCAGGCTAAGGCCATGAAGTGCATTACTGTTGTCCACTGCTGTCTGTTGGTGCTGACCAGGCAGACCAAGTCCCTCACCAGCTTTCTTCATGCGGTCAAGCTCTTGCTGGGCCATTAGTTGTCGGACGGTGGTCGGTGCTAGGTAGTCCTTTTCCCTATCCACTTGGTTTCCCAGGGTTTCTTGCACTTTGGTGATGTGCTGTTTGGAGAAGATGTGGTCTCGGATGGACATTCGCGGAGTGTACTTTATTGCACACAAAGTACACTCTGGCCTTGGTCCATCTGGGGAGCCTTGATTTATTATGAATGGCTTTCCAATGTTTATCTTGAATTTCTTTTCTTTAGCTCTGGCGTTCTGGAACCACACTTGGACAACACGCTTGGGAAGTCCAATCTCATTGCCCAGCATCTCACACTCTTGCATCGTCGGAGTGCGGTAATCACTGAAACAGGCTTTGAGGACTTTGAGTTGCAGGTTACTCATCTGCGTCCTGAATCGTTTATGGCCTGGCCTATCACCGGCATTGCTGCCTTTACCGGACTTTAAGGGGTTACCTGCCCCATATGGACTTGGAGAACTGGGATCAGCTAGGCTCGAGGATTCACTTCTGTCGTTGGTGTCATCCAGGTCATCATCGCGGGAGCTATAGTAAGAGTCACAGTCCTTTCCGGAGAAACTGAGGGCAGGACTCACCATGCTGAATTGGAATCGATCACTGCCACCATCAAAACTGGACGCCATGCCACCCTTGTTGTCAGTCAACTTGTCCCCTCCATTTGCCGTGAAGCTTTCAACCTCATTGTTATTGCCCTCATCTCCAGTTGTAGCATCACTAATGGCGGTATTAATTGATGACGTCTCATCAAAGTCCATCTTGCTAAGATCATAAGATGTTAGATCTGCTGAGTTAACATTAGGCCCATCAGTTTCATCACAGTTTTCAGCTTTTAATGATGAAGGGCTTAAGAAGTTTTTTAACTGCGCTTCAGATGGTTTTACTGGGGTTGACGACGCAGTGGGCAGCTCATAGTCATTTGGCTCGGTCTTGGTAGGCAGCTGTGCAAAGTCAAAGAAATTATACTTTGGGCTCTCACCTCTGTCGTCCTGATTCATCATTGGGCTTGGCGGCAAACTAAAGCCTGCCTGCTTCGCCTCGTGCCAGTGTCTCGATCGTATGTGACTATCCAGAGCTGACTTTGCTTTGAACAGTGCCCTGCAAAAGGGGCACTTTTTGTGGGACTGCGAGGGGCCAATGGCTCGAAACTGCCCCTTTCTCTCTCGAGCGCGAGTGTTTTGGAACCAAACTTGCACCACTCTCTTTTTTAAGCCCACCTCTCTTGCAATGTGATCCAACATTTTCCTGGTTGGATTAGAATCAATGAGGTATTTGTCATAAAGGACCTCAAGTTGTTCAGGTGTGATGGTGGTTCTCAGGCGCTTATCTCTGTGTTGTTCCTCACTACTGTTTCCACCGTCTTTGTCATTGACACTTTCATCCTTATCATCCAATTTTCTCTTCATTGCCACTGACCCTGAAGCGGAGGTCAAACCAGAACTACCCTGCGAAGAGATTTGGGATAGACCTCCAGATAAGAGCTGGCTAGTCATTAGCGGGTTGTTTGGGTCAAATATCATATAGGGCATGTCAATGGGTCTTTCTAGGAACTGTGAGTGCAGAAATTGATTCTGGGCAGCCAAGAAATGCATGTGTTGATGTTCCTGCCAGAGTTCCACTGTAGGGAATGCAATCTTACACTGGTCACACTGGTATTGAAGCATCTGGTGTGGGAGGTTGTTTGTGAGGGAGGAGAGGGCCAGGGAGAGCGGACTGGAGGGCACTGTGGCTGCCTGTGGCTGGGAATGGGGTCTTGACATCGGAGACTGGGCAACCTTCTGAAGGGGTGGTTGAGGTGTGCACGCTTTAGATGGCCTTGGTTCCGGTAGTGATTTCACCACCGGTGCTGGTGCAGACTCCGTTTTATTTGGGTCGCTTGCAGAACGAGGTTCAAAGTCTGGCTTAGGAGAGGCTTTTCCAATGCTGGCACGAGGAGAGGCCATCATAGGGGAGCTTGAGCCAGAACTGGTGGCAGTTCCCTGGGAATGTTTGGGTGGCTCTGCTGATTGATGTGTCATTCGAACTGGAACTTGATCGTGTATGTACTCTTCACACTGATTTTCCTCATTACCTTCCTCATCTTCATCCTTGTAACAGAGCTTCTTCTGGTGAGTGATAAGGTCAAAGATACGTGGAAAAACAATGTTGCACTTTTTACACTGGTACTGCATGTTGCTCGTTCTGATGTAACGTTCATTAGTCAGCTCTTTTTTCTCACTGTCTTTACAATCGGCCTGGTTCTCATAGCTTTTACGAGCTTTCTGCCGTGCGTTTTGGAACCACACAACAATGACTCTTGTTGGTAGATTAAGGACAGTGGAAAGTTGCTCAATTTCATCATCCTTGGGATAGGCGTTGGTGTCAAAGAAATCTTGAAGAACCCTCAGTTGGTAATCTGTGAATCTGGTTCTGGAAGACCTCTTGTTGATGGCTGAGTCGGTCCTGTAGTATTCGTGGGTGCTTAGCTGAGTCTCTATTCGGATGTCATCCAACGTCGTTATGGGAGGAATATTAAAATTGTAGGGTGAGTCTTTGCTCCGCTGCCTCTCCTTGAAGAGGGTGTTACGGAACCAGTGCTTTATGACCTTTTGAGGCAAACCAGACTTTTCTGACATCTCCTGAATTTGCTCTTCGTTGGGGGAATTGTTGATGTCAAAATTGGCACGGAGGATTTTGAGCTGGTCGTCAGTTATACGAGTTCGTGGTCGCTTAAACTGGGACTGGCGGAGGAAGTTCGGGTCGAGCCCCAATTGTTGCTGGCAGAGTTGCGTAAGGTCGGTGGAGAGAGAATCCATCGTTGGCAACTGGAGGGCCAATTGAGGGGGCAATCCCGGGTGCTGGACCGATTGCATCATGAGCGGTGGGAAAAGGGGCAGCTCCAAAGGAACAGGAAGTTGCACTTGAGGAGGTGCAGGAGGAGCGGTGGTTGTCGGGGGTGGGTGGGGTGGCTGCAGCGGCGATGTCTGGTGTGCAGTTTGGTGTGAGGTTTGATGGGGGGCGGGAACAGGTGATGGTGTTGGCGTTTGGGGCTTGGTCATTGATGTTGAAGTCGGTTGGGATGTTGTCACTGGAGCACTCACGGGAGGCGGTGGAGGAGGTGGCGGCGGCGGCAGTGGTGGCGGTGGTGTTTCAGGTGAAGCAGGGTTAATTGGGTAAAGTTTGTCGTAGGCCTCTCTGTACTGTTGGGCAAACTTTTCAAGCTCTACATATGGGAAAAACTGACTGTGCACATGCTCTTGGTGGCTTTTGAGAATGAGCATATTGGAGAAGAGCTTTCACACATTCCACACTCAAGCTTATCAGTGTTCATATCCACTTGCTCGCCTCCATCTTTAGTTTTCTTTTGGTTCTTCTGTCTATTTTCATTGTACTGGATGACAAGTTCAAATCCAAAATTCTCCAACAGTGCTTTGGCAGCATTACCCCGAGCTCCTGACACAATGCGAGGAGGTGGAATCAATGGCTCGGAGAATTTTGACTTTTTGGCGTCTTTGTTGTCTTTTGCCCCATCCATGAAAGCATCGCATCCATTTTCCAACTTTGCTCTGCTGTCTTGTTTTTCAAGGTGGTCTTCTGTCTCTTTTGACATTTGGATATCTGAGCATGATGCATTGCTAGGCTCCATTTTAGGTTTTTGGTTCACGATTTGCTGGTTCTTCTGTTGCTGAATCTGTGATTGTGTCTGAGAGACTTGCTGCTGCTGCTGCTGCTGTTGCTGTTGCTGCTGAGCCTGTTGCAGTTGGTGCTGCTGTTGCATCTGCTGCTTCAAATCTTCTAAGAAGGATCCTGTAAGACCTGGCATTCCGAAAGCTGCTGCTGAGTGAAGCGCAAGCTCCGGACTGAGGTTGAACTCTGCTCCTGGGATGTAGAAGGGGAATAAGAATTGCGGTTGTTGAAATTGCAGCAATGCTTCTGGCGTCATTGGGAAATGAGGAAAGAAAGCTGGGTTAAGAAATTGAGGCTGGAAGAAAGCAGCCTGTTGCTGCAGTTCATGTTGAAGTTGCATTTGCAGTTGCGCTGAGGATTGGGCTGACTGGTGGCTGCTCGACTGTGCTGCAACATGGTCCGTCGCTTGTTTCGTGTTGTTGCCGCTATTCGCATCTTTGGGTTCCACAGTATTGTCTTTGTTACCTGATGGTGCTCCACTTTGGGCAGAATCTGTGTTGCTGCCTAGTGTGCTTGGAGCAGGACTTTTTGCTGGCACTGGACCGCTAGTGCCAGTGCTATTGCCGCTTATTTCAGATTTGGCCGTTCGAGCTTTAGTCTGGTGGAGTACCGAGCGCATGTGAATCTCAAGTGTTGAACTTTGGCTGTATGCAACATTGCAAATATTGCACTTGAATGGTTTGTTGTCAATGTTGTTGCCTGTTTCTTGAGGAACTGGGCTTGATGCCTCTTGAAGGACTTTCTTCAACTTGTGCAGATGGGAAACAGAATTATAGTGGACCAGTAAAATATTCTTCTGAGTAAAAGACTCCTTACACACTGTGCACTTGTAAGGTCTAGAAGGATCTAAAAACTTCTCCATAGTAAAGTTTGGCCCTTTCCTAAATGGCAAGGTCCGTTTTGGTTCTGCTCCCATGTCATCTATCAGAGAGCTGCTGTCACTTCCGGTAGGACTGGGCTTCTCTTCCTGGTCCATTTCATCTTCCTTGTCCAAGTCATGCTCAAATGCCTGAGCTTCCTCCAAAGCCCTGGCTTCACTCTCAGTGATATCTCCATTCAGAGGGAGATTTCCAATGAGTTGCTGCACTTCGGCCTCAGTTAGTTCAGGATGTCCGTTCTCCAAGTGTTTCCTGAGGGCCAGGAATGTCCTGAAGCTCCGCTGGCAAAGGCTGCACATCGTGGCGGCTCTGATGGCATGGTACTGGGAATGTATCTGGAGCTTCTGCATTGTCTTGAAGGCCAGGCTGCAGTGATTGCAACGGTACTTGTAGACATGCCGATCAGACACTGATAGCTGCTGCTGCTGCTGTTGGAGCCTCTGGAGTTCGCCGAGATGATCCTGCAGCGAATCAGGGGACTTGCTGTCATGCCCTAAGCCGCTTGCTCTCCTCCAGTCTGGAGCCTCTGAGGCCTCCTTCGGGGGCTTCATTTCCTCACCTTGGAGGTCTAATTCATTCTTATCTTGCCTTGCCAAGTCATCTTTTGAAGAGTTTCCTTAAAGCAAACAACACAATTTTCAAGCGTTAACACACTGTCAATCGAGCTAAATGTGGGTCATATGAACATACAGTATTTGAAATAAATGCTGGTCTACCTTGTGATTTTCCAGACGGATCAAGAGAGACTGAAGCATCGATTGAAGGCAATCCCTTGTCTAATCCAGTTTGGGGATGAACGGTACTATTCGTATCAGGCCCAACAACCTATCGAGACCAAATAGTTTCGCATTCATGACAAGAGCTTCAAATTCAACAGCGTTATATGACAAGGTGGGTCACCTCCAATGGGTGACTCTGAGGACAATAGTGTCAAAGGCAAATGTTGCGTCAAACTTTTGTAATCACTGTCGCTGTGATGGAATGATTTCAGACAATTACAGACAAGGACGCGCACATCTTTACACACCGTCATAATGAGCTTTTCTACACAGTCAGGTGCCACGCTGTGAAGGTGGGTGAGATGCAGCTGCAGGTGAATCTTGTTGCTGAGGACATCCTGACATAGTGGGCAGCGGATCACTGGCTGCATGGAATGTTGTGACATCACATGGAGCTGCATTCGGTTGGCATCTTTACTGCTGAAGTTGCAATAGGGACACTGTTGAACCTGGAAGCAAAATGTCGGTGGGTCGAGTTACATTTGTATGTCATCCAGCTAGATAAACCAATTAATAACACCAGATTTTCAAGATTCAGATCTTTTGCCCTGCCAGGGCTGAAATGCTCATGCACCTGGGACACAATCTCCATATATCTTGATGGCTCTCTTACATAAATGTTGGATTACCATGTTTTGCTCATTAATTTAGGTCAACTCATTCCACTTCATTTTGCCAAAAACATAACTGGCCAAAAGGTAGATTATAAAGGACAAAGTTGTGTACTATATCAAGCTACGTCCCCAGGCGCTCATTACAAGGAGTACGCAGGACATAGGCGCCTCTCTGCCACCTATCTTAATAGAATCCATTTCTCAAATGACAAAGTCCTCCGTTCTTATAGGACCCAAGCGGGCTAATACTTCATCATCTAATTTAAAAACAGATCTAATTTAAAGAGATGCAAAATAGGGAGCAGCGGGGAGGGAGCCGCAACAAGCATGCAGGTATTCCGTTGAAGAGCATGATGACTGTTCTTGAGAGTAAAAAGATTCACTGGTACGGTTCCTCTTCTGTTGTGCAACTGAAAGAGTCTGCAAACCATTACCTGTTCAACGGTGGAGGTCCTCGCTTCGACAGATTTGGGTCTTTTGGGCGGGCTTTCAATTTGTTGATCGGGCTGGAGTGAATGTTTCACTGCTGTGGTTTTTCCAGTTGATTCTTTGGATGTGGCATTCATTCCTTAAGCGGGGAAGAGAAGAATATTTATTTGGGGGGAAAAAAATCCCATAACTTCTAAAAACATAAGTCATGAGACCTAGCTTGAACTTAAAAAAAAAATACTATTCTAAAACAGTTCTGTTTGTTTTTCTTTTTACAGAAAGCAATGATACTTCAACCACTATGTGGTCATGTATTGGAGATACAGTACAAACACTTTTCAAGGAAACAAATCACCTTAAAGCTTTGACACCGACACAACCTATGTGTGCCGGCACGGGCCGCATCCCTCATGCACACCCACTAACACACACACTTCCTGCCCTGAGGCGATGTGAAATGGAAGAAACTCGGGCAGGCTCATTATCACAGCACGACATACATTAAATGTTATGGTAATATTATACACTTCATTAGATCATATATATTTCCCCAGCTGCTTCAACTATGCCTCTGTCTGCACGAGATGCAACATTTTCGTGGGAGCGGGGCGGGGCGGGGGTTGTCATGGCTGGTGTTACAGTAGTGTTTGTGTCGATTTGTACGTTCATGTGTAAGTGTGTGTGTGGCGTTAACAAACAGCACCCAGTGTGGGGAGATCGGCCTCTGGTCGTATTTAGTGATAAATCTTTCATTAGCTTCATCCTCACATCCAGGCACTGCAGCTCGACACAGCCGGCGCAAAACAAAGGCCAGGCAACAGAAAAGTCTCCCAGCCACCCTCTCCCGCCCCCGCCACCTCAAGTCATCATCCACCAACCCCTCCCTCGCCCGGTCACTCAAGGCAATATGCGAGCCTCACTCTTGCGAATCAGCGCTTCACGCTAGATGCACAAAGGGGAAAAAAGGGGGAAATCAAAGCTCTGATACATGGCGAGGGGGTAGAAGAGAGAGAAGAGAAAAAATGATATTTCATATTATTCCGTGGCTCATGTTTTTATTGGGCACATATCAATTCCTCTGGCCCGTTCATGCATTTTAATTCTGTTGCATTAAGTAGGCGTTCCACTTATTTTATTTGTAATCCCCTATATCTGGAGCCTGAAATATTGGCCTGTCAAGGGAAGTGACAAGAGAGAAGCAGGAAGGCAGAAAAGGGGGCAGGGGGGGACACAAGAGCACAATGTGAATTTCCAAGAACATCCAAAAATTGGACCGCAGCTCAGAATAGCAAGGTAATCTTGTCTTACGCCGCTTGCCACTGCCCCTGCAGGGCGTACATGTGTGTTGGTGTGTTAGCGCGCGTGCACATGATGTCTTCCACGACAGGCCCCTGACACTTTATTGCAGCCATCATGTAACCTGACCTTTCTGCTCTCGGCCACCCCACCTCCCCTATTCATTATGACCGATTCTAATTTCAACTTTCAATTTTTGCCTCCGTCTTTCACTCAATTTGCAACTAAATTGCATCCTTGCGAGGGGAGATGAGGTGATTGTCGGACAAGAGGCTGCAAACACATTTACATAGCGGATGGGAGCGAGCCCACACATCACCATTGATTACTGTCATAGCGAACGCAAATGTACGTTTGGGTCATGGCTGCACACTCGGTTGTGTGTCTGTTTTTTCGATGCAGATTTGTCTTGGTGCTTTCATCAAGCGAAACAGTTAGGCTAACCTTGAATGCCGAGAGAGCTGTTCTCTCTGTGGCCACTTAGGAGATTTAAATGGCCAGCCCTGCCAGCGCATAATGAAGCTGTTGGGAGAAATGCCTTCTAAGGTCGAGTGTCCTTCAAACATACCTGAAACCCAATTTTGCACAATAGGGTAAAAGCACAATTCAAATATTATCTATGATTTTATGAAAGAAAATCAAACATCCATTTGCCGGATTTTTTTTTTTTAAACCGAAGGTCTGCATGGATAGCGAGAATCATTAAAAAATAATCACGGGAGTGAGTAGGATGCGGAAGAAAATGGCAACCACCCCCCTCGTTTTTCCTTTGTCTGGGTGAGTCTGCATCCTACACTTAATGACTCTGCCCTTTTTCCCTCCTCCTTCTTCTTTGCCTTCCCACCTTCCCTCCATCCTCATGTGGACTCCACCAGCTGCAGCCCAGTGAAGCGGCGGGGCCGAAAAAACCTGACACCCGTAACTACTGCGCCCCCCGCCCTCCTACGCTCCTCTACCAATGACAAATGTCTGCATGCAGCAGGACCTGGCTTGATTAGATAAATCAAAAGGAGATTTATGACACTCACCCTCCCCACCCCCCTTTTTGCATTTCAGTGGGGAGAGGAGAGCACACTCGCCACCCATCTTTATTTGCAACTGTCAGTGGTGTTTAGGGTGTCACGGACACGCACTTCCAAGTAAGTGCCATCTCAGATGGGGAGAAGTAAAGAGCAGTGGTGGTTGAGAGAAAGAAAAAGAATCTGGGGATAGAGAAGCATGCAAGCTTGTCTTTTAAATAAAATGTCATTGCGGACTTAGTACAATAAACAAGATAGGCTCTCATAAAGTCTATTATATCATCAGTAACTACAACATTCACTATGGATCTGTGCGATCCAATGCAAGGGTCCCCAAATGTGAATGCTACCAAACACATCAAGGGGAAAACTGGACTTGTCCATTTCAAATTTTTAGTGTTTGAAAAATGTTACATTTTGGGCCCCAATTCCATTTAGAGCTCTTTTGATCTTTGACTTGGGAGAGATCCATTTATGTCATGTAAGCCAATGAAGAGCTGCATGACAAATGTTAATAATGAATGACACAACGGGGATATTCATTTATCGATACGTTCTTCATTGTGGTCTGCACTCTATCGTACGGAGAGCATCTTCTCATATTTTATCCCGTTCGTGCAGCTAAATACAACCATATCAGTTGCACCCCTCTTTATGATGCTCTCTGGCAGAGGCGTCAAAAGAGAGCAATGTTGTCATCGTAAAATCTTGTTCTATTAAGGATGTAATTTGGTTGTGTGCCTAATTTTCATCACAAAATTGTTTTTTTATTTGGTGCAAACGTATCCACTTTGACCTTCTGTAAGTGACTGAGCAATTAAGAGTCCATTCCAGACAATTTCATGAAAATACAAACAGCTCCACAATTTAAGCAGAAGCAGGTTGGGTGGCGGCAGCTTGGATTTAGTATTCAATTTAGCACCGCTGAGTCCTGGCAGACTGGCTAAGGATATGAAGCAGTAAATCTATGATGGGGGGGGAGCTGGCCAAAATGGGCCAGGGAGAGTTGGTTGACATGATTTACTTGTCTCTTGGTCTGAGGTTACGCATTAGGCTGACCCCCAGTCACTTGATAACATTACAACAACACACTCTGAACCCCAAACTCCCACCAAAGCACTCAGCGGGTTACACAGAGAGAGAGAGAGAGAGAGAGAGAGAGAGAGAGAGAGAGAGAGAGAGAGAGAATGTTAAGAAGCAACTGTCTTGCCATTTATGTGTATTTTTAATGATTTGCCCTCTTTTCTATCGCAGTTGCATCTGATAAGAGAGATGAATACAACCAGGGTCTTGTCACATTTGACAAATGGGCTGTGACGCACAACAAGCTTGGGAAAAAAAAAACATTCATGGAAGAATAGCTGCAGGCCTGTAATTAAACATGCTAATATCTTTAATATATTTTAATCTCATCTTGGAGAGATTGCAAACAAGTGGAGCTCTCATCTCAAATTTGCAAGATGAATGCAAATTAAACAAAAAAAAAGATGTGCAGATTATGGAATACATAAAATCTAATCTGGTTTATGCGCAGTTCCTTGTAGTTTCCCCCTGTTATCTGCGCAATCCACATTTGTATGCTTTTAATAAATTTGACTGCGGGAGCAATGAGTAATAGCTCTGCTAATTTGAAGCAGGTAGATATCTGCAAATTTCCTTGGACCGCGTGACAGGCTCATTTCCATGCCGGGGCCTTTTGTTTAGTTGGTTATTTATAAGAAGTAGGCCCCTGAGCCATGGTGACATGCGCCGTCTACACATACAGCACAAAGCTATCTGGAAGTAATCCACATCAGGGACATTTGCATGGAGAATGTAACATGGATTATAATTAATCTAAAGTGACGTGGGATTTAAAAAGACAATGTAAATGAAGCTAGGGAAAAGCTCACTCTGCCTTTCCTTGGCCCAACCCCCCTCTCCTCATATCGCCATCTCCCGCTTCCCCATTGCATCCATATACCCCCTCTTTGTTTAAAGCGTCTCGGAGATGAAGTGAGCAAAGCAGCAGACTGCTCACTTGGCCACACTGTAATCCCTCCCCTCCATAGGGAATCCCACATACCATGTACACATCTGAAGCACGCCGCAGACTGGAGGCTGAGGAAGCAGCCACTAAATTGGACTACAGTACTTCAAGTTGGGAAAGGAAAGGACAAATCTAGCTAGCTAGCTAGATAGCACGCCTTAAAGTTGCAGCAAGCTGGACATTGTTGCACCTTTGGGTCTATTTTTATTTTTTTGCATGAATGCAGTGGTGTTGAATGACATTGGCGGTCATATAGGCTGGTGAATGCATGGATGGTGGTTCCCCCCGCCAGTCGCTCAGATAGGACTGTCAGAGAGATAGAGCTGAAAGATAGATGACGAGCCAATCTAATAGGCCCCGTCCTCACTCGGCTCACCTTCTGCCTCATTCAGCCTCACATTACGGAGCAAGGTATGGCGTGCTCGGATGCAGGAGACGGGCAGGGAACAGTGTGTGTGTGTGTGTGTGGGGGGGGGGGTACTTTGAGATGGATGGAGGCCAGGTGTTGGAAGGTGTCTGCATAGTTAAGGTGGGAGAGGAAGAGGAAGACGTTAGTGGAGAGAAAGCGAAATGGGGAAATCCACGTGATGAAATGGAGCCAAGTGATATTCATCCCCAGCAGTGGATTTCCATCTCATACATAAATGACTGCATGAATTCTTATTTGGGTAAATCACATCTAAGAAAGGCGGGGCTACCCTGACCACTGAGGCCCTCACAATTGACTCCCCCCAACCAACAGCCCCCACCGGCCCAAATGTGGATATTGTTGCTCCAAGTCATTCTTGGAAACCAATGACTATTTCTCTGCTACTTCATGTCCACACTAACAACCAGTGACGTTGTAACATATTGGCCAGCAATTAAAGGATGGATTCAGACGCAGAAAGAAAATGAAGGGACGGAGGGGTGATGGGGGGGTGGGGCGAATTTAAAGCTTTAAAAGATGCAATATTAGAAAAACATACACAGCAGCCACCTCACCCATCCCCCCACCCCCGTCTAATCCTGAGCTTATGAAAAATTAATATGTCATCGGAGCGGGCACAAGAACGGGAAAAGATTAATGCAAGGCGCTTATAAATTACAAGCAAGCAAACTGATTTGATTAAAAAATAATCTGGGGCCTGGACATTGCCTTGTAATAACCACAACTGGTCCTCTCTTTTTCTCTCCGTTTTCCTCTTTCCCTTCTCTCTTTTCCTTCTCCCTTTTCCTCTCTCTCACTCTCGCTTTCTGACAGATGGGAACGATTAAAGCAGGTCACATGGAGGCTAGTCAGCGGTGTTCACATGTTACGCACACATGTTTAAAATGTATTGCTGAGAGAAAGAGAGTGGTCCTTTACTTGGAGAAGATGGGGCGCTTCAAGCTAAGAAGTGCATTTGTAAGTGTGTGCGTGCGCGGGTGTGCGCGCGCGCGTATGTGTGAGTACTCACGGTCAGTTCTTTTGCTGTCAGTCAAGTCTCGATCAGTGAGGTTGGATGCGGGCCTGGAAGAAGAGCCAGGAGGTCTCTCGCCATCCTCCGCGGTCTCCTCTGAAAAAGCAACAAAGGAAAGACTCGATGAGCCAGGACGCTCTGCAGATTGAAGAAACGGCACTCAAACTGACAGGAAGCGGACACACCGAATGATGCATTTTCGTGCGCTACAAACAATTATCGTCGAAAGCAACGCAAGTCAAGTTGACTCGCTGTACAATACATAGCAGCTGAAAAAACACATGAACATGCGTCCTGTTACATAAAGCCCCGTCGTGCCACTTCCGGAGGGCCAAACATTAAAAAAAACCCCATCCATGGCCTGAAGGAAGGGACATTTGAAAATGTGACTTGAAAAGAATCATCAGATGTAAACCGGACTGACATTCCCGTCACCTTTCACCTCTATTTGTGTTTTACCGTTCTTCAGATCTGAAAAATGGTTAACATGAAATTCTATTTTGCTTTATGGCAATACAACATATGCTAGTTACCTGATCGATGCTTTTTGAACAACGTCAAAGTTAAAATATTGCAGACTAGTCATGCATGCACACGCGTGATGGGAATTCACACGCATGCGTGTGTGTGTTTGTACACACTCATAGTGTATATGCACACGCAGGCTCACTACTATTAGCAGATTAGCCTAGCCATCTCTGAGAGTTCAGCCCCTTGTTTGATAATTCTGTGTATCTGCAGTGTTCTGCCACTGGATTAAAGCCTGTGCGCGTGTGTGTGTGTGTGTGTGTGTGTGTGTGTGTGTGTGTGTGTGTGTGTGTCACCAGCACAAGCTAACACTAATCCTAGCCGAGCTCCAGCGCTCCCTTTCATCCAGCCATCATTTGTCTCCGGCTGGGCTGATGTCACTTTGTAATGAATTTTGAGCAGTCTGAGAGAGGCCAGATAACCAGGCATGCGGGCGCGCTCGCACAAACACACACACACACACGCACACACACACACACACACACACACACACACACACACACACACACACACACACACACACACACACACACACACACAGACGCGCGCATGCATGTGTGCATCTTCACATCCAGAGCCCTCCTCTATTTCAGAGCTAGCAAATGAATAAAAATCCCAAAGTGAAACACTTGCAGTCAGGCGTCAAATTACACAAACTCAAACACACACACACACAAAACCAAATTCAGACAAAGAGCAAAAGCGCTAACACTGTCATGTCTTCTTAATGTGTGTTTGAGGGGTGTAGGGAAAGTATGGTAAAGGGCTCCTTTCACTGTAAACCTCCTTACTCTACCGGAGTATGAGAATAGTTTGTGTGCGTGTGTGTGTGTGTGTGTGTGTGTGTGTGTGTGTGTGTGTGTGTGTGTGTGTGTCCCTAATAGAAGAATAAAAATATTGTTGCTACGACTGGGAGTCACTTAGTATTATTACTACTATTATTATTATTTAGGCTTTTTTTCTCTCTCTCTGTAGGAAATTGACTCCCCCCCCCAATTTGCCATCTCAACATTGCCGAGCACAACTTGTATTGGCTTCTAATGTTGCATAACGATCACTTTGGCATTTGAATGACGAGCACGGGGTTGTCTTTGTACGCGCCCCGCTTTTGGAAACATGATATAATTCCTACTTTTCAGTACAACAACACAGGCAAAAATGGACAAATGCAAACAAATTGAGAGGATGCGAAAGAGAACTATTGTTCTGTGATCAATATTTTACTTATTGCACATGCATGCGAGTCCTGTGGGCATTTGGTCCACGAATATGAACATTTCACTCGAACATCTGTCCTTGCATGTATTTGTGTGTGTATGTTTACAAGGAAGAGGATGAGTGGAAGAGAGACTAGAGGACTGCTGATTATGTTTTATTATTTCATATGTGAGTGACAGCCAAGTGAGTCCCAACCGCAGGAACAGCAATTTTAACTGCTGTCGCTTGTGCGTCCATCTTTTGCATTTAAATCCCCCCCAAACCCCGCCCCCTTCTTTTTAGGCAAGAGAACGTTTTCAGTGCTACTATAAATGTTTGGGTTGTTTTACAAAAATTGTCACAAAGGAAAAAAAAATATTCATAGCAATCCAAATAAACATGATGGAAACATATTTTATTTACAGTTATATTGAGATACAACATGATTAGGTTTGTGGAAAAATTGAATATCGTGGCATTCACCTTACAATCCCCAGTAGGGGTCTTAACAGAAACCTCTAGGGGGCACGCTACCTGTAAGCGGCACGAGAGAAGGAGTGAAAAGAGAAGAAAGAGGAAGGAGCGGGGAAAAAATGAGAGCAAAGCAAAGAGGAGGCGGGCGATCATCTGGGCTTCATCAGTGTTTTTTTTTCCCCCTTCACTCCTTTAACCCCCTACCCCCAGCCCCCAATCCTTCTTCACATCGGTTAGATCAGTGGCAAGTGTGTGTGTGCGCGCGCGTGCACGCGGATGCATACGGGAATGCGTTTCCACACTGAAGACATTCCCAGACGAGCTCTCTCAATACATCAGCCCAGTGTCTGCCCTCTGACTGACCCTGACAGTTACACACCACATGATGGTGTAGATGCACACGACTGTGTGTGTGTGTGTGTGTGTGTGTGTGTGTGTGTGTGTGTGTGTGTGTGTAAACCATTGATCAAGTGAGTGAGACAGTGACTGCATGTGTTTGCATGTGAGCTGTCAAGTGCAAGTGTTTTGTGTGTGTGTGTGTGTGTGTGTGTGTGTGTGTGTGTGTGTTCATGAGAAAGGGCAGTGATCAACGTAATGGGAACCAGAGCAAAACTTTCACAGGCACCTTCCATCGCCTTGTGCACACGCATGGACACACACGCACACACTCGCACAGGCACATGTATACACACGGAAATACACGCACGCACGCGCGGGCGGGCGCACACACAGTGGGTCAGGCAGTGGGTGTGATTTTGGGTTTTGGCAGCCTGGCGAGATCCTCCTTTGATGTGGTTCGCTCAAAACATTAAAGCCGGCCGGTGAGCTCGGTTCTAACCGCACACCCCGGGTCCGATTACCCCGGGCGACCAACGGCAGCCTATATTTAACTGTTTGGAGAGGATGAAGAATTAAGTGAATCTTGATCAGCTACACGCCCAAGTCAATGTGGTTTTACATTTAGCTATTAATTGGAAGCACCGGCCGTGGCCATGAATAAATCAGAAATCCACAAGGGCAACGTTTGGGCACCTTCAAACACAAAGATTTTCTGCCTGTTGTCCACGCACAAATGGTATGAGCGTTTAAGTATATACTCCTTTTATAGTGTGCAGACAAGGCAATTGCGATTCCAGACTTCTGCTCGGATAATTTACGCTTCACAGATAGAAAATGTGATCACATTTCATCTTCCTACAGAGGAAGGGAGGTTAACGTATTTTGTTTCCCCATACCGGCATACGTATGACCTAAATAATCTTCAAAAGCAACATTTAGCTAAGTTCATCTTGAAGTATTAGTTTAAGATTGCTAGTACGGTACCGTGACGAGTAAAAATGATGCATGGCGATGGACGGCAAGAAAGAGATGTTTGCAAAGAAAATAAAAGAATGGACATATGGGAGATGGATGCAATGGAGGTTGTATAGTCTGTGTGTGTGTGTGTGTGTGTGTGTGTGTGTGTGTGTGTGTGTGTGTGTCCTCTGTCTGTATAATGACCTGCTCTGAGACCACTCGCTCCCCCTAAGGGCCCATAACCACCATGCCGGGTCATTATGTGCCCAGTGGAGGACTCGGTCTCACAGCACAACCACCACAGAGAAATAACACACCAACAAAACTGGACTCTGAGATTCCAAAATGGTTGAATTCATTAGTGGGGGGCCAAGCTGCCACTAATTTGCTTCTTTAGGGTCTCGGATAGTGCTCATTACAGGGGAAAATGAGGAAAATATATATACGTGTGTGTGTGTGTGTGTGTGTGTGTGTGTGTGTGTATGATGAGCTATAAAAAAAGAAAAATAACCATACTGAAATATATCTGATGTGTCCAAGTTTTTTTGTCTTTTTTACATTACATAAAATGTGAACACGAACCAAACCGTACTCCGAGCTGCAGCCAAAGAACTTGATGCTGCATTATTATCATCACTATTGTGTTAGAGGTTTGAAACAGGTAATGGGGGAAAATAATGGTGCATTGTTCATGGCCTGAATTGAAAAACATTCAGAAGTTGCCTTACACATTATTCCTACCTCAATGCCAATTGTCAAAGAATAACAACGAGTAGATGGCAATGTGTGTACAGTACGTGGAGGGGCTACAGCCTTAACATCCATGACCGCCATGTCTCTCGCACTTCACGCCCATGTTGATGCCGATTTCTTCTTCTTCAACTCTGGTCATGTCCCTTGTGAGAGTGTCGGCGACTGAGAGCGCACGAATGCAAAGGGGGCCTGTGATGTCACATTTGTGTGCCGCGCTTCGAAAGGGGAAAGCTTTGAAACACTCGACCGTCCCGCACAGACACTCAAGTATACGCACACACACACACACACACACACACACACACACACACACACACACACACACACACACACACACACACACACACACACGGAGTCAAGGGCCAATGGTAATGCTGCCAGAGTCATAACCTTATAGACTTACTGATCGCCTTCCCTCCTGTTCTCTAGCCCTCAAATCTTTATTTACCCAACTCTCCCCTCTTGGCACCCCCACCCCCCATTCTCCCTGTACACCCCCCCCCCCCGCCCGCCCCCGAATTTCAGCGCGTTTAACAAGCATTCAGATCTTAACCAGATGTTGTTAATGTAGCATGTCTAAAATACTAAACATCAACCCAGCAGAATGGGGCTGTAGCTCCTGCACAACAGGGCCTGGGAATAACTCACACACACACACGCACACACACACACACACACACACACACACACACACACACACACACACACACACACCCTTCACAGGCCCACATTTACACCCATGCAATGAGCGCTCCATGTATTTAATGCGGCGTTCCACAGCCCACATGCTAACATGTAAACACACACGTTTCCATCCCCACGCTCAAATCCACCCACACCCGACCGACTATTTATTGCTGAAAACGCGGCAGAAAATATTACACCAGCAAAAAAATAAAGTGTTTAGTTTCCACTCGGCCGGGAGCATCATACAATAGCATTTTCACAATTAACACACTCTTGGTGTGACCGTCGATGACGGAATACGCTGAAAAATTACTTTAGTGTGGAGAGTGGGGAAAAAAACAAAACATGCTCATATCAGCAGCTTCAAATTTGCTTTGTTGTTGTCAATTATGACTTCCTGAGACACCATATGCTATTTCATTTTCTCTCAAATTGCCCACTCTGCTTTCTTGCAGGCAACGAACAAAACACGTATTAGTGTTCTGAAAAAAAAAAAAAAAAGCATTTGAATAAACATGACCTAGATTAAAGGCTCGCTTCCACGGATAGAAGCTGTTGATGCTCGTTAAACGAGGGGGAGGTTCATTTTCAGTTCTGCATGGATGACGTGGTCATGGGTATGATTCTTGAATGCGAAATACAAAAGAGGGGACAACAATGTGCCTTGGAATGGTGCAACACCTGGCCTTGAACAACCGTGCTCGCGCACCTTCCGTACACCTCGGCAAAACATAAACACCTGTGTCTTACGCAAGCGCCATATTGCATTTCGGCAGCCTTGATCACCTGAGGCAGAAGGGCAAGAAGTGTTGAGGCGGCACGACAAGCTCACCGGGAGATTTTGGCATCATTGGAGAAGAGAATTCCTCTCCTCTGTTTCATCCCTTGCTCTATTCCTTTTTATTTCCCGCTCTTTTATGATACCTGGGCGCAATATTTATTCGCCCCCTCCCGATTAGAAACATCTGGTCGACAAGGCAGTCTGCACAGCAGTGGCCATCGCGCACACGCAGGCCTGCACAGTGAGGTGGCACACGCAGCGGAAATATCACACACGCTCACCAGGTTGACCCTGTCGGGTCCAGGGGATGGCGGGATGGAGGGAGGAAAAGAGGAGGGGGGGTCGTGAGTACAAAACGGCGACAAAAACACACAGCTGAGGGTTAATGGCGCTCCCGTCTCTGTGAGAAGAATTCCTTCTCATCTATTACCAGCACTTATCTGCAGACATTGCCTCGTGCCGCGGCTCTCCTCCTCAAATAGACACACGCACGCACGATCATGCACAGTGAGCGTCCGAGATCGATAAATGATCCTAATGAAGAAAGCAGCTGTTTCTCGGCATACCTGCCCGACTCTATCAGCCCGACAAGATCTCGCCGCCGTCCTTACCTCTCTTCATCCATCCATCCATCCATCCATCCATCCATCCATCCATCTACTTTTAATCTTCTCGCTTCACACAGCTAGCCATCCGCATATATCCTATTTGTCCCTCCATTTATTCCTCTTATCTGAACATCCATCGCTACATCGGTTAACAGCCCTACCAGCAAGGCAGATATCGTTTGTAATTGCCCGGAGTGGCCCTTGTCATGTAGCCGGGGTTTATTTCTTCTTCTCAGACCAAATACCAGGCCAAGAGGAAGAAATCTCATTAAAAAAAAAAAAAAAAGCTATGCTTTCAAATGGGCCGGTGATGGCAGGAGACAAATAGATTTTGTTGGAAAAGATGCTGCATTGTTTTAGCGACGGAGAAACTCTGCTTTCAGAGCTTTCGCAGACAACAATTTAATGATGTGTGACAGTCAGACAAAAAGTATGTAATTGCGAGAATGATAAATGGAAGTCACATTGAAAGAGAATGCATTCATGTCATGGCAACATTCCTTCATGATGGGCGCTACTATTTAACAATTTCATACTCATGTGACATGTCACTTCCCCTTATAGAGGACGGCGAAAAATGTCTCGTGTTGTGATGTGTTCTGGAGTGCAGTGTGACTTTTCAACATATCTCCAGGCAGAAATATTCATTAGGTTGCTCAGAAAACCGAAATGACCACATGGAACCTGTAATGCACATGTGGCATCTTGCAAAACACACACACACACACACACACACACACACACACACACACGCATAGACAGAGAGTGGGGGCAAACGCCCCGGAGATGGTATTCCCAGATGCTTATAAAGTCGGAGTGTTGGCTTTCCTTCGACCGTCTCAAAAACATGCAAAAAATGTCCATTTCATTACTAGCTAAACAATGTCATATGGGCCCCCACCGGCCCTAATAGAGGCAGACAAAGACAGAGCAGCACACATATGCTTCGAATAAATCAGATTAACCGGGGAGCGGGGCTGAGGAGGGGAGGAGAAGGAGGGAGTGAAAGAGGGGAAGAAAGGGAGACGCCGCCAGACACTTCGAGGATTGACAATATTCCCATTTCTTGCTACCTCTCTCCCCTTCACCCGCAACCCTCACTTTCCTTTCCTACTCCCCCCCACCCCCCTACCCGCCTCCTCCAGCGGGATCTGTTTTAGATTTGAGCCAGAGCTTCAGCAATATCTCTCCCTTATCTCTGCTAGCCGTCAGAAAACAGAAAGCTCCATGTTTCCATGCATTAGACTCCCGGTTCCTGACACGCCACTTGAAAATCCCCACAGCACCTCAAAATGGCAGAGCAAAAAGTGCGACGCTATGATTTCATCAAACCAAAGGCAGGTTAGCGGCTTGCATCCCAGATGACTTTTTCTGCCTTGGTCAGATTGGGGAATGAGGTGACATTATAATAATAATAATAATAATAATACATTCTATTTGAAAGCGCTTTTCATCATACTCAAAGACACTTTACAAGACCTTAAAACACAGGATAAAAATGTGCACTTAAAACAAGCATACATAATTTACAAAAAAAGCACATTTAGATGAACAAAAAGCAAAAATGGGTAAAAGAGATTAAAATGTGTTAAAAGCATTGCGGAACAGATGAGTTTTAAGAGATGCTTTGAAGGATTGGAGGTCAGTACAGTTACGGATGCGTTGTGGTAGGGCGTTCCGGAGGGTGGGGGCAGCGACAGAGAAGAATTATCTATTATTGCTGCTAGTACTGCTACCTACTCTTATTATTATAGTTTTCTACATCAATTCACCGCATATTCTGAGAATAAAGCGCCGCAAACGTAAATGCCTTCCAGGCAAAAATAATACAAATATTGTTCTTCATAGAAACATGTCTGTTTTGTTGCCGCCCTTCATGATTATGACACACGTATCTTGCACAGATGTTTGTTTGTTTTTTTTCTTCAAACTTCCATAACAATAAATTCAATGATGGAGCATGTTGTGGCAACAAATGCCACTTGAACATCCTACAAATTAGATCATGTTATTCCAGCTCAACCAGCATCCTAATAATTAGAATCACAATTTGAGAGCTTCCAAGACGCGCTGTTCTTGTTTTCCCTCCAATTTGCACTTTCGATGACAGGACATGGAATTATTGACACCCACTGAAGTTTGAACAAAAACGTGGGAAAACTAGTGGTGGGGTGGATGTTCCAAGAAAAAAAAAATCTATATTCAAATGACTCTTTCTATTGATTCAGAATTAAGTCTTAATTACAAGTGGGCTTGGAGATTCAAACTAAGCTGTCACAATTGCGGGAAAGGAGATGGGAGAGCGTTATTGATACACTTGAACAGCGGTGGTCGCCCAGACATTGATTCAGACATTTTCCTGTGCCTTTGGCATGCTTGGAAGATTTAAATGAACAGGCAATTGAAGAAACACACGCACACACACACACACACACACACACACACACACACACACACACACACACTTAAGCGAACTACGCAGGATAATTAACCTTCATTGGGGAAAAGTCAGAGCTGGCTTATCCGCAAACTGAACTGTGTGTGTGTTTATGTACGTGTGTGTGTGTGTCTCTGCAAGCGTGCCCATCAGGTGTAATTACATTATTAGGTGAGGAGCTGATTAACTTCGGGTGGGGCTGCAGGAGGCGAAAAATAAATAGCTTGTGATTTGTGTGCATGTGTGTGTGTGTGTGTATCCGGGTGCCCATTTATTGGTGGCTCAGGTGCTTGTGGCGTCTTTTAGCGGCAGTGGCAGTGCATGTCCCCACGGGGCTAATCAGGTATCTGATACCTTTTGTTTTGGGAGCTCATTGATGGATGAAATCTTTATCTGCGCTATTGATCAGGGAAGGGTTGCTCGGGTCCTAAACCGTCTGTCTCGCAGCCTGCCTGCTCCGGCTCTAACAAGATTGCCGGGGCCGAGTATATCAGTTAACATTTAATCAATGGCAGCTTAAGACACTGGGGCACTAGGAGAGAGGCCCACCGCTTCGAGCCTTCTGCCCCAAACCATTACCTGGGATTGAAGGGAAAACGCGTGAGTGTCTGTGTGTGTGCAAGTTACGTGGGGTCCGGAAGATAATGACGGTGGATTGGGACGGGTAGCTCACATGTCTTAGAGGGGGCATCGGTGAATGTTAGCGCATCCGTGTTCATGTGAGAGCTGACTTGTCAATAGATGTTCACATTTAAATAAAGTTAGCAGTAAGATATCACCTTAGTTGGACGTGAAATGAAACGCCCTGACATCAACGACATTCGCCCCACTTCAAATCACAATTGTAAAGACTTACACGAAGATTCTATACATTGTCTTGTATTGTGTGTGTGTGTGTGTGTGTTTGGGCTTGTTTGACGGGGGAAGCCCCTCGTTTTATCCAAAGCCTGGGAGAATCCCACCACTGAAAATCAATGTTTGTGAGAGCGGACTATGTGAGGTTTTGTGTGTGTGTGAAGGTTTTGTAAGACAAATCTCTCCAGCGCGCGTCGCTTTAGTGCTATTGAACCAAGCTTCGATCACTTGGCTGCTGTGAATAATGCAAGGGAGGCGACCTGCTCACTTACTGCACAGGACTCTTGCGTGTGTGCGCGTGTGACAACATGCTCCCTTTCCCCTCCCGCAAATGCAACACGGCAGTTCCACGACATTCTTTCACTTGGCCTTCTTAGTCTCGTGTCACATACAGGAACTCCCACATTGATATTGTGTCATTGGTTGCGTAGGCCACATATGTGTGTGTGTACGCACATGCGTGTGTACGTGTACGCTGGAGGCTCCCGCAGTAGACGGCGAGAGCTTAACTGAAGCGGACAGCTCCGTGGCCCGCACTTTGACACAACCTGAGTCATTGTTACATCCGGCTGCCGCAGAGTCGAATATCATCATTAAAAAAAAAAAGGACAATTATAGACGAGCGAGAGGGAAAAAAAAGAAAAAATAGGTGCACCCCCCCCCCAGCCCCGTGGTCTTCATGTCCTCAGGTACGTGAAGCGTAGATATTACTCAACAGGCCGCTACAGAGTAATTATTCTGATTACAAACGATGAGAGTCGTGTGTCTTCCTGCTCATTAAGCTGCAAGATGTGGAATGACGCAAACCGTAATAGTTTAATGGTGTCCTATAGTTGATGTGGCCCGGGGGGGACAACGGACGCACAGATGATTAATGCCCCCGTCTACAAACAGAATCTTCTCTTTGGCCGTAACCGTCCCTGTCATCACTTGTGAGGCAATTAAAGAAAACCTCACTTCCTTTTTCCTCTCATCCTCATGTTTCCTCCCAAAAAACGATTTATAATTATTATTATTTTATTTTATTTTTGTAAGTAGAGGGCTGCCATTCCTCTTGCCCTCTCCCACTTGGCTGTTCTTGCTCCCTTCCCATGCGACTCCAAACAGGGTTTCAATTTCATTTGCTGATTGTCTCATTGCCGACTTCATGCATGTCTAACGCTCGCTGGCACTCTCGGGACTGGCCTCTTTGACTCCCATATGATTCTGCTGTGTGTGTGTGTGTGCGTGTTTGTGTGTGTGTGTGCGAAGGGTGATGAGGGTGCAAAATGCCTATTACGTTGAGAGTGTGGTCCCGCTTACACTGGAGAGAATTCTCTGGTGCCTAAAGAGCAGAAAATTGCAATGCTCCTCTTCCTCACTCCCCATTAACCTGTGTTTGGAAACAAAGGCCCGGCCAAGTTGTGCGCGTGCGAGTGTGTGTGTTTCTCGGGGAAAATCTTAGCACTGTGTTTTACTGTGGCATGCTCCCGTGTAGGGCTGAGAATTGCAGAGTCACTCACGATCCAAAATTAGAAGGATCAAATCTAGCTCAGCTCAATGAAATTACGCTTGAGATCCAGTTGATCAAAAACATGACAAAGGTGTGCGATGATCTAAAAATGCGTACGAAACTGAATATGCGGTACGTCAGGCGTGTCCAAACCATTTGCGGCCCGCCATTTTTTAGTGGCCTATGACATCACAAAAGAAAAAAACTAAAAATGACATTTGACCAGCGCTGCAAGATGAGTTAAAAAAAGTGAAGTAGGCAGAGTGAGAAAGTACTGTAGAACTTTTTGCAATATTCAAAGAGACAAATAAACCATCAATGAAAAAAAACTTTCTGCTCTATGACTGATTGATGAAGACATCACATGAATGATCCTCAACTACGTGAAAAATGGTCACTTCACTACAGATTTTTTTTTCTGAATGTGGAAATGGGATTCAGCTGCTGTAAAGTGCAGAGCTGGATCTTTTTTGTGAGATACCAGGCTGTTGGTCACCTCAAAAGCTGCTGTATCAATACAGTAGCGCAATAGATATCCATGCAAAATATCCTGCTATTTTGTCCCAACCCGAATCCATTCTTTATTGACGTGTCAATCCCATTCATTTTTCAGATCCGTGTATGTGACTCAAAATAAAAAGCTTCCTCTTTTGGGTTCCTAACTTCTGTCCTTTGTTATAAAAGAGAAAACGAGGAGATGTCGTCTTATGAAGAACTCCGAGATGAATCCAAGGAGCCATATTTGTTTAATTTGCACAAAGACATCCGACATCAAAGTCGAGACCCCGGGATCATTCTGTGGATTTGTCTTCTTTTTTTTCCTTCCCTTTCTATCGCAGCATCCTTTTCTGATTCGGTGTCACGTTTTTTTCTGTCTTTCTCTATTTCTACAGTGTTATTAGTAGATGATAAAAGCAGAAAGGGATGTCATGACACAAGACCCCCGGTAAGCATTAGGAGGTGGGAAAGAGAAAACGAAAGAGAATGAAGCAGAGGGTGTGGGGGGGTGCAAAGGGGATCGGCAAAGATGAAAGAGATTTTGTCTGGAAATGATTGCTCACAAGGCATTGATTCTGAGCTTTAATCTCACATCGGGCGCTCAAATTTCCTATTAGGGAGATGAAGAGAGAGAGAGAGAGAGAGAGAGAGAGAGAGAGAGAGAGAGAGGGGGGGGCTAAGGGTTTTCATCACATACTGTTGATGGGAGGTGAACCTCAGCAGGACTCACTGTTTGGCAGACAAAAAAAACCCGTACATTTTCCTTATTCTAGACACACTTTCTTGGCCAGAATGCAAATGTTTTTTTTTTACACTAGATTTCAGCACGCGAATATTGAAGACTGACACGCGCATTCAACAAGTCATTGACAGGGGCGATTGCTGCAAAGCTTCCTCCAGTTAGCGACGATTAGCCTGAGCTATTGGTAATCAATAGCCTCTATCAATTCCGTGCCTCCCGCTGATGGATGAGGTGAAGCAAAGAGAGGAGAGCGAGGATGGGCGGGGGATGATAGAAATTCTTCCTGACAAAACCAACTTATCATGTGGATGTGCGCGCGTGTGTGTGTGTGTGTGTGTGTGTGTGTGTGTGTGTTTGTGTGTGTCAGCCGCCTCCGATGTCCATCTGCGAATTGTATCATCGCTGTCTCAGATTAGCGGCTGCTTGGACCAAGCCCGAGCATTGCCTGGTTACCGCGGCTCCGGTCCCACACGGGCCCCCTCCCATCACCTGATTGTTTGTCTTAATGCTGTGTGACACAGCCCTTTGTTTTGTCCATCTGTGGTTAAGAGTCAATGGACAGAGGGTGTATGAGAGGATCAGGGGGAGAAAAGAATGGAGGTGAAGGAGGATGAAATCAAGACGAGCAGGGGCTAAAAAAAAAAAAAAAAATGGAGGGGGTAAGGAGGGGGAAAACAAGCTGAAACTAAATCCAACGAAGGAGACTCCAAGTGAAGGAAAAGGGTCTGAAAGATGCATTCTTCATCAAAAGGGACTTGATATTCAACACTTTCAGAACCAGGGGCTCGGGTCCATATGGACTTTACGTAAAGGGAGGCCTGTTGTGACCTCACAGACGTATGAGACGTCCCCTTCAAGAGACTCAAGTCAGATTTAGTATGCGTCCTCAGAACCCTACGGCTTTAGATTGTAAATAAGGCTAATGGGGTGTTGGTCAGCTATGCTAATTCAGATAATCAGTGCAATTTTTGTCAATTATAACTGTCAGTGTGGCAGGACACAGAATCTTTGGCGGAAAACATGAGGGAACAATTTAGCCCGGGTAATACCCCCTTCGCCATAGAGCTGCCTCCACTCAAAGAAAAACAATCGGGCCGCTCTTTGACCGCGCACCCCCTCCTCCTCCCCACCCCGCTCCGACACACCATTTCAAAAATAGTTTATGGTGAACGAGGCTCATTTCTTCAGTCAGGCTCTCTACAGTGTGTTCGCATAGAAACCACACAGTAATTATCATTTGCCGGCGTGGAATTATTCAAAAAATGACCACACTGCCTCTTGGCTTAGGGGAGTTTAGGGGTAAAGAACTGCTTGCCCAAAATATATTAATAATACATCAATTCTGCATTTCGATTGTGGCTTCTTGGCTCATCATTTAAATTGATTAGCTACGTTCTAGGGCAGAGTTGGATCCAAATAATTGAACAACGTGGGCGAGCTGCATACCAGCATCGCATCTCCTCAGGTTGCGTCCAGGTGACAGTCAAAACACCTCAGCCGCAAACGATGCAATTTCCAGTGAGGCATCGAGACTCCGTCGCGGTGGCTCACGAAGGTATCACCGGCGTCATTACACATTCGACTGAAGGAACCTCTGAGGCAGGGTGCGCCCCGCTGCAATCTGATTGGCTGCGGAGGGATGTGACGCGCATGTCGCGTGTCCTCACTCAGTCTCAGACTCGAGTGTGAATCGTGACGTCGTGACGCACCACTCTAAGCTCGTCTGCCGCCATTTTGGCTTGGCGCTCATGAGGGGGAAAAAGAGCTGTGCCAACGGACCGAACCAAAACTGTCAAATGGTTTGGATGGTTTTCAAAAACGTTTCACCCCTAATATATATAAATATATTATTTTGAGGTGTTCATATTGGGATGTGTGTTGTCCTTTTATTGCGTTGCGACAACAATAACAAACACATTGTGAACTTAATATTGCTGAGGCAATGTCAGATTGTGCAGGTGTACCAAATGTTGTGGCCGGTGAGTTTAGAGGCTGACCAACCGATTGATTTACTTTCTGGTTGTCATTTGGCCTCCTTTACAAAGCAAAGGAGGTGCATGTGCCAGTGTGAGCACGCGCGCGCACGTGTTGCATCGAGTTTCTCGCTCCTCCGACCATCCGTGAATGTTTATGTGATGGCCGCAAATTACGGAGACAAACCCTGGAAATAGACTTCTGTCTGAAGAGGGACTTTCATGAAAATAAAAGAGAACCACTGGAATGGCAAAACCATCCCCACCAGGCAGGGGGAAAAAAGATAAAGGAGTCAAAGCGATCGAGACAAACCAAAAATGTCTCAAAGACATGCTGATGTCATCACACACACACACACACACACACACACACACACACACACACACACACAAAATGATCCATTTTCCATGCCGAAAATCAAGTCATCAAACGCGCGCGCGCACACACATCGCTTGGTGAAGCGAGGATTCATCAAGCAAAGAGCTCCTCATGCAAGTCCACATCTCCATCCATTCACACGCACGTCGATGGATAATAAGTGTCCATTAGGCTCATTTTAGCCTACAGCTGCTACGAAAGCGGTTAGCACAGCGATAATAAACATGTCCCACAGCCTTATCACTCAACAGAAAACAAAAGGACACTCGTGGTGTACACACACGCGCACACACACACACACACACACACACACACACACACACACACATACATTAAAGTATTTTCGTTCCCTAAGTTAGAAGGAGCCTTTTGTTTAAAAGGGGGACTCAGACAAAGAAGGTCTTCTGCCTCCCTGTTTCATGCATGTTGTGTGATGGCGGTGGTGGGGGTGTGCAGTGCGAGGTGGGGGAGGTCGAGGCTATGGATGACAGGGCTGCCTCTCACAAGTAATTACCTCCATGAGATCCCATCCACCATCCTTTTTTCTTCTTATTTTTTTTTATATGGTGGACAGAGGCAAGTGAAGAAAAGAAGAAACAAGTATGCAGGGGGAAGAAAAGTGTGCCCTTGTGTTTCTGCTTGATCTGACTTATGAGGAGCTTTACACATGACGATCACACGGCTGGCTAATGGGTGACGACGCGCACTCACACGCACACACGTTTCCTCACAGTACGGCGGAGGCAGAACAGCAAAAGAGTCAGAGCAAGATCCCTTCACTTTGGAGAGTCTGCGCAAGTTTGGCTAAAATCGACATGCACAAGCTGTCATCTTGCACTTGCATGGACTTGTTCAAGAGCTCCGTTCACAGGGCGTCATTTCATGAGAGAGCGGACAAGCGCAAACTCCAAAAGATCTTATTTTTCCAAACAACTTTTGGATGGCCCTCAAAGCCAAATGCTCTCCAAAGTCCTCCCACGCCGAGAGGCCATTCATTCAAGCTAATTCTTACGAAGCAAACTAACTTTTTGGAATCAACTCAATTATCTGTTATACTTGTAATTGTGCACACGCAAGCGCAATTTATCACGGGGATACCGACACAGTGGGCGTTTTGTCTTTGAGGGAAAGCACTGGACAATCATGGGAGGGCGGAGTCACCGAAAAGGGAATTTGGTCAACATGTCCTGAATGAACTATGGCACAAATGATCAATCAGTGACGTCACCATTTCTGCTTTTTTTTGTTGTATTTTTCAAATATGGAAGAATGTGCCTCCCAGCGTTCTGAACTCCTCGTTCCATGCCAGTGTTGTATTGATCAGCATAACACTTCGCAGCTGACATAGACAGCAAACTAGTTCAGACACCGTCAACAGCGCCTACATTTTGCTGGAATGTAATTCACAAGCATTTGATGTTTACATGTTTTTTTTTTTTTACCCCAATATATCAATGACCAAAGGAAAAAAAAACACTCCATGAAAATGATTCTTGGTACGAATAAACCAATAAAATGAGACGAAGGGTCACGGTAACAAAGCAAGAGGAGTGTTGCTTGTGTACGCTTGTCAAAACACCTCCTGCCTTATGTTACGGCTCTGCGGCGCTGTAGCCTTAATTAGGCCATAAAATCAGCACCCAAATTGTTTAATGAAAGCCATTCACATGTACATAAAGTCTGGAGCATTAGAAGCCTTATTCCCCAATGGGCCTGTAATTATCTGGCTCAGCGCCAGGTCCCGGCTTTAAGAGAAAGATACCGGTCAGCACTTAAATTAATCTTTTTCATACCGCTCTCTAATGAAGCGAAAGTGCTCGAGTCAGGAATTGTAGCCCCAGAAAAATAATAGTATGCGCACACATCCAGACCAATGCAGGCTCCGCTGGCTGAAATTGGGGACGAGAGGCCCCTTAGTCCCCCCCGCCCAACCCCAAATCTCAAGTCTTCATCTTTTCGAGACTTGGTGGAGAATTATATGCTTTTAACTTTGGTTTGGTGGAGGGGCACAAAGAAAAGTCCATAAAGGAATGGAGAGAGAGTTTAATGTGGAACCACTTGCAAGCCTCACCCCAATTGAACAACCGTTGCAATCCACTATATCGAAAAATAAATAAATTGACTAACTCCAGGATGGCACGGAGGGCGACTGGTTAGCACGTCGGCCTCACAGTGCAGTTGTGCAGGGTTCGATTCTGGCTCTGGCCTTCCTGTGTGGACTATCAAAGGCGCTGCGCTTATGTGTACACTGTCAAAAAAAAACAATACCCTTCACATATCTGCCATGCAGCCTGCTCACTTAAAATCTCCAGCATGGTTAAAAAAATGGAAAAAAATAAGGGCAAAGGGGAGGTGGTGGTGAGGTCGAAGCCAAAGAAGTGGTTTGGACGTTGCAAGCTTCCGCTGAAGCATTGCCGTTTCCCTTGGAAATTCCCCATCGGGAGTCAAATCCAGCACATGAAAGGACGGCAGTGGTGACAAATACGCTGCATTGGAGGACTAGAGCGTTTGAATTAGGTGCAGCGGTCGAATGTTTTTGTTTTTGTTATCTGGTTGTGCTCGCATCGACTTAGATGTAGCGGGGGAGTGCGGAACATAATAAGCGGGACCCAAAAAAAAGGGGGGGAGATTGTGAGATGCGATGAGGAAGTGGCGCCCAAGTGTGCGGCAGCAGCTCCGAATCTTGCAGAAATGTGATCTGTGTGTGATTAAAATCAAAGTTACACCAGTAATGAGTGTCCATGTCAGGGTGGGGAATGTGCGGTCAGGACAGCACGTGCTCACACCTCGGACGCCAGGCCAAATCCGATGCTGGCATGCTTTTCAACGCACGTTACCTTCCGCCCCAAAGCCCCGCCCGCTCCTTCAGGTCAAGCAAAGCAAAAACAAGTTAAGCGCTCATTTTCTCCCTACAGCATTAACATAAGGATGACTCAATAATGGACCCTGACTCTTCTGGTTTAAATTACACCACGAGACCCCCACTCTCCTCCTCCTCCTCTGCTCGGTGTACACCCTCACCAACCATCAACCCCCCCACTCAAAGAAAAACGATTAATCTTTCTTCTTTTTTTTTTTTTTCGCTCTCTGAATGTTTTACAGTTCTGTTACACTTATTAGCTGCTGGCAGGACGGAGACCCTTAAATGAAAGCCAAATTGCTTTGGTCATGAGAAAGGAAATGAAAGCTCACTCCAGGGAGAGGCTGCATATATATGTATGTGTGTGTGTGTGTGTGTGTGTGTGTGTGTACAGGCTACGAGATCCTCCCAAGGTGAAATTTCATAAGCTGCTCGCCTGCCTGGGATGTCCCTGTGCATGCAGCTTGTGTGTGTGTGTGTGTGTGTGTGTGTGTGTGTGTGTGTGTTTGTGTTTGTGGGAGATATAAGCGCGGCAGCCTAATAGGAACAGTATGCTCATTTTGGAGAGATTAGGAAGGAAAGTACGGCTCTGTATCGGGAGACGTGATGTGGATGGGAAGGCCAAAGGCGAGAGGGAGGGAGAAAGATTTGACAGCATGTAGAGGGAGTGGTGCGAGAAAGAAGAGATAGCAGGACTGTTAGGGAGGAAAGTGAGGTGGATGTAATTACAGCCAAGGGCAATCACGGCGGAAAAAAAATATAACACAAGTTGAAAAATAAAGCGAGATTTTGTTAAGGTTGCAGAGCTAGAAATCTGCATGCGTTCGATACGGCCACGGCAGGATAATCCTTATTTGCGGCAACACCTTCGTTGATAACCATATGGCTGAATTTTGATGATCCAATGGGTATTGTCAAAAAGCGACCCCAAGTGATTTGGGATCTTCCCTTTGCTTTGTATTTCTGCTAAGTGCTATACTATCTCCGTGACCCGAGGTTAAGGGGACTACTTTCGAGCACCGACCTTGGCTGGAGGGACACTCCTTGACATGGAACAGGTCGTGGAGGCCGAATCCGTCGTCGTCCCCTCTCAGGCCTTGCTGGTGCAACTGCAGCTTCCTCAGGCCCTCGTTCTGCTGGTGCCGGGCCGAGCGGGCGTGCTGCACCAGGTTCAGGCGAGCCTTGGTGGAGTAGTCGCACAGCGAGCAGTAATAGATGCACGACTCTGGGCTGTAGGCGCTGTCCAGCTTGTGCAAGTGCTGTTGAAGAGAAGGGCAAAAGACAGGAAGCCTTTTAGAAGTGTCCTCAAGCTTGCAAAAGGGGGGGGGGGGGCATCAGTTGCCTGAATCATGCCTCTATCATTGACCACTTGATTACCATAAAAGTGTTTGGTTCTGCTCTGGTTGCAGTGGAGCTGCAACGATCCAGAGCCCAGAAATCCCACTTCCCTGGCTTCAAACGAGCCAGACACGTCAATGGATAACGTCCCGGCCACTTTGTCTATTATTTCCAGCTCTACATGTTCATGACACATTGCAGCATGTGAGCTGAAGCAGTCCGAAAAAAGCGGAAAAAAAAAGAAATTCCAAAGGCCAATTTTGGTTTTGCGCTTAATTTTGCATTTTATTCCCGCATCATGTCGCGGCTCCACTGTAAAATGTCTCGCCCGAAAATATTTGATGATAAAAAGGAGCAGGAAAAACAGAGCTGCGTTCATGCGTAGAGCCCGTATGTCATTAATTGGAGAAGTCTGAGGTGACGTGCGGACTCGGCACAAAGGAAAAAGTCAAAATAAGGGGCTGGGAGGGCAAAGCTGTTTTTCCTCCGAACGTTCGCATTGTCCAGCTCTGCTCATTGTTGCCAGCTGCAGGGGTTTCTCATTCAACGTGTGCTGTCAGTTGCGAGCGCCGCATCTCCACTTGCCTCTCTAATGGCATCGCGGCCATGCAAAGCCGCCCCCTACCTCTCGCCCGGCCCTCAGCGCCTGCGTGCGCACAAGCTGGCAAATATGCACGCACAGCACAGCAAGCCACCCACCTCCAAGCCCCCACCAACCCCCTCCGGTCTACAGCGACCCACCTTGTCCCACTCTCATACACCCGGTCAAGCCAAGCATATCGAGTGTGCCTCTGTTGTTGCTGCCGGGCTAATGAACAATGCACAAAAACAAAAGAGCGGGCCAAGCTTTTATTATCTGATCCTCTGTGATGGGAGGAGGGCAGCACGATGGATGAGGGTGGGGTGGGGGGATGCAAAGACACAGGGCAAATATTATATTTCTTTAAAGATGCGCTAGCAAGCTTTTTCATGCATGTACCCGCTGTTCTTTCCTGCTGCATCCCAACACCGTTGCATAATCATCACGCGGTTGAACAGGTGGGTCAGAAAGTGTGTGTGTGTGTGTGTGTGTGTGTGTGTGTGTGTGTGTGTGTGTGTGTGTGTGTGTGTGTGTGTCTGTGTGAGTTTCTCAACCCCCGCCCCTCCCTTCCCCCCGCCCGTTCTGTCTTTGACAAACAGGGATTAGCAACTTAGCTACAGCTGCTAACACATCTTTTCTTCCTTCGTTCTTTCTTTCTTTTGTCGGAAATCTAACCGGGTTTTTCTCATGAAGCGGTGGGACGTCCCCGCGCGGTCAGAGGCCCTTTCAGAAGTCTTAAGTTTTAATTAAGTCCGAGTTGTCAGAAGAAAGCTCCCCTAGACCAGAGCTCAGGGCCATTAATTACAGCTATCTTTGTTTCTCTGTGAAAGGAGGCCTCCCTCGCACTCTTTCACCCCCCCAACCACCCAACTCTCTTTCCCCCCCCCCACCCCCTGTCCTGCCTTCCCTCGACGGAGACAACAGAGCTGCAGTCATCGCACATGCCTGCGCTCCTGGACAACTCACATGCATAGATCACATGCAAGAGTTTGTTGTCTTGAAACCTTTCTCCCAATACTTTTTTCGCTGATGCCAGGCATCGTGTTGGGAATGGCCTTCCATAATCACGCCGTGTGCGATGCAGCCCACACAAGAGCCCCTATAGATCCGCCACGTCTTTCATTCTGTCACCAATCATTAGTATTTCGGCGCAAAAACAATGGGCGCCTTTCACTGCGTCTTCTTTTGTGCTCTCTCTTGATTCACGCGGGATTTCACTCCAGTTACTCGAGTTCTGGATGTGAAATGCGAAGTCGCTGCAATGAATCCAAGTCCTTAGCAGGCCGCGATTTTGTCCAGCGACAGAGCGAGTGCAAAAGACGGACGGCGCCATGTAAACGTGACAAAGACAGTGTTCTTTTTCGACGCCCCCGAGCCACTGATAACTCTGTGAAAAAAAGAGAGAGAGGTTTCGCCCGAGTCACCCTTGACTGGTTTTCAAATGTTTCTCCTGGCAAAGCCATTCAGGTAATTGAACCGGTTGGAAATGAAAACGCTCAGACAAATCAACAGCGGCCCCCAAAAATGCTTCACGCGGTTCAACGTTTTGACTTATTTGCTTTTAGGGATATGAAGCTTCAGTCAGACAGAGTTGAATGATACACTTGGGGTTGAAGCCGGCTGCCAGCTAGGTTTAGACCTAATATTAATTCTCTCGCCATCAGCACATTCCAGAGGGTTTGTTTAAGACCTAAACTAGAGGGCTGTCTGTCTGTCGCTCTGGCACTCGGCAGGCGCTCGGAGATTGCAGGCCAGAATATCCATGATTTATGAATGTTTAAAGGAGCACTTTGACTCCTGCCAGGCGTGGGCTGTGTCATGCACATTGAAACACACAAACACAGTGTTCCTGTTCCTGCTCCTGCGTTTGCACTGCTGTATCTGTATCCCATTTACATGAGGAGAGAATAAATGAACCTGCTCTCTGGCGACGTCGACTGGATTTCGTTGTTTTGAGTTTGTCGGGAAACCGTCACGTTTGGGGTGATGCGAAAAAAAAAAAGACGACGACGACCGTGGCAGATTTGTGGATGCAAACAAGAAACTCTGACCCTTGCCCTACAAATGTCTGGCCAGGCAAATTACCGAAGCGTAATTGTGATTTCCGATGTCGGCATCTCAGCAAAATATAGAAAACCATTAACGTGCCGAACAGCGGCAGTTGCGTATGCCAATTAACGTGTTGCGAACGCACCCTCAACGTAACGTGTTGCTTGTGCAGCAAGCATTTGACGGGTGTTATTCTAAATTCCCAGGGGGGGGGGGGGTTTCAGCTGTTTGTCGACACCCCGGTTGAGATTTCTTGTCAAACTAAACACAAAGAATCAAACAAAAACGTAAATAAACACACACATTGTACATTTAAGCACAACCCAGGCTTCATTTGAGAAACATCGCCAGCGCTAATGCTCGCAGTCAACAGAAAATCTTATTGATGGGTTGATCGAAAATTAGCATTGAGTTCTGGGATTGTTCTTTCATCAATAATGAAGAGTCGCACATAAAAGCTGTAGTAAGAAATACAGGCAGGTCATATAACAAAACCAACCGGCCTACGTTGGTCCCAACATGCGTAATGCAAGTTATGTTCATACATTTGCATCTCAACTTTCTTCTTCTAATCTTTAGTGATGTAAATGTGTATCTCCATGCATGCGCCCCACCTAAGAGGCCAATGCCCACAGCAGGTATTACTAATTTTTTTAATTCATTGTTTAGTTCTTTTATTTCAATATGTTACTATTTTACTAGTTACTAATCCATTTTCTGGCTGTACTTTGAAGTTCTATTTAAAATTGTGATATCAATGAATTATCTGTTTTGTTTTGTTTTTTTATTCATCCGAATTTCAAAATCCATCAAAAATATTTCTTCTCATTATTATTTTGGTTTTCCACAATGGCCCAGCCCCACTACCGGGTATCATTGATATATACCTGTACAGCGTGTGCCAATAAAGTTGTTCATCTAAACAATCTGTTTCCAAAGATAAGATCAGCCATTTTTGCTTGTTTTGTCCTCCCGTTGGTCACAACATTGTGACTGCAAACGTGAACGAACACAAAAACCGTAGGTGTCCTCACTTCATTGCAACTGAAGAAACAAATGCCAGTTTTCATCCATGTTGAAACTTTGGGCATTTCAAATGTTCGTGAAATGCAATGGCGACATGAAATGCAATGTACTACTCGGCGATAAACAATGTTCCACCAAATTCTCACGGGGGCACTTTCAATTAGCACGAATCAGCACGAGTGCCACGTTATTGTCTGTGTGGTTCCACGGAATTACAAAAACACGCACACGTCCTTGTGGTGTGTGGCACCTCATCACAGCTCCTGGTGGTGGTTAATTGTTGGGAATTAGTGTTTGGCAAACAACCAAATAAGCTAACATTCCCAGTGGGCCAATCAGGTTCATGAGTAGACCGTCATGTAGCACACACACACACACACACACACACACACACACACACACACACACACACACACACACAGTTCTCTGGGTGGTGGCCGACATGTTGGCTCACATCCCCTACAGTCCCTCACATGGAATGTAAATTACCACTGTTTATTTGTCAAAAACACAACATTGTCAGTCTTGTCCATAAAACACACACACACACACACACACACACACACACACACACATTTGGAGAGGGTGGAGGAGAGTTAATTTGACAGGTGTGGGAAGCTCCCTTGTGGTGTTTTTGCTTGTGTGTGTGTGTGTGAGGCTGACAGAGGACTACATTCATTATTCTGAATGAGATGTTTACAAAACACCTTTCTGGCGCACACAAACACAAGTACACACACCTCAGTGCGCACTGCTCGGTTTGCGAGGAGGGGAAGCGGGGCTGCTCTGCGTCACATTCATTTGTTCTGTCTGTGGTGGCAAAGCTGTCTCATTAACTGAATTCTTAATAAGGCAAGGCAAAATACATCCCTGCAAAAACTTCTTTCATCTTTCTTCTCCCGTCTGTGTGTGTGTGTGTGTGTGTGTGTGTGTACGCATCAGTCATTTCCGGAGCACTGTTTTTTTTTTCATTTTGCCTGTGTTTTTGTGTCTGCCTATATCATTTCAATTGTGTGCTTCCCTTTTTTGTGTTTGCCTCCAATGGTGTGCGCACACTTGTAACGACAAAAATATTTCAAAAGCCGAAGGCTCGCTATTTCTTCCATAAACCAAATGACAAATTTGGCGGCCGTATTCGCCACCGTGGCTCTTTCCCGTCATTAAGTGCAGAGAAGCAGGCCCCTAATGAACACATCGCGCCACTGGAGCTCTCTGTCTTGTGTGTGTCAGAGCATGCGCATGCTTGTCTCAAATGTGAAGAACCCTCACGCATGTTCCTGTGTCGGCTGACAAGAGGGGCGCGTACACATGCAAATGTGCCCCCCCCCCCACTACGACAACAAAACGTTCTTTATCTCATTTCATCCTTTGTTTTTTAGTGGAAGTAGGGAAGCAGAGCTATACCATCCTCGTGGAGCGTCACAAGCTTCCGGTGCTGTCCCGTGCCCCCCCCAGCCCCCTACCCGGGAGCCATCTGAGACAAAAAGAGCTCCATTTGGCCCAGCAAACAACAAAAGCGTGTTTTGTTCCTCGAAAGTATTCTAAACACATAGCAGCGCTGCCTGGAAGGCTGCCAAGTGTAGAATTCCATCCAACCTGTGCTCCTAACTCGCAAACACGTTGCTGCCTACCACCGCTCAGCCCGCGGGACAACGGCGAGTGAATAGCGAGATCACTGCCGCGCTAAAAAAAGAAGCTGAGGGCGCCAGGTAGGAGCTACCTGACATCCAGCGTTAGCGAGAACAGCAAATGCAAGTTAAGGCATGGAAAGACACATTTGACGCCACATACAACAATTGCGAGCGCATCGCATTCGATGAAAACGTCGACCTCGGTTGGCTCATGAAATGCTCAGTGATGTCCCGCGTGTGTTGTTAAAACAGAGTCCGTAAACAAGGAGTTGCACAAAGCCAGATTTGATGAAAAACAATGATTTAATGAGACATGAAACAAACTGCGGTCGCGTTACGACTTGATGTCTGAAAATGTTCCGTCAGCAAATGTTAATCGGCATATGCAACTGCCAGTGCAGCCCAAGTCTGGGAGACAGCGCGAGATTTGCTTCCGTTTACCAGACATGTTTTCAGAGCGCGTGCTCAGGACCGCGCAATGCCTTCGTTGTGTTACGGCAGGAAGTACAACAATGTGCCGAGTCGATCGGGAGCGTTGCTTAGCAACGGCGGGGAATCCCGCGCTGCACATTTTGTTCATAAGGTCGCGGCAGTTCGCTTCCCACGGGTCGTTGCAACGAAGGCCTTGTCACTATTGAGTGAGAAAAACCCAGTCGTTATCATGACGTTTATGTTCGAAAGGTGTTCGTTGTAGGCAAAACCGGCAAATGGAAAATGAAGGACGTGAAATCGGGACTTGTGAACGTTATAGCGGCGAAAACTTTGTCAATGGGATACGTTGAAATGAGCTTTGACTGTATTGTACACGTTAATAAGTTTGAAAAAATAAAGCGGGCTACTTCAGGGATTTCACTTGTCACGGGTTGTTTTTGGAATGCAACCCCCGTGATAAACGCAAGATTCCTGTCCACTAAATACACAGACGGACAACTAAGAAAAGATCAATGTACATTTCTCGTGCTGAATTTGCCTTGCAACAGTGTCGTGCTTCCATGAAACACGTCACTGTCAATCAGTCTTTTCATGAAAACGTGCTTGTCATCACATATTGTATGCATTGTAACACGCGATGCAAATCTTTTGCTTTATATTTCACTCTCGCAAGGCAACTGCGTCCTTTCGTATAGTCTAACCGCTACGCTTATATGTATTAAAAAAACAAAAACAAAATAGTAATAATTAAAAAACCAACTTCTCTTCTTCCCTCTTGCTGATCTTCTTTCCTTGTTTTGCTTGCAAAGCCCTCCACTATCATAAAAGCTAAGACAAATATTTCCTCAAGCTAAATTGCTTCTCCCGTGCCTCAGTCCTGGCTGATGGCCGTCCCGTGTAATCACAGCTCGGAGGCCCGTCCGTCCGTGAGGTGCACCAGGGCCCGTGGGCCAGCTTAGCTTAGGTCGTCCAATAATAATAATAAGCGTCCATTGCGTAATGGCTGCCAAGGCAAATAAATGAATTATCACACTGAGTCTTTCGTCTAAAGCCTCCTGCCCTCCGTTTGCTCGTATGCACTCTCCCTCTCCCCTTCCCTCCATTCTGCCATTTACTCTTTGCTACTTGTCAGCAGACACAATGAGGACGTAAAGGCGATACAGCTTTGAGGAAATATAAAATAACTCCGCGGGCCAACCAGCCGGATTTCCCTTTCTCTCGTTTCCACGCACACGCATACATTTTACACACTTGCAGTAGTGATGTAAGTGTAGCTGACATTTGGGCCAAAGGTCAATCTGAAGTTCACAGCTTACTGACCTTCCTGGCCCCCTTTCTTGGAAAAATCACTTCAGTCTCCAGAGCTCTTCTTTTTTTTTTTTTTCTTTCCCTTTTACACAAGCCTCCGCCTCCCCTCCTCACACACACACACACACACACACACACACACACACACACACACACACACACACACACGCACAGCCAACCCCTCACAAAAGGAGGAGACAAACAGCCTTGCTCAGGATTTACATGATCCATTTCTTCTGGTTTTGGTCAATGAAGCCTAGTCACACATATTTTACATTGTACCGAGCCAGCAGTTGGGAATAACAGACTCAAAGAAACACAGACGCCAGAAGAAGGCTTACTCACTCATCAGCGCGTGTATGCGTGCGTGCGAGTGAATGAATGTGCGTGTTTGGTGTCTTAAAAGCCAGTTCACCTCCACCCCGACCAAAATGGATGAGTATTTACATTAGCATGAGATTTGGACAGCAAGGCTCAGCCACTTATTCACTACGAGCGATCCTGACCTGAACCCATTAGGGTGTAAAAGCTCCGCTTGTCTCCGCTGCCGCCAGGTGACTCTGACCAGACCTCCCCGTGTCCCGAAACCATCTTCTTCGTCATCTCACGATAGGACAGAGATCATAAATTGGCTCAAGATGGTTAAACATGCTCAGCGGATTGTGTTTTTTTTTGCCAACGCTGCGCCAGGAGGAGGGACTCAGCGCAAATGCTAACACGGCCTTGGGCAGTGTTAATCATTTTCCAGTTTTCCTCATGTGCAAAAGATGCCTTGGGTGAAAATCAAGGCAAGGCCTAATTGACAGGATCTGTGAGAGACGTCGAGAAAAACAAAAATAAAAGGAATGGAAATCTGGGGCTTCGGCTAATTGCTTGCTACCATCAAAGAGGTTTGTACTACACTGATGTTGTTATATTTAACTAAAACCGAAAGAGAAGGGAAAATCATTTTGGCGCCGGGAGGGGCTGCGATTTGTATTTTTATTTTTGCCAAGTTTGGTTTTCTCTGCTCTCTTCATGAGACGTGTGTGCTTGCAAAAAAAATTTAAAAAAATAGCCATTAGTGATAGTTAGACAAAAGCAACGTTCAAACCACACGGCAAGGCAAACGAACTGACTGGTTTGAGAGACAAAGAGCATAAGAAACTATAGGTGGTGAGAACAAAAGAACATGAGACAGAAAGGGAGAGACTGATAGGGAAGGATCTCGACAAGCGTCGTCGAGTTCAAATCACTAATTACACATTCCTGAGCCTGTGAAGGGAGTATTGTTTTGCAGTTAGCCCCGACCCTGTCACATGGTTTCACTTAGCACAAAACAAAAGGTACAGGGAACAAAACACGTCTAATACCGAGAGTCCCGCTAATGAAAGAGAAACAGGAGAAATTAACCCTGGGGTGGATCTTCGTGAGAAATCGGGTGGCCACTACAGGACAAAGAGAGTTCATTTTGAAACTGTTCCTCGAAGAAGTGCAGTCATTAAACGAGGCTCTCGTCATGCCGTAACACACCATGCGCATGACGCGCTCGAATGGCACCGTTCAATCTTCATTTCAAAATGAGCCGCCGTTGTTTCGTGTGCCTTGCAAGCGATTGGAAAGATGGCACACTTGGCCCTGACCTCCCTCTCTTATGGAAGGCCTCTGTCTGCGCACTTATCAGTAGCCAGAGACTAAAATAGAGACGGTGTGCGAGCGCACACAGATAATTCCTTGAACAATTCCTGGCACGTCACATCAACTGCAACCGAGCGCATTTTCAACGAGCTGATTTGGTCTAGTGCGAGCCATAAAGTCGATGCCGCTCTCCCAAATATAGAGGAAGCTACCGTGGTGGCATGAGCAGGGAGCAGTAAAATGATAGCGGTGACACCATAGAGGAGAATCGCCTGGCTGCTGGTGTTTGCCCAGACCCTGGCGCGTAAAGGAAGGAGATTGTTTTCCCTTGAAAAAGCCTCGGCCGTAGTCCACATACCAGCGTCCACTCAACATACCAATGGACTCTTTGAAGATTACTCAAATGTTTGCCTTTGTTCCCCCACCAACCCCCAACCGCCCAGTTCGCTGGCCCTAACCTAGACGCCTGTTTGACTGAGCACCGAGAAAATATACAGCAAAAAAAAAAAAAAAACGGCATGGTAGGACCTCCGCGCAGGATGCACATATGCATTCAACAAGGAAACTGTCTCAGAACGCTAAATAATTCATTCTGATCAGATGACCGTCACCGGAAACAGTAGTCACGTGTCAAGCAATTGGAGGAGTCTCACTGAGGAATTTCTCTTTCCAAAAGTACCTGACCACAAGGGAACAGTGTAAGTTCCCGCTCTGCCTTGCAGGTTGCTACTCTGCTGTATTCTTGCAAAACTAATGTTAGCATGTTAGCATAGAATACGCAGTATAAAAGTATAAAAGCACGGGGAAAATGTCATCGCCTTATCCATGTTTATCAGCGCTTTCTCCACTCAGGTTGCTACCTCTCTCAAATTTGGCAACGACGGCTGTGAGCACGGTAGCGCTGGAGCCTTCACTTTCACAGTATTACGTGACCAGAGGGCACAAAGTTCAATCCTTACTGATCTGCCTTTGTGTTTTCTGTACTCGGGATGTTATCTCGCTCGATGCTCTCATTCCAACAAACAGTTGCTTTTTTTAGGGGGGGGGGGGGGGGGGTGTGAGGGGTTGTTGAGGCCAAAGTTTAAATTTGTTCTGCAGGGCAAGCCTAACAGGCAATAGCTCCTTCCCCAAAACTGCTTTCGGACTAGCAGCCCCATTCAAAATGCCCCCCAAACTATTTTGAGTCATCGCAGCACTTTTGGTGCGACATCCTGCTAAGATCGGCTGAGAACGCTGAACTCTGAACTCGCATCTTCTTTTCTGCTTCATTTACAAAAATTCAACCGCTCAATCAGAATTATTGGTGAATGCGATTATTCCTAAATGTGTAGAAAATCAACGAATTGACACCCCCTCGGCCCGACCCAATCCACCCCCCTGTCATTCGACCCGCATTAATCCCGAACAAGTAAGTGGGCTTTCTATCAGGTCTATTTCAAAGCATCGGGGATTACCTCACAGAACCTAAGCTGCTTGAACTCACAGGAGGTCAGGAACATTGTGCTGCCGCTGAGAGCATCGGGGGCCTGTGGGTAAAGGTGGATGGACAGCGGGGCAAGCCGGTTCCTCTGCCCCCCTCCCTTCCATCCACCGGCCCACCAACACCATTCCTCAAGCCTTCGAGCTCTCTTTTCATTCCCGCCTCTCTTTTCCACCATATAATCGAATATCTCCCACTACTTATCTATTCACTGAGCACCTAATGGTTAAAATCAATTAGAGCTGGAATGCTGAAATGCCGAATACTGGGCCACATGCAGATAATGACAGGGAGCGCGTGGTGAGAGCGAGAGAGAGAGAGAGAGAGAGAGAGAGAGAGAGAGAGAGAGAGAGAGAGAGAGAGAGACGCAGGACCGGTCCAAGGGAGGCACAATTACCTCCAAATCGATTGATTATTGATTGGGTAGGGGCATGGAAGAGTATTTCAGTTCAACTTTGTCCACATCAATATCTTAGCGTTTGACGAGAGCAGAAAAGTGTGGGAGAAGGAGCATCTAAAATTCATGCCGCGAATGAAAATATTCTTCGGTGCAACACAACGCTGCCCTTCCTTAAGTTGTGAATGTCACAAACTCACACGTTGCCTGAGGAATAATACCGTTTTACTGTCAGGGAGTGTAACTGACTGACTGACTGACTGACTGAAGAATCGCTTGATGGGGTTCGAGCTTGGTGCCGTATCGGAACACATTTTCAATGATTAAAATGGAGCCTTTCCTTCGGGGTACCGAGCAGGTAAAGCGCCGAAAGGGTGGAGGCTCCACACACCCCGTGTCGTTTTGTATTTTGTCGCACCGTGTATACGGCTGACGTATTGCTCGCCCGACTACATGGAACGCAGATCAAGATGTGCTGTTTCAAACTGTGTTTCTGAACACGATGCGCCGGTCGCAATCGGGAGCGTGAGCAAAGACTAGATTGCGCACACGGCACACGCATAAATTCGCGCACGTTGCGGCTCTGCTAGCCATCTGGTTGAAGCCAGGGAAGGAGGATCCCTTATTAATATCGAGGAGGATTATTGAAGGATAAAGGCTGTCCACTCGAGCGCACAAAGCCACAGTGTACAGACACATACGCACAAGCACCTGCATCCCTGCGCTTTAATTAGCCGTCGACCCTCCCCCACTTCACCCGAAGCTCTCATAAGGTATCCATTGTAATGGCGACAGGTGAAAGGCGAGGGGGATGAGAGGGTGAAAAAAAATGAGGGGACAGAAGGTGAGCCCGTTCGTCTGACGGGGACATCATGACAGTGCGCGGGGCTCAATCGGTGAGCCCCCCTTTTTGAGAAGAATAACAACTCTCGGAGTTAATGGGAGACAAGGAGGCGACGATCAAGCAGACAGCGGCTCAAGTGGGAAGACTTCATAATGGGACCGGGGATGAACCAGAAACTTAACTGGAGATATAATACGCCGCCATGAATATATGCAACGCATACGCCTCGTATGCGAGGGACCGTGTCATAAACGGTGCCGTGCATTTGAAATTGAGCTGACTCTTTACCATTCACGAGGACGAACACAATGGCTTTTTTATGCAAATCTACAGAAGTCAAGCTCCTGTCGATTTCCCCGTCACGCTGGCTGAAATGACAGTCCGATAATTTGGGCTGCATAAACAGAGAGAGATTTGATTTTCAAATGAGAGTGGCAACGGTTGACCCTCGCTAATAGCCAAGGCACGGCACGGCACGGCACTTGACTTCATACCACAAATGCACAAATCAAGCTATCTGCATTCTGAAGAGATGGGCGAATACAATCTGCATTACATGCAGATTGAAAGGCAAAAATATCAATAAAATAAGAAGGCTCGACGCTCATGAAAACAAAGGACGAAGATGTGTTCTCTTAATGAATTCTCATGTTCAATTGGCCGGCCAGGGGAATTAAAGCTAATGGCAAGGCCGATCTGCACTTTCTCGAAGTACACGGAGACATCTATACACCGGAGGGTGTCCGAGCTTTGTGTCCTCTGCCCTCTTTTTCCACTACGCCCATAAAAACGTGGAGCTTTTTATGTGGCAGAGTTCAAAGAAGCACGCAAGGGACAGATAGACGGGTGGGAAAATCATGAAAAGAAAAACAGAAATATGGAAATGCACGGTGGAGCCCGGATGTCCATTTCTGCTCGAATAATGACGGAAAACTGGACAGACAGACACACAGACAGTGCGACGGAAGGGGGGAGGCTAATGGCGGCTGAGGACAGTTGAAGATTTATTCAGACAGCCATCTGAGAAACAGGTGCTATGGCCTATGAGACTGTGTGTCTGTGTTTTCGTGTGTATATGTCTATGTGTGTGTGTGTGTGTGTGTGTGTGTGTGTGTGGTCCCTGACCATGCAACATTGACCATGAACATTCTCCACTCCTAATGACCCAAGGGCACAGCCCTGATCGCAACCTCAAAGCCCAGTGGACACACGGACACACACACACACTGGCTACAAACTGACCCCCCTTGCTTAGCCGTGCTCCACTTGTGAATGGCACTGACAGATTTACTCCCGTCTCCTGTGCGTATTAAAGGCCACTGTTTGTTATTACAAATCATAAACGAAACCATACATCATCATATTCAATGCTAAGCTAAACACAAGCGCTGGCCAGCGACAGACATGCGATGCTATGACGGAGTTTAATGTCCAACTAACCACACAGACTACTGGCACATGTCTTGCACTCAACAGCTGTGCTAATACGGTACTTGGGTAATAATAGATGCAATTGAGAAAAACGAATGCAACTTGCCCAGAAATGTAAACATTTTAATGAAATTACATAAAAAATAAGCAATTGTTTGAACCAGGCCATCCTTCCTTGCCCAGCTATTAGAAAAGTGATCACAAATAAAACATATAATTTAATGGGATCAAAGTTTTGGACTCCTGTTGCCATGCCAGTGTTGTGTTGACCAGAGTTGCCACCGGATGTATGTCGCTCAATTTGTCAACAATTCCTGCTTTATAACGGAGCATTACAATTCATTCCAAACAATCGGCAGAATTCTGATTCATTGTTATGGAAACTGTTTAATTCTAAACAATATTTGAGCTGGTCTGAGAGAACAAGGAAAAGGTTGTAAATGAAGACAAAAACACTGAAACCGATGTTGCATTTTGTGTCGAAGTGGGTATGCCACAGGGCAAGAAGCGTAAAATATCAAATTAACTATTTTTCTCCACATCGCCTAAAAAAAAAAAAAAAACACCTCACGTTATTTTTGAAAACACTTGGTGCATAGCTGGGATTTTTTTTTTATCCTGACGTGTTGACAGTCAAAACTTGTGGATACTTTTTGACAAAGGAAGATACAAAATCCAGCTTTTTTTGGGGGGGGGCGGGGGGCAATTTTGGATGACCGTATGACACACAAGAGCATATTATACTCAAGAAATGATGGTACAGTAATTTTCTCTCCTAAGCGCCAGCAAGGCTTTTTTTTTTTTCTTTCTTTTCTTCAAACGAGGCCTTTGACTTTGGACACTTGCCGGTCCCGGGACACCCGTTTATTTCGCGTCTATGTGCTGCAAATGTCATTTGTCTCTCTCTTTAAAAAGTCTGGAAAATAAGACAATTCCCCTTAGAAGTATTCCATCGCTGCTACAAAGCGGTCATAAACTCTCCTGAATATGCTTTTTGTTTTGTGTCTTCAAATGGTTTCTCGTGCCATAAAGATTTTCTGTGTTTCCCAAAAAAACAGATGGTAAAGTAGTCAACACTCGGATCTTTTATGCGCCGGGCCGAGCTACCTCCGTTCCCATGTGCTTTTCACCTCTGCCAATACATGAAAGAGGAGGTGTTTTTTTTTCTGCTCAAATAAAAGAAATGCTTTTTTTTTTCCTCTACTCCAGTCCTACCACTCGCTGCCTTTTCTCCCACTTGCTTGGCTTTCGTAGCACATGTACCACATGTCCAAGGGTAAAATATTGGGACTTGTGCCAGAGGCATTAAAAGCCTCATCTGTGGAACACATTTGTTGAAGCCTGTAGGGGTCGATGGGTGGGTAGATGAGGTATTGCGGTGCTCAGGGTGCACAGAGCGGGCATTGGGTTGGCCCACATGCCAGGGTGAAAAAGACACTGCCTGGCTTGAGTGGAATATCTTGAGGGAGGAAGATTAAAAAGAACTCAAATGCAAGTGCTTTTACAAAAAAAGCTTGCCTTGCATTTAATGTTTGTGATTCCCTGCTTTTCTGTTTTGTTTTTTAATCTTACTTTGCTTATTGATGGCACTCACAAACCATGGCTGGATAGGTGATGCCACACGTTGACACAAAAACGCAAGTAATATGCTCTGTCCAATATACACACACACACACACACACACACACACACTATTACTTCGTTTACACTCGGTGGGGCACATGGGAGGGCACAAATAGAGTTAAGGGGCTCTGCCCCTTCCCCTCAAACTCCCTCCGAGAACCACCTCTGAAAAGGCATGGGAAAACTCAATTGCGCGTTTACGTGTTCAGAAAATATGTATTTTAAATATATTTTTAACTTTTGAAAATGAAACACATTTTTGGGAGCTCCGACACAAAAGTACACTCCAAAAATAAAAGACTTAAATGATGAAATTATGTGAAAGGTCGAGCTGAAGAATTTGAAGCATGTTGGGTAATCAACAGCAAGAGTAACGCTAGCGGAATCAAAGCAGGAAATGTGCCCAGGAAACCGCTCCGTATCCACACAGCGACCCTTTTTTTTCGTCTTTGTCCTCCCATTCTAATGGGAATGTTGTATCCTTGTGATGGTCTCAGTGAAGAAACAAACAAACAAACACAAAGAAAAACATGCAAAAGCAACACGTGGTTCTATCGCATCAACTCCCCCCTGCGGTGTATCGGAACGGGGCAGCTTTCATTGCGAGGTGAGAGCAGACGAGAGAGCATTTTTACCTTGTAAAGTCGTATGGCAGCCTCATGCCTCTGATTGGTGGTGTGTAGCCTCAGTTTATCCACACTGTTGCTGTAGTAGTCACAAGCGTTGCACTTGAGGTGCACAGGGTTGCCAATGGCCACACACTTTAATCTCCACTGGTTGGCCTTGCCTCCTTCCTTGATGTGGGCCACCAACTGGTGCTTCTGCATGTGCTTGTCCGTCTTGCAGTGCAGCTGAAAGTTGGCCTTGAGCTGCGTGTTGTAGCTGCACAGCTTGCACTGGTAGACGTCGCCGACCACGCAGCGCCACTCCTCCTCCGGCAGCGAGCGCTCCGTGTTGACGTGGGCATTAAGCGCCTCCAGGCTGTCGGTGGAGTAGCAGTTGCACACGGCGCACTGGTAGAGGCGCAGCGAGGGGTCACTAATAGGTGGCGACAGGGAGGAGAGGGAAGAGTCCGCTGAGGACATGGCCCCCATTCCACCTGAGGACACCAGCGAGAGATCATCAGCCATCAGCTGACCGCTGGCGAGACGCAATTCCGATGAGAGGTCACTGTTCACTACAAAGAAAGCGAACAGGGAGATGACATTAACATTAAGATCACGGCGCCACAGGGAGAGCCGTGTATGACAGTAAAAATGTATCAGGGGGGCATGAACATTAATTTGGAGAAATCACAGAGAAAAGGACGGGGAGGAAGAATGGAGTCCTCCGTGCAGGCCTCTTTTACACAAAAGGATTTAATAAAATAAAGCCTCACAGACGACTAGGGCTCCTTACAAAGTCTCGTCTATAAAAAAAAAACCCTAATAGGATTGAATCAGGATCAATTACAATCATCCTTTTCAACTTGCTAACTCGCTCATCAGGTAGCTTTAATTACTGCTCTTAGCAGCAATGGGGCAACGCTTTTCAAGGGCGGGTTTTTCCTCTCATACGCACTCACGCACACACATGCACACACACACACACACACACAAAAGATGTGAAAAGAATCAACATTTTCTCTTTCTTTGCTCACTCAGACCTGGAAATGAAAGAAAATCTGCCAACCGTAGAAATCTAACAAATTATTTTGTTTCATCTCTTCATTGACCCTCCATTCATGCTATCAAAGCACATAATGTCTGTTTTTACATCATTTAACACTTTGTTTGGAGCACAAAAATGACAAATTGAAATCTATTCATGAAATGCATTGTATTAATTATTGAGTGCATAGCGAGGGATATTCCCAATGAGCCTCTTCCGTATTTGAATATAAAACAATCACGCTCGCACCATCTAAACCCCTGTACAGCTGCACTCACGATAGGGAGCTGGGTGTTATCGGTGTAAATCACTGTGAGTACATCTGCTGGCTGGGCTGTGACCTCAACACTGGCAGAGGGAGTGTGTGTAACACTGCAGGGTCATTGTTAAAGCTCGCTCACTCCTACAGGAATCCACTTCCTGCTGCGTGCCAGTGTGTGTGTGTTTGTGTGTGTTTGTGTGTGTGTGTGTGCGCGTGTGTGTGTTCTTTCTGGGGTTTGGAAAGGTGGGGTAGTGTGTATGGTGGCAAGGATTAATCTGATTTAAGAAAATTACAAATGAAAGATTAAGAATTATTCTTATGGTCCATCTCATAATCATCTTTTTAATCAGTGTGGGGTCAAAGCAAGGAGACATTGACAGAGAGACAATATGAGAGAGGAGATAAGGAAAGGAAAAAGCTGGTGCAAAGGGGGCAGTGGGGGGAAAAAAAGAATGGGAGTGCTAAGAGACGTTAAGAAGGATTGCAAGAAAAATGAAAAGGAACAAAATGGATGCACGGAAACACACAGATGATAACTGTGATTTTTTAAATCGATAACACTTCCTATGGTTCAATTCCAATTCAATTTTGATTCAAACTTAGGCTTATTTTTTTGAATATAGTTATTTATTGTTGATTAATTTGACTACATATATTTATTTCATCAATCACAGATTAAGTATGAATAAAGTAAAATTAAATCGCAGTGTTTTATTTGGGTTCATGTGTCGCTTACCCAGACCGGATCCAAGAGCAGTTGCTGTTGCAGCATCAAGCTGGAAACGGTTGATCATCATCTGAGTGTCTGGGCCGCCGCCGCCGCCCGGGTTCTCCAGTTTGACACCCGCCAGGCCGATGTTTTGAGCCAGATAATACTGGTAAAGCTCAGCCTCAGCTGGCGCCAGCCCTAAATGAAGGCTGTGTTGGATCTGCTTCATGTTCTGCTGCAGCAGCATCATGTTGTGCATGTGTTTCTCACTCGTCATGTGAATTCGCAGGTTGCGGGCCACGTTTGTCTCATAGTCGCAAACCTGTGGGAGGAAAGCGTGTGATCGGTAATCACATCATGCAATCACACATGAGAATTGAAACTATTTTAAACCATCAAACAGCAACACAGGGTGAAATACTCTGTCTCGTTGTGTTGCAACCTCATTACAATGATGCGGATTTGGTTACCTCACATCGCCAAGTCGGCTTCTGTTTGGGCTTGGATGGCGAGGGTGCCCCGCAGCCTGTACCGAGGCCGGCACTAGCTACAGGGTTGGCATGGTTGTGGTTGTACTGTGCCTCACTTCCACCATTCTGGAGTGTTTGGACATTGTTCAGATGCTTGTCCGACTGCATATGGATGCTAAGGTTTCCTTTGGTGGTGGTTGAGTAGTTGCAGACCTAAAATGGAAGATTTGCCATGAGCTAGAACATAGGGTATGACAAGCGACGCAATTCACGACGTGCAATTCATCAGAGTCGGCCCCTGTAATCATGTCCGTGTCAGATACACAAAAGACAGCGATGTACTTGGTAAAATTAGACTGACCTCACAGCGGAAAGGCTTGTATCCACAGGTATAGCTTTCCCCTCTGGCTAAACGAGGGTGAGGCTGGCCCGTACGGCAGTAAGCACATGATCCTCCAGATTCTGGATGTTTCTCCTTCATATGAGCGTCCAGTGTCTGCTGGTACTTGTAATGCCAGTTACACTTGGGACACTTGAGCGTTTTGCACGAGTTCCGCGAATGCATCATAGTCATGTGGCCCCCAAGAGAACGTGAGGATCCCAAGACCGTGTCACACTTTGGGCACTCCACACCGCTTCCTGGTGACCCTTCACCTGGCCCTGGGGTACCAGGTGTACCCGGGGTGCCAGGGGTACTGGGATTTCCAGTGTGTGGATGGTTAGGTCCAGGACTCTCATCATCCCGTCGCATCAATATCATGTCAAGGGTGTGGGAGGACGGCGATGACTCATCCTGCCCAATAAGAACTTCAGCGGTTGAGTCATTACTGCTTTCCCGCTCTCTGGCAGCAGCCAGGGCAATGGACAGACGAGTCTTTTCCATTTCCAGCTTCTCACATATAGCCAGGGAAGAAGAGGAGGCGGATGACGGACCTTTGCTGTCACTGTTAAACATTAGCACACTGTTGGAAAGAGGGGAAATACTTTGGTTTAAGAGAGGGAAATCTTTGCTACTGGTGCCGTTGGCCCTCTGGTCTTTGAGAAGTACACTCATTGCCTGCTCCTCTTCGTCCTCCGCCTCAATTTCTTCTCCGCCACCATTGGAGTAACCGTCCTCATCCTGCTCTGGACTTTGTTCTCCCTCTGCACTGGGCTCCTGCTTAATAGGCAGGGAGTGTCTCAGGTCCGGCCCATTGGGTTGCAAAGTGCACATGTCCCTAATGTGGCCCTTACGGTCAAGATCAGAGTTCCGGCCATCCAGGTTGACACCAGTGGCGGCAGCAGCAGCAGCAGAACTTCCACTGGAGGTTCTATGGGCACCAGCCCCACCCCCGAGGTTTGGGTTGGTCTCAGCCTTTGGCATGGTTTGGGATCTGGGATTTTGGTCATTGGAGGAGCTGCTGGCACTGCCCTTCAGGAAAGCAAAGCCTGCCTGAAGGGACTCGGCACTCTCCCCACTACTGTGGAAAGCGTTCCACAAGCCACGGAGCCCAGTGTCTGGCCCGAGGAAGTTGGCAGGTGTGGGAAAGTGGGATAGCACAGATACAGGGGTTTTTTTTGGTTCCAGAAAGCTTATAAGAGGTTCTTTGTCCTTGCCGATGCCCTGTATGATAGCAGAAACACGCTTGTTGCTCAGTAGCTTCTGCTCCTGCTCATTCAGGGTCATTCGGTGGTCATGGACAGCATGTGTCACGAATGAGCGGCTATAGCCAAATGAGAGCTTGCACAGGAAACACATGAGCACTGGCTTTCGCCGCCCGTCGGCCACACAGCCCTCAAATTTGGATAAGTCCACATTGTTGGGGACATCTTTGGATACACAGGAGTTTTTGGCTGCACCGTCCCCCGTCAAATAGTCTTTGTCATTCTTGTGGCGGAGGTCATAAACACGAAAACTGTGCAACACGGGACTAGTGCCTGCCCGCCCTCCATTTGAGGTATTTGATATGGAGGGGGGGTCGGCCACCAACGATTTACTTCCCAAGGTTGATGCGATGTGGAAGGAGTTGATGATCTGGGGAAAGAAAGACATGGGTGCAGCAGGCTGCTCCAACCGCTCCCCCCCTTGGCCCAGACCACTTTGGCCGGTGGTAGCCTGGGCATTGGGGAAAGTCTGGGAGGTTAGCAGGCCCCTGAAATGGAGAGCCCCGGGGAGCTCTTCCTGGTTGCCACGCTGCTCTTTGGTGTCCTCCACGATGAAGGCAGAGCCATCCGGCTGGTAGATGATCTCACCGCACAGATTCTCCACATCGCTCTCCTCTTCCAGCTCGCTGTTTATTTCCCCTCCATCGGCCGCACACCCCACACGCTCGCCGTCGTCTTCGCTCTCCTCTCCTGCCATACCTTCGAGCTCATCAACATCTTCGTGGCCTCCGGTGGTCGGCAGTCGGCCGTTGGGGCAGTGGTGCTCCATATATTTTTGTAAACTGGAGAAGGAGCCGGAACATTCGTTGCAGGGGATCTCCTTTGCCGGCGCCACAGGCGATGTGGCAGGGGCAGAACAGTCTGAACCCAAAGCTGCTCCTCCTCCTCCTACTCCTGGTAAAGTCCCAGTAACACTCCCTTTGTTACCGGTTGTAAAGCTTTCTCTCCGACTCTGTTCTGTAATAGAGTCAATGGTTGCACTGACAGAGGTGAGGGTTGCCGTGGATCTCAGTGGATTGACAGTCGACTCTCCAAGGCCATTCTCCACCTCTCTGGCTACAGGCGACGTTTGGCTGCTACCGGCATTGTTGCTGTTAGCGACGCCAGTCTCCATGGCCAGAGCCGAGTTGTCCTCAGCAACACTGAGCCTTTGGCCACCATGTTCCTGCTGCCGTGACGAGACCATAGGGGGAGAGTCACAAGTTGCCATGGCGTCCACTACATGGGGATCTCATCTCATCCAGCCTAGCAGGGACCTAAGTTGGAGAGAAAAGAAGAGAGGCAAGCATAGAGGTAAGTGACAAATCATGAGAAAGGTTTCAACCGGGGAGCCATGGCTCACGAGTATGCCGTGAATTATCCGGTTTGGCTTGATTGGTCCGAAAATTGTTTGAATGATTTGCAAATAGATCTTTTTTCATCTATCTATGCCAGCAACATATATTTCCAGGCAGGATGGCGCATGTAAGTGGTGAGTGGTACACCAGAAAAAATCGTGCCTTCCTGCTAATATATCAGCTTTGTGTTCAATTCAGTAAGACCGTATTTCACTCTAAGTCTATTTGTGAGTGAATGTGGACAAGATCATCATTGTTTCAGTATTCATGCTTGTTGTTGTGCCGTGAGATTTTTCGGAGGTGAAAAGGGCGCCTTGGTTCAAGAAATGTTGGGAAACTCTGCTCAAAACCCTCAAGCTTCTTTGTTTCCTTGTGTTTGTAGAAGTAGAGTGTTAATTGAAATGGCACACGTGACCAGCCATGCAAATAGTAATCACATACCCGACAGTCATTCAATCCCGCAATGACAAAGATACGCAAAACAAATCAGAAAAGACCAACAGACGCTGACTGCCAATTCACGGAAATTGCTGTCTTGATCAGTCAAAAGCTCCCAATGAGAAGCCGCGGCGCGCTGTTTTACAGGCTACAATACCGGCTTCTCTCAGGTAGCTTCCGGGTGACTGGGCTGACATTAAATGGAAAGCTTTAAAGACCTATGTTGACCTTCACTCCTATCCACCTGCTGCTTCATTCTGAGTCGCTTTTGCTACTCTCTCCCTGCCGCACAACAAAGCTACAAAGCAATTAGAGGATTAATCCGTACCAATCCGAGGCCAAACAAAACCAGTGGGAGGGACAGTGAAAGCGTGAGGAAATAAATCAAACGTGTGTGTGTGTGTGTGTGTGTGTGTCAGTGGGAGTGCACGTGTATGTGCACGCGCTATAATCAGGTATAATCTGACATATCCAAGAGATGATTCCATGGGGACTAGCGATAGATTAAAAGAGAGAAATTATGTTTTCATTCGCTGTATCTCACTCGTTTTATACAGTATGTAAGATTAAAGGGCGAAAGGGGTAATATGAATCCTTTGTGGATGAATCATGTTAGGTGTTTTTCTGCTGTCTTTTGAGTCACGGTGAAAGTTTGAGCCGACTGAATATAAAAATGTACTCATTATATTTTATTTACAACTTCAAATTGCGATTCGGATTGGCGCGAAAAAACACTTTGTCGCACTGATTCCCACAGGGCTGAAAAAGAAAAAGCTTCCACACATCTACTTATGAAGACACTCTTGTAATTGTGGGAAATTATTGATAATATCTTTTACCTTCTCAGCGAGCCACAAGTTAAAACAGGCCATAAATATGTGTTACGTCAAAGGAATGCACGACGTTATCACACCATGTAACACGTTTTGTTTCAGCGGTTGGTGTGGCACTCGCAGCAATGTTGCTCGAGAGGACACCGGCTTCGACAACTGTATTTGCATCAAATCAAGAAATGTTTGTGCGGCAATGAGAAATACGTACAATAAAAAGGAATGACTGGTTTCCAAAAACTACCTTGAGGATATAAATTCTACATTTTAAATTGCTGTGGTGAAATGTTTCCTCTCTTTGCGAGCTTTGTGCAAACCGCGCCTGTTGGAAGTAGTCTGTCTGACAGCAAAACACGCACATCGGTATTTACTACTCTGTCATTTCAACCGCTTAAGTTGTAGCTCAGACAAAAGACGCGGCTCTCACTTTTAAATGTGGACTTACGTACGTCTTAGGGATGAGGGAATGCCTTTTTGATCATTTGGCAGCCATTGCAAACAGCTGTTGATAGGCGTGCTCCCCAAGCCACAATCACAAAGCATCTGCCTGCCTTGTATTGCAGTAGTTGGCTCGATAAATACATGCGGTAAACTGCATGTGTATATACGGTACAAGGAAGAACTAAGATAAAACACACACACAACAGTAAAAAGTCAAAGAAACAACCAGCTTCTCTCTTTTTTTTTTTAAATTAAGCATGCCCCCGTGCACTCATGTGCACACATATGCAGTGAAGTACAGTCAGGTAATTAAAGTGGCAGATCAGATCCGGTGTGAGGCAAATAATAGGCCAGGAATTTCAGCCATGGACACTCAACGTTTTAATGGGAGAGAGGGGCTCAGAGACTTCTCTTTGGTCGGATTGTTTTTCTTCTCTCCCCCTTATGGCAAAAGCCCTTTCCATCCATCTGCCTTTCAGTACTTCGCCGAGACGGAGACACCCGGTCCCAAGAAGGTTGTTTTTATTATTATTATTATTATTATTATTATCCCCCATTATACCCAGCTTCTCTCTTCTCTCACTTTTGTGCTTTTATGGCAAGAGAAGTCACAATTTTCCCCATGCTTTTATACGACAGTAGTTATCGGCGCGTACTCCAAACAAACAAACGTGGCAAACGGGTTGCATAAAAGTTGGCAAATCTGGTTTGTGTTTGTTGAGAGGCCTGTCATCAATCACATCGTGTAAGCAGAGCACAAGAGTGAAATTCAGACTTGACAAAGTGAGCTGCTGAATGCCACAGTCCCCGCCTCCGACTTTTGTCCTCCGGTCGCACTATCATGCGTAAATTGCAGTCTCGACCTCTTGCATGCAAAACCTGAAATGACAGTGCTGCCACACTGTCACCTCTTGGTCGGTGGGAATCTGTTTTCGGTCCAAATTGTCCATTTGCTACCGGAACCGCTGGCGTGAACACTTATGGCATCCATCCACAGGTGATACCTGCAAAGTTGCCGTTTGCCCTTCAATGATGTGTCTTCCCACCATTTGGTCTTACTAGATCATTTGAATCCTAATGCTGAGAAGTCAAAGCAGTGGGCGCATACGCAGTCTTTGAGGTCTCCCAGAAGGTCATTCGTTCTCACCTTGTGGCCCCTCAGTCAAGCGCCAAATCTTCTATCAAATTAGCCAAAGACAATGGAGGCCGAGGTTGCTGTGAAAGCCTGTGCATCCATCTCCCACTGACACTGGCATGAATAGGCCAACTCTGGCCTAATTAAGCCTGTTTATTTGTTGCCAAGCGTAAGGACAGGGGGCAAAATACAAAGTGGACAAAGAAGAGGGAGAAGGATCTTCTTTTTGGCTAAAATCTTGGACAAAGCCAAATATCTGCCTTTGCTGTATTCTGATTACAAGCGCAGGTCTTCATACAAAAAAAAAAGATCTGTCAATATTATAAAGCATGACTTCTCATTCATTCTCAAAGGTAATATAACACATACCAATTCTGACTAAAACAATAGTGTCAGACCAGCGTACAAAAATATGTCATTTCTGTTCCTAAAGGCACCGTCCGGGGCTAACTAATGGACTCGAGGGGAACTACATGTATGTTTACAAGCTTTTACAGTTTACAGTACAGTACAAAATTGGGGGGGGCACTGCACTGGCAGGCCACTGTCGCCTTTCTGCTGCGCTTTTCCACTGCACAGTACAGGCTCGACTCAGCTCAGATTGCTCACGTCAAAATACTACACCGTAAAGCTGAGACAACCAGACTGCATTGAACACATTTGCTAGAACAAGAACACGACAACAATCGCCGAAAACCGGGGGATTGCATTCGTTGTAGTTTATTCAGCATGCTGAGCACGGCATTGAGACGTTCATAGGAGCGGAGACACAAGACCAGAAAACTGAACCCAAACACTGCTGAGTCCATCAGAGGTCAACCAATCAGCAGCCGGCAGCGCGGTACATCTGCGTCCGCCATTGGAAACGTGTCAGGAGGGGAAAAGGGCCATAAATGAAATCTTTTTGAGTGTGATAGGGGGAAAAGAAGGTGGAGTGCTCAGATGGACTCCTCAGTTTCCCCCTGGAGCGGGTATGCAGCACCCATCACTCAGCTTGATGACAGGTAAATTGGTCGGACTGGATGCTCAGGTAACATTACACTAAACTGCCCTCGGGTCCACACCTGATAAGTCATTGTTAGTGAAAGACAATACCTGACTGATGTCGCATATACCCCCCGCCGACCCCCAACACCCTCCACCCACAAAAGTCAGACTCAAAATTAAACTTGCTGACCAGCGACTGCGTGGCTGCATAAAGAGACGGGAATTGTGGATGGGTCAGATAAGCTGACCTGGGGTCAGATTTCGCGAGCACATTTGTTGGGCTAAATTCAACAAAGATGGTGGGAAATACTGTACCTCCTTGGTCCACCAGTGACTGCTTAAGAGCAAAAACCAGAAGAACTCTTGTGAGTCCAGTCAAGTGTACTTTGACTGTTTCTATTCGGATATTTGGGGGGGTGGCTGAACAGCCACAAGACGTTTGAATATATTTCATTTTGTATCCAAATGGTCTTACGCAGTCCAGTCAAAATATGTGTAGGAACTCAGCAATATTTCCGACTGAAACCAAGCTGAAACATTAAAATAAATAGTCAGACACTGCTGGGTCACAGTCTGCAATTACGGCCCTTGCTAAAGATTTTTTTTCCCCAGCATCAAAGGAGAAGCCAATCTACATAGCTAATGCCTCCAATTTTTTCCCCTTTCCGTCCTCCAACTCAAAACAGCAGAGGCTGAGGGTAAAAGGGAGGTGGGATGGGGGGGGGTAGAAGCGGGGATTTTTCTTTTGCTGGCAATCTGGAAACACTCTCCAGTTAATTAAGGTTGATTGGAAATGAACCGCACAAACAAAGGGCAGCCTATGCCCTGAATATTATGACTTGCGCACATGTATGCACGCGTGCATGAGTGCGGGGGGTGCAGGGGGTTGCTTCAGCCACTACGGGAGCAGAGGAGAAGCTCCCCTCTTTGGACCCTCATCCTGATACCCCCGCCCCCACCTCCTGCCCCACACTAGTACCGCCCACCCACCCCCAGATTAAGGGAGCACACAGCCAAAAGAATGTGTGACGACCTCCACTACCACAGAGGAAGAAAAAAAAAAAACTTCCAGCCCCTGATGCCACAAAAGGCAAGAAGGTAATTAAGTTTGAAAGAATAGAGGCACTACCACAAACAATGCAGCAGTGTCCATGGGGAGGGATTGGAGAGTGTGTGTATGTGTTTGGATGAGGGGGCAGAAAATCCATTAACATTCAGCGCGCCGGGTGAGCGAGAGGAAAGAGGGCAAAGGGGAAGTAAGGATGGCATTCTCTCTCTCTCTTTGCTCTCCCTGTCTTTTCTCTAATCGCAGCAAGACTCGCCTGTGCATCCTTTTTTATTACGTGTCTCTCTTCTTGAGGGCTTCTCTCACATCTGCTTTGGAACTCGCTCCTTCCATCCCAAATCCCGCGCCCCCCTCCCTAGTACACAGCATCAACCCTGCGGTGATCCTGTTTTTGCCCTTTTGCAGTTCCTTGTAGTAAACCCTCCGTGCTGAAGCAGAGCCTTAGTTTACAAGGACGCTTTTCTTGTTGGATTTCCGTGTGCGGGAATAGTGCCCCCATCAGGGCAGGTATAATCTGTTGTTCTTGTTTTTAAGGGGGGTTGTTTGCATTTTTACGAATGAAAACGCGATGAGCACTCATTGAGCGGTCACTGAGCTGTTATTATACAAACAAGCAACCAAAATGGCTTTTTTTTTTTAGGTTGTACCTGAAAATGGAAACCCACCTGACAGTGCTAACAAGCGCTAACAAGATTGCCGCCTGGGAAAAAAACAAACAAAAAAACAGAAATAAAACACATGAACACGTTACTTTCATCTCCGTTTTTTTTTTGGGGACACTTCTCCACCACAGCGGTTTAACTCAATTAGCAAAGAATGTAATTTGATTTGCAGACTCGATGTGGAACTTTGCAACATGCCTGCACTCTCACACGGTACAAGCGAGCTATCCGTCAGCTCCCACGTGCTCCCAGCTAAGAAAGAAGTAGTCATTGCTCATGCATGTGTGTCAGCCTGAGTGTGTGAGTGCCTACGCGTGAACAGTGGAAAGATCATGAGACACGCAAGTTTGAATCGGGCAAAAGGCTGCCGTGGTCGATGTACGTTCCTGAATGAGGGAGTTGCAGAACCAAAACCATGCAGAGCATGACAAAACGAGAGTCGAATTATGTTTCTGCATCTTGTTAGGGCATCTTCCGTCCACTACTTATAGTTGACAACTAATTGTGACTTGGTGGCACGTTGTCTTTGGTAATCTGCCCTGTCTTTGTCTCTGTATCTCACCAGGGACATGGATTAGCGCTAAAACGTTGACTGCTTAATCCTTGATTTGCCCGTACTAAATAAATATTAATCTAGCATGCTCATCATGCTCTTGTGAGGTACAACATACACAATATGAAAGAGCTTAGCCGTTACATAAATCATGGCCTTATCTTTTGGATGAGGCTAAAGCACACACACACACACACACACACACACACACACACACACACACGGATTATTTGTCAAGTCAAATTATTAATCCTGCTAAATACAGAGCCTGAAAAAAAATCTCTAAAAATGTTTTCTCTTGGGCCGTGCGGAGGCACACAATTAAATGCCTGCGTGATGGGGAGCAAAAAAAACAAAAAACATGTATCACTCATTTGTGTTGATTCAGACCCCGTCACACTCTCTCAGCCTCTCAGCAGGTTTGTTTTGCAAAAAAACTGCTGGGAATCGAAAAAAAAAAAAACTACCTTTGCTCACTCAGAAATACACAAGCATACACACACACACACACACACACACACACACACACACACACTAAAGTTGGCAAGGCCATGGCAGTGCAGCGCAGAAGAGGTTAAGCAAACAGTGTCCACGTCAGTCAAGGATAGCACACACTCAGAGACAGACACAGAGCGCAGTCTCTGACGCAGGCATTTCACATCCACCTGGCAAATATAAAAGGCCGGTTATACTGTATCAACTAGCCAGAGCCCCAAATTCTTTGCTTATTTTGTGCTATCACAACTGCCCACTTGGGAAACAACTCGGATTTCTGACTCATTGATTTGTGTGTGTGTGTGTGGGGGGGATTAAAAGCCTTTTTTAGAAGGAGTGGAAAAATTCTGCAAAGATAAAAGAGGTCGCAGTATAGGTAGAGACGTGAGTCCAAAAGGAGTTGGCCAGTAACCTTTCAGTCATCCACTTTATTTGAGCTCAACAAAAGACTTCTGGGACTTTTTCTGGGAGCTCAACAAAAGACTTAAAAAAAAAAAAAAAATTTTGTATTGTCATGAAGTGAAAAGCACACTTGGCCAATTACGGTCATGCGGTTCAATTGTGTGAATGTTTTTCAAGTGCTGAAAATGTTTCTTCTAATTTGCAGCAATTGTCAAGAATTCCTCAATGGAAAATCTCATGAATGAAAGTTGTCATTCACATTTTGGTTGTTTTATGTCAAATCCAATATGCGCAAACACTGTATACAGTAAAAGCAAAATAAAATACAGCAAAATACTTTGGGAGCTAACTGTCATGCATACGTTATCACAAATGGCGTTTTTATTTTTTTTTTTTTCCTAAACATAATCACAGGGCTGGTGCCCGGACAGGCGCCAAAAACGATGCGAACCTCACCTAACCGTCATGAGAAAAGAAAGAAAATTCAAATTAAAATAAAGAGAGCAGGACACTTTGCGGCACAGGGCACTGGCGCAGACAACAAAACAACACAAACCTTCTGCCTTGAATACCCGTGACAGGTCTAATTTCTGGACCCAGGGAATTACTAATTAACTTAAGCTTTTGGCTCTATATTTAATTAGAGAGGTTTCCAAATGAACTTTAGACCAAAGCCATTTGCTTTTTAAACAACCGATGCCCCCTTTTTTTCTTTCTGACAGCTGTTGTTAGTTTGCCTTCTTTTCAAACCCAAAAGAAAAAAAAAAAAAACCCAAAACACAAGGAAAGTATCATTGTTATTTAAACCATCATGGTTATTTTTCTGGTTACCATGAGAGAGCGTGAAGATAATTTCGCCGGGGGAAGGTGAACGTTAAGAGGGGGAAAAAAAAAAAAACAAAGTACACTTGAATTTGATTTAACTCCAAACAAACAACAGTCAGATGTAGTAAGTGTGGTTTTTAGATTAGCGCCAAAATATCCCTTTACCAAATAAACATCATGTCACGCTAAATCCAGGGCCAGCCTGCTGAAAGGAGAACCAAGATGAAGTGGACCTTTCTGTTTGCTCTCAGAAATGCCGCTATTAAGTCGACGTGGGGTGAAAAAATACTGAGATATAACATTTAAAACTAAATGTTTAACCACTACCAATTCGATGTTTAAAAAGAAACACAAAGTGGGGTCAATTCTCATTTTGGGGGGTGCCTATGGTCATGTAATGGGTTTTCTGCCTTGCATTTCCAAATACATTGCACTTTTTTTTTCCCCAAACATTGAACAAAGCAGTCCATAATGTGTGGTGTTGACAGGGTTTTAATGAGACTCCAATTCCAAATGTTTACCCTTTTACATATTTGAAATCACACCGTAAAAAGTCAGGATGATCCATCAGCACTTCCTGACACGTGTTTGGTGTGCTGTGCTGAGCAAAAGGGGAAAGCTTTGCTTTTTTAACAATTCCTGCACAGCCTTCTTCTATCCGCTCACCCAAATGGGGATGAAACAAGACAACGCGCCCCCCTCGCTTATTTAGTCTAGGGGCAGAGAGCTGATTCATCAGCCCAAAACCACTGACAAAAACCGCCCCTGTTAATACCTACAATTTCTTACACAGGAACATTCCTGCAGCCGCTCTGCTCTTCTTCTTTTTCTCCACTGTCACACAAAAAGCCTCACTTTTTCCCTCGCTTTAAAAAGCAAATAATTAAAGATTATTCCACGGCTGGTGCCAGGCAGGAAAAGTCCGGGTTTGAGAAGGATAGTGTTGGCTGAAGGCTCCCCAGGGAAGATGTGGAGACACATGCTTGCCTGTTTTAGATCATTCCATTCGAAAAAAAAAAAACACATCTTTAGGCTTTTTTTTTTTTGACACTACAAAATGCCAAGCACGGTAACTTTTCTTTCCATGTCCTGTATAGTTGAAGGAAAATATTTCTTTGAATTATTTCTCTCGCGTGATTGCCATTATTAGCGGTAATCTGTCTTCATGCGGCTCAGTCAAAATGTGTTGGTCAACTTGTCTCATTTTTCATGACAGTGTTGTTTAAACCCCCCAGTCATGCATAATTAATAAGCCACTTATTCCCTGACCAGCCCTGCCAATGGCCCCGGTATTCATGTGCAATCAATCGCCTGCGGGAAACGCAAACGCCAATCATCACGGCAGCCACTTATATTAACACTGGAGGACATGCACGGAGTGATGCGCACAGAGGAGAACTGATTTTCCCTGGATGAGATATACAAATGTGTGGATTTTTTTTTTCTTTAATTAATTTGACAGACCACGCAATCTCCTCCTCGCTAATGTGCGAATGTCCTGTGACTGCGCTCTTGAATCTGTGTCTTTGTCTTGGGCACACAAGGAGGAGAATGTATCGTTTGTCATGAGACATCTTGTGCTATTGTGGCATCCAACCTTCTGCAAACGTGGTCATTCATTCAGCGGCTTTTCTTTCCCATTCTAATTAATGGCATCTTTCCGAGCTCTGTTGGCTTGACCTTTAACCAACAGCTGGGGAATCTGCATTAACATTTCTTTTAAAAGGTAGTCTGTGGTGCTTAAAAAAAAAAAAAAAAAACAAGAAAAGCTGTGTGCCAAATGTGCAGCATGAAAGAAAAAGTTTAGAGAAGTGGATGAGCGTTTGCAATGAACAGTCGCTGCCAATCTGACATGTCGTGGCTGTCAACATGGAGAAAAACAAGCGACAGACACCAGCAAAGAAACAAGCATATAGACAAGATCGCATAAAAGAGGAAGCCTCGTTTTTGCCTTACAGCAGTCCATTTTGTTTGACCTAAAACCGAGAACTACGGCTCACTCGGTCCATGAAATCTCCCCACTTCCACTTTGAAAGGCAAAGAATCAGCATATTAGTCTGCATTAAATAACCAGGCCCATAGCTAATATCGCGGAGTAGATGCTGAGCAGGCAGGAGAGCCTGAGAAAAAGGACTGAGAACATAGTGAGCGAGAAGGAAAGGAGGGGGGGAAAAAAATCCCCTCTTTCTGTTTTCCCTGAAGAGATTGATGAAGGCCCAGTGAGATGAGAGAGAGAGAGAGAGAGAGAGGGGGTAACACAATCCCGACTGGCGCGAGACCAACAGCAACAAAAACATTTAGATAACCGGGCTCAATAATGTACGATTTCAATGAGGACAAAAATTACATTTCCTACAGATAACATGCCCCCTTCCCATAACACAGCCTTGAAAAGAAGTCCTGAAACCGTGTCGTGCTCAGCAGCGTTGCGCCGGCGTATTATGCTAGCTCGTGCGGCGTTGTCTTAACTGCATTAGTATCCTTTTACCCCACCAGAGAATGTGATTCGGGCTATGCGCACGCTTAAGAAGTCGCTTCTTTTTTGTTCTTTCCGCGGCAACGGTGTTGGAAAACAAGGAGACTTGGGCCACGGGTGGTGCTGCAAACGCAAACAAGGCCATTTTGGTCAAGCAGAAGCCAGGAGAAAGCAGAAGCAACAACAGGGAATCGGGGGAAACCGAGATCCAACGTGAGGAATAGCGGAGAAAGTCATGAAAGTTGAGTTATTTGACTGGAAAGCCAAGAAAACTATCATCAACGATGAAATAACTCTTGAAAGTGGTTGGTGTGTTATTCACATAAACGCTTTTAGTGTGTGTGTTTCAGTTAGCTGGAGCAGGGCGAAGGCCAAAACAAAAACAAAACATAGAGTATGTTTGAAAAAAACAATATCTGCATTAGTATGGAAATCAGCTCATCTTAATCCCGAGGTGATATTTACTTGACACCATGGCAACAAATATTCATTTGCCAGTAAAAACTGATACTGTACTTCTCTATCATCACGTGAATCATTTCATGATCACTGATTCAACTAAAAAAATACATTTAAAAACCCCAAACAAACACGTTTCTAGGACAAACATGCTTCTGGCCTCACGACGGCGACCCAGAGTTCATTCTCAGTCCGTACGGTAGCTTTGAGACATCTGCCATGGCACTTTGTGGATAACCATGCTGCTAACCTACGAGATGGTTGAAGCGGTCACCAATGACACACAACAAGGGCCCACTCCAACTAAACACTCGGGATCCACAGCCTACTTGATCCTCGCTCGTATTAAGGGTCACAGCCAGATTGCTATCGCCACCTCTCCTCCGCAGCCAGCGCTCTCTTCCTTTCACGCCAAAGTCTGTCAAGTTGCTTGTGAAGGGGATGAGGCAGGAAAAGTAGAGATGCAGAATACAGAGAGAGAGAGAGAGAGAGAGAGAGAAGGCTTTGTCTTCCTCCACTCAACTCCAGTGCGTTTCCTCCTCGGTCTAGCCTCAATTTGCATACGAAAGGCGAGCGAAGGCATGCAAAAGGTCAAAGAAAGAGGATCCTGTCCAATAACAAGCAACAAAAACAGAGCGCATCGGCCTTTGTGGCGTTGCATGTTCTCCACCATATGAACCCCATGTCGTCCAAGGATCATTTCCATGCAGCAGACGCCAAGACCGATGATGACGGTTGGATCATAAATTAGTCACAAAAGTCGAGTCGGGTCACATGAAAGTCACGGTGGTGATTTGAAGCTGTGTCACCCCCCACCACCCTTTATACCACAAGTGCTCACAGACACACACACACGGCCACGGTACTCACAGAAAACACACCTGCTTTTCTCGTCCACAGTAACAAGCCAATTTGCCCAAAAAATCCAGCTCACTGCGTGAAGAGCGTAATTTCTAAATGCTACCTGAGCCATGACATAATGGCACAAGAGGTTTGAACTGAAGGGTGCCTTGGACATGACAGCTTACGTCTGCTGGCATCTGAAGCGGACCAGAAAACACCAGCCAGGCATTTCCGTGTTGCCAGTTCTGGACTGACAACGGTGTCTCGAGACAGCAGGACTGAGGCAAGGGGCAGGGGGGGGGAGGGTGGGACGGGGAGAGTAGAGGGGTAGAGCATTTCATCTCCCTTTCATCTCCGTCACCCAGTCAAGCATTCAATGCCCCATTCAGCGCCCGGCCAGCATTATGCAAAATAATGCTAATCCCCTTTCCCGTGCTTTCACACTTGTATAAACTGCCGATCCTACCTCTGAAAAGCAATTATATCAGTTTACGTTGCTGTCAAAAAACAGGATTAGCATGCAACGACCAGTAGCAGCAGCGAGGCCCAATATTTAGCCACCTTTGGCTACTTTATGTGTGCACCGGAGGAGAGTTGGGGTGCTTAGAAAAATGAGTTGCAGTGACATATTTGTCTGGGATGCATGTTTTAAAAGGCATCATGCCAGATGTTGTTGTTTTATGCTGGTTTGTAGGACTTGACAGAATCAAAGTCATGTTCCGTAATCAAAAACAAACTCGGCGATGTCTCAGTGCCAGTCTGAGCAGACGTTACACATGTGACACACCACTGAACCGCTGTCGTCCAACCAAAGCCCCACGCCCCACCGCCACCACTACTACCCCCCGAAACCCACCCGCCACACATTGACACCACATGCAACACACACACAGTTGACATGGTGGGGGATTCTTTTTTTTTTTTTTGGAATATGCAAATGTGGGTACAAGAGGAGCGTGTGTGCAAATAGAAGCCGCTTTAATCTGGACGGTTGGGCCTCTCGCACTCTTAACCTTCTCATGTTTGTGTGTGTCTGGGTGGGGAGTGAGGGTGACATCCATCCTGACTGGCAGCAGATCATGGGACATTAGTCAGCACAATTAAGCAGGTTGTCATGGCGACTAATGAAATTTGGCAAAGCGGCCAGCCAGAGATTTACATAAGCGAGCTGGTTATGTGCTCGCCATTATTCTTTCTCCCTGCCGCGGCGCGACAATAGAACCACTTGTATCCCTGCCCACATACCCACTGGCGCTACAAGCCCTCCTCGCGCCTGACAATTTGCATATGTTAATATAATTAAGTGCTAATTACACTAAAACTCGCATATTCACAATCACCCTCCCCAGGAGCTATGGAGAGGCTTGATCTTATTCCAAGTCTTTAACCCTCCACAGTGATAGGGAGAATGTGCATGTGTGTGTGCGCGTGTGTGTTCGCTTGGTGGTGCCCCAGGCCTGATGCAGGAGCCCCCCCCAAACACACACACACACACACCTAACCACCACCACCAGCCCACCCCTCCTTGAGACGTAATGCCGAGCTGCAGCACACTTCTTGGCTTCCTTTTCCCTTCACAACAAGGGAATACAACACAGGAGAAACATAACGCACACACTCGATAGAGCCCGACTCAAATTGCGCAATCCCTCACAATTACAATTAGCCTCATTCATTCAGTTTCTGTTTATCTGTGTGAGAAAAATGCTGACATCGAATCTACGAGAGACAGCCCAGAAACACAAGTGGATGGAAGTGAGCGCGTTTGTGTGTGCGCTCGGCGTTTTGATAACGCAGGACAAAGAGGTTGTGCCTTTCACATTGTAATGGCCGTGAATCGGGAGGAAGCCAAGCGGTCGTGCTACAATTAGAGCTCCTTTGTGCCTCTTCCTCTGTCGCTTTCTCCCTCTCCTCACTTGTTTTCTCACTCTCCATCATGCCTGTGTTTAAAAAAGCCGGAAGAAGTAGTGAGAAAAAAAATTGGGGGGGGGGGGGCTTTCCCCCCCTCGCACTGTGCTGGACACACATGTACACATGCACACAGCAGATGGTACAGGAAAGAGGATGGAATAAACACACACGTAGCGGCACGCACTCCTTAATGCACGGCTGTCGGGAGTGCAAAGGCCCATATAGTTGACTCTCAATGAGATGCAGCGTTATGACTGCAGCAATCATATGCTCTTCTCTTCACTAATCACCACTGTGGTCATTGTGTGGCAGCGGGCACACATACGCCAGATGTTGCCTGATCTTGACACGCTATTCTATGCAAATATAAAAAGAGGATGAGCGAGAGGGTGGAGAAATATCGTTAGAGCGAGCGAGCAGGCCGCCGTGTGGTAAGCTGTAGTGTTCGCTCGGCCGTGACAGTTTGGATGTAGCACCAGAGAAGAAGGGGGAGGTGTGTGTGTGTGTGTCGGGGTCCCTTTTACTAATACCTCCTACTTGGATTACACAGTGTCTTATGTATTCAACCGGACTCATATTTTCTCTTTCTGCCTTTTTAGGCAAATTGGGTGTCTTTACGGTGTAAAGCAGCGATAGAGCCCTCCTTACGGAAGGCCTATGGGGATTCACTGAGATGAACATTAAAATGCAGCGATAGTCTTGTTGCAAAGCTTCTCTCTCTTTCTCTCTCTCTCTCTCTCAGAAGCGGCAAAGGCTTCTAAATCATCCAGCCTCCTCTATTAGACGGGAGACTTATTGAGGTAGAAACCATAAAAAATGAAGAAGGGAAATTTAATCCCTGAAATATTGATTTGCACATTAATATCAGATAGGCAGAGGGCAATCTAGCTGGGTGGAAATGACACATTGTCGACCCCTAGGAGAGGCTCGAGCCAATCTTCTTGCTGCATGTGTCTCAGGCCCAGGAGTTATAGGACAGACTCCCCCACCCCCGTCTCTCTCTCACTCTCTCCATCTCCTATCATCTCTTCCTCCCTGTAACCTCTCATCCCCCTCCACCCCTCCTCCCTGGCGTGTGCACCCTTAATGAAGGCTGCAATACTGCAAATGCATTAGCTTTTAATAATCAAGAAGCATTTTCAAGCCAACAGCTATTGTCCTCAGCCCATCGCTCACACTGTTTTTTTTTTTTTTTTTTTTTTGCTCTACCCCCTCCTCATCGCTCCCTTCCACTGCTATGGGTAAAATGAATACAACGAGCTGCTTAACTAACATGCAGCGATACACGCTCAACCCTTTGAAAGAGCTAAGACATCATGCAAAGGAAAAACAAAAACAAGGGACTCGCTTTTGCAAACAGACCTTCCAAAAGGACTCATTTGCAAGACGAAAAAAAATAAGAGTGAGACAATAAGATCATTAACTGATGAAATTCAATGAAATTAGAGAGTCGTTTCATCTCATATTGTGATTTTTATTGGCCCTAATGTTTTTTTTTAATTTGATAATTGAAATATATTCACAAAAGGATGTTAGATCCAATTAAAAATATGCTCAAATACACAAAGTGATCTCATTAATGTCCACAATTAATATAACATATTTTTTCTTTTAAAATTCAGCAAATTAAAAATGATAGTAAGACTGCATTTTAGCAATAGTTCTCTCTTGTCTTCACATAAAATCAGCAAATGATGGCAATATTATTTTTCGAGTAAAATTCAATCAAAACCATTTCATGTATATTTGGAATTGAATAACATCAAGAAATCAAAAATAAGAAGTCACATTCATGCTTAAAAAACAGACTAAAGACCAAAGTAGATTTTTGTTCAAAAAAGGTTGCCTTGCATTGAAAAAGACACGTTCAACACACACATGCGAACCCACGCGCGCTTGCTCACACGCACGCGCGCGCACACACACACACACACACACGCTATACGGTTATAAACTCGGTTTTGAGACAGACTGGCCCCTCGGCCCTGATGTTTTTTTTTGTGTGCGATCAATGACCTCCCTTCAATCTCACGACCTGTCACTTGTGTCCCACTTTTTTTTTTTTTTTTTTACAAACGAGAGAGTAAAAAAATGAATTCTAAAACGCGACGCGTAATAATAAAATATAAACGAATATGCCGGCAAGGTTAGAAGGCTGCAATTTATTGTTCAATTATGAATATTGTATGAAGTATTCTCATGGAAATGGGAGATAAAATGTTATATTTAATGACATAACTGCAATAAAGTTGGTGGATAGTGCTCGGTTCCCTGCGATCTTCCTCATCCTGACAGCGGGGAGGCGAGCGCCTTCCCCCGGTCTCGCCATGCAATCCGCAACCGGACAGTCGCTTCTCCCTCCCGGGCAGCTAAACTCGAACACATCGCGATAGTGAAAGGACGACGACTTTTTGGGGGTACTTTTAAAAAAGCGTAGCAGGTGAACGCAAGAGGGTGTGCGCACGTTTTGAAAGCTCGTGATTTAAAAGCACAAAAATGAGAGCAGTGCACTGGTGACATCGGGGGGTGCTTCCACTGGACAGACGTCCAAAAATGGGTATGAAACGTGAGGAGGTGAGGAGGGGGGGGTCAGATCCGAAAAAGCCGACAAAGTGGAAAAGGCTCCATTCACAAAAGAGGCGAAACGGTTGGTCTCGTCGCGGTGAAGCGACAATACGTCCGGCTCTTGTCCCCGAAAGCTTAGGTCCAACCTTAAGAGGTCGGTGGTGATCGCGCAGCTGTGCGTCAAGAGCTGCTCCGAGGCTGGCAATCACCCAGAGTGGCCGCAGCCAAAGTGCCGGAGATGCACCGACAACACCGGCGTCCACATCCGCCCCCTCCGTGCACTCGTAAACGAAAAAAAAAAGAGACACGGCAACCAACACCTGTTCTCCAAACTGACCCGATGTCAGTGAACCAGCAGCCAGATAGATAATCGATAGGCGAGCCGTAGATGGAGCGCACACACCGAGCCAACTGCTCAATAAAAGTTAAAGGAGAGAACTTACTTTCTTCCCCCTCCAAAGACGCCACCTCCGCTCCTCTTCGCTCTTGCTCGTGCAAAACGGTCACATCCAGCTCACGAAGACAATGACGAAAAACAGGTGGAATTGAAATAATCCTCCCACTTGATGATGGGGAAAAGGGAGAAGGGTAAAAATCACAAACGTCAAGCGCTCTTAGAGTCCCTTATTTTGGTTCCGGTGGCGGTGAGACGACTTGTCGACGGGGCTGCAAACGCGGTCTCTCCGGTGGACGGAGGCTCGCGAAACGCCGAGGTTGAAAAGGACACGAAAATCCGATATGTCTTTATTCTGCTAATTATTATCGTTTTAGCCCTGTTTTTTAAAAAAAATGGCTGATTAAGTTGAGTGCGCATGTCTTTGTGTGTCCATTTCCCGATATGCACTCTGGGAATGGGTCGAGAGACAGTGGGGAGAGAGAGAGAGAGAGAGAGAGAGAGAGAGAGAGAGAGAGAGAGAGAGAGAGAGAGAGAGAGAGAGAGAGAGAGAGAGAGAGGGAGGGTGCAGAGGAAGAGGAGGCGGAGTGAGGAAAAAAAATAAGTGTAATTAGTGAGTTGATCAACAGTCCCCATAATGCAAATGGGACGACCACACGTTCACGAAGAGGAAAAAAAAAGAGCGCAACATAAACCGGGAAGCAAAAAACGAAATAAACGTTCTGTATGTTAATGGCGCACATCTGCAGCCAGAACAATTGAAGAAGTAAACAAGATGGACAAGCAAAGGTGTATTTTTATAACGATATAGCACGTTTTAACAAGTAAATATTGTCATTTAAGAAGACAAAATACAAGGTTTAGTATAATGCTAAAACATACACGTGAGTAAATATTGTGCGTGCATGTGTGTGTGTGTGTGTGTGTGTGTGTGTGGGGGTGAGAATAAAGTGAAGTGAATCAAAATGGCGCGTGCACACATCCTAGTGTGCACACAATATGTCCAAAGACAATAGACAAGGCACTGAGACGGTTCACATTGTGTTTACTGTATGTGTCAAGGGCTATGTGTGATCCGTAATATACAGTACGTTGCCCCTTCAGGACCATCAAGGGGCCCGTGTGGGTTCACAAGAGCCAAAAAATACTGTACAAGTTCTACAACCCCCCCCCCCGCCCTCATTCTCTGATGCACCACAAAGTGCCCCTATTGAGCGTTTCAATGCAAACTGTTTACTGTGTTTCCACAATGTCGGCTTTTAGGAGTTAGAGGTAAGACTTGCTCTCGGAGAAAATCAAAATCAAGGGATCTGGTTCGACTTGGTGAGGGGGGGGAGAAAAATCGAAGCTGGGGGGTGAAGTGAACCGGGGCTTGGGATGTGATGATAAGGCTGCTAGCGGCAAGTGAACTACTTGCTCCACTTTGCAGCCGTGCACGGACCGGACCGGATCCTCAAGAAGCCAAACGACCCCCGGGCTCGGTTATTCTGGTTCGAGACGGGTCTTTTGACACCAAATGAGAGATGGCGAGAAGCGGGGGCGCGGTTGAGGCTGTCACTTTCTTCCCGGATCCGAGACTACTGCTGTAGCTGCCTCCCCGTCCTCCAGGGGGGTTCGCAGCCTGCAAAAGCCGGCGACGCTGCGTTCACAGGCGGCCCCCGAGAGTCCGGTGGATACGGATGTTCAAGTAGAGTTTGTCAAGCGTGGACCTATTCTTCGATGCATAAATTAAACACGGAAACGGAGGATTACGGTCTAGTCATAAAACATCGAGTCCTCCTTTAATTTAAAGGAGCATCCTTTAGGTAAACGGGGCTCTTTTCTTACCCCCTCACGACTATGATGCCTTCGTTCGTTTTTCATTTTCTTTGAGATTAAAAAGAGGGAAATCATTGAAGCAAGTTATTCTGGATACGCGCTTATCTTGAAGTCAAATCCCCCGACTGCTGTCCACACCACCCTGGTCTCCTTTCTCTCTGCCCGCAAACGATGCTCCGACTCCGGAGGAACACTTGAAAAATGAGCGAATATTTCCAAGACCAAAATCCAGAACGCCGGCGTCCTCGGCTCACAATTGATCATTTATCTGCAAACGCTGCTGTGTTTGAATTAAATGTGTGCTTGCGCGTTAGATATACAGTGATGTTGAGAATGAAATCGATGTCATTTCTATTGATCTGGCAAAGTCAAATAGATAGGCGTCAATTTTCCATCACAAAGCGTTAAGTTTTCTGCGTTACTTTATGGATCCATGCGCGCATTAGCTTCTTAATTACAAAAATACTCGGCCGTGTAAAAAAAAAAATCGGACACAAAAATGCATATATATATATATATATATATATATATATATATATATATATATATATATATATATATATATATATATATATATATATATATATATATATATATATATATACTTTAATTTAATTTTATCATAAATATCAGGTAAATCTTCACGTAAACACGCCAAGTTTAGTGTGTTTTAAAAGATGCACCTGGCTCGCCCGACGTGGCACAAGGCAGAGCCACTGCGGCTCACAAGAATCCGCCCAAAACACGCCAAAAAGCCCACAGCTGTGACCTGCTACCTGCGACGTGCACCGAGTGACCCACTGGCCAAGTCTCGCTTCCAGCCTCACACACGTGCAAAAATCAGCAACAAAAACAAAATACGAAAGAGAGGGACAATCAACCAATTCGGCTCGAGAATAATGTTTCTCAAATGCAAAAACACACGGGAAAACACCATCTCAAATGTGCCTATAAATTCTTCAAATGAAAAAACATTTATCCAAGTGGAAAAGTTGCATCCCAGCAAACTACAAACCCAGCCACAAAGAGAGAATTAGCGCTTTCATTTCAACACCATTCAAGTCTTTAAAAGCCTCCCCTTCGCCCACAATCAGCAACATTAAGAAACGAAAGCCATAAAAGGGAAGAAAATAAAAGGCAAGAAAATAAATTGGAAAAAATCAACGAAAAAAATGGTAGGTTTGTCCATAAATGCTTCAACCTCAACTCTGTGTGCTCACCGCTTCTTTCGCCCTAAAGCCACCAGACAGTGCTCCATAAAATATGCATTATCTTTATGAACCAAAAAAAACGAAAACAAAAAAAGGAAAAACTTCATATGCCTTTTTCTTACCTCGTTTAAAACCACCCATCAAAAAAGATCACAAACACCACAAAGCCAAGCGAGAAGGAGGATAAATGGAGGGAAAAGTGGAGATTCTTGGTACCTTTGGTATAAAGCATTCCGTTTTGCAGTCTTTCTCTTGCTCGGTAGCGATCCGATAATAGCATATGGAAAGTGTTGTTCAAAATGCGCACATTTGGCACATTGTCATTGTGAGCAGAGGAGCAGTGATGCGCTGCTCCAACACGGGAAATGAGTTGCGGATTGGACGCAGCCCGCCTCGGTGCCGACTTATCCCACTTTAATTTAATATTCCGCAATCACACACACTGGTGATGGCATATAATTCAAGGAGAAATTCACAGGGAAGGAAATGCTTTGTGTGGACGCGTGTGTCTGCGTGCGCGTGAGTGAGTGTGTGTGCGCGCGCGCGTGTGTGTGCGTGCGTGCGCGCGTGTGTTTACACCACTTTATTTGATTAGGAAGAGGAAGCACATATTGTTCTTTTTTTCATTTGAACCCCAATCACCTTTGAGCCAGTTTAATGCTTTTTACTAATATTGTCATTTTTTAATTACGTCTTCAAGTTATTTTTAACGATTAAAAACAACAACCCAGGCGGGTTTGCGCATCGTCGTCACGCTGGAATCAGTCCTAACACAAAATCGAGAGCCATAAACGCTTGTTTGTAAAACACTGAACCCAAAATCAATGTATTGGGACATTTCGATCGATTATATAAACGAAAATCCATACGCAACATGAGACCGGTATCAACCCACTCTTCCGCTCCACTTTGACAGAGAGACAGTAAAGGAGAGAGAGAGAGAGAGAGAGAGAGAGAGAGAGAGAGAGAGAGAGAGAGAGGGGTGGGGGGAACTTGTAGTGTCTGCACTGAAAACAAAGAGTACCAGTGCAGACCTTTGCCTCGCTCTTTCTGATCACAGCTTAGCAAACGAACACCACACTTTTGTCAGGGTCCACGACCAGCACCCCCAAATACGGCACATTTCATTGCTGTTGCAAACTGCTTCTTTGCTTTTCAGAATTCGGTAAATTATGTGTCTTGAAATGTAACCATGCCTGCAAAGCCCAGTGAGGTCTTTGGGAGCCCCCTTTTCCATTTTTTTTTTGAGGGGTGGGGGTGGTGGTGGTGGTGGGGGGAGGGGTTAACCGCTGACTTGGAAGTTACTTCCAGATGCCCGCTGATAGTGCACCACACTGATGACACCAATTAAAACAGGAAAATGCCCCAATCAAAGGGGGGCACAGTGGATTACGTTGCATTATAGGGGTCAAGGGGAATCATCCCCCCCCACTCCCTCACCTCCCCACCTGTCCCCCCATCCACAGCCGCCTGCCCCCACTCCCTTGCCCTTTGTTTTCATAGCAAATATCACATTTCAGCATCATGTAACCCACAAATGCAACAATCACGCGCTGGCGGGCCAACACAATCAGGTATGCAAATGCCCTCTTGTGCACTGTCAGATGATGAAGATATTGCATAAAATGCATTCATCTGCAACATAATATGGAGATATGTGTGTGTGTATATATGTTTTGGGTTGGGGGGCGGTGGGGGCGGTTGTAAAATGAGGTGCCAGTCATGTAAAATTTACATGGGAGCACAGCTGTTTAGGCTCCTGAAAGAGGAGAGGAAGGGGTTGGGATTCAGCAGGCGGTGGGTTGGGGGGCACCTGAGATGGTGGGTCCACACAGCCCCCGGTTCCCCTCTGTTTATTAAGTGCAAATCAATGGCTCCGACCTGGCTTTGAGGGTAAGGAAGGGAGGCTGCCGTGTTGGCCGTGTGGCGGAACATGCGGACCATGTGTCGTGTTTGCGTGGAGGAAATACCAAGAAGGCGTTAGGGTCACTCAGCAGAGGTCACCCCCTACTGATTTTAATTTTTTTTTTTCGTGACTCCCCTCACAAGAGGATATGAACACAGACAGGCCGATTCAAAGCAGCACCAGCGATTCCTTTTGAGCCTCACCTCGCCCCGTCGCCCTCTTCCCACTTGGCCCTTTGCTCCTGCCATCTTTTTCATTGTTGATCCCTTTATAATAGACACGCGTCCAGTCACTGTCCTCCATATATGGACTACGGGAGGAGGGGGGACGGAATACAAAAAGAAGTACCCCCAAACGCCCCCGTGTGATGCCCCAGTACACACATCCACTTCCACAGCGAATCCTATTGATTATCACTCAGGCACATGCACTTATAGAGCCGTAACGCGGCAGTAGATGGGAACAATAGCACCTGCGTGATCCTTGTTCAAAGCAAGGAACTACAGCTCAAATAGAAACTGGAAATAACTTGACAAACATCATTGAACACGGAGTTCAGAAATTAGACAAAAACAAATACTGTACATTTCACAATGTGATTGAAGCAATCACACACACACACACACACACACACACACACACACACACACACACACACACACACACACACACAGAAAGAGTACATGAGAAGGCCCACCCTTATGGAAGTAAGACCCTATATGTTGTCACACGGCTTATTAGAGTGCTTCCTTCATGACAACCCACAAGCTTGAACATGTCAATTTGGTGGTCCGAGAGGTCCTTTCAGATCTCAGCCTCTCTCTGGGGGACTGTCACCCCTGCACTTTTCCAACCCCATCGTCCATTCATCCAAACAGCCCCCCCCCCTGACCCCCACCCCGCGCCACATACTCGCTTTCTCTTCTACAACACTCAGTGGGCCACGCCAACGCTGCAAATAACCCGGTCAGTACCAAGAAGTCAATTTGATGTCAACACATTGACATCCTGACGTCAGATTAATTCCATGTGGTCTGCAGTTTACAAAACCTGTTCGCCAGTGGATTTAGCAAGAAAGTATATTGAAAGCTTGATATTATATTTATACAGTTGATTGTATTTATACATTAGCAAAAGCCGTCAGTACACCCGCAAGGTGGTGACCAAGTAAAAAAAAAAGGCTAGAACACTGTCATAAATATTCTGATTAAAAATTGTAAAAATGCAAAAAAAAAACACACCATCAATCCCAAATTTTATATATATATATATATATATATATATATATATATATATATATATATATATATATATATATATATATATATATATATATATTTATTTATTTGCTTATTTATTTATATATGTGTGTGTGTGTGTGTGTGTGTGTGTGTGTGTGTGTGTGTGTGTGTGTAAAATAATTCAGTTTGTATAATGGAAAGAAAACACGGTCATGCATAAGAACAAGCGAAAAGATGATGTTAGCAGTGATGCTACAAAACACGTGTAGGCTTCATCATTCTGTTAAAATAACGTCTGCACGAGGGCTCTTCACCTGGCTTTCGGGAGGCCGTCATTCATTCCACCACACGAACGGGTTTTAAGCAATCATTTGCATCAGTGCAGTGACCATGCGTCGGTTAGCAAAGCCGGTCCAGATGTTATGTTTACACGTAATAGGATTCCGAACACGTTTATAATATTAGCCAAAACAGGCGGAATTACTTAGAAAACGATTTTGCTTTTTTTCCAATACAATGGCAGTCTGCATTTATCTGTGCCAAATCTGTTGACGAAAGTTAAAATGTACATATGAGGTCAGCAGCAACGGCAAAGTGAATTTCCACACTTCCACTTCAATGTCACTTTTCTATTTCTTTGCCTATGTGACTGTATAATACGACAACATATGCAATATGTATTATTAGATTTGGGGAGAAATATGCTTCTTTGGGTAAAAGAGTAAACAGATTTTGCTGTGGAAAAAAAAAAGCAAGCGAGGGATAGGGGTGGAAGCAACTCCTCGACACACACGCAAACGTGAATCCTGTTGTGTTTTCAATTTGGGTTGAAATGCAGACATTTCCCTGGTTGCGTAACTGACTTCTCCCTTCAATTAAATCTTATTTCTCCCAAACAAAATGTCACAATCATTGCACACAGTGCAGTTCGCCAGTGATTTGTTTTGAAAGCTATGTGTCTTCCTCCGAGTTGTGCATTTTTTTTTTTTATGTCCTGACCTCGATTCTCGCAGGCTTTACAAAAGGGATGGAAGAAAGAAAAAGAAATCTAAAAATACATTTAATCCATTATCAGTCCAGTTGAGAATAAAGAATTATTTCCCAGCAACTCTGCTGTGAAATGTGACATTTTAAACAAACATGAATGGGAAGTTTGTTCGCGGACAGAAAAAAAACGAAACAATATTGATTACTGTTTTGAGAGAGGATTGGCTCAAAACAAACAAAACCCCCCCCCAAAAGAACCAACACACATTTCCACATATTTAAAATGCTTCAATATTTATTGATAATTATCAACGAGTAAATTTCGAGAAGCCTGCACTGCAAGAACATGAAGACAGGCTACAAGTGCGAATGTATTTTGTTTCAAAACCATCCCGCACGCACATGCTGCGTGGATGTCACGCGCTTACTGTGATTCCAAGATGGCCGTGCACCTGTCATAGTGCATGGTCACTTTTGCAAACGGAGATCATCTGAAGGCCTTTAAAAGCTCCCGCACGCACAGCATACAACCCAGGTTGCTGATACAACGCCGTTTTAAAAGCCGCCGTCTGACCCTGGCAGGCTGCCTCTCTCTCTGTCTTTCTGTCTATTTCGTTCTTGGTCCCTCTCTCACATCAGAAGCGTTGAAATGCACCCCAGGGCCGAATAGCATTGAACAACCCCTCTGAGCCAGAGGGGGGGCTAAAAAAAAAAAAAAGAAGAAGCTGGAATCCGTTTGCCCTGATATTTCACCAGCACCAGCCAGGAGCGTGGGGAGAGAGGGTGGGAGAGAGAGGGAGAGGCATGGGATGGATGTGAAAACGACAAACCAGGGCTGCATTTATTTGGGGTGTGTGAGTGTGAGTGCCACACTGCAGGCCGTGGGATGGTCTGGAGAAGTGTGAGGTGTCGCTGTTAAGTGGGAAAGAGCGTGCACAGATAGCATGGTGGAAGACTTGGACCAAAAAAAAAAAAAAAAAAAAAGGTGGAGGTGGTTGTTGTTGGGGGGCAGATGGAAGGATTGGTCATGCGCAAGGTAAGAAGGAGGCTTTGTTTGATTGTATGTGGGAGGAAGAGGAGGGGGTAAGGGGATGGGAGGAGATGGGAGGGAGCTTGCTGAAGCTGTTGTCTGTGGGGTTATTATTATTGCTGGCAATCTGTGCACGTGCGCGGGCGTGTGTGTGTGTGTGTGAGAGAGAGAGAGAGAGAGAGAGAGAGAGAAGGCGAGATGAGGCGATATGAGATTCAGCTGCAGGGTCATTTATATATATATATATATATATATATATATATATATATATATATATATATATATATATATATATATATATATATATATATATATATATATATATATATATATATATATATATATATACACTACACACACACACACACACACACACACACACACATTATTTTTCTTTTCACGATGTCACGAGGCTAAAAGGAGGTTGAACATCGCACACTTCCTGTCATGACTGATTGTACGGGCTCCTTTGCATTGGTCAGTGCTAGTCTGCCATATGACCCCTGGCAAAAGGTAAACAACCAGAAGTGAGCACAAGGCTGATTGACATTTCTCGTAATCTCACTCTAACGAACATATTAACTGAGTACGAGCGAGTGTTGTTTAGTTAGATTACTTTTTGGATACGTTTGGGACAATCCACCCAATTTAATAGGGAGACAGTTAATGGCCCTTTTTTTTTTTTTTGGTAAGGCGCAGACATCAATCAAGAGGTGTCAGGCGACTGCTGAATCTGGGCTATGCTCCTCTTCACAGATGACTGATTAGCAAGCCAAAATCACCAGATCCATCTTGCGACGGTCACTTTTATTACAGTCATTTTTAAAGTGACAGCAACCTGCCTTGTCTCACAACACTGGCCACCGCATATATATTCTCATCCTTGTTCTCATCCCGGTTGCCCCCCCCCCACCCAGCCTCATCCGTCTTCCTATCCCCTTCTGTCACCTGCTGTTTGGTCACTAACTCTCCTGTTGCTTGTTATCCCCGCTCCTTCTTCTTTTAACTACTTTTATGTGACTTTTTCTTCTCAACCACACACACTTACTGTGCTACTCGTGTTAGAGTTAGTCCGCCCGCTCATGAGCCGGCTGCGGTGGGCTGTGTTTGGTCAGAGTTGTGTGGAGAGGATGAGCAAGAGTGGGAAAAAAAAACCCCAACCGAGACTCTTGTATTGTCTGAAGCTGGTTGCGAGAATTTTGCAAGGCGTTTGTATGTTAAGAACACAATCACTTCTGCAAAAGGGCACATTTGTATTGATCTTTTTGATTGTTAACCATGAACGTATCAATGGGAAACGATGTTTTTGTCAGAATTTTTGGTGCTTACTCATAACATGTTGAAGGAAAAGAATATTGAAAAGAATACAATTCTGATGTTTTCTGCGACAAAATCATTGATCGTTGCTGTTAATGGAGAGGTAGCGTAGGCCGCAGCTGCACTTACGCGTCGTCGGTATTCTAAGGAACAGATGAGTGGGACGGAGAAGTTTTAAAGTATGGAATAATGTGTTGCAGGAAAGAGTATCACTTGTCAAAATTAGTTTCGGAGCTCGTCGTCAGTCAAATTTGTCCTCCTTTCGTCAGTGTACTTACCAGCTGTGTTCAAAATAAGTCGCAGCATCAAATCATGACGGTGAAATTGTTCAAAATGGCAGCCGAGCTGTGTTTACCTAACTGTTTGCGTACACACGAGTGCCTGGCACTCTTACAGAGCTCTCCTGTGTCTAGGCAGGAGATATGCTAATCGCAACCGACGTCAATCTGAAAAACATCAGGCCAAGTAACATGTGTCTAAGATTACATTTACAACCGCCTGAGCAAAGGAGGGATGCACACGCGCGCGCACGCACACACACACTGATGCACAAGAAAAGTGGGTCAGGTGAGACAGGCAAACATCTTTCAGAGACCGACTGCCATTTAAAATGCCCTTCCAAAAAACAACAACAACAAAAAAGCTGATTGAACAGTTTGTCTCAAATACGAAGGCCTCAGTTTTCAAGAGCTTTGGAGTCATGTTAAACAGAAAGCATGAGTCGAGGCTTTGTTGCATTCATGCTGAATGCATCACGCCTGAGACGCCTTCTTTTGTTCAGAAACTTCAAGCTCTCATTTCCTTCCTGTCCTTGTCATTTTTTTTTCCTCCTGGAAAAACGAGTCATCCATTTTGAAGGCTGCAATATGCATTAGACTTAGATGACAACCTGCGGCATATTTAACAGGGACGCACCTGAACATCAGAAAAACTCCGACCTGTGTAAAATATGTCGTGTGTGCGCATTCGGGTGTTGAGTGGGCAGATAGACGTGCACACAGGAAATCAGAGTAATGGTGCTAGCAGCTGTGCCTGGTTAAGTGAACGCATACGACTGGAGATATAGTGGATCGGCCCTCCCGAAAGCTTGGGGAGCAAGTGGGTGTGACTGCAATGTAAAGTTTGAAATGATCCTTTCATGCGCGCCCTTGCATTCAATCGTCTGACGGAATGTAAAACATTTCAAAGAGCAACATTTGGATTGATTCGAATGTCATAATTGCAATCTTTCAATCAAAGTATGTTAAACATGCACCGAAAACGAATACCCGCCCCCAAAAAACGCTCAAAACACAAGAAATTGGTTTCAATTCTTAATTTCTTTGTATAACCATTTACATTTCCTAAAGCACATCCGCTTAATAATAAGAGTAATAATACCACCACCAAAATCAATAATAATAAGAAATATATTGAAGGCGTGCTTAAAGCCCTCACAACGTTCTCCCAGCATACACCAGGGTTGCAATAGTGAACCCGATTTGAACTCTGGCCAATGACAGCAGTATTTTACTTTCGAAACCTTGGATGACAACCAGTAACTACTGTGAAATTCCCTTCAGATTAAATGTCCAAGGACTTGGGTTCCCACCACCTCTGCGAGCATGTAAGACGACATAACAACATACGCATGTTGCACAAGGATTCGGAGTCATGGTGGGGATCTCACAGGAAAAAAACCCGACAGAGAGGCATCGACACAGGCAAAAAGCAAAGCTGATTATTCTGGATACCAGATCCCTTTTTTCAAAAATGGACTACAGATCTGCTTTCAAAATGTATCTGCCCCAATATTGTTCTATATTTTATTTTCTGTCATAGCCTTATATATTTATTTGTCTAATTCACCAACAATGTGCAAGAGCATGGGGGGAAAAATCTAGAGAGGGCTGCACAAGAGAACAAGAGCAACAAGAGAATTGTTTTGCTTAAAGATGTTCATAAAATGTCAAGAAAATTGTCGTCTTGTAGCTTTTGATGAGTGCATGAGCGTCTATCGGTCCGTGTTGAACTGAAATATCGAGATGGATGCGTTTGTTTTAATCGTACGATTGTAATCATTCAGTATGGAATGGACGGAGCAGAAGAACCTCAGATGAACACTTGTATGTCAGTATCCATAGAAGGTCCATCAGTTTGTCACCGATGGACTTCCGATTTTGCTTGCGGATTGAAGACTGAAACGCTGAGGGAATATAAGCGTTCGCAGAAGTGATGTTTCAACGTATGGTTGACACTGGTGATAGCAAAACGGCTCAACCCAGTGCAGATATTTAAAATAAAGTCTGATTGTGAAGTCATAAAACGACCATAAAGTTCAGATGACGTTTGAGGCCCAATCTGATCAAATCATGTCATGACCTTTAACTGTTAATACATTTTTTTTTGTAGTCGCCCCACCACTTGGCAACACCTCCTGGTTGTTGGTAAAAGGTTTGTCTGCCCTTTGAATGCAGTCAGAGTCAAAGCTGAGCATGAGGAGGTCAGACAGAGGTAAATCTAAATAAAGTTGCAAACTGGAATGCTTTCCAATCTTCAGCTAAACACATTGATCCAGTCAGTATTGCGCTCAGTGGAGAGAAAGTTGCAGTTTCCAGCTTGTACGCGCATACCATCTCATGGCATGCGCCTGCTTTGCCACAGTTATGCACTATAATTGCATTAGACTTGTGACCTCTCGCAAGGGTGGGGAGCTGGAGCATTTCAAAACAAAAACAAACAAAAAAAATCCCCATCTTAATTTGATTCCATTTCAAACAAGCGAGCCCAATTCTGGAAGGAGGAGGAGAAGGCTGCACATATTGCATATGAAAAGGCCAGGGGTGCCAGCTAAAAGCGTGTCCTGTTTTTTATTTTCACTTCACAGTCTCGAGTGAAAGCTCCTTTTGTTGTCTACTGCTTGACTGACTTGAATAAGAAACATTCCATTGTAATGACATGTTGCTGTTACATATTGAATTTGTGTTCCTCGGAAAAAGTCCAATTCCTAAACATGGCCGAATATGCTAAATGTTCACTCGTGTCAAACGACAGCAGGACTGGATCTTGCAACAGGCAGCGTGTAAGTTCTTCTCATGATTGAAGCACAAGCAGACATTTGACTTTGGGGGGAGGAAATAAAAGTTGGACTCACCGGTTCTGTGATTTTGCACAAACAAGATAGAAGTAAAACTGGAACTGAAAACAAAAAAAAACCTAATCCCCAAGTTAAACGGCACTAACACATAACACTTTTGCCCGACAGTCTGCGATTTGTATGCTTGAGGAGGGACCCTCACCATCACTACAGCCCCGATGGCAGAATACCGGGCGCCTGCACAAAAACCACCATACACCACCATTTCTGCCTGCGCCGTCTCCAAAAATAGAACCCCATATCTCCACAATTGACGACTGCACAGTTCTCCTTCTTTGCACGTGTGTGTTTTCACCAATCATCTTCAAATATGTATCATGCATTTACACTCGAAACAAATCTCAGAATTCAGGGTTATTAAAGGTTCCACTGAAACGGGCTTTTATATGAAAAGTGATGCATAAAAAAGTCAGGAAAGCTTGCACCAAGCTGATACTTTGAAGCCATATCCAAATTTCAGATTTACACATAAGCCTCCAGCTCGTGAAAGATGTCCTCAGAGACATGTTTTTATTTATTTATTTATTTATTTATTTTTTTAGCAGGGATGAAGAAAGACGAGGAGGGAGAAACAGTGAAGGACATTACATACACTGCGTGTGTGTGTGTGTGTGTGTGTGTGTGTGTTAGTGTGCGTGTGTGTGATATCAACAATTGCATCCCTTAATCTGTGAAGAGGTGATGTATCTGAACAGTGGAAACAATCATGTTATATGAGTTGCATTTGTGTATTTGTGTGTGTGTGTGTGTGTGTGTGTGTGTGTGTGTGTGTGTGTGGCTACTGAAAGCAATTCCTCAGAATAACCAGCGACTTGGGCTACCTGCTGGCATGAGCTGAGATGGAGATCAATAATAAGTGTTTGTGCATCTATGTGCAAGTGTTGGTTGTATGCTTATTTATAAGTGTGTGTGTGTGTGTGTGTGTGTGTGTGCGTGTGCACTGTACGCTTACTGGAAGACTTTCTATATTTGGCTGGTTTTATGAAAGCAATCAATCTGAATCATAGGCTGTATATATTTCCATCAGCCTCAAATCTCTTAAGTGAAACGAACAATTGTATCCACGTTAATGTACAATTACATGAGAGCTGGAGCAGATTCGATGTTAGGAGTTGCATTTTCCTCAATAACGGGCATTGTACAACATTTCAGATCAATCCACGCACAAGTGCGCGCACGTGCACGCCGTTGCTATGGTTTCTGGATGCTTTTTGCATGTCGCTGTAACTTGAAGGGCACAGTGACCCAGGCAGACCGACTCCTCTCCTTGTGCTGACACGTCCATTATGCCCTGACAGCATGCAATGAGGAACCCGCTAGCACCTTGAACACAAATGTGCGGGACACCCTCACTAGTGTGCCACAGCACACAGCTGAGATTTCTCAACTCAAATCAAATCAAACTTTATTTCTTACAGCACTTTTCCGACATAAAAATGCAACTCAAAGTGCTGTGCAACTACGCCATAAAATGAGGATCCCCCACCCAATCTGAGCAGAGATGCCAGCAAATCATTTCCTTTTTCGGCCTTGTCAAGGACGCCGATTTTAAAGGGAATGAGAGGAGGCGCTTTGATTGATGGTGAATCAAGTCAGCAATGTTCTCGTGTGTGAAAATACCAAAACCCAGTCTGGCCCACCCCAGTGCACATTTTAGGCCCTGCCTCGCATAAGACTTGAAAATCGAGCTCACGATCTGCAGAAGTTAGCACTGAGAGCTGATGACAAGAGCTCTCAGGTGCACGCCTTCGCGCTCATCTCCTCCCCTGTGCCGTCAAGGAAAACAATAAATAACACATGAAATGCCAATTAACTATGCCCCCTCCCGCACCACCCCAAAAAAAACAACACACACACAACTCAAAGTGGATCATGATAAAATAATACAATGAAAGAAAAAGTCGAACTGCTGTAGAACTAATTGGCAAACAAGGCTGCAAACTAATGTTGAGGTTGTGCTTTTCCCTTGAGACTGTTTGTCTGCCGACTGATTATACAAGCAAAGATGCAGGCAAAGATGTGTTTGTGCTCTCATAAGGAACGTATACTTGTGCGAGAAGTGATGTGCGTTGTTTTGCGGTCAGGTTCGGAACGGAGTGTCACGCAATTGACTGCTGCTGATGTGTGTATAAGTCGCGGGTGATGTGTACATTGCGCAAAGTACATTTGCACAAACCGAATGGGACGGCGGCAAAAGGATGTTGCTTTTACAACTTTGCAAAGATGTTACTTCCCCCGGGGCAATTATATTCCCAGCCGAGGACTGAACATAATCACCCCCAAAATAAGGCAAAAGACTTCTGAAAGCTTTTTTTTTTTTTGCAGCTAGCGGTGGCTTGGACATGGTAATGAGGATGTTGAGTTGCCTCTGATGATGGAGAATTGTGCAGCCGCTGTTGATATCGCCGCACCGTGTGTACTTCCCTCCCGCCGAGCACCGTGGACACCAAACTGCCGACATTCATTTGAAATTACCGACCGTCCGATTAGTCACCGTGACCAGCAGTTCAACGATCGAGACATCATCCCGGACCAGCGTGTTATTTCCCATCGGCTGGCAAACAAGAGTCTTATCAAGGGGGATTGCGATCATGGGTTTGCATTTTGGATTTCAAGGGACGTGAGAATCACGCCGCTGTCTTGCTGAAAAGAAAAGAGGCTCCCCAGAAGAGTTCCGCTAGAGCTGAGGTCAGCGCACCTTCCCACATAGCTGACCTCATGTTGTTCTTCTGAGCTCCGATTTGGTGAGACGGAAGCAACAGCTCAACTCTGCTGGTTGACGATAGGTCAGGGATGGGCAAGATAAATAAAGGAGCGGGCCACATTTTCTCATGGGCGCGAACAGAGGGCCACATAGGACCATGCGCTTCCTAATCAGATGTATGAAATGAGTGGCAAGTTTAAATATGGACATTTTTTTAAATTGAACTGGTTGCCAGCCAATCACAGTGTAATCATATTTTTTTATAATTAATTTCTAAATATGACGAATGCAACAGGCTGAAAAAGACCATCGTAACACTTCATTTCATCACATTGCACTGACACCGAAAAAAAACAAAGATGCAAATGTGCCGTCACCAAAGAGTTGCATACAATTTCAAGAAGCACTTAGACAAGTAGCCAGAAACAACTCCAAACATCCTGAAATACTCTTAGTAAAAATGCAAAAGAAAAAAAAAATCCAAGCACTCCCATTATACATAATTTAGGGGAATCTATATTCATAGAAGTGCAGGGCGTGTTGTGCTCAATGGGGTAAAACGCCCCTGTGTGGCTAATGGAACGGCCCGAGTTGCGTGATTGAGTGAAATGTGCTGGAAAGATTGGGAGGAATAGTGCAGATAAATAAAGAGGAGATTCTGCTTTTTGCCGGGCTCAGCATTAATGCGGCATCTCCCCAGGTGATCAACACATTCAAATGAGGAGACGGAAGCAATGTGGAGACAGAAAGAGGAAGAGGGGCATGCGGGAACAACGAGACGGCCCACTCCAAGAGATGGCCCCGCGCCACATGCGCAAGGGCTATAATATCTCATATATCATCGTAATGTTTCAGTTGGAAGGTTCAAAGGAAGGGGGTGGGAGGCAGTGAGAAAATGGATCTTGGCAAATTCAAAGTAAAAAAACAAAAAATAAAACCAAACAAAAAGAATCATAGCAACCCCCCAAAAAACCCAGGGACATTACCAAGCTTCGACAGTCGATGACTTGAGAAGGCCAGGGCTGTCACACGCATTTCTCGACTCCTTTTTTCTCGTCTTCCCTTCCATAATTTTGCGTCAAATGTGAGCGGGCAGCCTTTTCTTTTCACCTCTTCACGTCCATTACCTTTGGAGAGATGCAAAGTGAACATTTCAATTGGATTGCAATGGCCGGTTAGCGCTGCTTTGATCCCCCCCAATCTGCTATGTGGGGGCCTCCATTGTTCCTGATTTGCTGCCTTGATTTGCCTGCCTGCGGATAATGGCCACACTACCGCAGTCTGGCCTTCACCCGTCTCCCTATTTTTTTTTCTTCTCAGAGGTCTGATGCTGATGACAAATGACAGTATGCCGTCCGGTTCCACGGGAACCAGTACGTACTGCACCGTGCCATTCAAGGTCTTAACTTCACACACTCAAAAGTGCTCAATCCCCGTGCGAGCGGACACCTACCACTTTGGGCGTTGACTCCCAAGTTAGCTTGGCCGTAGCCGAATCCCCCCGCTTGCAGTTATGTTGGGACTCATCGGCTCTCATTTGATCAATCAAACAAAAAAACAAAATATAGACATTGAAGACAGCCGTGTCGTGCTTTAACACATCTATTTATTGCTAAGACAAGGATGAGAGTATATTTGCAGCAGGCTTTTTGGATGAGACAGAGTTCACAGAGCGCTGTTATGCACAGAGAGGTAGGTGTCAGAAGCAATGCCTTCAGCCTACACGCTGATTCACTCTGGTTTTTTTTTTTAACCGTGGAAAAGTACCCTTCAGTACATCATGTTCACTTTTGTGTTATTTATATTAGAGGAATGACCACGATTCTTCCAATATTTGCAGGTTGCAAGGCTGTCAGAGATCGAAATTGCGTCAATCATGAATAATGAAAAGTTAGTTTTTACATGGCCGTGAGAGTTTTAGAGCTGCTGAATTGATTGTTAAACTTGGGCATGCTCATACATTAAAAAAAAAAAAAAAGACAACAGTAATTGCATTCTAAGTATAAAATATTAAAATAAGAATTACTCGCTTTTGTACATGCAGTGTGATTTGGAACCGGTTTCTCGGCACACTTGATGTTGACAGCACAAGCACGACGCTGCGGCTTATCTCGAGCTGCTTCTCGACATCGTCTAAAATTCAATCCCCTTGACAGACCAGCAAAACCTTCAATAATCAAGCATTTCCCCATGATCATTTCAGTTTCAAATATCCGCTCGTACTTGCTGTTGACACAGCGATTCATGAATACATTTCGGCCCTTATTTCATGCGGTGTGGAAAACACACCAGTGGTTAGCGGCGCGCGCCGCAGCGGAATGGCGCTCCAGGCGATGATCAGCGTACGATTCACACGTACCTGCAGCAAGTGTAAATAGAACACGCGGCGAGAATTTGCTCGAGTGTCTGGTCTCCTCCCAGATACAAATGAACAATTTGTTTTCCAATTCTTCGCAAACCTTCATCTCAGACATTCACCTTTGAAGTAGATAGGAGGAAAGGGGGAGCGACGGAGGGGGGAGGGGAGGGGGCTCTGTTCAGATGGTACGATGCCGTGTTTGTCTTCAAAGGGTCCCGGCTTGCTTACAAATGCGGCGGTGAGTGCAACACCTTCAAGGTAAAAGTGATAAATCTTGCTCTTTCATGCCCCCCCCCAAAAAGAGACAAATATGGACGCAAATGCTGTCAGACATAGCAAACGGAATCAAAACCGTGCCGAGCAGATAAGAATATTTGGGGAAAAGCCGGGAGGTAATTACATTCAGGAAAATCCACCTGTGTCGGGCTCAGCTTCATCACAGCTGATTGCAAAAGTCTTTACGCTCGCCACACTCCAATCAACGAAGGTGCAGAGTATCATGGAATATCAGCACGAGATTTTGCAACATCAGTGCAAAACAATCATCATCCGTGCAGCCTCTGTCATGCTTATCCTGTTTGGGGTGACCGGGATCTGCAGCCAGTCCCAACTGAATATTGAGCAAAAGCAAACTAATCAACAAACATCTTTTCATGAGGCTGCCTTGACAATGTGTAGCGAGGTCGTCGTGTCAAAATGGTCATGAAAGGGCATCACCTCCACATGCGCTTCAAAGTGAATCGGAAGGGAAAATATATATGGTGGGACAAGAAGAAGCCATCCTGGCCCTGCCGTCTCTCCAATTCAAAGCAGAATTTTTGTAGTCAGGTTGAGACCAATCTGAGACGTGGGCATTCCGTCAATACTGACGGAACGTCTGTCAATTGTCACTGACGGACGCCCGTTTTGCTGACTCTGTGTCAGAAGAGGCCGGTGTGCAATGCATTATATACAAAAATAAAAAACAAAAAACGTTTGGTGGGGGGGGGGAATACAAAACTAGACACAAAAACAGGAACACCAGATCATTCTCAAACTCTCAAAAATTGTGACGTTTCCCCACAGGTACACTTGAAGTCCAAAAAGGCATTCTGCCGCACTTTTTGGGGCGGTTGCGCAGATTCTCTGATCGACTTATGAGTGTCACTTATGCGCCATCATGAAGCGAACATAAACAGGGTTGTGATATTTAAATGAGGATATCCCATCTCACACCTGGCGGTGCGTGTTTCCTCCCACGGATTTGAGCATTTTTCTTCGACTGCGCTCAGGAGGCTGAACTATGCGCTCGCGACTCTCAAAGGCGAAACATCATATTGTGCATTTTGAGTCATTTCGGAGCCGCTGATGGCGAGTGATAACTGTCGCCGGCCGGCTCGACTGGTTCGTTCTTGACGTCGAGATTATATCGTAATAATTATTACAACAAAAATGAATTTTTTTTTTTTTTTTTGGATGGAGCTTGGAGACCACAAGCATAATAATGGCCCATAATCACGGCTCTTTGGTGGTGGCACAGAGATTTCCAAGTTATGCATGGTGGGTGCGTCATATGCCTATCGACGGGAAAATTGCGCAAAAGAAACGGACTTCAGTGGGAACGGGCGAATATCCCCCTCAGTGCGCAACTACACATTCTTGGACATCCAGCAGAAAAAAAAAAAAAACCCCAAGCCATGGTTGACTTGCTGACTTGATGTCACCATGTTGATTCACAATGTAACTTTCCTCGAAATTCTTCAAGCAAACAAACAAGGCAGCCACAAGAAGAGAAATGAGAGTGGGGAAAAAAAAGAAAAGAGCAAGAGAAAAGTCATCAATTGTCCATCTTGCGGGGATGACATCCTTTGCACCCGCTCTGTCATGTCTGTCTCATGTGCTTGGATGGACAGCGTCTTCCTCTCCCCTTCCCTGGGATGACTGCCTCGCTCAAGTCCCAAAAGACACCTTTTTTTCCACTTCTGTCTCTCGCCTCTTTCTTCCTCACAGATGCCGCCGTCTTTCTGAAACTTTATGAATTAGTTACAACCCCCCCCTCCCCCTTTGCCGCATCCCCCACCTCTCTTACTTTCTCATTTCAGCGGGGCTGTGAATTCAAGGTACGCCTCCAGACAAACTGTCTGTCTCTCTGTCTGTCTGCCTTTCGACCCGACTGCATCCACTTCGGGCGTCGAAACAAAAACCTCTTTGGGAAAAATACAAGATGGATTAATTTTGGAGAGGAATGATATTGATGTACTGTATCGTCCCCCCCCACCTCCAAAAAGTTCTTCTATCCGCAAATGAAATGCAGCTGTGGCTCGAATGCACTCACAATTCTCCGCCATCCACGTCGCCTTCATTCTTCCTTTTTCCAAGATCGGGCAGACACGGGACACAGGGGGTGGCGTGTCTGCGTGTGCGTGTCTGCGTGCATGCGCCTATGTGTGTCCCACTCCTTTGTGACCGCTTTGCGGAACCCGGAGCCTCCCCGCACAGAGGGAAATGGCGGACTGTGGCAACGACAGGGCAGTTTTACAGTGTAGCGGGCTGAATGTTAAACTTATATTTAATGTATGACATTTCACACAAATCATCCGGCCACAGACATGACCCTGGGGTATTCCACAGATTGCTTTTTCAGTGCCTCAGCAACTGTGGGATTGTTCGTCCCAGCGAGAGAGGGGGAGAGAGAGCTGGGAAGGAGGAAAAAAAAAAAAAGGCTTTGAATTTGGCGGAATGATCGCCCCCTCGCCATTTGTCCATCCCGGGCTGGAAGCTTTCTCGCTGGTTCTTTTTCTCTGTGATATGATGATCGCAGGCCGTGCCAAATTGAAAACATCTTGGCAGTCTGGAGGCCGTACGAAATACCCATACATTATGTCTCGTACAACACCAGATTGGATAGCAAAACAATTATGCTGCTTTGACGTCTCTAAAGATCCCCTGCGCCCCTCTCAGGCCTCGCCATCCTTTAATTTCTGTGAGAAAAAAAAAAGGCTGTAAATATTGCACGTTTGATTCCCTCTGTGGGGATACATGATATGGAAATAGCGGCAGGCACACTAAGTTCATGAATACGCAGCCAGGGAGGCCCGAGCATGCCCCTCCGAAAACACTCAGCCGCTGAAAATAAATACAGGGCTGCGGCGAGATTTTGAAAACCATACAAGCAAAGGAGAGAGAGAGAGAGAAAAAAAAAACATTTTCTTGGCCCTTCTTGTCAGCTCAGCCTTGCAAAACAAAGTATTGATAGCAAGTGACTGCAGTGGGGGTCATCCATTTGATCTGAAGGGACATTTTTCAACATTTTGGCACATTTGGTTGCTGCCAAGAGCGGCGCCGTCCATTAGATCAGCGTCACTCTCGCCTCTCAAGGTTAGAGAATGCGAGTGGGGAGTTAGGGAACATTTGGGCATGCTTACCTGTCACACTTAAAATAGCCTCTGCACGCAGGCGTGCGCGCGCGCACACACGCAAACAAATCAAGGTGCATGAGCAGCCATCATGTACCAAGACGTCTGAGGGCCGCAGTGAAAAGAAAAGACGAGGAAACATTTGCATTTACAATTCACATGGCGACGGTACGGATGACTTCATTTTCTCCGTACGATCATGTTTTCGAATCCCATCGAAACTTGACTCATGTAAACATGATGAGTTTCTTCCTGTACAAACAAATTCTCTCGTTATTTACTACATTCATTTTTGTCACGCTATGATTTTTTTTTTTTTCTTGCAACATATTTCACTACTTTTGCCTGTGACCTGGCGACAGTAACGGTGACTTTTTAAAAGTGTTGAATCTCAAAATGTCCCCAGTTTAAAAGCACAATTCCTATTCATTGCATACCATCACTCAATTCCATTTTAATGGACAAATTCACAGAATGAATTGCAGTTGTTTGTCCGCAATAGGTACTTTCTGCAACATCAATGGTATAAACATGAAAAAAATTTATCTGACCTTCCCACGCTCACATTGCATGAAATATTTAGACCCATCAAGGCTAAAATAGGCTTCAAACTCACAGCCCGACACAATTTGCTTGCATTGTCATGATAAACAAGCAGGATGCGAGTGCCTGGTGTCTAATTATACAAACACGTTTGCTAGGGATAGCAATGTCAGCATTGTGAACACTACAAGGGAGCTAACAAAGACAATCATTGACTGTAGTGTAATAAAGTCCCCTTGAAACCACATGCCCAAATACACAAATACTCACTCCCAAGTCCCGACCGCAACCTCCAGCATAATTAGCAGTTTTCCCTCAAGGCCCTGGGAAACCTGTTCCTAATTGGAACCCAGTCGGGATTTTACATGGATTAAAATACATGAGGCTCATGTGAAGGGGAAACACACAAACACACACACACATACACATGTGCAAAAAAAAAAGGAAGAAAAAGAGCCCAATAAGTTAGCAACTTTCCCCCCAAATTTTTATTGAGGCTAAACCCAGCATGATCTGCGCTGTCTCGCTCGGCGCGGCTCGAGTGAGTCTCCAAAGGACAATTACAGAACTATTTTGGCCCCTTCTCTTATGTATCCTGTTTTTCTTTTATTTGTCTTCCATTTCCCTGACTTAAGCCGTTGTTTAATGGACAGCATCGTGACAAGAGAGGAGTTTGCCATCAGGTTGAAGCTGCTTGGCCTTTTTGCCAATTTGCCGGCAGCCTCCCTCTGTACTTGCGAGACGGCCAATTAGCTGACCATCTGACAGAGGCTCTCTGACCGTGGCTATTAAAACACAAAGACACACACCCGCGCACACTCACACACATGCATACACAACCATCAAATGCAACCGATGACTGGCCGTCTCTATCTGCAGTTTTTTTGCCGAGAACCCCCCCCCCCTTACTCACAATTAGGACGACACACACACAAACATAGGCACGCAGTCATTTTCCTCGCCAAAAAAGACATGCTCTCTGACCCCCGCTCCCCCCCACACCTGTTTTTCATCCTAGCTCCTCCTCCAAAATCTCTTTCTTTCTCCCTCTGCACGCAAGGCCTCGTCTTCTGCCACCATCATCAACATCCAATCGGTCCTCTTTTATCTATATTTCCTTCATTTTTTTTTTAGGTTTATTTCATTCGTTTGGGGAAGGTGTCGTTTCGGGGGGGAAAAAACCCCATCTGTTAGTGGTGTAACTGTAAAGGCGAAAAAAAGAATATCTACAGGATTTGCATTGCATTAACAACCATACATGTATTATTAAACCAATATTACAGTGTCACTCAGAACTGGGCAACATTTGGCAAAAAAAAAAAAAAAAAAAAATAATAATCTAATTAAGGTGCGGGTATCCAATGAAGTGTTTTGTGAAGATTTACATGCAGCACATGTGCCCGGCCAGAAATGGAAGCACACCCGTGTTCCAAATAAATGACCATTTCCAACATGTTGTTCTATTCATGGCTAACTGAAAATTATATGGAAAAAAAAAGATTTAAAAATGATTATTAGCCAGACAGGTAGAGTGGTTCTGAAAATATCAAACCATGAATCACATTATTTGAATGCAATAGTAATAATAATAATAATAAGATATTCGGAGGAAGCACAGCAGCCCGAAGAATTCTCCCCCTGATGTCTGCACCTTTAAGCAACACCCCCCCAAAATCAGCCCAAGCTATCTAACCCAAACACCCCCACCTTCCTACAGCCCGGTCTTTGTTGTCCATCAGTGGTTTGTTTTAAGCCTCAGCTCAGATGGCGTCACCCCTCTCCCTCCATGGTCAAGTTCAAGGGTGCTCTGGAAACACACCGGGTGGTTGTGGCGTGTGTGTGTGTGTGTGTGTGTGTGTGTGTGTGTGTGTGTGTGTGTGTGTGTGTTTTATAAGCATACGAGGCATACATGCTTGTGCACCAGCCGCACACAGGAACACCCTCAGCCATATTCGTCACATGGAACCATCCATCCATCCGTACATTAAAAAAAACAACCCGAATATACATGTCATCAGATCACATTGGACAGCAAGAAGTTTTTTTTTTTCTCAAAAGCATGCTTTAAAAAAAAAAAAAGAACTGTCGACAATAAAATGAAAGGCACTGACACCTACACAGTGTTGGCGGCGCACCTGCCTCCTCAAGGTCTGTCGGCTGCAGTCAAAATGGTGGACACAATAACGGCGGGCTTTGATGCTTAATACGGAGGAAACAACTCTATTTTTCACCAGGGCAGCTCATCGTGGGCGCTCAAAATTCACCCTCTCTTTCCCTTGCCGTCTCTCGCTCACACACACACACACACACACACACACACACGAACATGGGGCGCACACCGGATCTGAGTCTATTTGGTGATCTATGTGGACATCAGTGTGCATGTCAGCTGCGGCAGAAATTTAAGGAAAGGGGAAAAGCGAGGGTGATGCCGGTTCAAAAAGCCTCTCCTGCTATAAATGAACACGACTGGAGGTGAACGAATACATTTTCACACACTCTGTTGACTGAAGCGAGGATTCCGATTCCATTGATTCTGTAAAACCGTGATGGGCGAAATAAAAATAAAACAAAAGGCATTTATTTGCATTTGAAATGCAATCTTTGCGTCTGTCTTGCAGTTACTCCTAATTAATTTTCATATCATTCTTTGGAGACTATTTCATTTCCAGAATTAACACAAAAGGAACTCTTCTCACCACGGATAATTATACAGTTAAAGAGGGTTTGCTCATTTAAAATAAGAAAAAAACCCAAACAGACTTTCTGCATGACATCAAATATGAATCTTTGATCTATCTCATTCTGTCCCTGATGGTTAAATGCCGTTAATTATATTCTGAGGGGGGAAAAAAAATTAACTTCCTCAGAATAATTAATACAGCGAGCGTACTTTTGTTTGCCGGGAGTGTGTGTGCGCGCTGATAAATGAATGCATGTGACAAACAAACGCCATGCGCGAAATTATATGCAGACCAGGAGGCCGCCCACTGCATCTCAGAACACTTTGGGACGTTTCATGTCAATTTTAGCAGCATCATGTCAATCTTGTGAAAATTGCACAAAGATCACATGCAACTTTCACATGTGTTCTTGTCAATAAGGTGCATGGGGGGGGGGCTTTTCCACATTTTATTCTACTCCCCTATAGAATATCACCATCTCCCTGGTGGACTGTGTATACACACCCACAGTCAGATGATTCATATTATCTTTACCAGCCGACTCCTCCATATAACCTTCCTTCCCGCCCGCCATTATGTAAAAACTATGGATTACCTTTGGTACGTGTGCAAATCCCGCATTTGCCAGCGAGTCGCAAGTATGTGTTTGGGATGGATGTTGCATATACATCCATGCATGCACCCGAGCAGAGACCCCCACTCCCCACCCTCCCTCGTTCGCGCCTTCAACATCTATCATGCCTGTATAGGTCTATCAGCTCCCCGAATGAGGTGCGGGGCAAGAAGAAGGGACACAGGGTACGCGGGCGGGGTGGCGGCGGAGCCGTGAGAGGGGCTGTTGGGTGGGGCGGAGGGGGGTGGGGCAAAAAATAAATTTAACCCCCTCCCTGACTTTTAAAAATGCACATACATTTCCATACATTGAAAAGGCAGTGAGGTGCACACACCCTTGCTGCTCTATCCCCAATATGCATTTCCCCCCACCCACAAAAGCGCACACACACACACGAGAACATTGAATACAACAAAGATGGATGTGTGTGTCCCGCTCAGTGGGTGTTTGTGAAAGTCTAGCCCTCGCCATATTTATCTTCATAAGAGCAGGAGTGTGCGTTTGTCCGTCTACTGTACATGCGTGTGTTTGGTTTTTGGGGGTCGTTGTGTACGTAAAATGATTTACCTCACCCAGAAACAAGGGGAAAAAAAGGTCTGTTTCATCCTTATTTTTATCTACTGCAACCAAATATGAAACAAAAAAGAGCTACCGTATTTTCTTTTCCGAATATTGCGACATATGGTGCGGTAACTTTATTTGGACGGCAGTAAAATTATGAACGCAAGGATTTCAATCCCCCCCCCCCCGAAAAAGCAACCGAAACGTCATTCCTTGTTGATAATGACGGGCCTGTTGTGAGACACAAGCGCACTATTGTTCGGCAAGACCAGTTTGTTCGGCAGAAGTGATTTTTGGCTTTTAGAAAGTTCCATTTTGCACTCCCCAGGCGCCACATATAGGCCACCCCAGGGAGGCGTGTGTGTCTTGTGTTCGTGCGTGCGTGTGTGTGTGTGTGTGTGTGCGCGTGTATAAAGTGTAAAATATTCTGACTGAACTGTCTTGTGGTTCATGGAGCAAGGAGAGGTGTCCTGTCTCTTGCATTCTAATGTGAGTGGGTTTTGGAAGGAAAAGTAAACAGATATGCTTGCTTGAGCGCACATGCAGTTGTATATGTGTGTGTGTGTGTGTGTGTGTGTGTAAAAAAAACTGGTTTGAACCTGCATGCACACACGTTTGTGTCTTACGACACATATGTAAACAAGGTGCTTTTTTTTCGTTTTTTTCCCGGTTTGCTTCGTCACCTTGATAAGGCAACCTCATCAATATCCTGTCGAAATGATCAGGATGACTAAAGGTCTGTATGTTTGCATGCTTCAGAATCAGAAGAATCAGAATCAGAATCATCTTTATTGGCCAAGTATGTAGAACACACAAGGAATTTGTCTCCGGTAGTCCAGGCTACACTCGTATTATCATGAAGGAGCAACATGACAACTAAGTCTGGAAAGACTTTCCGTCACGTCAGGGTACCGTCATGCGGTAGTAGCACCCCGATGCCAGCTGTGAGACAATCCGCAAAGTATCAAGCGGAGCTGAAGTCATCAGTGGTAGAATACAATACGATGACAGCCGTGCAGTTGCTGCAGATAATGCTTGCGCCATTTTAAAGTGAGTATTTGTAGAACAACTTTGAAATGTACAAGGGTTTGCTTAAGACAAATACTGTGTTGTAAGTGGAACATGGTCACATTTGTGGATGGGTTGATATATACTCTATGCAAGAGGAGGGTGTCTATTAAAGTGTAGGGAACAAAGAGTAAGCCCTGTTCATTCATGTATTTATTTATTTTTTTTATTAGGGAGTTTTTAGGTTTCTGATTGCAGTGACAGCACCACGAGTTGCACCGGCCATTTCCATACACAATTTTAAATAATGTGCCTGATTATCTCCGTGGTCTTGAATAATGGTACGCGTGGCATCTGCACTGCAGTAATATAAGAAGGGAAGAAGGGCTGTCTTGGCGAGGAGAGGGTGTTATCCTGCAGGTGGAGAGAAGGCGACGACGGGGCCCTTTAAAACAAAATATGAGCCCCGTCGAAACGATCCCATTCCTATTGTCGGCCATATTTCCCTCACCTCTTCCCTTTCCCGCTCTTGTTCCTGCTGGGTCCGTCGGCGCACAGATGTGCTCTCTGTCACGGCCGCGATGATAAATTAGCGCGGCTGCCGCCGTGTGAAATAGGAGCCGGTGTCTGGGTGCGCAGGGCGATCCGGTGGACAATGCCAGGGATGAGCCACTGCTAGTTCAGCTGTGGAGGGAAGCTTTGGATGGGACCGCGTCACGGGTTGGGATGGCCGCCAGAAGCCTGACAGCAGAGCCGGATGATCATTTTGCTCAAGGCTTTACCGCCCTCACTCTTTTCTACCTTTGCGTTTGGTTAGCGCAACTCTTTGTATGTGTCGGTCTCAAGTACCGGAGGTTCACAATCTGTACCAGTGTGTGTGTGTGTGTGTGTGTGTGTGTGTGTGTGCGCATATTAGAGCTGGGATCTGAAAGCAGCTGCATGTACAATATGTGTTTTTCTTTGTGTGTGAGTGTGTGTGGTACGTTTACCTGCAGGCTTTGGTTTGTTTGTGTGTGTGTGTGTGTGCGTGCGTGCGTGCGTGCGTGCGTGCGCTGACATATGTTTCTTATGAAGTAAGGCCCATGCCGGGCAAATTAATTCTCAGAAGTTGCATGGCAGGGGCTCCCCTTCCCTTTGAAACGGGGCATACGGCTCCCTGTAATCAATAAGTCAAGCCATCTTGGCTGCATGTTGCAAGCCCCCGGTACACAGATGAAGAAGCCCAATTTACTCATCATAAATTCTGATTCCCATAATAAATATGAGAGGAGGTCCCTCGGTATTTGAATATGTGGAACCTCAGGGGCATTTGAAATGCCGAATGGCTCTCGCCTCCGCCCGCAGTTGCTTTTGTTGATCCGAAGCGCGCGCGCGCGCTTTGTGTTGAATAGTAATGATGCGTGGTCAAGAATATTTATTTTTGATCTGAAAAGATGAAAACACGGCAGGCCCGGCCGGGTCTGCTTGACTCACGCGGATCCCGGACAACCTTTGATGCGGTTCATGTTTGCGCCTACCTTTGGAGCGCGGTCTCCGTTCCTTGCATCTCGGCATGTTCTTAATGAGGCCGGACAGGCACCTCCAGACAAGTGGTGACGTGCACAGGCAAAGGCGTGTGATGTTTGGGGACATGCTAATCTATTGGACAAGCCATGTCTCTCCCGTTTACAGCCTCTTGCTTCGAGTCTTTGCTCATGGTAGGAAGATGGGAGGGGAAAGAGTCCAAAATGTGGCGCACCTACAATGGATGTGGGTGAGCTAGGCCTGCCTGCTGCATCTGTTCAAGGAATTCAAAAGATAAAACATATTGCAGCACTAAATCTTCTTAGGGTGTTGAGCAGCAGTCATGACACACATTTTTTTTTTTTTTTTTTTTACAAGCATACAGTTAGTCAGTGTTTTGTGAGGCGAGCATACATGTGGGTAAACATGATTGAATGCAACATGGCATCTCTGTAACTAGTGGTTTTGTTTGTTGGCACATCTCTGCAATGTTCTTTTATGAGTCACCGTGAATGTTATGACAAAAACGGCAGGAGCACACGTGGCCTTTATTTTTTTTCTTACCAGTTTTATTATATATATAATCATTAAAAAAAATGTATAAACCAGAAACAAAACATCAACGACTCGTGTTGGATTGTTCATTTTACAGATGAGCGAAAGCCAGCATATTTTGCCGCCAATCATTAAAAATAAATAAATAAATAAATAAATAAAAACACATATATATATATATATATATATATATATATATATATATATATATATATATATATATATATATATATATATGCTTTTCAGTTGTGATGGCTTTGGCAATGTTTAACCCTTAAGAATGTTAAAATCTTACTTTCAAATACGTACCTGTACGATAAACAATGATTATGGCCACAGCAATGGTTTCAAAATATACACTGTAAATCATTTTTTAGTTCATTGTTCTTATAAACATGGAATGACTCTAAACCACCTGATGAGCAAAGACTATATATATATATATATAATCTATATATATAAAATATATTAAAAAAAAAATATATATATATTTTATTTATTTATTTATTTATTTTAATGATTGGCAGCAAAATATGCCGGCTTTCGCACATCTGTAAAATGAACAATACCCAATCCATCCGACATCCGCGCAGACTTACACCAGGCGCCGTGCACACGGCACGCTGACTGGAATGGTTCGATTTTTTAAAAAGTACTTTGCCGTACTTAAGGCTTGGAATGACTACGATCACAAGTGGTGTTTTTGCATTGTGATTAGGAAATTGAAAGATCCTCCAAGCACAGGCAACTGTTGGGAAATGCGAACGTGAGCAGATAGCAGTTTCCAGTGTTGGTCGATACAGATGTCTTCATTGGCGGGGGAAGCGTTACGAGCGCTAATTCCTCACCTGCTAGTTACATGCGTGAAGAGCTAATCCATAAATTCTGCTGTTAAATGGCTCATCAGCGAGCGCCGCGACACTGAATGTCGCCAATTAAGACGCCTAAATGCCGGGCTAATTACGCTCGGAATGTAACGCCCTGTCTCTCACTTGATTACAACTCTCTCACACCTCACTAATTGCGGTCATTTTTTAACTGTGAGGTTTTACGGTCTTCCAAGGTTTGATTGGCAAAACAATTCAACCCCGTGGTCAAGTCATTACCAATTACAATCAAAAAGCTTCAACGATCCAAGCGCATGATAAAGGTGTCACATACGTCGAGCTCGCTGAATATGAGCTACTGATAAAACACGACACGCAATGACAAGTCATCAAAGTCTTTTTTTTCGATCATGATTGAAAACTCAACAGCTGTATAAAAAAACTCAATCAGATGTGACGTCGAGCGTAAATCATCAGGCTTGTATTTCGGTTATGTCGGGAAAGTAATTAAGTCGACAAGTGACATTTCTGGTGTGATTACTCAGTTTACGATGGTGTCCTATTTCCATCAGCGACGTAACCTGAATTTGTCGTCTATCACTAAATAGTGATAAAGTCACAATGACTTTGAATGAAAAATACGGTTAAAAGTATAAAACAGGAAACAGAGAGATAACAGGGTGCTTTCGCCATTGAGCAAACAAGTTCATTGTGACCCCAAATATGACCCCAAAATACCCAATGTAAAAACATGAAAAATAAAAAAAACAAGACCCACAAAGCATCATTAAAAGCTTTTCAGTTGTGATGGCTTTGGCAATGTTTGACCCTCAAGAATATTAAAATCTTACTTTCAAATACGTACCTGTACGATAAACAATGATTATGGCCACAGCAATGGTTTCAAAATATACACTGTAAATCATTTTTTAGTTCATTGTTCTTATAAACATGGAATGACCCTAAACCACCTGATGAGCAAAGACTTTTTGAACAGCACATCCGCCATATTGGAATATTCGACTGCACGTCGTGGCAAGAGTCTCCTTCTCAATTCTCACAAGAGCCTTTTGAGTATGACCACGAGTCAGCGGCAAAAATAACAGACCAGAACGTTTGGAGGAGGCGGCGTCGGAGGAGGAGGTCTCGTGAAGAATGAGAGGTGATAAAGATCTGCTCGGGGCCTCTCCTTGCCTTGGCCCACAGGTCTGAAGAGCAGAGCAAATTGCGCCTGAAAGGGGATGATACTCATCGGAATGTTAATGGCACCGAATATTTCAGAGGTGGGATCATCGCATGGCAGGAGGAGGGTGGTTGGCTTTCCCGAAAGCATTTTGCGTTCAAGCTTCATCTCTGTTCTTGGAAGGCCCGAGTCGAAGATGATTCCGATGCACAGCTGACAAGGCCCGCCAGCTCTCGGCACCGTTTGATCTCTCCCAAAACACACTGAAAGTTAAAGCTCTTCGGGAATTCCGCAGCACTTGGTGTAATCATTCTTTTTTTGGGGGGTGGGGGCATGTTATAGCTCACTTTGGATTAATGGGACTTCCCGATGCAACTTCCTTCAAGCTTTTTCTTTGTTTGTGGCAGACATTTGTCAATCTCAGGATGTGCAGCCTTGAGTGCAAAAAAAAGAAGGAAAAAAATAAACAAACCCCCCGCCCCAGATAACTCCTATTCCTTGTGGTTCTTGGTCCGGATGCATGTGTCATTGTCTAAGACAAGACATATGGAAAAGCCAACTACGGTGGTTGTATGACAAACGTGGTTCTTTTTGAAGAAGTACAGAAACATCATGGGAGGTATAAAAATTATATACAATATATATATATATAATTAACGGGGAGTACGGGGAGTAGTACCAATGTATTTATACTAACATCTGTCTTCTTCCCTTAAATTCAATCAAAACACTGCTTTCTTTAGCCTTGAGAGAAAGAGATGGCTCTTATGTGCAGAGAAAGTTAAAAACAAAAAAAAAAAAGCAAGGATACGGGAAGGGAGGAAGAAGTAAGGGGCTCTAAAATTAAGAGACTTATTGCATGTTCCCAGATGTGTGCAAGGAAGATGACCTGCAAGTCAAAGTTGTCCCCCATCAATCATTGCCATATGCTCCCGGAGAAATGGATCCTGCAGGACACTTCATATTCTTCCTTCTGATTAGTTCATTTGAGAGATGAAGGAGGGGATGGGCTGATGGGGTGTGGTGCCGTTGGGCGGCGTTCCTTCCAAATGGATGGCCCCGATGTAACCCAAGACCGGAGAAGGTTCAATGTCAAAGTGAAGCCTCGCCATTTAGGACTTTGGGGATTTTTCCTTTGCTTTCCCTCCCCCCCCCCCGCCCCCAGATCTTTAACTACGGCACGCCATTGAAAACATTTAAAAAAAAGACATAAAAGTACTTCACTTCTAGTTATTTTGGGTTCAAATATACACACTTAATACTCAAGTATCACTTTCAGGTACTTTCGACGGGACTGCTTGGCGTTGATCAATGAGCCTGCATTCACCCTCCTTTCTTTTTTTCCCGTCTCTGTCGGCTTCTTCCCTCTCCTGTCTTCGCTCTCCCTCCGCTCACCTTCCCCCCCAGGGCATCGGTAATTATCGGTGGGGTCTTAGTGACTGCAAATGAAATTACCATTTAAGAGAGTGAGGGAGAAAGAAACATCCCCTTTGCCATAGGAGGGGAGCTTAAGTGAGGCGGCTCGGATTTCAGCTATTGATTTTTAAACTGCTACATCAGAGTGTAATGCTTTCATAATTTCAAATAAAGTGTCCGGTAAAACGAAGTACTAATGAGGAGAAAGAAGAAGGCCACGCAGAGCAAAGCCGGGGCTTGAATTTGAAGTGTTGACGCATGCGGCAGGAAATTAAAGGGCTCATCAGGCAAGACGATCCATCTGTCGATCAACACCGAGCAGCTGGAAATCCGGTAAAGCTCTGAAAAGTCCCCCGTTAACTCGTGATGATATTTGGTCACGTATAGGCAGACCGTCGGAGTACCCGGAGAAAATGCTCAGTGAAAGGAATCAGTGAAAAGAAGCTACCCAAGTACTGACCACCATCAAGTGCAGCGATATCTTCTCACATGCTGTTGAGCCGAAAAATCGTGGAACTCAAAGTGAATTTCATCTGCCGTTGAGCACTAGAGTCCATTTTTCAGATTCAGATGTGACCAACATCTTAACGTTCAAACTTGAGATATTTGTGTGTCATGGTCACTCGTTTTGTCACTGATGGGCATTGAGAAACAATCGAGATTTTTTTCCCCTCCCCTGTTTTTTGGGGATTAAAGCACATAAACCCTAATCGGTCGCGCTTTTTCTGTTTCCCACCACAGACTGCGGCCGTTGGAGGCATTTTAGAAATCTCTTACATCTGGAGGAGCCATAATTCACTGGATTTGGCCTGACAGCCATGACAGCCATTGGGGCGGCCAGCAACAACTGTCTCCTGTGTTCGCAGCTCAGAGTGTGTCGCGTGAGCGAGAGAGAGAGAAAGAGAGAGAGAGATTGCCCCCAAAAAACGTGTGTGTATATATATATATATATATATATATATATATATATATATATATATATATATATATATATACCATTTCATCTGGTTAAAAAATATATATATATATATATTTATATATATTATATATATATATATATATATATATATATATATATATATATATATATATATATATATATATATAACCAGAAAAAAAGTTTTTTGTTTTTTAAATTCTGAATGTTTTTCATCTGGTACTCTGATAGCATGACAAAAATATTGTGTAGTTTCATAAAAACCAAAAAATATCTCCAAAACCCGATGGGCTAGAGCTAGATAAACGTAAAGACCAGAAAATCAGCATCAAAAATACATTTAAGAACATCTCGGATTAAAATCAGTCGTTGACCAGAGTGATTTTCCAACCTGTCATGATTTTACACGTTGATTGTCGTGCGTCAATGTCACCTTGAAATAACATGAGTAATAAAGTGTTTGTGTTGCTCGGAGTAACATGGAGACCCACATGTTTCACCGCTTCCATACAAGTCGGCTCGCCGTCGAATATGCCCAGTGTTTCGTGGCCACGTCGGCCCGAAATATTCCACATGGACAGTAGCGACGACTTCCAAGCCTAAAATCCTGCATTCCACATTCCTGATTCTAACGGCTTGCCTGCTAAGCCAGGCGCTACATAAGCAGCCATTGTTGGAGAGGGAGAGGGAGGTGTCATGTATTTCTCCCCCTCTCTCCGGCCGCGCGTCCGTCCGCCCGTATCCTCTTCTCTCCACCTCTTGTCACACATCCGTGTCTACTTCTTCTTGTCTACCTTCATTGCTCTTACTTTACTGCCCACTCCTCCCGTTCGCCTACCACCTCGTATTTCTTTTATTTCTTTCATCCCTGTCTATACCACACTTCTGGCTCCCATCGATGCTGTTCTGCTCACGACTCTTTTACGACGCCTTCTGCCTCCAATGTCTTTGTGTCCCTCTCGATTCCCGCTGCACGTCTCCTTTCCCGTCTGCGTTTTCAGAAATTCATGTCGAGCTTTTCCTCACATTAGATACAAATTTACGACCGACTGCCTGATCCCAGTGGTCACAAAATTGGAAACCATAGACCAAGCCACATTGTTTTCTGGTGTCTTTGGACTGTGGTTGTGCAGCACTGCAACATGTGTCGCTTTCCAAAGAGTCATTTATTTTTGCCTGTACTGTGTGTGTGTGTGTGTGTGTGTGTGTGTGTGTGTGTGTGTGTGTGTGTGTGTGTGTGTGTGTGTGTGTGTTGAGAAAAAAAAAAGCCTTTCAGGGCCCCATATTTGGTTTATATCCTTTCAATTTACGTTCTACTTGGTCTTTGAAAGCAGTAAAATATGTACAACAAATATTAAATGCTTCTTTCAATTGCATATCAAGTGGAAAAAAAAGGCATTGTCTTTTAAAAAATATATTTTTATGAATCGGCCATATTCTGCATTGTTTTGACGTGTACGTTCTTCAAATACAGACGTATCATTTTTGACCGTTGGAACGTTTTGTTCTCAAAAACATGTTGAGAGTTGAGCTCATCCGAGTGCCATAATTCTGTTCGGCTGTTGAAATGATTAATAGCTTCTCTTATTTTAGGAGCTTATGCATGGAAGTAATACAAGTTGGTGCGCATAACAAAATATTTTTGTTATTGTTGTTGTGCGAATTCTTTGTTCTCACTTATGACAGCATCTCCATATATTCAAGTGTATATATATATATATATATATATATATATATATATATATATATATATATATATATATATATGCATGTATGTTTTACAAACAGTAGGCACTTCACGGGTGCTCGTCCTCTTGCCATGCATATTTGATTTGCTGTAGTTGGCATTTATCGTGTCTTTATGTTGCCTCGGTTGAGTCCCTCCCCCGATTCCACAAGTTGCCACCGGTAGGACACGTGAAAATGACAGCAGCCATTGTAATATTGTTTGCGAGGTGGAATTTGCCGTTTGAAGTTTGGCTCGGCTGTAACCACACAAAATAAAAGCCTGGCGAGATAAAGGTGTGTTCTCGCACATGTTTTGAACGTGCGTGTGTTGCCTCCAACTATTTATCTGTCAGTCATGGCGTGCACATTGTTTGCACTGGCGTGTGAGCTCGCGCACATTTAAAAGTGGCATCGTGCTCGAGATGAAACGGTGGATCAAGGAGGAGAGTGACAGAGATGGCGAAAGTGATGCCTCTTTCATGTCACCTATCCACTCACAAACCAAAATAAACAGAAGAGCAGGAACACACAGAATAGGTGAGTGTGTTTTAGGTCAAAAGGAGTGACATGAAACACTTATGCAGAAAAGCACTGAACATGACGGTTGGAAAAAAAACCCCAAACGGTCGCAACTAAACACAGAGAAAGACAATAAATTGGAAGCACGGCAGCTTGAAGTGCACAATACACTTTTTGGGGGGTTGTTTGTCTAAGATACAGTGGGGACGCCCCCCCACCCCCATCATCAAAAGCATTATCTTCTGTGACTTACCGTTGCAACTTTGCATGGAGATCCGTTATCCTGGGAAGAATGTCTCCATCGATAAAGTCGTCAATAATAAAGCTATTCATGACACAAGCCAAGTCACATTCGAATATTGTCTCGAAGGCAAAGCAGGTGCTGTAATAAGAATATCACCGAGTGACAACTAGGGACGGCAATCATAACGGATTAGGCCAAAACTTGCAAAACTTGCATCAGTTACACTTAGTGCCGTTTAGGTACGCCGATGGCCTGGTGCAACTCTTAAAGACAATATTCAGAGCAACGGAGGAAGCGATGGCGCCAAATGATCCAGATGAGGACGGGATTGGGTCACGTGTCCGGGCTCTACCATGTGCTGTTTATTTTGACATGTAGTTGAATGATGGTGTCTATTTATGACAACTGCGGTGCCAGTCGTCTGCTCAAGGGATAAACATTATAAATACACCGCTATGTATGCATACAAGTTCATCTATGAATGGCACGCTTCTTCCCCATGTGCCGGATACGTTCACACGCACGAGCCTTTTAATCCAAATGACGCGTCCTCTGCCAAATAGATTTCAATTTCTTATTTTTCCGTTTGATTTTGTTTCCATGCCCCGTTTGAAACAATGTCTGCACCCGGCCACCCGCGCATTGCTCCATATCTATTGGTGATCTTTGCACATGTACCACGCTGCAATGCTCCCGTGGTAATGGGACGACAGTGATGCGGATCCAAAACGGATGCTTTTTAGTATCCGGACACGGGAGTTGAACCTAAATTGAGACAGAGGTGGGTGGGGAGTAGGGCTGAGGGATGCGTGTGGGCAGGTAGTGACTGTATCATACCATCACGGAATACCGTCGCTCCCCATCTGACCATGCCTCATTTTAGGGCAATGGAATGACACGGGAAAGGGTGTCAATGGCAGATTATTCAGGCCTGGAAAATCACACCTCTCATGTTTTTATTCATGCCCGTACCACAAACAACAACAGAATTTGATTTTCAGTGTAAATATTCCGGATCAATACGGTGATGAGCACATCAGCGAGAGAATCCTATTTTGGACAGTGATGATAGATGACAGGGACGGGCAATGGCAATGGGAAATGCTAAGCATCCACTAAGTGAATGGTACTTTCAATCTTTGTGTTAATGGCAAGGGAAAATCTCGCCCGTGCGAGACCTTATCCCTCGCTGATACGTCGGGTCGAGGCAGAGATTTTGCTTCACCTTTTTGTGTGTGTGTGTGTGGGGGATGAATGACATGTTTGTTGTCATTATTGTTGTTTGATTTAGTTTTGTAAACAGAATATCTCAATGATGACCGCTATTGCTTTTAATGCTCATTTATATTTTTCTACGGATAAGATATTTTTTCAGTTTTTATGTGTTTTTTTTTTCATTTTTATGAATATTAACATTTGTCAGTGGCCTGTCAAAAAAAAAAAAAGATGGATTCTTCACAACACAATTAATTGGCGGTCACGCACATCCCTAATCATGATATGTACAGCAATGATCCGGATTATAATCCATTTATAAAAATGACAAAAGTTTACCAGGACGATTAATTGAGAATGCCAATGGAACCTTCCGCTGAATACAAAATAGGCATTTGAGTTTCTCCAAAGGCAACAGCGGACATCGTTCACAGTGCAATGGCATCTCGATAGTCCCATCCGGCTCTAATCACAATCCCCTCCCGCTGGGCCAGAGTCATATCTTGCCGAGTCCGATGACGGTAACTAGGATGAGGTACATGTACCTCCTGCCGATGACATGGCTGCTGTCTCCACAGTGACAGAGGATCTCTGTGTGACTTGAGGTCCTTGACGTGATGGTTAAATGGATGGATGTACTGGCAGATGTGGATCAGACTGGCGATGCTGGAAGAGACTATTCGTTAAATACACAAACATAGATGGGAGATGAAACATATATATATTTTAATTAATGGATTCACAACCTGGAGAGCAACCAGATGTTCAAGGCAGTGCTTTTTTTTTTGGGGGGGGGTAACCCATAATTGTTTGAATTTAGACGGGTTTGTGGTGTGAAATTTGATTGACAGCATTATGCGTGGACGCCATAATTCAGACTGCCCCAACATTTGGTCGTGATGAATCACGCTACACTTTTCAAACACAATCTATTTGCTTATTCTCCGAGAGAACGCACAAGATGAGCTGTGCACATCTGGCAGACAAAATCCAGTTAGTAGATCAAACCACATCTGTTTGCTTGGTTTCTTTGTTGTCAGCAATTAACTCTGCACACAAATCAGGCCCATAGTAACAAAACAAACAAGTTTGTCTTAAAGCAAACTTGTTAATTGTGCGGCGCACGAAGCCACGAAGCAATGCGTGCAGAGGAGGCAAATCCAGATCCAGAAAGGAAGAAGCTTGCCCCAGACTGGCTTTAGCTACAGGTGCTTCCACTCAAATAAACAAGCTCAGTTTTATATATATATATATATATATATATATATATATATATATATATATATATATATATATATATATATGAAACATCGCATACATTCACAATATCGATGCAACTGGAGGATGGGTAAAACTTATCGTTGATGTATAATTCATTAAAAACATCAAGTTTGCTATTGTTGATCTTACCGTACACTGAAACTATGGAGTCATATACAGTCACTACGGCCATAAACCACAGAACTGGACATACTTGGCCTCAGCACTGCTATCAATAGTCTTCGGTCTGCATCGATACGTTATTGTAGGAAATAATGAAAAAAACATCACATCATGTTTGTTTCAAAATAAAGTAGCCAACAGTATTGAGTTCCCAGGATGAAGCGACATTCCCCATTACTCACAGTACACCCGATTCAGTAAAAATTTGCACATGCAAAAACAATTTGGATGGCCCAAAAACAGATGTGGAAGTTTTATCTATGAACTGGGCGCACCAGCATTGTGTTTGCCAGACATACTCAAGTGCCACACAGTTCAGTTTTGGGTATTTGTGGGAGGAGCGTATGACAATAAAATCATTTAGCCCAGACGAGGTGCACTTAAATGACCCCATTAACGCAAGCACGCTCCTAAAAAAAAAAATAAAAAAAAAAAAGTATTCCATGCCACATCAAGCTGCAAGCGCCTCCACTTTTAAAAATAAGGGTGAGAATGCAAGAGGTGTGAAATTCTCTGGGAATAAAAAATAAAGAAGGAAATTATTTGTAACATTGTAAAATACCGATATCCTTCAGCGGACATGTTTTTTTTTTTTTTCTTCAATGTATAGACTTCTGCCAGGGAATTGTACAGATGAGACACTTTGGGCAAGACAATAGTGTTATAGATTGTGGCAAGACTTAAATCAATAGACCTTCTGAGGAGTAACAAGACACCCGGTAGCAAGTGCTACAGCTACACATCGACACAAAGCGGGCTAGGAAACAAATGAGGGCTGGCAGACAGAGGCAGAGTCCTCAGTGTCACTGACTAGCCATTTTCTTTTCGTATGGACGGACCGCAAGTGTGTTCCTGCTGTGCGTCTGTGCATTCTGGCCTACCAGGAACATGTGCTACGGAAGTGTGTGCAAGCGTTTGTAAATCATAAGCAAGCGCAGATACCCATGTTTCACTTGTACTTTTATCTCTGTTTCTTGGCCCAGTAATCTCCCACCGGGCATCAAAGAAGAGCCCTATTACCACACCCCTATATATCCCCGAGATCCCTGTGTGTGTGTGTGTGTGTGTGTGTGTGTGTGTACGAGAGAGAGAGGTAGAGAGAAGGGGAGAGAAACAAAAAAAACAGACAAAGGAGCTTGACAGTTGAGCAGAATAGGTTGAAAGACAGGAAAAGAGAGATAGGTTGGATGAATTCAATGAATCAAGGTTGTCTTTCTTTTTTTTTTTTTCAACAGGACAAGGGGAGGAAGGCTTTGCGCGAAACTTTGGACCTTCACCTCGCCGTGGCTGTCATCCAAGCTCGGTTTGCGAGCACGTCTCCAGGGCAGCTTCCACTAACACCCCCTTGAGGTCCGACTCCACCTCCACCTCGACTGTCTCTTCCAGCTCCGGCATCAGCAGTTCCCGAGGCCACGATAGGTGTCGAGGTCCATTAACGCCGGGCAGGTCTTATCATATTCGTTGGGAACTTATCTCTGTTTTGATCGGATTTTTTGTGGCTTTGAAAGGCTGCCGAAGAAGAGAGGAAGGTTTGTGACAGACTTTCAGCTGCATTGGTAACACACAAAGAGTATTTTGAGAAACCCTCAGCAACTGCAGAGGAGTTGTCAGTTTCCTTGACTTTCCATTTAGAAAAAAAATAATTGTCGCAACCCGGGTGTCATGTTTTGCAGTACAGCTTCGATTTACAATTGGCGGGACTACAAAACAGGTACTAGGCGTTGCTAGTTATAGTGCCTGCTCAGCCAGGATTCCAAGCAAGCCAGGCCTATACCGTATGGGCAAATTTGCCATCAGCACCACATTGAGGCAGTTTCCGCTACGCTGCGGTGGTTTATTTTCTTGCAGCTCTCATTCTTTGATCTTGGATAAAAAAAACATTCTGTTTTGTCATACAGGACTAAAGGTTGAGAGGAGACCAGAGTACAGTTTGGAATTATGCTAAACAAAATAAACCTTGGTATCATCTGACACATTCTTCCTTTATTGAAGCCTTTCTGCATCTTCCGACTTTGCATTTTCTGCTTTTTTGACATTTGGCACCTCGCGTCCCAGATGAATTCCACTAAAACGCGACCCACTTAATCTAATTCGGTGAAGGGTGGCTCCCTATGCGACCTTCACCCTTAACCCTGACCCGCAGCTGCTGTCCCCATCCATGCTCCACAACCGCTAATAAATTATTGCTGACTCATCAGGATCAATGGCAAGTCATCAAGCTGACAGTTCGGGTGCCGGGCACATGGCTGCAGTGCTCAAATCGAAGCCCTGTGCTCTCTCGCTGTTCACAACTCACCCTAATAACCAGCTGGGATGCTCAGGTTTAACGGTGGACAGAAACAGCCAATGTTGCGTGCGGAGGGAGTAGATGAGGTTGAACATTCTCTCTGTGCTTCCTCGTCTTTAGAGGTGCAAAATCTGCGTCATTATTGGACATCCGGGACATGCTGTAACCCGATCCATATTTAAAGGAGCAGTATAAAGACACATAAAAATGTGGCTGTTTGTCGGAAAGAGCAGGGGATTATGAAGTTAAATGGATTGCGGCTCTATAAAGCAAATTTGGAGACAGGAAGGCTGTTGTTTTCATTGTATTTCTTTATTTTTTTCATATTCAAAAGTTCACACCTCCGCACGTATCTGCTGCAATCCAGCCATCATCAACATCCTTCTCGGAAAATCACGGCAGCTCTGAAAAAGTCATTTCACCCGCAGTACCAGTAGGCCCTTAAAGATTCATATTCCTATTTTCTGTCCGCCCCCACCACCACCGCCACCCCCCGGCTTGTGTGCACACACTCATTCTCGCACGCTTACACTCGAAGATGAATGCACATACACACCACGTCGACGAACCCAGCAGGGTGAGGTTCATGAATAAAGGAGGGAATTAGAGCAGACCTGTAGAAGTCAGATAGAGAGCGAGCGAGGTGGAGGGAAAGGAGACAGAGAAATCCTTGATTTTATGAAAAGTGTCCGCGAGAAGGGGCAAATCTGCTGAAGGGAGGCATAATAAGTGGATATCAACAAGGATGAAGACTCAGAAGAAGAGAAGCGAGAAAGGAGGGAAAGATGATCACATCAACAGAAGAACGTACACTCGGCTGTCTCCTGGATGTCAACTCATCACGCAAAATACAACTCGCTTTGTATTTTCGGCTATCGATTCGGCTATCGCATCAAATATCATTAACTAAGGTCTTTATTCCCCTACGTGTTCACTTTGTCAGACATAACACACAACACGGCAACACACAGCCCTAAAGCCCATGACCAAGGTAAACGGCATGTCAAGTTTCTCCAACCCATAGACCCGAGGTGATATTGTGTCAGAGAGTGCTTCATTTTTTTTACAAGACAGGAAAACTATGTGCTTTCTTACGCCGACAAAAGGTAGAAATACATTGAATAATGTTTGCAATTAATTAAGAGGAAAATAGCCAAATGTTTTTATTTGTTTATTTTTCATTTAATGAGAAAACCTCTCTGAATGTTCTGGACTCTTATCCACCCCAAAAAAAAACACCGTATTTAGCAGAATAAGGCCCCCAGGAGTGGTGATCTTTGTTGTGGACGGGGAGGTAAAGGAACCAAAGAGCAGGCAGGAGCGAGGAGCAGGGTAGGCTTGACAAATTGTCTTAACAAAACACTGAGACAATTAAATCCAGAACAAAGACTTGAAAACAGCAAGAATTCAAAGTAACAAACAAAAGCCCACGGCAGAAGCAAAACATTAACAGGTATTGAAACAGCAATAATGACCCGACAGCGAGTGGTCGGGCCTGGAGTCCTTTTAACAGAGAGCCGACTAATGACATGATGACCAACAGGTGTGCCGCTGGAGGAGGAGCCTGACAGAGGCACCTGTTGCTCCCAAACAAATCAACCGTGACAGTCTTCATGGCTAAAGATCAAGAGTTATTTATGTATTTATTTTTAGACACAACTTTTGGGACATTAAATTAACAGCTTGGATTGGTGAACTTAGTTTACAAAGAAGCCGGGCAAAATTATGATTCATTTTATATCTGGGACCAAGGAATTGCTTGTCAGAGCAGGCTGTTGAAAGGTATTGTATTCCCTGTTCTATGAAGCACTCACCGATTGGTTGACACGATTAAATCAGCAATCAATGTTGCATAACCAAAAATAATTCAATCGACATTTCATCACCGTGACCGATACCAATACGGAAACATGATGTCATATCATACCGATAGTTAAACATTCACATTTTGGTATTATGTCCAAAGATAGGTCCCATACTGATCAATTCCTCGATCCAAAAACACACAAACTCCAACAATACGGACATACCTTTCACCGAAATCCCTAAAATAACGACAGAATGCCGCTCAACCAAGAAAGTACACTTCGTAGGTGCACTCACAATCAAAATTGTGTACGTGAGTTTATCAGCGTGAATGTGTGTGTGTATGTGTGTGTGTGCGGCGTGCGTGTCTGTGTCATAGGGGAGAGAGGGCCGAGAAGCCGTTACCCTGCACCCAGATAACAACCTGCTTTTGTAATGTTGCATATCTATATTCAGGCCAATTCCCCCTCGGGGGCCAGCCGGAATAATAACGCTGGCCATTTTACCCCTCCAAGCAGGCGGCCATTTTCTGCCCTAATTCTCAGCATGGTCCTCTCGTCGTTCCCAAGGTATCACGTAATGGATGCCGCAATGAGATGGAGTGACATTGTGGCGTCTGAAATGTGAAAAGCCTATTTGCAGACCTGGCCTGCCTCAACGGGGCGGCCGGTGGAGATATAGGAGCTGTTTATGCTTAATCCTCTTTGCAATTTCATATGTTGTCCTTTCGGATGATTGTCTCTATCCGCGGCAAATTGGAAAATTTAGAAAATAGGTGCAAAATGGCGGGGGTTGGGAATGGGGGGGGGATACGTCAGGTGCCACATACGTTCTGAGAACCGATTTCAATCACTAAAGTTTCATGTATTTACAGAGGACAGGCTTGCTTTAAAAGCTAACAAGAGTTTGTTTAGATCTGCCTCGATATAATGATCCCATAATCCACATGCGCACACAGTGTCAGCAGAGTGTGAAAGTCGAGAGCCAGATGAGGAGACGTGGACTTCCCTCTGATCAGTCAATTTCAATAAAACTCCAGACCAAGAAAGGTTAGGCTGCACAGATTTCCCACTGTGGTCCCACTCAAAGAAGTGCACTGTGAGGCAGACATGACTCTACCTTACTCTTTTTTTTCCCTCATTTGAACTCTAAATGCTACTCACTCATACCCTTCTTCCATCCTATCCCTCGCCTCTTCAATAATTCACACGCGTAGCTTTCTCTGGCCTTCCAAACCTTTTGAAAAGTAGCCTACATTCAACAAACACACCATTCTTGTTATCCCGCCGATGACACGTGTTTATTCCGGCCTTTTGCTCAGAAAGAACAGCGAAAGCGAAGGCGCCTTGGCACTTCAGACGTTATTGATTGTCATCGACAAAGTTGAAAGCAGATAAAACAGAAGTGTCGTTCGGATTTCCCCGCTTAGAAATGAGCCGGTATGTCATTTGTGTTTGACTGTACGACAATTTCTTTTTTTTTCAGCGGCCGAAACGCATTGGCAGACTTCAACATGTATCTTGATCTGCTCATTTACCGGTGCAAAATCCAAAACAACTCAAGTTTGAGCAAATACGTACAAATACAAAGCGCCCATTCAATGGAGACTGTTAATAAAAGCTGTAGGCAGAGTTCAAACCAAGCTATCAAGTCTTGTGAGACTTCAGCTTCGCGAGCGTGAAATGGTTTCATAGAAACAAAATCACATTCAACAAAATATCTCTCAGTACCCACCTGCTCACAATTGCAGACGGTCCGGAAACATTACATGACATAATTTTACCTATCAGATGCTAACATAAATAGCATGCGAATGAAATGGAAATGAGCAGCGATAAATGTCCTTATACGTCCTTTACTACAGAGTAAATGTCATGCTAATGGGAATGGCAGTGAAGCAACATCAACCACGTTTACTTCCATAAGTCGTGTTCAACTTTCAAAGTTCCACCGTCATGAATCACAACAATTTGAGATGACCACATGAGTCAAACTCGGACAATTTTTCAAACTTTGTCGACCGTTTTAGCAGGAAGAAATAAAGTGGAATAAATGGAGGAGGGTCGAAAATGGAGCAGGGTGAGAGGCCGCAATGCAGGTCGCCAGAGAGAGAGAAGCTCCGTCCAAGACAATCACGTGATGTATCGTTCATGCTGTTAGTGTGCAGATGCTCCTCCTCCTTTTCCCTCCCTTCCTTTCGTTCTCGCACTCACGCCCGGACTCCATCGCAGCCTCCCGTAGGGGCCGTGATGAAGAAAAGCCCTTCCCTGCCTCGCACTGACTGCATGGCGATGACACACGTCAATGACACCTTTGCAGACACACACACGCACGCGTGCCAACATTCAAACGGCGCTGCAAACGGATACGCTAACACAAATGTTCCCCTTGCCTCCAGAATATCCCCCGCAAAGGAATATTTTGGCACTTGCATATTCTCCTGATCCTCCCACAGACATCAAGGACATAATGGTATGGGATCCCTTTTCATCAGGGGGAACCGGTTTCGCCGCATGCTTCGTAATTTGCGGCCCCATTTTATTCATCTCGGACTGCTGCGCAAGGTGGTTTTAAAAAAGAGCGAGAGCTGTCTCTGAATCGTTTGACCCCTGCGATTTGCTAATGAATGCTTGGAGCAATCACCATTTGCCGGAAAATGGACAAAAATGATCCCTCATCTGTAAACCTAATCACTTACTGCCATTATCGTGCATATGGGGTGTACTCTTTTGTGTCTGTGTGTGTGTGTGTGTGTGTGTGTGTGTGTGTGTGTGTGTGCGTCAGTGTGTACTGGGTGACTGTCTGATTACCATCCATGAAAGAAATTGTTGTTCAAAATGATCCCGTGGGAGAAGACGAGCTCGTTATTCAAGATGAAGCGGCATTGAAGTGGGTGACTTTTTCTTCTTTAGGATGAGTAATACCAAGCGAAGGACAAAACGGTGGCAAAAAGTAACATTGAATTGGTTGCGCTTCTTAGTAACTTACATTGAGGGCAAGTTTGCCCTTTTAATATATTCACGTGATCAACAGCTTGTGAACATGCCTGTTTTGCTGACAATCGAAGCTTGAAAACTTGCAATCTTTGATTTTCTCATGTTCTTCCGATTATGTTTTTACTTTTAATAAACCGCACAAAATTGGTGTTGGATCTACTTCAGGCAGACGTCTGGGCACAAGTCCAGTCCACATGAGTTTGTGCTCTGAGTGAGACCCCGTCCCTACATATGCACACACAAGAGCGCACACACACACACACACACACACACACACACACACACACAGAAGGGATGGACGGGTTAGGCGGCAAAGGTCACACTCAAGCATTGCGGGGATAAACGGAGTCACTGGAAATCCCATCTCCTCTGGCCAAATCAGATCAGTCCTGCCGACGTGGACACAAAGCTGCAAAGCAACAGGCAGGCAGGGGAAGGACGGCAAGAAGAAGGTGGAGGATTTGAATGAGAAAATTACATTTTCTTGTCTCTGCGCCGTGAACAAAGAGAAATTCCACAATAATCGGCTTTTCCATCACACGCGCGTCACGACGCCACGGAAAGTGAATATACGCCACTGATACGCGGCTGCCCCCGACTCTCACCATTTTGCTCTTCTCCATTTTGTCCTTTTTATTTCACAATGGTGATGTTTGATCGGGAAATCTATTTCTTCACTTTGCACAGGATCAGACAAGACAGTAGGGACATGGAAAAAAAAAAAAGAAAAGAAACAAAAACAAAATATTTTTCACCTGAGAAGTTTGTTGCACTCACCAATGCAATGCGCCAGCGTTGACTCTTTTGGTTTTCAATTCAATTAAGTACTCGCTTTATCATGATCATTATTTTATGGTTTACGGTTTGAGCTCTCTGTCCAGCACTTTGCTTTGGCTTCAGTTGTTTTTTTGAGAGCGCTCTCTAGATAATGTTCAAAAGTTCAACAGACTCAACGGTATCCGATCGCATTTTTCGACAGATCAAGAATGTACGCATCTCCTGGCAGCGCTCCCTGTGGCCTCAGTGATGGCGATTCCCATCGCTCCAAGAAATGGTCAATGGAAGCTCACGTGTGTCTTAACGTCGGTCTTTCAAGACAACAGAACAGAAGAGTGGAGAGAAAAATGATAACTTATTGTAGCCACTGTCAATACTGTTAGCGTTATCAGCGTTAGAATGAAGAGGCAGCTTTGGCAAAGCTGTCTTTCTTTCACTCCTAACATCAGCACTTTATAATCCCCATTTGGGGATCAACACACCTATGTGATTGAGTTGCGTTGCTATTTGAGTGCTTCGACGTGCCCTTGTGGGAATGTGGACGTGCTTGTTGATAATTGTGTTTCCTACCCGCCTGCGAGTGTGTGCGCGGGTGTGTGTGTGGGTGTTGTGTCAGGATTGGGTCACCTTGCATCCATCGTTTTCCTTTTGGAGACCCCCTGCAAGGATAAAAATCACCCCGTGAACTAAATCCAGGCTTATATCTTCTCCTTCATCCTAACTCCCAAAAAGAGTGAGCGCCAGCACGCGCGCACACACACACACGCAGAGTGGGCGAAGCACGAAAAGCAACACAGGCACTTCACGGTCGGAAGCGTCCATGATCACATGGTAAGATCAGGTCCAAAAAGTAGGGAGAATGTACAGAAATATTTGATATTTGCAGGGAAGGTACTTTGTTTTGCCACGCTTCAACTTAGCTTCTTGTTGTTATTATTTGAATAACACAGTCATTCCATCGTGGTGGTCTTTGTGTCAACTCCAAGACGGCCCCGTTTCATCAGATGTGAACGTTGAGAGAATTTCACTTACCAAAGAAACACAACAAAAATATTTCAAAGACAGGACTCCAAATGAATGACTAAATGTGGCCATGCTTGCTCAAGACCAAGTTCTGACCCGGATATTGTATAGTGGCCTCTTTTTGTCCAGCGTGTGCCTGTCCTTTAACACCGGTGCCACCCCCCCGCCCGCCTCCAGGCTGTCAAAACCTGTTTGAAGAAGCTATTAGAGGCCAAATCAAAGTCTGCCCTTTTTGAATATTCACCAACAGTCCGCTGGCCTTTTGTGAGCCCTCAGAATAAAAATAATCAAAATCCAAACGGACCTTCATGTGCAATATTAGTGGGTCGACTCCGGCCTCCGCTGTTAAAGCCATTTATAATTCATGCTCCCACACTGATGGGTCCAGGGCACGTTCAAGAGGTCCGCTCCTCACAGTTCATCAATAGCCGCCAGCCGGGTTAGGGGACTTTATTATTGAACGGTGACCATGCGAGTCTGACGCAGACACTGTTGTATAATTACGAGAACTTCAAAAAGTTTTCAGCCTCCCACCCTCTTTCCGACTCTCCCTCTGTTCTGTCTCTGTGCTTAATTTACACACTGGCACTTTCATCCCTCGCCACGGGTGTTTGTTTTACAATAAAAGGTCATTCTCATTTGTCCGCACTCATGAAAGGGACCACCGTCGGGGATGAGGTCAGACAACCAGACAGAAAGAAAAGCGGACCGACGGACAGAAGGATGCAGACGGAGGTGAGTAAGAAGGGACGGAAACATAGACGATGAGAAGACCGACGGGTATTGGCCCAAGGAGGGAGAGAGAGAGAGATGGCCGTGGCCGGTGATGGCGAGAGGGCGGACCGATCACTAATCATGCTCTCCTCACCTCAAGTCCTCGCTGCACCTTCTTCACCTCCACCGCGTTCTTTTCCAGCGGTGATTGACGAGGGCACGGTGGACTGAGGGTGTCTCCGTCCCCGGATTAGAAAGCCCTCAAAGAAATGAAGCCTGGAAATGGGCCCCAAGGGAGCTGGCAGCCATAGGTACGCAGACAGGACACCCGCTTTAGCTTGAACACACAAGAAGACGCAGGAGGAGGAGAAGAATGAACCGATTCGCATTTGAGGCTTATGGCTAGAGAGTGTTTACTACAAAAGTGGCTTGAAATACCTTCATGAATAACCAGAAGTAAAAACGATACATCTATCTCTCATTTTGAGCTGACCATTCCGCATGTCACCAAACCAATTGTGAAGAGAATCCAATGAGATCGCAGCAGTGGCAGGTGAGGAATGACGAGCACACCGTGCCACCTGTTCACATCCCACCGATATTAGTGATCAGCTCCATTGATCAGAGGATAAACATCAGCCATTACCAAAGCGCATTACACATCCGGCATTCCCGCCTCAACCTCTTGAAAAACGATCGTCTTCAACCGTTGCCCTGCTGTTTCAAATTCAACTGGAGGCGGAGGTGGGAGTGAGGGGTTGGGCTGTTGATGTATGAGCAGATATTAAGAAAAAGTTTGATTTTATAGATGTCCTGTGACCCGAGCATGAGTGCCCTCCATTTTCCCCAATGGCGCAGTCCCGGGGTTTTAATGGAGTCTCGACGAGTCATATATCAGCGCAGCTTGTCTCGTAAAGCTCTCCTCGGACCGACCTCACAAAGCACCTCCACCTTTATCGGGACACTTAGGGAGGTTTTCACGAGCAGAAAATAGATGTGTTATGATTTTAATGGAGTCAGCTGGTTCGGGGGGGGAATGAGGATTGTAGCTGGAGTATTCTGTTTTTTTTTTTTATCATTAACATTGCGTCTGCTCTGTGTCGAATTCATCGTTCGTCTCCCCGAGCTCCTCTTCCGCCTGCGTCTGCGGAGTGTCACGGTGCAACAGCTCGTCCGCTCAGTTCTGGCGATAACAGAATTTTAAATGTATACAGTCGTTGGGTGGCATCCAAAAGTTTTCAGTAACTTGAACGTCTCAAAGAAATTCGCCGATAACCAATCAGAGAGAAGGGAAGCGTCTACGTTTGGCGGTACACCGATCAAGAAAGGCGAAGCAGAGCCGCGTAGGAGCGGCGGCTGCGCCGTGTTGCATCTGAAGTAAATAGCGAGCGACCAGTGAGGCGCTCTTTAAAGCAGGCAGTGCCCCCCCCACCCCGCAGTCAGAGCCTGTTCTTCATCAGTCAGAAAGGCAGAAATGAGAAATGCAGCTAAGCGATGCTTTCGAAGGCAAAGTTCAGTAATTGGGAATGACAGACCCACACAAAGCATCCATCACTCTTGACCTTTCCATTTCTGTCCGTGCTTCTCTTTTCCCCAGGTTTCTCTCTCTCTCTCTGAGCGCGCAAGACAAGGATGACAAAAGCACGGCAAGAATTGAAAAGCACATCTTGTAGACGACTGCATTTAATTGCTCTTTGAAAGGCGCTTTGTGATGCCATTAAGCTGGACTCACTTTGAAGGCGAAACGAAATCAAATGAATGGAGGAACTGATGTCAAGATTCACCGGCCGTACCTGTGCACACACGCCGGCTTGAGGAAAATGGACGACATCATCAAACATTTAGATTAAAGAGTGACACGGTTCAGGGAAAGCTGACGGCTGAGCCGTGCCCAAGAAACATGCTTTGCTTTGTGTCTTTGCCGAAACAGACAAACTTCACATCTGGCCTTGTGTTTAATTTCACGTCAACATGCGGACAGGAAGCACCTGTCAAAGATGAAATCCGGCAGGAGAGTGAACGCGAAAGAGGGAATGAAAAAAAATGGAGGAAGAGAGCGACGCCGAAAAGAAAACTATGAATCCGTCACTTGTGGGGATGTGTGGCGCGGTCTTCGTATTAGAAGAAACGTCAATAAACAGCGCGAGGAAAAACAAATTGGTTTGGAAACGTCAAGTCATTTGAAATTGAGCAAATTTCATGCCCTCTAAATGTCGCGGCGGGACTCAATGCGGGTCATTCTTTTTCTCCCGGCCCGAGGAGCGATTGGGGGGAGCAATTACGCGCTGTGGTAGAACTTCCAGATGTGGGATTATTCTTGCCCTCACATTAGCAGATTAAAAGATCACTGTCTGGATAGAAGCGCTCACTTTTTTGGCAGTTACGGACATTGACGTTTACGACAAAATAGTCCGGGGAGAGACGCTCGCGATTCAAAGACTCAAGCCAAAACGCCGCGACGGCAATTCCAAATATTCTGCCTTTGAAAAACAATGGCTACGATACACCATCGAGGACACGTTTCATCAATGATACCTTCTATCAGCCGTGCGAATTTTGATTGGAATCAAAGCGTCAAATAGAAACAGCCTCATCCCGAGGCTCCTTCGCTACTTGCTATTGGAGATAACAAATGGAAAAAAAAGACGTTGACTTTTGCGGCGCTCTGCATTTCGACCAAAGACTTTGTCTTCATCAACAGACTCAAATTAGACCTCCAGTCGGAGAGGAGTGACATTTTCTCAATGACCCGGATTTACCTGTAATAAGGTTGCGGTTGTAAGAGGGATTATCGCTTTATTGAAAATACGCTTGCCAACTTCCCCTTCAGAATAGCTTTGTAGAAACGGTCCCATTGTATGCCTCATGTCAACACGAACGTCAGCCATCCTTCCTCTACACCTCCAGACTAATTACGGAATCAAGCCAGAAGCCTTCCGTCTGTGCAAAAGTTAACAACTGACAATAGTTGACAAGCAAGATGTGTGCTTATTAAGAATTCCCTCCAATCTAAACGCTAGGTATGGCTCCCACTGACTCTCTAAAATAATTTGGGGGGGGGGGGTTTCATCGTATTTTTCCCTATAAAATGATTACATCTTCAAGTGAAAGCATTTTGAGACCTTTATTTGAAGATGCACATTTCCTCTAATCTTTGTCCTCTGCCGTGATTTTGCATGGAGTCACTGCAATATGAGTTGATCCTCAGCCCAAATTTGTGAAATGACTGCTTTCCTGTTCCCCGAATGAGCTCTGAGACTTTCTGACATTCAAAATTGCTAACATGCATCTCCAAAAAGTTTGCGATTGTTGCTCGTGCAATGCTTTCGCCTCGTCGGCCGACGTGACATGCCTGGCATAGTTTGATTTCTCTCTCTTTTTTTTGTTTGTTTACAGAGCCAAGTCAGAACATATCTGTTAATTGATATGGTCAGAAGTCAAGTCTGCGCTGCAGGTTACGTGGCATCTCGAGAACAGATGCCAGCTGTGGGCCACATATAAACCCGTTCCACTCCGATGTACAGCTGTAGACCATAAAGCTAAGATGTGCCACAGAGTGTTAAGCTCACGACATGCGCGACAGCTGCAACCTCGGCTCCAAAGGCTCCGCTTGATTATTTTGAACACATATTGCAAATTTCCCCAGTGTGGGACAAATAAAGGTTATCTTATCTTATCTTATAACCGCGTCATCACTTGCGCCACTATGATGTCCATGCAATGGCATTGAGTGACAAAAGACCGAGCCGTGACTTTCACAATTAAAGAAATCAAGCTTTGAATAACGCCAAAGGCTTTGGTGTGTTATTTTGAGTCTTGATGTCTGTTTTTTTGTTTGCGTACCTCAACAGCAACTTGACATTCTCTTGCAGCCTCTGCGGTACGAATCGGAACATGACATCCATCCATCCGTCCATCCACCCATTTTCTTATCCGCTTTTCTTCAGGAGGGTGGCGGGCGTGCCGGAGCCTCGCCCACACAGACGAACAACCGTTTGCGCTCACGCTCACAGCGAGGGACAATTTCGAGTGTTCCATTAACCCGCCGCGCATGTTTTTGGAACGCGGGAGGAAAGTGGAGTCCCCGGAGAAAATCATGCACAAGCAAGGGGAGAACATGCAACCTCCACACGGGAATCGAACCCAGCACCTCCGCACTGCGAGGCGGAGGTGCTAACCAGTAGAACATGACAAAAGTGATCGTTATCTCGGATTCAAATGACAACACGAAACATAATGCGGCGATGATGAGGCGAGATGCCATTAAGCTAGGAGTTTAAAGGCGACAGAATCCATCGTGATTGTAGTCGTTTGCCGTTCTTGCCTTTGCATCTTTTCTTTCATCCTTCAAGGTCAAGCGTCAGAGTGCGCCTGCATGTCACTGCTTCTTTGTCTATTCAGATAAAATTGCTGTATTCATCGTGTGTCAGATAAACCTCAGACGGAGAGTGGGTAGTGAGAGAAAGAGGCTGGAAAAAGGAAGAGGGAGTGTGGGGGTTGGGGGGTAGAAGAGGAAAAAAAGAAAAAAAAGCCGGTGCTATCACGGCGTCCTCCAGCCTGCCCGCTTGCCTGTTTTTATCAGGCCATGACAAATTCCAGCGTTCACCCTCTCCTTTTTACTCCACATTTTCTCCGGCCCTTATCTACTGTCTCAGCACTGCCTCACTTGCCATTTTAGAATAATGTCCCGCCGTGTCTGTAATGACATTGGCTTTGTGCTTCAGATTACCTTGGGATTTGCGCTCTTCGCACCCTCCCGCCAAAACACAAGGCCTCGGGAATGACAATCAGTGGATCCAGTTCTGGACACGTCATCAAACGCACAATTATTGTATTTGTTGGTGCGATTTCCCTCCAGTGGTGATTCTGCTTCCCTTCGGGGATCACCTTGAAGATCTGGACTCTTACGTTCCCCTTCAAGTGTGACAGATTCGCCGCTCCGCTGCTTAATCACATGATAATTAGCCCGTCATCTCACACAGGACACATAATGAGGACATTAGGCGGCCTTGTGAAAGGACCCCCTGCCAAGCTGAGGATCAATGGTCCCGCCTGATGAAAGGTGGACTACGCAGTTGAAGGTTGGAGGCAAAGCGGGAGAGGGTGCTATCGATTGGGCACAACTCGGTGACTCCAGTCGCATCGATGTCAGAGAAACATTGCCAGTGAGGTTCAATTTGAAAGCGGAAAAGGAAGATTCAGAATTGAAAGACTTCAGAAGCATTTCACTGCAGAAGCTGAGCCCTCCTCATGAAGCAGTTCCGTCTTTCTGTTCGGCTCTTGCGTCACTTGTTTTGAATCACAAAACCCGACCAAACGAGTCTTACAATCAAAGCAGTAACATGTTGATACGGCAACGGCATCATTAAATAGCAGTAGCCGCTCTTTTCTCGAGGAGGTGAGGTCATATCGTTTTATTTGAGCATTTGGTGTGATTAGATCGAGGATAGAATGGAGGCCTGTGCTGTGCAAGGAGCGGTAATGAGATTGTCAGGCCGAGTGAATCATTCCGGTCACAATGTGGCAACAATCAGCCCCCCCCCCTCCCCACCCCCACTATGCTGCACATCACACAAGCCCTCTGTGACGAGTCACGTGTGCCAGAACGATGAACTCCCCGGCCCGCACTTCCCTTGCTGCTTATCAATTGCACGTTGTATATGGATATACTCGTCTGTCTGTACATATTCCGGCCTTGCTTGGAAACGGCTCAAATCCGGCCACAAGGCCCACCGGAGTCACTTGGACTGTTGTGATCATAAATGCTGTCCCGCGGCTCTAAATCACGTGCGCCTCCGTTCCTCCCCTCTTTTGATACCTTCCGGTGTGGTTCGGTCTCAATTTGCAATCTAAATAAATAAATAAGAAGTGCCGTAAAGACACTGCCACAGTCGGTGATGTCGCCCTCGCCTTTATGTTTTCTCCGCCCTTCCTAACGTCGCAGTGACTGACTTTGAATCTAATAAACATTGCATGAGCACACTGACCAGAACAAAGGGGAGGAGGGGGCAAGCATGTTTCTTAACATCTATCTGATTAAAAGAAAACAGGGGCGGTGGGGGGGTGATGCTCAGTACACGGAAGGGGTGGGATGGAAGCTTTCATGGCAACATCATAAAATGACTGAGGAATAAACGCTATTTATTCATTTGACATGACGTCACCACCTTCTGAGGATGTCCGCTTCAGCGGCCTCAAAAGGAGGGCACCATGTTTCCTTTCGTAGGATGTGCTTGGACTGAGAATCAAAGAAAATTACCAAAAAAAAAAAAACCTTCGTGTGTGGGTTTTCTCCAGCTACAGCGACTTAGGAGTGAATGAAAGAATGGATGCTTATTTGGTCTTTGTGCCAATCCTTTAGCCTAAAGTCAATCGTCTGCTGCGTTGGGCAGCCGCTACCTTAATCAATCAATCAGGATTCACAACCTTCAGCCGCTATTACATTTTAAACATCAGCTCTCACAACGGGGCGTTTCTTCAGTCATTTTGTTGATCTACATATGACGGTCAGAGGGATGACATCCAAAACATGCATACATAGTGAACACCATGAAAGAATATTCTTTTTCTCACTTTTGTGGAGAAATGTGACACATTGTCTGGCGCAGTATTGCCCTGCCTGGGGTGAGGAGCCTTGCTCAGTGGAAGAACCATAGTAATTTCGCATCTATCAAATTATGGTTTATTGTTTGGCACAGCAACCTCAGGCTACGCGCGCAACCCTCTGCACCGACAGCTCTGAAACATTAGATTTCCTCTGTCGCAGTCCCGGCGTCAGACAAAGCTGGGGAAGGAAATCAGAAAGAGGGACTCTTGGCGCTTATCTCAACTGGGTCTATGTGAAAAGGAGCATTGAAAATAGCCCCCGTTGCTATTTCGGGGGTTGCGAACGGCATTAACTGCCATGAGTAACGACTACGTACGGTTGTTTAGGATTGCCATGGTCATGACTTTTCAGGCAAATTCAATTTGCAAACAGGAAATTGCGTTTGATGCTGCTCTAATGAGTCTTCTTCAAATCAGCCGTTGATTCAGCGCGGATGAGGAAAAGGCCTCGGCGTTGCGTCATCGGATGCCGCATGCCACTGAAGACTCACGGATCGTCGCTGAAAACGACATCACGTGCACATTTAATTTGCATTTTAATATGAACAATGACACATTTCACAATTTATGACACAGTCAAGGCAAAATCTGAATGAAGTTCTGAAGCCACAATATCCGGATAACATGCACAGCCAGAGGAGCTGTGTGGAGTATTCTGCCTTGACAAATAACAATGTTCAGAAGGGTATGCCTTGAACAGTATCCCCACTGTTTCAGATCGAGTTGGGAGTGGCGATGTGTGTCTTGTATTTTACCCTAATGACAGTGGACATTTTTCAGCAAGAACTCTGCTAAATTGAAAATGATTCTCGTCTTTTCTTAACTTGACTTTACATAGTCATGAACTTTTCGTGATGTTGTGACTGAGCATTTGGCAAAACCAAGATGATTCCAACAAGGCATGGGGCAGGGTATAGCCCGCTTTTAAAAAGTCACACTTTCCAAACCACTGAAGCTTTCCATCAGCGGTTCTAGCTGTTCTTTCTATTCTATTTTCTTTTTTTTTTTTTTTTTTGGGTGCGGGCAAAGTGACATGACCCCTCCCTCCGCCATTGTTGGTGCAGTCAGTGAGCCCCGATGACTTTTGCCCTTGTCAAAAAGTCTCTGTGAATTTTTTCGGGCACCGTGGCTTGGAATCAGAAGGATCTGCAAAACACTTAAGAAGGTTGACTTCAGTAGAGGCAACACTTGGAATACAATAACACATTTACAAAAGTGTCATCAAGCGTCGTGAAGTCAAATCAAATGTCTCGGTGATGTTTCAGAGAAACGGGCGTCCATACAAATGTCACAACATTCAGACTTAAAAAAACAAATTGACTTTGTTTTCAAAGTGTCTTTGGGCTTAAGATTCCAGAGGGATTGCGTGTGTCCGTCGCTGACCAGCGTGTCAGTGAAGTTTCACAAGTATATGGAGGCAGACGTGGGTAATTTCCGCACGGGTAGGCTTTGTCAAAGACACCGTAGGCTACTTTAATCCCCTCAGAGGGTATGAGAGTCGTGTCTGAGGGGACTCGCCTTTGCATCTTGCGTTTTTTAACGACGTGATGCTCCTTCATAGTGCAGGTGGCCTCTCAGCGTGGAACGGGTTCCTCTTGAGACGCGCTGGGTGTTTCATATCATCGCCCGTGCTGTGCCTCCTTCTAACCTTGCATTTCTATGGCGCTCCCACTGCCTCTTACCAACCCAAGTCGCTCCCTCCCCTCCCTCAGGCAACACGTGCCCCCTCTTAGTGCCAACATGCCCTCGTCTACCCTCCCTTTCATCCCCCGCTGCTCAGTTTTTTTTTCCCACGCCCACCTTTTCGTCATCACGCAGTGGGAGTGGTAACACGGCACGTGCCGCTTTTTAGTGCCAACAAGATCCCCTGTGGCCCGACTGCCCCCCTCGCCATCGCCGCCATCTTCCTGTACTTACTCACCCAATCATGTTTTACCCCACCTCCCTTGCGCTCTTCCGCACAGTGTTCCCCTCATTGCTATGTAAGAGGGGATGCCAGACTGCTTTGCATATGGCTGTTTAGTCCTTTGTGGCAGGCGGGGCGGCATGCGAATATGCAAAATGGGGATAGGAGGCATTTTGTACCGTGATGAGGAAGGGGAGAGGGCGGCGCAGTGGGAAAAACATCTCGCCGTACGTTTGTGCGCTCGTGTGTTGCTTTGCGCTTTCCGACGGATTCGTTGCGGCGGCGCCCGGTACGGGAAGGAATGCCAGCGGAATCGGCGCGGCGATGGAATACCGTCCTCGGCGGCCATTATTTCAACACGGAGTTCCACTCATCGCCTTTGGCCTTCGAGCCCGTTTGAGGGACGAAGCTCGGGCGGTCGCGTTTGGGTTTTTTTTCTTCCTTTTAGTCATCGTTACTGTAAATCCACGGCGACGAGTCAGCAAATCAGCAGCACGTTGAGAAGAAAGGGACAGGGAAGTCATTTTTGCTTCCCCCTCCTTGTTGCCCAGATCCTCTCCTACTTATCTGCGGCAGAGAGCCAACGGTTCATCGTAATTGGCCGTTGTCATCATGCAGATGACACGCCGTCAGCGCTCTGAATATCATTAGCGCCTTTGCATACCTCCGCTCTTTTGTCTTATTCCCGTCCATTCCTCCCGTTCCTTTCTTCCGAGGCTCGTTTGGCGGTGCAATATTCCAAAAGGTAATAATCATCCATGAGGCAGCGCATCAATATGCGCAGGACGGCGTAATGGGGAACGAAGGTGCATGTCTGATTGCCGTTTTTTTTTCCCCCTTCACTCATTACCTCCAGAGCAAGTGTAAAAGAATCTCCCGGGCGCGAGGAAGGAATGACTGCACTCGTGTGATTATATTTAACTGTCCTTACATTGGGGTCCATTGTATAGCTCTGCTCTCCATCCCTTGTTTGCATATAGCAGCCTTTCCGGGGGGAGAATAATCGCTCTTAATTCTTCTCTGCGGCGCTTGCCTTCTGATCCTCCACAAAAAAGAAAGAAGCAGACGTTTAATTTGCATACTCCGCATACTGATGAGGCGTGAGTTGCGGTCCGCCTAATTACCCGGTCCTTCAGTCACTCTCTCTCTCCTCCCGGAGCGCTTGCTTTTAACCATTGCGCACCCATTTGCCATTGCATCTTCTTCGTAGGAAACCCTCGTCACGCACGCCGTTAATTCATCTGGAAGGGCACAAAAAAAAACAACAAAAAAAAAGCATATCAACGCAATGACAGACGCTTCGTTCGTTTGCCTTCGTTTACTCCCCCCCCCGTCTGTGTTTATTGGCTAATTTGCGGCTCCTCGTGCTCGCGGCGCTCCTTAAGCTACCCGCTTTGTCTTTGAAATTTACAAAATCGTACAAGAAATCAATACTTAATTGATTATTCGCGTTCCCGCAGCTTCCAACGACAGGCAAGTGCACGTTGGTGTTAAATCCAAACGTGAGCATGAGCGAGTCTCTGCTAGATCCGGTGGCATTCCCGGTGCTTTCGAGGAAGCGGGCGGATGAAGTGGCAGTGAGCTCTGAGTGAAGCAGTGCAGCATCTTACGCGCGTGTGTGTGTGTGTGTGTGTGTGTGTGTGTGTGTGTGTGTGTGTGTGTGTGTGTGTGTGTGTGAGACATACCAAGGTCCCCTCAACCACACCAAAAGCCAGAGAACTTCCAAGATTTGGAGAGGATTTACTTCTCAACTCTCTCGCTCAAAGGGAAACATCATCAACAACAAGAACAACAACAACAACAACCAGCACCAGCACCCCGGCACCGGCACCACAGGTCTGTGGGCAAAGGAAGTATTGCAGGCTCCCGCCAGGATGTGGAATGGAGTATATCCTTCACCACCCTTTTTGTTTTCTGTCCCAATGCCGACAAGAGAGCGCCCTGACATGCCACCTGGACCCTTTGGAGGACGATCTGGCAAAGTGGGCGTGGAAAGAAGAGCGTGAGGAGGAGCAGGGGGAGGAGGAGGAGGAGAAAAGGGGGGTAAAGGGTGCCTGGTGCCCCGTCTCTGGTATGCCACGAGGATGGCAGGCACGTCACGACAGCAACTGTCGTGCAGATTGGCTTCAAGGGGGATGAGGAAGGGGAGAGCAGATGGCAAAGCTGGCCCGGTGCCAAGGAAACAAAAACACGAGTGCGCATGGGAGAACAGCCACCACGACCTACCCCTCCCTCGGACACACTTGTTGCCGCATTTACTCACATGGAAGAATGACGTGGCTGCAAATGCGTCATCGTGAATTTCACCACTGCCCTCATGCCCGACTGGAGTGTTTTCTTTCCAAATCATTGAATTTGTCAATGCCACGAAATGTACACACTGGAGTGAGAGGGCCTACAGCAAAACAAACGCGTCTGGCCTCAATTTGACCTCCCATCTGTATCGCGCAGCAAAAGGCCAACTATCGACTGCTGCGTGCTTATGGTCTTGGCTGCAGGAAAATGTGTTGGAACAAACTTTGCCCTTTGTTTGTACACAGTGGAAAATTGCAGTAGTCATATGTGTCGTGATGAATAAAGCTGCTGCCTCATGGTCTTTTGGGCTTCAGAAGATTTCAATTCGACATCCCATTGAATGTTGGGCAATGCTTGTAGGTAGCACGCCGGCTGTTGCCAATGTTGTTCGAAAAGGGCCCCAAAATTCTTCGATGAGTCATGTTTGCGACGTTGGCAGGCGGACGAGACGTTCGAGAGCATTTGTCCGTTCCACGTCGATCAAGACGACTTGTTTAATCCTACTCCGTATGTGTGGTTGGCGCAGAGGCAGGAACAAGTGAGACGATTTGACTTGCGCACCAGGCTATGCATATCTGCATGCTAATTACACGGTGAGAAGGGGAAAGAGCAGAAAGCGCCCCCCTCGCCTCTTATTCGCCAGACGGAGCGAGGGCGAGGGAGGGTAGACACTGCGGACGCCAGCGAAAAACAAGGGGACGGGTGGCGCAACACTCGGACAAACGAACGAAGGGATCAAAGGGAGACGCAGACGAGACGAGCGATTCTTTTGCCGTCGGTCTTTCTTGGTGCTTTCGGGAAACAAAGCGACGCAAACGGAGGCGGCAGGAAGGAGCCGAGGACGAGGAATGGGGCTGGCGTGCCGCTGGAGGGGGACATCTTAAAATTAAAATTATTGATTGATCTTAAGGTTGCCGGAGGGGGGTGGTGGGTGGGGAGGGGGTTCTTGCAGATCGCTTTTGAGAATGCAATTAGTGCGGATTGGGACCTCGGCTGGGATGATAATAGACGGCGTTGGAATTCATGATGGCGATTGGCCATTAATCTCAATCTCAGAGGAACGGGATATTAAAAATTATAATTGGAGCGCCAACGGTGATGTAGATGGTGCGTGTGTGTGTGTGTGTGTGTGTGTGTGTGTGTGTGTGTGTGCGTGTGCGTGGCTGCTCTTGGATGTTTTTCAATAATTGCCGGCACGGGGGAATCCTGTTGACAATTACCCATTGAATTTGCTGCTGATTTGAATTATGAACTGTTCACCAGACAGCTTGCAAGAAGCGCTTTGTCACATCTAGAGGTCTGATAGAATAAAGTCAGCTCATATATGGTGAAGAAAACGATTCTTTTTTTCCAAATCTAACATGCCTATCAGTTTCCTACTTTGTAGCAGCTGTTCATATGAAACTAAAATAAAATTGTCAGATGTTTTATCGAGTGTCTGTGTTATTGTTCCTAAAATGCAGCACAGCAAGAACTCGACCCCTCCCCTCTCTCCCCAACTTGCTGCCCCCACAGAAACTGAGATGTCATCAACGGTGGCCTTGAATCTGCCGCATCAAGCCAGATTAAAACACGCATGCTGGTCCAATGCTGTCTTGATCAACAGACAACACAACCTTGCATGACTGTGTTGCGACACCGCTAATAGATTATGAAATTTTACTGTGTCACCTACTCAATAATACAAATTGCCTTGGGGTAGCCGTGTGTGTGTGTGTGTGTGTGTGTGTGTGTGTGTGTGTGTGTGTGTGTGCAAACATGTACAAAGTTAATGCATATGTTTGCGTAACGTGTCCATGTAGTCACTTTGCATGATTAGGAGCTGTCCTTGAATTAGTAAAATGAAACTGCAACCCCCTCACGTGAATGAACACACAATCACATACGCACACACACACACACACACACACACACAGAGTGAAATGTTTCTCCTACGTTAGTTCATTAGAGAGCGAAGAAAATACAGCTGTCTTGCGTGTGTGTGTGTGTGTGTGGTGTGTGTGTGCGTTTTGGGCCAGCGAGATGTTATTAAGTTAATGGTTTTGTCGTGGGGGGTAGTCATTAAATGAGGATACCAAGGCAGGCTGGGGGTTTTTTTTGTATTATTTTTTTTTATGCATGAAAGTGTGTTGTGCGAGGTCACAGTTGCTTGAAGTCATCACTCATGCACACACACGCCGACACGCACACGCAATCCCACGTACGCAAGATCAGTTTCGGGTTGCCCATTACGCCCATATCATAGCTGTGAAGGACTAGACAAAGGTGAGAGCCAAACGGGAGGAAGAGACGGTCACTGCCGCAATCAGATCGGACTGATTTATGATTGATTGCCCACTGCCTGAGGTAGTGTTCCGGAGTGGCCTGGCAATAACAACAATAAAAAAATAAAAAATAAATAAAAAATACAAAGAGAGTTTCATCCAACTGATTAATCAAGATTCGTCACGTGCAGACGGAGGCCCGATTTAGTTTTTTTTTTTGGTCAGATTACAATATGTGTGGGTGGGGTGGGGGGCGGCCTAAGGGGACTTGTTCTGATGAAGATCCAGTATGAAGATGAGACTTCTTGTCTTACTCGCCACAAGTTGACAAAGGTCATTAATGGACAAAAGGGTAGTGCAGAAGTGTGGAGCAGCGGTGGCTGAGCCGCAGACTGCAACAATCGCACCCTCCAGAGGTACCACGCCTTCCGACAGAACTCACACTCAGATTCAAGACAAAACTAATACTGTAATGTCAATGCTGTGCGAGTTCTGACTCATTAGAATCAGAATTATACCGCCAATGGCGGATGGTTGTTTGTCCACGTGTACCCTGCGATTGGCTGGCAACCAGTTGAGGGTCTACTGCCCAAATACGGCCGGGATAGGCTCCGGCGCGCTCGCGACCCTCCTGAGGAGAAACTGATTGGAAAATGGATGGATGGACGCTGCTCTTCAAGTGTGTCTGATAAAACGCTTTGACTTCTCCCCATCTATCAAACTTGTGTTTCTATGGCCTATGACTGTCCTGATGTATGACAACACATATCCAAGGACATCGTTGTTTCTGGTTCCTGCTGTTCTTGGACCAAGAACACAAATCAAACAGAAAAAAAAACCTGATTAGCCAAGCACACTCAAATATCAGATTAGTTTGTCAACTTGTCTCGAGGCTTTCATCAAACCCATCTCCACGCGGTTCTCATCAAGGAAAGGGAGGCGGGATGCACCGATAATAATAATAATAATACATTTTATTTATAAGCGCCTTTCAAAATACCCAAGGACACTTTACAATCAATAAGAGCAATAAAACCACAGATAAAATTATAAATAATAAAAGTGATGAGTTTAAAGTGTATATGCAATTTTAAATAGGTGGGTTTTGAGATGAGTTTTGAATATGGGAAGAGAGTCGATATTTCGGATGTCGGGTGGGAGTGAGTTCCAGAGTTTGGGGGCAGAGCGGCTGAAAGCTCTGCACCCCATCGTGCTGAGACGGGCAGAAGGTACACAGAGGTGGAGGGAGGCTGAGGACCTGAGGGAACGAGAGGGAACAGAAATTTGAAGAAGGTTTGACAGATAGGGGGGGGCAAGGTTATGGATGGCTTTGAATGTGAAGAGGAGTATTTTGAAGTTGATCCTCAGTTTGACAGGGAGCCAGTGGAGCTGTTGGAGGATGGGGGTGATGTGATGGAAGGAGGGGGTTCCAGTGATGATACGGGCCGAAGAATTCTGGACCAATTGAAGTTTATGGAGGAATTTGTTGTGGACACCGAAGAGAAGTGAATTGCAATAGTCGATGCGGGAGGTGACGAGACTGTGGACAAGGATGGCAGTGGAGTGAGAGGTGAGAGAGGGGCGGAGACGGTTGATATTGCGTAGGTGGAAATATGCGGACCGGGTTATGTTATTAATATGAGAATGGAACGATAGTGAGCTATCGAGGATGACAACCAGGCTCTTGACCTGAAGGGAGGGGGACACAGTGGAGTTATCAATAGTGAGAGAGAAACTGTTGGTTTTTTGTAGGGTGGATTTGGTACCGACGAGGAGGAGTTCTGTTTTGTCACTGTTAAGTTTGAGGAAGTTATGTGTGAACCACGTTTTAATTTCTGAAAGGCAGTGTGAGAGGGAGGAGGGTGGGAGGGATGCGTCGGGTTTGCTGGAGAGGTAGATGCCTCGGATGAGGACCGGCAACACCTTCCGGCGGTTTGCTGTCACCTTGCAACCGTGGAGCATGCGTGCACGCGGGCAAGAAAACTTGCAGGTAGGATTTGGGAGAATTGCAATGTTGGTGAAGCAGAGCACGGCCACGTGACTGCAGACGTGATTGGCGAGTCTGAAAGCATCAGCGGAGATTACCATGAATTTTGGTCACTGGCAATGAGGACACTACAGGGCAGGGGAAAACAAATATTCCAGCCCCTTGAGTGGCGAGGCCAGCGTGAGCTATTTTCCATTTTAATGCATTTAAGTGCGCATAAGCGAAAAAAAGGACATGAGGTTTTTCTTTTTGTTGTGTGTGCGCGCGCTCGCGCGCCGGTATGTGTGTTTGATGCCGCAATCTCAAATTTACATTTCCCTCGCGCTGCCTATGAAATGTTTTCAGACGTGGACAGCGTGACTGCAATAATGCAAAAGCTTTGCTCTCCAGCACCGAACACACGCACGAGACAAGCACACATTATTTTGCATAGCATTGAAGGCGGGTGCTGAGGAGATGCTTGGACTCAAGGATGAGCGCTGTTACCTTACAAAAATATATTAAGTCGTCCTCCAAATGATGATTGTAATCAGAAAGTATTCAGTTATTTTTTTTTCCTGTCCAAAAATGTTCTTGACAACAATTTGCACCCCCACTAAAGATGCTATTTGATGAATATTGCGCCATGATCGTTGTTTCCTGAGCACTTAGGCACTGTGATGTCATTTTCAGTCGACAGCAATTGACCAAATGGCCGCCCCCAGAGATGGATTAAAAAAACATTTTTTTTTAAAAGTGGATTTTGCTGCTGAATTCAAATTCCACAAATGCAATATTAATCAGATTACCGCGTGAAGACTAGTGGGGGCGCATAGAGCACTTTATTGGAACTCAAATTTGGTCCTTTCACCCGTCTATTTTCCTGTTGGCGACCCTCAAAGAAAAAACTCGAAGACAAGAGATGATTGGAAGTTCGCTTGGTAACCTACAGCAAAACCACAAAGTCATTCCGGGGAAAAACATCTCGCGGTTGAAATTTCGCCACGGAAATCTCTTAAATGTCCCAGAGATTTACAATTGCAGGCATCTCGTATAACGCAGTGATACAAAATCCAGCCGCGCATCCATACATTCAAAACCCGCCCACGAGCGCCGTGTGTGCACGAGCCACGGAAGAACGCTTTGTCTTTTTCAGCGTAACATAGCGATTGATTCCGTAGGTTTGACTCCACGATGTCATCCTCGGAGAGTCCATGACACCCTCGGACCCCTTTTGGTGCAAATGCATTTTGCTTTTGCGTTGACGGCATGAGAGAAAGGCAGCGTGCCAGGTCAGTGTGATCATCCTGACACAGGATCTTGGCGTGATGTCGAACTCAAGTCGTTTGTTTCACTTTCTTTCGACCTCAATTCTCGGACAACCGCCACAGATCGGTGTCACGTGATCACATGGCGAGAGGCGAGAGCGCGCCTCTCACGTGGTAGCAGTTGCTCGTAGTCTTTGGCTCACTCGTTTTATAGGAGGAATACAGTGTGTCAACAGGGGAATTTCATTTCTCTGCAACTATAGAGGAAGGCAGCACCGGGGCATTCACACACACACACACACACACACACTAACACGCACACGCATCTCGCCCAGGTCCCCAAAGCTAATTAAAGTGAAGGTAGGCAAGGCGAGATGTGATAACTCCGTGAATCATGTAGAATAGTTGTAATGGGTGACCTTTCTTTCAGCGCGTGCGCAGCGGGCAAAAATCTCATTTGAGAGTGAGCCGGTCCAATTTGCTGCAGCGAAGCAGGTGTCAAAGTCTCACGCGGGCAGAAAAACATCCCTCGGTGCGTTCTCTTTTTGTCTGAGGTCACATGACGAGGCGGCCCCGGGAAATGCAAAGACCTATCCGAGCCCAATCAAAAAGGCTTTGTGGCTTGGTCGACTTCGCTCAGTCCCCTTCTCTTCTCTTCTCCAGTTCACGGAAAGAAACAAAGTGATTTCTGTCGCCGTGCGGTGTGCATAGAAGGGATTATGTTGGTGATCAGAGCAAACGGGAGAATTATAAACACAGTCCATCTTCATTAGGCTTCAGGCCAGATATTACTGGGCTGGACAGCCTGGAATGTTTGGTCGTCCATTTAGCCAAAGGCGGGAGCGGAGGGGCTGCCGTGCAGGGCTCCAACACGCTTTGATCCTGTGCACATGTATGTGTGTGTGTGTGTGTGTGTGTGTGCGCGCGCGCACGTCTGCACGCGTCTGCAATGTAATTTCACAACCCAAGTACACCAGCTGGTCCACGTTAAACTTCCAAGGTAACCATGGCGCCCTGCGGCTGGTGGAGAGTGTGTGTAGTGTGTATGTGCACGAAAACATGTGGTATACGTTTGGACGCGCTATCCACCCTTTAGCCCGACTCCCGGCCCACCTCCCCCCCGCACCTCCCTCTGGCTTTGACTTTTAAGGAGTCTCGACACCGAGCTTTCGCCCCGATCAGGTAAACAAGATACGGGTCGGTGATTAGACGGCATGTAAACATGCACTTGCCCATCACTGCGGGAGGATCAACGTATATCCCCCCCTGACCGGTGGACACCTGCTTTCATGTGTATCGCTTTCATATGTCATTTTTGGTATCGCGGATTCTGGTGTAAATAGTGCTTCGGGTGCTTTGCCAAGAACAATGACTGGAGGCGGAAACATTGATAAGTGTAATATACCCAAGATGAAAATGAGGCAGGCAGAATGTACACAAAAATCCAACGGCAACGGCAGGAGTGTCGTTTTCAGACACAAGTCGGACGGATGGTAAACAGTCACCGCAAGGTGATTCACTACTTGTGGGGGATTCTCTTATGAAGTGCAGTATCAAATTTGAAACAGAACTAATATCCATAACCCTCCGAAGTAAACGCCATCAACCTCTCCTCACAAAATCTCTAAAATACTGCATCAGTCCAGAAAAAAGTGCACTTTATCTCAAAACTTTGCCATTGAAGCCCGAGCTTCAAATTATGGACTTGCATATTTTTGGCTTATTCTTTGGCTTGGACCTATGCGTTCCAAAAGAAATCAATAACTCAAGCATTCTACTGCGGCGACATTAAACGCGCGGCCTATTTTGACTACAAAGTTCAGTTTTACATGAAAACATTGTGAAAGATACCCGATCAATTTGTGACGAGAAAGGTTTTCCCGCGGAGGTAATTTCATTTGACTGTTATATATTGGAATATGGACCTTGTGGCCTCCCCGCAGGAAATCTTATTCCAACCACACTGCGCACCTGCACGCGTGGCCCCTCGATCCGTGCACCCGCATCGACTTTTGACTTTAGTTAACAGCTGTGCCTCCGCCTCCCCAATGGTGACCATGATGAGAGAGCTGTCGGGGATTTGATGTTTTACATTGGAACTTCACAAGTTGAACCTTAGCTGATTTTTTTTTCCTCCCCTGACCCTTTAACATACTAATGAGAGCACCACGCTGCAGGCGAGAGACGACGCCACCAAAAAGTATTCGCCCGCTCCTTGCTGTCAGCCTTGACGATGTTTAATCTTCTTCTGGAATGAAAAATCATCCAGCGATGAAGCTGTCCACTGTGGGACAGACGAAATCGGATGAAAATGCAGCGCTGCATATTGTCGACGATATTCGATATCTTTTCCTCGCGCACATCATCGCAGGCCAAATACAGCACAGAGCGTCTCCACTGTCATTCCCTGACAGGCACGATTCATCACCGCTTTAATTTAGACCCTTACTGGGGTGTCGATACACGCGCGCCGACCGGCCCACGCCGGCAAGGGGGCCGGCCTCTTGCTCCCAAAGCCCTCCTCGAGAGTCATTTGATGCAAGCCCTCTTCTCATCGGTGCGCAACTTGGGCGCCACGTCACCCGTGGAGTGCCCGCGTTTGCTGCGCGCGGTGACGACGCTGGCCGCCGGCATCACTCATTTGACGCAATTAAGAACTCCTCGCCGAGGATGGTCCGCTCTTCCTTGGGTGCGATGAAGAGGAGTGATTCACAAAGTCATTTTCTGCCAAATCCTATTTAAGGTGGGAAAGGAGGGGAGAAAGAAACGAGGTTGAGGACTTAAACTGGAGGGTTTTTATTTAAGGACTAGGAGGAATTACAGGCCAGATTACTGCCTAGTCTGGGAAATTACATTCACCCTTTTTTTTTTTTTTTTTTTTGTGGGTGCCCAGGCTGTGGAGTCAAAGATTAGAGTCACCATCGATCTCTCTTGTTTTTCACTTCCCCAATTCGATGGGCTGTTTTTGGGCTTGTTGTTTTGTTTTGTTAGAATTACTTCACCCCCCACACACACACACACACACTTTTATTGCTCCATGCTCTGAGCTTTTAGATACCGCTTGGAGTGTGTTTTAAGGCTTGGATTCATGTCAATTCTGTCCGGGTTCTTTTCAGGGAAATTACTTTTTCACTCCAAGATCTCGTCTTAATAATTGATGGCAAGGTAAAGACCTGGCCATGAGTTTTGTGGGATGAAAGCACCGTGCTTCAATCTCGTTGGGGTTTCAAATCATACGTTTCATAAAAAGTGAAGTATTAAAAAGAGCTGTGAGTCATCACAAACTCGAAATCAATCTTCCTGCTGATCAGGCTTCTCAAAACAACTTGAATCCTGTGATTCATGTATTCAGACTGGACGGTCCACAAGATTTTCCTGAAAGCAGCGCTACCTTGAACAACGGCACCCAAACTTTCTTTCACCTTCACGACTTGAAGCTTTCAAATGCCAGATATTCAGTAATGTGAAGCACGGCATTATGTTTCAATCCTGCTGAAAATGGCCTCCTAAACTAGTTAGTACACATCTGGAAAAGGGAGCCTCGCTCGCTCGAAAAACATCGGCGGAGTCCATATCGTGCAAACCTTTCAGTCTGCGGGGAAATCAACGTACACGGTGAGCAAACGCTGCGCCGCAACAAAGAAACATGCTGACGGTCGACTGACAAACAAAATGTGACTTTTAAGCACGAGGACACTGAAATGGATGCCGAACGTTTGCCCGTGCGACATTTCCTTGATGAACGGGAAATTGCGACAAATCGATGATTGCCTCGAATGAGACTTGACAATGGCATTATAAAAGAACGGATATTTGCATTGTATCGACCTGAGTAGAGATCAGAGGCCTCGGCAAAAGTCCTCATTTTTGTTTGGAATACACATTCCAGCGTTCAGATCTCAAAGTTCCGATTTCACGTCATCCATTTTTCGTTTGCCGATTTTGCTTTTTGCCATTTTATCGCAAATGGTCGCATCCAGCTATCGTTGTAACGTGTAGATTCGTTATGTCCCTGGAGGCACCTTTTAACGAGGCTTGACGATAGTTAGAATCAAAAGCTCCTCTGCTGGTTGGAGATAAGTTGTGCGCTCCATTTTGACATTCTGCGATTCAAGACACAATTCATCAACAAACAATTCCACTCAACATTTTTGTGACCACTTCAGCGGCGTTTGAGGTGCAGCACGAGTTGAACCAACTGAAACCGACCGATGACATGTAAAGTGAAAACAACACTAAATAAGAACTTACACACACAAGACAGTTAGTTGACCAGCCAGGACTTGACCCACAATTGAAGAAAAATAAAACAAACCGCCACCGAAATAGTCCCTCAAGTAGGGTCGAACTGGGCAAAAAAGCTCCACCTCATTGCAACAAAGCCTTCCCAAATTTGCAGGACTGCAAGCGCTGCCATGATGTCGTTATATTATGTATTCCGATCCTATTTGTGTATCGATCTCGGTCGGTTTGGCTCTGTCAAGATCCAAGCACCCGCTCAAATCATCACCGGAAATGGATTATTTTGTTTTTCATTTTATTCCAACAGGAATATCTATTTCTATGTCAAAATCAAAACTTCCCAACACTCATACTGGCCTGGCCGTAGGTGTCACGAGAGCCATCCGGTACCGCATCGTGCGTCTGCATCTTATGCAATGGCTTGGCCAAAGTGTAAAACGGGTGTGGGATTTATTTGAGTAAGAAGCGAGAAAGCAAAGCGCGGTCCGTCTCGAAAAGACATCTGCAAAGAATAGACCTACTCATTTGCCGTTAATCAAAACAGCCTGACTTTATTGGTGTAGCGGCAATGATGTGTAAGCCTCTGGCAAAGGCGAAGAGAAAGAAAAACACAGATGTGCGCGCCTTACGCACAAACGCGCATTTGAATAAAAGGTCAAATAGCTTTATCAATAACGGTGGAAAATGTGTTTTGTGAGCAGAAGGAGCGGCTGATCTGACAGTGGCCGCTGCCCTGATGAATAACTGCCCGGGGAATCGATAGCAAAGAGGAGTTGAGGTGGAGTGCGGGACCGTTTTGTCATCCGGCGGTACACTCCAATATCCGAGCTCATCCATCAAAAGGCCGCAATGGCACTTTGTCCTCCGCTTTAATTGAAAGCACACTGAAACAAGTTATTTACATGACGGGCTGGATGGGAGCGCTTGCACGGACGGCGGCGGGAAGCGTTGCTGACGAGAAAAGCGCTTGCTCAATGTTTCTTTTGTGATTTGGATGCTGTGCCGCATCTGGCCTGGGCTCAGAGTCGCACGGCAAAGACAAACAAACGGACTTGTGGCGCTCTCGGGAGTTTTGAAAAGATATACGGGACGGGGGTCATTGAAACCGAACGAGAAATGACACGGGAGATGACTATTAGCGGGCAATCTGGTCACTGTTGGATGTCATAAAAACGGAAGGAGGGAAACAAAGGGCTTTATTTTTTCGTGCTTATTTTCAAAAGTTGAAGTCTAGAATGACATTCCATCAATATTGAGTCGCGGTGGGGTTTGTTTTGTTTGTCATGCTATATTGGCGCTCTATTACCCCAAAACTGTTCAACCAAGGAATACCCCCATTTTATTTGGAGCCAGTACAGGGCACTCATCTACAAATTACTGAATGTTCTCCCCCACTAAATTAACTCATTCACTCTCAAAGACGTTTTTAAACGTCTTTTCAGACTTGGTCCAGAATTGGCTGGTACTGATTGAGTTAAAGCCAAGCAATAACGGGTGAAGTTGCCGTGGCTGTTTTCTCTGACTGCATTTTGCTTTTCTCTCTCTCAGCGGAGACTATTCTACATGATGCACTTGCTGTTATGGTTTTCTTTTTCTGTTTTGTTTGCTTCTGTCTTGCTTCTGTCTCTCTCGCCGCTCTCAAACCAAGTACTATCCAGTGGTTTTTATTTGGAGGACAGAAGAGAGACGTTTCGGTAACTCCGAGGAACTCCGAGGGTGGTTCCATGCGGTGTGCTCCAGGTCCCAGTGAGTCGTGTCATTCTCGTTTTGCTCTCGACTGTCACGCCACTGGATGACCCCACGTGAACTTCGGAGAACTACTGTGTCAGTAGTTTGTGTGCTTTGTTCCAAGTGGAGCTAACAAGGCCAGGGGCCAGCTAACATCTGCTGAGCATATTCTTACGTGTAGCAGTCGCACCAAAAATATCTCTGAGACCACACTGACTGTACATAGCTTCCCCACGCAGACAAAAGGTAAACAGGCTGCGCTTACAGTTTTGGCAGGCTTGCCTGAGCCTGACAAGCTGGGCCAACACCTATCCACATTCGAGCAATTTTACTCTTTCCCTTTCAGTCCAGTGCCGCATGTTTCATGGTGAAAAAAAGAAGATACGTTGTAAAAACAATACACCAAGTCACCTTCGTTCATAAATGCTTCTATTCCCCAAAACAAAAAAGTTGAGAGTTTACGCTTGGCAAGCTGATTTTAAATGGACATTTCAGAAGCTTTTTGGGCAGTAAATAAAAAAACATTTTTGTCTGGAGGATTTTTGTTTCATGACAAGTGCGGTCCAGCCAGGCTGGTGTGAACCACAGCGAGTGTAAACACAACACAGCCTTTTCAAGCCCGCCGCACACAGACTGACGAAACCGTCGCCGGGTTTGGCAACTCCACTTTACACTTACGACGCAACTTTTGAAGCATTCATAAATTTAGCAAGGGCAAATATAAACTGTGCAATTGACACACAGAGCAATTTTGTAGGATATTGTATGTCACTGGAACTGGGAACATGTTCAGTTGCGGAAGCTAAACGTGTTTTCCTTTGAGCGGTTCGAGGTGATGATGCTCGACAACTATTTTCCATCCGCGGTGCGGGACGCCCAAATTCGCTGTGAATCTCATTAGCATTGAGCTGAAAGTTGGAGCCCTGGTTGCAGATGGCTTTTTGCTGACGTGTACTTCTGACCGAAGACTCTTAACTTGCGGTAAGGCCGAGCAGGGTTGAAGCAGCACATTTGGTGCTCCGTTGACATATGAGTGGGATATTCCGGCCAAAACCGTCTTGCCTCTTGATTCGCATGAATGACTTTTGCGTTGTTTCTCAACAGAACCTCCATTGTCTGAATGTACACTTGTGCTTTGCCATTTCCTAGAAATGAGGGAGAAAAGCCCCGATTTAGGGAGGGGCCAATGATATGGAACGCCCCCATGAAAGCATTCCACCAATATCCTTCGGGTTTTCTGGGGCTTGATGAGCCGTGACGTTTATGTTCATGAAAAGCAATAAAGATGGGTAATTATAAAAATGTCAATAAGAATTCATCTTTCAAAAATCTATAAAGCCATTATGCTCTTAATTAAAAAGACGAGCGGATAAGTCGCAGAAGATTGCATTTTCCTGCACAGGCAACTGTGACGCCTCGCCTCATGTTTGTTTTGCAAACTCTTCAACACAAACATTAACTCTGAAATATTAATCCAATCTATGGTATTGATAGGACCTCCCCCACTCCCCCCATTAAAATACAGGGGTCTGTATTTCATACACACATGCGTCATTAACCAGACCTCGGTTTCAGACCCGTCGGGTCATTAAGCTGCTACGTTTTCCACCACAAAACGCACACACATTTCCATTACATTAGTTGAGTTCAAAATGGTTCTTATTTAGAACATTTTACCTAAACCATCACACCGGTGTTACAAAACAAAACAAAACAAAAAACAAAGACTTTAAATCAAAAGTTCTTGGTCCTGAAACATCAAGGGTCATCCACATCCATTTGTTCCACGGTTAAAGCTGCTCCGACCAAACAATTTTAATTCCAATCTATGTATTTCCTGAATGCACACCTTCACTTTGTAATGAAAAGAAAAGCTACCTTCATCCTCCCAAAGTTGCACAGGTGAAATTGCATGTTTGTCAAAATGTAAATAGGCCATCGTCTGTAGAGAAAACAAAACAACAAAAAAGACTTGTGCGCTACTACCATGTTCCTCAGTTTTTTCTTTTTTCCAAGACATTGCGTGATAACAAGATGCACGGTTTATTTTGATTGATTCCTGAACACACACACACACAACCATGTTTTGAATTCAGATATGGGCATGGCAGTTACTACAGAGAGCATATCATAATAGATTTGTAACAAGATATCATGCAAGGCCAAGTTTTAATTATAAATGTTCGAGTCTCTCAAATGTCTTTTTTTGAAAAAGAAATAAAAAACATCTTTAAGTGGTCCACAACTCGACACGTTGTTTTGAGTGTTTTTGTGTGCATGGACATCTCACGCGCGTCCTTATGTTTTGATCTGGTGTGTGTGTGTGTGTGTGTGTGTGTGTTCACATTGGACATTAGGGCATCTCTCAAAGCAGTAATGGGCTTTGATTCCCCAGGGCCACGGTGAGATGGCCACTTCTTAAATTAGCCAGTCAGGTATGACAGTGCCACGGCTCGCCTTCCCTTGGCCGGCCCAGATTAATAATAAATGAAAGTGGTATTTCAGTCCTCCAAATCATCCACAGGGTCAAGATTCTCTCCCCGCAATGAACTTTGTAAGATGCGCCGAAGCGCAGCGAGACGCTAAAGGTTAGCGTCTCGGACAAGACAATGGTGCATTCGGCCTGCAAGCACAAGTAGTTGATAAACATCCACTACAACGTCTCCACCCCTCCCTGTTGTTGGTGAGCACCTTCCTTTTGCTGCTTCCTCTGCCTCTGCGTGTGTGTGTGTGTGTGTGTGTGTGTGTGTGTGTGTGTGTGTGTGTGGTTGTTCAGGCATGGCAGACGTACAAAGAGGAAAAGTTCGCATTCCCACAGAGCCTCCAGCTGCTGCCAAGATGGCATTTTCTATTGATTTTCCCAAAGATTGTAATTTTCAAAACTTGTAACAGAAGATGAGGGGAAACATCATTTTTATTTGCTCAAATAGCTTCAGATTAGAGAGTGCGTGGATGCAAATTGTGACAAACGCAGCAATTTCACTTAATTGTCCCGTGAGTCATGTTAGATTACATTGGGGCTGTTTCAATATTTTCTAACCAAAAGACCAAGAATTGACTGATGCGCATACGGTATGCCTTGGTACTTTTGCATCCCAATTCCGTTCACGGGACTGCAATTGAGCATACATTATATATAATTTTGCTGCAGGCGCTTATTAGTAGTGTCGAACCTCGTTTCAACGTAGCTCGAGGGACATATCGGATCTGTACGTCATAAAAGTCGTTCGTTGTCACCATTTCTATTAAAATGGCCGCCGATGTATACCATGTATAAAACAGTACGTCCATTTATAGATGTAAAAGCATCAACGCGTAATACGGTATAAACATATCCAAATGCGTGTATTACGGAGGGGAGTCCCGCGCTGTACATTTTGTTCACAAGCGAGGTCGCGGCGGCAGTTCGCTTCCCACGGTTCGTTCCAACGAAGACCTTTTCACTATTTTGTGGGGAAAAAATCTGGTTGTTCTCATGACGTTCTCGTTATCAGAATCAGAATCATCTTCATTGGCCAAGTATGTAGAACACACAAGGAATTTGTCTCCGGTATAACACGCTGCAGGGCGGCCCAGTAGTCCAGTGGTTAGCACGTCGGCTTCACAGTGCAGAGGTACCGGGTTCGATTCCAGCTCCGGCCTCCCTGTGTGGAGTTTGCATGTTCTCCCCGGGCTTGCGTGGGTTTTCTCCGGGTGCTCCGGTTTCCTCCCGCATTCCAAAAACATGCATGGCAGGCTGATTGAACACTCTAAATTGTCCCTAGGTGTGAGTGTGGCGTGGATGGTTGTTCGTCTCTGTGTGCCCTGCGATTGGCTGGCGACCGATTCAGGGTGTCCCCCGCCTACTGCCCGGAGACAGCTGGGATAGGCTCCAGCACCCCCCGCGACCCTAGTGAGGATCAAGCGGTTCGGAAGATGAATGAATGAATGAATAACACGCTGCATTCGTATCATCATAAACAAGAACATGACAAATAGGTATGGAAAGATAAAGATAAAGATGATTCTGATTTGTCATGTTATAAGGTGTTCCTTTTAAGCAAAATCAGCAAATGAAAAATGAATGACGTGAAATCGGGACTTTGAACGTTATAGCGGTGAAAACGTCATTTGAAACGAGCTTCCGCTGTACCAGGGAAGCAAACTGGATCCTTGTCAATACGCCGCCAAACATCCATTCAGTTTGTGGTCAAAAGGAGTAAATGTACTTCTCAACCACGTCACATATCCACTGCATCAAATGTCTTCCGAATACCCCAAAACGTCTATTGATTCGTGTGGCCCCTCGTGTTGCTAAAAGTCACGTTTAAGCAGCAACCTGTTATAAATCTCCGCGTGTGCGATCAAGTTGAGTTAATAACGACTGTTTATAGCCCCGTCCCAGACAGCCATTCCGCTTCATTCTTCTATTTACCCTGCAAGGTGAAGTTAACCTTCTTCAGCTCATTGTAGCCAGAGTAGAAAAGCCCAGATTAGTGCATTGGTCACGCTGATGTGACTCTGCATACAGTACACAAGAGCACGGAAAACAGATTGTTCTTCCACGCGAGACAACAAAGCTCAGGTGTATGGTATCGAAACCCGCGCTTACAGTGATCACTCAGACAATTGATTTAGCCACTGATTGACGAGCTAGCACCATCCCCGTCATCAAATGCTGCCGTACACGTGTGTTCCATTTGCGCTTGATTTCACTTTCTACTTATCTGGTCATTTATGTTAATGAAGGCAATGTGCTTATAGGCCCCTCTTCATTCATCATGAAAGGTAAAATGGTGGTTCTATACATAACATGTATTGTTGGCCTTACTGGCATTGTCGATAAACGTTTCATGATGGTGACGATTGGGACTCTGGGAATGGGATACGTATGACCGGCGTCATGGAAGAGAATAGACTCAGCCCAACCGTATATTTGATGACTAACATAGCAATAACAGTGGCTTTTGTGTGACACTCCACAATCTGCCTTCATCTCCATCTTCCTGCTCATCTGTCCATCAAGCAAGTGTGCTACTTAAGGCAGAATCTCATCAGAACAAAGCAATCAGCCTTGTGTGTTGCAGCGCTTTTCATTAGAGCCCACAAACCGTTGCCCATGTGTGTGTGTGTGTGTGTGTGTGTGTGTGTGTGTGTGTGTGTGTGTGTGTGTGTGTGTGTGTGTGTGCAGTGGGGAGAGTTTATTAGCCAAGGTCAACTAATTATTTGGCCAGGCTAATGAAGGCCAGTGCTTGTGTTTGGTCCCATGCTGATTGAGATAAATGCGCCCCCCTTCAATGCTCCTGTCATCTGTCATCTTGATTGAGACCAAGAGACGCATTTTCTTTGTTTCGCTTTTTCCTTGAGCAACATCACGACGAACCGTGCTCCTATTCAGGTTTGACAGATAATTCGACATCGTGATCGGAGCACATGGTTGCTTTGCAAAAGGCCCACCATGTGGAATTGTCTCGAACGGAATAGGAACTCTTCAACTCCGCATCTCGGCTTGTCATACTTGAATGCAGTATATGGGTGGCAAATGTCGCCATTATCATGATGGATGGGCCAAATCAAACGAGTTAGATTGCATTATAAGAGTTCAATTACATATCCACTTACCTGGATGCTTAATGAAGTGAAAGCGACAACGTCTATAATTCTTGTATCATGCATGATGAGCGTGCTGTGGCAATATGTCCGAGGCTTAGTTAGCTGCCGCCTACTGGAAAGCAGGACTCCGCTTTTGTATCCGGTGTGCATTCACTGAGATCTTCAGACAGTATTCAGAGAGGAAGCCGTTGAAGTTTCATCATGAAATCACGAATCGGCTGTTTTCCGAGCTTGGCCATGTGACGTTCGCAAGACGAGCTGGGATTGGCCGTCGGCTGAGCTATGAACATTTTCAGTCGATAGCAGGTGGCAAAATGGCCGTCCCCTGAGATGTATCCCGCCCGGATTTTGCTGCTGAATTCCTAGTCCACAAACGCAAAATTAACCAGAATACCGACTCGACTCCTGTCGTAGTGCCACGCAGAACCTATTATTGTCAAGAACATTTTTGACTTGGCTTCCCCTATAAATGGGCTACTTTCCTCCTTCTACCAAAGCTACAAAACAAATTGATGAAGTGGAACCTCGAACTAATATGGAATTGTCTGACTTTCTGATTAAATCAATGAGGAATCATGTCCCCAACTATAAACGCTGATTAATCTCATCGGTTATTGGTCAATATCAAGCAGGTCTAATGTACCAGACTTACAGAAATTGATCTTCATGTTTTTATTATTTTGGTGGGGATTTTAAATAAATAATGTCAATTCTTACTTAAAAATGTTTTAGGATGGCATCAATTCAGATAAATTCACTCTGGGTTATTTTCTGTCGGGAAATTGTCAAGGAACCTTCCCCCCCCTGCCCCCTTTTGTCTGTGTGCGTTATTTATCTTTATAAAAGCAGTGTGTTCGGTGCGACCCTTAATTTAACGAGTCAATCCCCAAATTCTCCTCTCTGCTGAAAAAGAAGAGGTCCAAAAATGGCTCCCCTCCATCAGCCTTCAAGTCCCTCTCTGGCTGAGCCTCAGCATCTCTAACAAGCAACGGATACAACCGCTGGATTACTGTAGGCGTGAAATCAATAGCTGCAGGTCTCCGAGGCACGACTATAGATTATGAATCAGTGTTGGTGAGCAGGGTGCCATAGTGGCGAAAGAGAGGAAGATGACTTGGGGAGGGAGGGAAGGAGAAAAATACAGATTGGCTCCATTAATGTGTCATATTATCAAGCGCGCTGGGGTTTTCGCTACTTTACACGATCATTTGGAACAGGCGTGTCCAAAATCGGTCCGCGGGCCGCCGTCCTGCCTGTGCGTTGCTCTGGAGCAACGCACCTGATCCAAATCATCAGGAATGTTCTCATGCTGCTTCCCAGCTGGATGATGAGCTGATCATCTGAATCAGGTGCGTTGCAGCCGGGAGCGATGGAAAGCAGGCGGGACGGTGGCCCTCCAGGCCCGGAGTTGGACATGCTTGGATTAGAACAATATGAGCTGGAAAATGTGCATTTATTTCTCACAATTAATTGAAATATCATCAGATATACTGCTGTATTTGTATGTGTATGATGTGTGTACAGTGGATGCGTCATCATGTTGGTGAAGTGTCACCTTAAAGCTTTTATTTTTTTTTCCAGACAATCACGCTCCATCATCGGTCAGGCAGGTGTCATCAACAGCTGATTCGCTGCATGTAGAGTGTGTAACAACAACATATTATGTTCATTGATACAGAAATCATGCTTATTCCCAAGTCATTTAGTAGGAAATAATACTCATCTTTTTATGGAATATGAATATTCAAAGTAAACTCAGTTAACTGTTTTTAAGACAAAAAGGATCAAATGAACAGATGTGTTTTAGGAATCCTTACCTTGTTTCTACTGCCCTTGACTAATGTAAACAAAATTCTGGCGAGCTAGCACCGGCAATTAGACATCACTGATGAAATATAGAAAATGTGACATTTCCAACAGACCCTGCCAATTTGCAAGTGAATCATTGCAAGGTGGGGGAAAAAAATAAAAGCCCATTAACCTGTATTGAACCTGTGTAATCTCCGCAGTGAGCTCGGAATTGCAGCCCTCCGTTTAATTCAAGGCCCTCTGAGTCCTGTTTACAGATGCTATCTAAGTAGCTTGATTCAACTGCCAATGAATATTGGCATGTGTCTACACCCCATAGACCCTGCTATTAGGGGTGGAGACCACAGGGTTAGACAAACACAAAGTGAACATGACATTTCCCTCGCCATTGCAAGTCAGACGCGCGCACGCACACACACACACACACACACACACACACATACATAAACGCGGATGAGGAGCTGCGTGTGTATGTCAACAGGTCTAAATGTCTGCATGTGTCACGCCAACAATGCCATTAATTGCATGGCCCCGCAGCTCAAAGGTGAGACATTATCCGGACTATGTAAGGCCATATTTAGCTGTCCCAAAAGTGGGCACGTTGGAAAACATTTGCGCAAACACACAAAGCAACCTTGCTAACTGCTGGCTTGCTAGATCCACACTGCCCCCTGGCTCGCCTCTGCGCTCCTTTCCTCTGTTTGTCAAGCAGCACAAGACGCCCGAGGAAGAACTCGTCTCCCACCGCAGATTCAGGGTCAGATTACCTCGGACCAACTCCCTAACCTTAACCATTAGAAGGATAAGAAAATATCTGTTCTCGGATCAGGGGTTGGAGGGTACCAGATGATATTGAGGAGCTATCAGAGGTGAATAAGTTCAGGGTCAAGCCCTTGGGAGCACTGAGGTGGGAATAGTCAGCCTGGCTACCGCACGGAGAAAAAATAAAATGGGAGTTCTCTGCATGCCGGATAAATAAAAAAAGATGCTTGCTTCCCGGCAGGGGCTTGTACTTTAGCTTGTAACTGACAGTGTATTTCAGTGACAAAAAAAATACAAATAAAAATGTCCCCCTTACGATTATCACCAACTTATAATGATAGCATGTAAAATATTATGTTGCAAAGTGATGAAGTTACATCGAGCTCGGAAGTACAAAATGAAGTCTTCTGACTGTGGATAATTGCAGAGCAGACGGTGTTAAGTGTTAGCAAGTTCGAGTCGCCACAACCTGCCAGCTGTGTCTCAGTAGTGGCTTCCACCCTGTCAAGGTCACTGGGGACATGCACACCCACACCCACACTCACACGCACGTGCACACACCCCATCAGCGGAATGCACCAAAACACACACATGCACACATTGCACCAGTATGATTAATCTGTCAATCAATGCCCCCCTATTCACTGTGCTGTCCCCTCCCCATGCACAGTTGCTGTGAATTGAAACAGGAGCTTAAAATATTGGTGTGCTACTTTTGTTTTGTTTGGGGTTTTTGGGGGGGTGGTCTATTCCCAACATTTTACATGGCGCACATGCAGAGCAGAATATACACTAGCAGCTGATGCTCGTTGACACTGCCAGCGTAGGCCAGTTAGCTTTCGTTTTACTGCTTGTGGGGGGCCAGTGATGACAGCTGGGAAAGCGCAAGCTGACGCAGACTGGATGCACGGATTCTAAAACGGAATGATCTTTAATCACTACGCCGTTTCGAAGAGAAATTGTTAGTCTTTTAATCTTAAATGTTTGTTTTGTATCTTCAAAGATCGAGAAAAGTTCTACGGTGTATCAATACATTTCTAAGTAGTCACGGCCTCTACTTTTCTGGCAACCCCCCCTTCTCCCGGGCCGGAGAAATGAAACAATTCTGATCCAAATGACATATACGAAAGGCAAACCTTCTTCAATTGTACAAACGCAAACAAGATATGTGATCCATCTCACACCACAACATTCATATACATTGCCGCCACGCAAACGAACTCACGAGATGAATAGACAAGTCAGGTTGTCATGTTGTTTACTGTATGGGAAATGTCTAATTATTACTTTGCCTCAAATTTGAACACGCACTTACTTCTCTTTATGGGGGTGATAATGAACCAGTGCAGTTCTCATTTTCTAATTTAGATTCTGTCATTAAAGCGGCATAATGAGATGCTAAATCAACACCATTATGCATGCAGCTGTAGATTTAATGACATCTGCAGAAGCGTATACATGAAATTTAGTGATGCGTTTGAGTGTATTTTCCATGTGATCATTTTCTCCCTCTCGCAAATGGCTCTTTGGACCTGATCATAAATGTTGCATGTGACGACACTGGCGATTCGCGGTATTAACACGTCCATTTCTGTATGGAGGAATTAGTGCAATGAGAAAGTTGGAATGCCCATCTCAAAAGTCTCCAGGCCTCGGTTTTTCAGTCAGGTCAATTCCATTCCAGCATTGGTTCAGCATAGGTTGAATTGCGCCGTCCTATTTAATATACCTCGTTACGAAGGTGTTGTCGGAACACGTCGTGACCGAGTGGTCTTATTTTTTTCCGACATCACTGACTAATCAGCTCTTCTCTTGCCACCTCATGCTCCCCCATTTACTCCTCCGCTCTCACACGTTCTCCCCACCACTTGAGCTCCTGGATCGCCCACTGCCTTGCCAGCACTAATTGCGTACAAGCAGTTCAGATGGAGAGCGTAAAGTTGGAAAAGCGGGGACAAGGCTATTAGCGCTTTATTGGGAAGGAGGGGTGGGATAAAAGCGTTAGCCCTATTCCACTAGATCCAGTCCGCATCAATCACATTGGGAAAATTGGATTCCTGAATAAGAAAACCCCAGGAGAGAGGTTAGGCTGTCCGCCTGGATCAGCAGAAGACCTTCTTCTTATTCTTCCTCTTCTTCTTCTTCTTCTTTTTTCCCTGCTGTGTGCCGCCCGGTTCTGTTCTCACTTGAGTGAACCAATAGAGCCATAATAAGTATTGATGAAGCTATTAGCCAGCATTACCCAGGCACTGGTAGATACAGTACCTTGATTGGAATCAGCACCTCAGGACTCTGTCACAGTGTATCTCTCTCCCTCTCACACACACACACACACACACACACACACACACACACACACACACACACACACACACACACACACACGGATGCTGTTTTAAAGAAGCTGATTGAAACCAGTTAGTTAGCGAAGTCAGTAAAGTAGTACTCTCTCATCCATTTCCCTCACTCTCCCTTCGCTTGTCTTTTGGAACTCTATCTAGCTCTGTAACTGAACTCCAATCAAGTGAGGACACAGCCTGGAATACACGGCGTTCCAATAAGATGGCTGGCAAACACACACACACACACACACACACACACACACGAAAGCGAGGCATCAGATAAAAGAGGCTTGATTACAAAGGACAAGTTCATAGTGAAGATTGACACTGGTTGGAGCCAAGCAATCAGAGTCGGCATCACACAGCAGCAAGTACACACACCAAAAACACAGACACGTATTCCATGATTGCGTGTACCACCAAACTGGTCAGGCAATTTTGGAATGCTAATATTTTTCAGTCACAAAGCTAACATGTCAGTGTGAGCAAAATGTCCACTAACTGTTTCCGAACCTTTATTGATCCGTGGCCTTAAGAGAAATCTGACGGCACACTACCTAACAAAAATGTCCCAATCGTATGAACACTTCAATAAGGGTGGTCTTCGAACAATTTACATACAGATTGACTAACTCGGAGCGATCATTGGTTTACTCTGACCAGCATGGTGGCGACAGGCTATTTGATGAGGCTAACATGGATCTTATCACCCACACAAGGCAGATCTGCGTTCACCGTTCCAAACTGTACTGTGGCGACCTAAACTGAACTGAAAAGAAATGCCAGCTCAACCCAATGCTTTGGAGATTTTGAGCAAGAATTCCTCTGATTTAGTGGTCGCCAATACAGTGTCAGAACAAATTACCTCCACTTAATAAGATCCTTGGCGTAAGCAGAGGACGGCGGAGAGGGAGACAGGGAATGACAAGTATTAATTTGGGATTTTTCACAAACTGACACTTGAGTTTCCATACTCAGGCCCCGAGGCTGTGTCACTTCTCACTGATATGCCCCCCCGCCCCCCCCACACACACACAAACATGTACACACGTGCTCCTCAGACTCTCCATTTCGCCAACACGCACCCCCAACACGCCCCCACAGATCACGGAGGAAATTCTGTAGCAATTACCAAAGTCTTTTATCAGTCATTTCAAAGGAGGAAAATTAGAGCAATTGTGTCAGGATGGTCATATGGGCAGAAATTGCACACTTACTGCGTGCACTTATGCCTGTGACTCCACTGCCTGGCCTGATGGAGCCCATTGTTAGCGGACGTTGCGCGCGGCTGCTGATTGGGGCACGGAGCAGATGCATCAGCCCTCCCCATATTTCCACAGCCCTCTCCATCTTCCGCAGTCTCGGTCCATCACTGCCCAATCCCATCAAGCCTTGATCTCCATCCTGGAGCGCTTGATTCAACATCTTCTAATTTTGCAATCTTGAACTAAGATCCTGACTTTGACAACAGATTGCCAGAGGCAGTGTCGAAGAAGATCAGGCACTGTCGGTGCAAGTCGCACAGCGCTTCAGTATGGCAAAGCGTGTTTTTGGAACGCCCCCCCCCCTGCCCCCGCAAAAAGCAGTGTTGAAATGTACCTGTATATCTAAACACGACCACCCACTCGGGCTCGGAGGATGACGGGCCACCCTGCTGCCGAGTGAAGCCTCCATCGTCGAGAAACACCGACTGCTCGCAGGGATCTTTCCTTCACGCTAACAAGATTCAGGAAGGGAATTCTCGCAGTAAATGCTAAGTCTATGGCTTAATCTTCGACGCGAGCCCCTTCACACCGCGGGGAGCTGCCGGGCCTCTCTATTCCCACCCCACTGGCCACACATCTCCACCCAATCTGTCTTAGCATATTGATTTCCCAGCTGTCTCATTGGTTCCTAACATAATTATGGCTGGCTGGGCTCAGGGCGCAGGCACGGGGCTAATACATTTACACCGGGCCCCATCAGCGCAGGCTTATATTCGTGTCGTTGAAACAGGCAGATCTACGAAGAGAATTCGGGGGTCTTTGCAGTAATGAAAAAGGGAATTAGCTGGCGCGACCTCCACCGCATCGAGAGATCAATAGCGACCGCCATGAAAATATTCAGTGGGACATAAAATGAAGAGAGGTAAAAGGACACATCTGTTCATCAAGTCTTGGATTTGCCCCCCACCACCCTCCCCATTAAAACTAATAAATCATATCTTTGTAATTCACATGTTAAGAAGGCAGAGATGAAAAAAAATCAGGCTGAGGGAGAAAATAAGGTCACAGTCCATCTATTTCACTTTGCCTAATAGTTGTCAGAAGCTGACCTAAAACGCCAAGATGGTATTTTTCTAAGTCAAGGATGAGGTAGAGGAAGGGTGGGCAATTTATCACACTATCTCATCCCCTCCCCTCATCTTCACGCCAACCGTACACAACCGGCGAGGGGCTCCTTGTTATTTCTTTTCAAAGAAAACTGCAGCCCCGTATTTAGAGCCGCGTGCGGTTCCTATAAGAGGGGTTCTTAAAAGGAGGCTGTGATGTCATCGAAACATTATAAAGCAACAACAACAACAAACCGAACAGATTGGTTTAAGTGTGCTCATGAATAGAATGTCAACCTGCGTCAAGGGCACACGAACAACTGCACTGTTGACCAGAGCTTTGAGTTACACACTGTAAATGAATGTCATTGGGAGTATGCGCAACGTTTTGAAGCCTTGACCTTAAACTAAAACGGATGACACATATTTTGGTGAAGGTAATTGTTAGCGTAGCATAGCGCCGATCGTCAAATTCCATGGCCGGTTCAAAGCAGGCCACTCGGCTTTTCAGTGGCATGATTTTTATTTTGGTTCTCAATCCCCAAATTTCACTTATTTATGAATTTATTTGTCAATCTTTCATTTCTCTGTGGCATTTTGGACAGTCCCCGGTACTTGCTGACAGTTGTTTTGGCTCCTGGCGGCGCAGACATTGACTGTCAACAGGACGTCTCCTTTCTTTTATTCATTCGCTGTTTGCTGAGAGATGCTGAATGCGAGTCAGCCTTTCCTCCCTGGAGGATGGGGGTGTACGGCGGGGCCAGAGTGCGGAGGACAGTGGATGACGGTGGGAGGGGGGGAAAGGTCCGCGAGGAAGGGGAGGGTGTCGTGTGGCCGACTGTCTCTCACTCACTCCTGTTGTGTGTGTCGAGGGTTAGTCAAGAGGACGGTCTCCTGACCATCAGTCTGACATTCCGGCACATCCGCGCCCTGAAAACATGATCGGCGGGTCAAAGGTGGGCCGCACTTGCTCGCTTCTGTGCATGAAGTACAATTAAAAAGCCAACACGTGTAGATGTTCATCTAGGCTCAGAGGTGTACGTGCAGGATTTCCATAAAAAATGCTCGAATAATTCTGTCGCCCAATATCATCCTTTTACCCTGCGCCCTGCATCAGCTGGCTGAAAAGAAAGTGACATGTTTGTACAACTCATTTTAATCATATTCATTTACAACACACCAGGTTGCCAAAAGTACATCAAGTGACATCGTCACCAAAGCAGAAAGCACAAAATCAAAAGCTTATTTGTTTTTATGACTTATTGTGAAAGCTCGGGCTTAGTTAATGAATTAATAAGAAAACAGCGTCTGCCTATTTATGCTAAATATCGGGCTTGATCATTGCAAAGCCGTTCGTTGACATCACATACACACACAGATGAAATACCATGAAGAAAGAGGAAAAAGAATCCACCTGGCAAATTGCAAGTGGACAAATTGATGAAAGTCTCGTAAGAAGGTGTGCGGATTAATTTCCAGCCGTGGCTGAAAGTGCTTCAGCACTGCCACTTTTTGCTTTTCCAGAAAACAGCGGAGATGAAGTAATGACAGCGATTAGATTACTATTCTTAAGAATCCATTAGTCAAAAATGACACCCGGGAAATCACACAATGCATTTTGCCCCTAATGCAATAAGGTGCCAATTATAACACTTACATGGAATAAGTGGACTCCTCTCCCTGCGCCTGGATGAAGAGAACACAAATCATCATTACCCTGTGTTTCTTTATGCTATCTGCACTTAGAGGCATTAAGAAGACACTAATAAGTTTAGCCTTTGCAAACGGAGTGTAAACGTGCGCTCCACTTTCTCACTCATTGGCCTTGCTGGGCTCATTAGTCATTTGGACCTGTGCGCCCAACGGGCTCAACTCTCTAAACGGACTACACTGCCATTTGCTATCTTGCTATGCTCGCATTGGCCATCGTGGCTGACCCTTTTTGTGAAAGAAATAAAAATGAATTAGTTTATGTTTTCGCCCACGACTTTGATGATGAGTGATGGACGAATTGATTGAAGATTTATTTCCCTTCCCGGAATTGTTTTATTTCTCCTCATATCAAATGAGCTTTGAATTATTATTATTATTATCATCATTATCTTTTTTAATAGTATTACTTTTCAAAGCAGCTCCTCCGTGCTCATTGCCATGTTGTTCGTCAATGAAACAATTCATCATCGAAAGCAGGCACGTCCAGCTCCGGGCCTGGAGGGCCGCCGTGCCGCCTGTTTTGCATCTCTCTCGTTCGCAACACACCTGATTCGGATGAGCAGCTCATCGGCCAGCTCTGAAGCAGAATTGGAACCATCCTGATGATTTGGATCAGGTGTGTTGCTCCCGGGAGAGCTGGAAAACAGGCAGGACGGCGGCGGCCCCTGAGGACCGACTTTGGATATAAAGCTACTTCTATGGTTTCCATCACATCGTCGCTTTTGTCAAGGAAAACAAAACAATTATGCTTGACATACCCACGAGTCTCCTAAGAGCGACATTTTGTGAGTCTGGAATGACGTCATGCAAGATGGCAGTTTTTCCTGCAACATAATTTGACGTATGTGACCTGAGGTGCATTCAACATGATGGTTCATCAGTATTTTTTTTTTTTTTACATGATAACAAATAAACCATACACCAAACATTTGGCATCTGTAAGCCATAAGACTTGTTCACGCCACCAACTTTTCAATAGACTGGCTAATCATGCTCACGTTGCCAGTCGTGGCCTGGAAGTCACCTGCCAGCCTAGAGGGGCAACCGCTATAGAAATAAATACATTTTTAAAACTACCAAAGATTCCGTTGGGCTTCAGTAACTTTTCCATAACTTCCTCCCATTGGATAAAAAGACAAAAAGAAAGGAAAAAGAATTTGATGTCAGTAAGGCAAAGCCGTGGGGAACGGCAGACAATGATGAAAGCAAACTTGGGAAGAGCCACAAAACAGCGCACACCCCCTCTATGACATCAAGGGCTAGGAAAAGGGAATTATAATAACGCTGCCTTTTCTTTTTTAATTAATGAAGACAGCTATTTGGTAGAAGGCAGGGGCAAGCTGTGAGGGATCTCTGATGATTGGCAAACTTCAAACAAAAGCGTGCGGAATGAGAGCGTCTTTGCGTGTGCGCGCACGTAGGCCACATATGCTTTTTGTTGCCCCGAGTAAATAACACATGCCCATCGGTGGCCTCAAGTGGACTTTGTCTTTTTGTCTTTGTGTGTGTGTGAGGGACATTTGGGATTTTCTGGCATTACCGAGCGAGCAGAGGGGAAGTGAGGCGGTGGAAACATTATTCATACAACATATCATACAAGTTATTGAGACTTTGAGAACTTGCCTCATTTCCACTGAAGTTGGTTTTAATAAGGTTCCATGGGAGTTGATGCTTGAGGGTGTTGACTCACGGTCTCCGTGTGTGTACGTCTCATGTGTGAATGAGTGTGTTCCGTGGTGGGGCGGCACGTGGTGTGCATTACACATGAAAGAAAGGTCATGCTCAAACACCGACGGGGGCGAAAGGTTAGCGGCGAGCTGTGGATAGAACAAAGAGAGGGATGGAGCTTATCAAAGCTATCACTTGGAGGTAGACTGCCAGAGGTCACCAAACCCTTGACATGACGTACACATCTAATGTCTCAGCCGAGGATCAGTACGACTACACTCAGACAAACCAGATAGGCTTAAAAACCCGTGTAGCCGCACCGGCGCGGAAATCGAGCACTCGCTCAACTCCGATGCGAAGGGGGCCAGAAAATAAATAAATAAATACATAAAGGTGTGAATTGAAAGGAGAAACAGAAATCATCCGAAGGATGACCGAAATTGATGGGATGTGTTTGTAGCACGAGATGGAATAACGCAAGGAATCGTGCAAAGGAGAGGCGGTGAGAAATCATCGCAGCCGATTAATACGCATTCGGTTTTGCCCTCAAACTTCCGCAGCTGGAAACGAGTCAAGTCAATTGGCTTTCGGCGCATGTGTGCAAGATCTCAATTGGGGGTGCACGGTGGCATCCGACGGAGCGGACGGTGTCGCCAAATATTGCTCGGATTCAAAGAGCTGCATGGGGCTGGCTGGATTGGAATTGAAAAGTATCAGTCCCCAGTCTGAGGTGTTTTTGTGAACGCATGCGTGTGCGTCACTGAAAGCAGACTGCATTTATTCGGGACAAAAGGGCCTCAAAGTGTCACAGACTAATGGACGTGTCCCCGTCCTCACTAACCACCCCCTCCCTCCTCCCTCCCCATTGTGATCACCCGCAGAAATTAATCAGAAATACCGAACAAAAAGTCATCTCTCATTTGTACCAGTCGTAATTGCGCTTCCCTCATTGTAGGTTAAGTCTTTTAAATAGCGGCTTACATCAGGACGCGCTCGTCCTCGTCATTTATAATTCATGATATACTTTGCACCAAGCAAAGCTGTTAAATATTTAGTGAGACATTGCCTTAAACTTAATCACTCTCTGATAAACGCGTGTGTTTCTCCTCCCGCCGCCTCTTGTGCTTTGAGCTCTTCCGTCAAGAGGGAAACACACTCGAGCAACTTGTATCATCTATTTTTAAGTTCTCATTTGGCAAATTAACATCGTACCACTTAGCGCCGCGTATTAATTGCAGTACATTGTTGAGTGCACCATTATGTCTACGGGAAACAAGCTATTATCATTGTACTTCATAAAGTATTAAATGTAATCCATTTTTAAAGAATGCTGAAACATTAATTTGCTACACTTGCTGCTAATGTCTTTCCTCATCAAACTAATTCCCCTCCACAGCCGCAAAGTAGAGCAAACGGAGGACTGCTTTAAACTGACTTGCTGTTTGGCCTCAGAGAATTTCACATGGCATCAAATGTTAGGAAATAAAGTATTTATACACCTTCGCTGCAAAAAATATCTCTATATAGCCATTCAGGGTCACATCCGGCGGACTCCAGGTGAAAGGCGGACTAGAGTACACCCTGAGCTGCTCGCCAATCAGTCGCAGGGAGGAAAATGTCGAGGCGAGCAAGCGTTGCCGCTCACAATGAGGATTTGTTCCGAGACGTTTGTTTGGCTTCGTACAGCTTTTGGGGTATTTGTCACCGTATCTGCAGTTTTGTAATGTACTTCCTGTTTTGAGACGCAAATTCTTGACTGTCTACCACTGGTGGCGAAGATAATAGTGTGGGCACTCTAAACAGTCATTCGTGTTCTGATCATATCGCGCATGTAAATAAAGGCACGCTTTCAACGTAAAGCGTCTCTCTCAATAGACAAAAAGGGATCTTTTCGAGATTCGACGCAAGCCTTTTGAATGCGCATTCCCTCTCATGGCTCCTCTCTCTGACTGCATCCCCTGCTCGCGCCGAGGCACTCCATCTCCCTGATGTTTAATTCATTGCGCCTTTCCATCATCTTTCCACCTATCTCCACGGCTGTGTCAGGTAACAAACAATGAGTTTTTGATGTGAATAATTTAATGCGTGTATGGCAAATGGCGGCACTCGGCGTCGCTGGCGCCGCACGTCGGGCTGTCATTAAGACACCTGATTTCCCCCAAGATTCCTTGCAGCCTGCCTGCTAGATGAAAAGGCAGCACGCGTGTCAACACTTCTCGCCCCTGAACATCTTGGGAGGACGGCTATATTTTTAGACAAGCTAAATGAGACAAAGGCAGTGGTAAGCAGTGAAAAGAGAAGGGGGGGGAGCAAAACAGAGGGAGGGTCGAAGGAAGGAGAGGGACCGTTTGGTGGTACATATTTCCGTTCTCTCTCAATCTCATCCGATGTCACAACATCAAACGCTAAGCCCGCTCGCAAAAGCCGGCGGAAGCACTGATTCAATATTGTCCCCCGCCCCGCGCCACTGTGATCCCGAGACTGCTCTGTGGCGAGATGTTGACGCAGGGAGAGAAAATGATGGCGGCCGCATCAAACGCAAACGTGCCGTGGATAATAAAGGGCGCAGCAGCCTCCTCCGCTTTTCTCCTCTTCTCTTATGCCGCAAAAGATGACTTGGACACATTGTCGGGCGTGCCGAAAGGTGATCCGGCAAACAACCAATGATGTTGAAGTCACGGTGCCCAATTCGTCTCAGGGAACACATCGAAGAGCTGATTGAGAAGAAAATAACGTAGACTGGTCGGTCAGGAGAATTTCGGCTGGCAGCAGGGTCATTTGCTTAAAAACAACAACAAAAAACAAAGCAGGGAAAGGTATGGGCTGGGATCCGGCCAGTGGGTTTTAAATCAGCCGCGACGTGACTGGACAAGGCTGCGGTACAAAAAAAAGGCTCCGATCAGATCCGATCCAAAACGACACTGCCTTGTGAAGCGAGAAGAAGGAAAAGAATGAAATGAGGGGTGCAACCTCGTGCTATGGTTTTAATAAGCCATTGTGGGGATAATCGAGGCATCGGAGCCGGCTCTAAAAGCCTTTTTAAGACTCCCTTCAATCTTGGATTCACTTTCATCACCTCCAGTGTGGCCATGTTGATTGTGTGAAATCGGCAGGAGGGCCTTCAATTATTGCATCTCTCACACACCCACGCGCACACACACGCGCACACACACACAAATAACATGCTTGAAACAGACGTACTCTTGGACAATGGAAGTGCGGTATACGCTCTCTCTGTCTTACACACGTGCACACGCAGGCAGACACATACATTTACACAAAGTCAAATGACGACGTTCCTTTGATTTCATCCAAATGACTGGAGAAAAGGGGAGCGGATACACAATAGGCACGTGGAAGAAAGCAGCGGAGATGGAGCAGAGTGTTGATTATTCTCTTCTGTCTATTTTGTTATTAGCAGATGGTAGCTCGATAATGAAGTGGGTGCTTAATGGCTGTCGCACAATAAGAAAATGACACAGAATCCAATATGTAAGGACTCGGTGAATGGATTGCATATGTTGCAGCCATGTGCATGTCTGTGTGAACAACATTGGCACCACACACACACACACACACTCTACGCCGCTGACAACCAAGCTTCCAGGAGACGTCAGAATCCGTGTAGAACACAGATTGACATTTGGCAAAAATCCTCAAATAGTGCACTCCACCCGAAAAGACACCAAAGCTGAATCAAAAAGAATCAATTCTTTAGATTGCAAATGTCCCCATTGTGGGACAAATAACGGGTTTCTTATCTTATCTTAATTCTGGCGCACCTTGTTTGGCCTTTTTAAGTGATTTGCCTCCCTAATCCTCTGAACTTTGTGTCCACGCTCTACCTCAACATCATCACCCCAAAACCCCCCCCAAAAAGTCTAGAATACAGAACACGACAAGCAAAGCGCACTTCGGCATGCTCTTACACTTGTGCAAGTGCAAACTTAAGTAGCTTATTCCACCACGTGGGACATATCGCAAAATCATCAGTACAGCGCTAGTATTGTTTTGTTTTTTTTCTTACTTTCACTTCGCTATTGATGCAACCTAAAAATAAAAACCCACTGGCCTGTCGAGCCAATCCCATTTCAACATGGTCTTAACGATCGGCCGCTACAATCATTTAGACAAATAAAGGTCTCAGCTCAAATAAAGACCGGATACTCTTGTACTGTTCGGTAAATAACCCCCCCCACCCAGCTACTGTTGCCATAAAGACGAGGTTTTGTTGGAATGTCTTCTTGTGAGTGCCGACATATACGGCGTGCCAAACGCGTGACTATTAAGTGACAGATGGAAGGTATTATGAGCATTATATCAGTGCCTGTTTGTGTCCCTATTTCTTTTTCTGCCTTGCCTTTCACGCCTCACCCTCCCATCCCTTGCTTACGATCAAATAAATTTGTCATGAAAGGCCTCGAATGCATCATTCATGCGTGTTCGCGCGCAGACGCGCGCGCACGGCTTTCAGTGACTATAGACTCATGCGAGGATATGGACGGCTCTAAGTCCTCTTTAAACCAAGCTTTTATTTCCCCTGTCGCTCAATGGGATGTGCGCCAGTGTGTTCAGAAGCGCAGGTATGCGCACGAGCCTTTGTATGCTTATGGGGCAGCAAAAAAAAACACACTCGAATGTTGGCGTGGGCCTTCCCGGCCGTCGGCGTGTCTTTCCTCGTCTTAATTAAAAGTGAGGCTCCGGTCCCCGCAGTAGCCGCTGGGAATATTTGTAATTATTTGCCGCATCTCGCCTTTGCCGTTCTTTTATGTGATTACTGACAGCGAGCGGAGATGAAGCCACAGCCACGGTTTGTCAAAAGGACGACGGAAATGACGACTGTTGTAAAACGTGCATGACTGCGTGTGTCATGCATGCAAACCTGAGGACAACGCAAAGGATTTAACCTGACATACACAAAAATCGGTTGACTATGCAAAAGCAAGATTGTGTTGACCTCATTGTATTTATTGATGAGATTTGTACTGGCGCAGTCGGAAAGCTACATGGTGGCCTGACACAACGCCATCTTGGCTCTGGGAAATCGGGCCGCTGTTCGCGTTGGACCTCGCCAGTTGTTTATTTTGACTGACCCTCTGGAGTTGGACATGAAGTAAGTCACAATAATCGTGTAAGAGCTTTTGAAATGGTTTGCCTTTGTCTCTTCTTTTTACGTCACAAAAACTGGCATCTCAGTAGAGGTGGGTCGACTTTTTTATATGCATTCAAAGTGGATGTGCATGTGGGTCCTGTTGACAAGCAGGTGTGTTCGATTGAGGATTCCGAATGGGTAGCTGTGCATGTGTGCTGGTGTGTGTGTGCCTCCGAGGGTCTCTCGGTCCCCAGGGTGATTAAAGAGAATAAATATGCTTGATTACAAACGTCCTACCTCCCATCAACTCGCCTTAATGTATGCGGTTTAATTGAGCGTCAAAGGCAAAGTATGAGTTATGGCGCGAGCAGACAGGACAATATCTCAGCGAGACCGCGAGGGGGGAGACGATTTGTCAGACAGTGCAAGAGGGGGAAAAGCATTATTCGACAGGTAAAAAAAAATAATAATAAATAAATAAAGAAATAAAATCGTAAAACCTCATTATCTGCCTGCCCCTCGTTGGAATGGAATTTGTTGTAACTGTTAAAATCGTCATGCAGCAGGCGCAAACTTGAATACCCAAAGCACTTGTGTTTCTCTGTTTCAGCGACAATGCGGAAAGTCATTCGGGGTGTCTCTTTTTCTTTTTTTTGTTTGTTCAATGGAGTCAAATGGTAAAGGTGTAGGACTTGAGGCCAGATTTGTTTGACACAATATGACCACATCAAGCTCAAACCTGAAACCTACTCGACTTAATGCCACACATATTAACCCCTTAAAGCAAAACATTCATCGTGCATTTGTTAGAATCTTCAACCATGAAAATGTCAGCGTCACATTGCGAGGTGGTGGTGGACCCCAAAAAGCAGAAAGAAGGGAGGAGCAGGGTGAACTTGACGAGTTGTATTGATTAAAAACACAGAAAACTAAATCCTAAAGAAAGTCCTAAGATAAAAAAAAATCCAAAGTATCAAACCAAAACCATGACTGAAGCAAACATGACAGGACAAACAACGACCTGCCAATGAGCGATCGGGCAGGGGTCCTTTTATACAACTAATTACATAACGACCAACAGGTGTGCAGCTGCAGGGAGTGCCCTACAGTGCCACCTTTTGGTCACAAACCACAACATGACAGTCAGTGACATTTGAGAAGTATTCAAATATTCAAATGAATGATGGAGCTCATTTTTAAGGATAACTTTGTCAAACTTACCCAAGACTATTTCCGAATCTATTTTGACTCATTGCTACACTGCAGGGCCTGGTTGGATTGCCATCAAACACGTGGCCCTGTCCAGTCCATGCGGCTTGATTTGAAAAGGGGTAATAGAAGGGAGGTTTTCATTCTACAACCGCAGCTCCTTTTCCAATGGCGATCCCAAAGACGGCGGGCCGGAAGCCAAGTGGTCATTTACTCATCTGGCTTTTTCTACCTGAAAAATCGTCTCCGTCCAGTTTCCGAGCGGTGGGGAACGCATGAAGAGGACATCTGTAAAACCTTGCCTGTTTCTGTCTCACCTCTAACCAACGCACATCCACACGCAGGCCGGGCTCTTCGTATGGGTTTCTTCTAATTGGCTTATTGTCTTGAGGCGCCAGTGACAGAGGCATACTTTCATAGCGGGCTACGGAGAGGGAGAGCTAATTTCCACCGCTTTCCCTGTACGGGCTTCGACACCGCACTCAGCAAGCCCTCTCTGGAGGGATCATTAGGAGTCTGGCGGTCTGACTTTCGCCCTCTCTACACACCCATACATCCCAAACCCACACTCACACACGACTGGTCAACAACTAAATGCACACGGCTAACCTTTAGAGGGGTGTGAAATAAGAATGTTATGGGCCAGGAAGGAAGACAAGGCCGTCGTCAAAAATGCACTCTTCCTCAGACTATTTAGACACACTCGTGTCCAAATCTCATGCGGCCAACGCTCCAAATGTTACTTTTTGAGATGCACAAAAATGTTTTTTGAGATGCACAAAAATGCCTTCAAAGGGCGGCCCGGCGCTCGACTGGTTAGCCTGTCCCTTTCATCGTCGGCTCGATTCCGGCTCCGGCCTTCCAGTGTGGGGTTTTAGTGATCTCCTCGAACCCGCCTGGCTTTTCTCGGGTTTCCTCCCACATTCCAAAAACATCGATGCCGTGTTCATGGAACACTCGAAATTGTCCCGAGGTGGGAGTGTGCGCGCGGATGGTTGTTGGTCTATGTGTGCCCTGCGATCGGCTGGCAACCAGTCGTGGATGTCGCCAGCCTGCTGCCCGAAGACAGCTGGGTTAGGCTCCGGCACACCCGCAACCCTCGTGAAAACGGATGGATGGATAATGCCTTCAAAAGTTGAGTACGATTTCAATCCGATTTTACAATTCAAATGAATTAATGGTGCATATTGGACAAATGTGGTGTGGTTGCAAACATTTTGTTAACGCTAGCTCAGGGCAACGCCCCACTTGTGATATTCAATGAAGTACGTATAACGTACCTGCCATGTAAGAGTGATGCAAGTCTTTCTTCAGAATTGCAAAGGTGTCTGCCAGTTCGCGTGGCAGGTTAAAATTGAGAGTGGGAAGAGGAGATTGCAAGATCGGACTGTGGCAGGGACGCACTCAACCCGTAGTGAGGGAGGAGGGGTGGCGGGGACTGGTGACTTCACGGCCCATAAAAAGCAGACACCCCCCCCTCCCCTTGGGAGCTCCCAGTAGGAATCTGCCCTGGGAGAGAAGGGTTACCGCTAATTTACGAGCCCCTCTGCATTTCGGTCAACAAAAATAAAACAGCCATGGTAATTACTTATTCATTATTAATGGGCAGCATTATTTATGAGCTGTGAAAAGAGGTGCTACACGTCGGCGGTTTCTTTCGTATCCCAACCGGACTGATGCCGGGATGATGCGGTGAAGACCCTGCTCGAGGCACTCTTGCACTCTTAGCGCTTCTCCCGCCCAGGCCTGATGTACTATCCCGTGGGTGGAGAGGAAAGAAAGGGCTAAGGGGCCCGATGTCAAGAGATGGAGAATGTCGACCACGGAAAAAGCCGTCCGTATGCTGATGCGAGAAGTGACCCCCACATACATTCATTCATAAATCCAAAGGCAACTCATCTCGTGATGGCTTCAGGCTGAAAATTTTGCGCACGTTAGAATGAAACCGCCTGGCACTTGTCAATAATCGAATGTCCCATGATGGCACATTTCCCAAACATGCGATGCTAATCGGAGAACCGATCGATAGTGCGGCTTCTCTTAAACAGCGCTACATAACATCTCATTTGACAGCAGGAATTTCGAAGAGCTCTCCATGTGGGGGGAATTCTGGTATTTTTAGGGCATTTGATCCTTCCTGAGGTTCATGGATTTAAAAGCTTTTGTGTTCTGACCGTGAAATGATACATTTGCAGGCCTGCTTAAAACTCAATTTAGCCATAGCTGCAGCATTGCCATAATGGCTACCCTCTATTTCCAGAGCTCTCCCAATCAATAACAAATTGCTGAAAGCACAAATGATTCCATTTTCTGCTAGGGGGAAACGAGAATGATGAGAAAATAGGTGAAATTGATATGTGAGGGAATATTATCAATGCTCTAAATGTCAGCGGGATGAGGTACTATGACCTTTCGGGCCAGAGAGTGGGGGGATGGCGAATGCACACAAAGATAAACCCCAAAATGCAGGCAATCAGTCTAAAGTAGCAAATTTGAAGCTTGTTCAGTGAGGAAAAAAATCTCCCATCCACTTCATACGTTTTTCGGGTGGCAGCAAGACGGAAGTGTGATCTTGCAATGAAAAGCATCAAAGTCCAGCACCATTTAGCGAAAACACACTTGGGGGGCAAAAAAATCTAGTTTGAATGTGAGGGACTAATTCCGAACCAGCCAGCTATTAAAACTCATTCAATGCCAAGGATGTTTTTTTTTACACATTTTTTTTTAAATCAAGGCATTTAATCCCAAATAATATTGAGTTGTAATTGTTTTTATTATCTTTTGCTTCATATGCATCTTTTCACGTTACAACCCAGCCATTTTGGGCCAACAACAAAACGAGGAACTGGCTTTACTTTTCCAGTATTTTTGGAAAGGAGTAAATGACGGGCACTGAAAATTGCAGGAAGGGGAAACATCAAATGAACCTCCACCTAGTTTACAAATGATAATGGAAAAAGTTTAGTAGAGTAGAAAAATAAATACGACCTTATACACATTTCGGCCTTGCGACCCTTTGACCCAACTCTCGTCTCTCTCTCTTGTCTGTCTTGTCTTAATATCTTGCTTGAGGGCCATGTGTGCAGTTGCTAGTGTGTGTGTGTGTGTTTCTTTTTCTTTTTCTTATTTGCAAGAGCATCTATATGTTGGGAGAAACACTTCATTCCAAATAATAGCCCGCATGTTTGTTTGGAGCAGTAAACACAACAGTGAAGCGATACAGAAAAGCAGGCTTGAATGAATAGAAGGTATATAATGAACCTAACCTAACCCTGCCCTCACTAGATTCTGTAATATCGAAAGAATCTCGTCTTTTTTCTTCTTCTTCTTCTTTTGTCTGTTCTTGAGGATCTCAACTTCCTGTTTTCTTGGACATGGACACATCTAATTCATGTCAGATTGCTGTTCGCATTTGGAAGGCGTTTGATTCCGGTGTGTAGGTATCTGATTCCACTGAGGTTTCATAAGATAAGAAAACCTTCATTTGTCTCGCAATGGAGAACTTCCCAATTGACAGCAGCAAAATTATGAAATCTCATTGATTTATTGATCGATGTATTTATCCATTTCAATTCCTTTACGCCTCCGTCATCTCCAGTACATCCAAAACAGTGCCCCTTGGGAGCAAAGCAATTGCAATTGTGTCACTTCAACCCTGCCGTAGCCTCGTTGAACTATTTGGTGTTACCTGACCTGACTTTTATGTATTTATTGATGTATTTGTATGATTTTTTTCCCCAAAAAATGTTTCTGGAGACCCTCTGGAGCGTGCCACTTGCTTTTGGTGCTTTACTCACGACACAGATGTAGGCCAGGATGTACTCATTTCTCCTAAGTAATGAAGTGGAGAGTATTGTCTTTTCCCGCGGCCAGCGCTCGGTAAAATCAATGACAGGGCACATAAAGCTCAGCCAAGGCCTTCTGCAGCATCGTTAGTTTGAATGCCTGCAGGAGATATGTGCTAATAAATGAAAATGCAATTAACATTGGACACTCTGGCTCCACTGATCTCTGATCCGACCGTGCAAGGACATACCCTGTAGTGGCTAATTTGATTTTTTTTTTTTTAATGTATGGCATAGACAAATTGTAGAAGGATGGCTCACGTTAACAGGGTAAAAGCGAACTCCCTGTTTTGGCCTTCCTTGTCTTGCCAACTGGGATTTGAAAATAATGTGAGCGTTGAACTTCATTATACATTCTGAAAGGATTCGAAATAATGCAAAGTTGATGCCTGAGAGGTATGAAATCGATGTCATGGATACGTGTTCGAGAACAACACATGTTGCATTGAAATTTTAATTGCCATGAATTGACCGGGACCACCACAGGTCAAAAGCAGTGTTTTTATTCCGTCACGTGTTTCGACCAATTCCACGAGACAATGCAATCAGACTAATCATAATAATAATTAGAATCATGCGAAATATACTCGACTTGTCTTGCTCGGAAGAAGATAAATGACCATTGACTCCAGTCTAAATATTGCACTGAAGAGGCCAGAGCAAAGGTTGGAAAGGATATTGCGTAACTTTTCAACCATGGAATCTTAAAAATAAATAAATAAAAACATGTGGCCAGACAGCTTAAAGCAGCAGGTAGAGACGACTACCATTCAGACCAACTTATTAGATCATTTAATAATTAGTTATTGAAATATGACAGATTTCCTCTTTTAAGCATAATCAGATTTTGATGACAAAATATTTACTTACAGCACGCATCTTCAATACTTTGTCATTGTGGAGCCCTGGTCGAAACTCGAGAATTTCTCATTCTTGAAGTCGAATCACATTCAGGAGAAAGCGATCTCAAAAGCTGCCACGCAGCGAGATGTCGTCAACGTTCTGCATATCAAACCATCCGTGCCTTTTTGAAAAGGTCACGCTATTGTCACCACTCCACGAAACGCCATCCACCGTCCAATATGTAGCGCTTCCTGTGAGTATTTGATCACGATTGAACATTCCCCCGCACGGGACGGACGGCAAGTGCGAGACCGGCGCGACTCCGAAGAGGCGCATGTGTGCGTGCGCGCACGGACGTGGGCCCGGTAAGTGTGTTGACCGTGCAGGTGTACCGTGGGCCATTTGCAGCGGCCCAGTGCGCTTACGAAATTGCTTCTGGGTGTCAGGGTGCTCACAATGTTCTAGACCATTAGCTCAAATAAGTCGCAGCCAAAACTCTCAGTATCTGTCTCACTGGCCGAATGACAAAGTGCATCCTCCCAAATCCCAAACAGGCAGGAAGAAACGGGGAAAGACAGAGGCGCTACGAAGATGGATGCCCACTTCTGCTTTTTTTCCTGTACCTGAGTGCTCTTATTACACAGCACGTTGGGCTGAGCGTATCGTCATCATCAAAAAAGAAAACCCACCAGCCACAATAGTATTTTTACTTTGGCACAAACAGATTCGAGACTTAGATTTTGTGACGTCGTTTGGTTTGCTGATGGCAATTAGGAATTTGCTCCCCACTAGTCCCAAAGTCAAACTTTCGTACTAAAAATAAAGAACAGTTCAGAAGTCCGACCCCAATTGAATAAGCTCGGAAGGAACATGAAAGAAGTTGCGCTTAAGATGCTTCGCAGGGTGACGGCCGGCATCTGTGCGGGAGAGATAGCGCCTGGGACGAACCTCTGCCGGCGTGTAAATGACGAGTCAACCACATCAGCCTTGACCAAAGCTAGCCAAAACCTTTTCAAAGAGAAAACAATTTACAGCAAGCAGTCAGGTGCACAGACACAATTTGATGTGACCTGCATTCTTCGGTCTTGGCATTCGCTGCCGCTCTGGGGTGGAGACCCCAAACCTGTATCTTGCCAAGAGTAATACCGGGAAACACAAATGCGGAGTACGTCATTAGAGCACTAAAGGAAAAACACCTGATGGACGACATCATAAAATATTTCATGCATCGACTGGGCGGAAGGCGCTCCGTGCCCACGTCTTGAAGACAAATAGAGCAGAGGTGCAAAACAAAGGAACCACAAAAAGAGATTGTTTGGGGGAATTGAAATGACTGCGCTCGAATCCGACGGTACGCTTTGATCTTGATTGAGCGCGGAAGACTATGGTGAAAACACCTGGCGTGAAGCATGACACGTAACTACGAAAACCTCCAACCTGACAGAAAAACAGCAGCGAGTCGGAAGCGTGCGTCCAAGTGTCCAAATCCAACCGAAGCGGCCCATTTGTCTTGATCTCGCCGCCGACGGAACAAGGACTTTTGTTTAACCCCGCTTGATTTCCCTTTCAGAGGCGATCCCTTGACGAAGGGGGCCCATTATCGGAGAGGCATGTTTCACTAACGAGCGATCACTAATGAAAGCTTTGATGTCGGATTAATTACACTCCAAATTGAATGTCTAATTGCTTTTATTCCCTCCCCATGAAATATGCCCCGGCTGCCACTTCAACGCCATCTGCTGTAATTGGAAAAAGGGAAACAGCGATAGCGGGGGGGGGGGTGACGGCCGGGGTAGGGTATCGGGTTCGCGGATGAAAAGGTGGCTGGCTGCACAAGACCTTTTTCAGTCAGCTCACGAAAGCCTTTTGTCCCGCCTTTGATGCGTCTTCTGCCGTTTGCGTCCGTTTCTTGCCGTGCCCGATTGTGCCTTCCTGATACGAGATGAGTGTTTCTGATTGAAGCCTTGCCAAATACATCTCCTGACGCGCTTAGGCAAATGCACTCGCTAATTACATTTGTGCTGGGCCGGGATTGATCAAGAGTGGATGACCGCGCATCATTCTGGAGGCCGCTCGTTTCAATGGCCGTTGCAAACACACAATAGGGGTGTTCACACGGCACACATTTGCTCCAGCGCTGCACCGGTGTATTTTGTTGCGATGTATTTTACACCGGAACAAATTTTGTGGAGCGTTCACACGTACAAAGCCGCTGAGCGTGGCAGCACCGGCACAGCGTCGACGCAGCTCCACTTGCGTTCACACGGGCAGTTTCTGAGCTGTCGTGTTGGTTCTTTTTAAAACGTATACACAACTCAAGCAACTACTGTACAGGCACGTCCTTCTCCTTCTCGGTCTCCGTGCCTTCTGCTCGAGAGTCACCGCCCCCGAAAACGTAAATCAACGATGAGTTCAATGACACTCAGAAAAGCAAAAATGTAATGCGCCAAATAGAAAAATCAAGAGAGGTAATCACAAAATAATCTATGGGGCATGGGGGGTGAACACACAACAAAGGAACAAACTACACAAACAACAGTCCAGTCTCCGACAAAAGGAAAGATGACGTTTGGGGACTATGGCCCCCCGTTCTAGTTGAGATGGTATAACCCAAGAGGTGCTTTGCTACTGTTAGCAGCCATGTCTTGTGTCGTTATTAAACAAACACCTGACAGAAGTCCGACAGAGCACGAAAGCAACGCATTCTCGCTGTACGTAATCAACTCTTCTCATGCGCAGCTAGGCTAACCCCCCCCCCCGCCCATTCCGCAAACGAGCATTTGCTGCGGAGCCAATTGTAGCGTTCACACGTGCAAATTTACACCGGTGCTGCCCCGCAAATGAGCATTTGCACTGGAGCAAATTCGGGCGCTACGCCGGAGCAAATTTGCACGTATGAACGCTCTACGGGCGCAATGTCGGTGTAGCACCGAAACACATCTCGCCGTGTGAACACCCCTTCTGATTGTTGTCGATTGGCAGTCTTTCAATGTGATTGACGCTGCTGCTTTGCCATCACGGATTTCCCCTTTCTTTGGTTTGTGAGTTAAATTTTTCATCGGCTTTGCAAAGTAAAGAGGTATGACCTCAAAATCATATTGCGACTTTAATTTATATACACACACATGCATGAGCCTTTATGACTCCCGTTATTTTCTTTGGTCCCAGGAAGTTGGTCTTTTGTGACGTCGTCATCTTCTGGTTTAATCGAACACAAAGTGTCCCACCACCCACAAACATGGTCGACCGTCTCATCAAATTAGTCAGTGTGAAACAAGTCAGGCATGAGACTTGCACTTACATATGGTAAAAATGTTTTAAAATTCACCTAGGATGTTTTATATTTTCCATCACCATCTGTTTTCACTTTCCTTTATGATTGGCATAAGATAATTATGACTCGGCAGCACGTTGACATGTCGCGTGACCTCTTCACCCTTCCACAAATGCACATCTGGCATATATGCCATCAGTGTGGCCATACAGTAGCGCGTGTACAAGGCCAATAGGTGCACCATAAGGCTATTATATTCCATAATAGTATTATGCTCTTGAGCTCACATTAGCATTCGAATGAATGGTCGTGTGGCAGGTGTGCCGAGTAGCGGCACACCGCCCGCCTCGGATAAGACAATGAGACACTTTGACAAGAAACAGCGCCGATTGCCAGCAATTGTCCTCGCAGAAAAGTTGACAGTGTTCAATAACCGTGTGTGCGTGTGTGTGCGTGTGTGTGTGTGTTAGATGGACTCCCCATGGAGCAAATGGCTTTAAGCAACACAAGCGTCTGATCAATACATCAATATTCAGCTTAGAAGGTCTGACGACATACACTTTCTCACACACACACACACACACACACACACACATGCCTGGAAACGCTCACGCGCGCACACACACACGCGCTTCGGGCTCAGCAGAGTGTAACCCCGAGCAAATCGATTCCACGCCACATGATAGTGACGCCACGCGCCGCCGTCATCGGCGCTGCGTCTTCGACTCTCCCGCGCACACACGCACGCGCGCAAAGTTATAAAAGACTTGAGTCCACAAAGACAGCTTTGATTAACATCTTGTCCGTTCTTTAGCAGGGACAAATCCGCCGCCAGCGCGTGCGTACGGACGCTCATGCACTTGCATCTCCCGACCACGCGCCTGCGGCGAGAGCATATTGGATGGATGTCATCTTATGGTGGCATCTGTATTGTGTTTATTGTTATTCTAATGAGAGGCTGAAACAAGGGTATGGAAACCGCAGGAGATAAAGCGCGTGTCTTGGTGATAATCCCGCTGTCCACGCTCCACAAACACCCGATTGGTCACAGTTCGAGGTCTGGCCCGTCAGATAGCAGCAGGCTGCGGATGTGCGCGCGGAGTTGCGGGATTATTTGAAAGGCTGACGTGACATCTGTGACTCTTCCAGTGGAGAATCCATTGCCAATTCTTTGCACGTCTATTTCGTTCTATGATCGTACGTACGGGGCGATGGCAAATTCGTTTTCAGAAGGAAAACATACAGTCGCAGAAAAATTCGGGGTGAGCCTCGCATTTCACCACGTTTGCGTCTCGGGGTGTGAGAAGTGGCGAAATCCACCGGGACTGGCGACGCGGGGCTCCAAACTGGGACGGTCCCGCTTAAATCGAAAGGCCCGTTTTTAACAAAGCACCAATAACGTTTGGCACAAAATTTTCTTTCTCTCTCTCTCTCTCTCTCTCCCCGAGGGAAAGTCGCACAGAACATCCCGTACACAAGAACATTCAGTGAAGTATGCATAATTCGATTGCATATCGAGATGATGCGATTCAATTACAGTGGGGCATTTATGGCAATCACTCTTGCGGTCTTCATTCATATCTGTGACACCGGTCTACCAGTTTCGGAACCACTCAGCCTCTAATGAGCCAAATGAAAATGAAAATGGAAATGCGGGGGGGCCCCAGAGAGCATCAAAACAGACTATGGAGGGTTCAAAAGTTAAATGGCTTCTCTGTTTACATTGCTCAAATTAACTGACTTGCGCATCGCTGAAAAACGCATGCAAGACACATTGGAGGGGCTTCCTGCACTCCACTTACTGTCTAGTGTGCAATAGAATGTGTGCGTATTTCTTCCAATTGCGGCCTCCGTCAAACGGGTATCCCGTTTTTACGTGTGTAAAATGACAAAATAAAGTGAATGACAGGAAATACTCGAGAATACCGCAAATTCTAAAATAAAACCGCGGGCGGAGAATCGCAGTGATCCTTTATCACACCATCACTCACTCGTCTTTCCTCTGCATGCACAGACTGCTCGTCCCATCCTCCTCCGCTGCAGCTTGGCAACGGGAGCGATGCTGCCTCGGCTGGAGCCGAGAGGCGCAGAGAGGAGAGGAGCCGAGTTCATCCTTCCGTTTTGCGGAGCGTAATTTGCAGTCGGCTAAAAATGAGCGTCTTTAGCCCCACACGGCTGGCACCGTTCCTGCCTGCAAAAGAAATGACAAGGATGGTTAAGGAGCATCGGTGCCGTAGTATGAGAGCATTTCTTCCAACTAGACTGGAGAAGTAGAATATCGGCACAATGCAGAAACAGGTATCGGCGAATCCCGAGAGTAACGCAAGGTCAAAATGGAACCCTTTGATGTGAAAAGGGCATGACCGAATGCAAACGGATTGCGCAGTTTCATGGATCAACTGAAAGGTAATGATTGCTTGTGCGGCATATGTTTGGAAAGTCCCTTTACAGAAGTTGTTTTTTCTTTCTTGTTGCTGGTCATCCAAAAAAAACAAAAACAAAAAGAAAACCTTAAAAATGGCAGGAGCTAATATTGAAGCAATAAGAGAAGCATAGCATGCAACCTGAGGACTAATCCGCTGATTCCCATAAGGGGAGAGGGTGACTGCAAGGGCTGAAAAGTAATGAAAATAATTCTTTCAAGGTTTAACCTTTTTACAGGGTTTAACCTTTAAGAGGTCACCAGACACAAGCACTATCCCCCGGAGAGCTGCTGGATGTTTTATTTACGGTTTGAGATGAAGACTCATCCAGCTGTCTCGCTGCCTTCTCTTGCGTTCAGCCTTGACAGGTTGTACCCGCGTCTCTCAATAACGTCCCGATATGCACAAATCAATCAATGAAGTCTGAAGCCAAGGCTGATGAAGATTTGCTTTCACTAGGTGGAGGCAACGCTGCTTCTTGGACTCAGCGCAGCGTAGGCCAAAAACCATGCCGTGCCCTTTCACTTGGAAAAGTTTGATCCAAAAGCTCTCCTTGATTCTGTCGATTCTGACGGACGGGTCAGCCAGCATCAGGCTTTCTGTCGCAAAGCAGAAAAGGATACGGCTGCCCCATGCTTGAGCTGCTCAGTCTCCTCCTGGAAGACATGTGCACATGTCCGTATTTAATTCTATTCTCTAAAACTTTAATCGCTGCTGTCCGGAAACCCAATTGAAATGGTTTGTGCTCATTGCCGCTCTTCCTAAAATCATGGTTCAAAACAATCTTCTCTACAATTTTCCTCAAAAAGGCAGATTGGATCCCAGTCTTTTTTTTTTTTTGTCAGAAGCGGCCTTCCAAAGGCTTGACTTGAAAGCGCACGGATGTTTGAGAAGAACAATTTCAAATGTCTAGAACAGGGGTGTCAAACTGCGGTCCTGGTGGGCATCAGGTGGGTCGCAACAGGGAGACTTGGAAAACATGCAGGACAGCGGCCCTCCAGGACCGCAGTTTGAGACCCCTGGTCGAGAACAACCTTAACCCAAAAGTCACAAAAAGAATTGTTAAAATGGTGATTGCATCTCAAAGGCAGGGGGCGGGCCTCAACTGGGAAATCAAGCTTCTTCAGCATCAGCAAGAAGCAAACTGTCCAGTGTTTCCTCATAAAAATCAAGGTGGAACTGCATTAAAATGATCATGTTGTGATGGACTCGAAGCTTATTGATTTCATTTTGGTCCTGAAGGGAGCTGTAAATTCCTCACATCTTTTGGGCGCGGGAGTGGCGGGTATTTGTCATTACTTTCATGTCATTGCTTTTGTAGTATTTAAATATTTCAAGATCAATTTCAAGCTAGGTGGAGATAGTGGGTTACGACCAAACGGCTGCTCCCCGGAAGTTCTCGTGTGAAACAATGAGACCGTCAGCTAGGTAACAAGAGTGGGGACAGCAGCTCGATACCTCTATGAGAGGTCGCCAATAATCGGCTGCGGTGGAAGCAGGCTGGGCGCGGCCAAATAAAAGTGTGCGGTATTGACGAGGCGCCGGTCGCGTTCAATCAGCTTCTATCTACTGGAAGGGGAATCGGCCGCACTCCGCGCGGGCCCATGATGATCCCTAATGGAGACGTCAACCGGAGAAACTGAGCTCAGAGGAACGTGTGCTAAATGGAATATTACGAGACAAAACCTTTTTCTGTGCAAAATATCATCAATAACATTATCTTGAGTATGCATGTAAAAATGAATGAAAGGTCCCATGCCGTGCAAAACAGTTCAAACTGTTTCCGTGACATATTTCAACCTCCGGTGTTATGAGATAGCAACACATCATTTCCAGACTCATTTCTCGTTGGATCGCGGGCTTCCACTTTTCGGTTCCATGTGTTGAAGCTCTTCTCACTGAAGCAACACACAGACACCGGCGCATGCACAGAGATTGAAAGCCAGGCACGCAGCACAGTAGTTGGGTCAGATTTGGGTCACAAGTAAATTGGCCGAGGGCGGCAGGCCTCACAGCTCCGAGCTTAGACAAACAAATTAATTAGCGGGCCATGCGGCGCAGTCAAGGCAACGCATTACTCATGTGGCTGAAATCGCGTGGCAAAAAAGGTGTCCCAGTCTTGCGCCAATTCCCCTTCCCGGCTCCGTGAATCAGAAGCAACACAGTTCAAAAATCCATGATCATTTTTTTTTCCTGTTGCCTCAGCAGAAATGCTTCATCTTATTAAAAAAATAAATAAAACAGCACCGCATCTATTCCTCAGACCGAACCCAGTTGGAAACTGAAAGAAAAAAACCCATTGAAAGTATTTAAAGAGTACTTCTGTCATCATTCGGTTTGGGACCAAAAAGTGGCACTGCAGGGCTCTCCCTGCAGCTGCACACCTGTTGGTCATTATGCAATCAGCAGTATAAAAGGACTCCCTCCCGACATTGGTGTTGCTTGTTGCCACTGTGTTGTTGTTGTTTGCTGCCATCAGGTTTGTTTCGGTTACTGTTATGTTTTATCTGCAGTCATGATTTTTGTTTGATACTTTGGACTTTGTTTGTTTTGGATTTAGTTTTCACTATGTTTTAATACAATTCGTAAAGTACACCCTGCTCCTGCCTCTTGTCTGCTTTTTGGGGTCCACCACCACCTCACATATGTGACAACTTTATACATACTGTACATTATGTGCGCACTGTGCATGGAAGCAGCTTGAGGTTTGTTGTCAAATGTGGTCGTATAAAAAAGTTGTGTTGACGTCATTCCATTTTACTTCGTCAAGGGTTTGAGTGAAATCATCTCGAGCCAGAAATATTACATAAGAGCGGGAGACAGTGAATGGAGTCTGGCTACCCATGTTGTAGTGTCAAAAGGATTACTTTTCAACACAAATCAACAGGTTACAATACGCTCGTTCATTTTGAAAAATGTTATTTACCACAAAGGTATTGAATCTTCAATCAAGGGAATTGTTGTCATCATTGATTACAGAGCAAAAATGTGTTCTCGAATTTGGCGAAAATATGACCAATTTATTTCCCAAAAATTAAAACACAAAATATCTATTTTCTGATTGGAAAAACCAAACAATAGGAAGCCACTTTGGCCACTCAGTGCGGCGCCAGTGCTGACTCATAAAGAGAAGAGAAACTCCCCGAGCAGCCGCTGCCATTCGCCACAGTTCAGGCGCTGATGGGGGGAACAGTTGGCAGCTCGGGGGCCTCGGGCCAACCCGGGCCATATGGCAGACGCTGTAGCGCGGCTGTGTCAGACTCGGGCATGTTTTAACGACCAATTACGCTCATTAGGACTTGATTAGAGATGGGCAAGCCTCAGGGAGCCATGCGAGGAGGATGGCGGGGAATACCAATCTCCAACCAGCGCGTTTTCTCAATGATACATGACAAACAGGTGTTTCCTTTCAAACGCCCATTCAAATTAATTAGCGTCCTTTTTTTTAATGCTTTATTCTTGAAATTCGACAACACCCATCGAAGCGGAACAGAAGCGGAAGTCGAACATCCATTGATTCATACTGAACCGAAATGTTTTCAAGGTAAAACTAGCGTTTCCAGAGTGAAAAATGTGAAGTGATCTTCATCATCTGCTCCAGGCTCAAATGTCCCAATCGTAAAAGCTTAATTAACAGTAAAGGCGGGGTTAAAATGGTTCAATTGTTTCAAGATAAGTTTTCAAAAGAAAGAAAAATGAAACCTCGTCCTTTGAAGTGACGGTACACTCGGTGGCATCGTGGAACCTATTTCATGTGAAAACCTGAAATTAATCTCAAACTCATCTCGTCAAAACATCTGTGCATATTTTGTCCCAAGCCGAGTGTTCATAGTGGTTTATTTTTATGTCTTTATGCCATCATTACTGACATAGCAAAACAAATGATTTAATCTCTCAGGGGGTGCGGGGGGGGGTTAGACTGAAAAGATGCACAAGTTGCTAACTGCCAATCATTGAGCTTGGGGGGGTATGTACATCTGCGGGTGTGTGTGTGTGCGATGTGCAGAGGATTAGAGCTCTAATGATAATTCTACATATGGTGGCTGGATAAAGCTGCCTTTGCGTTCGGATCATAAATCCAATCTGAGGACGATAATCCTTTTGCCAGATGAGGAAATAATGCCAAATATTATGCAGGGGGAAAAAATGTTTGCGGTGGGGAATGCACCAGCATGTTTACCACAAATAGACAACTTTGACATATTTGTACACATATATATATATATATATATATATATATATTATATATACCGTGCTATTTGCTTTAACCAAATACATCATGGAGAGTCTAGTGATATTTCCGTATTGGAGCCGTCTCCATATTATGCATCTTCCTTTCTGTTGTTATTAGTGTGTGAAGTCACCCAGCACTAATCCGACAGTGTTGTTATTGAGCTCAGGGCCATGGAAATGGACAGTGTGTAAGACATGCAGAGTGCATCTAAGCCAGATTAGCGGTGAAACACCCCCACAAACATTGCGGCCATATTCAAATTCATATTCGCATCCGCGTCATGCTCAATAGGCCGCTTTCTGTTCGGTCGTGGCGCAAGCAAAACATACAGCTGGGCGCAGCAGGACAAAAGGGAGACGGGATGAGCCGGTCGGGGTGGCGTGTTCGAGAAAAACAGGTGTCTGAAAGTACAACAAAAAAAAACAACGGCAAGAAGAAAAGGCACAAAATAAGTGAGGTAGAAAAAAATGCATTTGAGTCAAGCCACTTGTAGGCGCTCATCGAAAATTACCGACCAAGAGAGGGAGGGAGGGGGGAGGGAGGGGGAAAGTAGATCCAGTGTTTGACATTTCACCTTGCTCAGTTGATAAGGGGTGTCACCCTCAGGTCCTCAGGGCTTTGACTGCTGTCTGAAGCCATCAGCCCTCCCCAGCGCAGGAAACTATTGATCAACGACACTGTGCCGCTTTAACCGTGTGTGTGCGTGTGTGTGTGTGCGCGCGCGCGGGTAGGTAGGAAATCGTTGATGTCTGGATCTGTGTCTATTTGCAGGGTTGGGCAAGCTTGTAAAATATAGTGAGCTCAATTACAAGCTCTTGGACATTCAATGTAGCTCCGCCTGAAAGCTGGAAAAAAAAAGTAGCAATAGTATAAGCTACTTTGGTTGGGGAGAGCCTTTGACATTTTAATATTTTGTAAACGTGACATTGGCTTTGTATGAAGAGTGAATTCTAAAATCTTTGGATCATCTTTGGCCAATTCTTCTGATCACAGTGTCATCAATGTCATGATAGCACATTATTATGATCAACGGTTAAGTTAGTTGCAAACAAGTAATTCACCTTTCTATATTTTTTAATATATCAAATATTGAAGTCATCTTTTTAAATCGATTGCAAAAATGTGGTCGTCTTCTCATTCTTCTTTCTGACTTCAGCTCCATCCACACTGCAGGGCGTAATGCCCAATTTGGATTTTTTGCTCAATCTGATCTTTGGATGTCATGGTTCACATTGCAAAACGAAACTAAAACTTCTGAAGTGAACACAATGTGCACCTGATGTACATGCGCACAAAACACGGTATTGAGTGTCGCGTACCAAAAAAGCAAGGCCACGTGGCACAGGGTTTAGGGAAGTAAATATGGTCCCATATGCAAGGTCACAATTTGTCATCTCATGTCACCAGGGTAGGGAGGTGGGAGGAAATAGAAATTTTTGGGGCCTTATATTACCGTATCCTGATCGGCACCGAGGACATTTCGTAGTTCACAAACAGCAATACAGAGGAGAAATAAACGAGGCGCCTGCGGAGGCATTGGAAATTCCTCCAGAGCGGGATGGAAGCGCATGCGTCGTGCGGCTCGGGGACAAGGCGGAGGCTGCGTAAGTTGTGGCCAAGCGCAGATTCATGTTAAAAATGACACAATTAGTTCAACTCTGAAGTGGCTGTTAGTCACGCTTCCGTGGCTTCCCTCCTTAGACTCACATGAGGTGATCAGACAGGCAAATCCTCGCAGGGCCTGCACGTGTGTGGTCAAATGAAACGCACGCAGACATTCACGCCAACGTGTACGCGCATGACAAAGGCATGAACACATCTCATGGAACAACAGCGGAACGGCACTTCTTTGCATCCTGCTCCTGCGGAGAAACTAAAAGCTTCACACTCTAATTTGTGATATGGGGGGAGGGGGGAAAAAAACCCCAAAACATCCAATGAAAATGAGTGAAGAACGTCAGTAAATCACTGCAGTTCTGAGGAAAACGTGCTCGAATTCCACAGACTCCCGCACTGAAAAATGGATCTTTATTTTGGGGCACTGCACTTTGAAACAAAAGGGGAAAAGAAAGTGAATATGCAGGAAATGAGACAAATGAAAAGTACAGTACACAGCAGCACTTTGAGTTTGCACTTTCAAAGCCGGCAGAAACGAGCGTTTGAATTTAGGGCCCCCTCAAGAGATGGCAGGGAAAGGCAAGGCCCGATTTTATTAATTTCATCCGTGGTTATGTTTCTCCTGAATAAAACATGAATACTCCCAGGAATAACACAGAGCCCAAGGAAGACGGCTACTTCTCTTTTAATTAGCAAGCAACGTGAGGCTCTCCAAACAGCCTGCCGAGTGAGCTTTGTCTTGCCCTTCCTCTGTCAATCAACGCAATCTTTTCCCGTCTTGAAGCGACTCGAAATCTTGGAACTTACACTCGCTAAAAGGTGCCAAAGAGAATGGGCAATGCCCTTTTTTTTTAGTTGCATTCCGGCTAATGCGCAATGATTCTGGACGGATTCTATTGGCTGAAAAGGCAAAGCTTGGTGCTGGCTGACTTCATTGCGTGTGATTAATTTTTTAATGTACTACATTACTCTCAAATTATCCCCACTGACACAGCCTCTGCAGAAGCATGCAAGCTGGAGGCATGCATCATAAAGTAGCCTCACCTGCATCCTGAAGAAGAAATCGGGGACTAATAATAAATACGTGAAATGCTTTCAAGTTTCAGGTATAGATAAATATATCTATTCTATAGATCGATATAGATATGGATACAGTGTATATATATATATATATATATATATATATACTGTACAGACACATTCATACAGTATGTAGTCTTCACTTCCTTGCCCCCGGGTACAGCCAGTCCGAGATCACATCGGCAGGTTCACGTGTAAAGCTCCCCAACAGAGAATAGCAGAAACGTACAGACACTTGCAGCTGCAGGTAGAAACGCAGAGTTTGCTTCCAAAAGCGGGAGACGCGCCCGTTTGAAGCCGCGTGACAAAGTGATTGTTGGCATCAAAGTGAAATGCCATGTTTTGCATGTCATTAGCTTCGCTCAACCGTTTTAGACAACTCACCTCGAACATGTAAACATGTATTTACTGCGTTGTTGTGTGTGTTTTGTTGGCAGACTCTACAATTGTTGTTGAGTGTTGAGCGCCATTTTTAAATGTCCTCATTTAACGGCTTTCACTGCAGAGGAGGGAGGCATCAAATAGGGCTGAGGCCTTTATTTGTGCAGAGAAATATCAGGGTAACATAGATTTGGGTGCCCCCCTTATCCCCCCCCCACACACACATAAACAACAACACTTGCTTCAAATGATACATCACAGTTGTCAATTTAAACTGGTGTTTGAAAACACTAAATAAAAAAAGGACTTTAATGTCAAATGCAGTGAAGCCAAAGCGGGCTGAGCTTCGACAGACTGTAAACGTGTCATGAGAATTGTTGTTGTTGTTCATAGATGTTGTGCAACTAATTGTTGCGCAACATCTATGAAAGGGTCAGCAAAATGAAGGTATTGAAGATTTTGAAGTTTGTTCTTCTCAGGGAATTTTTTGTTGGTTTAAAATGCAATTAAAAAAAAAAAAGATGAGGCGCGCACCGAGGTGTGCCTGAAGATAGGGAAGAAGAGGAGGGGAAAATGGAGGGGAGTGCGGGCGCAACGAGGGGTGAGACAGTCCCACCAAGAGCGAAGGGCCTCTGTAATGATGGAGAGGGATTACCACAGAAGTCAGCGGACTGCGGAAGAGGGAATGGGAAGAAAAGTGAAGGCCGAACGTACTGTAGGAAGCTCAGGGAGATGAGGAAGTGGCGCAAGCCGAGGTCTGTTGTTGGAAAGTTTGCTCATTTTTACAAGTGAAGTGATTCAGTCAGCGACAAAGCCAACCATTTGAATCCACACTGGACCACTGCATCTTGAAAGCAACAGTTAACGTCATGACACCGCAGGACCGAAACGGATCATATCTATTTCTCGTATATTGTTGCCGTCCAGTGAAAACGTGACTTCAAAATTTCTCTTGCTGTCTGGAAAAAGTGTTTTTTTTTCGCCATTTCTGTTTTGAAAGTGAAAATTAAGTCCATTAAGACGCGAAAAATCATCACCTGAAGAGCCTTCAGCAACATTTAAATTGAGTGTCAACGAAAATGTAAGATTTCTTTTCTTCCAGATTACTAATACATCAAGTGCTGCATTTTTTGGATTATTTAATGATGTCCCGATCATATTTATGTTAAGTCTAGGAAATAATCATTGAATAACAGTTGTTCCTTTCATAAGTATCACATGTACTAGTATGTGCAGAGCGGATTTGATTTCAAAAGCACGAAGATGTCGAGAGCAGATACACACACACAGAAAGAAACATACAGTGATTGTATTTCATCATCTGTAGTTTGCTGGATGATTTCAAACTCAGCAGCACACAGACAGAAAACATCTCCAATGTGGAATCCGTATGTTTGACCATTTTAATTAACACGAGATGAGCAAATAAACTGAAATGTTTATTGACACGCCTACGCTCAACAGAGAAGCTGCCTGCTTCTGGAACATCCAAATAAAATGTCGACTGCGGGGCTGTGCATCATCTCAGCTCAGTTGTACGGTCTACCTATGCCTCCTATTGGTCTGATGGCTACAGTCCACAACAATCTCAGTGGAGGGATAGTGGTGGTGTGTGTGTGTGTGTGGGGGTTGGGGTGGGGGCGGTGATGCAGGGGAGGCAGGAATGACAGATGAGGGATGGGGAAAAAGAGAGGGTGCAACGGATGGAATGACGGTGAGTGACAAAGAGGGAGAAAATCAGGCGAATGGGAAGAAAGGCTTTGGGGGTTGGTGTGTGTGTGTGTGTGTGTGTGTGTGTGTGTGTGTGTGTGTGTGTGTGTGTGTGTGTGTGTGTGGGCGCAGGGGGTGGGGTGTGAGGTTAGGGGGTGCAATAGGAGAAAATGGAATGGGAGGAGGTGGGGGCGGGAGGCTTGGAGGGAAAAGGGAGATCTTATGAATGTTGACCACTGTCCCTCTACATAAATCTGCACATTAACTGCCTCAAATGAGGCCCCCCGTGTTTTCTCATCTTCTCCCCAGCATCCATCCAACGCACACAGCACCACCCCTGGTCGCCATCTTGCATCCCATTGGCCCGTTTCGTTTGGAATGTCCGTCTACATCAGGGGGCGAGCTCGGGACCGCGGTCCCAACAACGCTTCCCCCTGTCGTGTCTCAATGCCTGATGGGTAGAAACGAAGAGAACGCCGCGCCCCGCCGCAGAGAAGCGTCGCGCGGCTAATGCCCGCGATGAGGAGTGACGCGCTCGTGCAACTGACAAACATTTGGAAATTGAAACATGGAGAGGCAGTGTTTTTCAAAGAAACAAAAAAAAAAAAGCACCAAATGTTACAACAACGTTAAAGATGATGACCGGCTCCAATTTTTTATCACAACATCCATATTATTTTCCTTTTGTTTCTTTTCAGTGTTTTTAACGAGATATTACGTTGGCGTCTTATTTACATTCAGAATTATAGATGTATTTAGTTTTAATTAATTGTCGGCGACCAGATGAAGATTTGCTCGTTATTCGATGTGAGTGAGACATCAAAGATGGAGGAGAGCTGACAAGGAGATACTGCCATGTCGTCGTAGCCTTGTCCTTGAAGGCGGCGTAGCTCCCACATGCAATGTTTAAAAAAATAAAATAAAATAAAAAGGCGGGGTCAGTTGAGGCAACAAAACACTAATGACCGTCAGGATTTCTGGGCAGAAAAAAGGTGGCAGCCACTCAGCCATTCTGAGCAATGTCCATGTGTAATTACTTTGGTTGTCTCTCCCCCTTTCTGGTCAATAATTAGTAGCCAGCTTTGAAGGGATTCTGTGTGAGCTTGAAAACACACACACACACACACAGACACACACAAAGAAAGAAAGCTCTGCATAAACACACTGATGTTCTTTTCGCGTCTTCCTCCTCTCTCGCTATTACTCCCTCACTGGGTAATCCTACTTTTGTTGCCGGTGAAGAGGAAGGTGTCGAGCTCAAGAAAAAGAAGGCCAAGGGAGGATTGGCGTCAACCGGAAGATCAAGTGGGTCATCTCGACGTGCTTGAGTAAGTGTTGTCCGCCTCGTATTACCGCAGCTCCTCCTCTCCAGGAAGCACAACATGTGTCACTTAGGTGTCATCTGAGTGACCAGAAACAGTCGCCAGGACGCCGGGAGGGTTTTTTGCGATTTTTTTTTTTTTCCATCCACACACGTCCAAAGGCGCATTAGGAAAATGAGAGCGCAGGTCCGCCTTTGTGTGGCCACCGTGGACAATAAAAGGGGGGATTTAGAGGCCTTGCCGGCCGACCGCAGGGGACGAACAAAATGAATGAAGTGGAGCAAGGTTGGGGATTCGTACATGGTGAGATAGGGAGTAAGGGAGACAAGGGGGGGCGACTGCCTAATGCAGCCCCTCCATAACCTCCTGGCCATCCCGTCATGGCGGGACAGCCCATATATAAACGCCGACACGTCGGGTCTCGGCGAAAGGTCATAAAAGGGTAAAACTTAAGAGGAATGATGAGAGCGGCGCTGTCATAAAGAAGAGAAAAACAGGTGCGTGCAGGGGGGCGGCGAAAAATGGCCAGTCCTCTCTTCAACCAGCACTAAAATATTTTGCAGTGACCTGAACTATAGCTCCGGATTTATTGCTGGGGTCAAAACGCACTTCTGATCAATAGTCGATCAGAGTTATCCAAAAGCAATTACACGAGGATGATGTCCAGACACAGACAAAAATGTTATTATTTCTTAATTCAAAATGCTAATACTGTACAATTTCCTTTTCATTAAGCAGACTCCATGATATCTTTTTTTCAAACTAATTTGTTGAAGTTGTTCGGACAATGACTTTTTCGTCTACCTTCTGAATAAAAGCTTCAAGTAAGAATTCTGCGGTGCCGATCTGCTTTGAAGATACAAAGACAGAGAGGAAAAAAAAAGAAAATGTGGTATAATGGAAGCACTTAATAGATATGAGCGGTTCAGACTTGAAAGCCCCCCATCATCCCCCTTAATGCATATCCATTTTGTTTATTGCATTTGGTCCTCATTAAAAAATAAAAATAATCATAAATCGATCAATGAATGAAATAGGTTGGAACGGCAAGAAACAGGAAAAACAATAATTATGCTGATGGCTTCAAAAATCCGATCAAAATTAAGAATGTTTATCAGAAGCAAGTGCACTGTAATCCCCTGAGTGCTTAGTGAAGTTCACACACACACACACACACACACACACACACACACACGCAAAAACAAAACACATCTTCTTTCTGCCCTTCATGTTTTCTCCCACCAGATCCCTCCTTTTTTTTTCTTTTCAAAAATAAATCTTCAGCTTTTATTGCATTATTCTTGGAGACTAATTGCACCCGAAAATCTGAAATGGAAGCGAAGGAAGACCCTCCATACGAAATCTCATTTCCACTCTGATGACCTTCTCGTTGAAATTTCAAGGGCATTTTGGCGATGCGTCTTAGTCATCTAGGTATGTTCTTTCTTTCCTTTTTCTCCCTGCCACCGTCCAGATATGCATCATTGTCGCATGTATGTTAAATTCATACATTCACCAGTGACATCGGAAAGGCCCGAACAATGGAAAGGGGGTGGGGGTGTGGGGCGACGACATGATGTGTGTATGTGTGTGTCGGGTGCGAGTGTGTCACAGGGGGTGGGTTGAGCCACGGGGTGATTTTTCTGCCCCCGTAACCATGACAACCCTTCGAGTGTTGGAAGGGAACACACCGAGGATTGTGATGTCTGAAGTCCGCCTTTGATATTTTGGCTGTGAAAACCTTTTCGGTAACGCGAGTCAATTAATGAGCGTTTTGGTTTGGGTTGATGCGTTTTCAAAACGTTCAATGACTGTCCTGGAAAATGAATGACTTTCTATTTACTCCAATAAATATTTTTTTTAATGAGACTGCGAAATCCGATACCGGCGCAAAATGAACATGAAAGTCAAATGTTTTAACGATACCATTATTGACTGCTTGTATTTTAATTTGTATTTATTTTAATGTTTTTATATGTAATTCTCCTTTGAGCGCAGGTCACCATTTCAGCAAATATTAACCAAGTAAGCCATCGAAATGTGTCAACTTTGAGACAAGCTGCCTTCATTCATATTCCAGGCAGTGGTATGCGCATAGGCACGCCGACGACTCCTATAGCGTAATATGAATGTCAGAGGGAACATTTTAATCATTTGGCAGGCTAGGAAGCCCAATCTCCAAACATCCACATTTTGACACACAATCTCCCTCTCTGCTCTTCTCTATCCTGCGGTTTCATCATCTCATCTCACACCCTTCGTGTCTCAGGGACCTATTAAATCCTCCCCCCTCACCCCTTCCCTCACTCCCTCCTTCACCCGCCGGTACACCTCTCTCTCTCTCTCTCTCTCTCTCTCGCTTTCAAATGTCACCTTCATTTTTTTTCTCGTCATATTCCGGGCCTGGCGATGGCATTGTTAGACGGTTTAATTTTTGTGGCCCTCGCTGTGTGGTCTCTCCTCCAGCCCGCGCACGGCAGATAACACGCGAGGGTTGATGAGGCCTGTGTTTATGCACGAAGGGGAACAGCGGGCCGGCGTGTACGCGTATAACAAGATACGGTTAGGCCTGATATTGTTCCTCGTCGTGGCCTAAACCCTTTTTGATGCAGGGCTTGTCCGAACACAAGAATTACACGTTTATTTTAATCCTTTCATCTAGAAACAAAGTGATGTGTCCTCATCTGGATCAAAGTCTCCGTAACTACAATCTCGTGTTGTCATGGATTAAATGTTCATAAAAACAACAAAAAAACATGGCAACAAATGGTTTGCGTTAGCTTCTCCTCTTGCACAATTGGAGCGCTTTGGCCGGGGGAGAGCTCTTTGTCTGCCAGGCATTTATGGACTTGATCAAACAGTCCATTGTTGACTTCACAGTATGGGCATTAAAAGGAAGAAAAAAGAAATCTGAACTTTAAAGCGTTCTCTCAGGTGGTTTTTATTCTTGTGTGTTTTAGATGTTCAATGTTTAATGCAAGCGACTACACCCCGGAGTTTGCTTTTAAAAATGACATTCCTTGGAGTCATTGAAGTGGCTATACTGTACTTGCAAAAGTAGCAACAATTCAAGACGGGAATTTGGGACAGAAAGTTCATTTCCGCCGTTAACCGTTTGTCCACGATTTCAGGAAAGCCGAGCAAATTGCTTGGATGAAAAAAACTGATTGCAAGACAACAAACAAAAATGTGCGGTACGCCCGCACACACCACTTCAAAGAGCAACGCAAGGTCATGCGATCGCATCGGCATCGTCTCGTGACGGTCAGGCCAGCGAGCACGTCAATGCCAATGAGGAATGTCCTGAACTTCTCTTTCCATGCCGTTGTTCTGGAGAGCGGCTCCGTGCTCAGCAGGAGCTGCGCTACAGCGGAAGACTTCATGGGCGTAGGTCAACCTGCCGCGGCATTTGTCCTTGGTTACGTTTGAGAACAGTGAAACGAGGGCACTCGGGCTGGTTGCGGCCGAGGAGCGAGCTGCGGTTTTTTTTTCCCCTCACTTGCTTCAAGACACAAATCGACAATCAATGCAACACGTTGCACAGGAGAACCAAATATTTTCCGCTCTTTCTTGGCAGAGGAGCAACACGAAATGGCGGGGATGAAAAGACAAAAGAGTCGATAGGCGAGAAGATATTTTTAGTCCAGCGGCTGAGGCTCACTTTACACACGGAGCGCATATCGGTGTGAAGAAGCCCCGCTCGCTGGTGTGCTTTTTCTCGTCATGCCCCTTGATAATGTCACTTTGGTGCTATCGAGTACTGCGGAGCTTACCTTTACTCTTCTTCCGCCTCTCCCTGTCTTACGCATACACACACCCGCACACGGTGAGACGCATACACTCGCATTCACCGCAGGCTTCGCAGTCTCCAGCTGCCGCCAAGCGCCGCACGAGGGCATAAATTGTTAGGTGTTGGCCAGTAATTCTAAAATGCAATCTTCTCTGCTCCTTCCCTGTTATCGCGTTGGCTCTTTCTCAATCTTATTCTTTTGTGCGCTCTCTCGACGTCCCTCCTACTTTGTTTGTCTCTTGACTTGACCTTTCTCTCTGCGTCTCTGCTTCTTTGGTTTTAGCTTTGTCTTGGCAATATGTCCGTCCTTAGCTGCCCCCCCCCCTCGATCCCTTCTATCTGTCTGTCTCCCTCAGCAGCCTCCCCTCTCGGTATTAATGATAGCAGCAAAAGGTCACATGATAAATGAGTGGCAAACAAATCAGAGCGCGTTAGACTATATCTTTGTTATCGTTCCGCTGGTATTAAGGCCCCCCACGCACGCCACCGGAAAAAAAAAAAGCACGTCCACTTTCTGTTTCTTAACAGTGAATTTGGGTGAAAATGCAAATAATAATAATAATAATAATAAACCAACAGGGGTGCAACATCTTGAGAGGCCGAGACAGTGCGAAATACAGGAAGATCCAGAGTAATTATGGCAAGGAAAAGAGAGGTGGGACAAGAGGGGAAAAAAGAAAGACCCCCTCTCTCTTCATCGCCCTGAGGAGATGAAGTCAGGGAGTATATGAAAGAGAGAATAAGAATGAGACAGTCAGATAGCAGGAGGAGGGAGAGACTATTTGTCTCCTCTCTTGACACAGCAGGATGATAATGCATTTTAATGACAAGTCCAGAGACTGGTTTTATGAAGGAATGGACACGGACACACACACACACACACGGGCACACACACACATAGGAGCTCTCCATCCCCAATCTTTCTCAGTGCACATTTTCCGCTCAAAGCCGAATAAGAATCTCACCGGGCTGGACATCAGTTTCTCTTCCGTGCGGCAATGAGTTGGCGGTAAGAAATCAGTGGGAAACGATGGGAGAAGGCAATTTGGAAGCAATCAGAGGGAAATTTGAGGTGGATTAGCGGCAAGGGCTCATAGGAGCGAGGACCCGACGCCAGATCCATCTTGCCTACGAGAGGCCTTCGTCAGAAGCCATCTTCTGGCTGGCCCAATCAATCTCTCCTCTTCAGCGCTCTCCCATCAACGCGTCCCTCTCCTCCGCTCCTCGCCATTTCACACTCAGCTTTAATTCGGCCCGTCTCGCCTGCGAGTAGGAGGAAGTGACCGCCGTCCCGCTCAAAAGAACGCTAGAAGCTGATCAGCAAGTCAGGAGGTGAGAACGCCCCCTTGCATCTTATGTCGGCGTACGTGCTGCCCTCACCGCGTACGTTAGCGCAAGATGTGAGGTTCGAGATCAAATCTGCGGAAAAGAACAGACAGTACCTTCTCAAAAGCACAGTAGCGCTACTTTGCAATGAACCGACTCAGACAATTTCCGATATTATTTTTTCCCGATCATTCAGCACACATCAGTTATCAATGAGCCTCATTTATGAGGTCCATTTCATCTTTAGCCTGTCCGCGATGAGAGAAAAGTCAACTATTCTGTTATTTTGTGGAGGTGGACCGATCTCAGTGCGCCGACAGTTGGAATTGCTTTAATATTGCTTCATTTTCAAGCCGCTGCACTTCATATTCGAAGAGTGGAGTCAGAGTTAAATGTCTACTGGCCCTTTTCCACCGTTGCTCGTGCTAGTGCTAGTGCTAGTTCGGGCCAGTGGCCAGATTCGCACCGGTTCTTTCTTTTTCCACCAGCGAAATTGGCTCTCGCTCTGGTGCTTGAAACTGGTGCTTCAGCTGGCCCCAATTATTTGTCGGGCCAGACTCTGGCACTGACGATGTCAGATCTCCGACTCGCGGCCAGCCTCGTAATCATCTACTGATTGCTTGTCCGATTGTTCGATCCTCCACACGAGTATAATCGATGCTATGCTAAGTTTCCTAGCAGATGTTTACAGCGCATTATTATTATTATTATTAATAGCATAGGTGCTCTTGGGTAAATGTTGATGCAAGCAGCTCCACACTCCACGCTGCCGTACCAATGCGTCAACGAGTGCCGCAAAACATTATTTGCCGAAGGTCATCTTTGATTTTTAGGTTCAGTTGATGACTAAAAGTTTCTCCCAGCGGTACTGACGAACTGCCTACCACTGCAAACGTCTTCTTATAGATTAAAAAAAAAAAAAACAAGAACAACAACAACAAAACGAACATTTCCATACCCAGGATTCTGGGATGATAAGCGCTCAATGCCGGTATCATGAGCACATTGCCATAGTTGGAGGGGGCGAGGTCTGCGGTCATGCTGAGCAGTTAGCATCGGACTTGTAACGTGACATCATGCATACGTGACATTTATGACTTGAAACGACAACACCCGCTTGCTGCTTAAAAGCAAGCCACTGATGCAGGGATAATGCTTAATTACCCAGACATTGTAAAATGAGCATAAGCGCGCACACACACACACACACACACACACACACACACACACACACACACACACACACACACACACTAAGACACAGTAACTGCCAGCATTGTCACTCAGATGAGCGGTACCTCCACAGAAAACAAAATAGTGGACTAGCGCGTGACACTTTAATGTCTACCGTATATTCCATTCGGCATGTACATTGCAATCGAACCATATCTGATACGGGTGTGTGTACGTTCGATGACCCTTTTTACTCTTTGCGCTAATGACACATCCTGAAAAGTTCCACGGAGGCTGCATTTCAGGCACCGCATATAAAGGCCTTCATGAGATTATAGACGGCACATTTGCTGTTCTGCGAATCATGCGCGGCCACTCTCAAGCAGGAAATGCGCTGCCCCTCTGCGATGTCCATAGATTTGCATGTTAGCGCTTATCGAAAAGATCCAAAGCAGTCATGCAAAGAGTTGGCGATAGCCCCGTTTCTTTGTATGCCTTCAGGCGACGGTGATAGTGATCTCCTGCTGGCAGAGAATTAGCCCGAAACTCATTTGCGGTGCCGTGACCCCGGATCATGGGAAAGGTGGGTCAAGGAAGATATGACATGGTCCTTATTTATATTCAATAAAACAATGAAGGATGATACGGTGGCAAATCAAACGCTTGGCGGGCGAGGGGGACTCATTTAAGATACAGTGGCGGAGAGAAAGAGAAAAGATTATGACAACGTGCACCACAGCCAAACTCTCCTTGAAAAATGTCATTCGGTAAAAGTGCCCCCTTTACTTGCTTCACATTTCTTCGGAGTCGAGAGCGCCATCAACAAATGAGAAGCCGCGAGAAGCAAAGACGGTGGCATTTACATGCGCCAGCGCTCGGACCAAGCATCTTCAATGACTCTGAGGCGCAGATTGCTGAAAGTCAAGTCCCGCCTGCAACGTATTGGCAAGGTTGCATTTTCACGACCGGAGACTCGGCGCGCGGAGCGCGTAAGAAAACCGCGGTACGGAAAACGAGAGAAGAAGTGTGCGTAGCATGCAGAGGCCATTATTTTTGGCGCGCTCCGAGGCTGGGAGAATTAGAAAATATCATTCTGTCAGGGTGATTTGATAGTGCGATGAAAAATGTCAGAAGTGGAGATGACAAATCACGGTGCTGAGGAGAGGGGACTGGGAGACGGGGGATGTCATTTGTCATGAGTGCCATTTGACTGCACCCTCCACCCCCACGCCCAACTGTCCCCCACCACCGCCCTTCCCCATCTGCCTCTTCTTCCACAGCCAGGCCGCCCCTCCACTTCCTCCCCTTCCGCCTCCTTTCCTCGTCTGCCGGTCTCCCCCGTCTTCTGTTTTTTGCGTGTAATGATCTATTTGAACACACTGTACCGTCCGCCTCTCATCTTTCTCCCTCCGACCTCGCATGGAGCCTTCGTGTGCTTGCCTCTCCCCAAAAACCGCCTCAGCCTTCAACCACTCGCGATAATGGCAGTCGTCTATATGGTGCCCGTCCGATGAAAATCCCGCACCTCCATTTTACGACCGTTTAGAAGGTAATCAGAGTGCTCGTGTTCTCCTGCGTGTGCTTTGAAAAGTCAGGAGCCAAACAACCAACGCAAACAAGTTTTCAAAGGCCTCGTTTAAAAGTAGGTCCTTCAAAACGCGTACTTCCGCAAAATTAACCCGTGTCAACCACCTCGGATTATCAACGGTATGATTCTGTGATTGACAAGTCCGATTGATGTGCGCGGGTCGAAATCTGGTGCCCCAGTCCGAGAATGAGTTACGCCAACTTCACGATGGCATGTGAATGAAATATTTGCTTAACATTGTTCGGGAAAAAAAAAAAACAAGGAAACGGATGACTCGTTAAATCTGGAAAACTGATGTGTTCCCAGTGCTCATGGTGGTCGTCGGGCAGGACAGTATCTCACTTTCGGAGAATATTTTCAATTCAGAAGGGAGGAGTGGTAATAAAAACAGAGTTGTGATCTTATTCCTCCTCGTCTCTGTGCAAAAAGTGCAAAAACAAAAAGGAAAAAAAAAAAGAAACAACAACACGGCTGCATATCAAGTGCACAGCCACACGCATTAATATAAATACATACATACACAGACATGCGCGGTCAAAATGTCAAGCCTGGTGACATTTAAGCTTTTCATCCTCTGCTGTCTGCTTCTCATCTCATAACAAAAAGGTTAGAGCGGCGCCCCCCACCCCCACCCCCTCATATTGTATACTTCTCAGTTTGAAATGTATTGTGATGAGAAACTGACGTGGAATGGGAAAAATTAAAGCCATGCGACGGGTTGCAAGCGACTTTGGCCTAACTGGTGGTGATTATCGTGGAATCTCTCCTCTCACATGCATTGAAGCTTGTGAAATTTGAAGTCGTTTACAGCCCCCTCCACTGTCGACCCTCTGCATTTCCAACCACAGCTTCCTCATATTTCATCTCCCATCAAATCCCTCCTAAGATTGCAGCTCCTCCAATAGGCTTCGTTGCTCTGTGGATTTGGTTTATGAATTTAACTTCTGTATGCGCATCTTGTCCATTCATGTTTGAACACATGCGAATTTCAGTGGGGCGGGGGGGGGGTGTGAGAGTTCACGGGTATCGCGGCGGTGCTCTGCGGGAGTGTTTGCGGAGGGTGGGGCGGGCGGGGTCGTCCTCAACATGGGGCGCAGCGCCGTCCCCTGCCTTAATGCCGGGGTAATTAAGGAACGGTTTCAAGGTTGCATGGACACAAGACAATCCGGGCCTAATGAAGTATCGATCGGCCGCGTTGGGGCCCACGCTTGGACTAAGGCGAGATGACATTCATTTACAGCAGGGCCACTGCCGGGAGAACAAACACACACGTGCGGCCCAGACACATCACAAAAGGCACGCTGATGACAATATAAGAGACTCAACAGCGATGGCTTTTAATCACAAGGGAAACAATGAAGAGCCTCGTTTCGCGCCGCCCGCTTGATATGTGCGCATGACTCGTGTGTCTGAGCACAACCGGTAGGAGGTTCCGAGCGATCTGAAAACTGAACCGATTATACGAATGGTGACGACGCTGGCGATAATGATGTTCCTGCCATCAGCCCGGTCATTACTGTCCGCTCCGTATGAAGAAAATGCGCCCCGTCGCACAATCAATGTCATCGCCGTTTTATTCCAACAGCGCTTAGGCTGACCCTTTCAATTCACCTCCGCCAAGGAGGTTTTGTTTTTGCCACCATTTGGTTTGGACACAGGTCAAACATGAGCTTAATAATTTGAGATAAAATCTTCGACAGAGCTCAACAAGATTAGACAAAAAGTCAACTGGCAAAAACAACCCCCGCCGAACATCTTTTGTGTGCAACGCTATTCGATTCGCCGGAACGGAACGGGGGATTCTGTTGCGTTCCATCTTACGCGATCGACTTAAGATAAATAGCGCATTCTATTTGGTTTCTAATCTCTTAGGGAAATAATATAGAGTGAAGCGCTAGGAAAGCTTTCAACACATTCAGGACAATTCTGTCTGTATTTTGTGCAGCTCGGGGTAAATGGCAATTTGGGGCTTTTTGATCATGTGCTCTGTTGAACTTTGCCGGGTTAGGGTTACTGGCCCAAGTTGCACTCTTTGTGTCAGCGTGCGTGCGTGCGTTTGTGTCCAGCGAGCGCACGGCGTCAGTTCCCACCTCAGCCAGGAGCTTGGCGATTATGTCTCTGATTGACATCTGCTCAGATTCCCACGTGGTGGCCTACTTGGGACACCGACTTAAGAAACGCAACATCATCCTCAGACAACTTTTGCGAGACGATGGCGGTCAGGCAATCAGAGTGACATATGCAAAGCACACAATGAACTGAGCGAGAAATAAAGATGACAAGATGAATGATCTTGATTGGAATGATTCAAAGTAGAGGGGTGCGCAAAATTGTTCGGTGTGAAGGCACTCAATTCTCTCTTCTGCCTGTCAAAGACAAAGATGACATTTTTCAATCGACCTCGGGTTCTTCTCCCTCTGGAGGCGGTATCAGAGCTGTAAAGAGGCAGGATGCAGCCTGCGTGCATCTAAGTTGTCATGCCTGGGCCGGCGTATGAAGTTCAAAACTCAAGAGCCACTGCTGCCGCTCTGCTGCTTGAAAGCGATCGTCGCTGTCTGATAAGCATTTGACTGCGATAGGCCGCGTAGTCAAATACAACTTTATTCACCATTTATTTGGCTACTTTGCATCTGTTAATGTGGCAACTCTTGAAGATGGACATATATAACTCCTTCAAATATAAAAGAGGCGACAGACACATAATCCCCCCCCCAAAAAAAAAATAACTAGGAGCAAAACTTTCTCATTCAACCCTTCATTATTGCATAAAACTACAGAGCCCCAGACATGACTTTGTGTGCACAAAATAGTTACGGTACAGCGTGCACGTGCACTGCTGTTTTTTTGTTTGTTTGTTTGTTTTTTCAAATGTCACGTCTGGAGCTTGCGCTTTTGACGGCAACAGCGATACACGTTCGGAGCGTATTATTCCCCTTCCCTTGTATTCAAATATATTGAGATGAGAAAAGTTTAGACCCGCTGCGTTCCGGCAAAAGCCCACTAATGGTGGAAGCGAGGCAAAGACGGGGCCAACTTGCATCGCTTAGCTCCATTGCGAGGGTGCAACCTCACTCTGCAGCGCAAGCAACTTTGAAAGCTGCAGTTAAAGCGCTGACTTCCAATGACTTGATCAGTCTCCCCCTCCACTCGCGCCACGATCTGACGGCACACTGTGAATTTTTGAGCGGCGCCCAAATGCTCTCATTTGAACCGATCGCTCCACTCACATGCAAATGTGGCAGCCAGGTGGGGGGAATATTTTCCACTGGTAATTGGCGGGTTTCTCGCGGAGACCGCGGGTGTCAGTCGGAAGTATGTTTTAAGCCTTAATGGGTTTTGACGGGTCAGATCAAAAAGCGCCTGGCGTGCGACTGTGTATGAATTTGTGTGTGCACTTCCATGCCAAAACCTGATGCATTTTTAAACAGCGCCAATTACCCCACATAGTGAGGTTTGCTGAAACATTTTGATTGTGTAATACCTGTCACGGAAAGAGACATCAGCCTTCATTAAGCTCCCCGCCAAGGTAAGCTTGAACAAAAGCAGCTCAGAACGGATGCTGAGCGCAACTGACTCGCCGGGGTCAAACGTAACCTTTCATATGCTAATCACAGCCGCTCGTACCCAACGGGTCCGAGTCATTTCGGGCGGCCGGCGAAAACATTGAAAATAAAATCACGAGAACATTCGATGGGAATGTTTTGATGGGCTTTGATGGTTTCAAAAAGATTTGCAGGTCCAGTTGATGTCTTATGTAACTATCCGGGTCAAAATATTGCCTAAATCCATTGCCATACAAGGCTCGGTCTTTCAAAAGTGAACCCTCCACGGCCTTCCAATCCTCTGACTTTGCCATATCCTATTTCGCAATTAATCATGTTCACATTCAGAGTGTCTCATCACTATGCATGTGTCACTGTCGCAGCAATTTAAGAAGCAACTCATCATTTGGCTCGACAATGAAGGTGCGGCGGAGGCACCAGATAGTGGTGACACTCCAAGTGGTTTTAGATTTATTGTGCATAATAAAGACATGAGCGGGTTTTGAATGGAATCATCCGATGCATCTACATCTAGTTTTACTTTATCTGCAGCCGGCCAACGCATTTATAAACCGACGCCTGAGCATACAGAGGTGCTTTGGCATGCGGATAGACCATAAATCATGTGAATTATAAATCACGGTTTGTTTGGACGCACGGCGGAGGAGTCAAATTGCTGTCCGGTTTATGAAAAGTTTGCATTAATAAGAAGCGGCCCTCCTGGGTGGTCATAAACAGAAACATGAGGCACGGGGGTGGAGGTCTACCTCATGCGGGGAGGCTGGCTGCTAACGTTTCTTCAAACGGCATCACTCGTTGGGAAACGTTCCCGTCTCGGATTCCAAATTGCGAAGAGTCCGTTCCAGAAGAGGGGCCTGAGATTTGGCACTTGGTTTCAAAGATTGGGTTTTCGGTAATGCCGGTACCTTAGGTTGCCAATTATGACAAAGAGGGAAAGTGTACTCACGACCTTGACAATGAGCACCCCGTACGTAACCTGCCACAACAATGCATGCATTACGCCGCTATCTCACACCATTGCTCTGTCGGACCTTCTGGTGGGGCTGAGGATGACGAGACAGGAGCGTCGGGGCGGAGCGCCGATGCGTGTCTGAAACTGAGAGTCGGCACTTGGAATTGAAGTGGATCTAAATGGGACACAGGAGAAGTCAACCCATCTCACTTGTCATCCATGGACGCAACAGCCGGTGGCTCATTTTCCAACTAAACTGGTAGCAGACGTGTGGGACGATCAAGACGTCTCTGTTCCACTGGTGAAAGGAGACCGATTCTATCTTTCATCAATAACTCCTTCAAACGACAAGGCGGACACAGGAATAGTTTTTACCACAGTAGGAATGTGTCCAGCTATATTATTGTCGGTATTTTATGTCAACTGTTCTGTCAAGCGCTTTGTGACCGCTGCAGCCGTTGTGAAAGTGCCATATAAATAAAGTTGTATTCCTATTGATTGTTTTGCCAAACAGACATCTTCAGAGCATCGATAAATTGGAGGCTCTTTAGATGCGGCCTGCTGTGTGGATTTAATGCTCAATGCAAAGCAAGCGCACGTGCGCACACGTACACACACAGAGTGAAAAAGCATGATAGGAAAGTGCTTCATTTAATTCAACTTTAATGGTTTCTCAACAATTTTCGATTTATTTCAAAGAGTGGATTTGCTGAAATAGCTGCCCTGTTGACTTGAAGATCTTCGCCAAGACATTCTTGTCATGATTTGAAAAGTGGCTGTGAATTAATAAAGATTAGCAGGAAAGTTGCAGAGGAATGCAAATATCGGCGTGTGCCGTGAGCAGCAATCAAGGCTCCGTGTGAGGGAAAATAGTTTGAAGGAAAAAAATGTATTTAGCAGTACTAAAGAGAAAAAAAAAGTCCAAGTGAATTTATGCCCATTTGGAAAAAAAGTAGGACAGTATAATCCTGTCGCACAAACCCAATCTCCCAGCTCTGAAGAGTACCTGATTAATTCTTTGGTATTAATCATGTAATTCTTTCATATAAAACAAAGCTTAAGCCTTATTTGCTAAGATATTTGACCTTGGCAGAGAGTTAAGACATTACAGCTTGGATTTAAAATGCATCTAAAGATTAAAAATGATGGTTGACTATTACCGAGGATTATAAAGCCAAGGAAAATTGCTTTTCTATTTTGAAACAAAACTGATTTTAGACGAGCGCTCCAGGGTCAGGTGGTAGATGAGGTGACAATTTGAGCAGCGAAGGATACGCCGCAGTTTGGGGGTGGGGGGGTGTTTTCTTTTTCCACCTCCCCGGTAAGATGAATCACGTACCTGCATGTTTTCTTATTTATTTCTCATAATTTGCCCCCCCCCGCCTCCTTCTTCCCTTTACCCAAACACCGAAATTAAAGTAATACCCTTGTAAGAGAAACAAGATTCGTGGTAAATTTATGCTCGGCTGCTTGAGGCTACAAGGCACCTCACACACACAGAGTTGATTTGATCTCTGCTTGTTGAGGGGGTGAAAAAAAAGAAATCCTTTATGACTATCAAATGTGTCTCACCCTTTCACCGTGAACCTTGTTTACCACTGCTGCCGTGTGTTTATCTGTGAATGAAAATGACTCTGGAGACACGGTGCACTCCTTTGCCCCAACAACACTTTTTTTTTCCCCTTTCATTTCGCAGTCTTTATGAGTGAGCGCCAAAAAAGTGAAGTGAAAGTACAAGGTCGTTTTCAAAGCTATCTGTTTTCTGGTACATGCAAGTAAGACGCGGGTTCCCTTCCCAAATGTTTGATTCCCATTCGTTGGTCAAATTCTCCAGGCAGCCTTCAATGATTCCAACTAAAGCAGATGATGCTCATTAAATACTGACGATAAATTGATTCCCTCAGAAAAATCTTTTTTTTTTTTTTAATGCAATAGTCATTTAGCGTGTTTTATTGCCTTTTGGTGCCCTCGCACAATCATCGTTAGTGCGCCAGTCATATAAAATGCCAATAAAACGCGGACACATAAACACAGTTCATAAACCATTCCCTCTTGTGAACATTGACACTGAAAAATAACAGAGAGGTCTTTTGTTAATAGCTTTGAATGGAAATACTGCGAAATTTTGGAAGCGCCCTCACACGGGAGAAGGCCTCAGATTCGCAAGAGTCAAAGGATTACATTTGCATGGATGTTCTGTTTTTGTCTTCGATATGCAATGAGCATAAAGATCATCCCGTACATGAGCTGGACTCGAACTTGAAATAGTCGTGGTTAAATTGGTTGACAATAACATGAAGAAGTGGGCTGAGTAACTTTAGAAATCTCGTCATGGTCAGGGTGTTTTGTAAACTTTTTTTTTAACCAAGTCCATTGTACAATTTTATGAGGATGGACCCTAATTTGAAAACAAGGCCGACCTTGAAGAGCGGAGGATCTTGCCATTGCTGTCTGAAGACCGGTTGTCCAACAAAGTCTCCAACTTGTAGTTCCAAACTCTTTCTTGTCTCAGCAATGCATCACTCTAATTAGCAAGGATGTCATCACAGTGACCTTTCATTAAACAGACATTTATATCTGTTTTTTTTTTTTTGTTTTTTAATTGTCAGAGACATTGACAGTGCGGTCTCCAACAATTATATTTCTGCACAGATTTAGCATCAAGTCATGCGGCGGGTGTTTTGATGTGGCAGCTCGATTTGTGAGCTTCCTCCCTTTTGTTCAATGCACCTATGCGTAATTATGGGTGGCTCCGGTGCCAGATTAGATCAGACGGCGGCCCGACTACAGCTCAGTACCAGTCCATGCTATGCTCGGAGCCGACCGCGGGCTCTCTTTGACAAGATCAGACACACTTTCGCGCCCGCCTCCTGACAGTGCCTGAGCCCAGGCTGCTTGACTTTTATGACTGTGTGCTTTCATGCACCTTCAGCTGAGCAGATGGTCCCTCATCAGCATCAAAGCCTGGCATCGCACCTATATCTTTCCGCCAGTGAGCATCTCGCCGTCACTCCTGACCACACGCTGGCTTTGTCTGAAGGTGTGGAGGATATTGTATGGAGAAAACAAAATACTGAGCAAGACCGCGAACAACCGCTGCCAGTGCCCGCAAACGATGCCTGACCAATTTACAGTCAACCATAGTCAGTTGCAAAGAACAATCTTTCAAATGCTGGGCTCAAACTGTCACCATCAGATCAGAGGTTACGTCAAGAGTTTCCCTATATTATCCAAATACTTTTGTCATTTCATTGATGCCGACTGTAAGCGCAGCTCTCAAATGGTTTTCCTCTCAGGCGTTCACGCGGAAGGATGGCAACATTTGCTGTGAGGAGGAAAAAAAAAAAGCAGGTGGTGGCCTCTGAAGCAGCTGAGCCCAGGGGACCGCTCGACACGACACTCACAGACAACGTGCGTTGACCTTGGGGCTCTTGGGGGCAAAAGACCTTCAAGGTGTATGCAAAAGCTCAAAAAGAAGGCTCTACGTTTGAAGTGGAGCATGTGCGCGTTTGTTAGCGTGCGTGCCTGTAGGGGAGGGCGCGGCGTGCATCCTTCTGAAAAGCAGCCAAGGATACCCATCGGCCTGAATTTGATGAGGATCTTTGATACCCGTGTTTATAATTACAAACAAACCCCATCATGGTTAAAACATTGCCAGAGAAGAAAATGAATGTGTGTGTGTGTGAATTTGGGATTGCAGCAGCGCCAACAAGGGTGGCCTGAAATCTCACTTTGACATCATCAGCTGTAATGACTCCCAATCACACCTGCAGAGCTGACACCGGACATGTCTCGCAGCGTGTAGATTATGTATGTATAAATGTGTGTGCGTGTGCATGTGCGTGTGTGAATGTCCCGGTCATGTTTCAAAGGGAAGACTAATCCTCAGAAATGAGGCATGAGATCAATATTCCCATGTTTAATTGGATGCTGACTGATTTGCTTCAGAAATAGCCAGCACGACATCCCTCTGTCACGGCAATGCAGGCGCAACATGTCTGCCAATTTGAGTCAGGAGGAGAGCGTGGAAGAAAAAAAAAAGGGAGGGGGAGGTGGGTAGACAGACAGAGAGAAAGTAAAAAAGGGAGGAATTGGGAGCAGACTTCAAAGTGTGAGGACGTTATGATTGCTCTTGCCATTTAAGGGGTGCTTGGGGAAAGAGAAAAGCCCTTAGGGGGTCGTCCCATCATCATATGCCCCACTTGCCACTGTGATTTTGTGATTTTTGTCCGGAAGCCATGTTTTGAGAGGAACGGGAGGGAGTTTGGGGAGGGTTGGCTAGTTGGTGGTGGTGGTGAGGGGGGGGGATGCTCTGAAGAGAAAAGAAGGGAGGGAGAAAAGGACAGGAAGAACATAGGAGGGTGGGATGTAGTGTCCGGGACCGCTGTCAAATGGTTGAGGTGTTACCATGGCGACAGTCATGAAGGGTCTCAGGACACCCCGGGGGGATAGGGAAGGAGGAGGGGCCTGGGCAGCGGAGGCAAAGAAAATGGTAAACCGTCTGAGAGAGACGGAGAGAAAATATCAGAGAGCCGCAGGGTTTGGTTTTTACCTTCTCAGGCAAAGCAACCATGTTGACACTCATTTACGCTACAATACTGTCACCCAAAGATGCCCTTTGCTGCTCACATTTAGACATGCGGTAATTTGCTTTAAAGCGTTGAAATGAAGCGTTACTTGGTACGGATGCCAATCACATTAACATAATAAGAAACTCATTTTCAAAAGAGAATGAGCCGGCGAATTAAATTAACGCCGCTATTGTTTCTCGGACCAAAAGCATGGAGTGCGGCGCTTAAAATTAAAATATTCCACACAACAGGAAAATGAGCTCGAGGAGAATACGCAACCATCCGGATTGAAATATCTAGAATATGCTCATCACTGACGCTGACTTAGTTAAATGATGGACATGCCCAGAGTTGCCCATATTCTTTGGTGTGTGCGAAACAAAACTTCTCCTGTAGATGTGGGCTGCCCGTGACCTCGGAAAGGACCAAACGTGTCGCATTGAGCCTATACGTTGAAGATGCACATTATGGAAGCTGAAGGACAGAAACAATAACACCGCATCGTGGCGGAGCCCTCCGGGCCATCTCGGGGACCGGTCGAATATTATACGGCAGGAAAATGGCACAGGTTTGCTCTGCCGTTCATAAAAGTCAAGCCCAGTTCCAAGTGCTAAATTGTAGCCAACGATGAAGTCAACAACTTTGTGAAATGCATCAACTAAATGAAGAGCGCTCTCTCGATCTTCCCAGGAATCGGATTGACTTTGGCCATCCCTCACCGCGTTGCAAAGTTTGGTGCACTTTGGTTCAGTAACTGCACAATCAGGCCAACACGTCTTGTATTTGCGTGATTGTTGGCCAAAGTGGGTCGTAGCGCACTTGAAAAGTGGAATTATACCACCGCTCTCTCTCTTTTGGGGAGAATAAAGTGTTATCAAATGTGGACGTTCCATCAAAATGATCTCGGTAATAAAATCAACCCAAACCAAGCAAACGATGATGCCTATCGATACATAAAGGCACAAGTCTGATTTATCGTTTCCACTTTCAAGCGCCGACAACTATTGATCCATCATCCTGAGCATGAACGCTACTGTCCAGAGTCAAGCTATATCGAAGGACCAGCAACGTATTCACGTCCATCTGTCCTGAAGATAAATCTGCATTCCATGTTTTGAAAAACACATATCTCTTACTTGGAGGCCCGAGTGCTTGCAATCATGGCCCATTTTAATTGATCGACTATAACCAGATGGCTATTTAATGGTACCTGCAAAGCCGTCGCGGAGCCGATAATCTTGCCCCGCAGGTGATTCTTAGCTAAATTTGAGCTCATCTCACTGTGGTCTCGCTGATGGTCTCATAAACCCTCCGCGGTCCCAGATCCTTCATTGCTCATCAATAAAGCGATCAATACGAGGACATGTGCCTATTGACTTGTGTAATGATGATCGCTCGACATTCTCACGCAAATATGGAGATGCTGTGAGTACACACGCGCGCGCGACAGCTCTGAAATGCTCATGCAAATACGCACAATCAACACAAAGTGCAAACTGGGAGTTAATCAAAGCGAAAGCAAGGCGCTGAGTGTGCGCGTGGGTGTGTGTGTGATTGCGTGAGTCTGTCTCATAACAAATAAACTGCACTCTTCTTGTCTGGTTTTTTTTCTCGACTTTCAGAGGCAGCGCTTTATTTGCTTTATTGTGACCCCGATATGGCAGCGAGTGACATTGATCGACTTGGCTGAGTTAGACTGACTTCCACCGTATGACTCACCTCAACTCAACTCAAGTGTATTTCTAGAGCGCTTGAAAACAACCACCGCTGTACACAAAGCGCTGTACAGGGAGCAAAAATAATTCATCCATCAACAAACATTCAAACAACAAGTTCATTACAAAGACAGTAGAAAGCACAAAAAGAGTCCGACTCAAGTCAGGCTGAGTCTAAAGCCAAAGTATAAAAACAAGTTTTAAGACAAATTTTAAGCGGACGCTGGGAGACGATGGAGCCTTTTTTTCCGTTCCCTCTCTTTGGAATGAACGTTCGGCAAGCCCCTTCGTTGCCCATCTTTCAAACTTGTATCAAAACACACACAGCGGTTGTTTTAAAGTGCTCTAGAAATACACTTGAGTGGAGTTGAGATTCATCCATCCATCCATCCATTTTCCGAACCGCTTGATCCTCACTAGGGTCGCGGGGGGTGCTGGAGCCTATCCCAGCTGTCTTCGGGCAGTAGGCGGGGGACACCCTGAATCGGTTGCCAGCCAATCGCAGGGCACACAGAGACGAACAACAGAATTTGTAGTTCAGCTTTCTGGAAAAAATGTGCTTCACAAGTCAACTCACATTTTTGAAAGTGAGATTCTAATTGCACTAAAACAATATTTCACTAAGCAGTGGAAAAAAAGGAAACGTGAAAATAGAGGTCGTTTTGTATAGCGGTCACTGAGGTGTATTTGCTTCATGGTCAAATGTGTCAGACATCCGACGGTCTCGTCAAAGCCCAGAGAGAGGCACCTTAATTCATTCAAATAATCTCCGCTTGTCTTGATGCTGCTTCGAGCCGTGACACACATCAAGGCATTGTTCAGAGAGCCTCGCTAAAGGCAACACCGACTTAACAGGCAATTGTGTCTGTCTTGCTGCGAGTGCACTCTTAGTCACGGACAGTGAGTTTATTGGGCGGATCAGTGTCAAGAGCACATGCGCGTACAAATACACACGCACACACACACACACACACACACGTTCAGCACTCTTTAATAAGACTGCACTTTAATTTGGGCCTCGTCACTACAATGAGGCATCCGACATCAGACAGCAAATTGTTCTTGCTCAATGGAAAAAAAAAAATGGTGTCTTCTTGTCTGGATGGAAAGACAGCGGGGCAAAACAAAAGGAGGGGAGGAGGGAGCGGGAGGGGAAGACGATGCGTGTGCAGCCAAGTGTGCGTGTGTGTTCGTTTGTATACAGTCTATAACACCGTGTACAGTGGGCACAGAAAGAAGGCTGTGCACGCATAGAGCACGTTTGACGCCAAGTGCCACGACACAATTCTGTGCATGTTTCCAACAGGAAGGCAGGTGGAAGGAGGAGGGGTTGGGGGGGTTCACTATCCTCTTGAACATGTTGGGTTAAATAAGCCGATTGTTCTTTAAAAGCTTAATCAAACCTTCATTAGCATAGCCATAATTGCACTCGCCTGCTGGCTGCGGGCCCGTTGACATGAATTCCCATGTTAATTATTGTAATTGCCTCGCTAATGCTATGACTACTTCAAAGTTATGCAAATACTGATGATGCGTAATCCACTAAGTGTTTCAAATGGCCATCATTATGCGCGCGCCAACACGCGCGCATGACAAGCTGATTGTGAACTGCTGAGTGTGTTTCTGAGGGGAGCACTCATAATTTCGATAAAGATACACACACACACACACACACACACACACACAAACACCTCCCACAGCCAATCAAACTCTGAGATGAAAGTGTTCCATCATAAGGACGAGAAGCCATCAAAAGAGTAACACTTTAAGCGGGGTGGTGGTTGTATTAGCACAAAGAATTAATGAGGGTATGCAAAAACACTTGCGCACGCACGCACGCATACAGCAGCGGCGTGCCATTCTGTGGCGTAATGACCCTTAGTTCAGCTCTGTCTTACACACGCGCACATCAATGAAGGCCTGTTGACTGCTGTAATCCCATGCTAATACTCCAGGGAGTCAAATCAATGTGACCTCGCAGTCTTTGTGCATAAAGCCACACTATAATGAGGTTGGTGTTGGAATACACACAAGCAGAAAAGAAAGAAAAAACACACACAAAACACACACACACACACACACACTTGTTTTTGTAGAAAGGCCGCCCTCTCGTAAAGTGAGCATTAATGAGATGTTAAATGAAGGGTCTATTTCCCTTAAGAACAACGGTATGCTTGCAAACAGCCCCAACTAGCAACAGGGTTCTTGTGTTGGTCATCTCAATGGCCAAGACTTGGAGTTCAGCACTCTGATCTGGTTCACTTTGACTTCACACTTGCATTTGTGGCACCGGACCAAAGGTTGTGCGTATAAAAATCGAGAAGAGAGAATAGAATATAATACAATACAATATAATAGGAAGCCTTTGTTGTATGGACGGATACAATCAGAGCTGTTGCGATATATCTTTTTTTATTATTATTATTGTCATTCAAAGTTTGTTTTGTGTCCAATTCACCAATGGCACTGGCAAAGAATGGCAATGTGGAGCATCAGTAGAAGCATTTTAAAACGCTACATGTACATACGATAGTTTCGGCACTTAACACGCTGTAAATAAGTGCGACTGATGCCTCTGCGTCAGGTCTCCACTAAGGTAGGCGCTAATTTCCTTTTTACAAACTCAAACTTTTGTATTTATTTTTCTGTCATGGGGGGGACCCCAAAAAGCAGGCAGGAAGGAGGAGCAGGGTGAACTTGACAAAGTGTATTCATCAAACACTGAGAAAACCAAATCCAAAAAAACAAGCAAAGTCCTGAAAACAACAAGAAGTCAAAGTAACAACAAAATCCACAGCGTAAGCAAAAAATATGAGGTGATCAACACAAACCAACAGAAGAAGTGCCAGCAACAGATACAGCAACAATGAGTGGCCGGGAGTCCATTTAACAGAAGCCCGACTAATGACATGATGACCAACAGGTGTGCCGCTGTAGGAGGAGCCCGTCAGAGGCACCTGTTGCTCCCAAACAGATCAACCTTGACATCATCATGGCATGCGTGTAGACGTGCGGACGTGCGTGTGCGGTAACGGGACCACTGTGGGAGGTTGGTTGCTTGAAAAGTAGATCTTCGGTCATGCTGGTAAACTATAGGCCCTTAACAACACAGTACAGGAAAACTTTGGGTTTTTGCATCTGAGGGTATCAACTAACATGATTCAGTCCGAGAGTGAGAAATGTGAAGTATGAGTTTCACTTGTAAGTACTGGCACACAGATGTAGAGAAGCAAAGAGGGGGCACATGTAAATCCACAATATACACCATGGAATATTCATGGTCACATGCAGTATGCTTACGCGGCACACACACACACACACAGAGTGAGAGTCCACATGGACAGCTCCCAGGAGAGTGCCACTACAACTTCCACCACTTTATTATTGGTCAATTTGGAGGCTTCTTTCACAAGTGTGACATGGCTTAGGAGATGTCACAGCCCAACCAATCAATAGCACTCTGGAAGATCGGGACCCACCGTGTGTGTGTACGGCTGTGTTTTTGCCGACGTTGTGTGCGTGTGTGTTTGTGAGAGCTGTTGAGGGCTGCAGCAGCTGGACTCTCCCCTTCTGACCTGTTTACTGGACAGTAATGACATGGGAAGCGACGTCCGTCCTGCCCATGCTGACCAGCTAATGAATTAAAACACAGGCGGGCAAGTCGGGGAAATCGCAGAGACAAGGAGACTGAGAGATTCGGCAATATAAATGTATTTTCTGACTTGTGTGCAAAAAGTCGGGCGTGTTTTCCATGTGCGCATTGTCTTGCCGTTGCCTTCGGCAGGATCGGCCTGACTAGTGGATGAACAAGTCTCCCAGCGTGTAAGCAATCCCGAGTGTGAGTTTCACTGACAAACCGATTGATTGGATGGATTTCCACCCAAAGTTGTGATAATGATACATCACGGGCAGATTTGTCCGCACAGACTGCTGGGGGGAGAGGTGGCAAAGCAATTTGCAGCTGCTAATACCCCCGATGAAACAAAGGGGGACCGTTCCTTTTTCTTTGAGCGTTCCTCCATGCCGCTCCCCGAAGGAGTCCTGGTTCCCGTTGCGTCGATATGGATGTCTGAATTTGTTACGGATGGATCGGGCACAACGGCTCGGCTTTGCTGCTTTGTTAAGGATGAGGGTGAGCGCAGCTGCCGTGGACTTTGCCGCGTTTGGCGTGTGAGCAGCAAGAATCAAAAGCTCAACAGAGAAATCTTTTCATTGTGTGCCACCCCCCCCCCACTCCTTCAGGCTCCGAGCATCTTATCTTGAGCAGCCGAATCCCGGCCTGTTTTGTAATATTAAAAATATCTTTCACTCTGTGGCTGTAAGGTATTTTAAATAAATGTATGAGTTCTTCTTTTCCGCGCGACGCGACGCCACAGATCAGCTGCGAGATTTAAAAAGACTATTTGGAGTTGCAGATTGCTGAGTGATGCAATACGCTGAGTGTTGCAAACACGCTCCTGGAGGATATTTAGATGAGGGTTTCCAAACATTACGCATGTGAGCTGCAAGTATTACACCCCTTTTCATGCAACGTCTTCTCCGGCTGGCATGTTGAAGAGGCAGGCAGCTGCACTACAAATGAGTTATTCTGAGATTTTAATGTCATTTAGACAAGAAAAAAAATAATCCCCACGAGTGGAAGTATACCCCAACCGTTTTTAATTCAGAGTTCCCGCAGAAAAATAACAATTTTTTTAAGCCTCTTAAAATTGCAGAAAAATTAGATTTGTCATGTGCCTGCGCATGCATATGCACAAGTTTGCATGAGAGGCAATAATTTATGGCCCATAGTTCACTCCGATTAAAAACCCAAGCAGCGATTATTGTACACTACTCGGCAATCTTCTCTGACATTAAGGCATGTTTTTGGCCCCATTCTAATCCACTACATTATAATTATCATTTCATAGTTGGGGGATAATCATCTTTTGGTGATGCGAATGATTAGGGGCAGTGAAAAGACACTCCTTTGACAGATGGCTGCCATTTCAAATGTGGGCGGTGTCGTCATTTGGGGTTTCTCTGTCATGACTGAATGAAATGTAGCTTAGGGGAGCTTTCGTTAGAAAACACAATTCAATTGCTTGGTAGAAAGCAGCTTCAATTGGAGTCACGTATTGTCACCGTCAGAGCGGGCCTGTGTTTTCTTGCGGCTGCAATCCTTTCATGACATGTTCGTGTCGACGGCAGTGCTGCTGCATAGTATTTGTCAGCCATAAATACGTTTCTTCACACCGCTAGGTCTCAGATTGTAATGACTGAGTGTCTTTCTACGTCACGACCTTACAAATGCTCAAAAAGCTGCGGTGGTTAAACCAGTTGTCCAATTGAGGTTTTAGTAACTGTCTAAAGATGACTGATTCTCTCCTGTGGAGCCGTTTTTTTTTTCATTTTATTTTTTAGTGAGTCATAAAAGGACACAACGGAGTCCCTTTGTCATTAAAGGGGATTGTGGAGCTGCCAATCCCCGGTCGTTACGGCCTTATCAGGATAATAACACCTGCCTTTAAAAGAAATGACCGCAGCGCGGGACTGCCTGCTAAAATTAATTCCACCTCTGACCAGAGGCAAGAATACCCCACTGCTTAAACCCTACCTCTCCTCACCACACACTATAAAAGCACACACACACACACACACACACACACACGCTGCACTTAGTTTGTGTGGCACCCACCGCATGGTATGGCGCAGTACAGCACAAGCACAAATGGTGGCACAGCGCGTGCGTGTCCAGAGTCTCTGCTGGTCACCCAATTAAGCTGTTGTCAGAATTTTATCCTGCTAAATATCGGAAGTGGCAACGAGCTCCAAAAAAATCAAAATCGGTCTTTCTCCGTGTAAGGCTTTGGAGGTTTTCAACTATCAAGGATCCCTAGTTTCTACTTAGAGTGACTACCACAAGTCATCGGGGAGGCTCACTGTGGAGTTCTGCAATCACTCATTTTAGCTTGAATAGGATGTGTATGAATGTGTTATGGTCCGCATCTAATATCAGCATGACAGCAGCCCAGCCCAGGCTGTCCAAATATATACGTTTTGAATGCAACACTTGATACGGCAGCATTAGCTCCCCACTCCAGCGATATTGATTCGCAACGTCGATATAGCCTGGCTCTCTCTCTCAATGCGTTTGGACTCTAAAAACAGCAATATGTCACAGCCACTTGACTGTAATTCTCCAGAGTAAACACGCGGTCCAAAAAAATAAAAAATAAAAGGCACAGCATGATGACTGTCTTTTAACGCCCTTGGGTTCCTTTTTATTCAGGCTTGTGTTAAGTGACCTTTTGCCAAGTCGTATTTAAGTGACATTCAATCTCTGGTCTCAGGTCGCACTTTGTCTTTGTTTGCTCGTACTTTGACTATTCAAATGCCTGCGTTGCACTCGCGTCACGCGAACATCCAGCCAACCGCGTCCGCGTGCTTTGCCTTCACTCTGAACACAGACCGGGCGGCACGTGCTCAAGATTCAAATCTGTTCATTAGTCCAACTCGTTCTCAACGTGGTTCGGGAGTCTTCTGATGAAGATGTAAGTGCTTTGAGATGGTAACACAACACTTGCCTTCCTATTATGTCATCTTTGCGCCTCCAACTCCAGGCATGACTCATCGATTTCCGCCCAATTCAACTATTCCAGCCATTTAATGGCAGCTGTGGACAATGCGTGCGTGCCAACAGAGGAGGAGTTCGGGAATTTTGGTGTGAAAAGAGTGACTTGAGACGCCCTTCGTCTTGGAGGCAACGTTGAATGTTGCTTCGTGTAACTGCAGCCACGCCACGACTTTGTGGTCGGATGTTTACAACTCGACACCTCACCTCAACCGCTACGAAACGGTTACAGCAGAGCCGGAGGAGCGCGGATAGAAACATTTTGCATAGAATAGTGAAACATTTTCTTCTTTCCTGTCTTTTGGTATCTATATGTGATCATATGAGGGGTCACACATTTATATGGGCTCACGGTCATAATTCCCCCCACCTTCCCACTGGGGGGAACCCATACTACACTGTGCCCTGCCACAAAAATAACCTAAGATACATTTCCATTTCAATCGGCAAAACAACATCATAAAAATGACAAAAGTGCGCATTTTCAAATGAAGCCGATCCGTTTTGGGGGAGAATTCAGATTTTCCCTTCTTCATAGACGATCGCAGCCGCCCCGACTGAGGACACGGCTGCGAGTATGTGTGTGAGTGTGCGTGTATGTTGTTTCGGGGGCAAGTCTAAACTCTGTCATGTCGATTAGCCGGAGGTGTTAACACACTCGATACTGCCTCTTCTCATTCGCTCCACGACTGATCAATGTCATTCTGTGTCGCCTTGTGCTTCTTTTCCTCGCCCGCCCCCCCCCACCGCCACTGTGGTTGTCTCGTCATTTGGCGTTTGCTCTACTCTACGACTTTATGCTTCAAAATGTGTTTGAACCGTAGCTCGGCACTGTTAAAAAAAATAATAATCATCAGGTAAACCTGTGCGGGTGTCAAACAGGATCGCCAGCTTGTCGCTAATTGGTCCTCCATGTGTTGCAGGTGGCCGGTAAACATGCAGCCGCCGTCGGCCATATTGCGGCCTCTCGGTTGCCAGCTTGCTACCGAGCGCTTTTGTGCCTCTGCCACTTGACATCTTCATTGCTCGTGTTTGACGATGTAAATAATTACACTCAATTAGCACTTCATTAACGAGGCTGAAACAAAAGGACACGTCCCCCGGGCGCCGTTCGCCTCCTCTCCCGCGCGGCGGCAGCCCCTCGACGCACATCAGCGGAAAACAAAACATGTCAGCTTTTGACAATGTGCCATCTGTCCCCAGGCCAGCAGATAGGCTTAGACGCACGCTCACGCACAGCCCCCTCAGCGCCCACTAGACATGCAGCAACGCTAATCGGGTCCTTAGGCGAACATAATTACAGCATGCCATGTTAATTACCTAACAATTAGGAGTTGTCTTTACAAAAGGGGCAATCGCTGAATGAGCTCGGGGAGTTTCGAGCCGAGTTACTGGTTGAGCCTTCCCATTCACATTCTGACACGGTGCACACATAAACGGTGCATTTACGCAACACCAGCAATGCGAAGGGAATCGTTGTTTCGTGATTGCAAGGTGGACTCTTTCTCACATGTAGGAAAGAAAGCAGTCAAGAATGTCCTTTTCCCTCACTCCTCAGGGCAGCCATTTGAAATAAAATGCAAACTTGGCGGAGGGGGAATTATGAAAGCTAACATCACGCGAGAGGAAATTGAACAAAGTGGGTGTCTTGTACTGCTCTTTGTCTTTGTAATTCTGGCTTGTTATTGAATGAATAATGATCACCCCCGCTTGCCGTGATGCAAAATATCAATCTTGACGCCAATTTTGATTGGGAGAAAATTGGTGAAGCAGGTGCAGTGCTGAGACTAATGATCAATAAAAAAAAATCTCATATTTCATCATTTTTGGAGGACATGCCCCCCCACCCCAAAAAGTTACCAGACTGAATGAAAAATGTGCACCCTTTAGCAGAGAAATCATCCATCACTGCTCCTATTGAATTTTCCATATTAAAGCGCCAATATGGAAGTCATATATAGGCTGATAACGCAATCAGATTGAAAAATGAGAAAAATTCCCCTCCTGCCGATAAATGCATATCACGGATTAGTGCACTTGGATGGTTGCTTCCTCTGGGGAGAAAATGCATTTATTTGGCCTCCTGGAAGGAACCTTGGACTTGCTCCTGTTGCTTGCAAACCATTTCAGATCGTAACTCCACGTGATAGGACATCACACGGCGAAGAAATGATCGGATTGATCAACTTCTCATTGCTATTTGGATCAAATCCCGTTTTCGATTGAGACAACATATTAGCTGCTCATCTGACATGCATTCATCCTGATGATGTTCGATACTTGCAGCCTCACTCAGAGGATGGGTATAGTCCTCCCTAATTAAGGTTGATTAAAAAATGAAAAATTAATTTAAAAAACAGACGACAATCCAAAATGAATCGACTGTCTGTCCAACGTTCTCTGTGCCAGCGTCCCCTTCAGTGACCACTACTTCCCATGCAAGTCCCGGCCACAGACGGCTCTCTAATAGGTCCGGCTGTCTCCTTCTTAATTTGCTGAAATTGCAAAATCAATAGGTGTAGTCGCAGCCACCCTCTCCCTGTTTTAGTGGGAAAAGATAAAGTCGACGGGAAGGCAATCTTCACTTTCAATTTGTTCCCCGCTCAGCATCGAGGCCGGAGTGCTTATCACTCTACTTAAAGAAGCCGCATGGCTGTCTCATGGTGGGCAGCCCGACGTTTCTTTGGCTGGATTTAAACTGCAGGTCAAAGTGGCCAATTCCGCTTTAGTGCCTTTTTTTCCCATTTTTGTTCTATTTGCATACCACGTACAAACAACGTGAATGTATGCACAGATGTAAAAATGAAATACGCTACATGAATTTTGACATCGGGTGGCGTCAAGCCGAACTCATACTTTTTTTCTGCTTGTGAAATATGACGTATAAAAGGCTTAAAATATCTGTCATTCAACCTACTCAAGTATCATGTCATTTTCTTCTTGCGGTTTTCTGTTTTGTTCAAGAGTAATGAAGATGGTTTGGGGAAAAGTTTCGCAGTCAGTATTTTGCACACCAAGCCACGCAACAACAACCCCGAAGTGTTGCGCCGTGTGCGGCGGAGGGTCCTTTCTTTCATGATTGGCCGACCACCAGCCACTAAACTCGTTTTGCTGCCGTTCAAGATCTGAATCGCAGGTAAACGGCGCTGCACCGTCGCAGATTAAAATGCCGTATTGACTCGGATGAGCTTTCAAGACCAAAACATTGCATTTCCGGAAATGAAACAAGAACCGGCCTGCTGCCACAAAGCCATACCTACTCTCTACTTTCTTTATATTGTGTTATACACGAATACCGAACTAATTAAAATGTCATATGGACCAGTGGCTAAAAATTGAAGTCAAACTGTTTTTACTCTTTCTGAGTATTGTTGAGGTGGCCTTAATAAAAACACTGCCCCCCCCACCCCTTACCTGCAACTCTAACTCAAGAGGTTCAGCTTTGCAGGTGTATAAAGTGGTTTCCTGTATATGCAACACAGAATATGCAGTGTAAATTGAATTTCTCCTTTGGGTTCGAATGAATATAAGTTTTTAACAAATTAAAATTCACATCATCATTCAGGCTCCTTCTGATGGCACATATCGGATCTGCAAAACAAAAAAATGAACAAAAACAAAATTATCCGTGTTAGAGCGACTCTGAAAAGCTGTTTTCTGAAAACAAACAAAAAAGGATGGCCTGTCTCATCTCTCACCGGTGTAACTTCAAAACTTAAAATCGTCAAATGCGATGAAGGATTATGTGACAACATCTTGGCTAAATCCTGTATCTGAAGGCCATTGGATGTCACCAAAGTTTTCCTGAAGAGTGCCAATTCGAGGGCACATCTGGACTATTTTCAGATTGTTTTGATGCATGACTTTCAGGAGGGGATGGCTCAATGATTTTACACATGCGAGGCTACATTTGCAAATCTGAGTAGATTTAAAGTGTGCTCGCGCGTGTGTGTGTGTGTGTGTGTGTGTGTGTGTGTGCGCTTGAAAATATGTGTGTTAAGCTGCTCTTGTCAGTAGGATCTTTTGTCTCAGGGAGCCTGTTGGTCCTTTCCTAATCTCCCCTTGATGCTGCCTTTACCCATAATCCTTTCTTTCATTAACTGCCCTCCTCATACAGCGCCACCTTTATTGCAGTCTTTCACTTTCTAATTGCACAGAGACAAGCACCAGGGAGGTATGTTTGTGTGTGTGTGTGTGTGTGTGGGGGCACGGTTGTGAGCACACATCTGTATTCCAAGTCGTGTTTGTGAAGGCCAGGCAAAAGCGAAGGGGAAGGGCAGAGGGTGTGGGCGGGGCGAGGCGGGTTTTTGTGCTTGATTGCTCAAATAATTGCGCATGTTGAAAAGGGTTTAAAGAAAGAAATTTTAATCTGGATATTAAGAATACGAGATGACAGAGTTAAATGGGTCACGCGGAAATCCTCCAAAATGATAAACCGGATTTTTGATCTTATAATTATGAAGTTGGGAGAACAAGAGGGGAAGAGGATGTACTGTGCCAGCGTTGTCAACAAATTCAGAGACAATTCATGGAATTTTCTAATTACTTCTGGACTTCAAATCATTTCTTGTGCCAAATCAAAATACGCTAATGAGAGTGAGCAGAAGTTGATGGAGGGTATGTTGGAGGGGAGAGAATTAGAAAGGATGGGTTGAATTTTTAAAAAAAATCATCATCATCATCAAAAAAATGTTTTTCTGTGTAAAAATCAGGAGGGAGGCAACGGGGGACAAGTTGCATTTGGAAAACACTGGCACTGATGCATATGTATGAGCGTGCGTGCGTCACAAATGCACTTGATGAGAAGGCAAATATTTCACGGCGCACATGACAGATATCAATGCTTCATATTCGACAAGCAGAGTTAAACACCTTGTTTGCTGATGCCATTCCACAATATCCAACAATACTGACCCCCACCCTTCCAAGCTCCCCACCTGCTCCCCCGACCAGTCTCGCCTTTCCTCCAATGAGCAGCAGCCTCGGAGAGGCCAAATACTTTGTCACACACTGGCCTCTATTGGCTGACTCAAATCAGCAACACAGCACGGTTGAATTTTTACCTGCGCTTATTTTTCTGTTCAAAATGGATTCTTTGACAAGATGGACTTTTTAAAAACATTGGAAGGGTTTGTTTTATTTATGTCCGTGTCATAAAGAAAATGACAGACAAAATGACGGAAGGAATTCACAATTGCGCATTTGTTTTTTGAAGAGGTGCTTCCCATTCCTGAAATGCTGCAATTGTTTTCATTTATTTTCCCTTTATCCGTCTTCCCCTCTTTTGCACCCAGACAGAAACATTTGTCCAGGTCTGAGGGTATGAATATCCCTGTTCGAAACATGGAAATTGACTCCAACAGTAATATCCCTCAATTAATGTGGGGAGTTTTCATTTTCCAGGGAGAAACAGCCCGTCGGCGCATTTCTTGCAGCTAAAGACATGATTACACTTAAGCCCCTGTAGTTAGCTGCATTCAATTTCCACACGCCAGCACAAGGTCACACTGAGGAACGCTAAAATGGAGGACGGAGGAATTTCGACAGAGGATAGCGTAACCACAATTTTCAAGCGCAGGGCGGCTGACCGGGCGGGATCCATTTCAGTTGTTAGAAAGTCCTTCAAAGGCCATATTAAGATGGATGGAAAAAATGTGGCGCAATTGTGTTTTTTTGTTTTATCCATAGCATTTTGGGGTCAGGGGTTTTGGGGTTTTTGGATAGTTCTTTTGAGGCTTTATTCATTTTCCGATATGTAAATGGCCGAATTATTTGCTCTTGCGGGCTGCATATGGCCTGCACGCCCTGCGTTCCCTCCACCTGTTCTAGGACCAGAATAAAAGGCCTCTTTTCACAGACTCATTCAAATAAGGTTTTCGAAAGGTTCTCTAGCAAAAGACATGAAAACAGAATCTGCACAAGACCATATTTGCCGAATTTGACTACATTGGTCTTGACTGAAACTATTATTTTTTTTCACACATTTTTCATGTGCCACCCCCCTAAAAAAAAAAAAGAAAGACAATAGCAGGGGGGGTGAGACCGCATCCGTCATCACGCGTGCACACATTTATCGTCGCTCTGAACAAAAACATCAAACGTATACATCAATGTCGTCATTTATTTGGTTTGCTCTGACAGCTTTTCAGGAGTTACTCTTCCTTATGCAAAGGAGCCGAGTCTCTCCTCCTGCTGAAGTGATATGAACCGCTGAATATAAATGATGGGGAGTGGGGGGGATGATTGATAGACCCTCCCACTTGCCGCCCTGCTTGACAGATTGAGATTCAGACAAACAAATGCATCCCTCTTCTTTGTACATTTCTTTTTGTCTATCTGGCATGCACACCCGCTCCCCTCTGAAATCGAATCGGCGGTTGATCATCCGTACTTTTATCCAGCCAGTTCAAAAAAAAAAACAACAACAAAAAAGTGACATTTCAAGACCAGTCAAGGCCTCAAGTTAAAGCTCTCAGTGAATCAGATTAATAAGGGTCAAATCTGTGCGACCTTATGAAATGTGCTGCGTTCTTGCCATTTGGAACTAAATCCTTGATGACGATACGCCGCTTTGAGAAATTGGGGTCGGACAGAAGGTGACCGCACTGCACGAATACATCAATTCGAGAGGACAATTGCGCTTTGCAATAAGTTACTGCGGCCATTTGACATTCCTCGGGGTGTCACCGCTTCTCCACCTCGCAGCCTCAGCGCGTGACAAGCACCTGCGGAAAATTCCAGCTCAGCCGCAGCCTGTGCGACGTGCTGATTGACAGCGCGGCTCACCTCGGCGTTAGCATAGGACCGCGGCGCGCAATGAAGAGACGCGACGAAACACGACGAAAAGAGGGCCATACTCAAGCGGCGGCGACATACGCAAGAATGAAAACGGGTGGGGGAAAAAAAATGAAATACTAAAAGCGACAGATCAAATTATAGGCTTGAAGGCAGACAAACAGCAAATATGTACAGAAGAACGTTATTTACCGGGCCGATTCCATCCGTTTGCCTCTCCCCAGTGCCCGTCTGGCCAGGTGTGTGTATGTCACTGTATGGGAGCTTCTGTGTGCCATTTCTTTCAGACGGGAGACTGGAAATGGGGTAGAAGCCATTACGCTGGGAGAATCACCCAGAGCACCCCGAAATGAGGGGCAGGGGCCTGTCAGCAAGCAAGGATGTGTGTCCGTTTGTGTGTGAGCGCGTGTGTGCGTGGAGCAGAAAAGGTCCAGCCGGTGACCTTCTTCCAATGAATCCCCCCCACTCACCCACATGATTTATTTACTGTGCCCTCATCCAACCTCTCTTTGCACACGCAGATACAATAATCAAGTGTTAAAGAGATGAGGCGCAATCTGGAAAGAAAAAAAATAAATAAATAAAAGGCTTTTGTTTTGACTCGGGATCGACAGTAAAGGACAGCCAGGAGAAAATGTCACTTGGTTCAAGGACAACAGATCTGTCACCGCCATCTTGACGTGTCGCGGCATCTTATTTTCCCCTCCATTTCGCGCCATCTCCAGAGCCGAGATGTCTACCTCGCACCCTCATCCTTGCCGTCCCTTCACGCGTCTTGATGAGTGAGGAGAGATGCCATCTCCTTTCTCGGTCTTTCCTTCTCTTCCGTGTTTCTCTCTCATTCAGTTGCTTTCCCGTCCCCCCCGCCACTTTCTAGTTCTCCATGTGGCGAGGGCGGGGTTTCGCCGCTGTGGAGGCAGATGAATTCCTGATTGCTGTCTGGTACCACCGTTACCTCTCATTGGTCAGAGGCAAAATCTTGAGAAACAGAAAGAAAACGAGTCCCCCCGCCTTCATTGGGCGCATATGACCATAATTGCAGCGCTCCTATTTCGCCCCCTTGGTTTCCGTCTCCAAGCAGAGCAGCAGGAGGCTATAATTTGAATCACCAGAGCCAATTATGCAGATTAGCGTGCCCCGGGTTGACCGATGACCTTCTCTCCCATTTACAATTGCGTACAGTATGCAAATTACCCCCGGCTTAAAGAAATGCATTCAGGGGTGTCAAAACAGCTTTGGACTAACACTGTAAAACCCCAGAAATGCCTCAGCCGTGACTCTCGCTCTCTCTCACACACACAGAAGTGAACACGGGCCAAAACAACGCAGCAGACACTGTTGGGTTCCTAACGTCTGATAACAACGTAAGTCTCCAAATGTAAACGTGACACCGAATTCTCCTCATCCTACAGCCTCCACCTTCCCGCCATCCCGAGCTCTCCTCAAACTACGCGTGCCCCCGCCCACCTCCACTGCCGGCGCAGAGATGGAAGCCGGTCTGTCTAATTAGCCGTGTGGTTTACCTTGGCTCAGTGGGGCCGGCCAGCCTTCGTCGGGTTTAAACAGGGAGATGGACGCCGAAACCGTAGACTGTAATTAGAGAGCGGCTCACGAGGGCACAGCACTGCTGACCTAGAGTCTCCGTTCCACCGCACACATACGCAGATGCGCACATATATGGAGGACAAGCTCCAAATGCACAAAGACAAAAGGCTTGGGCATCAAGTGCTCCCATCCATGACACCGTGACTGGAATCGAGCACCCCGTTCACACACTTGGCATGGACTCTCCCTTATTCCTGGTCGCAGTTGTGCGGTTTATTGCAGCAACATGTCCCCAAACAGAGTAGCAATTATGTCCTTTCCCCTCACCTCATCTATTCTTACTGCCTGCTCTCGCAGAGTCTTTTTTTAAACAGCGCCTCTTGCCTTTTACCATAATGCTGTCCCATGATTTATTACTTTTTTTCTTCAGTTTCAGATCCCCCTTTTCCATTACCATTGTTAGCTTTGTGGCAAGGGCCTATTTCTATTTAGGACACACCATATGGCCAACTTGCCAAAGACAACACGCGCGTCCACGGCGGCAAGTTCAGCTGTTTATTCGCCGCAAAGTTAACTTCGTCAAAGCAAGAAACAAAGAGATGGAGCTAATCAATGAAATTCATTAATGAAAGCTGAAATGCATTATATTCTTTTCTAATTACACGCATTGTAGCTCATAATTGAGCGGAGGAAGCCGAGATTGCTGTGTATTTGTGTGTCGGTTCTGTAGTGTGTGTGCGCGTGCATTTTTGTACTGTACGAGTGTGTGTGTGTGTGTGTGTGTGTGTGTGTGTGTGTGTGTGTGTGTGTGTGTGTGTGTGTGTGTGTAGCGACAGGGACGGAGAGCCATGCAAAGATGGATGGAAAAAATAAAAGGCAGAGGTAAAAATGAAGCGTAACAAAGGCATTCTTGCATGGTATTACACTGCCCCCTTGCGGTCATAGAGCGAACCTCATTGCTCTCATTCAGCTGAGCTTGTACAGTATTTTATGATGAGACCTTTGGTCCTGCATCTCTTAAATGAAGCACATTGGCGCAGACCCAACCAAGTAAACTACGTCAAGACGACATGCTCAACTTTGATTTGAGTTTATAGTGAGATAGTTCTGACTAGAGCTCGCCTGACTTTACTGACATCCCCAGGGAAAGCTTTTGGCAGCGAGTTCAACAGCAAAGACGAGTGTTGTCACCGTCGAGAAACGTATGAAGCCGAAAGAAAATTGACTTGATGTTTCCCTCTCGATTTCTTTCTTTCTGTTTTATCTGTCAGGAAGAAGAACGCGTTGTTTTGTCGTGAATGCGTGTCAGCACAACAGTTTTGCAAAGCGTCGATTGTAGTTGTTGAGATTAGAGCGGAGCGTGACAAAGAGTGCGTACTTACAGGTGTCAGTGTTATTATCTGTTGTGACAACACTGCCATCAACAATGAGGTTGAACACCGGTTCCCGTATGATCGAGCGCACCATCAAAGCTTTAGCAAAAGAATGACACTCAGTAAGAGCGCAGAAATCCACCAGGGTCGAACAACTGCATCTGCATTAAAGTTGACACTTTTACGCATCTAAGTATCCGACTGCAGGCCAGCATCTGGTTGCAAGAACCCCATTGGGTTCAACATACTGTGCTGCAGGGGTGTCAAACTGCTGTCCTGGAGGGCCGCTGTTCTGCATGTTTTCCAAGTCTCCCTCTTGCGACACACCTGATTCAAATGAACAGGTTCAATGTCAGGCTTGCTGATGATCTGATCATTTGAATCAGGTGTGTTGCAACAGGGAGACTCGGAAAACATGCAGGACAGCAGCCCTCCACGACCGCAGTTTGACACCCCTGCTGTACAGAGTAACGAGTTCTTCTGTTCACCTGCGATGGGGCACTTTTGTGGACTTTGTCCAGAAGAGTCCCAACTCCTGTACATGGTTGAACCTTTATGTTTATATACAATCAGTCATTAATAGTGTGACAAAAAGTTTAAAAATGAATGAACAAAACTGAATTTCTGGATCCGCGCTGTGGGTGCCAGCACAACCTGTTGTGATGTGGCTATTGCATCACTTTGCAAACCAACAAACCGGGATTTAAAAAAAATAAAGAAATAAATCACCTCTTCAGCATTGCAGAAAGGAAGCGTGTCTCCCAGTCAGTGCGTGATGGCCATTGTGCGTGAGGGAGAGGCAATGGCTTCTCATCTAGCTAACCTGAGCTAACCGCCCCGGAGTAACAAATGTTCCAGCTCTCTGATAGGGCAATTAAAAGCAGCAGGGGCACCATGCTGACGGGCGAGTGTGCGACATCCATCATGAGAAACAATTGGCCCCAATGACAGTGTGTGAGTGCGTGTGCTAATGTGTGTGTGTGTGTGTGTGTGTGTGTGTGTGTGTGTGTGTGTGTGTGTGTGTGTGTGTGTGTGTGTGTGTGTGTGTGTGTGTGTGTGTGTGTGTGTGTGTGTGTGTGTGTGTGTGTGTGTGTGTGCGTGCAAGCCAAGGCTACTTAAGCTTTTCCATTGTGTAGGTTGCACACGAGACGGCCTCTGTGTGGTCGCTTTTCCATTATACTTTTCAGGGCTGTGCTGTTACACTGGAACCGCTTTTCAAAACCTCTTCCGAGGTGGTTCTAAGATGCAGGCCGAGCATGGCCGTGACATTGCTGTCATAGGATTGGACGAGGGATGCAGGCTCGTTCTTGTTGCTTAGCGGAGTCGTATTGAAGTTATCGGATGCTTGAAGTATTCAGTTTACTTCCAGGCAATCGATTTTATTTGGACAGTTTTCAAAATTTCAAAAGGTTGTTTTCAACGATACATGGAACACATTTGCATCAGATTCAATGTCGCCTTTGGTGGCTTTCACAGATAGAATGATGAAGAATCTGAAATTAATGCACTTGATCACCCGGACTACTTTAACAAAAAAACAAAAAAAAGAAAGAAAAAAAAACCTGTCACTATAAGCGGATAAGTCCTTATTCTCGGACTTGTGCGAGAAGAGAATTTGTTTCATGAAAAATAAACAGAAAGCCTATACCAACTAATTTGACAAGTTTTATGTGTCTCTTTGGTATGCAAAATATGGACTATATTTAAATAAAGGAAAAAAAGTTTTCCAGATATGCGCTGCAATGAAGCATGGCATCAAAGTGGAGCCTTATTCTTAGCTGTTGATTGTCTAAGAGAATAATTAATACAGCGGCTAATCCAACATGCCATCTCGCCAACCCAGAAACGTCCAATCAAATTGAACGTTTCCAAAGAGTCCACAGCCGAGCAGCTTTGAGACCACCGAATGAGCCACCAAGCATGACACTATTAACTCGAAAAACACTTGGTATTAATCACGAGAGGGGAAAGTTGTGATTTCTCACAGGCCTTTTGTTTAGTTAATTCCCAGTTGACAGCAAAGTGCTCCGCTTGCCCGGAGAAACTTCCTGGCGCGACAAAGATTACTTTTTATCCCTAATTAAGGCAGCTTATTTGCATAGCTCACCAAGTCATAATATATGCTAATGTGCATTTACATTGGAGATTGCTGCCTGGGCACTTCATGTGCGTGGCCTAAATATGTCCATAAATACATGCTCATGGTATTTTAAGCCTTGATCGTCCATCTTTTGGTCTGTTCTATTCGACCACCACACGTGTGTGTGTGTGTATGTATATGTGTGTATGTATGTATGTATATATATATATATATATATATATATATATATATATATATATATATATATATATATACACAGTAAACCTCCGCTGATGACGCTTAAGCTCACGAACTTTTCGCCTCAAGAACATTAAATTCACGAGCATATAGTCTCTGCTGACGAACTAGTTTTCGGCGGACGAACCAAACCACGCGGTCGAACAGCGCCACGGTGGCGGCCACGAGAAGCTGACGCACGCTCACGGCGTCCCAGTTAAATCACCCCTTTCTTTGAGTGCGGACGTGGTTTGTGTTTGCTAGACATTTTGGACCATATTGAGTGTACTTTTGCTATTATGGGACCGAAAAAGACCCCACCACAGGCTAGTGTTAAGCCTAAGAAGACATTAAAGAAAATTACGATCGAGCAGAAGAAGGAGATCATTGAAAAACACGAACGAGGTGTGCGTTTGTGTGACTTAGCGTCCCAGTACCAGTACGCTAAGTCTACCATTGCTACCATCCTTAAGAACAAGGAAGCTATTAAGGGTGCGTGTGTGGTGAAGGGTGTTTCTGTGTTGTCTAAGCAACGGTCTCAGGCAATACTGTATGGAAGGTGACTCTCCTTCCAAACAGTAACTCCCTCCCTCCCTCCTCCTCCCACTCCATTCCATCAAGCCATCAACTACCATCACAAAGGTAAATAAAACGACTTTATTATACAGTACAGTTTATTTCTTTAATTACAATACAATAGCACATTTATTATACATAAAATAAGGTCTATTTTTGTGTAGTTTTAAGGCTTATTTAGTAGAAAATTATGTTTTATGGGGACCTGGGAACGGATTATTCTCATTTTAATGGTTTCTTATGGGAAATAAATGTTTGGAAGACGACCTTTTCGCCTTACACACACTTTCTGGTAACCAATTATGTTCGTGAGCTGAGGTATCACAGTATATGTCTATATATATATGTGAATGTGTTTGAGTTTGAAATAGCACCATGAAAAGAGAGAGCATTACGCCATTACTCGAATAACAAAAGTCTCAGTGTATCAAACTTAAAAAATAAATAAATAAATAAAATCATAGTCCAGAAAAATTAACCAAAGTTTGCAAGTTTGTTTGAATAAATCCATATGGATCCTCTCCAAATTGGAGTCAGACAATGAGATTGGGCAAGTTGAAAAACATCAGCAGCAGCAGCAGCAAGAAATGCATTAGTAGCAAATGGTGATGTATTCTGCGCCCTTTCGGTTGAAGGCAATCATTTTTACACGAGGCGAGCAAATTGGTGGGAAAATCTATAAAAAGAGCTACCTTTCTAAATTAAAAAGGGGGCAGCAGAGAATTGCAGGTTGCTGATACTAATTGACGCATTCTATTCCTCCCTCGGCTTGGATTGTGGCTGCAGTGAAATGCGTGCGAGGTCTCTGATCTTTCACTTCTCTCAGGTCATTTGCAAGCCTCACTTATCCTTCCAGCGAGTGATTTCATTTGGCTCGGAGTGCTTTTGAGGGAAGAATATCACCAGATGAGGTCAACCCTAAAAAACCGTGAGCCTGAGAATTCCATGCGCTTCGTATGGATATGAAGTGCAGTGACGGAAAACAAGCGGGGCTCTCCAGATTAGCTTTTCATACAATGAGAAAGAGTCACGGATGCAGAGGCAAATGCGCCACGTGAAAAAATAAGCACTTTTCTTTCAATCATAGCTCATGTGAGAGTGGTTTTCTTGTAACACAGGCAAAAATGTTAATTCTTCTTTTGTTATTTTACATCTTTGAAACAATAATCCAAGTAAATTGTCAGAGGCTGTTCTGGTCAGCGTCAGGTGAACTGCGACAAATTCATCTTCCAACCTGGCCGAAATTGACCGTGACGTCCTAGCGCCCTCGCCGCCCCACAGCGACAGTGTCTTCTAATTAACTCCAGAGGCTCTGGCAGCATGGTGCCACCTCCATCTGGGCCCCAATTGAAAGGAGCTCCACATCCCGAGGGCTCCCATCAGGCCCGCTACTCGGCCGACGTGTCTCTCTTTGGCACCGCCATTTTCTTTCTGATCAAGCTCAGCAAGTCAACAAGAGACAACGTCGTGTGGGGGGGAGAGAGAGAGAGAGACAAAGTTTGGGGGCAAACGAACAGAGGCCAACTATAGGACAAAGAAAGAGAGTGCGAGAGAGAGACAGTGATAAGACTGTTGTCTTCCCATTTTTCATTCCAACTGTCCCGGCTCGATCATGTTGGGTCAAAGGTAGAGCGCAACTTTTGTTTCCATGCTGTGACAATTGTGCAAGGCTCGGGTCATTCTGGGAGCGTACTTGCAATTAGAGCGGTCGGCCTACTGGTATGTTAATCGAGAACAGGGTTGTCAAACTGCGGTTGTGGAGGGCCGCTGTCCTGCATGTTTTCCAAGTCCCTCTGATGCAACACAGCTGATACAAATGATCAGATCATCAGCAAGCTCTGCACAAGCCTGACATTGCACCTGTTCATTTGGATCAGGTGTGTTGCAACAGAGGGACTTGGAAAACACGCAGGACAGCGGCCCTCCAGGACCTGAGTTGGACAACCCTGATCTAGAACGCGTCAAACCTTGATGGATTGATGACGTTCTTAAAGCCAGGATGCTATACTTAGGTTTAGACAGTTTGAATTCAACCCTACCATAAACCGTGTACAACCCATAATTCGCAACCTTTTTTTTTTTTTACAGACTTTTGTCCTTTGCTGACAGCTGACTCTTGAATTCCCCTCAATTACCCCTCACTAAACCTGGATTTACAGAAAGACACCAAACTGCAACAACATCATGCAAGCGTCGAAGTATTTGGCCTGTTGTGCAAAATCTCCGCGCCTCTCCGCGGGATCTGTCTCGTCGTGTGAGGTGCGTCGCAATCAGGCTAATTGGACAGGTGTTTGCTCGCCATTATGATGCTAAATCCTCGTGTCAAAAAAAAGACCCCCCCCCCCAAAACAGCACGACACCCCAAAAAAGCCGCTGACGGATTAGCTCGGCGGTTTGGATGGGCGGGGGCGCTTTTGCATGTCATAGTTAAAGAGAAATTTAGACGGAGGGTGAACGTAAAAGCGGATGTGCGAGATTAAAGGAGAGTAGCGGTCTCGGTATGTGGTAAGCGCGAGTCGTCGCTTGTCAGTCACCCCTTGGCGGGACGATGCGCCCCACGCAGAGAATCGGAGACAGACACTGATTCGCCATCCACCTCGCAAACACGCTCATTTACCCGAAGAAAGAAAAGATAGCGCAAACACAGCGGGGCTGCCACTTGCTCCTTTTTAACTAAGACCCTAAAGTGTCAAATAGATCGCTAAAATGGTGAAAAGGGGCAAACAACTTTCTCCGTTTGTGACTGGATGGGACATAAAAGGCTTGAAGCGAGACCCTCAAAGAATAAATGTGGATTGATTTCACCCAAACTACAAGTGCTGCAGGGCCACTCAATCGAGCTCCAGCTACTCCACAACTCACCCCAAACATGGCACCTTTCTTCCAATCCTTAATCGCGCCACATGTCCATACACACAGGCTCCCGGCCACTTGAAGCTCTCCTAAATGACCTCACGGAGTCAAGCGGGTGGAAACGGAGCACAGCGGGCCCTCATCCACGAGCAGGCGGCACCCAAAGGTCAACAAGAGGACGTTCTCGGCAGGGTGACGCCATGAGCGAGCCAGACACCCTCGATGATTCACTTGAGCTATCAAATGGAAGCCTGCCTTTCGACTGGATTTTCACTGCTGCCGTTAAATCGGCCGTCAATATTCGAGTTCGGATCAAAATTGTGATCCATTGTAATATCCCATATTGTAAAACTGCCACGCATGGACAACGTCACGACGCAAAGAAACGGTATTTCCACTCGTCATTTTCTGCCGTCAATAAAAGACATTACAATGATCAATACTGTCGTCGTTTTCTCCTCGTTCCAAATGTGGGCTTCTAGGCTGCAGCTGAGTTTCACTGCTTTTTTTTTTTTCAAATCTATGCTTGTGTATTTCCGGTGGGTAGACGCAACAAATACTTCCTGCACTCAAAAAAACAAGATTCAGAAAATAATCGTTTGTGGGAACCCGAGGTCAATTTTTTTTTTTCATTGTATAACCTACGCAGACTGTGTCCGTACTCAACATGAAGCGATCTTTTTCCACGTGACATACATAAAACATGTCACGGAATGCAGAAAATGAAACCTGAATGAGAAAAGTGTGTGTGCCTGCGTGTGGGCCCTTCCAACATAACCTCCTGCCACGCTCTTGCCACCCCACATGAAGCTGTCTAGGACCGCCAGTGGGTAGTGCGCGCATGCGTGTGTGTGTGTGTGTGTGTGTGTGTGTGTGTGTGTGTGTGTGTGTGTGTGAGAGAGTCGGATAATTAGAAAGAGGGAGGGTGGGAGTGATCAAAGGAGACACTTTACACTTTCTTGTACAGTAGTGTGTTTGTGCCTGCGTGCGCAATGTGTGTGTGTGTGTGTGTGTGTGTGTGTGTGTGTGTGTGTGTGTGTGTGTCCTCCAAGCTTTGATGCAGTAAGCTTCGTGGGTTAATGTACTACGGATAAAAATACTACACCATGTAATCTGGCATTTATCCCTCGAGAGCAGAAACCGAAATATGACACATGTCAAGAGCAGGAGACGGGGTGGGGGGACAGGGGGGGAGGTGGGGGAGCAAGTGCATGAGAAGAAGAAGAGTAATGCAGGTAAGAGGCCCATCTTGTTCAACATTGCCTGCTTACGCACAACATAGCACAACTAATAGAACTGTCTTACAAGGAGACCTGCAGTACTTAAAAGACGCAAGAAAGAGTCGAACCTCGTGACAACGCACCTCGAGGGACATAAGGAATCGATTCTAACGCTATATAACGGTGGTTCGTTTAAACCATTTCCAACAAAATGGCCGCCCACTACGATGGATGTATCGATACCGATTGGCAGATATTGAATACATTAAATAGAGTTAATTGTTTTTGGTAAGTCAAATAAAATAATTACCAATGGATACCGAATTGGAAGGTGATTTTGTTTTAAGGCTGGACCGTATCATTCAACTTGTGTGTGCGCTTTAAATATAATTCACATAAAACCAAAATTTACAAATGTGAATTTTCAAATGAGAGTATCTGGTCTGTTTTTAAATCTTATTTTTATATTGTCTTTGACAAACCGACTTAACCACGTGTAAGAGGAGATACTTTGGGACGCGTTTCTTATCCGGTAACTCATTATATTGGAATACAATGACGACGCATCAGGCAATAAAACTTAATACTTTTTGACGCGGATCAACTGTAAAAAAAGAAAAAAATAATCAAATGTTTCAGAGCACACATCATTTCGCATTTCGTCTTTTAAAATCACGTCTCAAAATAAATGAGCAAAAAAATGGCGCGCTGGGAAGAACTTGTCTGAATGAAGACTGAAATCGGCTTTGTGCGTGGGGGTTTGGCGGACGCAAAAGAAGCCCGGTGACGGTATGAGACACATACGTGCAGGAGGAAGTTTAGCCTGAAGAACATGTGTCAGAGGACCCTAATTGTGCACTTCTTTCTTTCTTCTCCTCTGTGACATCACCTCGGTGCCGATTGGGAACATGCCAGCTCCACGTCACTTTGGAAACGGGAGCAAGAGATGATGCTTGGCACTTTCTTTTCCCGGCTTTTCATCCTCTAAGCAGGTATGATGCATGTCCAACTTTTTTCGCAGAGCTCAAGTTGCCATCTCAGCCTCTTCTTAACCACCGCGAGTGGTCATAGCCCGGAGGCTGGAGTAGCAACCAAACCGCCGGATCAATTGTCAGACAGGATGGGAAAAGCTGCGCTGCGCTTGTACTGAGCAAGGTTTCAAAGGAACTCGGGCATATTGTGTGATTACTGTACGAAACAGTGGACCGCTTTGTCCGGACCGAGCACGAGTGAACGTGTTTCATTTTAATCACGTATTGCTCCAAAATCAACACTTTTATCGAGGTGCGTCCGCGGGTCCTGGGATATGCTGACATCACATTCGATGAAAAATTGGTCGTTTGGGGAATGTTTTTGGCAAAAATGTGGCTTGAGCTTGAAATTCTAGCACCACGAGCACTGTGTAAAGAAATGGACGAAAGGACCGTACGGCAGGAACCCGACCCACTTGTTTCACTTGAGAGCTGCTTTTATACGGATCATCTATCAGTTGTACCTTCAGGATGCGGGTTATGAAAGCTGAATATATCCAGAAACAGATTTTGGCAATGAGAAGCAGGTGGAGTGTACAGTGAATGCCCCATACACACACACACACACACTCACACACACACTCTGACATGCATGCAACTGCTTTGTTCCCCAGGGTAAAGCCGTCAAAAGCACTCTGATTTTGAATTAGCACTGATTGGCTGTCATTTGCAGCATGGCCCATGCAGCTGAGACCACTCAAAACTACACGCACGCACACACACACACACACACACACACACACACACACACACACACACACACACACACACTCTCTCTCTCGCATCCTGTTTCTCTGAACTGCCGAGTTCTCCAGGCTCTGTGGCTGTTTTAAGAGCAGCAATAGAGGATCACTGTGTGTGCGTGCGTGTGTGTGAGTGTGTGTGCATGTCCATTTGCATGTTCAAATCTGTCTCTGCGACTGCTGTGGTTGTGAATACACACACACACACGCACAAAAATCATATTTTTGGGAAAGGCGCGGGGGTGTGCATACTTTGTTGAGCCCTGTTTCTAATTTACATGAAATAGTGATCTGAAAATGTGAGACATTTTGATGTTAGCAAATCTACAAATCCATTCTCTGGCATTTGCAAGTTTGTTTGCTACGTATCCCTTCTTTGACCTGATCTGTTTTTAATCAAAACGATTTCATGCAACCCAAAGATGTGTTGTGCTACATCAGTCTGCTATGTGGAATGATGTTCGGCGACACTTCTTTCAAGATAATGCCTCATAATTCAAACATGTAACTTGACAAAATACACCAACTAATGTGAGCAACTAAGATTTGCCAACATATAAAATCCATAACAGCAGCTATTGTAACATTTTCAACAAATTATTAGCTTCATAGCATAATAGGGACTCATTTTTCACTTACAGCTTCCTCAAACAAATATGACTTCAGTTTGAAATTTGAATCGGAATCACAGTTTTGACTGCGACGATGAAATTATCCAAGTTTCATTTTGCTCCGAAAACGGTTTGCTGAATGTCAGTTGAAAAGTAGTGCAGTAAAAATACAGATGTTCTCCCTGTTTTGATTAATAATTGTGAATAATAATCATGATTCGATCATTCTCAAAACGATTGTGATCATCTTTTTGGCCATTACCATTGAGCCCCACTGTAGGCCAATGACATATATTGATGTTGCAAAAAAGAATGAGCTCTAATTTACTGAACTACGGGTGAGTCTGAATATTGCTTTTGTGCCTAGTTTAAAAATGTACAAAGAGCTGACTGCTTAAAGGGAGAACATTCATTATTGCTGAGCACTGTAGCCTCTCTCTGCTTGCAAAAGTGTCTCAATAAGCTTATGCCCCCCCAACCCTGTACCGTAGGAGTACCAGAAATGAACATAAAAGCAAACGGGGGAGTAACAAATGAAATTATATTCAGCTTTTCAGTCCAATTCCATCTATCGAGGCCTCCCGGATCAAGTTCTTGTACAAATAGCAGTCCATTTGCGCAAAAGTGTGTGGTTAACAATAGGGAGGCACGTGTGTGTGTGTGTGTGTGTGTGTGTGTGTGTGTGTGTGTGTGTGTGGTGTGTGTGTGTGTGTGTGTGCGCGCGCGCGTTTCCAGCTACAGCATAGGACCCCCGCTAATTTAAAGGATGGTGCATGAGCGCATTCTAGCGGTGAGATGGAAGATTACAACCCAGTCCAGTATAAGGTACTTTGACCCTGCACTTGGTTCTTCCTTAATCGCTCGGTATTGATTGAGATCCTTCACTGAAAGGTGGTTAAGACACACACACAAAAATAATCATTTTTATTTTTCACTAATGAAGGGTTCGGTGAATGTGCATATGAACTGGTTGGGTTCGGTGCCTCTAACAAGGTGAAGAACCACCAATCTATTGTTTTGTATGTGTCTTCTCTCCTTGGTGTGTGTTTGTCTCGATTGAGTAAATGCGGACCAGGTGTTGCCCGTTCAGCCCCGCCTGATTGCTGCTACGCGATTGGTCGAGGAGTGGGTACCCTGGCCTATTTGAACAGCCGGGCCGCTTCCACTCGGTTTCTTCACTGGCCTTTCCACCACCAGGGAATGTCAGCAAGTTTCTTGGTTCTCAGTCTTTTGTTGAAATCTGATGTCTTTTGTGCAAAATGTGTTGGTGTTTCTTGAAAGCTGTCATGCAAATATCTGTGGAAATTCTTTTTTTTTGTAGAATGTAGGTCAATTGTTTGTCATCTGTTTACCTCTTTGTTTAGGGGAGTAGGGTTTAAATTAGTGCTTTTTATTGTTGGCCTTTTGTCCCTTTGAAGTCAATAAAAGTGCTCCATATGAACTTAATCGACCTGATGCTTCTGGCCTTTTGTGGAGTGGGGAGACTGAGGGTTCACCATGGCATGTTGGAACATATTCTCCAGTGTGCTTAAGTCAGAGGTGTGCTGCTACGTTTTTGAGGGTAGTTCAGTTTCTCCCTTTGAATTAACTGTGTCAGTTATGCACCTTCAAGAAATGTAAGCCCTCTGGGTGGAGCGACACACTTTTAAGAGAAAAATAATCGTTCACACCTGCAATACCTGCAGTCACCACATGATGACAGTAATGCTCTACTGACACAGTTTACTACAGTATGTACAATAATAGGGCCGTTCACACGGCGAGATTTAAATGGCGCTGCACCGGTGTATTTTGTTGCGATATATTTTTACACCGGAACAAATTTTGTGGAGCGTTCACACGTACAAAGCCGCTGAACGTCACAGCTCAGGCACAGCGTCGAAGCAGCTCCACTTGCGTTCACACGGGCAGTTTCTGCTGCGGAGCAAAACGACAGAAAACAAATGAGCTGTCGTGTTGGTTCTTTTTAAAACATATACACAACTCAAGCAACTACTGTACAGGCACGTCGTTCTCCTTCTGTGTCTCCGTGCCTTCTGCTAGAAAGTGACCGCCCCCCCCCCAAAACGTAAATCAACGATGAGTTCAATGACACTCAGAAAAGCAAACATTTAATGCGCCAAACACAAAAATCAAGAGATGAAATCACAAAATAAATTCTATGGAGGGCGGGGGGGTTGTGAACACACAACAAAGGAACAAACTACACAAACAACTCAGAGAGAGTCCAGTCTCCTACAAAAGGAAAGATGACGTTTCGGGACTAACCCCCTGCCCCCGCCCCCGTTCTAGTTGAGATGGTATAACCCAAGAGGTGCTTTGCTACTGTTAGCAGCAAAGTTTCATTTTAAGTCGGTCACATCCAAATCGTTTGGGTGCGTATACAGCACCCCCAAATGCCTGTGCACAAAGGCGCCGCCACCTGGCGGAGGGCCGTTGGAGTCCACAATTAGCACATCAAGGCAGGTGGGCGATCAAAGGGAGAGGGCGACACTCGGTCACAAAGGGAATGGATAATTTGGGAACAGCGGTTGAGCGACAAAGACGATTTGAGAACACCCGTCGCGCCCAGGCGACATTGGCCATCCGCAAAGTCTGCGACATGTTGATTTATCGTAGATCAGACAGAAAGGCGCCAGCGTACTGGTGGTTCAAAGCTTAAACACAGGTAACCAATCACTACCGAGGGCGGACCGGGTGCGGCATGCAAATATCGGGGCAGTGTTTTTCTTGTATTTTGCATATGTCACAATAAAAGGTCGAACTTCGCGGAGGCGGGCCTCTAAGTGTGATCACGAACAACTAAACCGTCGTTCGCTCTCAGAGATCCGCTTCGCATGTCTTGTGTCGTTATTAAACAAACACCTGACGGAAGTTCGACAGAGCACGAAAGCAACGCATTCTCGCTCCCGAACGTAATCAACTCTTCTCATGCGCAGCGAGGCTCCCCAACCCACCCCATCGCAAACGAGCATTTGCTGCGGAGCAGATTGTAGCGTTCACACATGCACATTTGCATCGGTGCTGCTTCAAACGAGCATTTGTTCTGGAGCACATTTTTAAACCACCTCCCTGAGGTGGATCAAATTTGATCCGAAACAAGCTGTTTTCGGGCGCTACGCCGAACAAAGTTGCACGTATGAACGCTCGAGGGGAGCAGTTTCGGCGTAGGTCCGAAATAAATCTGCCCGTGTGATATGTACTGTATTGAATATTTCATGTCTGGCAGTGGTCTTCAAGAATGTGAATAGTGTTGCTTTATTATAGCTATTTATTTTTACAATACAATTCAGTTCTCTTCACTGATGTATGTAAATTAATGTCTAGATTATGTAGTACATTCATGTGAACTTGGGGGGAAAAAAACAAAACGTTTCTCTAAACCAGCACCACAGGACTAAATGTGTAGGAGGCTGCGCTTAATTAACTGTACTCAATCTTTAAGACAACAGCTTTTTTTTTTTGCTCCCTAAAAAGGCCTTCCTTAAAAATAGCAAACACAAACGAGACTACTTTGTCATGTTGTCCGCCAAACTACTTTTGCATACAGTTGTTCATTGTTATACTGTAGCACCACTTTACAAAGCAAGACACATGTTGAAGGCATTCGAGTGCAAACTGTCGCTGCAAGTCTGCAAAATGGAGATAAAAAGTGCTGCCTACTACTCGAGCTTGTATTGGCAAGAAAATGTTGCACAAAGCATGCACTTCTGCATGGCTTCCGCTAGAGGACGCCGTTTCACACAACATACAGACTGTATTTTGTTTTAATTTGGGGGTACAATTATTATGAGTGGTCTGCATTAAATATCGACTTGTTTACTTCTTGGAAGTTAATACCAATCTCAAACTAACTGTGCATCGAACATATCTGTGGGAATTTGTGCCTATAGTAGGCAAGGTATTTGTAGGCCTACTACGTTGTATTTCATTCTAAATACAATACAGTACATTTTTGGGAGTGTGAGATGGAAAAAAAACTCGGATGAATAAATGGCGATTAGTCCCATCAGATGAGACGATGAGCAAAGAAGCGACTCAAAGCAAACCTGTTTGTCACACCACTTTTGACTTGCAAAGAAGCATGCAGCCGCTGTCTGGGAAGATGTTCTCGGTCAAAATGATAGCAAAGACCCTGAAAAATGGGGTTTACTCCTTACTGCTCTGCTTTGCTATCATTGTGGCATGCTTGGCACTCGTGTTCTTCCAAAAAATCTAGCAAGTTGGGGTTTTTACCGAGTCAATCTCATCACTTTTGTTTTTGTGTCGCTTTTTTTTTAAAGCACCATATATGAACATTTATACTTGACCAGTGAGCCAAATAAACCCAATTTGCTAGAAGCGCTGGCCTCCACTTCTCATTCTGTCATGTCACAGGCGGTGCCGGTGGTGCTTGACAAAGTCACGAGCAAATCTGTCGATGAATTATTGACAAGTGGGTGTGTTACCGCACGATGCCCAAGAGCCTCTCCAATAACAGCTGTCACGCAGCGTGACAGCTGCCAGCACAAGGCTGAAACAGCGTCTCGCAGCCCTCTTCCTTCCCAGCCCCCTCTTTTCATTGGTTGACCTACTCCAGTTACCATGGGAACCGATGTGGAGGAACTGCCATGCGAGATTTGCTCCAGAGTTTTTGAATGGTACAGACACGCGTCTGCTCTTACTTATGGGGAAGGTAACCCCGACATATGCTGAGATATTGTTTTCAATTGCATGACAGCCTTTATATGTAAATCAGGTCAATTAAAACCTTTATTTTCTCATGCTCCTATGCATGAAATCTGTCTTGCTTTTAATCATTTTAATCTGATTACACATGATTTTCCGATGCTTTTTGCGTAATGCTTTGAATGTTTTCCGCCAAGCACTTTGAGTCGTCTCGTTCATGAAGAGCGCGATACAAATAAACGTCCTTTGCCTTGCCTTTACTGCCGTCCGTCTCTGTGTCCGTATTTTTACTTTTTCCCGACTGTATCACATATTTGCCACCTTTGACCATCGCAAGCTTAAATGTTAGCGCTCAAAGGTTTGGGGCCCAAACCAAACCCACAACGAGAGCGCATGCTAGCCTAGAACGACGGGATGCGGCTGGTGTGCAAGCACACCACACGTATCGTCACTCCAGCTTTGAGCTGATGGGCCTTCTCCAAGTGAGTTTTATGTGTCTTACGTAAGCTTTTTTTTACATAAACAGTGTGCCGAAACAGAGACGGAGCGAGGGAGGTAGGCAGAGAGGGAGGGATTGCTGCGGCATTACAAAAGGGATTTGCACTGCACCAATTCTTCCTCCTGCCGTTCCTCCGCCACAACAAGAGAGGAACTTTTTAACACCAGCACCCGCCATTTGATCCATATTCATGAGTCACATGGTCAATAAGCACATCAATCACCCATTTAGACTTTTGTTGGCGTGATCGTTATAAAGCATTGTGAAGCAAATGTTGGCAAATCGAGCAGGAAGTGCGAGGCCGCGACGTGACCTGGGGAGCCGTGAACAAATGCCCGCCGAGGTTTTTGCCACTACAGGAAACGAGGAGACCCTGACAGAAACAAGGGGAAACGTGCATTCCGACAAACACATTTATTTGTTAAATATAGAACACGGAAAGGTGTCGGGCCGCTGCCTGACAGATGGTCCAACAGAATCAAGCAGAAACTTAAAGTCCTTTTAATTGCAGCAGATGATCGCACATTGGGGCACGATAGTAACGAAAGAGGACAGAAAGGCAGATAATGCCGTGGAACTGACTTGTTTTCACATATTTCATACAGATTACGGTGCAGACGGTCTCTCGGGTGATACCGGAATGAGAAGCATAACATTAGAACACAACAAAATTGCTTAACGTACAGACTGAATAGTTTGCTCATTTTGAAGAAACAGTTGCTGTGGCCTTTATGGAGGCAAATGCAATATTTTGCCTCCTTGGAAATAAATAATGGAGCTTAACCGAAGTTTAAATATTTTTAAAACAAAAAAAAAAACTACCAGGCTACTGGCATTATCCAAACTGTCACCACCCTTCCCCAACAAGTCTCTCTCTCTCACACACACACACACACACACACACACACACACACACACACGCTGTGGATCAATAAGTGTGATAGAAGGGTTACCATGACCGCGAAAGACCACTTTGTGGTTCGGGGCAGAGAAACTGCGCACAGTCCAAAATGTCTTTGCATATAAAAATCCCTCCCCTCTGTTTGACGGAGGGCTGAGAAAATACCTGATCCGTGTCACCATTAAAATACATTTTGGGGCTCTTCATGTTTCGGACAAGATTGCTGATTGGCAGGCGTTACAGCCCGGGTTGAAAAACTGTACAGTCATCTGCTTTGCTCCTGTAAAATCCTGCAGACAGACACAAAAATAGATACGAATCCTTGATCTACAAAGATGTCAAGCTACATTCACTTTTCATACACAGCTGAAATCGCGAGCCCCTCATTTCCACCACGTTTACTTTTTTTTCAGCACGGCACCAGCGCTTTTCGATCAGCGAAATGGTCACATCTATCTTCATTGGAAACCCTGATATGGAATTTCACGGTTGCATTTTCGGGAGTGGGAGGCAGGCATCGTTTGGAAGAAATCATTCTCTTCTTTAAACCGTTCAAAGGAGTCTCTGCGCATTTCTTAAACTGCAAAGAACAGATTAGAAAACTGGAGCAGCCATAGTTTGAATCAGTGCAGTGGGAGGAAGCATATAAAAAAGTCGTTTGAAAGAAAAGCACGACATCGAGATGTTCTTTTTGCACGTGTTCTTAGAAAACGAAAGCCATCCATTGGAGCTGCTATTACAAATTTTGCCGTGCGTGTGTGTGTGTGTGTGTGTGTGTGTGTGCACACGTGTGTGTTCCCTGACATTTGTGCTATGCAGCCCTGAATGCAGAGGGAGTAAAGTATAACACCAGTTTTAATGCATTATGATTTCCATATCCGATTGAATATTGTGACCCCCTACCTCCCCCCACAGTAACCCTTTTTGCAAAAAGATGTGTGCGTCTGAACTTCCCATGACGCCATCAGTTCTCAGGAAAGTTGTAATGCAGAAGTCAAGCTGGAGTCCTCCAGAGCTGAAGTCGTTGCATGCAAAGTGCCAAAGTGTGACCTTTTGTGCCCCATGTATGGCTTGTGAAATAGAGATGTCATAAAAAGCCTTCAAATCTCTGTGCTATCTTTTTGTTGTTGCACATGCAAATGTTTCTCAGGGTGAAAATCCACGGTGAAAAAAAAAAAAACATTTCAGTCTGTTTCAAACTATTGGAGGAGTGATACTTTGGCTCTAAAGTGGGACAATTGAACGGTCGTTTTGATATGGTTGAGATGAGCGATCGTCAAGGGAGAAAATTGATTTAAATGTGTTACTTCATAGAAGATTTAATTTTTTTAAAAGTAGATTATTTTTGCAGTTTGTCCTCTTGAGATGAAGCTTTGAAATCCTCCAACTCACAGTTAGGCCTTTTTGCAGGTAGTTGAAAAGTGAACTTTTCCGAGCTCATGGATTGTCAAGGGTCAACTTTGAAGTTTCAGTGAGCGCGAGAAGACACTCCAGGTTTGTTGGAGTCTCCTGGTGACTTTTCTCAGGCGAACAAGCCAGCGTCATTCGATTGTAGCCGTTTGAGAAGGAGCGCTTTTAAGATTCAAAAGGAATTCACGTGCTGTTAACTGCACAGCGCCACATTTTTCTTGGCGAAGGAAAACCTTTGGCTCTGTAAAAACAGCACAGAGGGCTCAGCCTCTCAGGTCCATTGAGGCACGGGAAGAAAGAAGAGCTACTTCTTCGCCGCTCCGCTTTTGGGGCCCGCTTTGTTTGCAGAGCGACGCACCGGGACCTTGGAGACGGGAATTCTGGTGCGAGCCGGAGGAGGTCCTTGGATCTTCGGTGGCAACGATTCCGCCTCCAGGACAGATGAGAGCGCCGATTGGCTCACAGACTGCGTGGGCGTCGTTTGTCTGGCGCTGACCGGGATCTTGGATTCCCGGGGAAGGCTGGCGCTGCCTTTCAACGACCGGAAGGAAGAAGATGAGGAGGAGGAAGGAGGGCTGAGTTTGTATTCGGTTGACAAGGAGGAAGAACTGTTTTGGTCCTCATCGCCCTCCGGTCCATCCGGCTCATCGTAGAGATCATACAGGCGGTCCCCGGAGCAACTGTCCCGTGACATATTGTGCTGGTGGCGCTGCCCACTTTCCTCAGGTGTTGCTGTGGGCGTTGCCGAGGGGGTTTCCCAGTATCCTTCGTCGTTGAGTGGCTCTTTGTCTCCAGGCGATGCCGCCTGACGACCGTGTGGTGGGAGGGCTTTGGCCGCTCGACTTCCTGTTCCACCCACGACTGGAATCTTACTGAGCCCCAAAGATTTCACCTGTAGCGTCTTCCGATCCGCGCATCCGTTGAGGGTGCGAAGCGGGTAGGCGGATGTGGGCGTGGTGCAGGAGGGTTGGTGCGATCGGGGCAAAGCAGGGGAGTTATCCCCGGTTGAAGGGAGCATGTGCCAAAGCCCCTGCATGTCAGCATCGTCCACTCCCTCCGGACTCGCCATTTCCTCCCCGCCGCCCATGTAGGCTACCACCCCACTGCCCACCGGGGGCGTTTGAGGGCTGGGGGCACCCGGGTGCGAGCAGGAAGCGAAGCCGGCCCAGAAGATGCCGTGAACAAGGGTTGCGTCAGCGCGCAAGAAAGAGGAACTTTTGACGGGGAGCCACGAGTTGTGGAGCAGGTGACCCCAAGCGGCCTGCCGGAACCTGATCCCCCGACGCTCCCCACTACCCCGCCGCCACCGCCACCGCCGCCACTGCTGCTGCTACTGGTAGCGCTGCCCCCGTTGCCTGCCGTCTCCTCATCCGCATCGGCGATGATATCCCCGCAGCCGGTGAGGGAATCAAAGCTCTTGAGGGACGTGACGTCATTGAAGAGAAGAGAACACAGGCGGTCCACCGAGGGTTCCGAGGGCGGGTCGGCGGCGCTGCAACACTCCAAATGGGGTGTGGCGAGCGAGGGGGTGAGGCTGGAGACCGAGGCTTTGGCTTTGCTGGGGGCAGAGTGCAAAGGGGAGTCGTCGGGTGTGTAAGGAGAGGAGGAATCGGGCTCCGCAGATGGGCCGGGCACGGCCGTACCGTGTGCGGGTGTTGAGGAAACGCCGGGAGCGTGAGCCTCGGCAGCTTGGAGATGACATTCTTCTTCCGTCTTCTCAGCATCCTCCTGGCGATAATGTCGTGTCGGTTCAAGGACAAGGGTGACATCCTTTGCCGTTTCGGTGTCTGCGGCACGCGCATCCTTCTCTTTCTGAGCTTCCGACTCTTCCGTGTCTCCTTCGTTTGTTTTGTCCTTGCGTCGCCAGCGGATGCTACTGAAAAAGCCCTTCAAGCCCCTCCCTCTGCGCACAAGTCCGGCACTGTTTTCACTTGACCTGAGACTCCCGCGTCGCAGCAGAGAGAAGAAACTTAGCGATTTACCGAGAGACCTCCCGGTTCCTGTCTCCAGAGCGGACAGCCCCTCCCCTCTCTGTCCGTCAGCATCATGGTTGGACCCGCTGAGCCCGTCGTGTGTTTTGCTTCTCACCAGCTCGACGGATAACGTCGAGCCGTTCCCATTCACAGAATTCCCGGTGTCAGAATGCCCATTGGTCCCGCTCAGCGTGGCCCCTTTGTTCTTGAAGGAGAAGAAGCTGGCCATGCCGGAGCCAGTGCGTCGCTTTCCGAAGAGCTTGAAGGCGGCTTTGTTGATCTTCCCAGTGGGCTGGGGGTCACACGGAGGGGCCGCAGTGGGATCCGCACACTCCGTCTGCAGCTCCATTGTGCGGCTTTATCGCTTCCCGCTCTGTGGTCTCCCACTAGCACTTTGCTACTCCCTTTGGGCTTTCTCTGACTGCACATCCACTCTCCGTCCCTCTCTCTCTCTCTCTCTCCACGCTGCTACCAACAGCTCTTTCGCTCCCACTCTGGCTGTCTTTATTGCCTGCCTGCAGCTCTCTCTCTCTCTCTCTCTCTCTCTCTCTCTCTCTCTCTCTCATTCTCTGCCTCTCTGTGCTGCTCCTCACTGTATCCATGGCAACAGGGTGGGCTAAGCAGCTTTCAAAACGTTGGCAGGGCGCCAGAGTCTAGCCCACCCCCCACCCCCCTCCCCACTCCACCTTCACAGTCCCCAGTGCACAGTTGCTACCCCCCCCAAAAAAACACACCAACTAGTCATTCGTTTTCAAACCTTTCCATCTTTGTTTGTGTCACAGCTGCAGACTCTCTCAATATGTTTGCACCATTTTTAGATACATATAATGAGAAAATTCATCCCTTCCCAAAAAAAGCAGCCGTGTAATTTTGATGACCACTTTCAGAAATATCCGATTTTAACCGCTACAATCGTAATGACAGATTCCAGTTCAACTTTATTTCATCTTCAGATGTTCATTTGTGAGTTAAATGACCCAACTTGTTTCTGAACGCTTTGATGTAAAATGTTCTTTTTTTTTTGTCCCCTGTGTGTCATCCTTCGAATTGAGAGGTGCCAAAAAAATAATTAAAAACATGGCGAACACTGTGTTCATAATATTGCCGGGCGATGCATCACCACTATCCGCATTTTCATTTTCGTTTTGAACATAAGATGTCAAGGGTTTGGGGGTTAGGGAGGCACTGTGGCAAGTAAACAAAATCCTGTCTTGCCAAAAAGCCTGAATCAGAGGGTCAAGGCTGAAATACGGTATGAGCAGGTTTAAGCCGGGATATGGATTTAGAGACATTTTTCAGTACTGCTGGGCTCAGAGAAAGACCTCAGATTGACCTCTTGTGCAGTTTGAGCGGGCATTCAATATTGACCATATGCTCCTGAACCCTCGTCGGGGAGCATTGCCTCATCAATACATCCAATTAATTCCAAACTGTGACGTCGCCCAGTGTTCTCCTTTCAGGCCTGATCTACTGTGGGTGCTTTTTTTTTTCCTCCGCTGATTCCACCCAACCCCCCATGAATCTCCCCGATACACCGACCCAATTGTAACCATCCTTCTCCTCCCACCCCTGCTTCTTTTTTCTCCTCCACCTCCTTTTCCTCTTTTTCCTCCTCCTCTGTCACCATGGGCACCACAGGCTCTCCTCTTCCAGCCCACTGCTATCAAACAATGTCTGCATTCATGCACCCCCACGCATTCAAACACATTTTCCAAGGGCTTCCCCAGAGTGGGGCGAGGAAGCGCATCGCTCTTCACCAGGAGGGGTCATCATGGGCTACCCACACTGTCGCCTGACCGGTCAGGCACAGAGCGCGAGTGCTGCTTCTCAGGTAGATGTAATGTTTACTATAGCAGAAAAAGCCCCGCAGCCATGCTGGCACGTCAGCTCGAGGGCTGAGCAGCAGCCGGCTGGTGGATTGATGAGTGATAACGTGGTGGAACAAAGGATCCGACTCAGGCCTCAGTGTTGTTGCAAGTCTACATTTCAACAAAGTACAGCTTGTTTTTACAGATAAAAATTCGTTGGAATCCTGTCTTGTGTATTAGGTCCCTGTTAGAAATAGAAAACACCTTTTAACCTTTTTTTATCACAGGAATTGACTTCTTTTAGAATGTATTTTGTCACCACACGTCTCTTTTTCGCCCTCAGATCTAGCTGTAAAAGACAAGTAGACAGAGTAGACACTGCAACAAGATTTTAACAAGCACATTCACGCTGCCGATCTGTCTCGTAGGGTTCCTTTTTCAGCCCCCTGAGTGAAGCTCAGTACGAAGTGGGACACTTGGAGGATACTCAGTCTTGTTTTGTGTTTTCTTAACAGCCTGTCTGGTCTCTTGTTTTTTTTGGGGGGGGGGGGGGGGTTCTACTCTTGAAGGGAATGAGAGGAGCTGCTTCAAGTGGCCAGGAATCAAGTCGACTATGGCCACTCCCATATCGCCCATTTCTAACTGTGGCCATCTGCAAAAATACTAAAAGAAAGAAAAGTCCACCCATGCGTACAGTTAGAGTTGCGCTGGGAACGAAAATAGGCCCCTTAGTGTTTAGGATCAGCCCCACACATTGATCCCCTCAGGAAGGTGGGGTGCAGGAGGCTCAAGATTAAACAAAGCGGTAAGACGTATCCTTCAACAATGTGTGTGTGGGTGTTTGAAACATGGATTAAACCCACTGCCCTCTTTGTAAGCAATGAGGAGTGAGTGGTGCTAATTGTTTTTAACACAACTCTAAGAGCGATCCCCTACAACACTTTTGCATTCTAAACAGCTATGTATGATTGTGAAAGTGCAGTAATGTTGTTACTCCCACGTGTTAACTGTATCAAAGCCAAGATTAGCCTCTGGTAAAACCTGCCCTATATTGGTCAGAATTCCCATCTTCTATTACTACTGCACCTTTATTGGCGCTGCAGAGAAAAGGAGTCACAGAAGAGACAAAATCTCGTAGCGTGCGTGCTGGCTGTGTTTATGTTAAGCGTGACTACAATGGTGCCTCCTTGTCCTCAGGAGGGTTCAACCAAGCGGCATGATGTGCAGTGCTAGATCTGAATGATTCAGAGCCCACGGAGAAGCTTCTAAATGTTTCATATGAGGTAATGTGGCACAACTAGGAGGGGGGGGGGGTTGTCCGAGACACACATCTTTATTGATAGTTGCTGAAGAATGAATCTCTGTATTTGCTTGTCGACACTGACCCGTCTCACAAGGCCTAAGGTCATTTTGTCCGAGTGTGGCGTGAAACAAGGAAAACCACAAAATGCCCTCCTGTCGTCTTTGAAAGAGGTCGTTCGCTTCTGCAAGCGCACATTCAATGAAGTATTTAGTGGCTGGGTGAGGGAGTGAAATAAATGAATGTGTTGCGTGGTGCTCAGCTGCCCTGAGCACCATCGGGAAGCACCTCACAAATAAACCATGACGACCGGTACTTTAGTTTGAATGGAAGATGGCTGCGAGCATGCCAAGTGTGTTTATCCGGACATCTCTCAGGCTTTGCGATTCGTAATCTGATTGGGGAAGTAAATCCAATTTGGTGACAAATCTGTGAATTGTTTCGCCTCAAGAAGTAGAAGAGCTCTGAAGCACGAAACTCAGTCTGGTGTCACGAAACTGGCAATGAAAACTTCAGGCTTGATGTGATGATGTGAACATTGATTTAATTTTCACTGTGCACACAATCAAAATTGTGCTAGAATTTTCTCAAAATGAATGTATTGTTCAGTGGCTGATACAGGAAGATACGCAGACCCAACAGGTTTTGGCGGACCTGTCAGCTGTCGTTGAACTCTCCATCAGATTTGAATACCAGTGACTTCATTTTTTTTGTCTTGACACTTCAGGTTTCATGACAGCGACACTGTGAGCCTAGAGCAATTGAATTTTACATCAATTCTGGAATATTCAATGTCCTCACACTGGTGGGGTTTTTTCCCCACATTCAATTCTATGCATTAGTCAACTGTGTACTCTGATGTAAACGCAACAGCCACCACCAATCGGGGTCACCCATCACCGGCTATTGTCCTGGCAGACAGAACAGAACGCCATTGGGATTTTCAGATCCATTCACATTCGTAAGACCGTTTATCTGATCAATGTGAGATGTAAAATAGGATCAAATCATTGACGGTGGACAACTGTTGACAGCTGAGCCTCTTTGAGCCACAGCTGGCTTATACTCAGCCACCAGGAAGAGGGTGGAATAACGAGCATGGCCAAATATTCTGGTTTGGTGTTATATCCGATTTGAGTTAAGATTACACTGGCTGCGAGCCCTCCGTGGGGATGAAAGGACTTACTTTCCTGTGGGCTTGAATGTTAAAAAAAAAAATGTCAATCTGGTTAATGTGACCTTCGTCATCAAATATCAGGACAGCACGCATGTCCTTCGTGCATTTAACCCGGCTTTTATTTTTGAAATCACTTTTGCTGTCACACATGCACACACACTGAAACACATTGTTAAGACTTGAAGTAAAAAAAGAGAAATCATATTTAACTGTGGATGAATTTATTCTCAATTATTTCTCTCTAGTGCGTCCCAACATTCATTTTTAAAAAAGCAACAAAAAAAAAAGCTAATGCATTTCCATCGGTGCAATATATGACACGATAATGAAGCTTCCCATCGAGCCTTAGACTATACAGACACAGAAAATGGCCCATTTAGGACCATTTTGTAATCAGCATGTAATCACATCAAGAACAAGGGCTTCTCCACACACTTTTCAGTAAATTGTTAGATGGCACCCGTCCTTTCCTGACACTGCATGCATTTCTCAGCAGGTCATGCGTGCCACTCCAAACTCCAGACTCACGGCAGACGGCTCCTCTTTGGCCACATCGCTATTATATGTCCCTTCCAGTTCGCCGTAACTCTGCTTGCGGCTCTCGGAGCCACTGCTCCCCTCTACCGTCCGCTCGCCGTCCGTGCTCTCTGTGGCCTCCTCGCCGACCTCCTCGTGCTCGTCTTCCTCGTCCTGCCGACGGGCCTCCTTGTGATTGATGGGCGCCCCCAAAATGAGGGAGTCGGGGCGCGGCGGGAGGGGTTTGTCAAGTGAGCGATGATCCCTGGTCGGGGGGGCCACTGGGAGGTTGGCGGCCACGACTGGCGTCACACCGAGCTGGTGGAGCCTCTACGTGCAGAAGGGGATGGCAAAATTACTCTTTTGGAACCCTCGCAGTGGTACAATTTTCATTTTTTTCGGGAAAAATATATAAAAGTCCAGTAAAACTCTGCCGTTCAAATTCTGTCATTTATACAGAGACGTACTGCAATACCCATAAGGCACCACAAGGTGACAGTATAACTCTGCAAATCCATTCTGACTGCCACTGTCTGTCGTGGGTTCATTCAAGTAGCGTTAGTGTGTGTTCACATACACTCTCCAGTGCTTGGAGCTTGCTCTCTGCCTGGCGACTATTCTCCCTCCCAGTGAGAATGGCCTTCAGGATGGACTGCCGTGGGTGCATGGAGCGATCAAACTGGTGGTACATGTTTCTCCAAAACCTTGCACACACAGACATATATGAAAATCAAATTGCCGATAACGCGGCAGAGAAAATTGCACAGAGGGTGGTCCCAACTTGAAATGGTAGGGCAAGGTGGAGGGCTCCAGAACGGGGTGCGTTTCAGCGTACGCGGGACTGTAGAATGGATTCAAGTAGTTCTGTTTTTCGCTCATTAGATGCGCCCACAATGAATGGGTCCGCTCTCTTAGCCTGGCACACAAAAACACAACGCTCATTACGATGCACTGCAAGGCATTTTTCAAGCTCAAGATTTACACTGACATTAAGAGGTGTTTTCGTTTTTTTAATACTCTGTGCATTATGATGTAGGTGCAATGTCGCTATTTGGCCTGGAGGGGAAATTCTAAGCGCATCAGTTCTGCATCGTGCACTCACTGCAGCTCTTCTCTCTGCCTCTGGTTGTTGCCGAGGAAATTTCCGTACTGACATGAGTGGACGTGCTCGTGGATCTGCAGCAGAAACCATTCGTTGAACTCAAATGCCTGCAGAAAAAAAGAAAAAAACAAGACCAAAAAATAAATTAAAAAACTTGCAAGTAAGATGTGGATAGAATGTCAGAGTAACCGTGTCTTGCATGCAGAACACATAGACACACACCTGAGGGAACTGCTCAGATAGCTGCCAGACACACTCCAGGAACTGGGTGAAGATAGGAGACACTTCCTTTGGGTCTCCATCCAATTGGTCACACCTAAAAGTTACAAATAAGTTGACGTTCCAGTTACTCATCATCAATTGTCTACAATGAGAATGCAGCTCAATTTTAGGGGGGGAAAAAAAATCCACTTTTAGTTTAATTGTACGTTAACTTCTCTCAGAAATGACAAATGTAATAACGCTGTCATTTCAAAATAAACGCAGCCTGTACAGTTGATAGCAGTTTTAGTTTGAGTGTAGAGCGAGACAATCACTTGGAATCATTTGCTGGAGTGCACAATTTACCTATCTGCAAACTTGTGGCCAAAGGAGATCCAGTCTTTCTCGATCAGCACCTAAAAGACAAAATGACCAAAGCAAGGTGAGGACGAGCTAAGCGGGAAACAAGAAGATCCAAGAAGTATGAGAGTGATACCATGAAACCCTTGATGGTGCGGTAGTAGGGGTCCATGAGCAGAGCCCCCAGGGAGCAGACCTGCGCTGTTCGGTCCCAGCCGTCGGAACAATGAACCAACACGCTAGCTCCTTCCCGGGTCACCGCCTAGAGGTCGGATCACGCGACAAGCGAGTGATTGACGACTACCTCAAAAGGTTTGTACAGTCATTGCTTGGAGATGCAAAAAGATGCTGACCAATCACTTTCTATAAGACAAGGCTATGGTCTGACTAAATGAAGGTCTCCCCTCGCATCAACCAAGTTTCTCAGCAGCCATAATGACACCAAACAAACAACAAAACTGCAACTGTGTACGTCGGCCCAGGCTGGTCATTGTTGATTGTCAGTTTTGTTTTGATGTAGTGGCATGTTGAAAGCTTTGCTTGTTGTGTTGCCGTGCTCCCACAACTAAAATTCAGATTCTGAGAAAGAAACGTTAGTTTTGACATTTACCTTAGCCAGGAAGATCGCTGCATCCACCACAGCCTTGATATGCCTCAACCAGCCGCAGCTCTCCAGTCCTACCAGGTAGTCACTCATGGAGAGGGACCGAGCTCCAATCACTACGGGTCACAAGCAAACCGCTGGCTAAAGTTTATGTCGGCTGGAGAACAAATCAACTTTGAATGCTTCAAGCAGCCGTGTTGGACCTTCCAGCAGCTTTTGCAGGCTGCTCCTCATCACATGGATGTTCTCAATGCCCACAAACTGGAAGCGAATGTTGGAGTAGTTGTCCTCATTCTCGTAGCCTTTGCCCGCCGCTCGGTTGGCGAGCGCATTCAGCTGCAAGAGAGTGGTGAGATAAAGAGGCACCAGTGTTTAAAGGGGACACATTGTGCAAAATGTACTCTTGAAAGATTGATATAAACAGCTAGTGTGTCTGACCAACCATCAAGTAAAGGTCCCACTGTGACACAATACATGTTCGAAGGTGTGTACCTCTCAACTCAACTGTATTTATCGAGCACTTTAAAACAACCATTCCAAGTGCAATTTGCTGTCTTCTTAAGTGAAATTAAACTCGATGCGATCTTTGTGAGTCTCAAGTGTCATGCAGCGAAACCAGGGTCTTCTTTTTTGATGAAATATTATTTTTTCTCAAAAGGACGGGTAGCGTCTTACTTTTGGTCTCGTGTCCATGACGTAAACAAACCGGCTGTTGTGGTTGGCCTTGCTGATGGCCTGCAGCAGGCTCTCATCCTCTAAACAGCGGGCACTGAAGCCAGAGAGAGGCTGGCTGCACCGGCAAACTGCAGCCTGTCATGATGCACACACAACATCCATTGGAACAAGGACAATAGTTGATGAGAAAAAAACAACAACAACAAAGAGGAACCTGCGATGGCGTGGGAAAATGTGTAACTGCAGCCACCGGAAACATAATTATTGTGGTAAGAAGCTTCCGTGATACGACATGGAATTTTTGAGTGGCAGTTACATATTCAATGTTACAATGCTGTTCACCTAGCGGTGATTAAAATGAGTAAAACTATTTATAAATGTGGCATTATCAATATTGTTTAATACAAACAGGTTTGGAACCTACTGCGACAAAGGCTTTGGCTGATCAGTACAACACAACCACTTTAATTAATTCACCGTCAATCAAATACTGTGCACACATTAGGTTTACCACGCTGAAGCTAACAAACGCCGCATGAAGCCCGAGGCACGGTGGCGAATGATGTACCTTCTTCTCTTGGTAGAAGTAAGTCAGGACTGGAAAGCGTCCTTTGCTCCTGAACTTGGAACTGCCCACGATAATGGGCTTACTGGCCGTGATGGGGACGTACAGGTCACGTGGATATGTCTCACAAATCTGACAAGAAAGGCATGCAAACACACTTCTCACTACTCTGTACCAAAGCAAACAATGTGGCTAGGCGGATTTGATGTCATTTTGGACGAGAATGCTGCTTTTTACAGTCACTGCTGTGCAGAAACTTTAACGCCCCCTTTTGGACCAAATGCGTAACACCCTGAATGGTATGTTCCCCTGGGGTATTCAAATTACATTAAAAAAATACTTTGCCCTTATCTATTACAAAACAGTTGTCCCAGTGTGCTCTACGTGACATTTTGGGGGCAGGAGGTCACAGACCTTGTAGTCTCTGTTGACGTCGGTGAGTTGCCATTGGTCGCAGGGAACACCCATCCTCTCAAACTCTGCGCCCAAGTCAATGAGCTGCCACCCTTCTTCACGCTGCTGGTCATTCTGTTTGGGATTGTAGGAGAACGCGTAGAGCTCCTCGTACGACTCTGCACACAAGGAAGGGAATTGTCAACACAGGCCCAGAATCTGTAAAGAATCCATTCTATACATATGAGTGTGTATAGATGTCCACGGTAAAGAGAAGGTGGGGCCAACGGATCGGGCGGACAGAGTGAAACACACCGGGCCGCAGAAGGCGCAAAAGCGAGCTGTAGACATCGTGGCAGTCGCGTTCTCTCTGCACCACAAAGTGAACCACTCTGAAGTTACGGCACTGAATGACCAGTGGACAGCCCGAGGTGGTGAGCGAGAGCTTCTCCACGGATGCGATGTGGTGATGCAAAATCTGCAGAGGAGAGTGGAGGGCGAGATACACCTGGCTTGGTAAACGCATCCATGCATTGTGCCGTTGCTGCACGTGACAAATTCGTCCATCTACAAAAAGGTGACAACTCAGCTGCATTGGATATCCAAAACATTGGGATCCACTCACCCAAACCTCTTGTGCGGCAGATGTCGAGTTGTTGGAGCTGCTCTCCACAAAGATGAGGTGCGTTGCTGTGAGGTACAGTGTGCCGCTGGTGGATTTGTTGCTGAAGCGATCCACCAGGCGCACCTGCTCCACCTGCACACACACACACGGGATTTATACACAATACTATTCCCCTTTAAACTGACAGTTTCAATAGCTAGCTGCTCTCTGTGGCCAAAATCTTCTTGTTCTTTTGCCTGCTGTCACTGCAAACTGTCCACATTGCTGACGTGTCGTGGCAGCAATTCTTAATGACTCAGACATTCTTCCTCCGTTTCCTTTTTCCTGTCCTCGTCTCAACACTAATGAGAGCAGCTATGCTCAATGCAGGAAGTCAATTTCCCAGTATATGAATGTATTGAGGTAATGGTGTTAATCATTTTTCTTAAAAACAACTATGCTAGTCTTTTTTTCTGATGCATGTGACTTGGATAATACTGTATAGCAGTAAACGGCCAGTGATAATATGATTGTTACGAAGGAATAATTACATCAAGGAGCAGATCTTTTGCAGTCACACAAATAACTTTAAACCATGAACAACGCCACTTGGTCTCTTCTCTATCGGTCGCATTCAACCTGATCTCCCTTAAGTCATTTAGCCTGAGGTGACGGCCTTTGACAATCCAATTGTGTGCCAGTGCCTTTAGGGAGCTGCATCTCTAATGTAACGGGAATTGCTATAATATACTTGATGCTTATTACGAGGCCTTAAAGAGAACACATAAACATTCATATAACTGATGCAGGAACTTGGTCTCTGCGGAAATGCATCGCCTTCCAATGCGATTCTTAAATCAGCATGCATTGACAGCTCCGTTGAGTCGATCAATACCATGAGGGTGTGACAGTTCAAAGAGTACAGACGAAGTGGTGCAAGGTGAAACAAAACAGCTCAGATGCTCGTCACGTCAAAACCGAGCCAAGCTGGCCACACCTGCATGAACGATACCATATCATAAGCATTTCGAGAGCAGTATATGAAACGAAGCAAGACGTTTTGTTTTCAAAGATCATGTGAGGCCGCCCTGCTCTCTTGCGTTCCGTCCGCTGCAATTAGCTAGAAAATGTTAGCTACCTTCGGGGTTCGGATATGCTCCATGTTTCCAGATCGTAACAGCTGTCACCGAATTCGGAGTTCACGCAACGCTTTCCACATACAGCTCGATCATTGATAAAATCGTGTACAAATTTTGCTCAACACAAAGAGAGTACGATGTCAAATGCATTCAGTCTGTTTATTGGCAATTACTTTTCTCCGGCATCCGCATAAAGCGCTGGAAAATCACGCCTATTCCAAAGGTGCGTGGCTTTTCAAAAGAAGAGCTCAGTGGAGCTGTCTAACAAACTCAAAGGGAAATAACCCCCCACATCAAATAAATGATAGTAGCAAAATTTCTGTACAATATAAGGCGTGTACTGTAATCGCAATGCAACCTGAAATGTATCCCTCCGTATTTAGTAAAACATTATTTCGAAATTTAACTCTTACATTTTTTACCTCACATCGCAAGCTTGCGCGACACGTCACGCGAGTATGACAACGGATTGTGGGTAATGTAGTTGACCGCCATTCTACCCAAAATGCAACAGCGTTTGGTTAGCAGCAGGCGGGGAATAGGAAATTTTGCACCATGCGCGTATTCGTCCTTCGATATTGGTCACTTTTCAATGTTTAAACAGGATACACTTGACTGAGACATACAGTGAAAAACAACTTACTGCAGTGGCGTTGTTTGAGAGTCATGGTGTGTGGAAAAATATATTTTTTAAAGTTAAAGTAGTTCTGCTCTGGCCCACACGCGGACATTTCTGCGAAGCTAACTGTCGCTATGCTGCGTTGCTCGTCGCTGTTCTGCTAATGTGGCTAAAGCACACGAAGTTGGACTTGAAGGTGTTTAATGCTTAAACTACAATGTCTGGGTTTAACTTCGGGACGGGAACACTCGGTTCCACCAATGCTGGAGGAGGGTTTGCATTTGGAGCAGCAACCAGGTATTTGAAACGAATACGACTTAGCTAACATTAGCGTAGCGTATGTAACAATCAGTGGCCCAACTTGTTAGATTCACCTTACTAAATATTATCCGCGCCGCTTACCCTCGGGGCGATGACCCATATCACGAGAGACTTTTACGAGTGCGACGTCATTGTGCGTTATTTGATTTTGACTAATAATACATCTTGTTCTGACAACGTATATGCCCTGTTAGTAAATTATGTAATGATTCGTCAGCTGACAACTGATGAGCTTTTTCCCACTTTGCTTTAAGTGCGCCTGCGGCCAGTACTGGTGGCTTCTCGTTTGGTAATGCATTGGGTGCCGCTGCTGCCACCCCTGCCACGACCGCCAGCACCACCCCATCCCTCGGTCTAGGGGGAAGTCTCTTTGGTCAGAAAGCTCCTGGGGGTTTTTCATTCAACACGCCTGCTGCAGGTAAGTCACACCACAGCAACCCACTTTCTTAGCTGTGCCGTACATTGGCGTCTTTGTTGCATGTAGTCATTCCTTTTGTGTTGTTACAATCTAAGACTGTGATATCCATATATCCTGTGGGATGATTTGGTCTTGGTCTTAAAAAGTCGTTGCAGTGTATTCTGCCCCATTTAATAAATCCCTAATTATTCCCTAAGCCACAATATTCTAAATGATGATTCTTGCCTGTGTCCAGGGGCCCCAGCTTCGACAACAGGCTCAAGCGGCTTCAGCCTAGCCTTCAACAAACCCACTGGCTCAGCTGCGCCGTTCTCCCTCACTACTGCTACCACCAGCTCTGCGTCTGCCCCTACTGGGGCAGGTTTATCATTCGGCTCTGTCCTGACGTCAACGGCGCCACAGCAGCCCGCGGCCACAGGCTTCGCACTCGGCCTCGGCAGCACGACAACCACGGCAGCTGTCGCAACGGTTCCTTCGCTGGGCGGGGGTCTTTTTTCCAGTGCGTTGGCTACAGGTTAGCAAACTTACAAGGTGACAAAACATACACGTGATTCATGAGGTTACATCAGCGTATCTGTTCACTGTATATTTCAGGTTTGGGTCAGTCCACTCTTGGTGGAGGAGGGGGGTTAACATTAAGTTCTTTGTTAAGCACTTCTACAGCAGCGACGGCAGCCCCTGCTCCCAGTATTGGCTTGGGTGGGGTTGACTTTAGTGCCTCCTCTGAGAAAAAGAGTCACACCTCATCTGGAGCCAATGCCCAGTAAGTAATGCCGACAGTTTACAGACTGTATTCCCTTCCACTGCCTCTGTTATAATTAGGGATGTCCTGATCACACTTTTTTGGCACCTGAGCCAGAGTCCAAATCTTTGGTTTTAAGGATCTGCTGAAAGTTATTTTATTTTTATTTTTTTTTGCGGTCCTAGTAGTTCTTTGTCACATGGTGTCATATTAAACTTTTGAGTGACCTGTAAAAGATGAGTGAGACTATCGGTAAATTTAAAACATCTACTCCCCATCCACACTTGAGACATTATGAGGCAAACTTGCCACATTTCGCTGCGCAGGGAATGTGACTAATTGGAAATGTTCGCTTCAGGGGCGTACTCATTTTTGCCAGGGGTTTAGACGTTAATGACTGTGTGTTGAGGTATTTTGAAATTGCGCCGTTATTCAAGCTGCACACTGACTATTTTACATTGTGTCAATACTGACCCATGTTGTATTTGCAGAAATGCGAGGGTGTACTTTTGCTACTATACAAACACCTGATACCTCAGGATGCCCCGCAATGGATTCGGTTAATTTGCCCCTGTGTCTTTGTCATAACGAATATTAAATTGTCTTTCTCCTCGTATAAGGGACAGTAAAGCTTTAAAGGATGAGAACCTGCCTCCAGTCATTTGTCAAGACGTCGAGAATTTCCAGTAAGTATGAATCAGAATTCCATCCACTGTGCTTCGAAATTGTGCTTTCATTTTTGTATTTATTTTTTCCTTCTCCAGAAAGTCTGTCAAAGAGCAGAAACAGCTTCAGGAGGACATCAGCCGAATGACGTCAAAGGCAATCTCCAAAGTCCAGGATGACATCAAGACCCTCAAGCAGCTTCTCTCTGTCAATGCCAGCGGCCTGCAGCGTCAAGCTCTGGCCATTGACAAGCTCAAGCTGGAGACTGCACAGGTAGCTACAGAGATGTGGAACTTTTCCCACTCGATGTCAGATGCGCTCATGACTAGTACTAGTATTTTGTCGTCTTATTTTAGACTGAGCAAGCTGATGAATGATACACGCACGAAAAGGGATCTTTCTGTGTCCTGAAATTTCAAATGCCAATACTTGATCTAAACCTAGAATACATCCTTTCTCAATGAAGGAGCTGAAAAATGCCGACATAGCACTGCGTACACAAAAGACGCCGCCTGGACTTCAGCATGAAAACACTGCACCTTCGGAGTAAGTAACCGAGCACAACCTCCTTTCGAGCTCAAAAGAAAAATGTTTTTTGTAATTTTGTTTCTTTGGGGTTTTTTAAAAGTTATTTCCGCTGCCTGGTAGAGCAGTTTGAGGTGCAACTGCAGCAGTACCGACAGCAGATCGAAGAGCTGGAGAACCACCTGACCACACAGAGCAATGGCTCTCACATCACCCCTCAGGGTCAGAGGCCTTCAAACTCGCAATCTGCATCGTCTGTTTTTTTTTTTCTTTAATTCTCTAAACTTCTCTTTTGAAAAATCCTGTTCCCAGACCTGACCCTGGCCATGCAGAAATTGTACCAGACGTTTGTCGCCCAGGCTGCGCAGCTCCAATCTGTTCATGAGAATGTAAAGGTCAGCACAAACTCTACGAAATGACCGATTTACACTCAAATGTCTCAATGCAAGCATACGATAGATGCAAGGAATTATCTGATCTAAGTAAGGTATTCTTTCACATGCTATATACTTTGGTTCAGATTCCAAGAACGTCATTTTACATCGATTGAACTTGGTCCACTTTTGGAGCACCATCGAACATGTTTTGTCCTTCATATCAATGTCCGCTGTATTTTTTTTCTGTTGTCTTATATTTTAGATCTTGAAGCACCAGTACCTCTCCTACCGCCGGGCCTTTTTGGAGGACTCGACCGACGTCTTTGAGTCCAAGCGGGCGTCGAACAGGAAGTGGCAGAGCATGCCGCGCGTCACCACAGGTCCGGCCCCATTCTCGAGCGTGCCAAACGCTGCAGCGGTGGCCATGGCAGCCACACTGACCCAGCAACAGCAGCCAACTCCAGGTCTGACTGCCTACAAGTTTTAGAATGTTCGCACCAGGTTTCAGAAAGAACACCATTTATTTCATTGCTAGATACTTACAGTGGTATAGGAAGGAAGGATGACAACCGCAAGAAATAAAATGCTGGTTGCAGAGATATATTCCTGTATACTTGTAGGTGGGGAAAACAGTTTTTTCATGACTGGAAATAGTTTTCTGCCTTACTGTCACGTCTCTGCCGCGTCACTTTATGGGCTGGATTCATTTCATTTCTCTAATGCGCCTTACTGTACAAAAGCAGAGGATATATTATTGATGGTTTCACTGGAAACTGTATGCGACATTGACAAAGCCAAAATAATAATTAGGGTTGCTCCGATCGGGGTTTTATGTTGCCACTTCTGCCGCCGATTCTCCTTGAAATCGGCCGATACCGATCACAGATATTAGCTGCACGTTTTTTTTCCCATTTTACAGCCGCTCACTAACAATTATAGAAAGTCGAGGGATGTGTAAGATTCCTTGGCCGATCGTGATCGGTGGCCGATCGATCGGAGCGCCACTAATACTTGCAATGTCACACACATGGCAAAGAATATAAATATTTAACAGATAATTCCTCTATGTTCTATGCTTTAATTGAGCCCGCCCAATCAGTATTGTTGTTGTTATTATTATTATTATTATTACTAGGGATTTGCTGTGTGATTTCAGTATTTGGCTTGTTGACTAACATATTAACGAGTGAATAAGGATGTAAACTCCACAGTGTGGCAGCTGCTTTCGTTTAAGTATCTCTCTTAGTCTGTGTTGTTACTGACCCCAAGACTAATTTTTAAAAAGCTCTTGATTGTTTTTAGTAGGAACCGGTAGGATCTATTTTTTTAGATCATGGCATAGTAAAAATATGGACGTTCTAAAACATGTCTCTTCTGTTGTACGGGGTCTGGCCAAACAGGCGTCTCTTAAAAAAACTTAAGTTATAATTCTTTTTAACACTAATTATGGCATTGTCTAAAACAAGCAAGGTCAGTTTATTAGCGTCATGCCATGTCGGTCATTCCATTGTGCACTAAATTCCCCCCCCCCCCCCCTCCAAAAAAATACTCGTACACCAAAAAATAAAAATACACCAATACTCATGTAATCATACACTCTTGGCATATATCATGTTTGTACACGCTCTTCCACCAGCCTCGCACTTCATAGCACAACTTCACAAGTGAATCCACTTTAAGCTTGTTTACTGTGACATCAGGGGACACCCCCGTTTGTTTCTGACTTGATTGTGAATAAAACTCCCACGAAGAAGACTCACCAATCACATTGCACTTGGGAGGGTTTGGAAAGGCAGCGGCAGTCTTCATTCAGCGGTCCGGCAGTCTTCATTCAGCGGTCCGACGCTCGATCAAATCTGGTTGCGGACAAAGCGAGCATACTCCTTTGAAAAATGCTCTGGTTTGACCACAATCAAACTCGTGACTCTGATCATGAGTGACGTTTGTGCTTTCAATGTCTTTCTGCAGCTTAGCACGCGGAGCTCTGCATTTCTCGTGTGTGAAATATCGGAGCTCATTTCTATCTGCGGAGGGGTAGAAGCGACATAATCCAGTCACAAATCAGTGCTTGAGTCTGCATCCGTGAATTTGTAGATCTCGAAAGAACCTTATGAATTACACATCTTTATTTATTTTGTTGCGAGATCTAATGGCATTCAAGACTGCTAGCTGGGAAAGCAGAAATTTCCCACTTGGAGCTTACTGCATCTAACCTAAAAATCAGTCAGATGCAAACACACTTAATGGCTGACAATGGCAATGAGCCGTGATGTAATTTTTATTTATTTAACCGATATAGTTGGGTGGTACCGACCACATAACAGTGCCGCCGTTGTCACACATCTCGTGTCGGTGTGGAAGCAGAGTTAACCGTATTGTACATGACTGACTTATTCTTAAATCTTGTGGGAGACGGATGGGGCCATGAATATTCATGGGACGTGAAAAGAAAGATATGAAGAATTAAGAGAGTGACAGTTTGATTTTTCAAGTCTGCAGCAGTTAAAGGACCTCGCGTCCATTTCATTTCAAATCATTGAGAATTGTTGACGTGCCCATATTTCTGCCCCTGAGTGTATCGCCCCCTTTGTTGGGTTCTGTGGAACAGGCAAAGAAGTGTCAGGCCTCTGATGCCCCAACTTTGTGCTGTGTGTGCGTGTGTCTGATGCCATTGTTGTGATGTCAGGGTTCTTCATTTCTGAAGTCGGCAAACGTGTAATTGCCCCAGGTTTGCAAGTAGGAACTAAAAGCAATATTCCACTTCACTTGACCGTTTCCTGGAGAGCAGCATGAGTTGTCATAGAAGAGTCTGTCATTGAATAGGCCTCTCGTTGGGTTTTAGGGGCATTCAGTATTGATTGACACGTGTTGACATGATGTAAGACTGCAGAATGGTGGACAGACAAGGATATTTGTTGACACTTGATTGTTTTGTTTTTAAAACTGCGTGATGCCACATGGTGCTGGCCCAAAGCTTTCCATTTGTGCCACTGCGCATAAAAGTCAAATGTGCCAAATGACTCAGGACTTGCAAGTGAAAGCCATTTGCTTGGCTAAATTGTGAAACATCGATGTTCTACCGTTTCTCAGAACCTGCTTGAAATTGAGAGAAGTCTAGGTTGTGACCTATTGAAACTTCACGCTCAATAATAATTACACGCGGTGCAGTGTCTTCATTTTAAATTGAAGTGGTTGATCATTTTTACATTCTCCTCTAATCACTGTTTTGAATATTTTGAAACTTGGAATAGATGTTATTGCTGTGATGGCGTTTGAAGGAGTTTAAACTTGTGTCCTGACACAAATCTTTTTTTTTTTTATTCTTATTATTTTGTAATGTGTATCTTTTTTTAAAAACGTCTTCCACAGCTTTACCTAGCTTGACAATTACACTGGTCGTATTAGTGGTCACACTGTTTGGTACTTGAAGTCAGTCGTTAGTCCATCTGTCTCTATCTGGCTGTTTCAGACTGTTTCTATGAAGATATATTTGGTCTTTTTTTCTATTTATTGACCTGCCCTTCACCTCTACGTGGCTTCTTAGAGGCCCGAGTCAAGAACTTTTGAGCTCTTGACACATTTTAAGACGGACGAATGTGCACGAGATACTCACAAGGTTGGCACGAAAACGTGTGAGAGAACACGAGGAAGGATCAATCTTATTCAGTAGTTTCAGCTGCTGGTTCAATCACCTGTCACTAAATTTCCACTCCAACTTGTCGCCGACTTGTGTTTTTTCAACGTTTACAATGACTGAGAGCCCTGAAATGCCACATCTTTTGTGTCTTATCTCACGCTTCAGCGCTTTGACATGTATTTAAACATATTTAACCAATGCCTGTTAATACCGTATAATTACTACACGATATGGTTGTGCCTTTTAAACTCTATTCAGTAATGGTGTGATTTTTCTTTTTTTTTTACACAGAAGCTAGTTCATTCACTCTGAAATCTTGACTCTTTGCAAACTTGTCAAATGCAGTAGCAGCTAGTAACCTACGACTACCATTTATGTTCGAAACGTGTTTGTTTCTGTAAATTGAGTTGCATATCAAATTGACAATAAAACGTTTTCTTAAAACAAAGAAATGGTTGTCCTTGTTTATTTTCAGCTGTAGCTAATTTATTGTGATGGCATTGAGAGAAGCAAAGACAAGTTTTGGAGTGAAAGAACTAGCCACACCTCTTTCCCCGCCCTTTTTTTTTTTCAGATGAAGTCAACAAAAGTAGCCAGATTGTTGATTTTGTGAACAACTTTAAATGGCAGTGAAACTTCCAAAGTTAAACGTCCCCAAAGTACTGCAAAATTCAAAGTTTGAATTGTGTCATCAGACAAGAATTCACGTTTCACTTGGAAAGGCCTGATCTTTGTTCCGACTTTTTTTTTCCCCCCTTCATGTAATGCCACCGCAGTAGGGGTAATACCAAGAAAAGCTCTGACCTCAGTGTAGGAGCAATCAAATCTCGATTACCTGCGAATCAATTTGCTGTAAGCACAATGGCTAACGTCAATGTCCAGAGGCTTGCGACTGTTTCTAATCCATTACACACATGCAAGGCGGTTTTTAGTTGTAGTCGATAGCGATGTCCACAACATCTCTTTCATCATGCCAATCAATGTGACTTAAAAATCACATCTGAAGATAATCGGGGTTTCATGATGGAGAATAAATGGACCGTACCTTGTTGGTGAGCGAGCATTACGCTTTCGATTCAACTTTGGAGGTTCCACTGTGTAGATGGCATGCAAGCTGTACCCTTAAAAGCCACCTTTTGAATTGGATACATTTAACATAAGAGGAGTGATGTCATAGCGTTTTGTATTATCAGTCTGATAAATCGGGGAAGACGCTGTGTTAGAAGAAGCTTTAAAAGGAGTAAAGAATCTCTCCGTGTGCCACAGGGAACCAGGCACCCTTGGGAGGAGGGTTCGGCAACCCCTTTGCCACAGCCGTGGGCACTAGTTTGGGCTCGACCACTTTGGGAGGTATTACCTAAGCTTTTTTTTTTCTTCTCCCCCGCTCCAAGTTTGATAGCAACGGTGAGGTAGCAGCGTTCAGTCTGAGCTCGGCTAATCACTTTCGCCTTCGTGTATGGCGTAAGTGCGTTCACACCACCAGAAAGCCCGCTTCTGTTTTGATGCGGCTTTGGACTGTCCGCTATTCTGAAAGCAGACTCCAAACAATTACAAACACAAACCACGAACCTAAATTGGAAAGTGGTCTGAACGCACACCAAGCGGCGGAGTCTGTTGAAATTCCCTTTTTCTCCCTTTGGCCCTCGCTTTGCCATGCCTGTGTGCTTTCGATGCAGCCAGTGCTATCTTGTGCAGGCTCACCCAAGTCAAAGCTGTGCTCCGGGGTTTGACTGACTGCCGTTGTCTCACTCTCCCACAGGTTTTGGTGCGGGGCCAGGATTTGGTGGGGTGGGTACTGGGGGTTCTTCTTTTGCCTTCGCCGCCACCACTAAGCCCACAGGAGGCAGTCTGAGTGCAGGTACATGTGGACTGTAACTCCTCACGCATGATTCGCAAGCATGAAGGACACAGGCTGTGTGGTTCTCTTGTGGAGGACAGTGTGTGTGTGTTTTTTTCCCCTCAATTCTGGGTCACTGCAATTTATTTAATTGAACATAACTCTTAGCGCTGCAATGACAACACCATAATTGGTTTAAAACACAATGCCATCTGTTACGTTAAAAATAACTAATACGAGTATTTCTGGATAGCATCTGAATTGTCTCTGAATTGCATGACAGTGTTTAAATAAAAAAATACACTCAACCCCACATAACCGCTTGGTGTGCAGTCCACTCAAATCAACACGTCCACAAAGAAACATGCCCCTTGCCTTGTTGGCACAGAGCATTTAGTCAGACTGATTTACCTAAATGTGATTTTGATACAAATACAATGACCACAACAGTACAATCTACTAAAACTCTAACGCATTGTTGCAATACATGATGTACACAAAATTGTTGCCAACCTAGTGCGAAAGAAAATCTGACAGTGGTCACCAAAATATCTTGAAACCGACGTGATGACAACTGTACTTGGCTGTGACACATGGAGGAGGCTTGGTTATGTTCTCGAGCTGCTTTGCTGCATCGGGCACCAGGGTGTCTTGAATCTGCAGGGTACGATGAAATCACAACCCTTTTTTTTCTCCCCCCCAACTCTTTGCATTTGCTCTTTGCTTTTCCAGGTTTTGGTGGGACCAACACCTCAGGCTTTAACTTCAGCAACCCTGGTATCAACCCCTCGGCCGGACTGACCTTTGGCGTGTCCAATGCGCCTGCTGCCGGCTTCGGCGCCGGGGCGCCTCTGCTGCAGCTCAAAAAGCCACCCGCCGGTAATAAACGGGGCAAAAGATAGAAGCAAAGTAAGACCCACGGAAGCTTGTGATTGAGCAGTGGTCAACTTTGGGCTTTGTAGCTTTTTTCTTTTTTATGACCGATTTCCTAAAATGTGTTTTAGCACTGGAAATTGGTCTGGGAGAATCCCGAGCCATGATTGTCCACTGCCTCCTTCCATTCCATTTTTATTTTAACTTTGATGTTTTGTCTGATAGAATGACTCATGCAAGGACAATAATAATGACACCATTTTTATGATAAAGCCCCATTCACGATCTCGGACCAAATCCATTCTAGGCATTTAACGAAATGTTAATTACCACATTGCTTTTGGGAAGGTCGCTTTGGCATTCTGAGTTAGGCAAATTTTGGTCAAGCTTTGCTGACGTTGGCCAAAGTTCCATCCAGAGAGTTGAGTTAGGCTTAAGAGAAAGAGCCTTAATAGTTGGCCACTTAAGAGTCCAGTGAGACATACTTTTATTTTTGTAACAGGAGGTAACATAAAAAGCAAAAAGCATCCTGATAGTCACTCAATCATAACATTTTTTTTCGCTTAAGCATTTGCAATTTCAGTCAACGATACGTGCTATGTATTTCACGATAATTAAAATCTTAAGACATGCGCTGTGCAGAGTTCTCATGCAAAACCTTTGTCCTATGACTGCTAATGTGCATGTGTACAGTTGAAAATTATTTTCTGTTGAACTTTTTTCCTTTTTTTTGTCGATGTCCAAGTCCATGGTTACTGGGTGTTGTAGTTCTATTTTCAAATGACTATCTGTATGACTATTTTCAAGAACTTATTTCGTAATAAAAAAAATAATTCTGAATGTTTTGCATATTTGCGGCATCACTTAAATAAATGTTAAGAATTATTTGTGTGCGCGCGTCTGTGTGCGTGTGTGTGTGTGTATAAATACAGTATATACATTGTTTGCAGTTTCAATGAGTGCGTTCTGACTGGGGTTTGTTTGCGAGACGCAGTACTCACCATAACAGCAGGGGGCGGTGTTGTGCTGTAGAGCTGACAAGCGCCTCTAAAGAAGAGGACCGCACGACCCGTCGCCAAGCAACCATGCGGCAAATGAAGACTTGTCTGGTCAAGACGAAACGAGTTCAAAGATTGAAAGATTTAAAAAGGTTTTATTATTTTCTTGTCCAGGTTTCTTGCTCACTAATAGCCCAGGTAACAGATCTGCTCCTCTATTTAGCAAATTGAAACGTTTAGTTATCATGCAAGTCCTTGTTTTGACTGCTTTGTTTTGCGCTACAGTACTTTTGAGTTCACAGTACAGCCTGAGTACTTACCGTTCAGGACCCACTGTACTTTCAAGTGCGTTGTCTTTGTTTCGTTCAGAGTTAAACGCGGGGTCTTAAAAATGCAAATACAGTAGTAGACATGATATTTTACCCAACAAATTGCTTTTCAAAGTCGTTGAAGGCTTAAGTGTGTTATACCAGCTGCTTCTTACCAATCATCAGGGTTAATCAAGATGAGCAAACGTGTACGTGACATCACCGACGAAGTGTTGCTTATCAAGGTGCTCGTAATATTGATCAAAAGTATTTCGTTACGTAACGAGACGGAGACCCGGATGCCCACTTGTGTACTTCCGCTTTAATTGTACCCCGTGTAACAGCGCGACGCTTGAAGTAAGTTCTGCCTGAATTGTTTCGCTTATGGTGGTCGTCGCTCATTGCAATGCGTTTGTGTTTGCAGCCATGCTTCCTCCGGAGACCATGTTCTGTTTCCAGCAAATCAACATCCCGACGGGACTGCCGGAAGTCCTCAAGAACTTCACGAAAGCAGCCATCCGAACTCAGCCAAAAGACCTGCTGGTGTGGTCTGCAGCGTGAGTTTATCTGCGTTGCGCTTGATAAAGTGACCCCCTGTGTCCAGCATCACTGCACAAAAAGCCCCTTTCGACCTCTGCGTCTCACATTTGCAAGGACAAGATGTTGAGGGGCGGGGTGGGACGAAACATCATTTTTAATGAGGATTTCAAAGCAAACATTGCCACGTTTTCTCACAGGTTTGCTAAAAGTCACTCATTGACTAAGTTTATGTGCTTTGCTGATGTTTGTTCAGGGGAAGTGCATCTTGCGTCGCCGCCATAGAACAAATCTTTGTGAGGTGAGGATGTGCGTGACGACACTGAGCAACATCAGGAAGATGGTCATCGACATCACGATAACGTAGTGGCTGATGCTGTGCGGGACAAAGAGAAAGTAAGTTTTTCCAGTGTCAGTATCTGCGGCTTTTCACATTTGACATCATTAAAACTAGAATCAACATGGTTTCAACCATTCTGAAGGAAACATTTCTGACAGCATTTGACACCCAAGGATGTTTTAAGTGCACGACACACTCCTTAATTGAGCCAGGTTACCTTGTGCCAATCTCCAACCAGGTGCCATAGTCCTGCACTAGGAAGAAAAAGTGCTGTGGAAAAGAAACATCAAAGGTTTAATTTGCCTTGGGTAGAAAAGTACGCCACACATTTGCAGTTTCTACATTGCATCCGAATGTAAATCGGGAGATTTTACCAGAGCCATCACGTCAGAGATGACCAAAACGATCAAAAATAAGCTGCAGATAGAGAGAGAATTTGTTCTATTAGTCAGCTTCAAAAGTAAAATGCCCAAGAGTGCGCGTGTTGTTGTTACAAGCGGGCAAAAAGAAATGAAGATGTACCTTCTCGATGGCAGCTGTGTTGTCACTTGGATCGTCTCAAACGTGCACATTACGATTATGAATGGAATGATGACCTAGAAGACCAAAAGGGCAATAGTGGTCAAGATTGATCGGAAAGCAAGTTCAAAGCCTCCTGCGTCAGTCACCTCACCTTCCACATCATCAACCCCCCCATGATGAAGGGGTTGAAGACTGTGAGGAAACAATAAACAGATGCCGGGTCAAAACTGAAAGAAAAAGGGAAAAGAAAGATTTGGGACAAATGACCAATTTCGAGTTGAAGCATCTATTTGAACCAAAGTGTGTTTTCTGTCCACTTCTGAAACAGTCATGAATCGACATACAGCTGCATAATGCAATGACGTCCGACACGGAAACGTGCTGAATTTAACGATGAATTACTGTTGGTTTCCTATTAAGGATTTTAAATGCCATTCCGTCAGTTCAAACACATACCTGTTGATGGACGCTATGTTCCCTGTGCCAAAAAAAGCCATGATGATGAAAAAAACCTGAGCGCCGTATGAGGTCAAGGACAGCTTCGTGGCGGTTGTTGCTGCATGCTTTGCCTTCGCTACACTCTTGCAAACACCATGAAGGATACAAAGAAATAGGAGCGCCGAATGTCATCTAACTTGAGCTGACGAATTTTAGAGATGTCAATGTTGGCGGAGAAATCGATAGTGGAGAGCTGGAAGACATTGGAGACAGCATGTATTCGCACATTTTGGCTTACGTCGATATTTTATTGAGTCCTTGTCACCATTCAGTTCTAATCTTCCATCATTCATTGCGACCCTAGTCCAGTATGTGGAAACTGCAATTTTGGAATTTGCAGGAAATGGCACTCAACATTAAATACACGACGTGTCCCTTCCCAGAGTCATCACTAGACATATGCTCGGAAATAAGTTGGAACTGTAACTTTAACCAGTCTGCTTTGCAATTGATTGTGGAGTGAGGAAGGAGAAGTAAACGGTATGGATACCTCTTGCCTTCCAGAGCTGCCCTCCGCGATTGTTGCTTCCTGTTCAATGTTGATCCACACAAACATCAACCAAGATAACACCGGAGGGAACAAGGCCTCGGCCCTGGGTTAGAAATGATGCATCTGGTGATGGTTTATTCACAAAAGAATCCCAATATATGGATGAAACTTGTCTGTTCCGGCGTGAATGTGCCTTGTGCGCACAGCAACTTGCATCAAGGAAGGGATGTGGACGAAACCCCAAACTACTCCAAACAGAATTTATGATTTCAACTACCGGCACGTGTTTGTAGTTCTGGTGTAGAACGACACACTCACCTCATGTCACAAGAATAACTGTATGCTGTCTTACCCAGTGCTAAGCAGAAAGTATGTGGCTGTGAGCGAGAGGAATATGCTGAGGAGCCGGTGATACAGGCGTGTAGAGCTCATCAAGGGAACGGGTATGGAAGAGGCTAAAGAAAGCAGTACGGTAAGCTTTTTTTTTCTTTTTTTTCCGAAAAACCAAAGCAAATGCGCGTTCTTAGTCAGATGCCACGTACCTAAAGTGACCCAACTGATGAGCTGAGCGAGAAGGGGCAGCCCCCGTTTCTGCTGCAGGCTGGAGTGTGTGAAGAACGGCACGCATGCAGACACTGCCACATGCAGCATCTGTTCAGTGACACCTATTAAAGTGTGCCTCGCTTAGGCCAGCTGCATTCACTCAAATGCAGTCATGCACAGAACATTATTAGCCACAGCTACCTGTATGACAAGCTGCTGTTTATCACTAAGGAGTAGCGATGTCCTGTTTCGTGATAGCCAGAGGAAACAGGCTGATAAAAACAGCGTGAGCAGACCAGCACAGATCCTAAGAAAATAAGTAGGGTGCTGCGTTATTTGTATTCTTATCAGGAGGATATTAATTTGACAATGCACTTTATTGTAGTGGTTGAAGCATCATATACTCACACCAGATTTGTGTTGGGCTCTCTTCCCACCACGGGCATCAGGGGGAAAGCAGCCAAACAAAGGCAGCCCAGAAACCAGTTCACTGAGCAGCACTGGAAAGCGATAATGATCAGAAGAGCTCATCAAAATGAACGACACTCACCAGCAAAAACATATGCAATACAGGGATTGAGTTGGGAAAAAAAAAGAGTAGTAATCCTTTTGACTTTTCATAACGTGGTTTGCGGTGGCGCAGGACAGTGCCAAATCCTGAGACGCTCCCTTTGGAACTATAACCGTGTACTGTACTGTATCTGGAACCAACATCAACATTTTCTAATGATGCTTTGTGATCAAAGAGGCAAAGGTACACGATATCACTATCTATCTATCCTACCTTAGCCTTGTCAAAAAGTCCTGACAGCATCGGCCAGAGAGACAGGACAGCCAGGCCCACAGTCAGCATGGCGCGATGAAAAAAACTCACCACCTGGGGGCAGTCGAAGAACAGTTTGTAAAACCTTGATGCGTCGTTGCATTTACAAGAAAGTTGTGTGGTTTACATTTTTATGAACACTGACCAGTAGTTCAATGCCGAATGCTACCAGCACAAAGTAGCCAAAGCATTTCCACAGCGGCAGGGAAGGAGCCAGTTGAATCAAATCTGTTAGTGTGTTGGACCTGCAACGAAAAATGAATGCCACTATGACTTTCTGCAATGAAGGGGAGGTAATGACAAACACAGTCAGTGCCTTTTACTCTTATCATCGAGCATCGCAAGTCTATACAGCCTGAAAATTGTCATTGGAACATCTGTGTAATTGTGAGGCAAATTAGCTTATTGGATGTTGTGAGCCATTTTACTTTTGAGCATGTACCGCCCTCTCTTTTCACTCTCTTAAGAACGATCAATATAAATAGTCTGAACCATGGTTATGCACATTTGTTTTTGGGGGGAGGGAAGGACACTCACTCTTTAAAAACAGAGTACCACACTGGCACCGGCAGCAGGCAGTAAATATAGTACGTGAGTGGACTCCTCTGGATGAGCAGGAATATGCTGATCACCACGGTGACACACACACTCAGCCTCAACAAGGTACGATCGGGCTTCTGTGGATGCAGAGGTCAAACATGTAGCTCAGAAACATAGTGAGTGTTTCTAATTGGATTCAAACATACTTGTTTGAGTATGTCAGGATGCATGTTAAGGCTTGTATGAGTCTTCAAAATAACGAGGACAACATATGAGGTCCACCCCACAAATCCCAGCACGACGCTGCAACCCAAGGAAAACCTGTCGTAGGTGTGGTAGTAAACCAAGCCTTCAAGGGCATTGGATATTAGAGCCTGGCAGAGAGAGATCTAGAAAAAAAGAACATTGGAGAAGGATAAAAAGATTGACCTAAATCAATTAGCTGTTGAATATTACACCGTCATCTGGGGAGATTTCCCAGTTTACGGTATTGACGGACCGAAATGTTTGATTTCCTTCTGATACTCACAGCCTCTCTATACTTTTGTAGCTCAATCAGCATTCTGGCTTTCTGAATAAATTCTGCTTGCCTCGGCGCAGTCAGCTCTCTATAAACAAGAGAGAAAGCGATAGATCACGCGGCATTGCTGAGGAACAGCCAAATAGAATGGTTGGGATGGTTCTCTGTCATGTGACAGGCGGATGATGCTGTTTGGCCACAACTCTTTGGCACGTAGTGACAAATTGATTGGACATTTTCAAAGAAGTTTTACCTTGAGCAGATGGCTCTCATGACCAAAGTGTTCGAGATACCAATTCCACGCAACGTGTTTTGAGCGTGGCAGTACTTAGCATTGTTGATGGTTTGTGGAAGTGCTTGCTTTGCAGAAGGCCCATAACTATAAAATGCCCAAATTAACACCTCCAGATGATCGTACTTACTGGTAAGGAGTAAAGAGACAAGACAAGGTTGTCTCTTTTTTCTGCTTCATTTTCATCTAAAAAAAAAAACAACACACAATTCAAAGGCAATGAAAAGTGTAACATTGTCACTTACCTGTTTCTACTACTGTTTACTATTCATCCTACTGAGTGATGTTCTAATGTTTTTTTTTTTTGGTTTATTTTTGTGCAAACAAATGCCAGACATGTCATCGACAGCTGTGCTTCACGCTGCCTCACCTTGACCTGCTCCAATATTTGCATAGCATTAGTGTACATGCACTCTGCTTTGAACAGATCGCTGTTGTTCAGGTACAGTACAGGTAATACACCCTGAGGACACACAAACATAATATCGACCTTTTAAAAAAATTTAAAAAAGGAAATCGTTCTGAGCAAACAAACTTTTCAATGATATTCAAATTTCATTTTTAATTCGCTGTGCTATAGATAATGTAGCAATACTCACGACAGAGTTGACAGGAATAGGTACGCCAATTAGAGATGCCATGAGAGGAGCAATGTCAGCCTGCAGCGTTTTGAACGGTAAACTTTGAGACATGGTGTAACATTGCTCGACCGCAAGTTATTTCATCGCAGAGATGTGATTTGATTTGAACAGCAAAATCATGACATTAAGGAGCCACACCTGATTGAGATCAACTCTTCTGAGGTGCTCCAATTTCCAGTCTGGGGTAAAAAGAGAAATCGGGCCACGAATCCATTAAATCTCTCAAACAGTAAAACACATTCTGACCATTTTTGAATAAAATGGTCACCATTAATAGCTTTTTATGAGTGCACCTTGCAAATAGCCGTCCTGGTAAAATTGATCGCCAGTCACTTTGTGTGGTGTCTGTACTCCAGCTCCCCAAGCCACTAAAGGGGTGAGAGTCTCTGAGGGGTGACCAGCACCGTGAGAACCTAGGCACACACGATTGAATTCAAATATGACATTGAAGCAAACTCATTTTACATTTAGATTTCTATTTTTTAATGTGCTACCCCAATTGGTCATGCCGTGATCAGACGTGAACACGAAAGCTGTTCTGCCATCATAACCGAAGAAGTCTTCAATTACGGACACCAGTTCAGCTATGCCAGAGTCCACTAGGCCAATGTTGTTTTGGTACTCTCTACATGAAAGACAAATAAAACGTAATGAGTGGATTTTATTTGGAAGATTCTAGAGTATAATTACCAGTATTAGTAAAGAAAAATCCAGAACTGACCGGGACATTGGTCTGTGAGCATGTCCGTTGGTGTCAATACCCAACAGGTGCAGAAAGAAGACATTCTGATCCTCCAGCAGGCTGGCCATCAGAGTGGAGTTTGACTTGGCTGATTGAAAAAGTGACTGATAGAGAAGGCAAAAATGTCATCATTTCCTCCCGTCATTCATGTTGCCCGAAAAGAAAACAACACTCAAAATGATTATTTAACGTATGGATATCATGAGTACCAGCTATCATACTTTGACTTGAGTGAACACCCAGCTGTCTAGCCTGGATGCATCCGTGGAGGCAAAGTCCTCTTCTTCTGCCGGATAGGTGTGGGTGTACACATGGTCTCCACTCGCCCCTGTTAGCAGATGTGTGTGTGGGGATGCAACTCAATGAGGTAACCAAAATATTTGAAACACTGGCCATGCTATGCAATTGTACATATCCACTGAAATGACTTGAGCATGTGAGTCGGACCTGAGCTATATATGCTGTCACTCCTGTATTGGATGTCACTGTACTGTGCACAGCCAACTCATGACCTGACAAAGTATGTGCGCTACCTTTTGCGAACATGGGCAGAATATCCGGGCTGCCCCAGCACCAGGTATGCCTGCTCTCATTAAACACGGAGTCAAACTCCACAGGATTCTCCTTCCAACCTGATCCCAGACACACAAAAGCATCAGGTGTGATTACTCATATATGAGTGCCAATACCACCTACAGTTATATCTGTTTTTGTATCACACCACACACCTCTAGCAACAGAACTAACATCCTCATAGAAGCCAGCAATAAGAGCAACGTGACCAGGGCGCGACTCCGTGGGAACGCGCGTGTGGGAGACACCCCAGGTACCTCTCTCCTCAATGATAGCCCTGTTCGAAGACAGACAACAGAAGCCTAAGCGTCCCTCAAAAAAGTTTTTATTTTTTGCTTGTTTCCCAACCTCAAGTAAGGAGCTTTGGATGAGCCATTCGGGAGCAGGGTGAAAAAGCTGTCTGCTCTCAGGCCGTCAGCCACAATGAGCACCAGTCTGGAGGCAGGTGGAACCAAAGGTGTGGCCATGGGTGTCATCCCATGGACCAAAGGAGAGGTGAAGTAGATATCAAAGATGGACAGAAAGAAGACTACATGGACAGTCAGTCCCACCACGAAAAAGGTGATCCACCTCATTTTGAGCACTGGCACCAGTATGGACGCTATGTTCCTGTGCCAAAAAGCCATGATGATGAAAAAACCTGAGCGCCGTATGAGGTCAAGGACAGCCGTGGCGGTTGTTGCTGCATGCTTTGCCTTCGCTACACTCTTGCAAACACCATGAAGGATACAAAGAAATAGGAGCGCCGAATGTCATCTAACAGAGCTGACGAATTTTAGAGATGTCAATGTTGGCGGAGAAATCGATAGTGGAGAGCTGGAAGACATTGGAGACAGCATGTATTCGCACATTTTGGCTTACGTTGATATTTTATTGAGTCCTTGTCACCATTCAGTTTTAATCTTCCATCATTCATTGCGACCCTAGTCCAGTATGTGGAAACTGCAATTTTGGAATTTGCAGGAAATGGCACTCAACATTAAATACACGACGTGTCCCTTCCCAGAGTCATCACTAGACATCTGCTCGGAAATAAGTTGGAACTGTAACTTTAACCAGTCTGCTTTGCAATTGATTGTGGAGTGAGGAAGGAGAAGGAAACGGTATGGATACCTCTTGCCTTCCAGAGCTGCCCTCCGCGATTGTTGCTTCCTGTTCAATGTTGATCCACACAAACATCAACCAAGATAACACCGGAGGGAACAAGGCCTCGGCCCTGGGTTAGAAATGATGCATCTGGTGATGGTTTATTCACAAAAGAATCCCAATATATGGATGAAACTTGTCTGTTCCGGCGTGAATGTGCCTTGTGCGCACAGCAACTTGCATCAAGGAAGGGATGTGGACGAAACCCCAAACTACTCCAAACAGAATTTATGATTTCAACTACCGGCACGTGTTTGTAGTTCTGGTGTAGAACGACACACTCACCTCATGTCACAAGAATAACTGTATGCTGTCTTACCCAGTGCTAAGCAGAAAGTATGTGGCTGTGAGCGAGAGGAATATGCTGAGGAGCCGGTGAAACAGGCGTGTAGAGCTCATCAAGGGAACGGGTATGGAAGAGGCTAAAGAAAGCAGTACGGTAAGCTTTTTTTTTTCTTTTTTTTTTCCGAAAAACCAAAGCAAATGCGCGTTCTCAGTCAGATGCCACGTACCTAAAGTGACCCAACTGATGAGCTGAGCGAGAAGGGGCAGCCCCCGTTTCTGCTGCAGGCTGGAGTGTGTGAAGAACGGCACACATGCAGACACTGCCACATGCAGCATCTGTTCAGTGACGCCTATTAAAGTGTGCCTCGCTTAGGCCAGCTGCATTCACTCAAATGCAGTCATGCACAGAACATTATTAGCCACAGCTACCTGTATGACAAGCTGCTGTTTATCACTAAGGAGTAGCGATGTCCAGTTTCGTGATGGCCAGAGGAAACAGGCTGATAAAAACAGCGTGAGCAGACCAGCACAGATCCTAAGAAAATAAGTAGGGTGCTGCATTATTTGTATTCTTATCAGGAGGATATTGATTCGACAATGCACTTTATTGTAGTGGTTGAAGCATCATATACTCACACCAGATTTGTGTTGGGCTCTCTTCCCACCACGGGCATCAGGGGGAAAGCAGCCAAACAAAGGCAGCCCAGAAACCAGTTCACTGAGCAGCGCTGGAAAGCGATAATGATCAGAAGAGCTCATCAAAATGAACGACACTCACCAGCAAAAACATATTCAATACAGGGGTTGAGTTGAAAAAAAAAAGAGTAGTAATCCTTTTGACTTTTCATAACGTGGTTTGCGGTGGCGCAGGACAGTGCCAAATCCTGAGACGCTCCCTTTCGAACTATAACCGTGTACTGTACTGTATCTGGAACCGACATCAACATTTTCTAATGATGCTTTGTGATCAAAGAGGCAAAGGTACACGATATCACTATCTATCTATCTATCCTACCTTAGCCTTGTCAAAAAGTCCTGACAGCATCGGCCAGAGAGACAGGACAGCCAGGCCCACAGTCAGCATGGCGCGATGAAAAAAACTCACCACCTGGGGGCAGTCGAAGAACAGTTTGTAAAACCTTGATGCGTCGTTGCATTTACAAGAAAGTTGTGTGGTTTACATTTTTATGAACACTGACCAGTAGTTCAATGCCGAATGCTACCAGCACAAAGTAGCCAAAGCATTTCCACAGCGGCAGGGAAGGAGCCAGTTGAATCAAATCTGTTAGTGTGTTGGACCTGCAACGAAAAATGAATGCCACTATGACTTTCTGCAATGAAGGGGAGGTAATGACAAACACAGTCAGTGCCTTTTACTCTTATCATCGAGCATCGCAAGTCTATACAGCCTGAAAATTGTCATTGGAACATCTGTGTAATTGTGAGGCAAATTAGCTTATTGGATGTTGTGAGCCATTTTACTTTTGAGCATGTACCGCCCTCTCTTTTCACTCTCTTAAGAACGATCAATATAGTCTGAACCATGGTTATGCACATTTGTTTTTGGGGGGAGGGAAGGACACTCACTCTTTAAAAACAGAGTACCACACTGGCACCGGCAGCAGGCAGTAAATATAGTACGTGAGTGGACTCCTCTGGATGAGCAGGAATATGCTGATCACCACGGTGACACACACACTCAGCCTCAACAAGGTACGATCGGGCTTCTGTGGATGCAGAGGTCAAACATGTAGCTCAGAAACGTAGTGAGTGTTTCTAATTGGATTCAAACATACTTGTTTGAGTATGTCAGGATGCATGTTAAGGCTTGTATGAGTCTTCAAAATAACGAGGACAACATATGAGGTCCACCCCACAAATCCCAGCACGACGCTGCAACCCAAGGAAAACCTGTCGTAGGTGTGGTAGTAAACCAAGCCTTCAAGGGCATTGGATATTAGAGCCTGGCAGAGAGAGATCTAGAAAAAAAGAACATTGGAGAAGGATAAAAAGATTGACCTAAATCAATTAGCTGTTGAATATTACACCGTCATCTGGGGAGATTTCCCAGTTTACGGTATTGACGGACCGAAATGTTTGATTTCCCCCTGATACTCACAGCCTCTCTATACTTTTGTAGCTCAATCAGCATTCTGGCTTTCTGAATAAATTCTGCTTGCCTCGGCGCAGTCAGCTCTCTATAAACAAGAGAGAAAGCGATAGATCACGCGGCATTGCTGAGGAACAGCCAATTAGAATGGTTGGGATGGTTCTCTGTCATGTGACAGGCGGATGATGCTGTTTGGCCACAACTCTTTGACACGTAGTGTCAAATTGATTGGACATTTTCAAAGACGTTTTACCTTGAGCAGATGGCTCTCATGACCAAAGTGTTCGAGATACCAATTCCATGCAACGTGTTTTGAGCGTGGCAGTACTTAGCATTGTTGATGGTTTGTGGAAGTGCTTGCTTTGCAGAAGGCCCATAACTATAAAATGCCCAAATTAACAGCTCCAGATGATCATACTTACTGGTAAGGAGTAAAGAGACAAGACAAGGTTGTCTCTTTTTTCTGCTTCATTTTCATCTAAAAAAAAAACACACAATTCAAAGGCAATGAAAAGTGTAACATTGTCACTTACCTGTTTCTACTACTGTTTACTATTCATCCTACTGAGTGATGTTCTAATGTTTTTTTTTTTGGTTTATTTTTGTGCAAACAAATGCCAGACATGTCATCGACAGCTGTGCTTCACGCTGCCTCACCTTGACCTGCTCCAATATTTGCATAGCATTAGTGTACATGCACTCTGCTTTGAACAGATCGCTGTTGTTCAGGTACAGTACAGGTAATACACCCTGAGGACACACAAACATAATATCGACCTTTTAAAAAAGAATTTAAAAAAAGGAAATCGTTCTGAGCAAACAAACTTTTCAATGATATTCAAATTTCATTTTTAATTCGCTGTGCTATAGATAATGTAGCAATACTCACGACAGAGTTGACAGGAATAGGTACGCCAATTAGAGATGCCATGAGAGGAGCAATGTCAGCCTGCAGCGTTTTGAACGGTAAACTTTGAGACATGGTGTAACATTGCTCGACCGCAAGTTATTTCATCGCAGAGATGTGATTTGATTCGAACAGCAAAATCATGACATTAAGGAGCCACACCTGATTGAGATCAACTCTTCTGAGGTGCTCCAATTTCCAGTCTGGGGTAAAAAGAGAAATCGGGCCACGAATCCATTAAATCTCTCAAACAGTAAAACACATTCTGACCATTTTTGAATAAAATGGTCACCATTAATAGCTTTTTATGAGTGCACCTTGCAAATAGCCGTCCTGGTAAAATTGATCGCCAGTCATTTTGTGTGGTGTCTGTACTCCAGCTCCCCAAGCCACTAAAGGGGTGAGAGTCTCTGAGGGGTGACCAGCACCGTGAGAACCTAGGCACACACGATTGAATTCAAATATGACATTGAAGCAAACTCATTTTACATTTAGATTTCTATTTTTTAATGTGCTACCCCAATTGGTCATGCCGTGATCAGACGTGAACACGAAAGCTGTTCTGCCATCATAACCGAAGAAGTCTTCAATTACGGACACCAGTTCAGCTACGCCAGAGTCCACTAGGCCAATGTTGTTTTGGTACTCTCTGCATGAAAGACAAATAAAATGTAATGAGTGGATTTTATTTGGAAGATTCTAGAGTATAATTACCAGTATTAGTAAAGAAAAATCCAGAACTGACCGGGACATTGGTCTGTGAGCATGTCCGTTGGTGTCAATACCCAACAGGTGCAGAAAGAAGACATTCTGATCCTGCAGCAGGCTGGCCATCAGAGTGGAGTTTGACTTGGCTGATTGAAAAAGTGACTGATAGAGAAGGCAAAAACGGCATCATTTCCTCCCGTCATTCATGTTGCCCGAAAAGAAAACAACACTCAAAATGATTATTTAACGTATGGATATCATGAGTACCAGCTATCATACTTTGACTTGAGTGAACACCCAGCTGTCTAGCCTGGATGCATCCGTGGAGGCAAAGTCCTCTTCTTCTGCCGGATAGGTGTGGGTGTACACATGGTCTCCACTCGCCCCTGTTAGCAGATGTGTGTGTGGGGATGCAACTCAATGAGGTAACCAAAATATTTGAAACACTGGCCATGCTATGCAATTGTACATATCCACTGAAATGAATCACTTGAGCATGTGAGTCGGACCTGAGCTATATATTTGCTGTCACTCCTGTATTGGATGTCACTGTACTGTGCACAGCCAACTCATGACCTGACAAAGTATATGCGCTACCTTTTGCGAACATGGGAAGAATATCCGGGCTGCCCCAGCACCAGGTATGCCTGCTCTCATTAAACATGGAGTCAAACTCCACAGGATTCTCCTTCCAACCTGATCCCAGACACACAAAAGCATCAGGTGTGATTACTCATATGAGTGCCAATACCACCTACAGTTATATCTGTTTGTGTATCACACCACACACCTCTAGCAACAGAACTAACATCCTCGTAGAAGCCAGCAATAAGAGCAACGTGACCAGGGCGCGACTCCGTGGGAACGCGCGTGTGGGAGACACCCCAGGTACCTCTCTCCTCAATGATAGCCCTGTTCGAAGACAGACAACAGAAGCCTAAGCGTCCCTCAAAAAAGTTTTAATTTTTTGCTTGTTTCCCAACCTCAAGTAAGGAGCTTTGGATGAGCCGTTCGGGAGCAGGGTGAAAAAGCTGTCTGCTCTCAGGCCGTCAGCCACAATGAGCACCAGTCTGGAGGCAGGTGGAACCAAAGGTGTGGCCATGGGTGTCATCCCATGGACCAAAGGAGAGGTGAAGTAGATATCAAAGATGGACAGAAAGAAGACTACATGGACAGTCAGTCCCACCACGAAAAAGGTGATCCACCTCATTTTGAGCACTGGCACCAGTACTTCAAGTCTGCAATGCAAAGACAGAAGGGATTCAATGTACTGTATTTTCTGCCGGACGCTTTACATTCATTGCATGTAAGAACGCAAAGACAAACGGAGACAATTGTCAATTTGAACTGCCCGTACCAAGGCAGTGACATTTACAGACTACCGGGTAAGTAATCGTTCATTTTACCATGCAACAGTTGCAAATTAAATAAAACCCACTAAGACTTACCTGTATATAACATCGGAAGTCCTCGATCATTAAAAAACGACCATATGAATGAATGGGAGACACGTATGTCCAAAACCAGTTGTACAACTTGTTCGACTTGTTTGAAGATATGATTCTTGTTTACATTATGTTACTCAACGACCAGGGACGCATTTCCAAAGATCCAATAAAGTTACCGCTTCACGTTACGGAAAACATCAGCGTGATCCTGGAAAAAAAATAGCGCTCTTTCCTTTCTAACGAGATTACGTTTTCAGGACTGCGTTCATGCACTTCCTGGTTGTGACAGAAGATTTGTGGGTCATGTAGTCCTACCTAAATTGCACAATCTGGAGCGCAAAAACACCATGTATTTTTTAATCATATCTTGTCAATAGCATCAGTCGCTACTTGGGAAATAATTTGAAACATTAGTAAGTCATGATTTATTTGCAAAAGACTGCACATGCAGTACCTAAAATGGGAGCGTTGCCCTCACAAAGGTGGCTGTCGCCCGGGCACGTCACTTATAGCCAGGCTGCAACAGCGCGGTAAAAAAAAAAAAGTGTTTTTACAAGACAGCCACGCTCAGACGATCGTCAAAGGCTTTTTGCTGAAACGTCATGTTTTACTCCTGGTTCCTAATGTAAAAAACACTTGTTATGAAACGATACTTTTTATTTTAGTCTGTCAATAATTTGCTGTGGGAAAAGGTCAACAGTTGTCACGTGACGGTTGCTATCCTACCAATCCCATCTCGGCTAGCTTGACAACCATTCAGGAAGCAGCTCTGATTAGCTTATTTTAGATAGCTAAACATTTATGTCGCGCAAACATGGCGTCGGTGAACCCTTTTAATCTGAGTGATTCAGAAGAGGAGAGTGAACGGCGACCCAACGAAACAGTTGACACGGAACGCAGCCCGAGTGACGAGGCCCCGGGACCGCCGCCGGGCATCTCCTTTTCCCCGCCCGCGGACGCCGAGCCTCCGACTCTGCTGCTATCCAGCAACCGAACGAGTCCGAACGGCGAAGGCATCTCGGTCCCTTCCGCGGCCACCGCCGCTATGGCTGTCAACTCCGAGTCGCGAGTGTCGGTGGATGTCATCGCCGCTCAGCTATTGCGTGACCAATACATCCTCACGGCCCTGGAGTTTCACACCGAACTGTTGGAATCGGGCAGGGAGCTCCCGAGGTTGAGGGATTATTTCTCCAACCCGGGTAATTTCGAACGTCAGAGCGGCACTCCACCTGCCAAAGATCAGGGAACTGGACCCGGTGGACCTTTGAGTAAGTAGCTGGTCGATGCTCGCTAAGTACTTGCCGTTAGCCTCCTGTGTTAAATTCTAAAGCACACCACACCACAAGTTAGCATTTAGCTTTTAATGTCGATCTTGGACCCAGTCTAGCGTGAGACAACCGTACCCGCTCTCTACACCTGCCCCTGAAAACTGCAGACATACTGAAACACACACGGCTATGTAATAATGCAGTATCAAGTGATAAACCCCTGACAATCAAGTGATAAACCCGTGACAACGCAACCGTACCCGCTCTCTACACCTGCCCCTGAAAACTGCAGACATACTGAAACACACACGGCTATGTAATAATGCAGTATCAAGTGATAAACCCCTGACAATCAAGTGATAAACCCGTGACAACGCCGTGATAATCACCATTTAATCCGCTTTAATCCCTCTAAATAAAATAAAACTCTCTAAATAAAGCAACATTTTATTTTACTGGAGACACCGTGAGGTCAGATATCAAGACTTGGACTACAAAGCGTCAATGTACAGCTACAGCACTTGAACCACAGTCTATTGCACTTATTTCATACTGTCTAGGAGGCACACCGCCAAATACACATGTCATAAAAGTACGGAAATGACGCGCAATTTATTGTACACAGTGCGAAACGTAGTTCAGCGATTATTCCGTTGTTTTCATGGCAGCAAGGCGATACATAAATGTACATTTATTGTCAGCCTTTTTGAGAACGACAATCGTTTTACCTAGCACTATACAGTATGTCGTTGGCATGGCTAGATGTTGCCAGACCTGAACCTGTGAGCACAGCAACATAAAGCGAAATGCATCATGAAAATGATTCTCCACGCGATGCATTACACCGTGGGCACAGGGGGCACTGGGAACAAGGACACATCCCCCGTCCGTTTCGTTTTCGTCAATGATTTAGATTTTCACTTCTCTCTCTGTCTGTGTTTCTCTTTGGATATAGATCGAGCAGGCAGCATCAGCACCTTGGACTCTCTGGATTTTGCCCGGTACTCTGATGACGGCAATCGAGAATCAGACGAGCGGGTGGCAGGTAAGATGAACCTTTGCTGTCACAACCCGGAGCCAAGAGCCACATCTTGAGTCAGGGAAATAAAACCTGATGTGATAGATGGAATGGAAATGGCTTCATCTAATTTTGCGTACCTTATGTTTAGGCTAGATAATTAGACAGACATGTTGACTCGGAACGACCAATAGAACCATTTTCCTAGAGAAAGATGAGCATGTAAGCACAAGGCCTACAGATCAGCAGGTGAAGACTTCCTGCAATGTAACCTACGTTGCAGTTACACCAAGGTATTGACGCAAAGGTGTAAAGGTACTGAAGCACAAACGCATATTAAAAGGCATTCTGCCCGAGCATCCTCATTTATGGATCAACTTCACTTTTATCACCAGTGTCACGAATTATTCAAAAGAAAGCAGTCAATATATAATCAAAAATGATTTATTTTGTTTTTCTTGAGCTCAGTCAAAGTGTACGTTTTCACTTTATTGAGTCTCTCGGCGGTATTTTTGGTACAGGAGCTTTGCCTAACTCCCAATGCGGCCAAAGCAGCAGTGACCGCTTTAAAGCCGAGCCGTGAGAATGCACGCGGCTTGGCGAGGTGCAAATGTTTTGTATGATGAGTGAATCTGTCTTTGGTTCGCAAATAAAAACCGGTAAGCGTCAATATCATTGCAGCTGGCGGGATCCAGCCTTTTAATTGTTTTCCATCTAACGCCTGTATTTTGAGGTCATCCTAATGAGTAGTTTGTGCATTGAAGGTTGCAGAATTGTGGATGGAAAGCTGACAGCTCCATGACGCAGTTTGAGTGCTTATTAAAAAGCATGCAGCGGAGATGTTTATTTTTGACGATACAGTAATTGGTTGCATTTCCCAAATGGGTTCCACCCATAACGCCCCCACCCTTTTCCTTCTCCTTCCACCTACCCTCTCTGTAAATATGGCCGCCCACAACTGTCTGACTCGGGCTTCTCGGGCTTTCTCCTGACGTTGATCAAACCCCAGTTGGTCAATACTGGACAAGACCCTCCATCCAAACTCATTGTTTGTTTCATTCTTCCCCCTTCCCATTCCTGTGGATTGAGTTTTGTGTTGAATTTTGATTGCATCCGGTGCACTCATGACCTGCAACGACGGGTCTTCATGATGGTGTTACATTCATTTGAATGCCTCACCCGCTTTGTGTAGCAATGACTCAACATCATATGCTGTGACCACATTATTAGTTACACCTTAACCATCTATACATCCAACATCCAAGACAGAAGCTATTTTTAAAAAAACATCTTTTTCAAACATAAACCTGCATTGCTTTTGTAATCTTTTGGATTATGTGAATAAAAAGCCCTGTCAACAGATTGTTTCGCGTCATTGCAGGTGATCAGTGCACCACAATGCATATCAATGCATTTCCACTCCATCACTTAACCTTTGCTGTGTTTTCTCTCTCTTTTTTCAATCAAAACAACTGCGTGTTTTCACCTACCTTCAATGTTTATTTGTTTCTTATTTTGTAACTAATGATTGATCCTAATGTATGTATTTCTTCTTCTGGATGAGAAAGACATCAAACGTGCTTTTCCTCTCATTTTTAATTGAAGTCTAACCTTGCCTCTTGATGTCTAATTATATCATAGTTAAAAAGTTGTGGCCATTTAAAAATGCATTTTTTAGTTTGTTTTTCTTTTTAAATTTAGCACTACTGTAATTTATCAGAACATAAGTTTCGGGACCAATTGAGACATTTTTAAATGCCTCCAACCTTTTGGACTGTCGTGCATTTAATGGTGTGATTTTGTCAAAAACATGAAATTGTCTGGGTGACATCTAACTTTTGATGAAGAGTGGAGTCTATTATCATGCTGTAATTGAGCCTTCTGCACGGGAAATCCTTTGTCAGACAGCTGCAACAAATTGAAATGTTAAAATCCCACTAGCTTCACTTTATTAACCGTACTGTACTTTTTTCATTGGTTGAGCAGACTAATGGAAAAAAAAACAGTTGCCCGTGGGTTAGGGTTTCCACTAAGTGACATCAATCTTTGTTTGCTTTATTCCATGATCCTCTGCTGCATGTGTTTCTCAGATCCATGATTTGCATGCACCCTCTTGTGTTGTTTTATTTCTGGACTCTGAATATATTTGCTGTGTTTTTCACTCCCATCTTTGTTTTATTTGTTTGTTCCCTGTCTTTGTTTGGATGCAATACCTGTGTACGCGTGCGTGAACGTGTGCGTGTGTGTGCCCGTGCTGTCACTCTGTCCAGTGCTGGAGTTTGAGCTACGGAAAGCAAAGGAGACCATTCAGGCTCTACGCGCCAACTTGACTCAGGCAGCAGGTGTGGCGCACTCTAAAATAAACTTCTCCCCCCGAGATTCGAGCCCTTCTCTTGTCACTTTCTCTGCTTTTCTTCTAGAGAGAATTCCCGAATAATGTTGAGCCTCCATTTGAACTCATCACAACACCCCCCCCCCTTTTTTTTTCTTTCCCACAGAGAACGAAGTGCCCTCTCAGGAGAGAAAGAACTTCAAATCCAGTCCTGAAATTCAGGTGGGGATCTTTGAATGTTGGCACGGTTAAAATCTTCTCCTCTGTTCGCAGTGATCAAGACATTTCAAATTTGTCTGTGAAGTCTGGTGAACCTCCGCAGCGTTTAACAGCTTCTTTCCTCTCTGCCTCAGGAGCCGCTACGCCCGCTGGAGAAAAGAGCCTTAAACTTCCTTGTGAATGAGTATCTCTTGAAAAATGAATACAAACTCTCATCCATCACCTTCTCAGACGAAAATGACGATCAGGTGCCGGTCTTTCTTGCAGAAAAACATTTGTTATTTCAATTGAAAATACGATTAATATTCCCCAGCCTTCACTAAATACACCTGCACAATCTAGTGAGGTTTTAAGTTTTGAGTTGTCTTTTTTTTTTCTTCTCTCCACTGGCAACCAGCCCAGTCTATACCTCGCCTCTCTCTCACCGTCAAGTGGGATAAACTCCAGCTCACTCCTCCTAATGAGGATGTAATGCAGTCGAAAATTGATAAATGGATCTGCAATGCTCCACTGTAGCAAAGCGGTGCAAAATCAAACCGATATTTTAATCCGAGACCATTTTTAGTGTGTATTCCGATTTTTTTTTTTAATTCGTGACTTAGTTTGAATGAAAATGAATTGTTTTCGTTATCATGATATGTACTTCTACAGTAATATATTTTGAATCAATCAATCAAACTTTATTGCGCTCCATACAAAACACGTACGAGGCACAAAAGAGCCAAGTGTGGAAAGACCAGTCCAAGGAGCTATCTCCACCAAGAGCAGATCACTCAGCTACACTTTATTTATGGAGCCCTCGCTGCATACAAAGCGATGTACTGTACATGGACTGGATGTCAGCCAGACAAAAAGAAAGACAGTTGAAAAAAGTTTTGAGTTGTGGATCCTCTCCATCAGTTCGTAGGGCTAATTCAGAATGGACAACACAACGCTGCTGAAGGCTCAAGAGCCACCTTTTTAAGAGAGCTTTAACAACCGGTAGTATTTATTCGTTTCACTAACATATTATAACTTCTATTTTCATTGTTTTTTTGTTTTAATTTGCTTCCAGGATTTTGAGCTTTGGGATGACGTTGGCCTCAACATCCCAAAGCCTCCTGACCTGTTGCAGCTCTACAGAAATTGCGGTTCCTCACTTCCTCCAATGAGGGACGTGGTTGACGTTGCAGTCGGAGCAGATTTTGGCGATCTCACTGGACAGTGTGCAGCTCAAGATCCCCCACGGAAGCCTGACCTCTCACAACAGGTTTGTTTGATCGTTTTCCCCCTCCAGTTACACAAGGTAACAAAAGGAGGGGGAAAGTATACTTTGTTTCTTTCTTTCTTTTGTTTATTGAGTCTATTCTATTCCTTTCATACAGCAACAGGCAGAGATCGTCCAAGAGTTAGAGTACCAAATCAGTCTACTCAACAATGAAAAGGAGATTCTTGCTGAGCAGATGAAGACACTTCAGAAGTTTGTCACTTTGTGTATATTCATTTGACTCCAACTTCATAGCGATTATATGACTCTTCATCTTTATATGGTCAAAACACATTTGGTTTGCTATCCACCGATTGAAGTTTTTTGGGATCCTAGTCAGCTCTTCAAATCCTGATCCAAGATATCACATAATGGTGCAAAACCCTTTCCCAATAGGAATTGGTTTCAAGGAATTATTTTGAAGTGATACCACATCTGGACTCGGGCTGAAGGCTTAATTGCATTTTGCACCAGTTTGCCTCACTACATCGGAACATACTGTTTTATGAGTGTGTTATAAGTAACCGTCATCCAGAGTCTCCTTCCCCCCACAGTGAGATTCAGGCATTGAAGCAGACGGTCTCCTCCCCCCCTCCAGCAACTCTTGGCCATAGCTCGCAGAATACATCAAATCCCGCACCTTCTTGCACCGCCATCAATTCCTCAGCTAACCCACCCTCTGTGGTAAAGTCATTTTAAATTTACCAGACTGAACTTAAGTTACCGAAGCCTTTCGGGGCATCACTATGTTTTAGAATGGCCCTAAGCACATGAAACCCATGTACGCCCTGTCCTCAGCCCCGCGCAGATAACGGACAGTGCCTGGACATCCGGGGTGTATCAGAGCCTCAAAGTGAGCCTCCCTTCACGCAGAACACACCACAGTCTCAAAATAAGCTTAAAAGTCGGCCTCCTGCACATTTTGATCAGCCAAACAGGTAAGTGGTTGTTAATGCATACAGGAAGCTCTAAAAATACAATAAAATCTAAACTCTTCTATATACATGTTTGCTACATGCTCATCTCGAAATGTGACACAGCATAGAGAGATGACATCGGTTGCGTTCCTCCGTGATGATAAAACATGTAAAACCAACCAATGAAAAACATCAAGTCGAGTATGGCAGCAACTGCACATGCCTTCTTGTGCCACATGACGCCGTGTTCTTCCGCCGCTGTGCAAACAAGTCCTGAACCTTCTTGAAGTGAGCCCGCGCTGTACTGACTTTTAAGAGCAACTGCTGTGTGTCTAACTGTAACCACTAGATGGCGAGAGTTGTTTAGATGTATTCAGACAGCTTGAAGAAATTCAGCGCAGGCAACCGTTTATGCAGTCATTTATCATGTTTTTGTGTGTGTGGAACACAGACTGAAGGCACCAGTAACTGGTTTGGGTCTTTTCATATTTGTGCTAACCCAGGAAGTTATCCCCGGCATTCCAGCAAGCTCTGCTATCCTTCTGCCGAATGTGCTCAGACAGTCGCCTGGGGGCAGAGGTTAAAACAGACACACACGTTTTGATGCAGATCCAGTATTCCAAGTAAACCAAGTGTAACATTGCTCTCATCTTCAGGTGTCGCGTATAGCAGAGAGCGAGGAGAGTGTGATGTTAATGCTGGGTCGCTGCCTTCCTCATATCGTCCCAAATGTCCTCCTAGCTAAAAGAGAGGTAAAGCCTGGTCCACCTGCTCATTTTTGTTCCTCACCTCTTTTTAATCATCATAACACCATGCTTTCTTTTTACTGTTAAATAGATCGGCACACTGCAGCGAATGATCTTGGTGTTTTTTTTAATATGTATAATTTTGAAGATTATTTTACAGCCGAAGAAAATCCAAAATCTACCATCACAAGTGATTGAAATATTCAATAAGAAACAACACACACACACACATACTGCTATTCCAGCCCAGTTTTGAGTTACTTAATTCTGATAATCACATGCCTCAAACATGAATATGTCATTACTACCTTTCTGCTTATTGATCGATACCCAACTAAAGTGTTGCTGATGTGTGTCCATCTATTGAGTGTTTATCACACAGGCGTCCCAATTCATTCTGCCTCAACTGCGTTGTCCACCATTCATGTTTGCGCTCTGTTTGCCTTCACTGGCTTTCTTTTTCTTCTTCTTTTTATCGTCTCACTCATTCTCTCACTCTGGTGCATGCCTCTCCTCTAGAGAATGGTTGCACATCTTTGCCAGGTGAGTCTTTCACACGCTCATCTGCACGGTACCTCACACAACCCCAAAAAAGCCATAACGCATGCCTGCTGGCTACAATTGCAGTCTGGCAAGTATGGGTGGAACTGGTGATGGTCGCAATCTGAAATTTCTGCGCTACCATGATTGACAAATTGAAATCCAACTTAAATGCATTTTTTTCTTCTTCTACTTGAAAGTTTCGCCGATAATGTAGTGGTACACTCGCCCGACTTGTGCGCAGGCAGCGTTGGAGCGGTTCCCTCCCGGCGACTGTGTGAATGTGGCTGTGTCTTATGGTTCTTTGTCTCTATATGCGTCTTGTTCTTGACTGGCAAACAGTTGAGGGGTTATTCCGCCTTTTTGCCCGAAGTCAGCAGGGATAGGCTCCAGCAACTCCCTCTTTAGGAGAAGCGATGTTGAAAGTGGATGGATGGATTCCTTAAAGTGAATCAAGCTTCCATTTTAGTTGCTCCCTTTTAATTGTCACTTGACTCCAGCTGTGTTTGAAGTGTACCCTTCAGTCAAATTTTTGCGTGCAACACAAAGCAAAAACATCGACCAAGTGACAGCTTGCTACTCCAAATATTCTGAAGTTTAGGCGCTTACAAGTCATGGTATTACAGTACTTACTATCGTGTCACTTTTGGTTGGAAACTTCTTCCTGAAGATTCTGGCATGAAATGCACATTCCATTAAGAATATATCACTATGAGCTGCAATAAGAGTTTCAGGATTTCGTCTAAAAAAAGAAAAAGAAAGAAAAAGAAAAAATGAGCAGTGCTTGCTTTTTGTTTGTATGTATTGAATGCATCGTCCACCTCTGCTTGCCAGCTAATATTCATTGTCTTCTCTGTCATGTATTATTTTGCATTGTAGGAAATTAATGGATGAGCATTACATCCCTGAGATGCCATTTTAACCCGCGTTCATCTATTTTAAACCAAATGTATCCCTCAATGTATTTATTTCAATTATTTTTTATAATTTAAAAAAAAACTACCCACACTGACAGCATTTTCACATGAACAATTAGAAACATTTTCTGTGCTGCCATTTGGTACGGACAAAGGCTGGGTGGATGGATGGCTAGAACGTGCTTTAATGCGTAGGATGTTTTCGGAACGTTATTTGCTTTCTGCGGCGCAATTGATGTACATTTTGGGCGCTGTTGCGCAAAAGGTATGCGGGCAAGTTGTGTTCACAACATGACTGTGAACATTAATTGTGCACCCAGTGTTGAAACCCAATAGGAGCTCAGTCTTGTTGGAGTTGTTCACACTTGGCCTGCTTTGCATATACTGTATATTGCCACGGTGGTGTTGTTTTAGTCAACCACCAACAGTTCAAGAGAATTTAATCTCTTTGTGAAATCAAGAACAACAAACTGAAGTGCAAGAATAGCATGCATCAGAACACCGAGGGGTCTGTTTTGAGACACGTGGACTTTGTACGAAGTCCGTTAGAGCCATTAGCCATGACACGCACGCATGCACGCACACACACCAGTTGCAGCTCGAATCTCCTTCCTCTGCAAGGAGGAGACACACCTTCATTTGTTACATTGTGACACTTAAAGAACAAAAGGTGTTTGAAACGGAGCAATGCTGTTTTGAAACACTGCCGGCCACCTGGCTACACTTATCAGTCTTGGTAAATCATTAAAGAAAATGTTTTTCCCCATTTGAATGTTCTCTAACGTGCGACCATAGTCCCAATAAAATGCACGTCTGCTTTCCTTCATTTGTTTTGTGCAATAAGAACTCCTCAAAACCATTTGCAGAGATGACCCAGTTGAGATCAAATGCAGATGCTTGTTTGGTGAACATGCATGCAACATTGATAAGGTGATCATTGAGAGTGCAAATTTGATTGTATAAATCAGGCTGACGCCAGACACACTTGCGCTTGGTCCTGTGCTGCATAAAAGCCGTTCATTAATTAGCGGCTGATCCTATTTGAAAAGCCCAGGGTATTAACATGATTGAAATTTGCTGCTCATTGCTATTTTTTGTGTCTTTGTGTGTGTATCACGAAACCCTTCAAATGAATGTTGGTTGTTTTGTTTTTGTTTTTTTGACTGGGCTGGGGCAGCGTGACTCATTTTAGCCTATCTTTACCCATATTCTCTCCATTAATCCAGAAGGGTGTTGGGGTTTTGTAAACTGTTCCAGCGCGGCGGCAGGAAAACTATCATATGCTCCTGGAAAAAAAACACATTTATAACACGGCATGCACTCTCTAATTTGTGTGTGTGTGTGTGTGTGTGTGGCGGGAATGCCGGGTTCACCGCGAATTTGGCCATGGAAGCCTTGCATCAAATACAGATTTTTGCTCTGCCTGGAAGGTCCATGAACTCTGTCTGAACTCTTAGAAAGGGCGTTTTTTTGTTTGTTTGGGGTTTTTTTAAGCAAAGGAACGAGGGTGTTATGTCGGTGGCTTCTTGGAGACATTACCGCAACAAATGAGAAAGTCTAATACCATTAAGGTACTGCGGGTTCATGGTTGTTTGCTCGTAAGGCTGTGTTTATTTTCTCCAACTGGCCATTTTCTCTCCTTTATTAATGGCTTCTTGACTGCCATTTCCCTCCATGTCCCTTAGTCGAAAGTCGTTGACAAGCTTCCGCTTTTTTCTCCATTTCATGCTTCAGGAGCTGATCCCTCTCATCCTGTGCACCGCCTGCCTTCACCCAGAGTCCAGAGAGAGAGACCAGCTTCTTCACATCCTTTTTAACTTAATCAAGAGACCAGATGATGAACAGAGGTCTGCACACCGTGATGCATGTGGAAGGCACTTGCACAAATGTGTCAAGATCTGTGAATTTGATGCGGTTGTTGGGGAGGAATATCAGGCTGGATCAGTTTGGGGGTATATAGGGTACAGGATGGTGTATCGGTCAGAATACAGGGCGCAGGTATCTTGAGGTAAGGCTTTAATAGGTGTTAGAAGGCAGGTTTGGGAGATGGGAGACAGATTGTAGGTGATGGGGTGGAAGGCAGGGGTAAAGGGCAGAAGGTACATATGTAGAAATGCAGATTCTATTAAGGTAGATGCAGATGCAGAAGGTAGATGCAGAAGCAGATGCAGAAGGTAGATGCAGAAATGCAGAGTTTTGCGGTCATGAACTCTGCCGACTTACGAACTTAATCGAACGACCTTGTGCGAGGACACCACAACAGCACGATCCTGAGCGCTCTTCCTGACTACTAAACTGCTCATGCGCAGGGAATGCAGCGTCATCACATGCAGTTTAACAATCGCACAATAGGAGGCAGCATGATAACACAAGGCAAATTACAACTTATAATGTTTCAACAATGTCAATGTCTCTGAGCCTTTAATACAGCCGCCCCCAAATGTGCAGGGGCACATTTGCTCGATAAAGGCTCATTAGTCCACCTGAAGGTCTTGAGTTGACTCGGGTTCAGATACTCCTGATGGAAGGGCTGGTAGTAGAACCAACCGAGCTACTGGTCGGGTGTACACATGTCCTTTGACATCCACGTCAGCTGACCGGATGTAGCCGTCATCGCTGCGATGAACCTTCGTCACATGACCGATGGGCCACATGGCACAAGGTAGCTGTGGGTCGACGATCATGACCACCGATTTCTCCAGGAGGTCAGGGGGGCAGGCGTGCCATTTCTGTCTCGTTTGTAATCCAGAGAGGTATTCTCTAATGAATCTTGACCAAAATTGGTCTGCAAGGACTTGTGAGTGCCGCCAGCGCCTGCGGCTCAGGCTCTCGCTCTTCGGGTAGACGATTTGAGGGAGTGATCCGTCAGGCCGCCCCAGTAGAAGGCTATTCGGGTCACCGGGTCAATATCAGCCACATCAGCAGACACGTATCCCAAAGGCTTAGAGTTGAGAATGGCCTTCACCTCGGCGGAACCGTGGAGAGGACATCCTCTTGACGGGCTCGGTCCCTATGCAAGCACGGAGGGAACAGTCCATGCCAGTGACGTGGAAGGCAGGTTTATGCAGTTGGAGACGCGCTGTTGGAAGGTCAGCCATTTTAGGTATCGAAGGCTGTGCTCTCCACCGCTGACAGTCTGCACAGGAGCGCTGACGACGACAAACTGCCTCACGTCCATGGAGGATCCAGTATTTCCTCCGCAGCTCTACAAAGACTCGCTCTTGTCCTGGGTGCTTAGGATCTTGGTCATACTTCTTAATGAGGATGTGAGTCACAGGGTAAGAAGCAATAAGGACAATCGGATGGAGGGTGGTCTCATCTTGACCCTCTAGACGGCGTAATCGGCCTCCCACTCGTATGAGGTGAGTAAGGGTGTCTATGGCTGGTGCTAGTTTGATCAGTCGACTTGTAGTGGACACTGCTTTTCCTGCTGACAGCTGGGCATAATCATCGGGAAGGTCTGTTTCTGGGCTCGTTGTAGGATGAGTATGTCCACTTGTCGATACTCTTCGGCCGTAGGTGAGTAATCTGAGGGGCTTGGCCATGAAGCTCTCTTGCAGTAGCGTCCATGAGGGCCAGCCAGGTGTTGCATTTACCATCCTGTAGACTGGAAATGTGAGGTGAGGTGACAGCTGACCCGCAGAAGGTGACCTTTCTCAACTCAGCTATATCATCTGGTGGGTCAGAGTGTGTCATTTCCGGCCAGGTATTTGGGCACTGCAGAAGGAAGGGGGTCCTTGTGACCATCGGTTGGGCTCCGAGAGGATACTAAAGTCTTCCCTCTTGTGAGGTCGTCAGCAGGGTTATTTAGTACAGTAGTAGAGTCAGACCACAAGACTATGGGTTGTACTGTGAGAGTGAGCTCCTTCTTAAGGGTTGAAGCTAACTGCGCTGCTACGAGAGCTGCACAACGTTCAAGGGCCGGTGCTTCAGAGGGGACTAACCTCTGCTTGTAGGCTCGTCCCTGCTTAGAGTTCTTAAGGAGGCGTCTTTCTGTGTTGCGCAGCAGGGCAATGACTGATTCTTTAGGTGCTTTCACTGTTGGCATGGCCATATGGCGTAACAAAGGAGTAGCATATCTAAAGGCACCGCACACTTCCGTACGTACTGTCTTCCTTTCAGACTGGGATGTGCCTTGTTGGTCCTGTTTGGATGGGGTCACCTCTCTCTCAGGTCGGTAGGGGACAGCATCGACTGGCTTGAGCCGCTCTACGTGGCTGTAGAGATCATCCCTAGATGGTAAGGTTGAGGTAAACAGGCATTGGGCTGTTTGGGTTGGCCGCCCCATGGGCTGGCAAGGGCCCTGCAGTGTCCATCCAAGCCTGGTGTGGACAGCTGCCGGGCTACCATTAGGACCAAGTCTGACGGGCTCAATGGCCGTTATGAGTCGAGGCTGGTCCGAACCTATAAGGAGCAAAGGCTTTGCATCATGAAGGGTAGGAATAGGGATACCACGAAGGTGCTTGAACTTCTTCTGTAGATGGCTAACAGGGTAGCTATGCTGGGCTAGATTAAGCCTGTTTGCTGTAAAGGCACCATTAATCTTAAACTTGACCTTAGGGTTGTTGGGAGAGGAGATCTGGAATGAAACTGTGTGGCCACGCAGTACTTGGATGTCCTGGCGGACTGTGCGCAAGGGAAGGTCTTCAGGGTGCCTTCCATGGCTAGAGACTTAGCAGCAGTGGACAGCAGCATGGTCCTCTCGGACCCATCATCCAGAATTGCAAAGGTATCTAATGTCTGATTACCATAGTGCACATGCACCGCACTACCTTCAACATGACCCGGTTCCCGAAACTGGGTCGGTCAAGGTAGAAGGACTCAGACGCAGAGGTTGTGAGACAACTTTCTGCCTTTGGAGGCAAGTCTGCCTTAACTTCCTCAGCTCTTAGGTTAATCTCGTGGAGGGCAAGAAGGTGCCTCCCTTGACAAAGGTTACAGGGTTTCTTAAGATTGCACTGCGCAGCTAAGTGCTGACGAGCACAGCGCCAGCACCGCTTGTTCGTCTGGATCCAGTCCTTGAGCTGATCTTTGGTGAGTTTGGACACACTACTACACTGACTGAAGTAGTGCTCTGTACTGTCGCAATAGGCACAGTAGGCTTTAGCTTTGTCTTTCTTCTTAACTGGAATCTCTGTAGGCTCGTTGCGCTATGCAACACTACTGTTTGTCTAGGGGCAGATCGAGCGTTACCTTTGGCCGTCTGTTTCTCCTTGAGCTTCGCCCAATCGTTGGACTGTCGAAGCCCTGGCACCATGACTCGTGGCGAAGCCACTCTGAAAGATCACGCAAGGTGTGTGTCGCTCCAGATCTGGTGAGCTGATAACGGCGAAATCAGCCCGTTGTTCTGCAGGAAGCTTACTCAGTAGGCGAGCTACGTGTGAGCCACAACTTAGCTCAATTTCTCCTTCGTGGCCCAAGGTTTGAAGGAGGCCTACCAGGGATTGGACTTGGAGGGCAAATCTCTGAAATGCCACTGGATCACCCTGTCTGACTTCTGGGCCATCTAGAACGCTGGCTATGTTCTTTAGGGCAAGCTGATGGGGTTGACCGTGTTTGTCATGGAGCGCTATCATGGTGTCAGTGTAGGGGTTGGCGAGTTTAGGTAGGCATCTGATATTAGCCTAGCATCTTCTAGTATAAGATGATCTACGAGTACTTGGTACTTGAAGAGCTCTGTAGCATTGGAGGGAAGGAGGTTCTCTAGTGCTATACGCAGCCCTAGCAAACTCGCGGGTCTGGAGTGGAGAACTTCGGGATAGTCGGTTGTGGTCCTCTGTATACTGGCTCTGAGATTGGAGGTTGCATGTGATATGTGGCTCTGTGAGACTGTGGCACAGGAAGAGGTGATGGGCCTACTGAGGGTATTCTGGGGTTTGAAGGTAGCGGACGAGGCTGAGTAGGGGAACGTAGGAGATCTCATGGCCGGAAGGAATGAACTGGGAATGACGGACAGGTGATGATTGTGGCTGAGATCTGTAGGGCTGAGGCTTGGTTTCGGGGGAAGTAGGGGAGTGAGGGAACTGCTGATCATCCACATTGAGGGCACACAGGTTTGTGTCTAGGTTGTCCTCAGGTTCAGGCCACGGTGGTGGGTCAGGCCAATCATCTTCATCCTCTGATTCAGTGACGAGATGGCTGCTTGTTGTGATGACGGCCCTCACAGGATATGAGTTGGGGCTGGGACAGGGTGGTGGAGGAACGCTGGCCTGGCTCATGCCGGTTCTTAATGAGTGAGCCACATCAATCAGCTGTTTGAGGTCACTGCGGGCTTCGTTTAGCTCCTTTATGCCAGCATGTAGGGCCTCATGTGTCTCACGCAGGAAGTTGTTTTCTTCTTGCAAGGCTCTGAGGTTCGACTGGTACCTCGAGTCGAGGAATGGGGGCTGCAGGTGTGACTGGACAGGGGCAGGTAAGGGTTCATCATCTACATCCCTCCTCGGGGTGGAGCTTGAGGCTAGCTGAGGGGCTCGATACTGAGCAGCATCCCCGAAGCGTCCCGAGTAAGGTTGAGGTGCATAGAAGGGGGACATCTGGACTTGTCCCTTCTGCGGATATGACGATATTCCTGTTGGGGTTGGAGTAGACAAATCCCACTGTGACTGTCTCACATAGTCGACCTTGAAGTCTTGCATCCAAGTTGGAGGGCGTGTTCGACGTTTCGGCCTCACATCAAGATGTCTCTCTCTCTCTGGCTCCATCCTGAACACTATATCCGGCTCGAAGGACCAAATGTTGGGGAGGAATATCAGGCTGGATCAGTTTGGGGGTATATAGGGTACAGGATGGTGTATCGGTCAGAATACAGGGCGCAGGTATCTTGAGGTAAGGCTTTAATAGGTGTTAGAAGGCAGGTTTGGGAGATGGGAGACAGATTGTAGGTGATGGGGTGGAAGGCAGGGGTAAAGGGCAAGGGCAGAAGGTACATATGTAGAAATGCAGATTCTATTAAGGTAGATGCAGATGCAGAAGGTAGATGCAGAAGCAGATGCAGAAGGTAGATGCAGAAATGCAGAGTTTTGCGGTCATGAACTCTGCCGACTTACGAACTTAATCGAACGACCTTGTGCGAGGACACCACAACAGCACGATCCTGAGCGCTCTTCCTGACTACTAAACTGCTCATGCGCAGGGAATGCAGCGTCATCACATGCAGTTTAACAATCGCACAATAGGAGGCAGCATGATAACACAAGGCAAATTACAACTTATAATGTTTCAACAATGTCAATGTCTCTGAGCCTTTAATACAGCGGTATTGTTTCTGTTTTTCTTCAAGACAAATGATCTTGACGGGATGTGTTGCCTTTGCGAGGCACGTGGGTCCCACACGTGTTGAGGCAGAGCTTCTTCCGCAATGCTGGGAGCAGGTACGCGTCACTTACTGTACCCATGCAAATAGATTTCCCAGATTTCTCCATCTCGCTGTCCTGCGCTTAAGTGGTGCGGGCTCGGGGGTTGACGTCAACCTGCAATGTCGTCGCCTACCGACGTAGCAACACGGGCGTTACAGAAGCGAAATGCCACCACTCATGACCGGAGTGTGAGGTTAAGTTTTAAGGAAACTACTGATGAGCAGTTCACAACTGCAACCTACCGTTTTGTAGGCTGAGAAAGGCAACTGGAGGTTGCATATCCAGGGTCAGCGTGTTGATGCTCGTCAACTTTGTTTCCTTTCTGCTTTCTCTGTTGTGTTCTGCCTTCTCTTCCTCTCTGTCCTAATTGTATGCACCCGATACCCTCCTTTTTCAGATTAACCATAAATATCCAGAGAGAAGACTTCTTGTGGCAGAGTCTTGTGGAGCCTTAGCGCCGTACTTCCCTGTAAGTTGTCTTTTGTATCCAGCGAATAACATGATGGAACAGTTGGAGGGAAAAAAAAGGATACGTACGGTACATTAAAATGCCTGCTTTTGATTCTGTTCCCACAGAAGGAAATTCGAAGCTCGCTTGTGTTGTCCATGTTGCAGCAAATGCTTGCCGAGGACAAGGCTGACATGGTCAGAGAGGCTGTGGTCAAGAGTCTTGGGATTATCATGGGTTACATAGATGATGCTGACAAATACTCCCAGGTATTTATTTGCAGGGGAAAATCCACACCTTGCTTAACATGAACTGCAAATACTACTTTTAATTTAACTCAATATGGACAAAAGTATTGGTACATCAGGATGCTCGTCGAAGATTGAGAAAAGTTTCTCAAAGGTTTCGGAGTGTGTGTGTCTGTGTGTGTGGAATTTTCTCCCGAGTGTTAAGTCAGAGGTCACTTATGTTGAACCGTATGAGCCCATCCCACAATGCCTTTTGCTGCTGGCCATGGTCCTCCTGGCATGATTAAGGGCCTTCCCAGAATTGGTCCCACAAATTTAGAAGCATAGAATTGTCCCAAATGTCTTGGCGACAAGGAAAATTAAGTGAGTGCTAAAGAGTTCAGCACCATCCTTGACTGATCAGTGAATTGGAGGAATTTTCTTTTAAAAGGTATTTGTCTAACCGTGTTCAAAATTCATTTTGTTTGTGTGTTTTTTGGTTGTTTTTCTTTTGCCGGTTTGTGGAATTTTCTTCAGGGTTTTGAGCTGATGCTGCTGTCACTCGGCGACCCTTCAGAGAGGGTAGTCAGTGCCGTCCACCAGGTCTTCATCCCCGCATTCGCTGCCTGGACAACAGAATTGGGAACCCTTTACACTTCACTCATCCCTTCCCTCTTGGCACGTATAGAGAAGCTCTTCATGGTACGTGACAACATGCTAACTTTTTTTTATTTATCCTGCCGTTGATTGACGCGGACTCCTTTACTCCTGCTCTGATAGTCCATTTTCCCCGTTTTTGTAGCAGGGGGAACATGGCCTGGATGAGCACAAGCTGCACGTGTTCCTGTCAGCCCTGCAGAGTCTGACCCCTCCCCTTTTCGCAGTGGTGCTGCAGAACGCGCCCTTCACCAGCCGAGCCAAACTCCACGGAGACATACCTGCAATAGAGGGTACAGGATGAAACTTCAGCCTGTTGGTTTCTTGTTTCAGCTTTGTGTTCAGTGGCTGTTAGCGTGTATTTGCCATTGTAGTGACTCGCTTCCCAAGGCCGGCTTCCCCCCTCCAGGATGTGGCCACCATCATCGGTAGCAGGGAGATGCTGAGTGCCTTGCTCCTTCTCTACGACCACCAACTAGAACATGAAGGGACCACCGGATGGCAAAGCTTGCTTTGGGTGGTCAACCAGCTGTGAGACGCACACACACACACACACACACACACACACACACACACACACTGTAAATGTATTCAGACATCAAATTCATTCATTCCCTTTTTTTATGCTACCTCTGAAGGCTTCCTCAGCTCATAGAGATCGTGGGTCGCATCAACGTGACCTCGTCCGCCTGTGTTCATGAGTTCTCGCGCTTTTTTTGGAGGTTCTGTCGAACCTTTGGCAAAGTTTTTACCAACACCAAGGTGAATCAAATCTTTATCCAAATGCTGACCTGTTGAAGTCTTTTCAGTTCACCGTGTCGCATTTTAAGCACTTGCCCTCGGTGATGTTGATGCATCTCGTCAGTTCTTATCATGTCTTTCTAATTCATGTTATTGCTTGTTTTTTGTTGAACACAATGACATTTTGCAGGTTAAACCTCAATTCCAAGAGATTCTTCGCTTGTCTGAAGAGAATGTTGGTAAGGGTGGAACAATGCAATTGCCGCCATATTAAAGCGAGGCTATCTTGATCGTTCCTCTTTAAGCAGAGCGGCGTGACAACTTGGAACTGATTTTTCAATAGTTATTGACCGAGATTGTTTCCGTTTCGCCCTCAATAGATGCTTCATCTGGCAACGGTCTTCTTACAAAAGCCACCGTGCCCATCTACGCCACGGGAGTCCTGACTTGTTATAACCAGGTAACATAACAGTCTTTTCCACTCTATTTGCCAAGAAGTCATGTAGTGGTGGGGAAACTTCATTTCACATCAAATCGAGTGAACCATTAAGTCGGCACTGTGTTTTTGTCATACTCTCGAAAGGAAGAGGACCGCAAGTTGTTGGTGGGTTTCTTAGAGGATGTTATGACAACCCTGTCTTTGTCCCATGCACCTCTCGACAGCCTGAAAGCTTCCTTTGTGGAGCTGGGGTGAGACGCACACCTGCACACCCACAGATAGATTGACCAGGAATTCAAATGTCTCCGAATTTTGTTGATTTCAGTGCTAATCCAGTGTACCACGAGTTACTTCTCACTGTTCTTTGGTACGGAGTAGTCCACACCTCTGCATTGGTCCGCTGTACCTCAGCACGGATGTTTGAGGTAAAGAAAGAAAAAAAAGTCTAAGAAAAGTATCAATTGTGGATTAGCAACTCCCTATGCATGCCTTTTGGTTTGTTGGTAACACTTAAGCAAATGTGCATTGTATACCTGGTGTCCAATTAGCTAACAATGTTGTTGAATAATTTTCACCCAGAATGTTTAGTAATTCATTCAAGTCTAAGCCATTTTGCTGCACGCATTCTAGCTTTGCTCGCGATTTGCTGCTGTTTCAGCTGCATTTCATGTTGCGCAACAAGCACAAATGCGGTAAACGTAACTCCGATCGTGATAGTGAGCGCCTGGATTCCACTGTATTTAGCACCTCCCAAGTTCTGTTCAAGCATTTTACTGCTCTCAAACCTCACCACATAAATATCTGCATCTGTCAGTAAAATGTGAAAGTCAGCAAAAGAGTTTTGGAAAGTCTAATTTAATTGGACTTTAATTGGCGTTCTTCACAGTTTCGGGACTTTAGGTCATTCAGGAAACTTAAGACTGCATTTGTTTTGAAAAGTAGCTGCCTGTTACCCCCCAATGCAGTTCAATTGTACTTTTGCCAGGCTTCTGGCAGTGAAGTGCTGAGTGAAGCTATTTAATAAAACCGTAACAAATTGCATCTATCTGTCCAAAAAGGTGTGCATTTGTTGAGGATGTGCCGTACAGTTTTAACAGTGGAACCGGGCCTCGCTTGATGTCAAATTGTGGAAGGAGGAGTGCTCAGCTGAATCTCTGTTCCCCTCTTTATTTTATTTTATGTCTTTATTTATTTTATTGTGAAGTACTTCCCCGTTCTCCACGCACACGCCTCACTGTCACCATCCCCCTTTGTGTAGCAGTCCGCCATTGTCCACATAACTATGTGTTGTAATGTGTCGGTCAACCACAGATCCTGGATCAGATTACGTTATTGTCCACTACTTTGGAACGGAGAGTGGATTCGATCTGCTTCTGGAGTCTGTCCTCAAACTCCACGGATTAACACTTAGCGTAACAGCGTTTGTGCAATATTGCGCCATATTCTCTGTGAGGTGTTAATCGTGACTTTGGAAGAGCCTCACTTGCTTTCTATTTGTTGCTGCTTGTTTTTTGACTTTCCCTCTTTCTTTGCATTATTTCACTATATTATTGATTATTTTCTCTCTATCTAACGGCGGTGTCGCTTACACTTGTCCCATCCACCGCCTTCCTCTGTGGCATCACGTCTGGCTCTGTCCAACCCGAACAGCTGTTGGTGAAGGGGGTGAATGAGACGCTGGTCGCTCAGAGAGTGGTGCCGGCTCTCATCACACTGTCCTCCGACCCTGAAATGTAAGTGGAACAGCAATAACAACAGTAACAGTTAACTGCGCAGCGTCTCCCCCCACCCCTCCACCTTCTTGTTGCCGCCTGACAGCCATCACACTTGCAGCAGTCAGCCTATCAGGAGCGTCGACATCAATCTGTAATCTCTTATCATGATGCTATTGTCTTTCCTTACTTGGATTAACTTGCAACGCTTGTATGGAGTTGCACCTGCATAGGGTCAGGCTGAGCAATGTCTGTCATCGTCCTGTCAGTTGACATGACTCGTCTGGCTTGTGTGTCTGCACGCTGCCTAAATTGCACAAGCCCAGCATGCGTCACATCTCCTCTCACCCCCACTCCATTAAGGCTGAGGCCCTCCTCCTGACCAAACCCTCAGCTAGCGGCAGGTTTTCACCCGCGACGTTCTGCATTTTTTTTCTCCCCGTTTTCAATCTTTTGTATTATCCCTGCTATCTTCTGTCACCACCTCCTCTACCTTCTCTTTCTCCCCCTGCCCCCCCCCCTCCTCTCTCATCTCTGCGGTGGGTTTGCAGTTGATTCTCCGAGGCATGAGTGAAGCGTTAGTAGATCGCCGGGCGGCTCCGGCCCTTATAACTCTATGCAATGGGCCTGAATTGTGAGTCAATCGACGACAGAACACCTCCCTGTGAACGCTTCTTGCAGGCTGCATTCAAGCGGTGTCAAAAAGCGTCTTTTGTCGCGCTTACCGCTCGTAGTCGGCAGCTGCGAACGTTAATATGCGAATGTTAAGCTGCGAATATGGCCTCATGCTGCCCAACCGGAATCATGAAGGGGAAGTCTGCCAACATTCGGCCTTCAATACTAGCTTGGACGGACTGAAATACTAATTGGCTGTGGAGCGCGTTCATGAATTTATTTTGCCACATCCACATTTGAAAGAATAAGATGAGCAAGTGAGCGATAGCACTGTTGGAATGCAGCCTGTTTCATCACATCGGTTCTCTCGACTGGTGCACACTCATCAAACATTTTCATGTCTTTTCCATGGCGCAATGAATCAACAGGATTAGGGTTCATAGAAGTGAGGTCATTCTAAGTTGATCTTTTGCTATATAAATGATATACAGTGCAATCGTACATCACCCTCCATCGACATCAACAAAGAGTTGTTGTACCTTAAACGTGAATATGGAAATGAAATGCCTTTGTGCTTACTTTTGAGCTTTTAAAGCGCTTGTTAGCTCCGAAAGGATGCGTGTATTAGAGCCACACGAAAACATTTCTGAGATTAGAATAGTTCCTAAAACGTGATATAACAGATGATTGTTTGTGAAACATCACGTGCTTAACGTGACAAGATATTTCTTATATATGGTCACAATTCTTTTCTCATGATGTTTTATCCAGCAAATATTTATTATTTATAACTGAACGCGCAAAGACATGACTTATCTTTTATTTTGTCGCATTTTAGTTTTTAGATTCCATTCGTGTCCAAAGTAAGCAGAGTTAGCAAACTGCTCTAAACGTCGTGTTATTCTTTTTTTGTTCATTGATGTCGCACCTGCCTGGAAGCTACTTTACTACCCAAGAGTTTTCGTTTCCTTTTATGATGAATCGCATAAACATTTAACTTCTCAACCGGATCAGCAAAATGTTAGAAACCCTGTAAAATTGAACATGCAGCCATCAGCAGAATGTGTCGAAAATGTTTAGTTTATGCAGCTGGCATCAGCAGTTTCCTTCAGGCCTGCTTTGATTATGACAGCATTGGTATTATTTCAAAGCCTGTGCTCACGGAGTCGTGTGTTTCGGTGCGTCTGTGCCTTCGATGGGATTGTTTGCCATTGCAATGGTCAAGACGACGCGGCGCACTGGTTATGAATAGTCACCCTACCTTTTTCGTCACTCTCCTGCTGTGTTTAGCTCTGTGAGGATATCCACAATTCCTGCCTTTGGTACCATCATGGAGACCGTGACGCAGAAAGAGGTAAGGAGTCCAAAGTGCCTCCAGAACGGTCCGCAAAATGAGACGCCAATGGTTTGTTTGCGTGCCTTTTAGCTGCTGGAGCGTGTCAAGATGCAGCTCGCATCTTTCCTGGAGGACCCTCAGTATCAAGATCAGCACTCTTTGCACATGGAGATCATCAGGACGTTCGGACGCGTCGGACCCAACGCCGAGCCTCGCTTCAGAGACGAGTGTACGCGAAATGATGAGAACAAAAGAAAATCCCACCAATGTAGAGAACGTTGTTCACCCGCCGTTTGTGCTCCTTGGTGCAGTCGTCCTGCCGCACCTGCACAAACTGGCTCAGGCAAACAACAGCCAAGCGGCGGAGAGCAAGAGGATCGACATCGCCACCCAGCTGTTCGAGGCCTACAGCGCCCTGTCCTGCTGCTGTATCCTTTTTCGCCACCGCTGCGTGTTTGGGGTCACTTCACGTTTAGCCGCGCTGGTCCGATTGTGCCCTTGATCCTCGCGGCACGCATCAAGCGTGGCCCCCGGCTTGTGGTCCGGCGATGTGTGTGTTTTGGCAGCGGTCTTCTGTCGTTTGGCGGCAAGCGAAAGAAAGAGAAAATAACTTTGCGCCCAACCCCTCCCTATTTTGGGGACTAGACGTAATTACAAGGTTGGTTAAGCAAAGGAGAGCATGAGGGAGGGAGGCTTCAAGAGCGTGAGAGAATAGCAAACCAACATCGGCTTCGGCGCTCAGGTCCGTTTACCCACAATATCTTTTCCATTCCGGCCCCGTCGTCCCTCCCTGCTGTTCTCCCGCTACCTCTCTTTGCTGCACGCGTTCTTCTGTCTGCCGCGTCTCCCCTGGGAGCCCCACCCCGTCCCAGCGCGCACATCGGCAGCAGCGCCCCCGGTCGGAGGTTCGTTCCTGCGAGTCATCGTCAGACTGTCATTTCACAGCGCAGGCCCTCGTCCAAATGGATGGTGCTAACCTCAGAGGCTTAACCTCCCACGCCACTGCTCTCTCTTTTCATCAGCACCTCAGCCTCTGAAATTGAACATTCGCATCAGGACAAAAGTAGAGGATCTCTTGTCTGCGTGCGCTTGGTGTCGCCGAATTGTATTTTGCTGTCATAAATGGTGATAAGTCTGAAAAAAACTGTTGTTCCCCGGTCCTTAACCTCACATGCACAGTCATATCTGAGGAGGTGATGGTCAACCACTTCCTGCCGGGCCTCAGGTGTCTCGGGCCGACATGGAGCAGCTCTCCCCAGAGCACGAGGTCCGTAGACGGCTCACGCGCACATTCAACTTCCCACACGGTCAAGTGGTGACCCTGTGACACCGCACCTGAAGTGCTTCAAAACGCCTCCTGCTTTTTATTTGTGTCTCCAAATCTCACGCGAGTCCTTTTCATGTGAGCCTTTTTCCCCCAAGGTGACTAATAATCAGCTGCCGCTTGAGTCTTGAGAATTTCTTTCCAGACCGTCGCCTATTAAGGAACCAGCTAACATACAAATAAAGTCATCATCGTCCCTGTGCGTCATGTTTGTTTTTTTTTCTCCCTCCAGGTGATTCTGAGCTCGATGGTGAAAGAGTGTGAGCTCAAGGTGGAGAACAGAGGAATGGGAGATGCACAAGGGTGAGGAGAATGACGGTCTTGTCTTGTGTTGTTGAATTTCGGTTTACGTTTCCACCGTAGAAACAGATCGCTGTTGTGAACTGAGGCCCCCTTGTTGGACACTTAAATAATCAAAAATTCAAAATGCAATTATTAGATTCCAACAACATATTCAAACTGACTTTGTAACCAATTTAACAAAGCACTAGATATGATGTCATATTACACATGGTTATTTATTTATTTTTAAATATTTTGGGGGGATGCCATGTCCAAGTCTGTTTTCCAGTTGGTTTGTTTACCTTGAATTTCCTCGAAATCTCCTTGTACAGTACTTGTTTGACTGTGTTCAAACATATTCCAACACACACAATTATTTTTCACCCCTGAAAAAGGAAGACATTACACTGACATGAACGTTCAATTCAAGTTGAACCTTAAAGTTGGTTGGAATATGACATCATTTGAGTGAAAATTAGCTGTGTTTATGTCGGTCTATTCCTTATTAACATATTAGCCAGCGACACAACAAATTGACATTGAACCTTTCTTGAAACAACACATTTTGTGTCTCTCGCGTGTCTTCAACGCATGAGTTGTTTTATTTTGTTGAAGTCACTTTCATCCACTTTTGAGTTTAGGCAGGAAAAGACGAGATAAGCAGTTTTCAGTCACGAGTGAGGCAGTCGCAGAAGCTTGGAACTGCTCCTTGAAGTCATTGAGCTGTTTGACCGTAAAACATCCGTACTGTCCATCGAGCGTCTTTAGCCACTCGCAACGCCTTTAGGTTGGAGCACGGTCATATTTATATTCAGGCCAAAAGTCACGATATTGTCGGTCAACGCAAATGTGCTACAAAGCGAAGCTTGACTCTCCTTTTCTTGTTGTGGTTGGTAGCTCCGTCTCCATCGCATCCAGTTTGGTGGGCGAGGATGCCAAGACCAAGTTCCTGAGCAAGATGGGTCAACTGACCACATCGGGCGCCATGTTGGCCAACGTTTTTCAGAGGAAGAAGTGAGCAGCGTTCGGCGAGGCTCACCTCACCGCAACGTCTGACGACGCTCCCAAGTAGATGACGACCGATCAAATGTGACGTGCATTTCTGAGAGCGTTGACTTGCTTTTTCCCCCTCAGTCAAGTGTTTGTTTGACATCTTAAATTCATGAGAAGAAGCGCCGCAGAGGACAAAAGTCCGGTATTCCATGAGAAGTGGGACATCTTTTCTGGACATTTCAGGATGACGTGAAGGCATCGCTGGCACGCTATGAACATTGGAGGTACCTGTCACCTCTGATTTTTACCAGGTGTCATTTTGGAAGGAACAAACAGCGGACGGCCTACGAATACCGGTATTAAGCATGTCCGAGCAACACGGCAATCCTTAAAGTGACGACAAATGTTTGCGTGTGCGCGCGTGTGGATGTGGTTCCGAAACATCGCCTACTTGGAGTTCTAAATAATCGTCTTGCCTTTGTTTCCTCAAAAGTCTGTCTCTGCTGTCCGTTTGATAGCTTCTGTTTTATAACTTATTTATATCTTATTGGAGAACACACTTTATTTCCAGCTTCCAAAGAAATTTGCACTTCGTTATTTTGTTCTTACATATCTTTATGTCCTGTTGCACATTCAGATTGATCACTACAGTTTTTTTTTGTCGTTGAAGTTGGTTGACTGTAATTTGGGTGCATTATGTCCTGTCTTTCTGGTTCAATAGTGGATGTTTCATGCAATTTTGGGGAGAGATAACCTCGGGTGGAAAACGTAAATAACTACCATGCATTGAACTGAGTGGTTGGTACTGATGTATACTTGCAATCTGTGTCTTGGTCTAATAAAAGGTCATTTGCGGATTTACATGCGCACTCGTCAATTATGCATGTAAGTACAAAGGGAAAAGTGCTTTATGGCTCAAAGTGGCGACAGGTGTTAAAGGCAATAAAAAGTCATCGGACAGACAAACACACGACCGTGGCGGCCCAGCCCCACATAGCCTCACTTTGATGTGCACTAAGTGCAACAAAGCAAAGTCCGCCAACTGGGGCATTCCCAACTGTTTCCTTCAAAACTTAACTGAAAAAAAAAAGCGCTTGGGTATTTAGGACAACAGTCCTGATGAACGTAACCTTCAAAGTATGGATGGATATCATCCGAAAAGTCATACATAGCTTTGTGATCGGTTTTGTCTCCAGACATCACCAACTTTTGGGATTTTGAATATTCGTGGACCAGCTTCGACACCTGTCTTCATGGCGCCGGTCACTTCTAACCTCGTGGCTGTTCACCGCAAAAGCATTGACCGGCCTGATACCCGATGGTCACACAAACCGATTGACTTGAAAGAATCCACAACCCTCCTAAAATGAAAGAATTTAAATCAGACCCATTTAAAAGCATCGCTGATAATAATAATAATAATAATAATAATAATAATAATAATAATACATTTTATTTATAATCGCCTTTCAAGGCACCCAAGGACACTTTACAATAACAAAAAACACAAATGCAAACAAAGGCACCCAAATACTGTATAGCGGTGGCAGGGGGCCCCTGTTGCATGCTGACATGCAACGTTGGGCACCACTTTAGCCACAGCCAAAACATTTTGGGGGACTAACATGGTTAAGCACTACAGTGCCACAGTTGAGAAATTCCAACACAGTTGTTGTACATTTTCAGCAATTATCCGCAAACAGGCTCAGCATCACGTATTTGGAAAGAAATCTCTGAATTCACGCGATGGGATCTTTCACAGTTGTTCATGATTTTCACAACGTTGCCACCTGCCTTAATTGACATTTTGTAATGTCCCTTTGTTTCGTTCATAACGTCACAGATTTAATGCATTTTTTGTATTACTACCGTGTTTTTCTTCTGCAACTAAGAAAAATAAAAAGGTGAATTTGGGGATCTTTTTGGCTGAAAAGCCCCAAAAATACATCAACCTTCTCTAGAGGATGACGTTTTTAATTCTGTCGAGCAAGCCCCGGAGCTAACATGTCATTGCTGATGTCATGCATTTAGAACAACATTGGGGAAAAAAAAACCTTTTCGGTGAATATTTTCACATTTAAGAATTGTAGTTGGGGGCACAGTTGTGCAAACATAGCCATAACGGTTGATGATTACACAAGTGGAGAACCGGTCATTTATATTATAAAGCATTTGCATATTCAAGCTAATATGCAACTTTTCTTCCTGATAACTGTGCAGGTGGACAAATAATTGATATGGATCAGTTGCGAGGGTGAGCTCGGAGCCTTTTTATGTGTTCTGCTACAAACTTCCATTCCTGTACCGCCTGATTCACGATTGTTCTTGGCGGCCGCAGTGCCTCTGCCTACCAGAAGAGGCGTGGCCATGCAAATAGGCCCCGACCTTTCGGTGCACGTCCAAGTCGGCACCTCTTACTCACAGCAGTGACTTGGGTGACTCACGGGTCACGTCTGTTTCCAGAACCAGTGGAAGCAATAATACTGCTGGAAGGCCACTGAAGGAAGCTCAGTTTTCTCCATCAGCAACATTCTGGCGTTAGTGTGCGCTGTTTGCATTTTTTGATCAACCTTTGATTAGTTCAAAGTGACGCCAAAACCAATGCGACCAAACACGCTTACGAAGCTCAAAAGTATGTGCTGTTTCGACAGGTCATTTTGAAGTGAGAAGCTCATTAAACAGCATGGCGTCTGCTTGCACTTAGTGCGCGTTTGCGTGTGGCAAAACAAGCCGGGCTTTGATTCCTGTACAGTTTGAGTTTTATTGGTGCAGGCAGGGGAACTGTGGGCACAGTTGTTGTACGTTCTGCGTCCATTTAGGGTTGCTTGGGGTGAGGGGGGGAAAAAAAACAGTCAGAGCTGGATCTTAATTGCTACTGTGCAGGCTGCAGCGGCCCAACCACAAAACTTCATTTGTCAACATTTTTTACAGGGTTGGAAAAAAAAATGAGCCTGTGTGTGTGTGTGTGTGTGTTTGAAACCTGGCTTTGTATAAAATACTTCCCCATTCTTCTGTGCTGCACTTTTAACAAACCTACAGTATTCCTCTCCATAGCAGCTTGTAAAAATAATATAAGAGTATATTTTTAGCTGCTGTAGTTAATGGTTCCCCTTTTTGTCCCTCTTCCTTCCCCCTCTATTATCCTTCGACATTGTTTTAACATTTGCATAACTGTCATTTTGCAATGATCTGACAATCTTGGCATGCCAAGAGTGAGCCGCAACGAGTTTGACATGCAAATGACGCGGCTGGATTGTAATATTTCATTCAAGCCTGGTTTCTCAAGAGTGAGGGGCATCATCACCTTCCCGTAGCCGGCGACTATACTGGTGCACTTCAATTCCAGTATGATAATTGTTTGAAAATAGCCGAGTGGCACATGCCACTCATCAGGCATAGGCACAGACATTTTGGGGGCGGATGTTCATGTAGGCCGAGAAAGAAAAAGAAAATAGTGATATCTTTATTTAATTTTGAAAAATGCAGAAGAACTTGGCACTTTTTCATTTGGGGCAAAAGAGCGGGTGCTTGAGCACCACGTCGGCTCTATCTGTGCACGGGCCCGCCGCTCATTTTCATCCCGATGGCGTGGGTTTGATTCCCTGCCAGTGACCCAATACCGAGCATCCCTCATTAAAATGTGCGCCAAACAAATCTGGCGCTGACTCACCGTGACTGAAGATTTAGTTTCATGACAGCTCCCGTGTTGGATCTCATTAAAGTGTGCATGTATGCTTCATGTTCACCAATGACGTTGCGTGTCCACATGGAAGGTCAAGAAAGAAAAAGAACCACCAAACGGGTGCAGAGGGAGGGGGGGGATCCGATTCTCTTAACATCTGACACTGTGCGGGAGGCGTTCCTTCCCTGCCGCTCTCTCTCTCTCTCTCTTTCTCTTCTCATGTACAAGCGTTTGCATGCACACTCCTCACAGAAGGCGTGGGGGACTGGAGAAAGAAAGAAGGAGATCAACCAGGGGAAAGGAAGGCGTGAGAATGCCCTGCGGCACCGAGTTCGCGCTCGGACGCACTCGCGCACGTGAGGAGTGATTGGCTGAGAGGTGCTGAGACGTTTGTCCTCATCACACGGCAGATATGGGACTAAACTTTCCCCCGAGGTGGATATTACCTTGCTGGGTGGCATGCATACTTGTTGCCTTCCATGCACAGGTGAGTGTCAAAGAGCTGCTCGAGGTGTGTGTGTGTGTGTGTGTGTGTGTGTGTGTGTGTGTGTGTGTGTGTGTGTGTGTGTGTGTGTGCGTGTGTGTGCGTACATGTTGCATTGTGCTGTTTATGTGTTTATATATATATATAATGTGTGTGTATATATATATATATATATATATTTTATTTTTTTTTAATATAATGTGTATATATATATATATATATAATGTATATACGTGTGTGTGTGTGTATGCTGCGATGCCTCATTCAGTTCCTGCCAGCTATTTACAAAATGTGGTTGGCGGGCACCCGTTATCTGGCACAGCTTGTGTTCCAGTAAGCGCCGTCATTAACGTGACCACAATTCCTCCCCCTTTTGCACCTTTCTGCTCCTCCGAAATATGTTTGGAAGGTACTTGACGTGAAAGTCACATTTGCTCAAACCGGAGGGCATCCTGGGAAAAAGCAAGCGGTCTTGGTGCGGAGAGCGGTTTTCGGCGAGGTGTTTTTTCCAAGTGACGCTGCAAAGTTTTGCCTTTGGTTTTGTTGTCACCATTGTCGTGAGATCACTGACTCACAGCAGGATCCCCGAAGAATTCCCCTCCGTTTTCTCGGTTTTCACCCGCTTCATCCAATTTGTTCCATATTTATTTGAAGCCGCCCTGTGTTACGTCGAGCCGCTGCTCGATGACCTCAAAATGTGATTATAGTGAATGATGCGAGCTGTAATTTTGAGTTCTTTACGCTTGTGCCTTGTAACTTTTATGGGGCCTCTGTTGATCTCTCATCGACCGCCCAGCCTTTTCCATTCCAAACTTGCCACTTTCTCGAATGAAGCCAGGTATTGCGCACCTTGTGATTTATTTCGGGTTGTTGTTTGAAAAACTACTGTGGAAAGCATTTGTCCGATTCATCCATCCTGGACCCTATCCCAGCTGATTTTTGGGTGGGAGGCGGATCACAGCCGAGACTGCTCCCCACATCGGCAGCCATTATTTCCCCACTGAATGAAGCCCGGGCGACATGCAAAGCGTCACAGAGCAGAGCAAAGATTGGAACCCGCAAAGTTCCGTTTTCCAGAAGGGGTGCGATGTTTCAAAATGTGCGCTCGACTTTTCAAGGTGTTGATTTTCCTGCAGCCTCGTGAATCTCACCAAGTCTCAAAAGACCAAAAAGTCAAACGGTGTTTTTTTTGGCCCCTTGCCTCTGGCTGCCGCGGCCGTTATGCAAATCCAACTCTTGGAATGCTCTCGCTCTGGTCCGATGCTATCACACGAAGGCTGCCAGAAAGGTGTTCAAAGTCTCATTTTCGCAGTTCCTCACCCGTTGGATCCCCACCCCACCCCACCCCACCCCAAACCCGGCCCCTTCATCCGCTAACAGTTCTCACAGTGTGTGACCACGCAGCGGATAAAGTTAGCTTTGAGGTCGGCCCTATAAATGTGACCTATAATCATGGGGGGTGGACAAAAGAGGCTGTGTAGCTTCTATTTAGTGTGTCCAAATGGAGAGTCTGCTTGCACCTTGAAGCATGCCAAGTCCGTCCGTCTGTCAAGTTGAACGCCGCGTCTGTCTCCCTGCCTACGTTTGTCTTCCTGCTATGGTTGAGCCTCCTTTTTGCTTCATCCTTCCTTCTGTTTTTCATCCTTCTTTCCTTCCTCCTGCCTGCTTTCCTCCTTCCTTCTGTCCCTCATTGCTTCCGGATTTCTTGCTTGGCATCCTTTATTTCGTCTTAATTGCCCTCCTGCAGTTCCCTTGAGCTTTTCAGTTATCCCTGCCTTTCCTGATTTCCTCCTTCCCTTTATCGCTTCCTTCCGGCGCTCCCACCTTCTTGATTTCCTTGAGTTGTAAACTCACGAGGAGTGTCCAAAACATCATCAAACCTTACTTCACCTCAAACAATGACCTGCGCTCTTCTAGATTCCTTGCCTCAATTAATCTGTACTACTCACCTAAACACAAACAGCTATTTATTATAACAAGAGAAGAGTGGAGAAAATGTTTGGGGAAAGTCAGATTTTGCAGCAGCATAATGGTCAACTCAAATGACTCTCTCATAAAAATGAGTATCGTAAAAGTTTTGTTTTGTTCCAGAGGAGTGATTCTTAATCTTGCTGTAGGTACCGAACCGCGCAAGTTTCAAACATGCATTCACCAAACCCGCCATGATTGCAAAATTGGAATGCGATTTTCTTGATTTCTTTTCAAATTTCAGAACAAGCAGGAAATATTTATATCAGGGCATATATATATATATATACACACACACACACACACACACACACACACACACACACACACACACACGAGTCTCCTAGAAGAATCCTTTCACTCATTGAAGCCAAACGGAGGTTTCCGTCCAATTCCAGATGGCTCCTCTTGTAAGTGGGTGCCACTAGAGTTTGGTTTGATGGTCTGGATTCTGGTCAGGTACTTCTGAGCTTGCGGAAATAATTCCAGGGCATGTCTCGGAAAAACTTTGGTTCCTCTCATTACTCACCAGCATATCCAATGATCACATGGATATGGAGAAAGAGGCCCTTGAAAACAAAAAAATAGGCTCACATTGGTATGATTCTCCTTTTTATTGCTGAAAATGTCTAGACAGAATTGTGGAAAAACTGATATTTTCTTCACCGTGTATTTTAGAACGCAGCCTCCAAGGCTCTCCAATGTGGCGGACAGCAGTACTTAAAAGGCTCAAGATGCTGCGATAAGTGCAAACCAGGTAACACTCTTTTGGATCGACCCCTTTTGAATTGTTGTTGTCCACAAATTCCATTTGAGACGTGACCGTTTTCTCTCCCTCTCCGTTCACGCCCACTGCGCTCGCCCGGCAGGCTTCCGTGTGTTTGCAGATTGCGGTGAATCCCATCAGACCAAATGCATTAAATGTGGCAACGGGGAGTACCAGCCCACCTGGACCCAAGAGACGCGCTGCCTCCAGCAGAGAATATGTGATGCAGGTCAGGACCTCCACAACTATTCTCGTTGGCTGGATCGGGATGTTTGAAATGAAATGTGTTGTGTTGTGTCAGGCTGAGGCAAGTGCTGCATATGCGCAACATTGTTGCTGGCGGTCACCGTCGTGTTTTTGCACATATAAAAAGTACGTCGAGGTCGTCGACGTTGGCTGCTGTGGGATCCTTTGCAAGCGCGTCGCGAGAAATCATCACTCGACTCGAAAGAAACTTTATTCTCCTTTTCCAGATTCACATGATAGAAAACAGAACCTTGGGTGTTAGGTCGCCCGATTGGCTTTTTGAAAGGAGAACATGAGGAGAACGTGCCAACTCCAAACGGGAAGGCCCGAGTCGTGATTCAAACCCCAAACCGAACTGTGCTGCTTTTCAGTCCAAAACAAATGAGGAAAATGAATATGCACGGCCACCAGATATCCAATCCTGAGCCTGTCGCCCGTCTCCTTCTCTTCAGGGAAAGGTTTTATGTCCAGGCCTGAAAATGTGGAGGCGGAGGAGCCTTGTCCCTGTCTACCCAACTTCCAGTGCTCTCTCATCAACTGCGAGTTCTGCGAGAGGATTCCCTCCTGCCGGCCCGGGTATGGACTCGAGGTGGAGCCAGGTGAGCCGGCTGCCGCTCCCAAAAATCGGACGCGCTTCATACAACAACCATAACGTGCCGGACGTATTCCAGAGTCCATAAACGGAAGGAAGATTTGTGTTCCGTGTCAGAAAGGATCCTTTTCTGCCGGCAACAACACCGGGCAATGCAAACAGTGGACAAAGTAAGTGCGCACGCGCTGCATCTTGCTTTGACATTCTGAAAGGAAAATCATTTGGTTGGTTTGTGTGCTCGCTGCTAGCCAGCTGTGATGAGTAACACACACACACACACACATTCACATTCACTCCGCTTCCTCTGGAACCCTGGATCACACACACCACTTTCCACTCACGCTCCCATCCAAAAAGTAGAGGAGGGAGCCACATGGTTTTCCCTCCATTAATCTTCTCACAGCTGGCTAGTTATCCATGCTGACACATGGACTGCTAGATGGGATTTAACTAACTGCCCACGCTGTTTCGTGCCTCCATTTCAAGCATCCCATTTGTGCTTTTGTTGTTATTTTTAGTATCGCTCTCTCTACACACACACACACATATATATATATATATATATATATATATATATATATATATATATATATATATATATATATATATATATATATATATATATATATATATATCTGTATATATTCCCCTAACCTTGTACCACCTTTAAATGAGTTTCCTTCTCTCAGTTGTAAGGCAGAGGGCAGGAGTGAGACACAAGCAGGCAGCGCTCAGGCAGATGCCGTGTGTGGACCGCCTGTCTCCAGTAAGGAAAATCGCATCACTTTATGAGGAAAAAAATAAAAAAAAAATCATCCTAATATTCATCCAAACATTCTGACGTCATCCCACCTGTAGGTGCTGCCCCCTCCTGGGTGATAGTGTCAGTGTTGTCAGCCATCACTGTCCTCTGTCTCCTCATCCTGTTCCTTTTTTGCTACAAAGACAAACTCAAATTACTCTCGTGTAAGCGACAACTGTGCATGATTTGGTGAATGCCGTCCACCGGCCTGTGTAAAATTTAACTGGAATCCCCCCCCTCCTCCTCCCCACCCCATCTGTAGTTAACCTGCGATCGTGCGTGCAGAATCTGAAAAGGACAAGGATACAGCAGGTAAGCAATCTCCGAATAAATATTGTGAAGTGGCAAGTGGGAGCCCCGGGCCAGGGCGCTCGAGCATTTTCTGGCCCAAAGTTGGCTGTTGACTGTAAAACATACATCGTGTTTTGTTTGTTGCTGGTTTAGGAGACTTTGGCCCCTCTTTACCAAAGCGGGGCAGGTGGCAGTCTCAAATACGTCCCGTGTGAGACAACCAAACTCTTCCGCCAAGCCCCTCACACCACCGATGGCGACGAGCCCCCTCGCACCTCAGTCCCCTGCGCTCCCGCTGTTGCGGTCTCCCTCCCTCAGACCACCGCCACCGCCAATGAAGGCTTACAGGGGGAGGCGGTGACAGAAGGACAGAGCGAAGGTTCTGGCGGTCCCGAGGAGGTCTCCGAGGAAGAGGAACACACCAGCGTCTCCCCGCTGTTGCCGGGTTCCTGCGTGTGCAGCGTTCAGGTCCAGGAGCCTCTGGAAGTCGGGGAGAACGAGGACTGCAGCCAAGCTGTCAGTCCAGGAAGCCCCCGGACTTGCTCCTGTGGTGGTCTGCACGTTGAGAGGAGCCCAGAGGAGGAGAAGAGCGGAGGGGTCGGCGATGCGGTCAGCGATGCACGCGTGGTCACGAGTGAACCAAGCATCGCCTCTCTTGTCTCCTTTTCCCCTCCTCTCCTCCGCTCTTCCTCGGCCAGTCCTGCGTCCGGCTCGGTCCCCGAACTCTGCGCGCCTTTGAGCAAGGCTAGGGCAAGACCCGAGTTCAAAGGTCACCTGAAAGACATGTCATCGGCGAAGCAGAAGGGATATTACAGACTGGAAAGCACGGACTCCTCGTCGACAGACAACAGCGGGCCCTCGGTGGTGACTTCAGTGAGCCCTTTAAAGTCCTCCTCGTCGATTGGAGATCTCTACTCGGAGAGGCCTCAGGAGGCCTCCGGTCAGGAGCATCGCTACGGGGCCTCGCTGGAGGACAGCAGAGGAAAAACGCTCCTGTCAGTAGATACAGAGCTCCAGTGCCCGCCTGGAAGCCTCCAGAGTCAGCTGGCAGAACCAACTCTTACCTCAGGTATGTTTAAAAAAAAAAACAACAACAACGTGTCGTACAACTGCGCCCGTGAAAATGTTCAAGCACAATAATAAACACAACGAGTAGGCTACGCATCTGACAAAAGTAAACATCATTATTTGAGTGAGCAGTCAGCTACAAATCAAAATCATTTAACGGCACTGCACGAATCACTCGTTTTTCCGAGAGAATCGCTTTCATGACACAACAAAGATTTGAAACTTGAGCCCTCACGGCTGATTTGGAAGAAAAAAAAAAAACCCAAAGGCATGCGGTAGTGAGTGTGCACGCTTGTTTGCAGGTGGATGGGCTGCACTGTTTGTGTAGGCAGCCGGACTGTTCTGCCACGCAGCAATGCTCGTACACGATTCGATACGCTCCCAGTTTTGGGGGTTTCTACACAAAAGCCCACCAAGAATAACAGACATGAAATGTATGTTGGGTTTGACTGGAAAGTTGCGGCGTCGCACGGCTCATCTGTTGAATATTTCTCACAGAAGCCAAAACGAGAGACCTCCACGAATCCCACGTTTGCGCGGAATGGTTTGAAAGCAGGATTTCCCCAAGTACCTTTTTCTCTATACCCAAATTGCCAAATTTGGAATCTCCCCTGGACCCAAACCCAAACAATACATGTACATACATACGGAACTGACAGACAGACAAAGACATAGATATGGATTTAGATATGAATACTGTAGATGGATAGATCCGAGGTTGGGTATAGAGCACAGGTGTCAAACTCAAGGCCCGGGGGCCAAATCTGGCCCGCCAGGTCATTTTACATGGCCCGCGAAAGCAAATCATGTGTGTCAACTTGCTAAAATCTGTACATACCGAAATGTCAAATTGTCAGGTGTAATAAATCACATTGAGATTGTCGCAATAATTTTGTTCTCCTGTTTACACTCACTTGAACAATAATACAACAAACTATTAGAATTGACTTGACTGTTTTAAAAACTAGTAATCTATTAATTTGTACAAGTAATAATTTTGTGGTTTCACTGTCATAACGGCCCTCCGAGGGAAGATGTAACTCCAAATTGGCCCGCGACTAAAATGAGTTTGACACCCCTGGTATAGAGCATCTCGTGAGAAACGATCATTTCGTGGAGCCCTCTGCACCAGGGCCAAATCGCAGGCCACCGCCGCAGAGCGCCAGCAATGACGGCTGTCCAGCAGGTGCCTTCGTGCATGGCGACCGCGTGGCTGCCGCAGTTCCTGGAGCGGAGGGCTCCCTCTGAGGAAATAGCAAACCATTGCGAAAAAAACACGCAATAAAAACGTAAACTTTTTGAACCTCTCCCTCTGTAGACTGAAATAATCAGTTAAAAAAAACAAAAAAAGATGCATGAGAGCCATGCACAATAAATAGAGATAAGACTGAAAATACTCAAAATGAAAGCAAGTAAATACCCAAATAGTGGTCAAAAAAGCTAAGCTAAAGCAGCACGACTCCTACTAGCGCGACTGCTAAAGTGAACACAGTCGTCGTGGTGGTCTTTTGAGTAGGGGGCCAACAATATACTGCACCACAAAAGTAGATCTTTGGGGGTCGCCATGGAAACGGCATTGACTTTCCTTAAAGTGACGTCCAAATATGTGGAGGCTAATAAGAAACAACGACATTGTCTTTGTTTACGATTGCTTTCCTAATGGGATCACAGCACGAGCACACAATCAATAAAACCAGATCGTAGAGAACGGAGGTCAGTTACAAGGTAAGTTGCTTTTCAAGACAGTACGTAGGTTCCACCAATTTCAGGAATGTTGGACCACACAACCCCCCCCCCAAAAAAGGAATAGAAAGGAATAGGATACTTATGTGTTTTTTGAAAGAAAATGGACCACAGGAACCACACTCAGACATATAACGGCATGTGTGTGTGTGTGTGTGTGTGTGTGTGTGTGTGTGTGTGTGTGTGTGTGTGTGTGTGTGTGTGTGTGTGTGTGTGTGTGTGTGTGTGTGTGTGTGTGTGTGTGTGTGTGTGAGCCGTGCCGTTGACAGAGTTCCTGTTTACGCAGACTTTCATAGGGTTGCGTAAAGTGACCACAGCTTTAATTGTAGCAAGATGTGCTCAGCTTGAGTAATACTTTTATAGCCCCGTCCACCCAACACGCACGCACGTACGCAAATCTGCGAGACTCTCACTGATGACGGGACCCCATAATTACACACTTGAGACAAACGCCATTTCCCATCACGCGTGCTTTAGACGGGCTTCCCGCAAATTCTATTTTAAGCTCAAGGTCACCTGTCTGCTGCGTTTATGCTTTCGTAGACGACGTCTTGCCTCCAACAACATCGCCGAGATGTTCTGTCCGCGCTCGGCTCGGTCTGAAATGAAAGTATGCCGCTGTCGTCGGGCATCCAGAGAAATCAGCCAGATATTGGAAGGGATGTAGCGAAGCGGATTCCAGAGAGCTTTGTTTTCAAACTTGCGGTGGTAGGACATATTTTTCAAGTTCCACCTCTCACGCAGCTATTCCAGGAAAAAAAGACGCTGCTCGCCAGCCTCTGCTGCGGCTTCGTTTTGTGTGTCTTTTCCTGTGTTTTCTCGTCGAGGCGTCTGCCTGTTTGCTCGTATCAGATGTTTGCTTGGTGGTCTCCTCGCGTAGGCGGCAAAGTCAGACGGAGGGTCCAGTTCAGTGGAAAGCAGAGGCCTGAAAGTGAGAAAAAGGTTGCCAGAGAGAAACGCACTTTTTTTCGGATGCAGCTGCCGGTGTGGAAAAACACGCTTTGTAGTCAAGTCGAACCAAATGAAAGAAGACTACAATCCAACAATAAACACATTCTTCAATGAGTGACTTTTGGACTGTCAATCAAAACCGAGCATCATTAATTATCCCCCCCCCCACCCCATGCATATTCTTCGTGTGCTCACGGCGTCTTGTCTCTCCTAGGTCAAGTGTCGGGGAATCACAACACCACCTTCATCTCCAGCGGTCAGGTGGTGAACTTCAGCGGCGACGTCATCGTCGTCTACGTCGGTCCCGCGTCTCTCGGAAGTGACGGCGCGCCTCTGGAAGGCGACTTTGCGAGTCCTGTGCAAGAAGAGGCCAATGAGACGGCGCCGTTTTTCCAGAGCAGCGTGAGGTCAGCGGGGAACTCGATGATCCAAAAGACATTGCGGGACGACCCGGCGCGACCCCGAAAACGAGCGCCTGAAGTGTCACCATGGCAACCAAAGCAGTCGCGCAATGATGCTGTCCAAGCGTCTCGCCATTCCAACCGTTTTGAACAAAACCCAGCCCGTCCAAAGCTTTCCGAAAGCGCTTGTACTCTCAGGGTCAGGGGTGACCTGGAGCCTATCCCACCCTGTTCTGGTCGCGAGTTCATCGCATGATTGTGCTAACTACAGTTTAGACTGGCGGGCTCTCAGTCAGCACGTTTCAATTGTACCATTGAAAAGGGATCATTTGACACTTTGGAAATGCTCCAAACGCTCAAAGACAAACGTGATCAAATCGTACCATGAAAGTTAATGTTTTGATGGTGGGGGAATTTAATCTGCTTGCTACTTGAGTGGGAAGAAAAGCATCAACTCGCGTTTATCAGAGAAACTTTCTTACATTGAAAGTTTTTTTAAAATATATAAATATAATAATAATAAACCGACACATCCAGTTTTGGTATGAATCTTGGTTTTTGTTTTTTTTTTCCTGTATGATTTGTTTTCATACTGCACCATTTGTGCGGTTTCTCTTGGGAAAATGCTGTGCATTTGATAAGCTATTTTTATTTGGAGTATGTTTTAACATGCAGGCTTGATTGAAGAAAAGGAATCTGTGTTTTTTGTAATTTGTTTGAAACAAATTTGCAAAGGGGCATTGTTTATGTATTGATTGATTCATGCTTTTTTGGGGGGCAAAAAGCAAACTGTCTATGTGCAAAATGAACATTCCAGCCATTTATGTTAGCAACCGGGACAATGGTAGTAATTGCAGTGGGTGACAAAATGAATATTTTGAGTGAAATTAAAGTGTCTTGCATCTCATCCCTTCAAAAGATGGCCGCCGCCCCTCCTGTGTTTTGCGGCCTCTCTCTCTCTCTGAGCTTTGCTATTCTGGGATGGGAAAATGACAAGGAAGGAGCCATGCATTTACTGTATGCTGCCGATTCTTTTTGAGGCGCAGTTAATTACACGTGGGGCCTCTGTGCTTCTTGCGCTCGCTGTCAGCAGACAGGCATGCTTTCATCAGGCATAGGAGGATTTCCAGCAGCTGCAAGGACTTGGCCAGCCACCATCTAGCTGGCCACCGTCCCATTGGGCACCACGTGAGAGAAGAGCTGGGCTGTACAACGTTTTATTTTATTTCCCCAATGACCAGAAATGAGCACCTTGTCTCCTGTGATCTCAAGGCTTTAAAACAGGAAGTGGCATGCAGCCTTCACATCGAAGCTCCCATGCTGTGACACTGGTGCGGAACGCGTGCGCTACCTTGTCATGCTGCACCCACTCTGTATTCACACAATGACTAATGAGGCCATTAAAGGGATCCATTCTAATCCTCGAAAAGCGTGCTTCACTTGACAGGATTAAGTGAACTGTCCGATAGACCTTCCTGGAGTGGAAAGCACCTAAAAATCCACATCGGTGTGGGACTGAAATTCCAGCTGTGTCACCTGTGGGTGTGAGGGGTTCCATTTCCCTGTTCGCCTTTGACGTGATGGCAGAGTTTCGCATAAAGGAGGACGTCGGAGGTTTTGGTGCGCTCCCATTGATCAGACCACGGAAAGCAAAGGGAACTTGAATTTTTATTGCATCAAATGGTTGCATGGAATACATAAGATAAGACAACCTTTATTTGTCTCACAAAGGAGAAATTGTTTTAAAAAAATGCCATGATTCATTTTTGATTATGATGTTTACCCCCAAATAATATCTTTCGAAATCTTTAAAATCTTCCGACTAACCAGTAACTGGTCCCCTTTTTCTGACCGTTTCATTGCAGGAATGTCTTATATAACCCGCAGAGACAACATGAACATTAAGTGCCTCAGAGCTACAGATTAATGCGTGCCGGCATTGAATCCCCAAGTTCCTGGAACTCGATGGAAGCGTTTCAATACAATTTTGACATTTTTTGTGGGTCTTTAGCAGAACCCCGTCCAACACCACAAGATCTGTTCTGTTCATCAGCGAGTTCCGTGAACACGCTTTGTGTCTCTGGATTTGTTCCATCAGCGTGTCAACTTTTTTTTTTTTTGCGACGTAACTATTTGTCAATACGCCTCTCCAACCTGGAATGTATGAATAGTCCTTTTTGTTGAGCTTTTGGTGAAAAAAAAGAGCAGCTCATGTGATCCCCTCGATATCCTGATTCAATCGATTAGTTCCAATCACAAGAGAGAAGCTCTTTGCATCTCTAAACGACGGCGGAATCTCATTTCTGTGTCCGCCGTCGTTCTGCGTCTGTGCCTCGTCATTCAGAATAACTTCTTCGTCGCATATCAAGAGCATTAGGATGCAAGCCATAAGGTAAGAAACTTTACAGACTAAACCAAAAGAAGACAATTGTCGTAGCTTTGGGGTGGGGGGGACAATTGCATTTGCGTTCGTGATCATCAACCAAGCATTTCTTGAAAAGAAAAGTTGAGTTGATGTCAACATTTTGCCAGGCTCGGATCGCGGTGAGGTCGCACATGTTTGATGTTTCCATTTAGCCGCAAACAATGTGCCATTTGTGACTCCTCGTCAGGTCTCTGTTAATCCCCAAGTGGTCGTCCGACGTGCGTCTGGACGGAAAGACGGCCATCGTCACCGGTGCCAACACGGGAATCGGCAAAGAGACGGCAAAAGATCTGGCGGCCAGAGGCAAGACAGACAAATCGACGGCATCTCCGATTCGGGCTTTTAGGCCTTCCCAACGTAGCCGCCGCAGACTTCTCTCGTCTGCCCTTCCTGCGATTTCAATGCGCGCGGGCACCTTGCGCAACCTCCTCATCTTATCCATTCCAATCCGTTTGCAGGCGCAAGGGTGATTCTGGCCTGCAGGGACATGGCGAAGGGAGAGCAGGCGGCCCGCGACATCATGAGGGAGGTGTCGTGCGCCAAAGTCGTCGCCAGGCACCTGGATCTGGCCGACACCAAATCCATCTGCCAGTTTGCCGAGAACATCTACAACAGTGGGTGGCGCGCGTGCTCGCGCGCTGCCGGAAAGATCCAACGCTTGACAAAATACATTTGAATTGCAGCCGAGAAGGCTCTGCACTACCTGATCAACAACGCCGGCGTGGCTCTTTGCCCTTTCGCCACCACCGTGGACGGATTTGAGACGCAGTTTGGAGTCAATCACTTGGGTATGAGAACGGTGGTCCCTTTGACGATCATTTTCATCAGAAATCAAAGGCGGCGGCGGAGGGAGTGTCACGATTGACTTGAGGGTTAACGTTCGGCCGATTGGTTGAATGGTAGGATTGCGCCAAAAGTGATTTCAAGTATTCCCTGAAACATTGCCAGCACTGCCGTGTTTGTTGGCAAAAGTACTCACGCTCTGTACAAAATCTGAATTTGAAGGTTAGCATTAGTTGTGAATTTAGATTCAAACAAGAGTTCAATTTGACATTCAGGTTCGGGATTAGGATTTAGATTTCGAGGCAACATTTATGAAGGGTGGCTTCAACATTCTGTTATGATTCGGTTTGGGACCAACAGGTGGCACTGTGGGGCTCCCCCTGCAGCTGCACACCTGTTGGTCATTAGGTAAATAGTTCCATAAAAGACTCTGCCGCCCGAACACTCGTCGTCGGGTCATTGTGGCTGTTGCTCTTTGCTGCCGTCATGTTGTTTTTGTCTGTCATGTTTAGGTCTTGTTTTTGTTATTGATAGTTTTGAGCTTCAGTCATGGTTTTTGTTTAATACACTTCGGACTTTGTTTAGGATGACATTTTCTGTGTTTTATCAATACACTTCTTCAAATACACCCTGCTCCTCCCCTCTTGCCTGCTTTTTGGGGTCCACTACCACCAAGCAAACGTGACACATTCCAATTTCAATTTAACCTTGAGAGTAAGTCTCGCAAACAGGTAAGATTCGGGTCGGGCTTGATTGATCAGAGCAAATTCCTCACGCCGTTTCCTTGATCTGAACCCTTCCAGGACATTTTTTCCTAACTTTCCTGCTGCTGGACTTGCTCAAGCACTCTGCGCCTTCCCGGGTCATCACCCTTTCCTCCATCGCTCACATCATGGGGAGGATCCAGTTTGACGACCTGGCCGTCGAGAACAACTACCACCCCGCGCGGGCTTATGCACAGAGCAAGTTGGCTAACGTTCTCTTTACCAGAGAGCTGGCCAAGAGGACTGAGGGTATGATGTGTCGTTTTGATTCTCTCTCTGTGCCTCTTGGCCTTCTTCGCCACTGTGCGGGGGTGGGGAGGAATGGGTCGGCCCGTTTCCCAATGTGAGAGTCTCATGCTTTCACCGCAAGTGCTTTTGGCGAGAGAATGAGAAGGAATCAAGCACGCTTTGAGGATACAATGTTTGTCTTTGAGAAGCAACGGTGAGAGCGC